>CM033688.1:61408586-63808586 GCA_019514585.1 Dendrobium officinale | reverse complement strand
TCTAGAAATCACACTTAATTAAAAAGTCAACTTTTAACCCCTTAATTAAATGATTAAAATAATCCAAAAAATTCCTAAAATTAACAAATCATTCTAAAACTCCAGAAATCTTTAATCAACCTTAAAACCAAAAATCAACCAACTTTAATTAAAATTTATTAACTTTTAAACCTTAATCAAATTAAATCACTTAATCATACCGGGTACTACTAGGTAACCTAGGCCTACGAGGCTATTAAATTAGTTCCAAGGAAGGTGAAATAAATTTCATGGTCTTGGTGAGCAACAAAGGTAGTATCCAATAAATAATTAAAATTAATCTTAAAATCAATTTCAAAACATTAATACTTAAACTTTAATTTAATATTTCCCTTAAGCCTTCCACCTAATTAAACCTCAAATAACTTTAACTAATGATTCTATTTAGGACATATCCAAACCATACAACCTAACTTACACACTTTAGATGATTTGCTAGGCCACCACTTCTAGATTTAGGCTAGACCGGTGTTTAGTTTTCTAATATGTGCTAGATTTTAAGATTTCACTAAATGTTATTTGCTAGCTTAGATTATTATGACTGCTTATTTAATTTCTACATTATGTGTTTGATTGTGCGTTAGATCTACCTTTAGGTTTGAAACGCATTATACTAATTCAATCTTGTGCAGGTGGCCATGCTCATACAGGGCAATTAAAATAAAGAGGGCATTAAATAAAAAAATATATTATTATGCTTTGCACATGTGCTTGCTACGTTTAAGATCCCCTTTAAATTAAAAGAGCATGGTCAAGTATTGTTATAATTATGTATTTTAATTCTTAAATATTAATTGTTTGGAATTAATTAACTGTTGATTATTAAGATAACACTGCATGTTATTGAGTCTGGATTTTTCTTTTATATCCAATATAATTTAAATTCAATTTAGTTGTAAATATTTAAAGTGACTAGTTGAGATGGAATGTTGAACATCCAATTTGGAATCCAAAGATGAAGGTACATCCCTTAGGGGAGAGTCCCTCGCGATTTAGAGATTCAAATTAGGATGTCTTTTAAATATCCAAAGAGAAAAAGTAACACCTCTTTCGAGGGAGAGTTTTTTTTCATTTGGATATCCAGAACCGACAGATAAAGAAACTCGTGAGAAGACAAAGAAGTAAAAGTCTGGAAGAATCTCAATTCTCAAAGTCACTTGTCTTTTAGGAATTAGAATCCGGGTTGTTGTCAGTAGCGTCCGGCCACTTTACTTTTCTGTAATTCTAAGATGTAATATTAAGTGGTACTTACCACATGGACATTCAATTTGAGCATTTAATTTAATTGATTGTGTTGTAAAAATACATATTTTCTAGTCTTTTTACTTACATACCGTATTTATTTTAACTTGAAATCTGATCGTAGGCTCATAAGGACTTGTTCAAAAGTTTTTCTTCTTTAATCAAAATTAAAAATTTTAAGTCAATATAGAAACTCTAACATTTTAAGAAGTAAGCCAAGGATCGTCGGGAGTTCACTTGCATATTTGTTGCATTTTTTTCCATTTGTTAGACACCTCCCTGCCTGCGGGTTCTAGCAAACCAGCTGGCCTATGAGGGTGCAGATCTATCAAGGAGAATATGTGCTTCTTTAGGATAAAATATATTTTTAAGCCTTTTTAAAAAACTGTTTCATTTTAAATTTTGAGCATTTAATCGAGTCGATATACATGCATCACATTAGTAACAAATTTAAAAGAGTCTAAAATTTTAATTGCATTTATTTAGGCATCAAACACCCAACATATGTTAAGGGGACAATTAGGATATGCTCTAGATGTCGGCCATATTCTTAAAAACTTTTATTTAACAACGTCCCTACCACTCTACATTAAATGATCGGATACATAGTTTTAAAGCGCCTAGGTGATTTAGCTGGCTCTCAAATCCAAGCCGGGATAAGTCCAAATCTTGTATTACATTAACTAGGTTCATATTCTTAATTTTTTAGAACCCACTTTAGACTTAGGTCCTGAGGCAAGCTCAAGCAATAAAACCTCAACCTCCAGGAATTGAATCCCTATTTTCTAATAAAATCAACCATTCAAAACTTAAATATTTTTCAATCAAATTCAAGCCTAACACTTAAGATAGACTATGACACTTTTGAATTATTTCATAATCCAAAGTGCCTCCTACCCTTCTTTCTTTGACTCCTGAAATAAGTCTTCAATTTTGATCTAATCCCGTTTGAAATATCCAACCCTTACCTCCTTTGATATCAAGCTTTGAAATTATCAAATAAAATTTCTACCGCTATTTTAATCAAGAGTATTCATAGGAAATTTTATTTTCCTATGATGTAATTAACTACGATGGCTTGCGCTCGTAGGAGATTTAAAAATCTAGACCAATTTTTTAAAATTAAAATTTTCAAAACTTTCATTAATTATCTTTGGGAAATTTAAATACTATTGAGATAGTTGCAACTTAATCTTGATTATTGATATTCTTACAACATATATATTTTTGATGATTCTAAATATTATTGTTTTAATTATTATTTCTCCTAACATATTTTGGATGCATTATTATGATGTTTGTGTATACTAACATTTCAGGAAAATCATACTCCGGATTGTTGAAGACTACAAATCAGATCAGTTTAGGTTTTATTCTAATTGAAGTACGTATTTTTCATTTTATTGAGTCTAAGAGAGTGTGATTGTAATTGAGTAACTGTGCACACACACATCGAGGGAGAGTCTAAAATCTATAATTTTTAAACTGATCTTACTATACGAAATCTCTTCATATGAGACCATTTAATCAGTTATTTTCCTCCGCGAGCAGTCAAACAAACATGAAGTAAGAAATTTTTCTAAGTATGGATAGTACTGTAAGATATCATAATCATATGTATGCCGTCTAGGGTACGAATTGGATGGGTCCCTTTTCATCCAGATGAATGTGAAGAATTTCTGAACGGTTTGTACCATACGATGATGTTATCATACGTACACCATCTAGGGTACGAATTGGATGGGTCACTTTTTATCCAAATGAACCTGAAAATTTTTTGAACAATTCGTATCGTATGATATCGTCATCATACGTACGTCATCCAGTGTATGAGTTGGATGGGTCCCTTTTTATCCCGACGAACATTGAAATTTTCATAACTAATCGTACCATATGATGTTATCATTGTATGTACGCCATACAGGGTATGAAATTATGGGGTCCCTCTTCATCCTAGCGAAGTTGAAAAGTTTTTTAACTATTCATACTAGACGATCATTGTGTACAAAAACATTTCGTACTGATTCATATAAGATTCACATGCAACAGTTTTTAAACTGTTCGTACGTACGAACATACGATCGTGCACGCTCAAAATAGAAAATTTTAGTGTTATGTGTATTTTTTTGTGTCTTTGATATAAAAGCTCCTCTAAAACTAATGTGATAAAGTCTTGTCTTTATAAATTTTCAAGAGTAAGTGAAAGATAGAGTATGGGAGAGTGTTTGAGAGAGATTTCTTGCAAGTGGAGTCTGAAGGGTTCATAAGGTTACTCAAAGGTTAGGATCTCTTTGTGTTTTTGGTGACCACTCTTCTTTTTTTCTTTTTAGTTGCTCGTACGAAGATCTTTAAAGAAGATCAGGACTCTGCCAACACTTGGAGGGTGTGAAAGGACAACGATTCTCTGTCGCACAGGAGATTTGTGGAAGAGAGTTTTATAAAGGCTTTCCCGCCTTGCAGTGGAGGCAAAAGGAGAGTCATTTTGGTAATATTGCAATACTTGAAGAAGAAGTCTTCAATGAGTGGATGTATGTCGTGTTTGACCGAACCATTATAAATCTTTATTTCTTTTAATTTATGCATTTATTTATTGCAAGTTATTTACTGTGGCTAAAAGTTTATTTTGAAACTTAAATTAACTTGCTACAAGATTCAAAATGATTTTCTATTTAAAAATCTATTTTTTTTTTTAAATTACCAATTCACCGCCCTCTTGGTTAGCCTTGGGACAATAGCTTAGGTTTAACAACCTATACGAAATCAACAAATATAATGATCATTATCAACATTCTCAAATGATTGATAGTAAATGATATCTTCTTTTTCGAAAAGATATATCATTGTATTATCATAATTTTGATTATAAAATTAATGATCCCTTTATTAAGATTAACGTCGTCAAACACTGGATCAAATTTCATTTTGACCTTCCGGGATCATATGTGATTCTTTCATAAGTTTGACTACGATAATCAGGATGAATTTAAAGTTTTGAAATTTGAACCCGTTAGGGTATGATATATTCTCCTCCTGAGGCAATATACTATTCATAATGGCGTGTTTGATTTCAAAACTAAAATTCTAGAAATTAATCTTTCTAAAAAAAAAATTAATACTTTTCAAAAAATATTTTTCAATCAAATAAGACTAAGGGACCAATTCAGTGGAAAGTAACTAGTATCGACATAGAAGGAGAATGACGAAACAAATTATAATTAAACTTTTTATTATTATTGGACATTTTATTACTATATGTTTATACATTTTATGATATATTTTTATTGTGTAACAAATTTGATGTTTATTTTAGAATTATTTAGCAATTGCATAATATTTTTTTGTGTTCAAATATCTTATTACATATAACATTAGTGTTGATGTTCAATGTTGAAATGTGAGGATGATATATCTATGTTTTGCATGATTATTGTGTTGTAGAATAATTGAGAGAAATGGTTTTTTTTATAGTACATGTTCTTGGCATATTTCTGGTGGATTATCCACTAGAAACGTCGATACAACGAATTGCTATATTGCTTTCGGTGAAATAGTTCCACCAAAAATTATGATGGAGGCAAAACCGTCGTTAAAGTCCACCAATTAGCTTGGTGAAAATAACTAGCAGCTGGACTTTTGGTAATTCCGATGGATATATGCCACTGGAAATGCTGACTGAAAACCCGTTGGAAATAATAACCTGGAAATGTCATTTCTAAGAATACATTTCTGCCGGAAATAATTTTGATGGACTCATTTCGATCAAAAACATATTTCTAACGTGAATTTTTTAGTCAGAAATTTATCGGAAGGTTAATGTTTTCAGTGGATAACATTCATTTCCGGCAAATTTTGGCCCCTAGAAATATGAGTTTTTTCTTGTAGTGCATCAAGCAAGGGCTATATGTTCTAATGCTTTAAATTTTCATGTATGTTTTGGATTTCAAAGTGAACTCAAATATCTATGCAAAAAAATTAAATATAACCAAAATATTTTTGGACTTGAAGTTTGTTTGTGCTTTCAGTAAGAAAAAAAAAATGTTTGTGCTTCCAATGGGTTACATAGCTATGTTTTGTGGGTGTTTTTATTTAAAGGTTGATACATCATAAAAAAATTATCTTGATCGGGCATTAATCTCGAGGCAAATCAAGTTGGAGACTTCCAAAATTA
This sequence comes from Dendrobium officinale, assembly GCA_019514585.1. Lineage (NCBI taxonomy): Eukaryota > Viridiplantae > Streptophyta > Magnoliopsida > Asparagales > Orchidaceae > Dendrobium > Dendrobium officinale. Next base: position 63,803,137 of record CM033688.1, on the reverse strand, counting down.
AAATTGGGACCGTTCGAACTCCGATTTCGCCAAACTTACAGTTGAACTTAACATCTTAATAATATGAACCAATGAGATCAAATTTGACTCAATCCGAACCCAAATGAGTCTAAATCAACGACCTGAAGTGTCATTGGAAGGTTTAAGCCACAATTTTGATTATCAAGCGGTTTCCAAACATGATGCACATATAATCAAATTGAGCGGCACGATGAGATGAATCCAACTAGCCCAATATTATAGAATTCCAACATCATCAAAACCTTCAAATGTCTAACGAACGATCCACGATCAAGTGATTCAACATTGGCCGTCCATCCAAACCACTCCCCATTTACTATTAATCTTCCTCCTATTTACGGGCCATGCCACTCTAGGATCCTATCCTTCCTCTTGAAAAGGGCCCTAAGCAAGAGAGCAAGAAAGAGATCGAAGATCGCTTTTGCCTCCTCGCTCCTCCTCGACCATCTCCCAGAGTTTCGCGGACCACCCCATGACACCCGTACTCCTTTGGACCACCACCCAAAGCCCGGAGTTTCCCCAGACCACCACCTGACACTCTGAATTCCGTCAGACCACCATGTGACACCCAAAGTTCCGTCGGACCAACACCTAACGCCGGTGTTCCGCCGAACCACCATCTAACGCTCAGAGTTCCGTTGGACCGCCACCTGACGCTTGGAGTTCTATTGGACCACAACATGATGTCGGAGTTCCGTCGGACCCCCACCTAACGCCCGGAGTTTCGCCAGACCACTACATGATGCCTGGAGTTCTGCTGAACAACCACATGATGCCCGAAGTTCTACCAGACCACCACCTAATGCCTAGAGTTCCACTAAACCACCACCTAACACCGGAGTTCTGCCAGACCACCACCTTCCTCCAGGAGTTCTACCGAACCACCACCTAATGTCTGGAGTTTTGTCGAACCACCACCTAATGCTGGTGTTCCGCCGTACCACCACCTAACACTCGGATTTATATCGGACCACTGCCTTAAGGCAATAGTCTTTCTGACACTTATCTCCTGCCAACTACGGTCCTTCTGACCTCCATCGCCTACTATTGTCCTTCTGATCACCATCATCAGACAATAGTCTTTCTGACCTCTGTCGCCTGTCGACTATGGTCCTTTCGACCTCTATCGCCTACTACAGTCCTTTCGATCTCCATTGCTAGACAACGATCTTTCTGACCATTGTCTCCTACTGACTATGATTCTTCCGACCATCTTTCTTATCTGATTGCACGCTGGATCTTTGTATAATGCTAAGACATTGAAATTTATATTCCTCTACCACCACAAATATTCCAAGATGCAACAAAGATAATAAGGGTTATATATTTTAATGTACATATATCACCCCATAAGCCTTGTATTTTTAGCTATGTTATCACCCGACACCTTATATTTAGCTCAAATGGGGTTATCACTTCATATCTTTTCTCTTAGATAGGGTTACCACATTATGTCCTTCTTCTCAGGTAACCCTATATACGAATAATACCTTATTGAAGCTTATTCATACATAGTGAGAATAGATAAAAGAGAAATAAGTTATATGGAACTTGAGCATTGAGAGAGAAGCTCTAGAATTTTATTACTAGTGTTCACTATATAAAAGAACTATTTCTCTGTTTACACAGAAAAGTCCTCAAAATGATCCTCTAAACCTTTATTTATAGGATTTTAGGGGCTATGTGATTGACTGCATACTTGTCTATATAAAGTAACGAGAAAAACATTAGTATCATGTAGCCTAATTAGAATATCCGATTTGTAGAAGTCGTCAATTGAATTTATCAGAAGTCATTAACTTGCCATGTAAAGGTTGACGAATTACTAACTTGGCTTGGCCTCTTTTTTTTTTTCAGCCTTGCGGGGTTTAGAGAGTCACTTGAAATAGAACTTTTATTAGGTCCGGTGTAAGGACGTAGAGGAACGTCCGGTTTGAGGCAAAATCCTGCCAAAAAACTCGGTATTGCTAGGTATTATTTGATAATAACGAGGAATACCGCTCTGTGAAGACCAATACCGAGTTATGCCGAGCTATACCGAGCAATACCGAGTTGTACCGATTTTTTCTAGGAAAAACTCGGTACAACTTTTGTATAACTCGGTATTGCTCGGTATAGCTCGGCATAACTTGGTATTGAGTCTTCACGTGATGGTATTCCTCGTTATTGTTTGGTATTGCTCAGTATTTTCTCGGTATTTCTCGTTTTTTGGCGCAATTTGACCTCCGACCGGACGTTCCTCTACGTCCGGTCGGAGGACGTAATAATTGTTCCTTGAAATAAGTAGCAAGAGATTTACAAATTAATTTAATTCAAATCCCCTAAGTTATCAGGTAAATTGAATAATTATTAGATAGAATAATTTCATTGAATAGAGGTTGAAATTTTAATTATCTGGCAAATGGAGTTTATTTTTTAATTTTTATAAATATATATACATGTTAATTAAATTATATATTTATAAATAAAAAAGTTGTAAAAAATAAATTTTAATTTAACTATTTATTTTTTCTCTTTTTAAATTTTTTAATAAATGATATTATAAAGAAGTAAAATTATAAACTTAAACATATAGTATTTATAAAAAAAAAAATCCAGTCATTATTTTTTTCTTTTTTGGTCAATAATATTTTAGTTTTTTTCATATTTTTTTAATAAGTGATACTATAAAAATTTTTAAAAATGTCAAAAAATTCTAATTTAACCATCGTAACCCAGGCTAAACATTACTTATGCTAACGCCTCACATCAATCATAATTTTTTTTTATTTTTATTTTATTTTTATTTAATTCACTGTCAAATAATTTCCTGTTAAAAATTTGTTCAATGAAAATAAATAACAATCTATTATATTAAAAAAAAAACAATCTTTTATATTTTAATTAAGGTTGTGAAAATCGGACCGGAAAACGAACCGGAAGAATGATAGATTCACGGTTCGACCGGTTTGACCGGTTCAACCGGTCTAACCGGGGTCGAAACGAATGGCGTAATAAATAATAAATATTATTAAAATTTAATAAAATTAACATAATAATAATATTATCATTCAAAGTTTGAGACAAAAAATTAAATTAAAAAAAAATAACTATGAAACATAAAATTTATATAATTAAGTAAAAGAATTATTTTAAAATCTCACATTAAGGAACAAAATTCTAAATCTCATAATTATAAGAATTTACACTTATAAAATATGATAATTTTAATTTTAAATATTTTTGGAATTTTAAATTTAATTTTTAATTTAAATTAAATTTACATATAACCATATAATTTAATATAAATACATATTTAATATAAATTTAATTCTAACATAAGTTTATAAATTTAATATAAATTATTCCTATTTTATATTATATGATTAAATATATTTTACAAGTTTATGTTGTATACCAAATTTCTTTTATAAATTTATATCTTAATAATTAATAAATAATTAAATACATAAAATTATTAATGATAAATTATTTTTATAGCGTATAAATAAATAAATTTTTATTATTAACTAATAAATAAGTATCATTTACATAAAAAATAATTAATTAAAAAATCTGTTTAAAAATAGTTTTTATATGCATTATATATGTTATGAGTTCATTCACATATCAACTGTTTTCTTTAGTCCTGCATCACTTGGAAAGACTTCTTGCTAGTGTTTATATAGCATTTTGAGTTATGTTGTGATAAGAGCTGACATGGTACCCCAATTCCGTGTGAAATGCTTCATAATAGTTTGGAGATAAATGTTTATAATAAAATATACATTATTATTAATTAAAAATTTTAAATTTATGTTAATTTATTTATTAAAATTTTTTTTGGAATTTGAACCGGCCGGTGCAAAATAACTGCGGCCTGTTTGTCGGTTGAACCGGCGATTCTAGCCGGTTCAGTCCGGTTCATTACATAGGCAGTTTTAAGACTGAACTGGACTGATCCTATGACCGGTTCTCGATTAAACTGGTCGAACCGGCTGATCCGATCCGATTTTTAAATAATTAATTTTAATATCAGGATACTTTTATTAATAAAATAAAATTTCAGAAATATTGCCGAACATAAATAAGAAGTGCGCGGTAATCCGGATGATATAAAGCAAATTTTGATTTTATTTTTTATATCCACGTGTCGACATACCATTGGCGAGACATTTTTAGGGGTTGCGATGTCGCTATACAAGGAGGCTGTCGTCTTCCAGCCTCCGCCCTATCTTCTTCCCCAACTTGGACCCAACCCCGAGAAACTCTTTGCAGGAGAGGAAAGGAGATCGTGATCGTTGAGGCCAAGGTAGGGCTTCGTCGTCTCCCTATATCTTCTTCTAATCTTCCTTCCATCATCTAACACTAAACGCGGAACATTGGATCTTGCCCACAGAAACCCATTTTTCTAGTTTTGCGTCCCGTGATTTCAGTTATTCATTATTATTTTGCTCTCTCCGATTCTTGAATTACTTTCAGAATTCCTAATTTTTAATTGTTCATTATCCTCAATCCAATCTGCTACTTCGTGTAGTTCTTTTCCCATGTGAGAGACATTGAAATGCTATGATGTATTCTTTTTTCAATGATTCGAATTGAATTTTGCGCCTCTTTCTTCAGTTTTACTTTTTAAGATATTAGAAAGTTATGTATTCTCTACGTTTTGTTTATTTAGTTAAGGATTTGTGTTATATAGTGAAATGATTTTTAAGCTGAAGAGAAACTCATATATTGGCATGAAAGGATTGAATGATTCTTGAAGTTGTTTTGTCTACCCTTGTTAATTTTCTTTGGCAATTTTTAAAGTTAAAAATATATTTTCTTTGATGTAAAGCTCGATTTTTTCGACAGATCTTGAAGAGATTACTGGTTCATAAGTTAAAGAAGAAGTAAAGATGTCTCCTGCGGAGTATTCTCGTGAGGATAATGTTTATCTGGCCAAGCTTGCAGAGCAAGCTGAGCGATATGAGGAAATGGTTGAGTTCATGGAGAAGGTGGCCAAGACTGGAAGTGTGAATGAGCTGTCTGTGGAGGAGCGCAACCTCCTCTCGGTGGCCTATAAAAATGTGATAGGCGCTAGAAGGGCCTCGTGGAGGATAATATCTTCCATTGAGCAGAAAGAAGAGAGCCGCGGCAATGAGGATCGTGTGGCGATTATCAAGGAATATCGTAGCAAGATTGAGGAGGAGCTCAGCAAAATCTGTGATGGGATCTTGAAGCTGCTCGATTCTCATCTGATTCCCTCTGCTACGGCTGCTGAATCAAAGGTTTTTTACCAAAAGATGAAGGGTGATTACCACAGGTTCTATGGAATTACTAATTTGGAATTAGGAATTTATGAATAAGCTTCATGCCACTATTTTATTCACGTGCAATTTATTTCACAGGTACCTTGCTGAGTTTAAAACTGGAGCAGAGAGGAAGGAGGCTGCTGAGAGCACACTATTGGCTTACAAATCTGCTCAGGTGAGGTCGTTTTCTGCCAATTTAGTCTAGTCTATATTTGGATAGTAAAGAAGGTCCATTTATTTGTTTTGTAATGCTGAGTGTTAAATCTCTAAATATATGGTTTATATTTATAAGCTTGAAAAATTACCTTCTCTAAGCAATGGGCCACAGGTCATTTCACTAAATTTTCTATAATGCATCCTTTCTAATGCTTCATGCCTGCATTTTGACAATTACAGGATATCGCATTGGCAGAACTGGCCCCAACTCATCCAATTAGGCTGGGTTTAGCGCTGAATTTCTCAGTTTTCTATTATGAAATCCTCAACTCTCCAGATCGGGCATGTAATCTTGCAAAACAGGTGATTTATTGCAGTTTCTGATTTAAATGAAGTTGGAAAAATTTCTCTTTCTTTTGACTACTGCGCTTTTTTTTTTTGTTGAGGTATGCATGCTATATTTTCCAGAATCATTTGTTGGAATGAAGCTTTATAAGAATGCTGAAATAATTTTATCATCGTTAGAATAGAATGTGATGATAGCTAACTAATTCAGGAATTTAAACAAAAGGCAATTTGTAATTCTCTTTTTAGCTTTCTCTTTAGTTAAACCAACATACTTACTAATGTTTTACTTTCCCGAGTGTTTGCTATCCTTGTTATTATCCATGGATATCATATCAACATTACCCATGGATATCATATCATATGACATAAAATTTTATTAATTTTACTTGAAATAGCCTTCCATGGGAATTTCAAGTGGTTTTAGATGTGTATTTATTTGGTATAAGTGTTTAAATTATTGAGTATTGTTTCAATTAATTTCACCACTGTTAATTAAAATTGTTTGTGGTTCATCATATTGACTGACTTTATGTTGTCTTGAATCCATTAGCATGGTCAAATGCAGTGTAGTTGGGCTGATTACATGTATGAGTTGATGGAATCATGGCCTTAGCATCAATTTACTCTGATACATTTTGTTTGAATCTTAGTTAGAGGTAAATAGATGGTTGGAAGCTCCTATTTGTTTGCATTTTTTATGGGTTACTAGTCTTGAAGAAATTAGTAATCTCCATTGATTAAGAGTTCACGGTGTTTGATTAATTCTTTTATGACCTTTAGATTGCAATCCGTTTGCTCCTCCTGGGAACTTCTTTTTTCTTTTGTGTTAATTGCTTTGATTTATTTTTTATTGTAAGCTCTTTGGAGAAGTCTGTAAATAGTTCCACACTTTATATGGAATTAAGCAATAAAAATCGAAATAGTTTTTCTACTTCTATCTTTTTGCATGGCATTAGTGCGAGATTAGGGTTTTGTCTTTCAACCTTTGTTTTTTTCTTCCTCCTTTTTTGTTGAGATTCTTCCTTTTCTCCACTATGGTTGGCTTGACTTCTCTTCTAAGGAGTCAACATTCATGAATGATAAAAATCAGGATTTGGGCACTGACAAATGACTGATACAATGCAATTGGCACACGATATTATTGAATTCATTGGGATGGGATAACAGATACCAGTACCCACAATAGATAATAACTCTTTAGCTATATACCAGCTTATAAGATTAAAAGTCAGATAACTAGAATGCAATCAACAGATAAATCAACAATTGTGAGATGTCAAACATCTCATTTAAGTTCATATGTATAGCTACAGGCCAAATCCATCTCACACAATATAATTGACATTACCAAATTACTCGTATTTATTGTTATCAAGCATGGCACAACGAACCTCCATTAGTTATAGTTACCTATCAGCAAAAGTCTATAACTTATGATAGAGCTACAACACCTAGTTTTAAAAATTACATGATACATAAATGGATCAACTATTGAAGCCGTTAACATTTTTCTGCAGTTATCTTAGTAAGATCACATTAACACTTTCCATCACCCACCCTGAGCAGTAAGAAAGATCATATATACTTCGCGCATTAAGCTCCACCTAGCAATGAAAAAGCTATACTGCCACCCAAGCAATCAAACTCTAGGATCCAAGAACAAATTACGAATGCTGAACCACTTTTGAAATTTCTTTCCAAATCTGCATCAAATCCAAAAAGCTTGCTCACAACTTCCAAAGTAAACTTATAAAACATAAATTTCCGAGATTCACCAGCCAAAATACTTCATGAAATTAAAATGGACAACCAATCTAACTTCTTTCAGCAATCGAAAAAGGCACAACCTAAATCCCCAAGCTTCTTCTATGGGGTTTAGTAACAACCACACATTTTTACAGAATCTATCGATAATTTGTATGATTCTGTAGCTACTCAAAATCCCACAATGTAGCATTCAATCCATGCAATTCGAACTCACTTGCAAGAAAAATACCATGCAAAAAGACCAAAAAAACATTGATAACCTAACCTTAGAAATATCTCCAACTGCTTGCCAATTCATATCCAAGACGATGCAAATACTTAGTTTTTTTTTTTTTTTTGACAAATTGGGGAGACCAGGTAAAGTGGAGGACAAGCAGTATAAAGGAAGATTGATGAGAAGATGAAATTTAAAAAATAAAAAGAAGTAAATAATCGGTAAATTCAAAGGGAGGAAATGTGTAAGACAGAAGAAAAAGCAACAAGCTGATGGTGACATACATGCTTTGGTCAAATCCTCGCCTCTGCTAGAAGAAAAGCCGCTGCAGTCACGCACACCGCTTGTTCTTTCTCGCATGAAAAAAGGTTGGCTAGGATAGATGGGGCAAACAATGAGATGCACAAGGAGGAGGGGTGCGGCAATTGTTGAAACAACATAAGCATAAACTTAATCCTAGAGCTCTCAAATATGCCTTTATTGGGTATTCCTCTACTAAAAAGAAAAAATGCTATAAGTGTTATTAAGATCACCATTAAAAAAAAAAACTTTTTTACTTTAAAAGGTGTCATCTATGATGAAAAGTGAAGTTTTTCAATGAAAATCATCTTCAAGGGAAGAACTTTGAACTATACGATAAGTTTGTTTAAACCTCTAACTATGTTTAAACATTCTTATAATGTAAACTATATTAAATTTTATATATTGCACCCCTTTAAGCTTTTATAAGAAGGAATAAGCCTAGCCAAAATTTCGAGGAAACTCAAGATTTGGAATTGTTATTAAGTAATATTGATCAGCATACTTGTTAATTACGTATGACGCACCATAGCGCAAAGGTCCCTTTGGAGCCATGACGCATAGCGCACGGAGCGACACACACCATTTTGAATATTGTGCAAACTATACAATAATAATAATAACTAAGCATGTGTATGAAATATATTTAAACTGAAATACAAGCTATCATAATAATGAATGACATAAATATAATCATAGTCATACAGTTATGCATAAGCTCAAGTAAACAACACCTCAAATATCTCATAATTAAAAATATTACAATCTTTTTTTTCAAAAGATAATGATTTAATAAGAATTTAATCTACTCTTCTTGGAAATCATCATCATCAGTAAATTTCAAAAAAGCTTTGTTAACTTCATCAGCATTTCTCCTATTCATACTCATTCTCAATAGCAACAATGTCATGCCTAGATGAAGATTCTTTTTCTTTGCCTTTAGATCTCTCCTGGATGTTGTAGCTTTTATCATAAACGCCAGTAACATTAGCAGCACTTGTCCAATAAGAGGTTATAATTTGTAAAACATTCTATTGATGAAAATATTAATTCTCATCGTATATGTAGACGATATAATTATCATATGTAATGACGCTAGAGAAAATGAGTCTCTCAAAAAAATGTTTATTGAAGAATTTGAGATCGAAGAGTTGAAAAAATTCAAATATTTATTGATAATAGAAGTCATTTATTTATTTATTTATTTGAGAATATAAGTCATTGTTTTAGAAGAAAGAACTTCTCTCGGTAAAAATGTCATAAATTTATTAAGAGAAATAAAAATGGTTTATTATAAATATTGTGAAACTCCAATTTATAACAAAAAAAAAAATTGAGCAAATTTTAGAGATGATATGGTTTAAAATGTCATTATGTAAAAGGAGCATGATTAGCAAAAAATTTAAAAAAGAGCAAATTCGTCAAATTTTTTGGCGTAGTCTGAATACGCCAAATAATTTGGCTAATTCTAAATGTGCCAAATTATTTGGTGTATTCACCTAAAGCAGGTGAGAGAAATGGTAGGTGAGAAAAATGAGGAGAGAGATAGGGAGAGAAGACAAATTGGGAGAGAGAAAGAGAAAAATGAGGAGAGAGAGTGCAGATGGGGAGAGAGAAAGAGATTTAAGTAATTCTTTTATATTTAAAATAATTTTGACTAATATTTATTATTAATATTTATATAATATAAAATAAAATATTCTTTAAAAATATTATAGAAAAAAGTAAAATTTTTATAAATTATATTTAAAAAGTATAATATTAAAAGTTTTACTATTTTTTTAAATGTCATGAGTATTTTTTATTTAAATATAAAAAGTTATTTTTATAGCATAATTTAAAATAATATTTACATATTTAAGTATTTCGAAAATAATTTAAAATAGTATTTAAATATTTCAAAAAAATATATTTTAAATATAATACTATTTTAAAAATTTCAAATAATATTTTTCAAATTTAAATACTCATGATATTTAAAACAATAGTTTTAATTATTTTTATAGAGTAAAAATTTTAATATTATAAAATTTAAATATAACTTATAATTTTTTACTTTTTTCTATAATATTTTAAAGATTATTTTATTTTATATTATATAAATATTAATTATAAATATTAGTTAAAATTATTTTGAATATAAAAAAATTACTTAAATCTCTCTTTCTCTCTCCTCATCTGTCTCTCCCTTTGCAATCTCTCTCCTCATTTCTCTCTCATACCATTTCTCTCACCTTCTTTAGGTGAATACTACAAATGATTTGGCAAATTCAGAATTAGTCAAATCATTTGACATATTCAGACTACGCTAAAAAATTTAGCGAATTTGCTATTTTTTTATTTTTTGTTAATCATGCTCCTTTTACATAATGATGTTTTAAACCTGCTCCTTTCTAATATTTGCTCATAAAAAAATAGACATAGATGAAGAAGAAAAAGTACTAAAGATTGATGGGGAAAATGATATATCTCACACGCATCTAGGCATCACATTTGAATTTGTGCATGAATTAATTTATGGTAAAAGAATTATTTACAAAAAGCAAGATACTTTCCAAGTTAAAGGGTATATTGATGCAGATTATATCGGATCACCAGCAAATAGAAGACCACGTCTAGATATTGTATATATTTGGTAGAATATCTCATAACATGGATGAGTTAGAAACAACACGTTGTTTTAAGATATAGCATTCAATCTGAATTTAGAGCCATTGCCTAAAGAATCTATCAGCTTCTGTGATAAAAATATTTTGAAAGATTTAAATATTAAATGGGAATGACTAATAAAGATATAATGTGACAATCAATTTGTCATTAACATTAGCATCGCTCATAATATGAGTGTACCAAGTACATGGAGCTGGGTAGACATTTCGTAAAAGAAATTGGAAAGTGGGTTTATTTCCACTTCGTATGTGCCAATAAAAAATCAATTTATAGGCATTGCACCAAAGGACTCTATAACCCTACGCTAAAAAATATCATAAGCAAGCTTGAAATTGTATATTTATACCATTTAGTTTGAGAGTGAGTGTTGAAGGATCATGTCACTCATAAGTACACCAATTTGGTAGGAATCATTGTGCATATAGATTAAGGGTTCTAACTACTGGATCTTCTAGTTGTCTGCCTCTCTTGGAGGTTTTTTACTTTTTTTTTTTACAAATGGCTTCAATTTACTTTCATTGTAAGCTTTTTAGAGTGTCTATTGATACTTTCATATTTTGTACAAAATCATACAAAAAATTCATCACATTATGTGGCAAAAATAGGAATATTAAAATGGATTGGTTGCAAAATTAGTAAGGATAAGTTAATAAATTATTTTATTAGAGAAAAAGTTGGAGTAATATATATTGAAGATAAGGTGATTAAAAATAAACTTAGATGATTTCAATTTGTTCAATGGAAAGTAGAATACGCATCCGTTAGACAAGTTCATAAAATTAGTGTTAGATGATTAGAATGGAAAGAGTATATAAGTACATGTTGCCCAAAATGGTTTGCTAAGAATATATTGACACCTTAAATAACACTCCATAGAAATGAATGCAAAATAGGGCTTCATAATGTCGATCCTAAATAATTGGGATAAGGCAAACGATGTTGCTGCTGATGATTAGGTAGGTAGAGTTCAAATTGGGAGCCTGTAGGAATAGAATCAGGTGGTTGTTCTTGGAAATGTATTGAGAGCCTGTAAGAACTTAGAAGACATGAGTTAGATTAACGTCCTCCTTTATTTACTACAGACATTTTTTTGTTAAACTTGAATTGATTTTGGTGAAAAAAAAGGAAGGGTGAGATATTAGTTACATCACTCTAAACCAAGGTTTAAAATTGTGCGGTTGGGTATTTAGGCATTTTTTGTTCGTGAGGCAAGGCATAAGCCTTAAGGCGTTTTTGAGGCGTAAGCCTCAAACTAAAAAATGCGTATAGTAAAAAATAAATGTCAAAAACAATTTTTATATAACCCCTAAATAATATGTTAAAGGATGATGTATTAACTTTCTATTGAACTATAAAGTAACAAATTTGTATGTATATGTAACCAAAAATTACACAAGACTTAAAGTGGCAAGTGATAATTTGCGTAAAATATAATTGAACTCTAAATATTACAAGAGCAAAATAATATTAAATATACGATTTGCATAAAAGTATTATATAACATAAAGCAAAATAATTGACATCAGGGAGTGTTTTAAGTTATTGTATGTTGAAAAGGATAACAATCATAATGGGTTTGATATACTAGTTGGTTAAAGAATTGAAATATAAAATTGTTATGGTGAATAGGGTTAATAATAAGATAATTGCTATGAAGATAATTATTGATGTGGATGCTATTAATGTGGTTAATGTTCAAGTTAGATTAGAAGATAAATTAAAAAGAAAATTGAAAGATTGATAATTTGATGTAGGACTATAATTCTTAAAATGATTTGATAAGAGCTTGCACGACTTATTGATTGGAAAATAACAATTAGAACCACTAGCAAATAAAAACGACAAAATAAAACATAAGAGTGGTCACTTTCGTTTAGGCCAAATCACATGTAAGAACTTAAACCATCTCAAATAACATTGAATTTCAAAGGTATGCAAATTAAGTAGTCTTTCAACAAAATCCCTACGTTAACAATAAGATTAGCACATAGAAGGTGAAACTCAATTCCTACGTTTACTAAGCTTTGGCATTTAGCGAACCATGATTCTTTGCAATTCAATCAACTCTTACAAGGTTAGCAAACTAGAGACAAATGAAGAAGGTGAAGAAGTTCACCCGGATTGTTAAAATTCAGCATTCTTGCAAGCTGGGATAACCGTTGGGGCTGCAGGAATCCTTGGACAGCACCGGAATTGGGGCTGACAGCAGTTGGGAACCAATCGGAACAGCGGTTTGCTGGTTTAGGGGTCTTTGGACAGCAGGGAGGACTTGTCTGGTCTACAGGACAGCAAGGTCGTGCTGCCGTAATCCTTGGACAGCAGTTAGGAGCTCTCCAAAGGTAAGAAATATTGTGAAAGGGGCTTCAGAACAATAGTTTCAGCCTTCCTCTGGTGCAGGACAGCAAACATACATTTGGGGGAGAGGGGAAAACCGTGGAGGAGCCTGAAGAGAGGCGGCTAGTTTTGGGAGAAGTTAGGGCTGCTGGTTTACCTAGTTCAGCTAAGAGAGATTGGGAGGGAGAAGGTTTGAATTCAATCCCAAAGAGGAGAGGAATCCAAGGGGTTTGATTGGGAGCTTAAGTGGAAAGAAATTAATTGAGGGGATATGAGAGGGGCAGCGGCTGCAAGTGGAGGATAGGAATTTAGGGAGAGACTAATGAGGGTTTCCAAACAGGGCTAATTTAATTTGGAGGATTAATGGCTCATCTCTTTGCAATTCAAATTTGAATTTTGAATTGGAGAGTTAAAACCTTCCACATATGGATCAAACCCAATTAGGAAAGATTTTAAATTTGAAATTTGTAATCCAAAATTGTCATGGATTTTCCCTCTCGATTTTGCCAACCCAAATTGGAAGGAGGCATGGCCATGGGAAGAGGAGAGGGCCGGCGGCTAGGTTTGGATGGGATTAGGGTTTGGCGGATTAGGATGAGGAGAGTCGGCATCCCATTAGGAGAGGTATTGGTGAGGAGGTTGGCCGAGAGGTAGGTAGGGGTTTTGGAAGGGTTGGCGGCCGGCGGCTTTTGTGGAGGAGGTGGATTTGGCCGGGAAGGGGATGGGTTCTCCTTGGTCGGTGGTGAGGGAGAAAGGAGGGGAGAGATAGGGGAGAGGATAAAAGAAATAAAAGTAGCCACGAACTCGAACTCTTTTGAGGTTGGTGGGTGATCCGTCGCCCTTCTCCAAGGGACTTCTCCAAAGCTCTCTCCAAGAACTCTCAAAATCTCTCAGAAAACACAAATGCAGGAATTTTTTTTTAATCATTCATTACCCACAAAAGAAAGCAAGAGGGCTACTTATAGCCTCATACAAAGGACTGACTCAAAGATAAAATACGACAGTGCCCCTTGGGCTTACATACGACATCCCTTAAGCTATGTTGCACCGATACGGATACGGCGACACGGATACGACACGATACGGATACGGGACACGTCAATTCTTAAAAATATAGGATACGGGTACGGCGCGGACACGGCATTATAATTTATAAATCATACATAAAAATTAAGAAAACAATCAAAGCATAATATTTGAAATTACAAAAAAAAAAAAACAACAACAACATCATTTGTAGCCTTGTAGCTTATAATATCAAAATATAAGAAAGCATTAAATGTCTAGTACAACAACAAAAGCATAAACATAAATTATCTAGCACATGAAGTTTCAACTATTCAATAGAAGGAATGATATGATTAGCTTCTTCATTGGTTTGTCTTTGAACTTTTATATCATCTTCAATAAATATCATAGCTTCTAATTCAGGCTCATCAAGTGAAAGATTAGTAATTTCTAATATTCTCATATCATCAAGAGACTCAAATCCATCTCGAAAATGAGAGAACCTTGTTCGCAGCCCCGGAAGTAAATATGATGCTTCTTTTTTTTTTGGATTTCTTTTTGTTTTTCAACGGACACGCGTATCGGATATGCGTGTCCTTTTGAAATTAAATAGTATTTTAATTGGATACGGCTTTGGTATATCCGACACCTATCGGTGGCGTATCAGAGACGTATCCGTGTATCGGTGTATCGGATACAACACGCCTTCTTAAATAGGTGTATCGGTGCAACATAGCCCTTAAGTAAGGGTAAAAATTGGAAACAAAACTAATAAAGCAAATAATAAAACAAACACATAATAGTACTAAAAAATACATCGACTCAATCGTGGCCATTGATCGACGGCCACGTCTTTGATAAACTTTCCAAGCTCCGATGTCCTCATCATAATTACTTCAAGAGTATTCTTGAGGAAGAAATGGTATTATTACCGGTAATTAAATGGGTATATAGGTTATAGTAGGATAGGCTATGAGCGGATTCATGTGAGCTTATGGAATATAAGATTGAAACTTAATAGGAGAAAATATACTGGATTTCACGGTTCCCTATTATCTTAAAATAACAAGCATTTTTTTTTTTAAGAAAAAAGAGTATCATTTACATGTAATTAAATGGGCATATAGTGATACAAGACAAGTAAGGAGGCCTCTCACTATATCAATGTCGAAGACTTGTTATCATGAAAATTAATTGTTCTTTGTTTTTTATTTTATTTTATTTTATTTTTTCTAAGACATAAGAACACTAGATGTGAGGTTTGGAGAAAATATTTTAAATATAAAAACTTATTTTGGAATCATTTCAATCAACCAACCCAAATAAGGATTCAAAAGAAGCAATTAAATACATAGTTGAATTTTTTTAATTGGAGTAATATTATTTATTTTGCAATAAGGAGAGATTTTGAGAAGTTACCATTATAGCTTATTGACGAATTTTCAAGGAGAGATTTTGGTGTATTTTATTGTGGATTTTCCTCACTTTCTACAACACTTAATGCACTATTTAGATTCATGGATTTAATAAAAAATAGTTTTGATCTCTTGCAAAAACTTGGTTTACAAGAAGTTTATTTTGCCAATTTTGGGATTGATTTTTAAATTAATCACAGCTAATTTTTGTGAACACTAATTTATCATTTTCTCTCTTGTTTCTTATTCTTCTATATGCCTAATACCTTCCCAAAAGCTTAAACCATTTCATACCTTAGAAAAATTGAGCCATACCTATTCAACTAAATCCTAATTTTTCCTACAAACCTATTGTTACCAATCTATATAAAAAATTCATAACTTCTAACCACTATCCAATTAACTTAAAAATCACCTTCATATGTTAACTAATATCTCAAACTTTGATATGCAGATCTCCACCCTTTTTCATTACATCCACTGCAAAAAGGTTTTATAAGAAATCCATCCTAAAACTTTAAACCCAGACATTACCTTCATTTGTCTTTGACCAATCCTAAACCTTTCACCAGAACCCTGGACACTTCTTAAAAGCATCACCATCATATATGTTCTACAATATGATGGGCTAGAAAAGGAATCATGTAAGCTATCTAATATGAGATAGAAATATAAAGAGAGAGTTATACTTGATTTCTTAATAGCTTATGGTCTTGTAATAGCTAACGCATATTTTTTGAAATGAGATAAATACTTATAAAAGTGACTCCACCAAATCACATAAATTTTTTTCTTACTTTGATGGAAAGAAAAAACTTCTTACAAAGGTTGTTAAGTTTATTCTACGAGAGAATTGGACCAAGTAATATGTAGTACTAGTTATGGATGCATATCTTATGAGTATAGAAAAAAATCAAAAGAAATTATTGCTTTAGAGGGTTTTAAATTTTTTAGACTTTGTTTGAGAGAAATAAATCATAAGTTTTTTTATGTGAAATTTAAAATTTACCTCTTATTTCATTTTTGGTGTATTCTACGCAAGCCATTTCAAAATACATGATGTTACCTTTGTTCGTGAACTCTACATTGCGCCCTCTCATCATTCCCGCCTCTCATCCTTTATATCCTCTTTTAGTTACCCGTTGTTGTTGCCCATTGTCCATCGACATCGTCCCCCCATGCCACCACCTTTTGCTTGCAAATGTTGCTTTCATTCCACTATTTTTAGGGTTGAAAAGCTATTCAATAGTTTTGGATTGAATTCCTACATGAAAATTGAAAGATACTTTTTTTATTGGTGTTGGACAAATTTTTGGATGATCATGCTACTTCCCCAAAGCAATATTTTTATTAATACAACAACCACAATAATAACATCAAGCCTTTATCATACTACGTGGGGTTGGCTACATGAATTCTTTTTCTCCATTGTGTCCGGTTAAGAGTCAAATTCTCATTTAAATCTAATAAAGAGAGGTCATTTCTAATATTTTATAACTAAGTTTTTTTAGGTCTACTTCTACCTTTCTTAACATAATCCAAATCTAATACATTTACTCTCCTAACTGGGTCATCGGAAGGTCGCCGTTCTATGTGACCAAACCATCTAAGGAGACTCTCTCTAGTTTTATCTTCCACTATAGCTACTCCAACATTTTCACATATATGCTCGTTTTGTATCATATCTCTAAGAGTAAAGCCACTCATCCACCTAAATCCTCATATCTGCAATACTTAACTTAATATTATGCTTCTCTTTTAATGTCCAACCTTTTGCACCATAAAGCATTGCAGGTCTCACCACCTTCATATATAATTTTCCCTGAGTTTGAGGGGGACTTTTCTATCACACAAAAAGCCCGTTGCATTCAACTTGAATTCTACTAATAATATGCCTATTAATTTCACCATCACTCATAACAAAAGACCCAAGGTATCTAAAACATGTACTCTTATTAATGACTTGATCGCCCAAAGTCACAATTCCCCCACTAGATCTATTACTACTAAAATTACACTCTATATATTTGATTTTAGATCAACTGATGAGGACATCAGAGCATGAATCAAAGGCGTGGTCGTCGATCTATGGCCACGATCGCGTAGATGACTTTTTAGTTATTTCATGTATTTGTTTTATTTTGTTATTTGTCTTTTATTGTTATGTTGTAATTGTTTTTTCGTTTTTACCCCTTACTTAAAGGGAGGTCGTATGTAAGCCCTTAGGGCGTTGTTGTCTTTTTATTTTGAGTCTTATGTACGAGGCTATTTATAGCCCCTATGTTCTCTTTGAAAAGGAATGAATGAATGATTAATCAAATATTATTGTCTTGTGTGAATTCTCATGAGAGCTTGAGAGTCATGGAGAAAGATCCCTAGGAGAGGGAAGAACTCGGATCACCCACCAACCTTGGAGACGGCCGGGTTCGTGGTTTTTATTTTTTCTATCTCTTTCTTTTCCTCCTCCAACCACCACCCCACCCGAACCATCATCCCACCCACAAATTTCCCCAAGCTACTTCATCCCAAACTGCCGGCCTTCCCCTTTGCCCCAACCCAAGCAAGCTGCCGGCCACCCTCTAGCCTTACCCCCTTCGGTTTTATTTCCTAATCAAGATTGCCATAATTTTGGTTGGATTTTGAATTCAAATTCACCCAATTTGAAATTTAAAATCTTTCCTAAAATTATAAAATTTATTTTAGGAAAGTTTTCAAACTTGAGTCCGTTTGAATTTTAAATTTGAATGGGATTTAATTAAACTTTTTCTATTTCCTAAATCCAAATTAAGAAACCCCCCAAATCCCATCCCCTAATCCCTCCTAGCCCCATGATGCCGCCGGCCCTATGTTACCCTCACCTCCTCGCCACAGATTCCACTCCCTCTTGACTACTTTCCATAAGCATCCACTCTTAATTTAGGAATGTCTAATTTCAAAATTCAAAATTACTTGAATTTGAAATTCTTCCCTAATTTAGGAAACCTATTTTGGGAAAGTTTCTTAATTAAATCCTTTTGAATTTCCAATTAATAAGGATTTAATTATTTCTTTCCTAATCCCCTACTCTTAAATTTGAACACTTTCCAAATCTCTTTAAATCTGAAATTAATTGGAGATTCCCTTTAATTCTCTTCCCTTAATTAAATATCCTATGATTGGAAAGAATTCAAAAGCCCCAATTAACTCCCTATTGCATGGCCGGCCCCTCCCTTTCCCATTAAACCCTTTCCTAATTTAAACCCAATCAAGCTCCAATCATCTAGCCGCCCCCTACTCTCTCCTATTTGCTTAATTTCTCCTAAATTAAGTCTCCAATCAATTCCCTGATCCCCTCAACTCTAGCCTGTCCACCACAAGCCCTCTTCTCTCAGTTTTTTCCTTCTCTTCCTGAAGTTTCCAAGTGCTGTCCAGATTTCTAGACACCACCTGCAGGCTGTCCAAGAATTTCAGCCAACCCAAAGCTATCCAGAAGAAGATTGGCTGTTGTTCTGAACTTCAGCATTAGGAAAACTGCTGTCCAAGGACTCTGACATCTTCCCCTGGCCTCCCTACCAACGGGAGTCCTTTTCAAACTGCTTTCCAAGAAGGACAACTTGCTGTCCATCAATTCCAGCAAGAGGAGATCAACAGTTTCGCTGCCATCCAACCACCAATTGCTTTCCAAGCTTGCGAGAAGGTGGAATCTTAGCAAGGGGTTCCAAAATTGAAGAGAAATCTTCACGAGAAACTACGACAAACTTCATCAACATCTCACTACTTGCTACCGGGTTTTGATAAGGGTGAACTTCTCCCCTTTTTATTTACTTCTCTAATCTCCCTAATCTTGTAGGTGATGGAGATTCACAAGGAGCCGAGCTCACCTTTGCCTAAGCTTAGTAAACGTAGGGTTTTGCTTTGCCATTGCCAAAGCTTAGTAAATGTAGAATTGAGTGCACTTTTATTTGCTTCTAATCTTAATGTTATATTTGGGATTTTTGTTGAAAACTATTTACCTTGCGTTATTGAATTTCGATTTGTTTTGATTCTCCAAGTGTTTGGCATGTGGTTTAGCCTAAACTTAGGCACCCTTCTTTTGTCGTTTTGATTGCTTATAGTGGTAATCTTTCGTGCTTAATTCAAGAACTCGTGCAAATTCTTATTTCATCCATTTAAGCATTTAGTCCTACATCATCTACTCAATTGAAACTTTTAGACTCCATAATTCAAGTTTATCTTTAACTCCCTCTTTAGTCTTATCAACAACAAAAATATCATTAGCAAAAAACATACACTAGGGTACAACCTCTTGCAAATATCTAGTGAGAACAAAAAGATATGGGCTCAAGGCTAATCCTTGATGTAATCCAATTGAAATAGGAAAATACTAGTCAAACCACCCTGTGTTTAAACACAAGTAACAACTCCTTGCATACATATCCTTAATGACTGGAATGTAAGCATTATTAACCCATTTCTTTTCTAGAACTCTCCTTAACGCTTCTCTTGGAGCTTATATCATATATGTTTTCTTTAAATCAATAAATATCATATGTAGATCCTCCTTAGTCTCTCTATACTTCTCCATTAAACCTCTCAATAAATGTATAACTTCCGTAGTAGATCTACCCGACATGAATCCAAATTGATTTTGAGAAACATTCATATCACATCGTAACCTGTGCTCCATTACTCTCCCATAGTTTTAAAGTATGACACAATAACTTAATTCCTCAATAATTCGCATAATCTTGTGCATCACTTTTATTCATAAAAATATGAATCAACAGACTCATTCTCCACTTATATGACATCTTTTGTCTTCAAAATAATATTATAAGTTTAGTAAGCCAAAAAATTCTTTTATCTTCTAAGCATTTCCACATCTCTATTAGAATATTATCAAATCCAACGACTTTTCAACACTTCATTTTCTTTAAAGCCTTTCTAACTTCAATTTTACTAATGCACTGATAAAAATAAAAATCTTAGGGTGCTAAAGTTACTAAAGTCAATCATATTATCACAATTTAGCAAAGTATCCCATCCACTTTTGTTTACTATTTTCTTCTAATAAAAGCACTTTTTGATTTTCATCCTTAATGCACTTCACTTGAACCAAATGCTTACTATTATCTCTTTATTTGGCTAGTTTATACATATATCTTTGCCCTCCTTAATATCTAATATATTATATAAATCATTAAAAGATAAATTTTTTTCTTCGCATATTGCTGTCTTAGACTCCTTACATGCATCTTTATATATTTATCAATTATCAGAGTTTTTACATCTTAACTAATTTTTATAACAAAGCTTTTTATTTTTTATCTTTTCTTGCACATTTTGATTTTACCATCAATTATTGTTACTATTAGGAGTTTCTTCCTTCAAAACTCCAAGCACATCTTTCGCAATATTCTTAATATTACTAGCTAATTTTCCTCATCATGCACAAACAAAATCTTAAAATCTAAAATATTATTCTTAAAATATTTTTGTTAATATTTTTTTTTAAATACCCCCATCTAATTCTAGAATAGTGTTTTACTTTATTTTTTATATTATCCTCCATCTTAAAGTGCAAAACTAATAAGTAATATTTGGTAAATAAACCAAATTATTTTTTATTATTAAAGGAACAATATTATCATTTTTGCTAGAAAGGCAGCAAATTTGTTGCTTGACTAATTCCATGCTAGAAAAATCTAGGGAATTCTTTGATAATATGGATTCCAGTTCTCAATGATATTCAGTCATTTGAGATTATTGGATGAATTGCATGAAAGAAACTTATCAACTGCTCTTGCTGGGGCCTCTTTGAAGTAAAGAAAAAATAATATCATTGAAGTCTGCTCTCAAGCTACAAGCTGCATTCCCTAGGGGTCTAGGCTTTATAGTTACCATCCTTGGAATAGATGGGTCCCCATAGAAAACTGATTCATTCGTATGTTTTAATTTTTAAAATTCTCCTTGGAAAAGAAGTGACCGTGCTTTTGTTTGTGCTTCTGTGTTTCTTTTTAAATGATTCTCTTAATCAAGGATAACCATATTGCTTGGAAACCGGTGACAAATAGTGTGGGCAATGTGGAAAAAAGGATATTCTAATTAATATTGATGTTAAAGAAGATTCATTATTAGTGCCAATTTTGTGATTGGCTTTAGTTGATAATCAATTTTGCTTGATCATATTCTTTTTCCTTTTTTTTTTTAAATTGTGTTGTAGTCACGCTTTTTTGTGAAAGGAATTGAAGCTATGTTAAAGAGGAACAATTATTACGTCCTCTGACCGGACGCAGAGGAACGTCCGGTCGGAGGCCAAATCCCGCCAAAAAATGAGTTGTACCGAGCAAATACCGAGCAATACCAAGCAATAACGAGGAATACCATCATTTGAAGACCCAATACCGAGTTATACCGAGCTAAATCGAGAAATACCGAGTTATACAAAAAGTTGTACCGAGTTTTTCCTAAAAAAACTCGGTACAACTCGGTATTTCTCGGTACAGCTCAGTATAACTCGGTATTGGTCTTCAAAGAGCGGTATTCCTCGTTAATATCAAATAATACCTAGTTGTACCAAGAAAATACCGAGTTTTTTTGCGGGATTTTGCCTCCAACCGGACGTTCCTCTACGTCCTTACACCGGACGTAATAAAAGTTCTGTTAAAGAGAGGGAGGAAGAGAAAGGTCTGATCACTTGAGAAGAGAAATCAAGAAAGTTGCCTAGGAAATCTGTGAAAGATATTTCTAGAGAAGGAAGCCTTGGGAGGTCCCAACCATGAGTGAGACAGAAATGGGGGATCTTGGGAAAAGTAAATTATGGTTTCTGGTTTTTTTTTTTTTTTTTTTGACAAATCAGGAGAGAGAAGAAACATGGGGGAATGAGTAACGGTGGACTCGAATTTCATTAATAATTAATTATCAAAATAGTAAAGTCCTAAAAATCCTATATTCTAATTTAAAATAAATATAATTCCTCAAATAAATACACTAAAATAAACAAATTAAATAATATAATAAAGTCGAGTATTCTAGAATAAATTTATCATATTAAGATTAGTGGCTTCACTAGTGCTCCTTTGAGCATCTTGGTTGCATTTGCAAGGAAATTCATCAATTACATAGTTGTTCCCAGTGTCTCAATTCAGTGATCTTATTCAAATGAACTCGTTGTAGGCCTTTGATGAGGCTATCTCGGAGTTGGACACTCTTGGTGAAGAGTCCTACAAGGATAGTACTTTGATCATGCAACTTCTCCGAGACAACTTGACTCTTTGGACCTCTGACTTAACGGTCTCTCTCTCTCTCTCTCTCTCTCTGCAAATTCTTGTTAATTGTTTCCTTAGCCAATTACTTGTTCTTCTCCTCGAATGCAGGAGGATGGTGGGGATGAGATGAAAGAATCCTCAAAACCAGAATCATGAGGAGCCGGTCCTCGTTTCAAATAGATACTATTACTTCTCAAGACATTGTTGTGTAGGTGAACATCTTATTTTCACCTATTAAAGTTTAGTCAAGTATTTAGTAATTGATGGTGATGATTTCTGCCATTTCTAATTGAGATATTGTGCTTGCTGTGTGCATCAAAATGCTCTTTAGGGCTTCTGGCCAACTATTCTTGCTGAAAAAATGTTTAATAGATGTTAGCTAATACTGGTACAAATCTTATTATTTCTCCCAGCTATCTAAATATGGTGTCTCTTTATATTCATTTGGTTACTTCACTACACATGCCTGTTGAGGCTTTTACACTTGAGCTTGGTGTCTGGCACCTACGCTTTACCGAAAATAGATTCACAAAAAGTCTCTCAATGTGAATCTTTGCTGTTTTGTTATATGGATTTGGTTGAAATAAACGATTATTCGAAGATGAGATGGTGCAATTTGCAATGCTGTCAATCATCTGAAATGTGTCAAGATAAGCTAATTAGAGTTGTGTAATGGAGATATATCTAAAATAGCCTATAGAAGTTATAAATATCGACCATCTGATTGCATATGGAAAGTCACTAGCCTAACATGACTTGATTCACACTATGATTTTATTTGGGAAAACTTTCTTACCGTTTTCTAAAGCAGCTTTCTGGTATAAAAATTTTGAATGCAAAAAATTTTTGTACGAAAAAGCTGTTTTAGAAAGTGGGAAGAAAGCTGCCTCAAACGAAATCTAAGGCTTTGTTTGGGACGGCGTACTTATTCCATTCAGAAGCAACTTTTTAGGCTTAAAAATTTAATGACAGTAATAAAAATATAATGACAAAAAATTGTCTAAAACAAAACCTAAAGCACAGCTTATAATCATAAGTGTCCAATAAATATGTGAGGGAATGCAAGTAGAGCAATATAATAGCATGATGGTAGAGAATAAAGAATGATGAAAGAGAATGCCAAATAACAGGCCTTAAGGGATATTTATATAGCCATATTAGGTTTTTCATGAAAAACCTCACATCAGGCATGAATGCTAAAATTTTTAAATTTCAAATAAATTATTTTTCTCTTTATCGCCACAACATAAACCAACAATTTTAGATAAATTGACGATGTTCAAAGATACCCAACACAAAAACTATATTGGGTCTAGTTGGACATTGCCTATTTATCTAATGTTGTTGGTTTTTAATAATTTTATTTTTAATATTGATTTGCATGAGTTGGTAATTTTTTTACTTGGCTTAATTAACAATCGGATAATCCTATTTATATTAAATTGGATAAGGTTTTAGTTAATAAGTATTGATTTGATGTTTTTCCTTATTCTTTTTATCATGTGGATAGTTCTAAATGTTCTGATCATTCTCCTCTTATTGTTTGCAACAATGGTATATCTCATGGCGGGAATAGATTTTGTTTAAAGAATTTTTGGTTAAAAAAAAATCAGAATTCTAGGATCTTCTTATTGATGTTTTTGTTAAAGCTTCTTATGGTAATCATATTAATCATTTTTATGCTAAATTGTACAATCTTAAAGGCTTGATCAAAGATAAGTCTTGGGCTTCTTCTAATAATATTGAAATTCTTCTTAATCTTCAAGAAGAGTTACTTAAGAAGATTCAAGTGAATTCATTGGATATTGAGCTTAATTTAGGCATGAAGAAAGTTAATGAGTTACTTAGTTATAATTAATGTTTATGGTCTTCTTGGATCTTGCAAAGAGCTAAAACGAATTGGCTTAGTCATGATGAAGATGATTTAGGCTTTCTATATTCTAAAATTCGCTAAAGACAAAACATGAACATAATTCTAATTCTTTATACTGACTTCGACGTTATTTATGATTGCAAAAATATTTCTAAGACTTTTATGAAGCATTATAAGAATTTCTTTAATTCTCCAAAGCCGATTTTTGCTTCTTCATATGTCATTCCAACTGGAAATTGTATTCCGGATGTTCTTTTGGCTTCTCGTACAGCTCTT
Organism: Dendrobium officinale; assembly: GCA_019514585.1. NCBI lineage: Eukaryota > Viridiplantae > Streptophyta > Magnoliopsida > Asparagales > Orchidaceae > Dendrobium > Dendrobium officinale. Next base: position 63,778,235 of record CM033688.1, on the reverse strand, counting down.
GTCTCTTATGAAGAGATTAAAAAAGTGGTCTTTTTTGGGTCTGCTTCTTCTCCAGGACTAGACGGTTTTACATTTAAATGTTTTAAAAATTCTTGGGACATAGTTGGGTTTGGATTTTGTAAAGCAGTTCTTCATTTTATTTAATATTGATTATATGTCTAAAACTATTAAAGCCACTGCCATCACTCTTATTCCTAAGCATGCTAATACCTCTCAAATTATTGATTATAGACTAATTTCTTTATATAATGTTTTTTATAAGATTCTGGCTAATAGGATGAAGGGGGCTATGCCTTTTATTATTAATCTCAATCAATCTGATTTTATTAAAAAGATAATTTATATGGATAATATTATTCTAGCTTCTGATATGCTCAAGAGATTTGAACTCTCTAAGTAAAGATAAATGCTTTTGCTCTAAATTGGATCTGATCTCATTTGGGTCAATGGTTTACCAAATAGGCTAGATTATATTTGAGTATTTAATTATGAACTATTCAAATGATTCTAAGAGACCAAATGTGTATGGATCACTTAAGAAAATCTTAAGTGAGCTTCTATTTGACCCAATTTATTTATATAGGTTCCATCTAAACCATTTGTTATTATTAATTGCAATCAAATTGATTAATTTATCTCATATAATATATTGGGTTTAATTAAGGCAAACGGGCTATTTGGTTAAATTGAGCTTAATGAAGAACTAATTGAGCTTAATTCATATAATGTGAATCAATTAAAATGATTCTTAGGAGTTGGTTTAGCTCAATTTGGCTAAATTGTTCAAATTGTTCATTTGGCCTTCAGAGGAATGTGATTGATGGAGTAGAAATTTTAAAGGAGTTAAGAAAGAAAACTTCTAGAAGTTAGGAAGTCTAAAGAAGAGATTGATATATCCAAGCTTCTTAGAGTAAGCTTAGGCTTCGTTTGAGACGACTTTTTTACTGCTTCTTGAAGTAGCTTTCTAATACAAAAATTTTAATTTTTATATTAAAAAATTGCTTCAAGAAACTGTAAAAAAAGTGTCCCAAATGAAGCCTTAGTCTCAAAAGTAATGTTGACATTTTTGGTGCTACTAAAAAATGTAGCAGAGCTAAAAAAAAGGAATGAGATGAGGAAAAACAGGTACAAATGAGAGAAAATAATATTGCTTTCTTTGTAGTCTCAAAAACCTTCTCTCTAAAATAAACTATTTTTTCTTCTTCAATAATCCCTTGGTTTTGATTCTATAGGACCTTATAAATATTGCTAGTAAAGTTAAAACATCACCACAAACAAATTTGTATTAAAAAAAAAGAAGCATAAAACTTAAAATTAGCATAATAATAACTAAAATATGTTATGTAAGTTTAGTGACAGTGATATTAATATTTTTCACAACTTCATAATTATTTTTTATCCATTTTTTTATCATAAATGATTTAACATGAATTTGTAAATACAATTTATAATGTGAATTCAATATATAATCTATAAGTATAAATTATATCTAAACATATAACATAAATTAGTAATAATTCAAATTAAATTCATAAACTTACATATGAACTAAATTTATTTTAACTGTGAATTAAATTTGAAATTGTATAATATACTACTTTTTATAAATTTAATTTATTATTTATTCATAAATTTATATTATTATATAGTTATTATATCCATATTAATATTATATCATTTAGATATTACTTAAATTAATTTAATATTTATTATGTCATAATGTTCAATATATCTTTGTTCAAGCCTAATTGAATCATTGAATCATAAACCTCTCCTTTCAGTTATATATCATTGATAATTACCCTCATTCAACTTGTTAAATAAAATATTTATATAACTAATTTAAACAAGTTGGGCTAAAATAGTAAAATCCTCACAATTTAAAAATGTTGTCGTTTGAGAATTTAAGATGACACCCATAAAGATAAATTGTGTTATTTGATCCAATCAAGAATTATATTTTATAAAGATGACAAGCTTTAGAGTTATAATATTTTCTTGCTTCGTCGGCTGAAAATGAAAGAAACAAAAAATGCTATGCTACTGCCATACAGTAAAAAAATGATAAGAAAGTTGTTTTAAAAAGTAGTAAGAAAGCTGTGAGATAACTCTTTTATTATTTTCTAAAGTTATTTTTTAGCACAAAAATTTTCATTCAAAAAATCTTTTACTAAAAAACTGCTTTAAAAAACAATAGAAAAAGTTATCCCAAACAAAACCTTAGTCGTAGAAGCACACCAAAAGGGTGAAAGATCATTACCCTTGCGGCGAGCTCTCATTGTGATTTTCGATCCGATTGGAATGATGGTTGAAAGGGGTGAAGCATCTCCCTTTAGCGACCCTTGCAAAACTCTACTTCACATTGTAGCACGCTAATCCTAAGCAACAATGAAGACATGGAGACAAGGAAAAGCAAACCATATACAAGCCAATGCTATGAGGAAGAGAAAGACAATTATCAAAAAGAAGACAAATTATAAAAATTGGCATGCAATGGCAAAGAAGAATACCATTTCCTCCTTTCCCAACTCCATTTTGGCTTTTAATTTTGCTTATCCTTAGTATTTAATTAGTTAATAATTAATTATTATATTAATATATAATTACTATAATTAAATTTGATTAAAATTTAATTAGAAAGAGTATAAAGAAAGATAAAGAGAAGAGTAATTATAGAAATAGATAGACAATAATAGAGAAGAATACAAAGGGTTAATAAATAAAGTTGGTAAATAAATTAGAGTTAATAAATATATAATAAGTACAATTCAATTAATTTATTAGGATTAATAAAAAAATGAAATTAAATTTTGTAATACATAATATTAGTTTAATAATTTATTACACAATAATTAATTGAAATATTAAAATATAATAAATATAATTCAATATGAGTTAATTAATTTTTTATAATTATGCGATATGTATTAATTTTATATTAATTATATTATAAACAATTATCATTAAAATCTTAGTTTAACTAACATACTTTAATTCCTTAAATAAATATCCAAATAATTCATTAATATTTAATTAGATTTAGACTTTAGTTGAGACAACTTTTTTAATATTTTATTTTTTAAAGTATAATTTTAATTTTTATTTGACAATTATTTTTCTTTTACTCTAAAAAAATTTTATATTAAAAAATTATTTGCTACATTAACTTTAAAAAGTTATTTTCTCCGTAAAATTTTATAAAATTATAAGAAAATTATTCCAAATGAAACCTATTAAATTCTATTTGTATTAAATTCTATTTGCATCTAAACAGTTTCTATAATTTGGAACTCGCTATAAAAAATTTTATGATATGTATGTAATGATTGATGATTCATAAATAACTGAGAGAGAGGAGAAAGAAAAGAAAAAGAGATTGAGAGAGAAGTAGCAGCCTTCCCCTCAACCTCTCAGAGTCTTCAAATCGATTGGTCTTCAAGATGCCATACCATGAAGCAGTTTTCCTTCCCGTCGGGATTTGCAAACCCTACCCTTTACTTGCCCTCAAATCTGTTCGCGCCGGAGCCTCTCGTCGTATCGCTTCACACCCGCCGGCGACGGTGGTGGTTTTCAGCTCAGAGTCGCGCCTCCCTCTCTTCCTCTCTCTCTCTCTCTCTCTCGCTACGTGGAGTGGCCGCTGATTATATTAAATCCCTTCTCAGATGCCAACTATTAACGATATAATCCTCTTCTTCATCCTCCTGTTGTCAAACTTCTCTTATTCTTTCGTTGTGTGTTAAGCGCGCTTCGGTGAATCGAGGATGGCGGAGCCGAGGCCGGATATCCACGAGCTCTTCTGCTATTACAACTCCCTTTACTTCAGTGAAGCTCTAGGCACTTGCATACTCTCGTGGGCTCCGTGCTTGACTAGGTTAGCACTTGCTAAACTTTTATTCTCTCTCTCTCTCTCTCTCTCTCTCTCTCTCTCTCTTATCGGTTTCTTGGGTGTTGATTGGGCAAAAATGAGGGTTTTTTAGGAGCCTTTGTTTAAAAGAAGTGTGAAATTTGACCAAATATGAGCTTGTTTGCTTATCGTTTTCTATATGCTCCTGCTTTAACATAGATATAATGTAATTGGCGGTGAAATTTATGTTTATTGAACAATTACACTTCTGGAAGTTATTAGGTGCTGAAGGTTCATGTAATTGTTATTTTGCTTGGTTAGGGGTTCCATGGTTTTATGAAAGCCTCTAATTTCTTTTTGCTCTCGAGTTTTTGCTTTTAGTTTTTGGTGTTGCAGCGCTTCGGTTGGATGCGTATACCATTTAAACAACAGAATATAAGATGTTGTAAGCCAAGTAGTCGAGTTTTTGAGAATTTTGTAAGGGATTTTTGTTGATGAGTAAAATTTGAGTAGGAAGGTTCCTCTTTTATGGAAGAATAAGATTAATCATGACCCGAACACTACTAAGAACAGAACTTATCCATTATAGCATCTACCACCTTCTAAGCACCCTAACTAGGGTATGTTTGCTTGAGTTATGGCATATCTTTTTTGAAGTTTGGATATCGCATTTGTATAAATGTGCAACCTTTAGGCAAATGCTATGTGCCATGGAATAAACACTTGAGGGAAGCTTGGCAATGCTTAATGCTTCCAGAGTGGAGGCATAGAAGCTTATACATGTTGTATTTTAATGTTCTTGATACCACAAACAAGATTTACGAATTTAATTTGGGATTAAGAGAAATTTAGCTTATTATTTCCTTTTAAAGAATTTCACTAAAACTTATGTTTGTAAGTGTGGAGCTGCAATTATGCATGGCACTATGATAAGGATATTCCTACATAGCTAGTTAAAGATTGAAAGAAACTTTCCCCAATGGAGTCACTATAATTTTGTAGGCTTCGAAAACTTACAGTTGAATTTGTTATATGTAAGTTGGTGTTCAAGTTAATATATTAGTTGGAAGATTTGGTATATGATAAAACACCACCCAAAAGTTTCACAATCTAATGAGGATTTTATGATATGATAAAAATGTTTTTCTTTAGTGCATGACCTAAAGAGTTTATCACTTTTAATCATGAGAGAGAACTTTCAATTAAAGCTAGTTGATATGCTCTATAAATTTTTATTCTTAGTAGGAATAGTTTGATTTGGAAGAAGATATACTACTATTTACACAGATTAGATTTTGAGGGAATTAACAATGAGCCAATTAAAATCCTATAGTTTAATTATTCTAAGTTGTCATGGATCTTGGTGTTCTAAGTTGGTATAGACATTTGGCCTAACTTGACCAAATTATCTTTATCAACGATCACGGGTTACATCATTCAAGGGGATCTCACCAACATAGGCGAAAACTTGCCAAAGGGGTCAATTTTGAGGCAATCTTAGCTAAAAATGAGCTGTGTCATATCAAATGCGCCTTATGGCTCATGAGTTATAGATTTATCCTTTTAGAAACATCCGAGATTTGGCTATAATTATAATATAATGATGTTGTCACATTCAGCATATCACGTGGTCAGAGTATATTTGCTACATGGTTATGGGCGTGAGGGTTTTAAGCTTTATCACATGGATACATTTGATGTAACATGTACTCTTTATGAGCTTTGGTCAAACTAGAAAATTTCACCCTTGGTAAATTGTCAGGAAGGATGGATGGATGATTTCTCTGAATGTGAAACAATTAGTTATTGCTTGAGCATTTTTTATTTTTTAAAATATATTTTTATTTAATTTTCTAGTAGGGGAAGTTAGATTTGAGTGGAGTTCCCTCTAATTATGATTTTACTTTAATTATGCCTATCATAGGGAAAAAAACTTGTGGATATTTTTCTTAAAATTTAATGGCATTTTTATTAAGAAATTCCCTTCGATTATGATATTTTGATTATCACATATATTTTTAGGGATATTTTGAGGTATTTTGCTTAATTCCTTGTGGGGAGCATAGACTTGTTGAAAAACCTATCGACTATGATTTGCCATAATTATTGCTCATTTAGAGAGTAGGCACTATTATTTTAAATTTTATGTTCAGATTTTGGGTTTTTGAACTTGTGGAAATTGCCCGCTCACTTTTGGAGAATTAGGCTCACAAAAATTTATAATTATAGCATTTGAATTCAATTAGGGGCTGTTGTTTTCATGTATTAGGAGTTGTGTAAAAAAATATTGGTGTTTTATGTTTATTGATGTTTGATTTGAACTAAACAAAATGTAAAGAAATTTTTGAGGAATTCCAACCCATTTTAGTTGTATTTTGAATTTGCCTAAATTTAATGAATTTAGAATATTTGATTCTGATGTAATACCACATGCAAAGGAGCTTCTTAAGAAAATTAAAAGTGATTGACAAGGGAATTACAATTAAGAGCTTATTGAGATAACAAGTGAAATCACTAAAGATTCTTAGTTGTTAACTAGCTTAGGCGAAGAAGTACACATAGATTAACCAAAAACTCATGGATAACCAAGGATAGTAGCAATACCAAAAGCTATTAATCAATCCGCAATTTAATAACGAGAGTTTCACCTTGGGGATTGATCACTCAACTACACTAGGCTTAGCGGGAGAAGATCTTCAGCACACCAAATGATGCCATGAGGAAGGTTGCAACGCCGATGGTCTTGAGCCACGGAAAGGTCAACGGTGGTGGAGGAGGCACGGACGGATAGCTATCGATGATCCACGAATAATCTTCGAATATCGATCTCCGGATCCGCCATACATGCTTGGCGTAGGAGAATCTTTCTCGGGAAGAGAGGAGGACGGGGTGGAGAAGGAGAACACTTGTAGTTGATAAGGTGGGAGAGAGGGGTGAGGCCGACGGGAATCTCAAGGAGAGAGGGTGGGGAGTCAGCGGGGGCAAGAGGGAGAGAGCTAGGGTGAGGGCAAATTAAGTTGGATGCTTCTAAAAATGGTTTACTAAAATTTGAAATTTAATTTCAGGTTTTAGTAAATTTGGAGGGAAGTATTTGAAATAAATTTCAAATTTTGAATGTGATTAAGGGGCTTAATGAGGGATTAATGAGGCCCATTAAGAGGGGAGGCCGGCGGCTTGTAGAGAGGGAGGGAGAGCTTGAAACTGAAATTGATTTCAGTTTTAACTCAATGGGAGAAGGGAAATATTTGAATAAATTTTGGGAGTTCAAATATGGTGGGGGATTAATTGCACCCTTAATGGAGAGCCCATAATAGGGGCCGGCAGCATGTTAAGAGGAGGAGAGAGGGAGATCCATGTGGAGGGGTTTCCAAATTTAGGATGATGACGTGGAAATAAAAGCATAAAGACTCCGATCTAATTTTAATTTGAAATTAAGACTCCTTCAAAAAATTTCCTAAATTAGATTTCCAAATTAGGAAAGAATTTGAAAATTGAAATTCAAATTTCAAAATCGAAGCATGCGGAGGGAAGGATCGAACGGACGGGAGGCTTTGCCGGCAAGTGGCCGGCCGTGGCTTTGGAATTGGCCGGCGGCGGACTCCTCTAGAGGCGGCGGCACAAAGGCTTGGGAGAAAATTATTTGGGGTGGTAGAGGAAGACAAATGGAGGAAATACGATCGCGATGATACAAGAATTAGCCACGAATCGAGGACTCTTCCAACGATTGGTGGGTCTTGCGGTTTGCTCCCCTTGAGGTCTCTCTCATCTCAAGCTCTCAAGCAAGAAGTGGAAACCAAAACACACATTTTCATTCAATCATTCATTAGCTATTACAAGAGAAAAGACCCATATATATAGGTCTCAAGCATACAAGAAGAAGTAAAGACTAAATTGCCCTCTGGGCCCCAACATGACTCAACTCAACTCAACATAAGGGTACAATAGGAAAACATAAAATAAAATGCATAAACAACTAGAAATATAAGCTCTGAATCGTGGCCATCGATCTGCGATGCTTCCGGCGATACACATGTTTGAACCTCTGATCGATGACCTCATCAGATTCTCTTCCTCGGCTCATTGCTTGTCATGCTACCTTGATTGATCTCACTTGTCGATGTAACCATGCCTGTCTTGCTGACCCCACATAGATGGGTGGGTCATATGATTGAAAAAATCTGGTGAATTTGACATTTAAAAATAGAAGCTTTCATTTTAAAGTCTTGAGATTTAAGTTCTATTGAGGTCTATTTTTTGTAAGCGGAGAAATGTCAAATTTTCAAAGAATTGAATGGTACACAAAACTCAAAAGTGAAATCTTATGCAAATTAATATTTAGGGGCCATCTTTAGCAACATATATGTAACACCCAACGGTAACCCTAAATAGTACCATTGAGTGTAGCAAGCATCACATAAACATGTTTCATTTCTTTGGGGTCCCTTCCCCACTTACCAAACAGTTTAATATATGGGGACCCTTTTACCCCACATGCATTGGTAAGTTATACATAAATCTTTTGCTAAACTTTACTTTTAAATTGATATTCAGTGCACCATCCATATTCATTATCCATACTGTACTTGATGCATGCTTTCTTATTCATTCATTGCATAACATGAATATGCACATAATAAGTAAAGAAAATGATCTCTTTCCAAAACATTATCAATAAGGAAAATATTTAAATGAACACAATACACCTTGATTTAAACTCACATAATTAATTTATGTAAGTGATTAATCATACTTGAAAACGTGTAAATATATTCTTTTCTAGTCCTTTCACAAAAGATTAATCAAACCTACATAATATCAAATCATATACTTTCATGACTATTTTTCAAAGTATCATTTTAAGCATTGTACATATCTAATGATAAGATATATATTTCTTAAAATATTTGCATCACTTACTTCCTTGCCCAGTCGTCTCTTCCAATTCTCTACTTCGCACCTTTCTACGATTGTATGTCACCTCGAAACTTTCTCTTTGCATAAGACCAATAAAACCTTTTCTATCACTGGAAGTAATAGATATGCTTGTTTTAGAAATCTTTATTGTCTTTTTAGAAAGTTACAACATAATTAAGAATATACGAGAAATCCTTACCTTCCTTTCCTTTAATTCTCTATTACGGTTATTTCTCTATTTTACTTTCATTCCACTGCCAAAACCACTATCTCAAGGCAATAAGAAAAATTCATTACAGTAAACCAACTTTTTAATTCTGCTGAAATCCAAATGCTTACCTTGCCTTGTACCGCAGTCACAAAATAAGCCAATTTCCTTCAAACTTAACGCTATACACTACACTCTGCTTACAGGAACGATTTCGCCTCTTGCTACAAGGGAATATGTGAATTCCCTGTACAGGATTTGCGGCTCTCACTACAGACCCGGGAGAGCATCTTACTTGCAAAGGATAACTGCCAAATCCTTCTCTAGTTTATGAATTCCGAATAAAGGAATAAGATAAATGAGTGGACTCCACTCCAAAACTGCTCTCATCCTTATCCAGCCGCCCAAATTTTGCCTTGTTGTCCACATTAAGGATTAGGGAAATGACGGCCCACCACATAACTACCATCACTCACACCCTTTGAAAGCATTCCTTTATTATATCAATAATCATCTGTTTTAACTTCAACTCTATTAGTTGCATCATTATTAAAACTTATCCATCCATTAAACATCATCCTAACTGTATAGCAGATTTTAACAAGCCATTAATATTACATTAATTCTACACTTTAGATTATAATTAAATAAACTCTAATTTTCATACCTGTATAAAAATTGGGTTTTACAATATATTTGTGACATTTTAAAACAAGTATATAATCTTCATTGATGGCTTCACCAAGAGAGTATGGTTTTTCTTTTTTTTTTTTTGGAAAATAGATTTAATATTTTTGTGTAGTTTTAGAAGGTGGAATGTAGATAATGAGCAAAAAATGCAGTATCTATGAACAAGTAATGAAGTAGAGTATGACAACTGGCAATAAACAGAATTTTGTGGAGTGGGATCCATATGGAGAGGTTTCTTTGTTATTATATCAATATTATATCATTTAGACAATACTTAAATTAATATAATATTTATTTCGTCATACATTTCAATCTTTGTTCAAGCCTAATCAAATCATTGAATCATGAACCTTTCATTCTTTCAGTTTTATATCATTGATAATTACCCTCACTCAACTTGTTAAATAAAAGATTTATACAACTAATTTAAACTCGTTTGCTTAAAATAGTAAAACCCTAGCAATTTAAAAATGAGAGCCGTTTAAGAATTTAAGATGACACCCATAAAGATAAATTGTGTTATTTGATCCTATCAAGAACTATATTTTATAGAGATGACAAGGTTGAGAGTTATAATTCTTTTCTTGCTTCGTCGTTGAAAATTAAAGAAACAAAAAATGCTATGCTACTATTATGCGGTAAAAAAATGATAAGAAAGTTATTTTAAAAAGTAGTAAGAAAGATGTTCCAAACAAAAGCTTCATTTAGGACGGCTTTTTATTGCTTCTTAAAACAGAGTTTAGTTAAAAAAATGTAATTTTGTACTAAAATTTTATTTTAAGAAGCAATAAAAAAGCTGTCCTAAACGAAGCCGAAGTCTTAGGCTTCGTTCGGGATAGCTCTTTTATTATTTTCTAAAGCTATTTTTTAGTACAAAAATTTCTCATTTAAAAAACTTTTTACTAAAAAACTGCTTTAAAAAATAATAAATAAAGCTATCCTAAATAAAATCTTAGTCGAAAAGGCGCACCAAAAGGTTGAAAGATCATGACCTTTGTGGTGAGCTCCCATTACGACTTCCAATCTGATTGGAATGATGGTCAAACTGGGCGAAGCAGGTCCCTTTAGCGACCCTTTCAAAACTCTACCAAGCAGCAAAGAAGACATTGAGACAAGAATAAGCAAACCTTGTACAAGCCAATGATATGAGGAAGAAGAAAGACAATTATAAAAGAGAAGATAAATTATAGAAATTGACATGCAATGGCAGAGAAGAATACATTTACTCCTTTCCTAACTCCATTTTGGCTCCTATCAACTTTTTCTTAAATTTGCTTATCTTTAGTATTTAATTAGTTAATAATTAATTATTATATTAATATATAATTACTATAATTAAATTAGTTCAATTAAATTCAATTAAAATTTAATTAGAAATAGTATTGTTGCATCCTGGAGTATTCGCGGTAGTAGAGAAATATGAAGTTTAACGTCGTAGCATTGTATTAAGACCCAGCACATGCACATATAAAAAAGAGGGTGCATCATTCATAAGAAACACTAGAGTTTTTACGTGGAAACTCTTGAAAAGGGGAAAAACCACGGTGCCTGACCCAATTTGAATGAATCCTCTTGTATTTACAATCAATTACAAATGAGGCACTTCTTAAGGAGAAGGTATTGGCTTGATGCACAAATGCACGTCATACAGAGTGCATTACATGGTGAGAGTTACAATAATCAACATTAGCATGTTTGTTTAGTTGGAAGGGCCATAGTCGGCACGAGACATGGGTCCGAAAGACCGTAGTTGGCAGAAGTCCGGGATCAGAAAGACCGTTGTCTGGTGATGGAGGTTAGAAGGACCATAGTCGGCAGGAGATAGGGGTTTGATAGACCGTAGTAAAAGGGCGGTACTCTGGGAGAACTCTCAACATCAAGTGGTGGCCCGACAGAAGTTCGAGTCTCATATTGTGGTCCGGTAGAATTTCGGGCCTTAGCTGGAGGTCCGGTAGAAGTCCGGGACTTAGGTGATAATTCGGCAGAACTCCGTGTGTCAGGTGGTGTCCTGGTAGAGCTCGGGGCCTCAAGTAGTGGTTCGGCGGAAGTTTGGGCCTTAGGTGGAAGCCTGGTGGAGCACAAAGCCTCAAGTGGTGGTCTGTTAGAAGTCCAGGCGTCAGGTGGTGGTCAAGAAGAAGTTTGAGCCTCAAGTGGTGGTCCGGCGAAGCAACGACGTCAGGCGGTGGTCCGGCGGAAGTCTGGGCCTCAGGTGGTGGTCCGAAGAAGGTGAGGGTCTCAAGCGGTAGTCCGGCGAGGGTGAGGGCCTCAAGTGGTTGTCCGACAATGGTGAGGGCCTCAGGTGATGGTCCGACGGAGGTGAGAGCCTCAAGTGGTGGTTCAGCGGAGCAACGATGTCAGGCGGTGGTCCGGTAGAAGTCCGGGTCTTAGGTGATGGTCCGACGAAGGTGAGGGCCTCAGGCGGTGGTCCGGTGAGGGTGAGGGCCTCAAGTGGTGGTCCGGCAAAGCAACGACGTCAGGCGGTGGTCCGGCGGAAGCCCGGGCTTCTGGTGGTGGTCCGATGAAGGTGAGGGCCTCAGGCGGTGGTCCGGCGAGGGTGAGGGCCTCAGGTGGTGGTCTGACGGAGCAACGACATCAGGCGGTGGTCCGGCGGAAGCCCGGGCTTCAGGTGGTGGTCCGGCGAAGGTGAGGGCCTCAGGCGGTGGTCCGGCGAGGGTGAGGGCCTCAGGTGGTGGTCTGACGGAGCAACGACGTCAGGCGGTGATCCGGCGAAGGTGGGGGCCTCAGGCGGTGGTCCGGCGAGGGTTAAGGCCTCAGGTGGTGGTCCGGTGGAGCGACGACGTCAGGCGGTGGTCCGACGGTACTCAGACGGTGGTTGAGGAGGAGCTTCTTCCTTCTCTTCCTTCTCTTCTTGCTTGGGGTCCCCCCTTTTCAAGAAAAATGAGGGATCTATTTATATATTTTTGGAGTGGCATTGCCTGTAAATGGGGAGTGGTTGGATGGACAGACGATATTGAATCCCTTGATCGTAGACTGTTCGTCAGACATTTGAAGGTCTTAATGATGTCGTAATTCTGCGATCTTGGGCTCGTTGGATTCGTCTCGTCGAGCCGCTCGATTCAAATTTAAGCACATACTGTTTGGAAACCCTTTGGTAATCCAAATTGTTGTTCGAACCTTCAAATTACACTTCGGGTATTTGATTTGGACTTATTTGGGCTTGGTCAGTTCGACTGTAAGTTTGCTAAAATCGGAGTTCAGATGTTCCCAATTTTAATTTCGAAAGTTTTCAACTTGATTTTGCATCAATATTCGTGCCTGATCAAGATAATTTTTAATGACGTATCAAGTATAAAGAAAGACAGAGAAGATAAATTATATAAATAGATATGTAATGGCTGGGAAGAATACAAAGGGTTAATAAACAAAGTTCATAAATAAATTAAAGTTAATAAATATAATTCAATACGAGTTAATTAATTTTTAATAATTATGCGATTTGTATTAATTTTATATTAATTATATTATAAAAAATTATCATTAAAAACTTAGTTTAACTAATGGACATTAATTCATTAAATAAATATCTAATTAATTCATTAATATTTAATTAGATTTAGATTTTATTTGAGACAACTTTCTTACTGTTTTGTTTTTTAAAGTATAATTTTAATTTTGTTTGATAATTATTTTTAATTACTCTAAAAAAATTTTATGCAGAAAAATTATTTGCTACAGTAACTTTAAAAAGTTATTTTTTATATAAAAAATTATAAAACGATAAGAAAATTATTCCAAACGAAACTTATTAAATTCTATTTGAACTAAATCCTATCTGCATCCAAACAATTCATTGTAAGTAGTTATAAAAATTTTATGATATATATGTAATGACCCATAAATAACTGAGAGAGGAGAAAGAAGAGAAAGAGAGATTGAGAGAGAATAGCAGCCTCCCCTCAACCTCTGAGTCTTCAAATGGATTGGTCTTCAAGATGCCATACCATGAAGCAGTTTTCCGTCCCGTCGGGATTTGCAAACCCTGCCCTTTACTTGCCCTCAAATCTGTTAGCGCCGGAGCCTCCCGTCGTATCGCATCACACCCGCCGGCGACGGTGGTGGTTTTCAGCTTAGAGTCGCGCCTCCCTCTCTCCCTCTCTCTCTATCTCTCGATTCGTGGAATGACCGCTGATTATATTAAATCCCTTCTCAGATGCCAACTATTAACGATATAATCCTCCTCTTCATCCTCCTGTTGTCAAACTTCTCTTATTCTTTCGTTGTGTGTTAAGTGCGCTTCGGTGAATCGAGGATGGCGGAGCCGAGGCCGGATATCCACGAGCTCTTCTGCTATTACAACTCCCTTTACTTCAGTGAAGCTCTCGGCACTTGCATACTCTCGTGGGCTCCGTGCTTGACTAGGTTAGCACTTGCAAGACTTTTATTCTCTCTCTCTCTCTCTCTCTCTCTCTCTCTCTCTCTCTCTCTCTCTTATCGGTTTCTTGGGTGTTGATTGGGCAAAAATCAGGGTTTTTTTAGGAGCCTTTGTTTAAAAGAAGTGTGAAATTTGACCAAACATGAGATTTTTTGCTTATCGTTTTTTATATGCTCCTGCTCTAACATAGATATAATGTAATTGGCGGTGAAATTTATGTTTATTGAACAATTGCACTTCTGGAAGTTATTAGGTGCTGAAGGTTCATGTAATTGTTATTTTGCTTGGTTGGGGTTCCATGGTTTTATGAAAGCCTTTAATTTTTTTTGCTCTCGAGTTTTTGCTTTTAGTTTTTGGTGTTGCAGCGCTTCGGTTGGATGCGTATACCATTTAAACAACAGAATATAAGATGTTGTAAGCCAAGTAGTCGAGTTTTTGAGAATTTTGTAAGGGATTTTTTGTTGATGAGTAAAATTTGAGTAGGAAGGTTCCTCTTTTATGAAAGAATAAGATTAATCATGACCCGAACACTGCTAAGAACAGAACTTATCCATTATAGCATCTACAACCTTGTAAGCACCCTCTCTAGGGTATGTTTTCTTGAGTTATGGCATGTATTTTTTGAAGTTTGGATATCGCATTTGTATAAATGTGCAGCCTTTAGGCAAATGCTATGTGCCATGTAATAAACACTTGAGGGAAGCTAGGCAATGCTTAATGCTTCCAGAGTGGAGGCATAGAAGCTCATACATGTTGTATTTTAATGTTCTTGATACCACAAACAAGATTTACGAATTTAATTTGGATTAAGAGAAATTTAGCTTATTATTTCCTTTTAAAGAATTTCACTAAAACTTATGTTTGTAAGTGTGGAGCTGCAATTATACATGGCACTATAATAAGGATACTCTAGGGGTGTCAATATTTGACACGACACGACAACCCGACCCGGACCCGACCCGGAAAATCCGGGTTGGACCCGACCCGTTTGATAAACGGGTCGGGTTCGGGTTCACAGATTTGACCCGTTTAATCAAACGGGTCGGGTCGGGTTGACCCGGCGGGTTACCGGGTCAACCCGTAAACCCGTTTAATTTAAAAAAAATAAAAAAATGTCTTCTCAAAATGGCGCTTTGGGCTTCTCAAAACTTCTCCTCGAGCCCTTCAAAGCCCGGATCCTGTTCACGTGCTCCTTATCCTTGATGGAAAGGCAAGGATCATTTGATGGATTACTCAGCCACTCCATAACAAGCTCCTTAACATTGCTCCGCCCAAGGATCTGACATCCTGTTCACATGCTCCGAGCTCCGTGCAGCTCAAGCTCCTTCCCAAAAAAAAAAAAAAAATCTCTGTGTTTTACAAGATGAAGAAAAGTATCAACACCAGTTGTTGAAACTTTATCAAGTTTGTGCACAGGCGTCTGTTTGGGATCAATTTTGAGAGCACGTTTGCCAAATTTGAAAAAAAAAAAAAGAGAGATTGGAAGAACTCTGCCGGGTCGCGGGTCGCGGGTCGGGTCGGGTCAACCCGGCAACCCGGCCGGGTCGGGTCCGGGTTGAAATGTCCGACCCGTTTGTAAAAACGGGTCGGGTTCGGGTTGACCCGTTTAGATACGGGTCGGGTCGGGTTCGACCCGAATTGACACCCCTAGGATATTCCTACATAGCTAGTTAAAGATTGAAAGAAACTTTTCCCAATGGAGTTACTAGAATTTTGTAGGCTTCAAAAACTTACAGTTGAATTTGTTATATGTAAGCTGGTGTTCAGGTTAATGTTTTAATTGACATATTTGATATATGATGAGACCACCCAAAAGTTTCACCATCTAATGAGGATTTTATGATATGATATAAATGTTTTTCATTAGTGCATTCCCTAAAGAGTTTTATTACTTTCAATCATGAGAGAGAACTTTCAGTTAAAGCTAGTTGATATTCTCTATAAATTTTTATTTTTAGTAGGAATAGTTTGATTTGGAAGACGATATACTACTATTTACTCAGATTAAATTGTAAGGGAATTAACAGTGAGCCAATTCAAATTCCATAATTTCGTTATTCTAGGTTGTTATGGATCTTGGTGTTCTACGTCGGTATAGACATTTGGCCTAACTTGACCAAATGATCTTTATCAACGATCATGGGTTACAACTTTCGAGGAGATCTCACCAACATAGGCAAAAACTTGCTAGAGGGGTCAATTTTCAGGCAATCTTAGCTAAAAATGAGCTTTGTGTCATATCAAATGCGCTTTATGGCTCATGAGTTATATATTTATCCTTTGAGAAACATCCGAGCTTTGACCATAATTATAATATAATGATGTTGTCACATTCAGCATTATCACCTGTCAGAGTATATTTGCTACATCTTTATTGGCGTGGGGGTTTTAAGCATGATCACATGGATACATTTGATGTAACATGTGCTCTTTATCAGCTTTGGTCAAACTAGAAATTTTAACCCTTGGTAAATTGGCATGAAGGATGGATGGTTGATTGCTCTGAATGTGAAACAATTAGTTATTGCTTGAGAATTTTTTTTGTAAATATATTTTTATTTAATTTTCTAGTATGGGAAGTTAGATTTGAGTGGAGTTCCCTCCAATTATGATTTTACTTTAATTATACCTATCATAGGGAAAAAAAAACTTGTGGATATTTTTCTTAAAATTTAATGGCATTTTTATTATGAAATTCCCTTCGATTATGATATTTTGATTATCACATATATTTTCTGGGATATGTTGAGGTATTTTGCTTAATTCCTTATGGGGAGCATAGACTTGTTGAAAAACCTATTGACTATGATTTGCCATAATTATTGTTCATTTAGAGAGGAGTAGGCACTTTTATTTTAAATTTTATGTTCATATTTTGGCCTTTTGAACTTGTTGAAATTGCCCGCTCACTTTTGAAGAATTAGGCTCACAAAAATTTATAATTATAGCATTTGAATTCAATTAGGGACTGTTTGTTTTCATGTATTAGGAGTGGTGTAAAAAAATATAGGTGTTTTATATTTATTGATGTTTGATTTGAACTTAAAAAAAAGGTAAAGTAATTTTTGAGGAATTCACAACACCTTTAACAACCCGTTTTAGTTGTATTTTGAATTTGCCTAAATTTATTGAATTTAGAATATGTGATTCTCGTCCTCGGCTCATTGCTTGTCATGCTACCTTGATTGATAATGTGATTTTACTTGCCATTTAGATCTCACTTGTCGATATAACCATGCCTGTCATGCTGATCCCACATAGATGGGTGGGTCATATGATTGAAAAAATATGGTGAATTTGACATTTCAAAATATAAGCTTTCATTTTAAAGTCTTGAATGCTTTACTTGTCATTTAGATCTTACTAGGGTATGTTCTAGTGAGGTCTATTTTTTTGTAAGTCGAGAAATGTCAAATTTTCAAAGAATTGAATGGTACACAAAACTCAAAAGTGAAATCTTATGCAAACTAATATTTAGGGGCCATCTTTAGCAACATATATTTTTGACATTTTACAACAAGTATATAATCTTCATTGATGGCTTCACAAAGAGAGTATGGTTTTTCTTTTTTGGAAAATAGATTTAATATTTTTGTGTAGTTTTAGAAGGTGGAATGTAGATAATGAGCAAAAAATGTAGTATCTATGAACAAGTAATGAAGTAGAGTATGAAAACTGGCAATAAATAGAATTTTGTGCAGTGGGATCCATATGGAGAGGTTTTTTGAAGGAACACCATAGTAAAATGGGATTATTGACTGCAAAAATTGAACTATGAATGAGAGAGATAGAAGCATGAAAGTAGATATTGGATTGCTTAAAGACTTTTTGGGTTGATGCTATGAGCATTACAATTTTTTTATCAATTGAGGACCCTTAGTTCCTTTATGTTATAAATCACCTGAAAAGATTTGGATTGGTAAAGACATTAACTTTTTATCACTCAAAAGTTTTTGTTACTATTTTTTGTAAATGATGAATTTATTGGTAGAGATATGACCTATGTAGCACGGATACTCCTATTTATGAGGCATGCTGTATCAGACACTTGTTAAATGCGGATACGCCTCCGATATGTCACGGATATGTGTCGGATACGGTTTTTCCGTGTCCAATTAAAATATTATTTTAATTTGATCAGACACATGTATCGGATACGCATGTCCTTTTCTTCATCGTAGGCTCGGTACCGCTTGGTACTCAGTACTGCTCGGTACCTCTCCGCAGCACTCGGCACCGAGAAGCTAGAGAAATCTTTAAAACAACTCTTACAATAAAAATTTGTTTCGCCCCCTGTTAGGGGGCAGCGCCCCCTTGGACCCCCGGCATATCTGCGACATATCTACACTTTTGCTTAAAATTTTCATGTTTCAAATTCATGTGGTTTATTTGTGTTGATCCTTTGTAGGATAATGCAACTTCATGTGCTGAACAAACACTGAAGAAGCTAATCCTATCATTCCTTATATTGAATAGTTGAAACCTCATGTGCTAAATAATTTCTGTTTATGTTTTTGTTGTTGTACTAGACATTTAAACATTTAATGCTTACTTTTCTTTTGATATTATAAGATGCAATGCTATAAATGATGTTTCTTTCAAATTTTTTGTCATTTCAAATATTATGCTTTGATTATTTTCTTAATATTTATATATAATTTATATATTATAATATCGTATCCGCGCCATATCCGTATCCTATATTTTTAAGAATTGACGTGTCCCGTATCCGTTTCGTGTCATATCCGTGTCGCCGTATCCGTATCGGTGCAACATATGATATGATAGTCTCAAATGTATAAAAAGTAGTGGTAAATATACTTATTTATTATAATTAGCACACAATCCCTATGCGACTTTAAAAAATATATTGTTAATCCTCATGCACATCTGATCAAATTGTCACAATTATCTTTTATTTTCAAAATGATTGAGGAAGATCTAAAGACATTCTTTCCCATGTCTAAATGTATCTCCATACTTTGAGTGCGGTCCATTTCTCTTCCCCCTTCTCCTATCAAGTTTGTTATGCTGATTCCTTTTCCCATTGGGTTCTTAGTGATTATTTTTTGCCACCATCATTTACGACCAACATATCCTCCTTTTCTCATCCCCTAGGTTTCAAGCAACTGTGTTTCTCTCTAGTTCTCCGTGACCAAAGTTTCTTTTTCACGCTGTCTAGGTTTTCACAGAACTTGAGTAGGAATTGATAAAAATCAGCATGTATGCAGGAGTTTCATATGGGTTTTGAATAACAATGTTATGAGGAATACTATTAAGTTGGAAAACATTTTTTGTTATGCTTTAGTGTTAATGTTCCTTTCTAGATGCTAGATCTTCATTATTGTCTTTATTTTTGTAATTGTTTTAGGCTTCTTGCGTATTTGATGTAGGCAAGGGGGGAGGGGGGTTCAAAACAAGTTGAGTTGATATTTTTGAGCTTCTACTTAAGTTCAGCTCATTAATGAGCTTTTACTAATGTTTCAGCTCATAACGTGGCTTTAATTAGGTTCATTCCCCCTAGGTGGCCCATTCTTTCTTCTCCTTCTTGTGTATCTTTCCCTTCCCCACATGGTTTAAAATTGCGCAATATGAGGCTCGCCTTGAGGCCCGCCTTTGCGCAATTCCAGTAAAAACGCCTCGATGCTTACGCCTCAAGTCTTTTTTATGAGGATTGCGCCTCAACTTGGTTGAGGCCCGCCTCGCCTCACTGGCACGAGGCTTACGCCTCATGCTATATATATTAAAACTCACATAAATCTTGAAGTAAATGCCCGACATTGGACTCTATAGGAGAGGAGGAAGGGGAGAGAGCCATTCATCATAATGATGATTCAAATGAAGAACCCCTTAGTGATGACAGTGCTGGTGACTTATGAGTTCTTATGTGGTATGTCATTGCTATTTATTTTTGGAAATTGGAATTATATGTTAATGAAAAGATTACTGGGATTTGGAAAAGATAGAATTTGAGTTGAACTACATTTCATGTTGTCTTATTATTGGGATATTTTGATTTCACTTCATATCTTATGCTTTTTTATGTTTTATATTATTCACTCATTAGTATATAAAAAATTTATCATTTTATGTTTACGCAATCTTTTGATTTTGAGGCTTACGCCTCAAAACGCCTTGAGGCTTACGCCTCGCTTCATGAATGAAAAACGCCTCAATACCCGAATACGCAACTTCCCCATGCTCTTCTCGGTTTCTCCCTGGTCTCCTCGGGTTCCTGCTGGTTCCGCCCCCCTGGCCTCCTCGGGTTCCTAATGGTTTCGCCCCCTTGGCCTCCTCGGGTTCTGCTGGTTATTGTGGGTCTCCGAAAGGATTCCGCTCGTGTGGTTCGAATGCAAAGGGTACGATCACACTATCCCGTAGGACAAAATGGTCGTAAGCCTTTACAATCAACACAAGCAGGCCGATGGAAGAGCAGATGGAGTTATAGATACGATTAACCATGGAGGATAGTGGCTTTCACCTACCAACCTCGATGGATAATAATATCTATAACCCAAAAGTTCACGAGATTTCCCCCATTCGATGCATCAGCTCGAACGGGGTTTATTTGATTGTGGGGATCGGTTTCCTACGGGCGCAAGCCCCCGTAGTTAATTACATCTTAGACCTCAATCTAAGAAAACTCTCGATTAAGGATGTTGGATTATTCACTTCTTGATTTGGTGCACAGATAAAGTTCCTAAGTTCTATTCCAAATAGTCTCTTCTATCTACCCTTAGTGATGATTAGACATTTTTGAATGGATAAAGATGTAATTAAAATTTTGAGTTTAGAAGATCAAAGGTCGGATTACTATCCTAAGAGAAATGACAGACTTAAAACACACCAGAAGTGAAGAGACACACCTAGGGGACTTATAACCTAAACCCCACTAGGGATCTAAGCAGCCCCGACCTGGATTTACCACCCTACTCGGAAAGGGGTACCAGCTAAACTCCACCTAGCGTATCAAATCCATGTTATCAAGTCTTATGCAAATACAAGAGTGGTGAGAGGTAGAAAAGGAAATGGGTATCAAACCCGACTATGAATGGTACTATGCAATGCAAAGTGAACTATCCCTCTATGTTGAAAAGGAACAAAAATCTATATGCTGACTTAAGGCTATGCATGTGAGGGTAGGGCCAATTAGGATTGACCAATAGTCACTGTGAAGTGTGCAAGGCTTATTTATTGTAATTTAAAGAAGTGATCCTTTAAAGGAGTCATGAATTAATTTTTAGAAAAAAAATTGGTTGATTTTAATCCTATGTTCATTTTTATCTTTTCTTAAATAAATTTTAACTTTTCTAGAAAATTTAACATCCTAAAGAGCCTAACATTGATTCCGTTCGAGCCATACCCAAACAAAACAATTTAAGAAACCTAGGAAAAAGCATGCAATTCTGATGCGCAAACAAAGTAAACACAACAAGCCAACAAAATAATTTCCAAAGTCCATGGCAAGTGTCATTCAATATACAACCAAAGTACAGAAAAGTAGTGGTGGCCAGGCTCCACCGACAACAACCTGGGTTCTATCCCTATGGAATGACGCAAGTCTTAAAAATGAGGTATTTTATTTATCTTCAGCTTCTTTCCCTTCAGGCTCCTTGTGTTGCACCATCCAATAGGATATCCAAATGAGAAAAAAATCCCTATAAAGGGTTTTCTTTTCGCTTTGGATCCCTAACACATCAAAAATATCTCATTTTTAAGCTTTCACAACACTTTAGATCAAATTACATCTTATATAAAAAAAAGTTACATTAACTCCCTACAAAAAATACATATTAGCACACTTATAATAAAAATCACATTTCATCCAGAACCTAGTCCTTAGGGCCATATTCCCAAGGAGGCTTTTTAGCATTCCTCGTAGTACCTATTAAAGAGCGCATTTATGATGATAGCATTTTTATATTACCCTTTAGGAACATGGCCACCTGCAGAAGATATTTCTAAAAAGAGATCTAACCACTTAAGGGCAAGTGCCCACTCATCAATCAAAAAGGAAAAGAAAACAATCAAAGAAAACAAACCAAGCTAGAAACAAACATCACATCATCACATATGCAAAATGTAAAAGAAAGAAAGTGTAAAAGGGTTATCCTAGCTACACCCTACCCTAGGATGCCTATAAAAGAAGTGTCCTATCCAGCACCTAAGTGTGTGCAAAAAGGTGTACTTAACTACCCCAAATTAGGTGAGTGGTTTGAGTTACAAAGTCGAGTTCTTATTGTTTAATTTATTCACCCTTAAGTTTCTATTTAAGTGCTTATCCATTTGGGGTGAATTAATTAAAGTTTAATTTAAGGATTAAAATTTGAGTTATTAAGTTATCAAGAGCCTAAAGACTTAGGCCCTAGCCTATGCTAAGATTATAAAGAATTGAGGGGCAAATGGCCCATCCTCAATCCTATTCCTAATTAAGGCTGAAATTATTAAAAGGTGGCAAGAGTTGGTTATTCCTTCCCTTGGTAATAATCTAAGACTCGAGGAATGGCTAAGGGTAACACCACTAAGATGGGCCTATTACCCACCATGAAAAGAAAATCCTAAGCTTCCTATGTCTAAGGTAAATTTATTTTTAGAGGCTGACAGGAGAGTGGAATGACACACTATCTATAGAAATGTATATGAAATCTAACTGACCTAAGTTATAGCACTTGGGTGGCTAAGCTAGTTGGTTTAGGTCTCTAAAGATGGATTTAATCTTTTCTAAGGAAAGGGCAATTTACATAGAGATTTGCGCATTTTTTAAGCTAAAGCACAAAGGTGAATGTAAATTCCATATAATTAAGGCACTAAGGCATATCTTGAAATTCCTTTGCTCTTCCAATAGGTTCATTTTGGGTTGCTTACAATTAGGAGACTTTAGTTTAAGTTCAAATATTAATTTCTTAATGCTTTGTTAAACACTAGAAGATTGGTTGAAGAGATTTTAATAATCTTAATTTAGTTTCACCTTAATTAATGTAGATTATTATAAACGATTTAGTTAATAGTTGATAAGAGATGTATTTTATAAATTTTAGGCTTCTATTCGACTAGTTAAGGACTTTTAAAATTGCATGTTGGTTAAGGGGTTGCAATCATGAAGCTAATCAAAAGAAGTTACCTAACATACTAGAGCACATATTTTATTTCATTTTTTGTATACTTTTCTTATCATGCTTGTGAGAGACATTTAGAGGCCCAAAAATCATTAAGAAATAATTTTTATAATTATTTAAATATTTTTTTAAAACCCAAGAAAACCATCCTAGCGATGCCCACTTCGTGTGGGAAAAAATGATGCATATGACACACATGGGTGGCCTACACTACAGGCCTAAATGACCATAAGGATCTCTAGGTTTCATGACAAGAGGGCAAGTTTTGACCCACAAGGCCAAAGCTTCGTTAGTGGACTAACCCATGGCCGACTAACTAAACATCCTAGCAAGCATATTTGGGTGGGAAAGTAAAAGCAGTCAAATGTGTGTGCTAATGTGTAACCATTCGGCAATACAATGAGGAGTCTCTACAGGACTATCAAGGTATACCTGACCCGGGCGTGTCCACTTAAAAGTTCCCATGCGAACGACCCACCAACCAATGCGTACAGAATGACGAAGGTACCTCGTAAGACAAAACAAAAATAGAAGGATATGGATGAGCGTAGAGGCTATTCAAAAGAAATGCAAATAAATAAATAAATCAAAATTTAAATAATAAACCATTCAATCTTTGCACTAATCTAAGATATACATATTATCATAAAACATAAAGCATTGGAAGAGTTCTCTAACGTGAAGCATGAAGGATAACCACACATAAATCATTTGAGAATATAACTACATTAGACATAGAGATTTATAATCATAGAAGATATGAGAAAAAAAATCAAATTAAACATATGAACATTCATTAACATTGGTAAGGAAAGTTGAAGAAGAAACACAGCTATATTTTAAATATTACACAAGAATCTTGTAACAGTTCTAAATAAACCTTTCATAACCAAATATGTGCTAATGATATATAAAAGAGTGCAACTTGTCCAACATAGCCTTTTATTTTGTGTCAAATACAGGCATAGCAGATGTATAATGCTACTCAACCACATGAGAATTTGGATAAACATATATATATATAGCCTTATATTTTAATATAATGCTGTCATGTAGGTATCGAGAAGAAGAAAAGAAATAGAAATTATAAATAAATAAATTACAATCTAATATCCATGAGTAAATTTTTAGAATAATAATTTGACAAAAATTACCTTCTAGTAAATAGGTGACACCAATATATATATATATATATAATATAAAATACCACATTGGTTGCTAATTTTATTAATCTCGAGAAAAATGAATGGAGGAGAGATTCACTAATAACAAACATATATTTGAACTTTTAAAATCATTTAGAAATATTGCAGATCATGTGATTTACCCATATTTGAATACTCTTATAGCAAAGGGGATGAATCAATGACTTGCCAATTTTATTATAAATAACTTTATGATTAAAATTCGTAAGAGTCTTGAATCATCAAAGTGTGCGGTCATAAGCATATCTATCTTACTCTAGGTTATTATATAAATGCTTAATAAAAAAAAATGTCAACTATAATGAGTCAATTTACAAAAGCCATTCAAGGTACAAGAAGAAAAAGAACAACAGTAATATCGCTGGCAACTTCAAAGGCACAAATGTATGGATTCCTTTATAAAAAAAAAAAAATGTTTAATTATATCAGTATGAAACTAATGAATATATATATATATATATATATATCATAAACATAAAATCTATTATTAATGCTTAATTATATCAACACTTAGGAACACTACGGGAACTCACTTCCATTTTATCATTAATATAACATTTGAATTGAATAACTTATATACTGAAGATAACCACATTCCTTCATCAAAACCACCACAAGTCATATATTAACCAAGTTTAAAAGAGATTCTCGGAATAGTTGCTTGCAAAAAGAGCCTTTATTCATATTTACTAGCAGACTACTAAACACATCATACAAATTCATGCTTCTCAACATTAATATAAAAGTTGTAATGAATGGACCGAGCATCAAGAGGCATGTAGAGATAAAAAAGAGAAAGGTTTGTCATGAAAAGTACACTTGAACCCGCAAAAACTAAAGTAAATGAACTAATGCGTCTTTATTATCGGAGATGAATAACTTGCTTAACAAAAAAAAAATCTCCAAACCTAGATAGAAGAGAATTTCCCGTGGTATTTAAGTAAACTAACTAACTCTGTTCAGTTAAGACATTAAAAAAATAATAATAATAGTCTACACCATTAATTTCACCTGTAGCAATACATACACATGCAGGATTAAGAATAAAATATGAGCCATTTAAATCTAATGAAATCATCTTACCAAAAATCAGAAAACTATGAAAGGAAAACATATACATTTGATTAAATGAGTTCTCAAACAACTATTAACGCAAGAATATCACTCACATTTATACATTTCAAGTGGGAGATACCTCATAGCATGCCTCAAATTTTTTTGAAAGAGATAAACAGCAAGCAGCTTCTTTTACATTTTCTTTGTCGGAAGCTTTGCTGTAACCGGGAGAGAGGAACTGCATATCTCACGTTTCCTCCTTGCACATATGGGGAAAGGCTAGGGATTCAGCCAGTATGAAGGACGGTCGGTGGTGAACTGGGTAGATGGCCGTTGGAAGCTGGGCTTGAGAAAACTAGTCCAAGGAGAGCAGCTTGTGGAGAGAAGAGAGGCTTAGAATCTGAGCTTGGCGTTGAGCATATGAGCTGGATCGGAGATGCCTTGACCGGCAACAAGAGGGCAGCGACCCGTGGGCCGGTCTTGGAGTTTGGCCGGCTGTAAGAGGCGGAGGGAAGGTCGGCCTTGGAGAGCTGCTCGTGTGCGGCTCCAAAAGAAAGAAGGGAGCGTGGCCACTCTTGCCGTGGGGTTCGCGAACAAGAAGCCTCCCTCAAAGCTAGGGCCGGCCAATCCATCCCCTCTCAATAAGAGAA
Source organism: Dendrobium officinale (assembly GCA_019514585.1). Lineage (NCBI taxonomy): Eukaryota > Viridiplantae > Streptophyta > Magnoliopsida > Asparagales > Orchidaceae > Dendrobium > Dendrobium officinale. The sequence continues at coordinate 63,752,159 of CM033688.1, read as the reverse complement.
GATGAGTATTAAAGGAGACCAAACCCTTCATCCAAGGGTCCAAATTAGATCTACCATTGCCTGCTTCAAAATTAAATAAAATATGTTGTCTCTAAAATTAAAACAAGTCAGTAGATCAAATTTATTTAACTCAAAAAGAAATATATATATAAAGAGATAAAACTAAACCAGAATATATATATATATATATATATATATATATATATCTTTACATTTTGCTGTTTTAATTTTATTTATTTATTTATATATTTTTAATCTTTATTTTAAAAAATATATAAATTTAAATTAATCAAGAGAATATGTAATTAATTTTATATTTTATAAAATAGTTTATTATATTTATGTAATTAGAAAATGTATATAAACAATAATAAAATTAACAATCAAAATTTCTCTCTCCTCGACACACCTCAAATGATGTCTGTTTCAAGTGCGAACAGACTAGTTTAAAAGGTCTCGACGATCCGGGCACGCTCGTATAATTTGTTTATCAAAACAAGGCCTAGATCGAAAGATATTGCGCTCGGAACATCCAAATGTGTGAAATCACGTCGAATCGGCGACGACCCGACCACATGTATTTTAGAATAAAATAGAGAACAACATGTGATCAAAAAGGAGTAATCCTTAGGCCGACGACGGGTCGAGATAAAATACACGATTTGACCTTTCACAAACGCAACAACGCAAAGTGCAAGCAAAGTTGATCAACCCACAAAGTGCAAGTGACCGATTCCAAAAAAGGAGGTCAACAGTTATGCCCCCTTTTCCCTGGCTTCCTCGGGTTCCTGCTGGTTCCGTCCCTTGGGTGTTGGATTGTGATGAATTTGAATGATATTTGGGATGTTTTTCAGTTGCTGTTTGTGGTGTCTTTTGGCCTTCTATTTCACTTTATTTAATAGATTTAAATATTGCTTTTAGGGGCTGTTTGGCTGTCCTCTTTTATCCTATAAATATGTAGTGTTTTATGTTTAAAAAAGGATTCTATGTGAATGATTTTTGGAATAGAAAACCTACGGGTTTATTCGTAGAAAAGCTCGTGAGCTTGTTCCACCTCCTCTTCTTCTTCTACTTCTTCGGAAGGCTTGCGAGCCTCTCCTATCTTCGTCTTGGTCTTCTAATCTCCTTCTTCTATCCGCAAGAGACCGCCCCTTCTGTTTCCTTCTTCTCAACGGATGAAATGCAACTTTAGGAGTTTCTTTGTCAAAATTTGTATGCAAGTGTCTTGTAAGCGTCCTTTTGTAGGTGTCAAAGTTTGCAAGTCCTCTTATATTATAAAGTGAAATTATTTTTTTGGTTTATTTGTTGTATTTTGTCTAGTTTTTGAGACTTTATGTCATTTCTATTTCCTAGGAAGGTTTAGCTTTTGCTTGCAAAAATTTGGTGTTTTTTCCCAAATTTTTGCTTGCATCAATTTGGTATCTGAGCCGGTTAGCAAATCCCGGTTTGTCGAGTGAGTCTTGGTGAGTCGTACCAGTTGTCGTGTGTGTCATATGAGTTTTTGAGTTTTGTTTTGAGTCTAAATGGATAGTCCATGTAATCATCCTTCAGAAGCCTCAGATCAGGATTCAAATGAATTCCAAGGAGAATTTGACCCTGCCAAATTTATAAATCAACCACCTATTCAGGATGTGAAGATTCCAAATGTGGAAGGGAGGGATTCCATTGCAAGGAAGTTCTACCAATCCCCTACAAAACGAGTTGTATAAAATTCAATATCAAATGTACTTGTGTTCGGAGAAATTCGAGAAGAGGAAGAGATTTCTGCAAGCCCAGGTCAAAAGCATGAACGAGGAGAAATTTTGAAAAGGTATGCAACAAAAATTCAAGAGCTTGAGGCGCCTTCTTTGCCTCATCGGAAGAAATCTAAGAACAACTCATCGGGAGATGAGTTTTTTTTTTCAGGTGGGGGAGAATTGATGTAGGCAAGGGGGGAGGTCAAAACTAGTTGAGTTGATATTTTTAAGCTTCTACTTAAGTTCAGCTCATTAATGAGCTTCTACTAATGTTTAAGCTCATAATGTGGCTTTAATTAGGTTCATTCCCCCCTATGTGGCCCCTTGTTTCTTCTCCTTCTTGTGTCTCGTTCCCTTCCCCATGCTCTTCTTAGTTTCTCCCTGGTCTTCTCGGGTTCGTGCTGGTTCCACCTCCCTGGTCTCCTCGGGTTCCTGCTGGTTCCGCCCCCCTGGCCTCCTCGGGTTCTACTGGTTCCGCCCCCTTTTCCCTGGCTTCCTCGGGTTCCTGTTGGTTCCGTCCCTTAGGTGTTGGATTGGGATGAATTTGGATGATATTTGGGATGTCTTTTCAGCTGCTGTTTGTGGTGTCTTTTGGCCTTCTATTTTCCTTTATTTAATAGATTTAAATATTGCTGTTAGGGGCTGTTTTGCTGCCCTCTTTTATCCTATAAATATGTAGTGTTTTATGTTAAAAAAAGGATGCTATGTGAATGATTTTTGGAATAGAAAACCTATGGGTTTATTCATGGAAAAGCTTGTGAGTTTGTTCCACCTCCTCTTCTTCTTCTACTTCTTGGGAAGGCTTGCAAGCCTCTCCTATTTTCGTCTTGGTCTTCTAATCTCCTTCTTCTATCCGCAAGAGACCACCCCACCTGTATCCTTCTTCTCAACGGATGAAATGCAACTTTAGGAGTTTCTTCGTCAAAATTTGTAAACAAGCATTTTGTAAGCATCCTTTTGTAGGTGTCAAAGTTTGTAAGTTCTCTTATATTATAAATTGAAATTATTTTTTTGGTTTATTTGTATTATTTTGTCTAGTTTTTGAGACTTTGTGTCATTTCTATTTCCTAGGAAGGTTTAGCTTTTGCTTGCGAAAATTTGGGGTTTTTTCCCAAATTTTTGCTTGCATCAGTATTTTATTAGTATTTGTTGCCTTGTTATTTGTTCAGTTTTTCTTTAACTGTGTTGGGTATTGTTCAGTTATGCTTCATTACTGTATTAGGATTCCATGTTTTGTGCTGCATGCTTGATCTTCATTCATGTGTTTTTCTTCTTGCCTATCCTGCTATATTTGTAGGATGATGAGTATTTCGACCATTGTTTATATCCATAGTGGGTCTTCTAGCATGGTCACAATAATATCATATTCTAGAAGAAAATTGGCAATTTCATTTTGGATTTTGCTTATTTGTTATAATTTTAGAAGAAATCTTTAATAAACATTGGAAAGTATGCCTGGGATAAAATGTTATTATTGGCTTTTCTAGGTTAAATTTAGCCAATGGATTAGACCTCTTGAAATGGGTTCAGAATAATTGAAGATGGTTGGATGTGCTGAGGAAATAAGTCAGGTTGAAATATTTATGCAAGAAATGTCTGTGAACTAATTCAAGAAAACATTTCTGAGCCTAGTTAATGCACTTGAGTCTAAACTAGAACTTGCAGTTAATAAACATGGGTTGGAACAGAGAAATGCATCCAAAAAATGACATAGAATAATGTTGAAAATGTGCATTATGTTATTACCTAATTCATATATTGATTTAGGTTTTGATTACTAGAAAGTAGAATGATAATATGGACTTTTTTTTGGGAAAAATGGAGTACCAGTACCTAGAACTAGTGTATAATGATGTTGACGATATAGTACTATATAAAACTAGCACGAGTGAGGGAAGGTTATAACATTAACTGCATCATGAATGAAAATGTTGTAGTTGGAAGATGCATACGTTATTAACCCAGTTTTAAAATCGTAGCATTAAAGTGCCAACATTGATGTGGTAGGCAATATAGTAATCTTCTAGCAAACTTAAGATATATGGCCAAGAGAATCTTGAACGTCTGGTTTGATGACCCAACTCAACATAGTTGGTATGAAAAAGATGAGATAGTTGACATTTGATGCTTCAATGAGTTAATGAAGAAGGGTTAAGAGTTCAACAAATGAAATATTTTAGAGTAACATTAAAGACTTGTATATGAGATTAATAATTATTGAGGGACAATTTTGAGAACCAAGTGCGGATCACACATTAGTTTGGTTGGAGAGCCTAGCCAATATGAAAATTATTTAAAGGGTGCTAGTTCAATCTAGAAGCTCTAAAATAGAGATTTGTAATAGGATGCGGGCATCTAATTGGTTTAGATGGATTTTCTTTCTCGAAGGATGTGTTTAAGGCCAGATTTAAGTGCATTAGTAGAGATGAAATGATAATGTTTTCCTTTAACTATAACTATTGTAGTATTTAATTATGGAATTTTCATTGTAGTGTTTGATTGAACTGGTGAATGACTTTGGCTTGGGAATGGTATGACCATGTTTTAAAATTGCGCAATATGAGGCTCGCCTTAAGGCCCGCCTTTGCGCAATTCCAGTGAAAAGCGCCTTGAGGCTTACGCCTCAAGTTTTTTTTATGAGGCTTGCGCCTCAACGTGGTTGAGGCCCGCCTTAAGGCGCGCCTCGCCTCACTGGCGTGAGGCTTACGCCTCACCCGATATATATTAAAACTTACATAAATCCTGAAGTAAAGCCGCAAACAAATCACACTTTGTGTACCCCCTAGTCGCAGCAACTTCCTCTCAACTTCCTTAATCTCTAACCCGTTGCCGTTTTTTAACATATTATTTGAGTATTATATAAAAATTTACTTTTAACATTTATTTGCACTTAACACAATTTTTTTATTATAAGGCTCACGCCTCAAAATGCCTTGAGGCTTACACCTCGCCTTACAAAAAAAAAAAAAAAAAACGCCTCAATACCTAATTGCACATTTTTAAACATGGTGATGACAGTGCTGATGACTTATGAGTTCTTATGTGATATGTCATTGCTATTTATTTTTGGAATTATATGTTAATGAAAAGAATACTGTGATTTGGGAAAGATGGAGTTTGAGTTGGACTATATTTCATGTTGTCTTATTATTGAAATATTTTGATTTCACTTCATATCTTGTACATTTTTATGTTTTATATATTATTTACTCATAAGTATATACAAAATTTATCATTTTATGTTTACGCAATTTTTTAATTTTGAGGCTTACGCCTCAAAACGCCTTGAGGCTTACGCCTCGCCTCATGAACGAAAAACGCCTCAATACCCGATTACACAATTTTAAACATTGGGTATGACTTGAATTTTCATATTTGTTTGCAAAAAAGTGTTAATTAAAACCAAAGTAGAATGCCTAATGTTGTGCTTACATTTTGTGTTCAAAGTATGTAGGAAAATGTTAAACAAAAATACTAAAGATTGATTCTAAAAACAAACCATTATTGGATGCAACATATGCAACTAGTAATGGGGGAGTTTTAGGAACTTGTGAATAAAAATTATCAAGGAAGATGTTAAAACAATTAACAATAAGAGAAAGACAACACATAATGATCATATTGGCTTTGGATTCATTGAGTCACTCATAAGTACGTTACACTTTCTCATAATCATAATCATATTCCAATATTTATGGCCGACTTTATGAATTCTCAATTTTCATTTGTTCTTACTAGATACTACATGAGGCATTAAACCCATTCTTAGAGGGCTAAAATGGAATATCACAATTGCTATAGGTGTCATAATGAGATTTAAACAAACTTGATAGTTAATCTCTTTTACATACTCACAAATTATCTTTGTCTTACAATTCATAGGTTCATTTAACTCCGCTTGACTAGCTAAATATGTTGCTTCCCAAAGAAAAAGTTTTTAAAATGGGCCTTCTACAACTTTGTTTATGTTGTTTATCCACATTTTATTAGTAAAACTTTTGCTAAGGTGAGGCTTTACAATCTTAATGGCATGAATTAAACTTTTTAACCCATCAATTTATAAGTCCACGTCATACTATCACCTAGGCCATTACCATTCACCGCCTCTATAGAAAAAATCACAATCAAGATTCCTTACATTCAAATTTTATAATAGTTACCACTGTGAAAAATATGAACATTCTTGTCTTTGGCACAAGCACTTTGAAGCTTGACCACAAACACATTCTTCTAAAAACACCCTTTGAAACCAAGCAAATGGTTACATATTACAAAAGTCCCTCTTCTAACCTCCTAGCCTAAAGTTGCACCTTTTAAATTATTAATTTCCATATTGGTCATGCTTTCATGCTATAAGAGTGAGCCAACTAATCACGTAATCTCATAAATTGATCTTTAATATTACCCACAAAATTCCTTTTGTTGACCTCTCTATTGATTTATCAGCGCTTCAAAAATTAATTCTTTTTTTATCATCTTTTTCTTTTTAGTTATTATCTTTGCATATCAATTATGATATACTATAGGTCATCAATCCTATCATACAAGAATCTCATCATGGTTAAGTACTTTCAATTTGCTAGATGATTGTTATATTGTTTATCATAGTGTTATCCATTCAATATTTTGATTTTTGAAAACTATATCTACCTTGGTTAGTAATGCATGCATACTCAACTGCAACACCTTCTATATTTAGATGTCATTATAATATATTCTCATTCTTTGTATATGTGGGCTCTAAACGGCTTATGACCTATGGATCTTTTTTTTTTTTGGAGTTTTGGGAATAGAGAAGTATGTGTTTTCATACACGTCAATGGCGCAAAATGGCGCGTGCCATGATGCATCGAGCACATACGACGCTATTTGCTTGATGTGGCGTGACACGACATATAGCCAGGCATGGGCAATGTTGCGTGCTATTTTGTTAACATGTTATAAATTTGAAATTATAAATTATAATTACATTTTTTAAGGTTTATATATTTATATCACAACTAAGTACTAATTAATTAAATATCAAATTAGCAAAATATAAAAAAATTTCAAGTATTTAACTTTTTTTTTGATTTAAAGCTATTATTTTTGCTATTTATTTGGATTTAGGCTAAATTATGCTTAAATTCTACTCAAATCTATTGATGTAAGTTTCTATAGGATTTAAAATGATCATTTTTGTTGTTTGGTATGATATTTATGCTTAAATTTTACTCTAATCAACTTATTCTTTGCTATTTAGTGGTATTTATTATTAATAAATATATAATTTTAATTATTTTATATTGTGCACTATGCTTAAAATGGTGCGCGCCTTGCCGTGTGTTATGCATCATAGCTCTACAAGAACCTTTGTGCAGTAGTGCGCCATTCACTGTTGACAAGTATGTGTGTTTTCAAAGACAATACATGCCATTACTTATTTTAGTTTTAAGGGAGCAAGTTTTCCTATGGGCGCAAGATTCCATAGTTAATAATATGTTGTCACAAAAATGGAGAATACTTTTAATTAAGAACAAACTCTGCTATGAGGGTATAAGAAATTGCTAGTATTTAGATGAGGATTGAATGTGATGGATGGTAAACTCGATCATGATCCTGTAAGTTTTTCACCTTGTGTTAACTTGATGAATTTATTCTACCAATGTTAGAGAACCTAAAATGGACACCTAATTGACAGGCACGAGTCACCTCTTGTCATGTATCTCGAGTTGTTTGGGTTGACATATTGATGTGAATGTGATTTGTGTTATGAAATACTCTTTATTATGAGGTTGATATGCATGTTATGTAAACCAGCTCAAAAATTTATACCGGAAGGTTGGTCTATTGCTATTTAAGTGATTAAACTACATAGTTGAAGACACGTTGTATTTATGGGTTGGCTTAAGAAGGGAGGCTTCACTTAGCTTGCTTTAAAATGGTATTAATATTATGTACTTATATTTTAAGTATTATTTAATGTGTGTCGGGTTCACCCGAGCTAACATAATTGTAAATGAAATTATTGATGCATGCATGCCTTAACTTGGGACCTTAAAACATGCATTAGCCCAATAATGTAACTAAGAATTTCAATGCAGGTAGGCCTTTATTGAGAAACTTGTATATTGCATTGTACCACATTTATTTCATAAAAAAGGATTTGGATCCTTTTAGTGAGAAATTTCCTTTTTTTGATTTTGGAAAGATTTGCTTGTGGAGTGACTTACCTGAGGATTAATATGTGTGGTTGTTTATGTTTGATTTGAATTTAACTAGAGGCTGAGCTTACAACTTTGATGATAGAGATCTAAAGATGATGATTATAATCTTGAGGTTAAGAGAGACCTGAATGTGTGTTGAAGGATTGGCTTAATGGCTTGCCAATGGTCAGCTAGTATGGCCAAAGGGTTAAGTTTACATTCTAAAGAATTCCTAATGACAAATCTTACAACCCTGAGTTTAAGGGAAGCCCAAATGTGTTGTGATTCAGTATGGTGTATTAGTATGATCAATTAATTGAAACTCAGATCGTTGAGGAAATGATTGAGAGAGTGAACTTACATGCTCAAAGTTAGGGATAGCCTAGGAATGGGTCTTGCGGCTCTAGTGGCTGAGAGGACCTTAAATAGGACATAACCTCGTGATGAGAGGAAGCACCCGATAATAGACTTATGACCAAGGTTTAAAATTGCGTAAATAAGCCTCGAGACATTTTTCATCCGTGAGGCGAGGCGTAAGCCTCGAGGCGGTGTGAGGCGTAAGCCTCACGGATGCAGAATTGCGTAAATAAAAATTTAAGGATTTTAGCAGGTAAATAATAGCAAGATTCTTTCATACAATAAAAACATCTAAATGATATGTGAAATTAGTGGAAAGTAAGAAAATAGATGCAATAAAATTATGTCCCAAAGTACAAAACTAGAAAATATTGGTATATCAAAACTCCCAAAGTACAAAGAACATATAAAATCTAATCATGTCTCATCACTAAATGGGTCTTCAAGGGAATCTTCTTCTCCAATTGTATCCATGAATGTCATATCTTTATGAGAGCATGATAAGTGTTCCTTCATGCGGGTAACTCCGTCCTTCACCACTTTTTCGTAAAAATTGCATTTCAAATACACATAAGTCTTCTCACCGCCGCATATGTCAACTTGTACACTATATTTCCAAGAAGGGTCCCTCCGCAATGACATATTACACTTTTCCTTGCCCTTAACCATCTTTCCTAAAAGAAAAAAGCAAAATAAAACAAAAAAACTCAAAAAAAATTTAAAACCCTAGCTTTCCTATAAGTTGAAAAATCATACCCTAAACTTAAAAAAAAATCTAAAAACTCTTCAAGAAGGGATGTAGAGGGGCGACCGGAAATAAGGAACTCACCGGTGAGCGGCGGCGCCGGCGGGAGAGGCGGCGGAGACATGCGGGCCTGCGGGAAATGCCAGCTTCTATGAGGCTACGCCTCACCATAAATTGCGCAATTGCACAATTGAGGCGCGCCTCACATAGCTTGAGGCGTACGCCTCTGCGAACACCATAATTGCATAGGCTATGAGGCGTTTTTGGCCCGAATTGCACAGAGGGCGCGCCTCTTATTGCGCAATTTTAAACTATGCTTATGACCTCACCTTATATGTAGGATGGTTCAATGGAATTAATTAGTTTTTTGAGTTATTGTATGGCTGGTTGATGCAAATGTGGCTGGAGGCTAGGGCTTAAACTCTATTAGTTGATAGGCCCAACATATCATATAGTGTGTGAGAAGCATGAAGGTGGAACTTATAATGTTGATGGTGGGAAGCAAATAACTTGTTTTATAAACTCTCTATTCAAAGAAGGTCTGAAAGCGTGAATTATGATCCTACCCTATAGGTAAGGTTTCTTGAACATTCATGTGTATGCTGATTGACTTCGAGGCAGGCTTGCATTGATGTTTCACACGAATTTAATCAAGGGCTAGGGCTTACAACTCTAATGGTAAATAGGCCTGGTGGACTGGACTAACAACCCCAAGTGATGGTGAAACTCATAGCTCCAATGTTGCAGGAGCCCATAGATTGGTCTTATAACATCTCAATTTGAGGAAAGTCTGGAAGCAAGACTTATGACTCTAACTATAAGCAGTTTGGCTCAAGGAAGGGACTTACAAACTCATAATGAGGAAAACCTAGGATTGATTGATATGTATTCATCATATATGACTTTGAATAACATATGCATATGTGATGCCTAATGATGATGTCTGTGAGTTGGCGTACTGCATCTCAAGGTGCATCATGCCAAGGAATGCATTGTATCTGAACACCAATAGAGCCATCAACACTAATTTATTTGCCAACCATTGGTTAGGTAAAGTTGTTTGACATGTAGTTTTTTAAAGTGTGGTAGAGTTATTTAGAGATTTATTCATTATCTTTGAATTGCTTACGTCATTAGTGCTTGAATAAGGAGAGTTGGTTTTCAGTTGTGTGATTTTGAATGCTTGTTGAATGTTAACAATCATGAGGTGTTTTCATAATTTGATTCACTTATTGGACTGCCTAAGTCAGCTTAAAAGTTCCACACTCTTCGTCCAATCATGAATAATGACTCTGTTAACTTCAAGCTTTTATAGAATTTAACATAAATATTATAGACCAAAGGGCATTCTGGTCATTTTTGTAATAATTGTAAAAAATTTGTTGATGTTGGGCTGCAAATTAAACCAATGTTTGGGTATTGTTGAGAGAACTCTCTTGCAAAAATTTCATAAAATTTTATCCGTTTATGAATATTTTATGAACCTTTGCATTTTGGGAATATTTTGATAATTATTTCAATTTTCTGTATGGTATGCAAAAACAAAAACCCACCATTTTTTTAATATTATGCAGAGCTTATCTCTAAAATTTAAGATTTTCTATATTTTTTTCCGAAATTTTAAACTCTAGTTAATTTTTATGCAATTTTATAAAAAATGATATATTTACAATTGTGAAGGAATTATGTCTTTTTCTTTGGAAATTAGGAGTTTATTTTATTTACTATCCATGATCATTTGAATTGTGATAGAAATTTTGACATTTTAGAGTAGGATTTTGAAGCATATCTCTCCTTTTTAGTCTAAAGTATCATAAAAAAGATTTGTGCTCAATCATGGACTTCAATTTTTGTCAAGCAAGAAAGTCCATTTTAATTATTATTATATTATTGTTTTTTTGAGTTTGTAGCTTAATGCATTAAGGTTTATTGTGGACTTCAGCGGTCTTCAAGTTTATTGTTGTAATTTAGACAACATTTCGAGATAATTCAAATGAAAATTTTGGTTGATTTGGTAGTATTTCGCCTTGTTAAGTTTTCCTTTTTGCTTTTGAATTTTGGCAATTCTTTCACATCACCTTGGGTTAAACAACATTGGGAAGGCTGTTGACCTATACTTGCATCTCAAAGGTTGTGTATTGGTGTTGTGGAGCTCCTTAATGTTTTTTCAGGAACCTTATTGCATCCAAAGTTTAAAATTGCTCAATTGGATATTGAGGCGTTTTTCATTTGTGAGACGAGGCGTAAGCCTCAAGGCATTCTGAGGCGTAAGCCTCAAAATCCAATAATTGTGTGAAGAGATAATAAAGATTAAAAGTTATTTTTTATATAATATAATAATACCAAAATAATATGTTAAAGAATGGAATATTAGTTTTTTATTGAACTATGAATACATATGAAAAAAATTGTACATGAAGTGACAAGTGATAAATTGCATGAAATAGAATTGAAATCCAAGAACAAAATAACATAAAAATACAAGAATTGCATAAAAGTATCATATAACATTAAGCTTAACTTCAAATTCCTTCTTTCTCACTCCCTTACTCATCCACAATTAATTCTTAAAGAAAGCTAAAATAGTTGTCAACAACTCAGAAATCATCTGCACGGTCATCAGTGAGGGGTTTTTTATTGAAGTCATCATCATAACAAATTGGTCTCTCCTCTGCCTCATCCTGTGGAGTCCAAGTCTCACAATCGACTCCATTTATTTTAGTCATCTTCGTCTTTCCTAAATATTTGTCATCAATTTAATGATGAGTATTACTCTTAAATTTTTAGAGGTGGTTGTGGTAGTGTGTGGCTTTCAAGTGATCCGCGACGGTGGCTATGACAGTGGTAGTTGTGGCGAAGGCGATAGGCTACAGGACGAGGCAATCGTGAGGAAGTTATTGTGGCTCGGGGGTGCATTAAGGCATGATTTGTTTGGGGCTTTAGTTCAGGATTTAGGTATATATATATATATATATATATATATATATATATATATATATATATATATATATATATATATATATATATATATATATATATATATATATATATATATATATATATATATATATATATATATATATATATATATATATATATATATATATATATATATATATAGGGTGAGGTGTACCGCCTCACGCCAGTGAGGTGAGGTGTACTGCCTCACGCCAGTGAGGCGAGGCGTTTCTCAAGGCGGGCCTCAATTAAGGGTGAGTTTGGGACGGCGGCACCATTGCTTTGCTTTATAAAAAGTTATTAAACTGTCGTTTGGGAGATTGCGGCAGAACGACGTCAGAAAACGTTTCGCGGCACATGGCTGCTTTTCGCGACCTTTCCTCATGTCCTGCGGTCCGCTGCTTTTTGCGGAAAAATGACGTAAATCTCCGCCCAAATAGGATGGGAAGAGCAAACAGGATGAGAAAGGGGTCGGTCTGGTGGAGTTGTGGCTAGGTTTGCGGATGGGAAGAGCAGGAGGCGTCGGAAGATGGGAGGGTGGATCGGAAGGTAGAGTCGGAGTTGGGCTTCAGACGAGATCGAAGATGAATAAACATTGTGTTCGAAAAGAGGAAGAGGAGATTTCGCTTGAGGGAATCGTGGACTTGGAGGTGGAACAGATGGCTGGACTTTGGCTATGGGGCTTCAACACTGGAAGAGGAAGATCAACGGAAAGTAGGTAAAGATCGGAGGGGGACTTCGATCGTTGGGGTCGGAGGACGATGCGCTTGCTGGCGCGGAGTTCCTTTCATGGGAGGAGGTCCTCCGCCGTCGCTCTCGGCGACTGAAGCAGTTGTATCAGTGCTATTGTAAGCAATATTGGGCGCTAATGGAGGAGATTAGGGTCAAGCATAGGGATTATTATTGGGAGTTTGGGAAGAGTCCGGTCAAGGAGGACAACGCTGCAAGTGGACTTGGAGTGGTAGTTGGGGAAGCGGGACTAGGGAATCCGGAAGGGGAAAATGGCAGTTCTTCCGGGTGTGAGAGAAAGCGATGCGCGTACATTGGGTGCAAGTCGTAGGCTATGCCGCTGACTAGCTATTGTCATCCTCACATTCTCTTTGATACCAAGCAGACGCTCTACAAGCCTTGCAATCATGTTATTAAGAGGTGAAAATGCGTTTTTTACTTGGATTTTCTATATTTTCCTGTTTCTTGTTCTTTTTCGCTTATTGCAAGGCTCTGATATTACGGTGAGCATTTTTTTCATCTCAATATATAAAGGTATAAAGTTAATTTATTCCTATATAGCTGCAGCACAGCAACTTGACAGTTGTACTTCCCAAACAAAATGTATTGCTTTTTGTACAATAATTTTTGAAAGCAGATTTATGTACAACAATTTTACAACCTACTTTACCGACAGCTGCAGCCGTTCCAAACGCACCCTAAGTTGAGGCGCAAGCCTTGAGGTGTTCTTCAGTGGAATTGCGCAAAGGCGTGCCTCAAGACCAACTTCATATTGCGCAATTTTAAACAATGATTGCATCTGCCTTAGCTTTATCAGGTTGTTAGACTTATGATTAGCTTGTGAATAATCATTGAGATGATGAAGATTTAAGCTTCTCCACAGTGGCCCAATGACCATGTATTATTAGTTTTTGTTTTTGACTCTGCGGGTTGTTCGAAATTTGTAGTGCACATAATTACAGATTGAGATAGACTATTATTGTAATGGCCTCGCCACCTCTTTTCAAAGGTCACATTTGCCAAATTCTAAATCTCAGCTCTATCTGGTTCCAACAAACCTATTGTCAAAACTGAAGTAAAATAAAGTAAAAAAAATGTATGATGATAACATTTGAGGCTCCTACTTGTGTGCCTTAAAAGTTGTATATGGGTAGACCACAATTCTATATTGTTATTGGACATCATTGAACTTGTTGCTTTGAGCTTGAGAAAGTGTGAGGGGAAGAGAAAAGAAAATTGTATTGAATTGACCGCACCTCCTTGCACCTAAATTGCTTAGGTCAACAAGCTCCAACAAAGTTTTCTTTCTCCTTAAATTAGGCATCATAACAATGTTTTGTCTAGGTTTCATAGTGGTCTCTATTTATGACGTTTATTAGCTCTCAAAATGCTTGAAGTATTTTTATTAGTGGATGGGAGATCCAAAGTATTCCTAAGAGATATGAGATTAATACCTCCACTCTTTTCAGTTTAGAATGATCATAAATTCTAGAGAATTTTGATCTTAGAGAACCGGGTAATGAGTTTCCATATTAAAAATCATGAGCAATTTGTCCAATAATTTTTATAAGTTGATGGGTCTCATCGGGGTTACAAACTTTTTGGATAATCTAAGGCACATCTAGACTTCTTCGGATCCCGCATAGGGTCTCATCGCCCTTGCTCTTTTAGCGTGGCTAGCAAGGTTTAAAATTGCGTAATTAAGCCTCGAGGCTGTTTTGGTCCGTGAGGCGAGGCGTAAGCCTCGAGGCGGTCTGAGGCGTAAGCCTCACAGACATAGAATTGCGTAAATGAAAAATTAAGGATTTTAGCAGGAAAATAATAGCAATATTTTATCTTACAATAAAAACATCTAAATGATATATGAAAATAGTGGAAAGTAAGAAAGTAGATGCAATAAAATCATGTCCCAAAGTACAAAATCACAAAATATTAGTTTAACAAAACTCCCAAAGTACAAAGAACAAAAAAATGCAATTATATCCCATCACTAAATGGGTCTTCAAGGGAATCTTCTTCTCCAATTGTACTATGAATGTCATATCATCATCATCTTCAATATGACTCACTTTTCTCTTCCCTGTTCAATAAGAGAAAAGATCATTATCATGTTAATTACTCACTTGACATAAATGTAATGTAATAGCATATAAGTTGTATAAGAACTGAATAAAGTGTCTTGCATTTACCAAAATAATTATACCTGGAGACCGTTTGGAAATGGTTGCTTTTGCTGCATTCAAACCAAAAAAACCCTCTTTATTCCGGAATAGAACAAGTTATAAATTTGCAAGCTCCCTATCTGCCTGCTCCGGTATTAGTCTTTCCATACAATGATATAGACCAAGCTTCACCTCACCTATATGTATAGTGGAGGAAGAGCCATTTCCACTCTCGCTCCCAAAATAAGTGCCATGTTCAACCCTATCATCAAATTGCTCCTGTTGCAAGTGTTTAGCCGTGGTACTTTTCTTTATATAAGCAATAATTTCCTCCTTCACCTTTCCTGGCACATTTGCACAGGGTGCTACATTTTTGTGCGAGCATGATAGGTGTTCCTTCATGCGGGTAACACCTCCTTTCACCACTTTATCGCAAAAATTACATTTCAAATAAATATAGCTCTTCTCTCCGCCACCAATGTCAACTTGTACACTATATTTCCAAGAAGGGTCCCTCCGCAATGACGAAGACCCCTTTTCCTTGCCTCTAACCATGATCCCTAATGAAAGAATTCAAAATCACACAAAATAATTCAAAAAATTTAAAACCCTAGAATTTCTTTCACTTCAAAAATCTAACCAAAAACTAAAAAAAATACCTAAAATCGTTTGTGGACTTCTCCTACACGGCGGCTGGACACTTCAAGTTCGCCGAAGAGAGGCGGCGCCAGCGGGAGAGGCGACGGGAAGGGTGGCCGACCGTGCGGGATCTTCTTTCGCGAACAGGAGCTTGCGGGCGGAGCGTTATTGGGAAAAGCCTGGGCCGAACGGGTGTAGGAAAAAAATGAGTCATTTTAAGGTGGGGCCATTTGGATGAGGCGTACGCCTCACTCATAATTGCGCAATTGAGGCGCGCCTCACACAGGGTGAGGCGTACGCCTCTTCCAGGCTCCAAATTGCGTGCGCCTCGAGGTGCCTTTGGGAAGAATTGCGCATCTTGTTGCGCAATTTTAAACAGAGGTGGCTAGGAGTGACAGATGGGGTAGTTGTGAGTCTGATAGGAACCCCTTGGATTTCCAAGTGTCTCTCACCAAAAACAAATAGATCCAAGATGAAAACTGCTGTCCACAGCAGTAAAACAGCCAAAAAACAGTAGAAAAATAGGAAGAAAACTCTTGGAAAACAATAGAAATGATTGTATTCCACTAGTAGACAAACAAACCCAAAGCAAGATACAATGTTCTTCAATTCGAGAGGAAGAACAACTCTCCAACGATCTCCGGCAACGCCAAGAGCCCAAGCAAGAAAACCCTAGAACACCAAACTCTTTTCAAAAACAAGATGATAACCTAATTCCCTCATAACTCCCTCTTAATACAATCTAATTCAAATTAAACGCAAAAGGACTACTCTACCCTTCCTTCTCCCTCCAAAAATACTTAATCCAAGTTTGAATTGCACGTGGACCCCACTCCCTGGCTCCCTCTCTCTTCCGCCTGGCGTGGTGTCCGTCTTCGGTAAAACTGGACCGGCTGGGCCGGTCCAGGATGAGCCGGTCCAAGCTGGACCGGCGTAACATTACCCCCCTCCCAAAGTACCACCTTGTCCTCAAGGTGGAAGGTCGGAAACTGCTCAGCAATCCTCTCCAGTGGCTCCCATGTGGCCTCATAGTCTGGAAGGCCGCTCCACCTAATCTTCACTTCCTTTTCCCCCTTCGCATTGATGCGCACTCCTTCTACTTCTATAGGCTCCAGTGTCACTTCCATGTCTTCCCTCAATGTGCTGGGCAACTCTGGGCTTACTGCATGCTCCCCCACCACTTTCCTCAACTGTGAGACATGAAAAACGGGGTGTATTCTGGCTGTTGGAGGAGGAAGCCTCAATCTATATGCCACCTCCCCAATTTTCTCCTCCACTTCAAAAGGGCCAAAATATCTCGCTGCGAGTTTCTCATTTCTCCTTTGGGCCATAGTCCTCTGTCGGTATGGTCGGAGCTTCAAATAGACCTTGTCTCCGACTCCAAACTGTATATCTCTCCTTTTGCTGTCGGCCTGCTTCTTCATAATCTGTTGGGCTCTAAGTAAGTGCCTCTTGAGCTCGGCCAACACCTGATCTCTTTCCTTCAAATGCTGATCCACTGCAGATACTGGAGTGCTCTGATGGCTGTAGTGTACCAGATGTGGGGGATCCCTACCATATAACACCTTGAAAGGTGTCATCTTAGTAGCCGAATGAGACGAGGTATTGTACCAGTATTCTGCCCAGGCTAGCCATTTGGCCCACTGCTTTGGTGTATCTGACACGAAGCACCTCAAGTATGTCTCCAAGCTCCTATTCACCACCTCCGTCTGACCATCAGTCTGTGGATGATAGGCTGTGCTCCTCTTCAATACGGTGCCCTGCATCCTAAACAGTTCCCTCTAAAAATGACTCAGGAACACCTTGTCCCTATCAGAAACAATGGACTCTGGTACCCCATGCAGGCGGACTATCTCCCTCACAAACGCTGCTGCTACCGACACTGCTGTGTACGGGTGTCTCAAAGGAATGAAATGAGCATATTTGCTCAGCCTGTCGACCACCACCAGTATAACTGTGTAGCCTTCTGATTTTGGGAGTCCATCAATGAAGTCCATAGTAATCTCCTCCCAAACTTTCTCTGGTAGGGCCAGGGGCTGCAGCAATCCCCCTGGTGCCATTGTCATGTACTTGCTCCGCTGGCAAGTATCACACTTAGCCACCATCTCCTCTATGTCTTTCCTCATCCCCCTCCAGTACAATTCAGCAGCTAACCGGCTATAAGTTTTCTGCACTCCTGAATGCCCTCCTATGGCACTCTCATGAAACTCCTGTAACAGCTGGGGAATATGGATGGAAGACCTAGGAATCACACTCCTTCCCTGATAGAACAGTCTTTCTCCCACAACTGAATAGCCCGGGTGGCTGTTCTCATCTGCTAACACCTCTTCTTTGATCTTCCTCAACTCCTCATTCTGAATGCTCTCCTCTTTAATGGCTCCCCAATCTATCAATACTGGTACTGATACAGCGATCCCCTGGAGTTCCCCCATACAGCGTGATAAGGCATCCGCTGCCTTATTCTCTAGCCCTGGTCGGTAGTGTATCTCGAAATCATATCCCAACAGCTTGGACAACCACCTCTGGTGCTCCTCTGTGACCATCCTCTGCTCTAACAAGTACTTCAGGCTCCTCTGATCAGTTCTGACAATAAAGTGTCTGCCCAATAAGTAAGGTCTCCACTTCTGGATGGCCAGTACAATCGCCATCAACTCTCTCTCTCGTAGACTGACTTCAGTCTAGCCCGGGATGATAGGACTTGACTGAAGTAAGCTATGGGCCTGTGCCTCTGCATCAACACTGCTCCCAATCCATAGCCTGAAGCATCTGTCTCTACCACAAACACCTGACTGAAGTCTGGCAGAGCAAGCACTGGCACCGTCGTCATGGCCTTCTTCAGCTTCTCAAAGGCCTCTGAAGCTGCTTCTCCCCATAAAAATCCGTCCTTCTTCAACTGCTCTGTCAGAGGCCATGCTATGGTGCTGTATCCTCTCACAAACCTTCTGTAATAGCCTGTCAGTCCCAAAAACCCTCTGAGTCCCTTCAAAGTCTTGGGTTGAGGCCACGCCAGCATTGCCTCTATCTTGGATTGATCTGCAGCCACTCCCTCCTGGGATATCACGTGCCCCAGGTACTCCACCCGTGCCTGAGCGAAGTCACACTTCTTGAAGTTGGCCTTCAACTGATGCTCCTTCAGTACACCCAACACCACTCTCAGGTGTTCTAGGTGTTCCTCCTCAGTCCTGCTATAAATTAGGATGTCATCAAAAAATACCAACACAAACCTGCGGAGGTGTGGCTTGAAGATCCGGTTCATCAAAGCTTGGAATGTTGCCGGAGCGTTGGTGAGGCCAAAAGGCATCACCAGAAACTCGTAGTGACCCTCATGAGTCCTGAAGGCCGTTTTCTGCACATCTTCCTTCTTCATCCTGATCTGGTGATAGCCTGACTTCAGATCGACCTTGGTGAACAAGGCGGCTCCATGTAGCTCATCCATCAACTCATCAATCACAGGGATAGGAAACTTATCAGGCACAGTTTCCTTGTTGAGCGCTCTATAATCTACACAGAACCTCCAACTCCCATCCTTCTTCTTCACAAGCAGAACTGGACTAGAGAAAGGACTCACACTGGGCTGAATGATCCCTCCTTCTAGCATTTCTCCCACCAACCTTTCAATCTCATCTTTCTGCACCTGAGGATATCTGTAAGGTCTCACACTGATAGGAGATACTCCTTCTTTCAGGATAATCTGGTGCTCCTGCTCTCTGTCAGGTGGTAGTCCAACTGGAGGTTGGAACACATCCTCAAATTCCTGCAACAGGGGTTGAACCAAAGCGGGGATGGGTCTTCCCTCCCCCTCCTCCTGCTCCTCCAAACTCTGTAGCTCCACCAGGAATCCTCCTCCTTCCTCCTGTATGATTTTCACCATGGATCGGAGTGACACTCCAGCTCTGGACAATCCTGGTTCTCCTCTCAGCTTCACCTGCTTCCCCTCTACACTCAGCTCCATCACCATGGTCCCCCAATTCACCTTGGTTTCACCCAAGGTCTGTAGCCACTTCATGCCCAAAATGACATCTGTGCTACCCAACTTCAGGGGTAGAAAAATCCTCTACCACCCTGATCTCCTGTAATCTCATCTCTACCCCTTTGCAGATCCCGGTGCTGGACTCAATCTTCCCTGTCCCCATCATCACCCCGTAGCTGCCTGTCTCAGTAGGCTCCATCCCTAGCTCCTCCGCCACCTGGGTGGATATGAAATTGTGGGTTGCCCCGCTGTCAATCAGAACCACAACCTCTCTCTCCCCCGAATCTCCCCCTTCACCTTCATTGTATGGCTAGGAGTGAATCCCATCACAGAATTGAGGGAGACTTCGGCTACCTCCAACTGTGGATCAATCTGCTCCTCATCAGAATCATCACCCTCTTCAGGCGCCTCGTCTATATAGACGGTGAGAGCCCGAAGAGCGCGATCCTTGCATCTATGTCCTGGAACAAACTTCTCCTCACATCTGAAACAAAGGCCCTTGGCCCTCTTCTCCTGCATCTCCTCCTCAGTCAATTTCTTGAAACTTCCTGCAGTTCTAGTCACTCCGCTCTTCTCCTTTCCACTCTCTCTAGGGACACTAGGGCTTGGCCCTTTTGGAGCCAAGTAAGTGGTAGTGGTCCTGGTGGGACCTCCTGAGTGGTTGTTCCTCCACGAGCGGGCGTTGGTCTTCTGGTTCTCCACCAACTGAGCTAACTCCATTGCCTCCCTCAGATCTCTTGGTCTCATGACCTTCACTGCATCTCTGATCTCGGGTTTGAGGCCCTTCATAAAGTTCCCCCCCAACGTACTGTTTGATAGGCCCTCCATGTCTCCCACCAAGCTCTCAAATTTCTTCCTGTATTCCTCCACTGTTCCCTCCTGAGTGAGGGCATAGAACTGCTCGGAGATCTCCCATGGGCTGCTCCCCCTGAATCTCTCCCTGATAGCTTCCTTGAAGTCCCTCCAAGTCCTCACCGGATCCCACTTATCCATGTACTTGAACCAGGCAAAAGCCGCCCCTTCCAAGCACATACTAGCCGCCATCAATCTCTCCTCCTCCATCAGGCCATTCACTGCAAAATACCTCTCCACCTTGTGGATCCACTCATCCACATTCCCCTCTTCGAAAACTGGCATTTTCAGCTTTCTGGCCCTCGTGTCCACCCCGTATGCCCTATTCCCCCCATGGCCTCCTCTATCCCAGGCAATGGGATCTTCCCAAGTTCCTCTCTCTCCATATCGGGGCTCATCATCCCTCCTCGGCCGTCGATAGCCATCTTCCCCTCGTGCCCCGCCATGGTGGTTATGGATCCCCCATGGCCGGTCCACTGGGTCGGGCCTCCGACGATGCCAATCATCCTCTCTTTCTTCCCGCCTGATGGACTCCCGATGCAGCATTCTTCCGTTGCTACCAAGCAGTTCCACCTCCTCTTCCCCTTCCGGCTTTGCCTTCTCCTTGCCCTTGCTCCCACTACCTTCTCCTCTTTCCTCCGCTGGCACAGCTCTTGCTTGCCCTTCCAACAACTTTTTCATCATCTCCTCCAATGCCATGAATTTCCCTTCCATATTCTCACTCAACGTCGCCATCTTTTCCTCCAGATCCGCCTTAAATTGACCCACTTCGGTCTCCAAGACTTCTACACGTTTAGATGCCATGGGAACCACGAAATGGTCTCCGGATCTCTCCCGATCAGCAAAAATCTGCTGCGAAACAGTGGAAAACAGCCCCCCACCGTCCGGATCTTCGCTCTGATACCAATTTGATAGGAACCCCTTGGATTTCCAAGTGTCTCTCACCAAAAACAAATAGATCCAAGATGAAAACTGCTGTCCACAGCAGTAAAACAGCCAAAAAACAGTAGAAAAATAGGAAGAAAAACTCTTGGAAAACAATAGAAATGATTGTATTCCACTAGTAGACAAACAAACCCAAAGCAAGATACAATGTTCTTCAATTCGAGAGGAAGAACAACTCTCCAACGATCTCCGGCAACGCCAAGAGCCCAAGCAAGAAAACCCTAGAACACCAAACTCTTTTCAAAAACAAGATGATAACCTAATTCCCTCATAACTCCCTCTTAATACAATCTAATTCAAATTAAACGCAAAAGGACTACTCTACCCTTCCTTCTCCCTCCAAAAATACTTAATCCAAGTTTGAATTGCACGTGGACCCCACTCCCTGGCTCCCTCTCTCTTCCGCCTGGCGTGGTGTCCGTCTTCGGTAAAACTGGACCGGCTGGGCCGGTCCAAGCTGGACCGGCGTAACAGAGTCACGTTGTGCCATTTTGATATTGTGGAGGTGCTTGCAATATGCTTATTGTCCCATTGACTCATGACTACATTCAAGAACATTAGCATGGTTCTCACTTTGGGTTTGCAGATTGAGGTGAGGGAGGTAGATTCAAAGTGGACCAAGGATCAATATTGGACTTGTTGGAGTTAATTAGGATCAACTAGTGTTGGCTTTAGTTTAAACATATTATACTGATTCTTGGCATATCTAGTGACTTGTTGTTGGAACCACACTCAAGAGTGTTAGTGTGGGCTTCATTTTGGGTCTACAAGCTGTGTTTCAAGGCAAACTCAAACAGGCTTTCAATTGTTGAGGTCGGACTATAATATAAGATAATTGTATTGTATATATCATACATTCCACTCCATTTATAGGACTCAACAATGCTGTGCACTATGAAAAGTCTTAGTGTAAACCTCTTATTGGTTCAATATTCTATCATCACTAATAATTGTTATTCTTAGCATTGTTGTAAAAGATTCTTACCATGATCTAAATACCACTTTGTGAGTTTTTTAGAAGAATTATCATTCACTACGGTTATGACGAAGGTCCCCCTTCTCCCCTCTTAATTCTAGTTCTAGGCTTTTTTGCTTCATCATAATACCCCAACCCCAAGGGAAAATCCCTGATATTGTTACACTAATCAAAACTTGAAACAATATCTTAATTAGGGTTATTCAGAGATACTAGTTTTATCTAGTAACATATTGTTAAAACAATGCATATTTTCATCATCATCATTGCACATAATTTTCTTATATGCATTCCTCTGTACCCCTTCAGCAATTATTCTAGGAACTATGGGTTCTATTTTAGGCTTAGGAATGTTTTTATACAATGGTTTATTAGTATTAAGTGCATATTTCAATTTCCGTCATTTCCAGTACCTGTGATCGTTTTCAAGAGGTTTAATTCTATTAGTTACACTTAACCCAAGAAGCTTATATTTATGGTTCATCCAAGGCACCATCCCCCAATGTTTAATGAAGACTTCTTCTAAAGTTATAGCTAACAAATAATTAAGTTACACAGTGAAATAGTCAATTTCACTCATTGTAATATGATGTTATATGCAGCTAGGTAAAATATCCACCACCATGGTAAACTTTAGCCAAAGTAATTATCTTCTTACAAATATTGACAACATAAACAGCTAGATAAACATAAAAGTGGAGATTGAGTTAACAAAAAGCCCTAATTCAGTAATATAACATGAAGGAATCCTAACATAGTAATCAAGTAGAATTGAACAGACAATACGACCAAATCAATAGTAATGAAGGATGCATGAACTCTACTAGTATTATGCAAATGAAGACAATAATGTTGATCCAACACACAATAAATCACACTAAAATCAGCTAAACCGAGAAATTTTCAAATTTACAAGTATCCCTTAAGATGATGTTGTTTGAAAACCTTATGAAAATGCCTCATACGTGTGATTTGTCTCCTCTACTCAAGTCCCCTGAAACCCTAGATGATGAGAAAAAGATGCAGATTCAAGGTGAAGGATGGGAGGGAAACCTAGTTAATTGAAGCCTTAAAGGGTGAAAAAAGGAAGATGCGTCGGTAATGGATAATAGTGGAAAAACAATTGTTTTTAGAACCCTAGGGGAGAAGGAATCAACACAATATAGTCTCCAGGAGAAAAATAATGGAAATGCACTTGAAGCAAAGTGGCATGTTTAGATAGGAAAAGAATGTCTTTTGCACTTACTCCATCTCTTGAAAGATTGTCTTCATATTTAAACCCCATAGAGAGTTATGTGCTCATTATGATAAATTATTAATGTAAAGTGAATTACTCTTAAAAACTATTATTTCTTTGGATATGGAGTTGATAATTTTGGCTTTAGATTCATGAATGGTCAAATTCAAGAAGTTATGGATTCTTATGTTCACTAAAATTGTTATATATATGAAGGCATTGCATGTATGCCACAACTTAGGCCTCCAAAAGTGAACTGGTTGAGCTTAAGGAGATTTTTAAAGATGTGTAAGAGAAAAGCCAGATGATTTATAAGTGTTAAGTTAGAATTGTATGCACCTATGGTGCAGTTGAGTAGATATCAAAGAGTGTTTAAACCTATTCATAGATATATTTTTAATATTATATAATTCTAGTTACTGTTAGTGAACTTGTTTGTTTTGAAGAAACAATAAATGTTGAAAATTTTGTCGAGTACGCTGATGAGAGTTGATAATGAAAGCAGAGGTAGAATTCTTAAATTAATAATATTTGTATATAAGTAAAACAATGAAAGGATAAGAAGTCATTGAAGAATGAATGCATTTTCGAGATCAAGGAAGAGCACAATGGAAATAAATGGTAAAAATCAAGGCTATTGATAAAAGGATTTTAGGAAAAAGGAAGGTATTAATTTTAGTGAAATTTTCTCTTATTATTAGCTACTATCGAGTATAGTACCTACATAAATTTTATATTTTAAGCAATTAGATGTTGTGGTAACATTTCTTCATGATAATTTAGAGGATATCTACAAAGTGCAGTATGTAGGCTTAACAGTTCCTAAGAAAGAAAACCTTATATGTAAATTGAATAACGGCTTGTACGGATTAAAGAAGGATCCTCATCAGCGGTACAAATTTGAATAATTTGTGTCAAATTTTCATTATTAGATGCAATGCACATTGTTGTTTCTATATCATCAGAGTTGGTAAGAGTGATATCAAGAAATTTAAGGAACAATTTTCAAAAGAATTTGACTTGGACTTTTGAGATGCAAAGAAAATTCTCATGGTGAGAATAACATGTGATAGAGTGAATAGTACATTGAAGCTATCTCAAGTTATTTATATCCAGAAAGAGTTATGCAGAGTTAGTATGTTAAAAGTGAAATCAGTAAGTATTTATTGGGCTAGCTGCTTTTAACTCTCAAAATAACAGTTTCCTAAACTAATGAGAGATATAACATATGCCCAAATTTTCTTGTCATTGCGGGTATTTTCTGATGTTGATTTGGGTGCTGATCCGAATACCTAAAGAAATATGATGACATGATTTATCCCTACTCTGAATGTGTTAGCAATCAGTTTGATATAATAGTTGTAGACGAAATTGGCAGTCTTAACCAAAGCAGCAAAAACCTGTTGTAATTATCGACGATGATAAATAAATGATTTGGCTTAGCTTGTGATAGCTAGAGTAATGCATGTGCATCAAAAGAAAACATATAGTATTTGGGGGAAAAGAATGTGATCCTTGAAATTGAACTACTGAAAAATGCCTTGCATGAGTTCCTGATGTTTCTTATTATTTATTTGTTCATTAATATATTTAATTAGATGTTTTTTTCCAAGATGTGCTCCAAATCTGTTTCAAAAGTTTTCAGCATTTTTGAGTAACTTCTTGTTAACGCATTTGCATGGTATGCTATGCATCTGATGGCTTATAACAACTGAAATAATTCCTACGCATTTATATTTAATCAGAGATAAACTCAACTATATAGTAACTGCTGGTGATAGAAAGTGGACAATTCATATCTCGTTGTCTTTTCGTGCTGCTTTGCTACCTAGATTCTTTATCGGATTACCATGGACTTTACCTTTGCACTGCAGTATGCCAGCTTCCTGTGATTGTATAGAAGAAGGTCTGTGTGAGATACAGTTGTCAGTGCCCTTGCTGAAATCTCGCTCTTCTACTGATTTAAAGAACATTTTATTGCATGAGATGATTCATGCATTCTTGTGGATTATACATAAAAACAATAATCACAGGTATCAGGTCCTTTTTTATTGAATAAAGTTTCATGATTCTTAGGTTTTTCTTTTGGATATAATTTTGTTCTGTTTGTGCAGTGAACATGGATCCAAATTCTGGAACATAGCAAATTTAATCAACTCCAACCATAAGGATGATGATCAGGTCCACTAGACTTCTAGTAGTATAATTTAATTCCAGTGATGAATTGCTTGTTTATTTCTTTGTGATATCTTCAGAGACCCTCTAATGGTTACCGTATCACTGCCCATCATGGCTTCCAGAATGAAGAGGATACTCATGATGCTCACCTATGGATGGTAAAATATATTTATATTTTTTCCTCTTAAATGCGAGGAATGCGCCCAATGTACTGTAGTATTCTTTTATATAAAAGAAAATATGATGAACGTTATTTTATCATCTATTATTGGGCTTGCTTTGCAGTGTGCATCTTGTGGGGATTTTAACAAGGGAGGAATGAATGGAGAACCTTCACCTAGTGACTGCTTTGAAAATAATGGCGGTGATGACTGCGGCAATATTTTATGTGGATGGCATAGGTAAGATCTCGAAGAAATATCCTTATTTTATTGGAAGTGGTTGATTCAAATTATGTTGGAAGAGTTGCGTGTTTGTTTGCATATTCATAGAAAGCCCTTAGGTAGGCATTAATCATCATGCATTCCTAGCATCAGGCTACGTGCTGACTCAAACAAAAATGAAAGAAATGATCAACTGGCCATGAAGTGATGGATGATAGTGTGGTATGCAGTCTAATGATAATTGTGTTGAGTTGATTGAGAGATGCACCTTTGAACAGTTCCTGTAACAATGCCTTGACTACCAATAACAGTGGAAGTTGGGCTAGACAACACGGGTAAATAGGTGCCCAAACTTATGTAGAATGCTCTAATTACATTATCTTCCTTGCCTTTATAAATAGCTTACCAAAGGAAAGGCCATTTTTTAGTGACAAAGGCTGCTTGTGGTAACACTGGCACGCTACTCTCCAGATTTCATGAATGACAGCTTGATGCATCATATCTTTGTTCTTTCCATGACCTGCCTGTTTGCTTGTTGCATTTGCTGAGAATCTTGAGATAATTATAGTATGAAATTTTCTTTGAAGAATGATTTACGTACTTTTGCAGGCACAAGAAGTTATGCCCTGGCCAATATGAAAAAGTAGTTGATGTCTCTGCATTCAAAAACAAAGGAAAGTCTATAGGTGAGACACTTGACTTATTTTGTAGGGATGATTTTCAGTGTAACATGCAAATCTTGGTTATTACAAAACAAACAGCTAACTATTTTTATTTACAATAATACCATCCAAATGTGGAAGTGCATAACAGAACCCATATTTTTTTATTTTCATTAAACTTTCAATGAGTTTGCTAGTTAATTTTTTACTTGGGTGTTAGATATATAAATAAGAAAGATTTGGATGATATGTACATAAAATTTTATATTTAAAATTAGTTATAATAAGTTTATCATTCTTGATGTTATGAATATTATGAGTTCCATTATTATTTTCTTGTGGATCATGCTTAATGTTACACCTAATATGACTGTACAATTACTGATAACGAGCAACATGGTGAAAATTGATAAGCGAGTTCAATAGGTGAGATGTAGAAGAAAGAGGAGTTGACTTCAGAAATCCAAATTTTATCCTAGCGTCAATTAATCAAATAATTCCTAACACATGATTGGAACCCCTTACATAGACTTATGGTGTAAACTATTAAGTTTCAGTCTTTGAGAGATTGAGATGGAGTCATGTTTTACGGGTTGAAAAATAGAAGAAAAAGAGAAAGTATTGTATTGAGGTTGACTACAAGGAGGTAGAGAGAGGAAATTGCAAAGAAGAAACTAAATAGGGATTTGTAGCGATTTTATGTATTGAACCAACATCCACTCCATAGTAAACAAAAAGAATATCCACTATATTGACAAATAATGTGCTATTTGAGATGTTTCCCAACGGTCATTGAGCTTTTTGAATTCTCTGTTATGGGATGAGAAGAGAAGAGTGAATTACTACAAGGAGAAATTAAACCCGAGAAGAAGTGTACGCTATTTGTATTATATCAACAGAAGAAAAAGAGAGAAGACGACACTCAAGTTTTCTTAACAAAGATGAGACGAGGAAGTGTATGATATTTTCCTACATTGCTAGGCACCCTCAAGGTCGACTCACCCAGTGATGATATGGATGGTCTTGATAATTTGCACAATCTTTTCTGGAGTGGTGTTGGGTTGCCTCGGCTATGACTCTTTGATATACATTATATCCTTTCGGGAATGAGCTAAGTCCCTTAGCTGGCATTCATTAATTTTTTTTTATAGGGTGGGGGGGGGCACATACATACCACTAGATTATTTTGTATTTACATATCAAATACTTGTGTTTATATTTACTTGTATGGTATCTGAGCATCTAAATGTCATCAAAACTGTGTATTTCACTTTAGATAAGTTTTTGTTAGTGATATTTTTAAATTTTATTTAAAGATTATGATATTATATACCTAAAATAAATATTTAGGTTTTAGACATAAATACATAAGATTTAATGGTATGTATGTAAATCCCCTAAATTTTTCGAAGATGGCCTGTAGAACTCAGGAAAGCAGCTATGGTACAAACAGAACTTGGATTTATCCCTTCAACTCCCTTCTTCATTAGAGCAAACCAGCAGTAGTAATCTCTTTTTGAATGACCTTCATTATGGTCTAATGATCAGTTCAGAGGTAAATGTATCTCTCACGACATGATTGAGGCAACTAGTGTGGCTTCTTGGACTTCTACTATTGGTAGTTGTTATATTCGTAGCCTTTTCTCTGAGTGAAATCCTTTTTTTTTGGCACTTCGTCTTGGGATGGGGTGTGGTGTACCCTACTTGGTTTTCTATAGATAATATTTTTTTATGAGAGAGCGGAATGTGGTTATGGAAGATAACTCAAATTCTCATAGAAAAACTTTGGCACTTATAAACTTAGCTGCTTTCCTGAGTAGCTCCTCTATGGTGGCAAGAACGTTCCTAGCAAGAAAAAAATTGAAGTCACGTGATTAGACAACTAGAACAAAAGTATCATTGTTGATCGATTTATTGCCATCCATAACATAATGGGTGGCCTTCGTAAAACATGCGAAATAATCATGAAGGCTCTCTCCCTCAAATCGCTTCATGTAAACGGGTGACTTGAAAATTTTTAGAGGCATTTTTGAAGCAAAAACCGAGAAAGAGGTAGGATAACTCAGAGGAGTAAAGTCCATACACATACATATAGTTGAACCATCGACTTGTAATGTCTTTAAAGGTGTTGGTGAAAGATGATATTTTGTAGTGCCTTAAGATTTTGTATAGAGAAATGATATTCTTGAAGGTATTCAAATGGTCAGAATAATTGATTGTGCCTTTGGACAACACTAGTTGGTTTGCTTTAAGTTTTAAAGGGATGACCATGTTTGAGATCTCAGTTGAGAAGAGATTATGATGAGTATGAGCAGTAGCATGGGGTGAAGGAGATGAAACCTCACAGATTTGGATTATTTGGGCCAATTTAGTGAGCAAGGTGATCTATTTGGTGGACGACCTTAATTTATAAATGGAGTTAACATGGGTAAAAGAGGTATTATTGCTATAGGAATTTCATGGGTTCAAGATGGGTAAAGGGGAAGATTCACTTGGAGTTGAAATTTGTGTTGGTTTTTTATCTATCATAACTCTCTCACATCAAGTAGTGATAGAATTTCTTATAGATGGCGAGCCCAAGATAAAATTTTATGAGCAAAAGAGGTTTTGATCACTTTAGTGAGCAAGGTTGTTTGTTGGAGGCCCTTAGTTCGTGAATCGAGTTAGTTTGGTAATAAAAGTATTATTACCAGAGGAATTTCATGGGTTGAAGATGGGTAAATATGATGCACCGACACGCCTCTTAAAGAGGGTATGCAGTGTTGGACACGGACACGCGTCGACACGGCATGGACACGTGTCCGACACGGCATTGGAGTGTCGCAATTTAAAAAATTAAAATTAAAATTGGACCCGTGTCCGGTTATTAAATGATAAAATCGTTCGTTCTATTTAGCCTTTTCCGTGAACTAGAAGCCCTATTTTTTCGATCCATGATAGAAATCTTCTAGGGCGGACTGGGAGAGCTCGCAGTCGAAGCCAAACGGAGCCCGCTGCCTTCGCTTCCGATTCCTTCGTCATCTTTGCTCGAGCCGAGGCCAAGCAAACTCGTCTTTCACATTCCTTCATTCTTGTGTGATTTCTGCAGTCATCTGAGGCAAAGTTCGCAATCAAGGCCAAACAGAGCACCTTATGCGCGCAAGAGAGCCAAGACCTGTAAGTGGATTTCGCCATTTCTTCTCTTCATTTTTGAAAAGCCTAATGTACATGCTCGGTACCGCTCAGTACATGCTCGGTACCGCTCAGTACATGCTCGATACCGCTAGGTACATGCTCGGTTTTGCTCAGTACATGCTCGGTACCATTCAGTGCATGCTCGGTACTGTTCAATATATGCTCGGTACTGCTAAATACTTGCTCGGTACCGCTCAATACATGCTCAGTACTGCTCAATATATGCTCGGTACCGCTCAGTACATGCTCGGTACCGCTCAGTACATGCTCGATATATGCTCGGTACTTGATGCGATCAAAAAATATAGGGGGCCTATATTTTTTTATCACAAAAAATTATGCGATCAAAAAAATATAGGGGGCCTATATTTTTTTATCACAAAAAATTAACACTACTCTACTACGTTAAAAGACTAACAAGACAAAAAAGTTTGCAAGAAAGCAAACTCTTACATTTCAATTTAAGCTAAGAAATAGAAACTTACAATCAAACTACGACTCGTACAAATTAAATGACAGACACCCTAAAATGATGTAAGCAAAAATAAAGACTTTACTGGGTAATAGAAAAGACACTAAAATGAGACAAATTGGACAAAACAAACTTTAATATTATAAAATAAAGACTAACAAACTTTGACTCAAATGACTCAAACAAGACACCCTAAAATTGCTTCACTTGAGAAGAGGGATATAGGTGGAGTGGCACTTGCGGAGAGACGAAAGAGATTAGAAGCCCGAGAAGAAGGGTGGAAAGAGCCCGCATGATTTCCGGAGGGGATGAGAAAGAAGGGTGGAAAGAGCCCGCAGGATTTCCAAGCAACCCGCAGGTTAACAATTTTTTTTCAAAAATCACATATCACATAACTACTCTTTAAAACATTACAATACATCTCATATTTATAGGTATGAGAATATGAAAAGACACATTACATTAATTCAAACACATTAATCTAAGCATTAAAACATATAAATCCTCCCCCCCCCCCCCTTGCTCACGGAAATTAGCCCCAAACTAGAAGAGCAGCCGCGGGAGCCAAGGAGGCCACGCGGAAACCAAGGGGCACGGCCACGGGAAAAGAGCCCAGGCACGGGAAAAGAGCCCAGGCACGGGAAAACCAGCAGCCGGCCAGAGTTCCAAGAGGCAAAATGCAAAATACGAAAAGCCAAGGAGGAAGCCAAAGGGCCACCTCATGGAGAAAAGAAAATCTTGGAATTTCAAAGGCCGGTTTGGAATTCCAAGAGACAAACATAAAAAGCATAAAAGACATTAATTAAAAGATAATAAATGAACTAAAATGTTAGCTCATAATGAGCTAACCCTTAGTTCAATAATTGAATTAAAGCCAGCTCATAAATGAGCTAAAAGTTCAGCTCAAATATGCTAAACTACTAGACTCAAGGGAAGCCAAAATTTGATTTATTTTGGACTCGTGTTGACCCCCCTTTGTCTACATTAGTACTGCTCAATATATGCTCGGTACCACTCGGTATCTTCCCATACAAACAATAAAGGAACTTTAAAAACAAGCAGAACTTCAAAATTACTCTTATAATAAAATTTTGCTCCGGGGGCAGGAAACCCCCGCAGGGGCGCTGCCCCTTGACCCCACGACCTGATCGAGCAGGTCGAACCCCGCCAGGGGGCAGCGCCCCCTTGGACCCCCGGCAGACCGATATATTGTTATATTCATGTTGTGTTATTATTAGGATATTTTGATTTCACTTCATATCAATTTAATTTAATGTATTCATATGTATGATTGGTTTGTTAGCAAAATGGGTTCTGCTGCTGGCGGAGTGGATTAGGTGAAGGTTCAAAAGTGCCATCTGTAGAAACTGATAAGCCGTTATGGATTCATGTTAGAAAGTTAGGAAAAACATTTGAAGGAGGAGGGAATGTGTCATTCAAATGCAATTATTGTGGTAGCACCTACAAAGGATCTTATTCTAGGATGAAGACACATCTACTTAAAATTTATGGCCATGGAACAAAAATGTATCCTAAGATTACTACATCGCAGTTGATTGAAATGAACAGACTAGTTGATGAAGCTGAATCTAGGATCCAAAGGACACTCCTTAAATAGATACATTTGCCATCTACTCATGGCTCATCCCACACTTCTTCCTCATCTGTGAGAGTTGATCAAGCTTTATCATTTAGAAGTGAAGGATGTGAAACAAAGAAAAGAAAATGAGTAGCCAATAGTCCTCTGGAGAAGGCTTTTAATTTGCATCAATGAGAGGAATTGGATGGTGAAATAGCAAGGATGTTTTTTTTAAGCGGGACTTCCTTTCAACCTTGCAAGGAATCCTCATTGTAAAAATGCATTCATTTTTATATGTAACAACAACCTCGCAGGATATATTCCACCTGGCTACAATACATTAAGATCGAAATTATTGGAAAGAGAAAGAGCACATATTGAGATATTGCTTGAACCAATAAAAGGAGTGTGGAAAGAAAAAGGTGTTAGTTTGGTGTGTGATGGTTAGACATATCTTCAAAGAAGACCCCTTATTAATTTCATGGCCGTTACAGAGAATTATCCAATGTTCATTAAAGCAGTGAATTGTGAAGGAGAATACAAAGATAAACATTTTATTGCCAATTTGATTAAAGAGATGATAGTCATGATCGAGCTTTCAAATATTGTGCAGGTTATTACAGATAATGCACTGGTGTGTAGAGCTGCAGGATTATTGGTGGAGCAAATTTATCCCCATATATTTTGGACACATTGTGTTATGCACACTTTAAATCTTGCTCTAAAAAATATTTGTGCAGCAAAGAATAAAGAGGCTAATGAAATCATCTATACTGAATGTCATTGGATAACAGTGGTTGCAGATGATGATATTCTTATCTGAAATTTTATTATGAATCATTCGATGAGGCTTTCAATGTTTAATGATTTCTCCCACTTGAAAATATTAGCTGTTGCTGAAACTTGTTTTGCCTCTGTAATAATCATGTTGAGAAGATTCAAACAAATTAAAAATGCTCTTCAATCTATGGTGATTAGTGAGAAGTGATCTTGCTATCGAGAAGATGTTGGGAAGGCAAGATATGTTAAAGAAAATGTCTTAGATGATTTGTGGTGGGATAATGTAGACTACATTTTGGCTTTCACTAATCCAATTTATGATATGTTGAGAGAGGCTGACACAGATAAATCATGCTTACATTTGATTTATGAGATGTGGGACTCTATGTTAGCAAAAGTGAAAGAAATTATATACAGACATGAAAGAAAGTCACATGATGAAGACTCAAGTTTTTGGAGCATTGTCTATACCATTCTTGAAGATATGTGGAGCAAAAGCAACACACCTTTGCATTGTTTGGCTTATTCATTAAATCCAAGGTATATTTATATTCATCTTTTAGATTAATTTAAATTCGTTGGTAAATGAACAGATAATTTTATATGTTTTGTATTATTTGAAGGTATTCAAGTAAAGAATGGCTTCAAGAAGACCCTCAACGACTCACCACAAAAAGATTTAGAAGTTTCAAATATGTGAAATATACGCCTGAAAAGATATTTCCCAAATGAGGAGGAGAGAAGAAAAATTAATATAGAACTTGCAAATTTCTTTTGATATTTAGAAATTTTGGTGATCAAGAATCTTTGGTTGATAGATAGAGGATGGATCCAAAAATGTGGTGGTTGATTCATGGAGCTTCAGCACCGCTTCTTCAAACAATAGTAATAAAACTTCTTGGTCAAGTATCATCCTCTTCCTGTTGTGAGAGAAATTGGAGCACATACTCATTTATTCAATCAATGAAGAGGAATAAAATAACTCCACAACGTGCTGAAAATTTAGTTTATGTGCATACAAATCTTCGTCTTCTATAAAAAAAAACCGCACTTTATATGACAGGTAATAACAAGATGTGGGATGTTGCTGGAGATGGGTTCGAGTGCCTTGATGATATGGGATTATTGGAGGTTGAAATCTTTCTCTATATGAACCAGAGTTGGAGGCAATGATATTAAATGATGATGATATTGAAGGCTAAAGACCAACATCTGAATCACTTGGATTTCTATCATTGTGTTCTGAGCAATGAAATCTGGTTTCTCGAGAAATTGAGATAGAATTGCATTCTAAGGGTTGAAGAAAGCAAATAAAAAGATAAAATATTTCATTGATGTTACTCTACGAGAAGATTGTAGAGAAAATTATAGAGAAGAAATTAGATATTACTTTATAATGGTTCAGTTGTTAAACTTATATGTTCATTCTCACAATAAGTGAGGAAATATCCACTATAACTATAAATAATATATAATTTGAGTTGTTTCCTAGTGGCCAGGGAGTTGTCCCAAGATTCTCGTGAAGAAATAAGAAGAAAAATGAGTCACATAAGGGAGAAATTACAACCAAGAATGAGAGTACGAGCTTTTTGTTATCATAGCAAGGGGAAGAGAAAGGGAAGGGAAAGCAACACTCTAATCTTATTAATAGAGATGAAGTGGAAAATGTAATACACTTTAAAATAATTTGTTTTTAAGGAATCCACCAACTTTGGAGATCAGAATAAATACTAGCGATGAAAGATGAAGAAGACTCCTTAGAGGGCTCTAAAGGAAGGTGACTACTTAAAAGGCAATTATGCAATTTCACTTAAATAGATGAGCTAGATTTAGTAACCCTTAAATGCTATAGTTTGACTGAGTGCATTAGTTAATGATTATTTAATTATAGTGAGATAGGAGTCCCCAAAAAAGATCTCAGTGGGCAGTGTCAATGTTGTGGGCTCCGAAAATTCGTCCCCGGCCTCCGCTCGCTTTTCTTATTCGGCGAGGGAGTTTTAACGAACTAAGTTCCGAGGTAAATTTTGGAAGGCAGATGGGTTTGTAGATAAGACACTACCCAGAGATTTCGCCCTCATTTTGCGAGGACTTTATGATCTGAGTTCTGGTTTCCTATAGGCGCAAGCCCCTATAGTTAATTACCCCTCCCGATCACGAGAGAGAACTTTCGATTAAGGCTAGTCGTCAATCAGATACGTATAAAATACGTGTTATCTGGCATATAGTAGCAGCAATGGGTTGAGGTATTGGTAGAATGTTAGATTTGAGAATTTGGGAATTTGGAAAGCTTTAACATTTAAAATAGAAATTTCACCATCTTTCACTTAAAGCGGATGGTGGGGGAATGGATGATGGACCCGATCAAGATCCCATGGTTCCGTCATCCCGGGCCATCGTGGTCCCTGGTCTACTTAGTCAGAGGAGGTAGTCGACCCAACCTGACAGAAGGATCCTTGTCGGCAGCCATGGGTTGCTTCGTCCAAGGGTACCTTGTAGACCGGGGGTGATGTTTGTCTAAGGGGACAAATTTGAATCCACCTTAGCTAACAGAGGGCTTTGTGCCCTATCGATCATATCCTATTGCCTCATATCTCAAGGATTTAACGCCATTAAGAAGCGTATCGGCTCTGGCCATAACCGTTATCTGTGGTGCCATTTGGCAGCAAAACCACTCGGTTCAGAGGGCCCCGGGTCATAACCGTTTACCTGCAGTGCCATTTGGCGGCGAAACTGCCGGTTAGAGGACACGTACCACGTCCTTATTGGCAAGAGATTGTTTGAGAATGGATCCTAGTGATATTTTCGACTAAGCATTTGGCTCTTTGTGAGCTAGAGTTAATTTGAATTTGTCCGCCTCGACAAACTGTTGCGGAGGGCGGATGGATTTTGCTTTAAGCGCGTTGATGGATTTATTTCATTTTTTAAATATTTTTTGGATTTTGGATTTTGTATGGACTTTTAGGTGGAGCTTTGGATTATTGGATATTTGGGAGACATTTGAAAATATTTGGAAACCCCTCCGGTTGAGATCTGCATTCAACACGGCCATCATCGGGGTGTTCGGGATCATTTCTCTTTATGGATTGAACCTTGTCAACTCTGTCGGGCCGTCGACAGAGGATCGGGTTTTGTAGGCTTCGTGCTTTTGAGAGTGAATTCTCTTGATTGTAGGCCTTGAATGTCTAATATGAATATTTTTAAAACAAATATTTTGGTCGTAGCAATCGTATATTTGTTTGAGAGTTCGAACCTTGTCGACTCCTATTGACCCGTATAGGAGGATCGGGTTCGAACTAGAATTCACTTGTCAACCCGCGCAGCATCCCTAGACGTCACGTGTGTACCAATAACACGCTCGCCGGGGCCCATGCGGGTTTTTATAATTATTTTTACCCCATTTAGTGTACCTATGTGTATACAATTTATAGTGCACGTGCAGGGGGATTTTTGGAATAGACGCCTTCTGTCTGCTTGTACGGAGATTGCAGATCCGGTGGCGTGGCGTAGCAGCTTCTAGATCAGTTGTTTGCTGCTTTGTACAGGTAGACTGTCGTGCACTATTTGTTGATTTTCGTAGGCGGGTCATAGTGCACTAACTAATCTCCTGCCTGCTCGTAGATGCTTGCGCTTGTTTAAGCTCTTCTGCATTTGCTCGAAGATAGCATTTTGAGGTAAATTCTCTACAGCAATTTATAGATTTTTGTATTTTCGATATACCGATCTCTTTTGCTTGTGGGAACTTATGCGTTTCTTCATGGATTTATGCTTCACACAATTGTTTCTAACATTCATCGAATTATGGACAATGCATCGTATATATCATAATCTTACTATGTAATTTCATCGCTAAACTGTTACATTTGATGGAGGTTCCTTTATCTGTGTCTTGACATTGACCACAGAGCATTGTCCCATTTATTATATCTCTATCTTATGTCGTACAAGATAGATGCATTCACAGGCTTCATGGTCCATGAGGTCTGATATATTTGCTTGTATGCTACTGGGTCTTCTACAACAGTTTATAAGAGATTGATATATTTGATGGCATGATTGACACAAATGTTGCAATCAATCAATTATGGTTCTTCCATGGTTTGTAATGTCTGTTTCTTTCAACATATCATCACAATGCGTGCCATCACTAATCAACATTGAAGTTTCGTTTAGTATAACACCCATTAATTGCAAGGCTCAAAATGTTCAACCGCATTTAGATCTTATGTTTGTAACAAGTAGGCATGATTATTCGCATGTGGATTGACTTGCTTGAACGATTTGAGGTAATTCCACCTCATGATCCCTTGCTTAGATCGCTTGAAGACTTAGTCTTTACTCACTTACTTATCTCTTGATGAAATCATATCATGCTTTATGACTTTCACTTGTAAATGAGTTGTGATTAGAAACCTCTTTGTCTTCAAAGATCACTCAATATATGTGATGGGTTTGATATGATTATTCAAACCAAGTCCTTCTTGCTCAAGTTTGATTTAGAACTTTTGCTCATTTTTATTCAAAAATTTGAACTTAATTCATTTAATGCTCAAGTTCTATATTCAAGTCTAATTCAAGTCAAAGTTCTCACTTGGTTCAAACCAAGTTTATGTTCATTAAGCTTAAGTTATGATTCATTTAGATTTTGAGTTCAATTAAGTAGATTTGGTCCAACCAAGTTCAAGTCCGGATCTTTGTTCAATATAGCTCTTGCATGTCCTTTCAGTTCAATCAAGTCCAAGTCCAAGCTCCTTTCTTTGTTCAAGTCCTTGGATTTTCAATCCAAATTTTGGCAGCCTCCCGGCGTCTCCCCCGTTAAGGGGAAAAAACCAAGAGGCCGCCTACCCGCCACGCCACCAAAGGCGTGCACGGTTGGTGTTTGTGAGACACCGCGGCGGTTGTATTGTTTATTTTTTTCTCCCACCACGGCCAACAAAGGCGTGCTTGGGGTTTTTATAAAAAGCATTTTTTTGAAAAGATAGCATTTTTTGATATTTCCCCCCCGCCCGGGGGTACTTATAAGCGACCCCGCCTCGCCGTAGGTGCCGCACCGGGGTCCCATCCCACCACGCGCACCAAAGGCGTGCTTGGGGCGGTTTTCCGGTTCGCCACGAACATTGAAACAGAGTTTTGAGTTTAGAAAATTTCATACCTCCGCGGCGTTGTCGGGGTTGACACATGGATCGAGGGGTCACTCGCCTCCCTCGTCGTAGGTAGTGTCGCACCGGGTTCCCTCCTACCACGCGCGCACCAAAGGCGTGCTTAGGTGGTCTACCGGTCCGACGCGAACATCGAGGAAAGAGAGTGGGGGGAAGTATATTTGCATTTTTTTTTTTAACTATATATGTAATGAATATATTATATAATAATAACCTAATTAATATATATTATATTATATAATAACAAATTTATTATATAATAACATATATATTAATATAAGAATAAATATATATTAATATATATATATATTATATAATAACATATTTATTATATAATATTAAATATATTAATATATATTGTATTATATAATAATAGATATTAATGAACATCATTAATAAAACCTAATCTAAACACCTGTTTAAGGGATTCGGCCAAAGGGGCAGCCTGGGAGGCGTTGGCTACAAGCAGAGAGGAGAAGAGGGCTTGCGGGTTTGCTGGCCTTCAGGTATGGAGAGAGCTTCTTCTCTCTCTTCTCTCTCTCTCTCTCTCTCTCTCTCTCTCTCTCTCTTTCGGGTTGGAGTCGGCACGGACAGGAGGTCGGCGGGGTCGGGTGAGGAGAAGGCAAGGTCGGATGGGGTCTTCTCGTGTCTCCGGCACAGTAGAGGCGTCGGAGGTTTAGGATTTCTGTGGTGTTGGAGGAGAGCGGAGAGATGTGGAGGTCGGTCGGGTGGTCGGTGGAGATCGGAGGAGGGAGACGGGATGGGGAGGAGTCGGGCGAGAGAAGTCGAGCGTGGAGAGCGAATGGAAGAAGAGCAGCCGAGAGATGTCCGCTCGGTTGGCCTTTAAAGACGTCGAAGAGCGACGATCGAGAGCGGGATTCATGCAGGAATTGCGGAGACGCGACGCAAGCGGCGCCGACTCAGCTTAACCTCGGCAGGATTCGTGGACCCGATGGCTTACAGGTATTTCAATTACTTTTTTTTTTGTTCTGTTGGTGAATACCTGGAGGTCAACAAATGCCCCCCCAACAAATATGGTACGCGTCTAGAGCGAGTCACGTTTGTTGTAAGCTGTTTGGCCTTGTGGATCTCTAGATATTTGTTCTAGATGTCACACTAAGGTTTTTATTTAGTGGATCTCCAAAATTTCAGTTGGATGTCACACTAAGATTTTCTTTCTCCATAGTTCTCTCGGATTTATCAATGGATGGTTGAGATACCGATTTCTTTTGTCCTGTGCTTTGTGCTGCGGACATTGATGGAGAATTGCCTGATTTATCAATAATGATTTTTCAGGAGATTTTTGTATCTTCGGCCCTATGCTTTGTTGCTTTGGCGGGCTTGTTGAAGGAGTAGATGCCGATGACCTAAACCCTTAGGTTTGTATCAGGTCGATGGCGAAAAGTCATCGGTCCAGAGCTTTGTGCATAACGGACTTGTTGATGACAGAATCCACTTAGTTCAGCCTTGGGCTTTTCACGAACTTTGGGATAATTTTCTTCGGTCCTTTGCTTTGTGCTTTGGCAGACTTGTTGAAGAAAAATTCCTTCGATCCTCGCTTTGTGCTTTACGGATTTGTTGAAGGATTTGCAGGTTCTGGATTCAGTTGATAGTACCGAACGTAGGTAGTATCTCGATCCTTAACCACTTGAGAAGACTTTAATCTGAATCACTTGAGTTCATCAGGTTGGGAGAGCTAGAATTTGATAGCTCTTCGTCCTCTGGTTGCTGAGATGGGGGTTCCTCTACTACGGCCTTTCTTATGGCTTGTTGAGTAGATGGAGCTGCCAGCGATCCGGTCATATTTGGGCTTGTTGGATCCGACCTCTTACACCCATTCAGGCTTCAGACTTGAGCTATGGGAATTGCGCTCCCCAATGCTAATTTTACTGAAGTTGGTAGGTTTGGAGTCATCCTTTGTGGTTGAAGATTTTGGAGCCTACGAATATTTGGTAGTTGTTTGAGACTCATCCTTCCACTGGAACTTTGATTCTCCAGTCATTTAGGAGAATTTTGTAGACTACGATCACTTGAACTTGTCGAGTCAAATTTGCCTTCGTACTTCCTACAGTCCCTACTGACGGGTTGACGAAGTGGGGGTTCCGCTACTACGGCCTTTCTTATAGCTTGTTGAGTAGACGGAGCTGCCAGCGATCCGGCCATATTTGGGCGTGTTGGATCCGACCTTTTAC
Organism: Dendrobium officinale; assembly: GCA_019514585.1. NCBI lineage: Eukaryota > Viridiplantae > Streptophyta > Magnoliopsida > Asparagales > Orchidaceae > Dendrobium > Dendrobium officinale. The sequence goes on along the minus strand of CM033688.1, from coordinate 63,712,092 downwards.
ACCCATTCGAACCTTAAGCTTCAGGCTGTCGAAAGACTTTAAGCTTCTTTGGCTCAATTTTGTAGGAGTGTGTAGCCACAAAAGTCACTTTCTTGACCTTTGAGTCTTGGTTTGTTGGAGAATGTGTCTCTAACTTTTGAAAGATCACCTGCATATACTTTGGAAAACAAATATTTGTATTCCTTAGCACAAAAGAATATATGGATTGATAATTTTAAATATTTATTCGGGGATCTCGGCATGCAGCGCGATGTCGACCCGAATAAATATTTAAAATGCCCCTGTCTCGCAGGGACATTTTAGAATGAAATAGATTTGGAATATAAGATTTTAAATATTCATTTGGGGATCTCGGCACGTAGCGCGATGTCGACCCAAATGAATATTTAAAATGCCCCCTATCTCGTAGGGACATTTTGGATAGGCTTTTTGTCTTTGAGATTTTAAATATTTATTTGGGGATCTCGGCACGCAGCGCGATGTCGACCCAAATAAATATTTAAAATGCCCCCAGTCTAATAGGGGATTTTGAAATGTGTTCTTGCTATACAAGAGAATTTCAAAATATAAGCATGCATTGATAACTATGTATATAAAATATTGTTCATCACAAAATACATTAGTTATGGAATTTTCATGCATGATATTTCTTTAGATGTCGACCGTTGATTGGCGGCATAGGCCTCTGACCGTTCAGATCGATCAACTGATATGCTCCTCCTTAGTACACCTTCTCGATGACGAAGGGGCCTTCCCAATTTGATACAAATTTGCCACCAATTTTTCGATGTGGGATGATTGGTCTTTTCAGCACTAGGACCAATTCTCCTTCCTGAAATGATCGAGGACGCACCATTCGATCAAAGGACTTTGCCATTCTTCCTCGGTAGATTTCCAGGTTTTGTTGAGCTTGTAACCTGATTTCATCGAGTGCGTCGAGCTCTTCCATCCTGAGACGGGCATTTTGTTCTTGAGTGAGATCATTCTGAACTGCTACCCGAAGTGACGGTAACTCAATCTCTAATGGTAATACGGCTTCAACACCGAAGACCAATGAATAAGGAGTGGCTTTGGTCGGCGTCTTGTAGGTTGTACGATAGGCCGATAGAGCTTCTGCCATTTTCGTATGCCACTCCCTTTTATTCTTGGTGAGAATCTTCTTCAACAATTTCACCAGCGTCTTGTTGAAGGCTTCTGCCAATCCATTTGCCCTTGGATTGTATATGGATGAATACCGCCAATCAATTTTGTGCCGATCAACGAACTTATAAATTTTTGTGCTCTTAAATGCGGTACCATTGTCTGAGATTATGCGGCGTGGTACACCGAATCTGTAAACGACATTATGGGTGAAGAAATTAATCACATGCTCGGATGTGACCTCTCTGAATGGAGCTGCTTCTGCCCATTTGGAAAAGTAATCCGTCGTTGCCAGAATAAATCGATGTCCAGCTGATGACGGCGGATCTATTGGCCCGATTATATCAGTGCCCCAACATTCAAATGGCCAAGAAGCTATTGTTTGGTGTAGTGGATTTGGAGGTTGATGTATAACATCACCGTGAATCTGACATTCATGGCACCTCTTTGCGTGGTCAATACAATCTCTGACCATTGTCGGCCAATAATAACCCATTCTCTTGATTTTGGCGGCCATTTTAGGACCTGACTGATGTGCTCCACAAAGCCCTTCATGGACTTCTGTTACTACTTTATCAGCTTCCTTGGTCTCTAGGCACCTTAGCCACATTTGATCAAAGGCTCGTCTGTACAGCATGTCATTAACAAATGCGTATCTCAACGCCCTTTTTCGAATTTGTGCGGCCATAGACTTTTCTGTCGGGAGTTTGTTTTCCTTGAAGTAGTCAATGAATGGATGTCTCCAATCATTTTCGACTTCAATATCTAAACAATGCCACCACGATTCTGAAGCTTGACTGGCTTTACGTCTCTTGGCCATGTGATGTTCTTCTGGATAATTCTCCATGACGATCTGATGGAGAGGTTGAGGGTCAACTGGAGTTTCATCCTGCTGACTTGAATTTGATACTTCTTCTACCATCGGGAATTGTAATAGAGCGGGTTCCAAGACCCTACGGTTGTAAACTCCGATGAATATAGGCTTCTCCTCATTGGAATTTGCCATTTCCTTGGCCAATTTGGCCAAACAGTCTGCTTTGGCATTCTGTCCTCGAGGAATTTGAACTATTTTAACATTCGGCACCTGCTTCAGGAGCTCAATGGTTCGCCGGTGGTAATGAGCCAACTCAACCTTGGAAATCTTGTAGATGCCCAAGATGATTTATCACAAGTTGAGAGTCGCCGAAAATTTGAAGATTTTGAATTTTGACGTCAATTGCAATCTCCAGCCCTACTATTAGAGCTTCGTACTCAGCTTCGTTGTTGGTCCGAGGTTCAGTCAGACTGAATGAGAACCTCATTATGCCTCCTTCAGGTGGTATAAGAACAAGACCGACACCGGCTCGGGCTCTTGCAATATTTGGAGGTCGGACAGGTCTGATGGATGATGCCCCATCAAAGTACATCTCCCAAAATGGTAGCTTTTCATCCTCCTTGACCTGCATAATCTGCTCATCGGGCAAATCGTCATTTAGTGGAGAATCGGCCGGGATTGGGTGTGCAGCGAGGAAATCTGCCAAGGCCTGTCCTTTCACCGCCTTTTGTGGCATGTATATGATTTCAAACTGCAATAACAATACTGCCCACCTGGCTAGACGACCTGTCAACGCTGGTCTTGTCATCAAGAACTTCAGCGGATCGATCTTTGATATCAGTGTGATTTTATGGGATAGCATATAGTGACGGAGTTTCTGAACTGCAAAAATCAGCGCCAAACAATGCTTTTCAATAGGAGAATAACGGCTTTCAGCTCCAATCAACCTCCGACTGATATAGTAGAGCGCATTTTCTTTTCCATCTTCATTATTCTGGGCCAATAGTGCTCCGAGGGACTCTTCTAGTGCAGCTGTATACAGTATAAGAGGCTTCCCCGGAATTGGCGCTGCTAGAATGGGAGGATTCAACAGATATCTCTTGATGCTATCAAACGCCTCCTGACATTCTGCATCCCATTTGAAACGGACGTCTTTCTTCATTAGCTTTGAAAATGGCTGGCACCTACCCGATAGATTTGATATGAATCTCCGAATGAAAGCCAGTTGTCCTTGCAATGAGCGGAGCTGTCGAAGGTTCCTTGGCGGTGGCATCTCCGTTATTGCCTTAATTTTATTGGGGTCGATCTCTATTCCTCGATGACGAACAACATACCCCAGGAATTTGCCGGAGGAAACCCCAAAAGCACATTTGAGAGGATTCATCTTCAGATCAAACTTCCTGATTCTCTCAAATACGATTCTGAGATCTTTTAAGTGATCATTTCGGCCAAGACTTTTGACAACAAGGTCATCTACATAACACTCGACCTTCTGATGTATCAAATCATCGAATATGTGAGTCATCGCCCGCTGGTAGGTGGCACCAGCGTTCTTCAGGCCAAAGGGCATGACTGTGTAGCAGAAAATGCCGATGGGTGTCCTGAACGATGTATGTTTTTCATCTTCGGGTGCCATTTTGATTTGATTGTATCCTGACGATCCATCCATAAAGGAGAACATGTCGTAGTTGGATGTATTGTCCACCAGGAGTTCGGATACAGCGAGTGGAAAATCATCTTTTGGGCACGCCTTGTTGAGATCCCTGAAGTCAATACAGATACGAATCTGGCCGTTCTTCTTCTTCACTTGGACGATATTAGCAATCCAGTCAGCGTACTTTTCTTCTCGGATAAAGCCGGCATCAATGAGCTTCTTCGTCTCTGCAATTACCTGTTCTTCAATCTCCAATCTCATTCTCCTTGGAGCTTGTTTGACGGGTGCTACATCCGGCTTGATTGCTAATCTGTGAACTGCTACGTCAGGGGATAAGCCAGGCATCTCAGCATATGTCCAGGCAAAGCAGTCCCTGAATTCACAGAGAAGTTCTTTTATTTCTTCTATTTGATCCTCGGGTAAAAGAGAACTAATGAAGGTTGGGCGAGGGTCTTCCTCAGTCCCCAAGTTGACTTCTTTTAGTTCATCCATAGTGGCCGTCTGTCCACCATCTTCAAGCTCTTCTGGTGCAGGTTCAGCTTCTACAGGCTGTTCATCATAATCATCAGCTTCGTATATCTCTTCAGCATCACCATCTTCGGATTCAATTTCCACGCATGTGATGGCTCGACAAATCTCCTTCCGGAGGAATTTTCTTTTGATGAATCCAATACCTTTATATGCGTCTGTATCTTTCTGCCGTAACGGACGCGGACTCCTCCCATACCAGAGGCCCAAACTTGTACGAAGTTGTCGCTTGGTGGTAGGAATATCGACTTGCTTTCGTAGCATTCTCTGGATATTTTTGGTATTGAACCTAGGTAGCCTTGTAGGAAATAATTCCTCGGAATCGAGGATCATGCAATCCCAGTCATGATTCTCCTCTTCACGAACTCCCGTGGAATATAGCACATTCTTTGGCACAGTTCCATTTTTACGGGGAGGCAGATAGAGAGTAGCAAGTTCTTCAACCTTATGCACCTCGCGTGAGATGATTTCTTTGAAGTGTTGCAAGGGAACACGTGTGACTATGAGTACACTATCTGAAATTGATAGGCTGTCAATTCTTCTAGAGAACACATTCTGCACCGTATTCATATAGATAGAATCGTAGTCATAATCATCATTTGAAAATTCAACATGCCTACTCCATTCGTCTGTGGACTGGCATACTCTTCGAGATTTGGCAGGAGTATCATCATCTTCATCCGTATCACTCCCAAGATGAGGTACGTATTTCTTTTCTTTTGGAACGGTCGGCGCTTTGGGAAGAGTCGGCACTGCCTTCTTTCTCCCCACCTGCTTCTTCTCACCTTCTCGTTCAGGTCGCTTTGTAGCCTTTGAGTTTGATGCTCTAGCCTCGAGAGAGCTCGAAGATTTCTGCTTCTCTGGCATGAAATACCGTGCATCTTCATAAACTGTTGCTTCATGAACTGTGAAAGGCTGAATGTCACCAGAGATCCTGAATTCTTCTCCATCTTTGAGATATTTCATACACTGGTGTAATGTTGATGGGACAATGCCATATTCGTGCAACCAGGGACGACCCAGCAGCGCCTTGAACGAAGTATCCGCATCAATTACATGAAACTTAGCTTCTGTATGGAGCTCTCCAAATACAAGAGGGAGCATAAATGATCCGAGGGTTTTCTGTCCTTTTTCGTTGAAACCATGCACCATCAACTTATCTGGCCCGAGGTGTTCCACATCAAGACAGAGGGATCTCAGTGCTTTCAAGCTTATCAGATTCACGGAGGATCCAGGATCGATTAAGATTCGACTGATAATCAGCTTATCGCTCTCTGCAGTAACATACAGAGGACGATTATGGTCTGCAGTTCCGAGCATCATGTCCTCTTCGGAGAAAGTAATGAATGGCTCATTACGAGCTTGTAGAACCTCAGTCAAACTACGTTCAGCAAAATACGCCTCGTATCTTTCGGGATCTTTGAGAGCCTGAATCAGAGTCTCCCGAAGGTCTTTAGACATCACCAAGGCGTCGTATATGCTGAGTTGTGCTGGGATTTTTCTCAGATGGGATAAGATATTATAATCTATCCCTTTGGCTGAAGTCTTCTTTTTCTTAAGATCTTCAGGGATAATGCCATCGTTGATAACTATTTCTTTTTCCTTATCTTTATTGGAGACCCCTTTCTTCGGTGGAGGCGGTAGTATTTTTCCGCTTCTTAACTGCACTTGAGCAATCTCCTCCGGTTCAGAGTCATTTAATGGAGTATTTTCTTCAGAATCAGCCATTGTTGCATCTAGGGACTCATCTGTTGATTCAGAATCACCACCCAGGTTTACATGTCCCATCCGAGACGCTATGCTAGGGTCTGATTCGTCTCCCTCTGGAAAATACAAATCCTCCTCCGAACTGTAATCCATTGGCAAAACCATCATACAGGATTCAGAGGGTACTTCTTCTGTGTATTCTTCTTTCATTGAGGTACTCGGCGCCACTGAGATGACCCGACATACTTCTTTGGGAAGAGAATTCTCATCATTTTCTTCGGCTTCATCTATCTTAAGCTCCGACATGAAGTCAGCGAGCTTGACAGGTCGCCTCACAGTCTGGTAATATTCATCCAAACTGTTGATAACTCTCTGAGTTGCAGTCATTTTCTCCTTAGGCTTTTTCAGTTTGGTTTTCTTCTTGGATGATTTCATCCCACCAGACTTTGAAGTGCTAGCTTGATTGGAGAGTTGTTTAGAAATAGGAGCTCGCACCATCGGCAGTTCCTTCAAATTTATCATAGGCTCAACAGGAGACTTCCACTTTATACCTGGAACTCCTTCAAGCTGTTTCAACATTTTTACAGTTTTCTTAGAGACCGCAATCTCCCACTGTTCTTCTTGAACTGGCTTCTTTTCTTTTCTCCTTTCTTCAACCAGAGGTACGGAAGAGGACGTGACCACCCGAGTTGATTCTTTCTTAGGATGAGACAACACATTGTCGGACAAAGTGAGTTCCCCTTTTTGATATTTTCTTTCAAGCCAATCCTTAAAGATGTAGCAATCTTCAATAGGATGGCTGAGTACCCGATGATATGGGCAGTAATTTGGGTCACCAGTGTGCTTCGACTCTTCGGGTCTCTTGCATTCAGGCAGTTCTAAACCCGATTTCAACACTTGTCGAAATAATTTGGCGACACACTCCCTCTTGAATGAATATTCTTTATTCATTTTGTCTTTGAGGGATTGGAACGTTCTATCACCAGTTCCTATTGCCTGTCTCGGGCGTTCTCCTCCACCTTGATAAGTTCGTGGCTTATCATTGCCCCCTAATATCAGCTTCGGTTGGGGGTTGGGGTTGTAAGCCTGTTTGGGCTTTTCTTGATATTGTATCGGCTGTTTGCCCTTATCTACATTGTAAATCGCTTGCTTTTCTCTATCAGCTCTAGAGAAGAACGTAGAGTCGGCCTCACCCCTTCTAGCACCCGGGGCCTTCGTCTTTTTGGGCTTATCAGAGTGATTTTCTGATCTTGAAAAATTCAATTTCTCAAATTTGGCCACTCTGTCGAGCAAGTCTTGAAATGTGTTTATCGTAGCCATGCACAGGAAGGGTTGCATCTTGTCATCAATGTTGCCCATTAACAACTGTACAGCATGCTCTTCTTCTAACTGTTGCTCACACTTCATGCTCAAATTTCGCCAGCGAGTGATGTATTTAGTCACTGATTCTTCTCTTTTTCTCTTATATAGAGCGAGGTCAGCGATCGTTATCTTCTCTGTTGCACTGGCAAACCTCTTCACGAACAGGGATTCTAACTCTGCAAAGGTTTTTACAGAATCATTTGGCAGTTCAGCGTACCATTCGAAAGCGGTTGCTGTCAAACTGCTGACGAATTGTCGGAAGAGTAGGGCGTCATTTCCTCCTGTATTCCCACAGGTGGCTTTAAACTGTGCCAGGTGCTGCCTGGGGTTGTTATTACCATTGAAAGTATTGAACTTTGGTACAGAATATCCTTTTGGGTACGGTACTTGGTCGTACTCAGCAGGATACGGACGACCTTTGCCCACCAGCTTTTCTGCTTGATCGACGGCTATAATAGCCCTGATCTTCTCAGTGATAATTCCTTCTAACTGTGCAGCAGTTACTGGCTCGGAGGTACTTGCAACATTTTGTGGGGTGGGCTGACGGACAATATTATGGGCTTCGCGACCACCTTCAGGAGCTCCCTGTACTCCTGAACCTTGTGGCACTTGGAAGTTTTGGAGGGTCAGCAGGAGGATTAGGCATGGCACCAACAGCGGCAGTTCTCTGCATCATCTGCATCATTGCCCCCATTTGAGCCATCATCTCAGTCATTTTCTCATTTAACTGGGAGATTTCCCTGTCTTTGGCTCTCATTTGTCGTCTCATCTGTCGCCGCATTTCAGCGAGTGTAACGTTTTTTTCGGCCTCAGAAGGGTTTTCATCTACTTCCTCCACTTCTTCTTCTTCTTGAGAATGACGACTTCTGCCTGTGGTGGACCCTTCTCGACGACGACGACGATATACTCGCCTGGGTGGCGGTTGCCAACGCTCTTCATCTTCATCATCATCATAATTGACGCCATCATCAATGTCTACATGTGTTACCATATAGACAACTTCCATGTCCAGAGTGTCATTTATTTCTTTGATTTCTTCTTCTAGATTTTCCTCTAGAAATTCATCAATATTTTCTTCTAAATTTTCCTCCATAAATCCGTCAATGTTTTCTTCAATATTTTCTTCCCCTTCAAGGAATTCTTCCTCTAGATTTTGATCATCTATATTTTCTTCCAGTAGTCGGATCTCCGAGCGACGACGCCATTGGATTTCCGGTTCTTGATTGGGCACGGGGACTTCTTCGATCAGTGGGCTGCGATCGAAGTTAGTCTCTTCTTTTGGAGGAGATGGAGGGCGACGGGATCCCCTGGAGGATTCTCCAAGGTGTCTACCGTCTGGAGGAATGTCATTATGGGTCCTTTTTGGGGCCCACTTCTGACGTTGTTTGTAGATGGGGGCGGATCTCCGGGAAGCCTCACCGGATGTCACGCCCAGATCAATACTCCTTTCTCTTCTTTCTTTTTCATTTCTTCGAGGCTTTGGCCTCCAGACTTGTTTCCCTTTCCACCGGGACCTTTCAGCGGTGGATCCCTGAATCTGTAATTCAGGTGTCACGCCCCGATGTTCACCGCGTGAAACATACTGTCTTTCTCTTCTTTTTGTAGCAAAGGACAGACGCTCCTTTGGCGGGGTTCTCCTAGCCTCGATCACCAAAGGCCGTTGGAACTTCTTTTTCTTCAGCCCCTTCTCCTTTACAGTCTTCAGGACTCTGTATACTCGAGCAGACAGAGTTTCGGGCTCTTTCTTCTTTGGAGGGATTGGGGCTTCAGGCCGTCGATCCCAAAAAGATTTCTTTAGCTCTCCGATAGAGCTATTTCTTTTGACCCACTTCAGGTCAGTAAACTTGTTCCAAGTGGGAACATTAGCTTCAGGCACTTGGGCCGGCAGATTGGAAGGATGAATTGGCAGTTGTTGATGCTGAGCTCGGAGCTCAGCATTCATCTTCCTTCTCTGTCTCCTTGTAGGCCTTCCTCCAGATGAGGAGGCCTCAGCATCGTATTTTTCAGGTGCAGATAACCTGGTTGACAGAGTGGTGGTGTTTGCAGTCACCACGGAGATTCTTCCACCATTCACAGTTCTCCTGGTGGTCAGGGCCTCAGGCTGTGACAGCCTCTCAAACACAGAAATTCTCCCACGAGAATTTTCAGCAACAGGTCGTTGTGCCGGCAGATGCACACGACGGATAGGAGCTTCATTAGCATTGAATCTCCTGGCAGACTTCTCAGCATTCCTACCATTCACAGGAATGGCGGCACTCCTTGCAGCAATCGCCGGGAAGTCAACGCTACCAAACTGGATGGTAGCTCCGGCATTTCCGGTCTCAATAACAGCATTAGCCAGTTGAATCCTGGCTCCTCGTCCCAGTTGGACGGTCATCGGGGTGTTCTGTAGATCCATCTGCATAAATGAAAGGCAAGGGTTAGTAATCAGAATCTGATACATCACCCCGCACTTTCAAAATGCAGAGACTTGCACAGAACACAAAAATAAGAGAATATAACATTAGCGAGCAATTCAAATAATATAAATCTAAAATACTGCTAAATACGCTATCTCAATAAAAATTTTTGAACGATCATTCTTTAGAAAATTCAAATATTTAATTTCTTGAATGATCATTTTGAAAGATTCAGAATTTTGAGTACGATTTGATATAGCTGCTACTATAGCTTATGAACGACTAGCCAGAGATAGAAAGAGAAACCAATCCCCAGTGGAGTCGCCAGAAATCTGTGGGCTCCGAAAATTCGTCCCCGGCCTCCGCTCGCTTTTCTTATTCGGCGAGGGAGTTTTAACGAACTAAGTTCCGAGGTAAATTTTGGAAGGCAGATGGGTTTGTAGATAAGACACTACCCAGAGATTTCGCCCTCATTTTGCGAGGACTTTATGATCTGAGTTCTGGTTTCCTATAGGCGCAAGCCCCTATAGTTAATTACCCCTCCCGATTACGAGAGAGAACTTTCGATTAAGGCTAGTCGTCAATCAGATACGTATAAAATACGTGTTATCTGGCATATAGTAGCAGCAATGGGTTGAGGTATTGGTAGAATGTTAGATTTGAGAATTTGGGAATTTGGAAAGCTTTAACATTTAAAATAGAAATTTCACCATCTTTCACTTAAAGCGGATGGTGGGGAATGGATGATGGACCCGATCAAGATCCCATGGTTCCGTCATCCCGGGCCATCGTGGTCCCTGGTCTACTTAGTCAGAGGAGGTAGTCGACCCAACCTGACAGAAGGATCCTTGTCGGCAGCCATGGGTTGCTTCGTCCAAGGGTACCTTGTAGACCGGGGGTGATGTTTGTCTAAGGGGACAAATTTGAATCCACCTTAGCTAACAGAGGGCTTTGTGCCCTATCGATCATATCCTATTGATTCATATCTCAAGGATTTAACGCCATTAAGAAGCGTATCGGCTCTGGCCATAACCGTTATCTGTGGTGCCATTTGGCGGCAAAACCACTCGGTTCAGAGGGCCCCGGGTCATAACCGTTTACCTGCAGTGCCATTTGGCGGCGAAACTGCCGGTTAGAGGACACGTACCACGTCCTTATTGGCAAGAGATTGTTTGAGAATGGATCCTAGTGATATTTTCGACTAAGCATTTGGCTCTTTGTGAGCTAGAGTTAATTTGAATTTGTCCGCCTCGACAAACTGTTGCGGAGGGCGGATGGATTTTGCTTTAAGCGCGTTGATGGATTTATTTCATTTTTTAAATATTTCTTGGATTTTGGATTTTGTATGGACTTTTAGGTGGAGCTTTGGATTATTGGATATTTGGGAGACATTTGAAAATATTTGGAAACCCCTCCGGTTGAGATCTGCATTCAACACGGCCATCATCGGGGTGTTCGGGATCATTTCTCTTTATGGATTGAACCTTGTCAACTCTGTCGGGCCGTCGACAGAGGATCGGGTTTTGTAGGCTTCGTGCTTTTGAGAGTGAATTCTCTTGATTGTAGGCCTTGAATGTCTAATATGAATATTTTTAAAACAAATATTTTGGTCGTAGCAATCGTATATTTGTTTGAGAGTTCGAACCTTGTCGACTCCTATTGACCCGTATAGGAGGATCGGGTTCGAACTAGAATTCACTTGTCAACCCGCGCAGCATCCCTAGACGTCACGTGTGTACCAATAACACGCTTGCCGGGCCCATGCGGGTTTTTATAATTATTTTTTTACCCCATTTAGTGTACCTATGTGTATACAATTTATAGTGCACGTGCAGGGGGATTTTTGGAATAGACGCCTTCTGTCTGCTTGTACGGAGATTGCAGATCCGGTGGCGTGGCGTAGCAGCTTCTGGATCAGTTGTTTGCTGCTTTGTACAGGTAGACTGTCGTGCACTATTTGTTGATTTTCGTAGGCGGGTCATAGTGCACTAACTAATCTCCTGCCTGCTCGTAGATGCTTGCGCTTGTTTAAGCTCTTCTGCATTTGCTCGAAGATAGCATTTTGAGGTAAATTCTCTACAGCAATTTGTAGATTTTTGTATTTTCGATATACCGATCTCTTTTGCTTGTGGGAACTTATGCGTTTCTTCATGGATTTATGCTTCACACAATTGTTTCTAACATTCATCGAATTATGGACAATGCATCGTATATATCATAATCTTACTATGTAATTTCATCGCTAAACTGTTACATTTGATGGAGGTTCCTTTATCTGTGTCTTGACATTGACCACAGAGCATTGTCCCATTTATTATATCTCTATCTTATGTCGTACAAGATAGATGCATTCACAGGCTTCATGGTCCATGAGGTCTGATATATTTGCTTGTATGCTACTGGGTCTTCTACAACAGTTTATAAGAGATTGATATATTTGATGGCATGATTGACACAAATGTTGCAATCAATCAATTATGGTTCTTCCATGGTTTGTAATGTCTGTTTCTTTCAACATATCATCACAATGCGTGCCATCACTAATCAACATTGAAGTTTCGTTTAGTATAACACCCATTAATTGCAAGGCTCAAAATGTTCAACCGCATTTAGATCTTATGTTTGTAACAAGTAGGCATGATTATTCGCATGTGGATTGACTTGCTTGAACGATTTGAGGTAATTCCACCTCATGATCCCTTGCTTAGATCGCTTGAAGACTTAGTCTTTACTCACTTACTTATCTCTTGATGAAATCATATCATGCTTTATGACTTTCACTTGTAAATGAGTTGTGATTAGAAACCTCTTTGTCTTCAAAGATCACTCAATATATGTGATGGGTTTGATATGATTATTCAAACCAAGTCCTTCTTGCTCAAGTTTGATTTAGAACTTTTGCTCATTTATTCAAAATTTGAACTTAATTCATTTAATGCTCAAGTTCTATATTCAAGTCTAATTCAAGTCAAAGTTCTCACTTGGTTCAAACCAAGTTTATGTTCATTAAGCTTAAGTTATGATTCATTTAGATTTTGAGTTCAATTAAGTAGATTTGGTCCAACCAAGTTCAAGTCCGGATCTTTGTTCAATATAGCTCTTGCATGTCCTTTCAGTTCAATCAAGTCCAAGTCCAAGCTCCTTTCTTTGTTCAAGTCCTTGGATTTTCAATCCAAATTTTGGCAGCCTCCCGGCGTCTCCCCCGTTAAGGGGAAAAAACCAAGAGGCCGCCTACCCGCCACGCCACCAAAGGCGTGCACGGTTGGTGTTTGTGAGACACCGCGGCGGTTGTATTGTTTATTTTTTTCTCCCACCACGGCCAACAAAGGCGTGCTAGGGGTTTTTATAAAAAGCATTTTTTTGAAAAGATAGCATTTTTTGATATTTCCCCCCCCGCCCGGGGGTACTTATAAGCGACCCCGCCTCGCCGTAGGTGCCGCACCGGGGTCCCATCCCACCACGCGCACCAAAGGCGTGCTTGGGGCGGTTTTCCGGTTCGCCACGAACATTGAAACAGAGTTTTGAGTTTAGAAAATTTCATACCTCCGCGGCGTTGTCGGGGTTGACACATGGATCGAGGGGTCACTCGCCTCCCTCGTCGTAGGTGTCGCACCGGGTTCCCTCCTACCACGCGCACCAAAGGCGTGCTTAGGTGGTCTACCGGTCCGACGCGAACATCGAGGAAAGAGAGTGGGGGGAAGTATATTTGCATTTTTTTTTTTAACTATATATGTAATGAATATATTATATAATAATAACCTAATTAATATATATTATATTATATAATAACAAATTTATTATATAATAACATATATATTAATATAAGAATAAATATATTAATATATATATATATTATATAATAACATATTTATTATATAATATTAAATATATTAATATATATTGTATTATATAATAATAGATATTAATGAACATCATTAATAAAACCTAATCTAAACACCTGTTTAAGGGATTCGGCCAAAGGGGCAGCCTGGGAGGCGTTGGCTACAAGCAGAGAGGAGATGAGGGCTTGCGGGTTTGCTGGCCTTCAGGTATGGAGAGAGCTTCTTCTTCTTCTCTCTCTCTCTCTCTCTCTCTCTCTCTCTCTTTCGGGTTGGAGTCGGCACGGACAGGAGGTCGGCGGGGTCGGGTGAGGAGAAGGCAAGGTCGGATGGGGTCTTCTCGTGTCTCCGGCACAGTAGAGGCGTCGGAGGTTTAGGATTTCTGTGGTGTTGGAGGAGAGCGGAGAGATGTGGAGGTCGGTCGGGTGGTCGGTGGAGATCGGAGGAGGGAGACGGGATGGGGAGGAGTCGGGCGAGAGAAGTCGAGCGTGGAGAGCGAATGGAAGAAGAGCAGCCGAGAGATGTCCGCTCGGTTGGCCTTTAAAGACGTCGAAGAGCGACGATCGAGAGCGGGATTCATGCAGGAATTGCGGAGACGCGACGCAAGCGGCGCCGACTCAGCTTAACCTCGGCAGGATTCGTGGACCCGATGGCTTACAGGTATTTCAATTACTTTTTTTTTGTTCTGTTGGTGAATACCTGGAGGTCAACAAATGTATTGATGAATGAAAGAGAGCCACATTCTTTTCCTATGTGACAAAGAAAATTTTTGAGTATTTTGAATAGATGAAAGTGACAGACATAATGCCCTCATGTTCAATGCAGGTGGAGGCGTGTGGCATTGATGTATTTTACAATTGGCTAAATTCACCTAATATTGTTGGATTTCACTGTAAATGCTTACTAGGACTTGTGTAGCAACCACATTAAGGAAGCTTCAGGGTTTTGGGAGAGTACTCCGAATTAGAAAAGGCATGTCAGTCAATAGGATTTTAGGGATCCCTGAGACAATCCGATAGAATCCTGTTATAATCCACTCGAGAAGACTTCTTTGGATGGCCACATATAAGTGAGACTATTGAGAAGCCCTCCTGAGAGGACTTCTCGAGAAGGGCTTCTAGGTCACATGTTCAATGTAGATCATATCAAGTTTTCAAAAATTCCTTAAGATTTTTTTATGCTTCTTGGTGATCCAAGAAGTTTTGGCACCTTTTGAGTAGGTGTAAACTCCCAAGAGAAATAGAAGAAAATAGAAAGAAAGGGAGAAAATCAGAAATTATTCATTCCATAACAAGTCTTTACAACTAGTGGCATTTATAATACTTAGTTAACCAACATGTCACTAAAGAATCAGTCTACCTAAAACAAGTAAAAGAAACACTAGACTAGTGCTTTATTACATATGCGGACCCATTTATCATTTATGTTGCCAAAATTATGTTGTTGTCATTTGTGAGTTGTGGAATGTATTTTTTCCCTCTTCTTTGGTAGGCTTTCATAGTTGTTAGTTGTCCCGCCATGTTTGTTTGCCCTTGCTTCGCATTTGGATTTTACACTTTTTAGATCCAATAAAATATGCTGATGTGATGTAGACAAAGGGGGGGTCAACACTAGTCCAAAATAAATCAAATTTTGGCTTCCCTTGAGTCTAGTAGTTTAACATATTTGAGCTGAACTTTTAGTTCATTTATGAGATGGACTTTAGTTCATTTATTGAACTAAGGGTTAGCTCATTATGAGCTAACATTTTAGTTCATTTATTATCTTTTAATTAATGTCTTTTATGCTTTTTATGTTAGTATTTATGTTTGTCTCTTGGAATTTCAAACCGGCCTTTGGAATTCCAAGATTTTCTTTTCCCCATGAGGTGGCCCTTTGGCTTCCTCCTTGGCTTTTCGTATTTTGCATTTTGCCCCATGGAATTCCGGCCGGCCGCTGGTTTTCCCGTGCCTGGGCTCTTTCCCGAGGCCATGGCCCCTTGGTTCTCGCGCGGCCTCCTTGGCTCCCGCGGCTGCTCTTCGGTTCCTGGTTTGGGGCTGAATTCCGTGAGCAAGGGGGGAGGATTTAGGTGTTTTAATGCTTGTGATGTTTAGGTTATTGTGATAATTATTGTAATATGTCTTTTGGCCTTCCCCTTTCATACCTATATATATGGGAGGTATTGTAATGTTTTAAGAAGTGAATGTAATATGTGATTTTTGGGAAAAAAAAAATTTGTTAACCTGCGGGTTGCTCGGAAATCTTGCGGGCTCTTTCCACCCTTCTTTCTCATCCCCTCCGGAAATCCTGCGGGCTCTTTCCAACCTTTCTTCTCGGGCTTCTAACCTCTTTCGTCTCTCCGCAAGTGTCATTCCACCTGTATCCCTCTTCTCCAAGTGCAGCAACTTTAGGGTGTCTTTGAGATCGAGTCGAGTTTTGTAATTTTAATTTCTTTTTATTTTTTTAATTTGAAATGTAAGAGTTTGTTCGTCCCTCTTCCTCATCATTAGTCATTTTCGTCGGTAGAAGTCCGCCGTGTCTTTTGTGATCAAGAGATATAGGCTCCACTATATTTTTTGCTCGCATCATGATGTCTAACACTCCCATTGCCATAGAAAACAACCTTGTCCTCAAGGTTGAGAGAAGGAAAAAAAACAAAGAGAGGGCTACAAAATTTTCGCATGTGGTGTCATCTGGTAATTTTATTTCCATTACAACAAAACTTGACCACGAAGTTGTAAAAAGGTATAAGGAGAAAAATGCATAAGGAGAAATCTATAGTGATCATCATGAATATTTTATGAGTATTTAGAATGTATCTTAACTTGCTGAGTAGAAAAAAATAAAGTTTGAAAAAAAAAAACTCTATGTAATTAATCTAAAAATTCATGTACTATTGGAATACAAAATTTATCTTTAATGGTGAGTATATTAAGGTTCAAAAATTAATGCAAAAATGCTAAGTATCATCCTATTTTTTATCAAGAAATATCAGCATAAAAAAAAAGAGTTGAGATTATGACAAATAATACCTGAGTGAAGTATTTCAGAAACTAATTGTTCCATAGTATCCTTTTGAAAATGTGGAAAATGATATGGACGAATGTTAACTTATTGAGATAAGGATGGAAGATGAATATGATGGTCAATGGTAAGAGGTTGAGATAAACCTTGTGATGGATGAAACAAATTTTGAGATTGTTTGAGCAAGGTAAAATTGGATAATGATAGATAATGTGTAAGAAAAGAAAAATCTGTCTAAGAAGGTGGCGGTTGTGGAGAAGGGATTTAGCTGACGGAAGAGGAAGTATCTTGATGGTGTGAAGTATGTGGACAATCAATATACAAACTATCAAGTCTTTTGTATATGGAATCCATGAAAGCATGGATTTGTTGAAGGGATGAGCTTATAGAAACAAATTGAACATTGGATTGTTGTAGAGATTTTTGTATTTCAGAGAATTGTAATTCTTGATTTGTTTGCATTGCCCATAGAGCTTCTGCCAAATTAATTTTTTTCATGTTGAAAAGTATGTGAGGGCTGCTGAAAGAGGTAGAAGATGGAGTTCTTGATACCTGTTTAAAAATAGAGAAACTAATTGAAGATAGTTTTTGAATTTGTCAAAAAAAAAAGCAAGAAAATTAAGGAAAACTGAGAACCAGATGCTTTCATGAAAGAATTTGAAGGTTTGAATTCAGTTTGTGGTGGAAAGAAATGGAAATAAGCAGACCATAGTTGGTAGGAGAGGAGAAACAGTGGTTCCTGATGTGCCTTGGTATTAAAAACAATAACAAACTCCAGGAGATTCAACACAAAAATAGATTTATATTGATAGAAAATCAAATACGAACAAAGCAAGATACAATGGTCATCTTTCGAGATGAGGATCTTCTCTCCCAAATCCTGGATGCTGCTAGGATCCCTCACAAAAAGAAAATTACAACTCTCAAATCAAATTCCCTTCTAGACATAACATAAATCCTACTACTTATAGAAAACAATAAAACAATAATATCCAAAACAACCCTCCCTCAATTACCTCTCAAATCAGCCCTCTTGAATTAGAAAATATCTCCTAATTAATCTCCTCCAATTCATCCCCCAAATCTGCCCCTCTTTAATTAGAAAATATCTCATAATTAATCCCCTTCAAATCAGATCCTAAATGAGCTCTTTTTAATTAGAAAACATCTAATTAATCCCTTCTTTAATTCCTCTTATCATATATGTAATTATAGGTTTAATGGGCCCCACAAGTGAGTGTGAATTCTTTTCTCTTCTCGCTCCTGGCTTGCTACCTTTTCCTGTATCAATATTCTCCTCCCCAGAATGCACATTGTCCTCAAGGTGAAGGGTAGGGAACTATCTCCTGATTGCCTCGTAAGCTCCCATGTTATGGCTATGTACTTGTACTTTTGGCACACATCACTTTTGGCTACCCAGTCATCTCTATCACGGCGCATTTTCACCCAGTATAATTCTGTTGACAATCGACTGTAGGTTTTCTAAGCTCTTGAATATCCCAACTGCACTGCCGTGAAACTCCTGTAACAGCATGGGAATGTATCTCGATCCTTTCAGTAGAATAAGTCTCCTTTGATGTAGCAGCTGGACTCTTCTCAATCTGTAATTAGGATGACTATCTGGGTTCTGCAGCAAATTGGATTTGATATTCCTTAGTTCTTCATCCTATTCACTCTCCTATTTCAAAGCTTCCCAATCTAGGATCATGAGTACTGACACAGCTGCTAACTGAGGCTCTTCACCTTTCCGGGATAAGGCGCATGCTGCCTTGTTTTCTAAGCTCAATCAATACTATATCTCAAAGTCATATCCAAGTAACTTGGATAACCATTGTTGATGCTCCTCCGTAACCATCCGTTGTTCCAACTACTTCAGACTCTGATTTGTCATGATTAGGAAATGTCTCTCCAACAAATAGGGTTGCAATTTTGAATAACCAAGACAATAACCATCAGCTCCCTCTCGTACACAGACTTGAGTCTCTCCCTGGCTATGAGCACCCAACTAAAATAGGCAATATGTCGTTGATCTTGCATGAGCATTGCCCCCGGTCTATATCCTGACGCTTCTGCCTTCACCATAAATGGCATGTTGAAGTAGGGAAGTGCTAACTCTGGTATACTGGTCATCACCTTCTTCAGTTGCTCGAAAGCCTACGTAGCTGCCTCCCCCTACTTAAAACTATCCTTCTTCAACTTCTCAATCATGGACATGCTATCGTGCTACACCCTCGCAAAAACTTTCGGTAATACCCGGTGAGGCCTAAGAACCCTCTCAGCTCCCTCAGGTTCTTAGGTAAAGGCCAATTCAACAGCCTCAATCTTGGACTGGTTTGTTGCTACCCCTGCTTTGCTCACCACATGTCCCAGGTACTCCACCTATGGTTTGTACAAATGAACATTTATTCATGATGGCATATAGCTGGTGCTTCAACATCTATAATATTGTCTTTAGATGACCCATACCCTCTACCTCCATATGACTGTAGATCAAAATATCATCAAAAAATACTAGGACAAACTTTTTGAGGTAGGGCTGAAAAATTCGACTCATGAGAGACTAAAAAGTGGTTGGGGCATTGGTGAGGCCGAAAGGCATCATGAATCCTAAAAGATATCTTGAGTACATCCTATGGATTCATTCTGATCTTGTGGTATCCTGACTTCAGATCAATTTTCGAGAAAATGATCGCTCCAAACAGCTCATCCAACAACTCATCGATTGCAGGGATATGAAACTTATCTTGTATAGTTTCCTTGTCTAGGGCCCAATAATCTATGCAAAACCTTTAACTTTCATCCTTCTTTCTTACTAGTAGCACAGGGCTGGAAAAAAGACTCACACTGGGCCTGATAATTCTTGACTCAAGCATCTCTATGATGAGCTTCTCGATCTTATTCTTCTGAATTTGCAGATATTGATATTGTTTGACACTAATAGGCGACGCTCTCTCCTTCAAGATAATGGTGTGCTCGTGCTCCCAGGGTGGCGGTAACCCGTTAGGCCACTGAAAGACCTCAGATAATTGTTGCAAAAGCTATTGTACACAATCACGGATCTCCATCGGCTCGAAGTCTCGAAACACCTCTAGGCTCTGCAGCTCCACCAAGTAACCCAGCCTACTCGCTATATTGCCTTGACCATTGTTTTGAGTGAAGCACAGACTGGCATCTCCCGCAGCACCACATTTTTTCCCTCTACTTGAATCTCCATAGTCAGAGATTTTCAATCCACCTTCGTTTCCCCGATCATCTATGACCACTTCATCCATGAGATCACATCAATGCTCCTCAAATCTAAAGGAAGAAAATTCTTCACTATCTATATACCTTGGAGTTTCAACAACAGCCTCCTGCAAATCCCCTTACTACCCTCTGCCTTTTCCGTTCCCATCATGACTTCAAAGCTCCATGTATCCACCAATTTCAATCCCAACTAGTCCACAATCCGGTTGAAGATGAAGTTATGAGTAGCCCTGCTATTCACCAAGGCCACCACTGGTTGCTCCCCGATCCGTCCCCTTACCTTCATGGTGTGATTTGGAGTAAATCCCACCACATAATTTAGGGACAGTTCCGCCACATCAAGTGTAAATGCTCTCTTCCTTCCTCTGCATCCTCTACCTGCTTCTCGCTGCCAGTTTCTTCCTCCTCACAAACTAGAATGACATGGAGTGTGCGATCCTTACATCGATGGCATGGTGTATGCTTCTCATCATTGTGAAAGCACAGACCTTTCACTTTCTTGTCATGCACCTCTGCCTCTATGAGGCAGCTGAAATTGGCCCCGGAGCGAACTCCCCGACTCTTCTCCTTTAGTGCCTCCCGCTAAAACGATACTGTCTGGATCCTTGGTGCTAATGAAGTTGAGGTACTTCTGTAAGAGCCTCCTGCAACCCCGCTCTTACCATTTCTCTCCATTTGCATTCAATCCTCTGCTATCTGTGCTAGCTTCATCGTCTACTTCAACCTCCTCGGCCTCAGCAATGCCCCAAGTGAGAGCTTTTCCCTCAAGACATAACCCCGCGGCTGTAAGCTTCTCCTTCTCTCTTAACCCATTAACCGCAAAATACCTCCTAATTATTCTCCTGCAATTCAGCCACCAAATATGTCCTTTTTAATTAGGAAATATTTCCTACTTAATCTCCTCGAATTCAGCCCCTCAAATTTTCCCTCTTTAATTAGGAAACATCTTCTAATTAATCCCCTTCTAATCAGCCCCCAAATCAGTCCTTTTTAATTAGGAATGTCTCCTAATTAATTACTTCCTTAATTTGTCTTCTCACATACGTAATGATAGATTTAATGAGCCCCACAAGTGGGGCCTAATCCTTTGCCTTCCCGCCCCTGGCATGCTGCCCTCTCCCGTATCAGTTCCCCAGCAGCTGAAACAGAGGTTCGCAGCTCTTGTATTGGGTGCTGTTTGGTCGGGTAAAGGGCTGGTTGTTCCTGTAAACTGCAGGTCTTGATGGCTGAGTGAAGGTGGATTCCTGCTGCTGAATATAGGAGAGTGGCTGGCCGGCTGAGTGCAGGAAAGAGTAGTAGCTGAAGAAACGACTGTATAGGTTGAAAAACTGCTGTTCTTGCTATTCTTGCAGATCAGAATCTGAAAAAACTTCATAAATTATTGAAGGCAGCAGCAGATTTCTTCTTGCTGTTCTTGAATGAAGCAGGTTAGCAGCGGCTGAAATGAAAGCTGGGGCAGTGGAGACTGCTGGCCTGTAGGATTAGGAGGTGGAGAATGGAGTTTCGGTGGAGGAGAAAAGGTATGTTGGCTGCAAAGAGGGCTGAATGACCCTTCAAGTCAGGTTTTTGGCTGGAATCTGCGGCTAAGGCGGCTGCAGCAAATTTGTGAGTGGTGGCTGAGCCTGGATGAAGAATTATGGATGGTGAAGGAGTTTCTTGCTGCTGCAGTTGGGCTGACCTGTGGAGTGGAAGAATAACAGCAGGTTGCTAGGTTGCTGTTGGCGAGGGATGAGGGATGCTGCTGTTGCTGTTGGAGTGGAAGAAGAACAACAGGCCTCAAGGTAGATAACTTGCGGGCAGGTGGAAGCAAAAAAATGGCTGAAATTGGAGTGCTGGACCATGGGAATGAGAGAAGGAAAGCTGAGAAGCAACCTCTTGCTGTGGCATGAGGTTAGTGCAACAAGAGCACCATTTGTTATGCTTCTTGGTGATCCAAAAAAATTTGACACGTTTCGAGCAGGTGGAAACTCCCAAGAGAATTAGAAGAAATAGAGAGGAGAGAAAATTAGAAATTATTCATTTCATAATAAGTCTTTACAACTAAAGAGGTATTTATAATACTTATGTAGACTAACATGTCACTAAAGAACTAGTCTATTTAAAACAAGTAAAATATACACTAGACTAGTGCTTTATTACATATGTAGACCCATTTGTCATTTTATGTTGTCAAAATTATGTTGTTGTCATTTGTGAGTTTTGGAATGTATTTGTTCCGTCTTGTTTGGTGGGCTTTCATAGTTGTTGGTTGTCTCGTCATGTCTGTAGCCCATGCTTCGCATCTGGATTGTACAATTTTTGTATCCAATGTAATATGCTGATGTCTAACTGATTCACATATGACTCAATGCATAACTAAAATGTATTAATACTTTTAAGAGTTGGAATCGATGCTACTAGTAAGAAAAATGTAATCAATCATGTACTATAGAAGTTGATTTGTGAAGAACTCTCCATGGAGAATTATACTGAAGGTGCTTCAAAAGGACGGGCATGATGTGTTTTAACTTGCATGGATCACCCAAGAGTCATCTGATGGTTGTGAATGTGGAATTGAAGCTATAATTGGTGGAATACTCAGAACTGATGCTATTGGTTGAATGCAGGACTCTTTATACAAAGTTACATATTAGAAACTTAACTTTAAAAGCCCTTTAGAAGGTAACATATCTCAACATAAAAACATGATTCATATTCATTTTGAAAGCAATACAACTACAAACACAATAGGTACTAGCTTTCCAAAAACATAACTACAAACACAATAGGTACTAACTTTCGAAAAACATAAGAGAGCGTTGAGGTTGTGATATGTAATCTATTGCATGTAAAAAGCATATTTTGTTGGATAAAGATAAATTAGAGCTTTATTTTCATTATTGTTATCCCAAATATTAGAATGAACATGTGCCATAGCTATAAAATTTTTATTAGAATGAACATGTGCATGGCATTTAATTTGTCAATTCAACAAATAAATCATATCATGCAAATAAACTATCAATAATGCAGTATGATCAAAATAAAAACATGCAGTGATAATAAAGTAACACCCAAAAGATACCTAGGAAAAGCATGATAGATCACTTTATTAATAGTTGAGAACTTTTTGCATACACCTAAGTCCAAAGAACTTCCCAATAACCATACTGACTCTTCAGATAAAAATAAGTATATTAGGAATGTTACTTTTAAGGAAGAATCATACTCGTTGCTTTCTACAAAAAAAAAAAAAAAAGAAGTATATTAGGAATGCAAGCTGTTTCATTAAAAATTATTAGATCAAAGTGAGCAATATTATACAAATAATCTAATTGGTGTTAAAAGGATCTTTGTTCCTATGCTTTCATGAAGGAAGCCATCAATAGAAAGTCTATAAATATACAATTTAAAGTCAATACTATTCAAATTGTTCTTATTATTGGATAGAATTGATAACATAGAACCCAATACTATAAATAAGCGATTTAAGGTCAAATATTATTCAAATGGTTCTTATTATTTGATAGAATTGATAACATAGAGCCAAGTACAAAATAATGTGTTTATTAACATGCAGATGAGAAATCTCATCAAATAATTCCTTAAGAGTTGATATTACTAGAAATGATTGGTAAACTAACAACTTTAGTAAGTATGAGGTGATTTTTAGTAAGGTTGGACTCAATTTTTGGCTCAAATGATTTAAGTGTTGGCGCAAGCACATTTGGTTTAAAGCTTAAAACGAAGTTCAAATTCAAGTGGATATTCATTTGTTAATTTAGATTGTATTGAAGAATCTTCTTATGGATTTTTACTAGAAAGGAGCTTATGGTCTTGTATTTCTTTGATACGATCAATCTCTTTTTTAAGGAATTTAATCTTGATTTTTATAAGGGCAATATATATCAACGAAAACCTGAAGGGCATGCTATGAGTAACAGTGTGGATTTGTTGGTGCCAATATGTGTGAACGGAATACAACTATGCATGATAAGGGTGGCATAAGACAAGATGCAAGTGAAAAGCACATTATAGGACTGAATGACATAGAGTGATGTTGAAGAGGCAGAGCGAGAAGGGTTGCTACAAAGTGGAAGTAGGTGTGGTGTTTGGGTTTGCGAGCAGGGAAACATAGTTGATGTGGATATGATTGAAGTGAGGCTCTGTTACTAAATTATTTATAACAAACATAGAGAAAGTCTAAAGAAAAAATAAACATGTGCTAAAAAGATGGGTCCTGAGGGGAGAGAGAGAAGGAAATTGAGAATCTGGGAGGTAAAATACAGGAGAAAGATGAGCCGGCGCTAGGTTTTTGAAAACAAAAATTTACTCTTTTGTCAATTAATCAAATAATTCCTGAAACAATATTTGAACGCCCTTATTTAAACTCACAACTCGATAGACATCTAAAATGCATTAAAACTATTAAGAAAATAATGCCCTTACTATATATATGAAATATATTCAAAGCATATTTATGGGCATGAAATTCTTATAAATCATGCAAAAATATCTAATCAATCACGTATTGAAGATAAATGGTAGAATCAATTACGAGTCTAAAGATTATTTTAAGAGGTAATAAATGGTAGAATCATTAGTAGTACTTTTTAATAACGTAACCTGTACATTCTTCTCCTGTGTAACCTTTTCTGCTCCAACACATGCATTGCAGTGCCCCAAATAAACTTCCATATCAAGGTTTTGTTACTTTCATGTCTAGGTGTTCAAGAGAATGCAAGGGACAACCAGACTAACTTACCACGGTTTGATAGACAGGCCAGACAAAGGTTGCTTCCAGCAGAGGAAATTAAGGATAAAAGGGTCATAAAAAGACCCAAGATTATGTCAGAATACTTATCCTCCATTACTGATAAACCCAGAAGCTCAGGCAAGAAATCTTCCCAACCTGATTGCTCCAATAAGAGAAATCAGTTACTTGTCATGGATTTAAAAAACCGGTCTCTTGCCGCTGGGCCGGAAATACCAAGACAGCGAAGAACCTCTTGCAAGAAGATCTGCAATGTTCCTGATAGAAAAGAAAACACAAATCATAAACGTAGAAGAGAAATCACTTTGGTTATACAACTTTTTGGTGTCTATACTGATGAGGAATCAGAGGAAGATCCCGATCCACTGATCAATAAGAGAAGTGAAAG
Organism: Dendrobium officinale; assembly: GCA_019514585.1. Lineage (NCBI taxonomy): Eukaryota > Viridiplantae > Streptophyta > Magnoliopsida > Asparagales > Orchidaceae > Dendrobium > Dendrobium officinale. The sequence continues at coordinate 63,687,259 of CM033688.1, read as the reverse complement.
AAGGAAAAGGATGAAGCTGTGTAACAATTCTGATGGAAGAGATGAACAAACTGCTGGCTTCACACCATATGAAGTTATTTCCCTGGATTAATCTTACAACTGCACTTTTTCTTCACTGGATAATAGTTTTTAACTTTATGTGAGCAAAATGTCATGTATTTTCTTTTGTACAATCTCACATTGACATTACTAAGTTAATGATTTTTGTTGTGAGCATACATTTGTAATGAAATTTCTGTTGTTGTGCTTTTGGCCTTTCCTGTATATTTTCTTTGAAGTGCTCTCCTATGGCTATTGGTTTGGCCTGATATTTTAGTAGTCAAATTTATTTTTTAATTCTAATTCATGGAGAAATTATTCTGTGTAGAGTCCGGACGGAAAGTTTCTGTCCGGATTATGAGTGTATGCACTGTGTACATTGAGTATAATTTTAATATACAGTTTGAACTATCAAACTGTGTGCATATTATTTGTACATAGTGTGTACACTCACAGTTTGAACGAAAATTTCTCATTCGGACTCTGCATGGAATAATTTCTCTAATTCATGAACTTACGAGGTATGGCATATAAATTGGTATTTTTATAATAATATATTTTTTATTGTGAGATTAAATTTAAGATTTATTATGAATTTAAATCTTATAATTTATAATTTTTTCACAAAGGGTTGGCCTGACATATTGATTCATCCTAGTTAATTAGAAATTTGAAAGGTGCAATAATATTATATAAATAAAAAATATGTAAAAAAGTATCTTATATAGATAAGTAAAGGAATATATAAGCCCAACTGAAGTTGTGAGGTGACCTTCTCCCCCTTAGCCCGTACCTTTTTTGCCTTGTCATGGATGCTCTTTCGACCTTATTAGATGATGGGATTTTTAAAGGTGTTGGAATGGAAAACTGCTATATTTCCCACCTTTTATATGCTGATGATGTCCTCATTTTTGGTGAAGCCACTATAGATAATTGCTGCAAGCTTAATGATATATTGTCTACCTTTTCCAAAGCTTCTGGTTTGTACATCAATCATGATAAGTGCTCTATTATGTTTTCTAAGTTAGTGAGGAATCAGGAGAATATTTGTCAGGCTTTATCTATTCATACTATCAGCCCTTGTATTTCATATCTTGGCATTCCGCTTTCTTTTAGTAGATTGAAATTGGTGGATTTTCTCCCCTTCATTGATAAAATTGACAAAAAACTTTCTGGTTGGAAAGCCAACCAGCTTTCTTTTGCTGGGAGATTGTACTTTCTGAAATTCACTATTATCAACTCTATTGCATATTGGATTAGAGTGGCTATTATGCCTAAAATGATTTTCAAACACTTCAAAAAAGTCAGTTCCAGATTTTTATTTTTTGGGGATATTGGTGCCTCCAAAAAAATCCATATGGTGGCTTGGGATAAGGTGTGTTTACCTATTCAAAATGGGGGCTTAGGGCTGCCTTCCTTCTCAGCTATGCAGTATGCTTTCAATTGTGCCATCATTTTAAGAATGTATAATTATGGGACTTTGCTCTCCACTTGGCTCACTGTAAAATACATGTCTCCTTGGAGACCTTCTCCCCACAATGCCACTTCTTTTTGGAAGTCGGTTTGTCAGACTGCTCTGATCGCCAAAAGTAAATTTTCTTTTAAGATTACTCCGAATGCCTCTATTGCTGTACATTGGGATCATTGGTGTTATAATGGTAATATGGATAGTTTTTCGGATGGCCATTTTGTTCTCATGCACACTAATCTGAAAACTCTTATTAGGGACTTGATTAGAGATAATTGCTGGAGCTTGCCAAATGAAATTCCTGTGAATGTGAAGCTGGCTATTCAAGATATTCCTATATACTCTCATACCAGTTCTTGCTTAATTTGGGATAATCTTAAGCATAGCAGGTTTTCTGATTACATAAATACATTTCACTCTAACATGCCTTATTGTTCCTGGTATAAATTAGTTTGGCACAAGAGCTATGCGCTGCGTTACTCTGCCTTTACGTGGTTGGCTCTTGTCGGTGGGCTTAAAACTTCTGATGCCCTGCTGATCCGCAATATTCAAATTCCGAATGCCTGCTCTCTCTGTCATGTATTTCCTGAGAGTTCTTCTCATTTGTTTTTTGAATGCTCTTACTCGTATGATATTCTGATTAACATTATGCCAGCTGCTAGGCAATTGCTCCTCAGACCAAGTATCCTGCAGCTTCTGGAATGGATCACGAATGATCCTGATACTACTCAGCATACAAAAAAGCTTTATTCTATCTTTTCTTGCTGTAGTATTTACTATATCTGGAAAGAGAGAAATTCGAGAAGATTTGCTAACATTTTTAATAATAGTTCCTCTACTACTCTTTGCATCAAAAAAGCTGTTAAACTTAAGATTTGTATGTGGAACGATAGATCTCAGCCCCATACATAGTTGTTGTTTTGCTAGGCGTCCTTTCTTTTCTCCTACAGGTTTATGCTCTGGCTCAAATTCGGTTCTATTGCTCTTGCTGATGGTTGCCTTGAGGTTGGAGTTATTTCTTTGTGCCTGCCGTGCCGACTTTGCAACACCTGGTCAATGATGAAGCTCCTAAGCAGGCCCCCTTTGGACGGTCTTCGGGCAACCAAGGGGTATTTCGATTGGTTTTCTCTTTTATCTGAGCCCAGGTGTTTTGATTCTAAGGAGCCTTTCTTTTTGTGCCTTTTAACTTGTAGTTATTTTGCTTCTCAATTATGCTTGATCTGATTCGGGCTTCTTTTTGTGCTCGAATGAGCAGTCCCTTTTTGTCTATTGGGACCTTTTGTAATCCTCGGTTGTAACTAAACTTTCTTTTTAGTGATTTAATATACGGGCAAAGTCCAAATTTTCTCCAAAAAAAAAGTTGTGAGGTGACAGATTTCGACGAATATTTGATGAGTGTCTGTCAGAGCAAAAGAACAAAGCTTTTTTTGTTTGATTGATTCATACACTGAAAAAAGAAAAAGAACGATAGGCTCTAATTAGTAATGAAATTAAGATTATTTTAGGGCGGATTAGTTATAAATATTTATAATTAAGATATACTTTAAAGTAAATATAATATATTTCAAATATTTATGGTTTTTGATGTAATGTAAAATAAATTATGGATGCTACTTTTGAAGAGCCAGATCTCTCTGCAAGTGACCATTTTAATGTCTGAGAGGATTTATTATTCTGTGCAGAGTCTGCAGGGCGTCCGGAGATCAATAAAAATGTGTCACATCATCTCATTGCTGTGTACCCAGCTTGGTACCTGCACTCAGTACCCCTTGGTACCGCTGGGTACCCAGATAACTCGTGTTAGAGAGATCCATCTTTGGCACAATGAAAGCGGAGCATATTTCAAAATTTATCTGATTATGTAAATTTCAGCTATATCAATATTGAACCAAATGTGAGATATATAATTCATCAAAATAAAATATCTAAAATTAAAAATTCCCTACATTTAAAATATAATAATTCACTATACAACCAACTAAATAGCCATTTATAAATCATTTTCACATGCATTGTCAAATTTGCCACTAAATCTCTCTAACAATATATGATTGAGTGTAATAAGCTCTATACCAAATACTAATAATCTCTATGGAACATAAAAAAACAAGATAGGTGAAAATGTCCTAATTAATATCTTAATAATATTGCTTTAGATTTTATTAGGCTCACATGTCTTTCCTTTTTTCCATTCTTGAATATTATTTCCAACACATCTCCCTAACTTTACCATGATTATTTCTTTTTCATTGTTGCATTGAACCCAATTTAAATGGTCAATCATTTGCTTTTGCTTTGAATATTATATCATTTTCATGATATGTCACAATCAACTTTATATAAATCTTTGTCCAACCAACTTATGGTTATTTTTTGCATATGATGGGGGATATATATAAAGGGCATCTTCTATAATACCACAAGCATTTCCTTCTAATCTCAAGTCATGATCAACTTTAGCAAGAGGAGATATAGATTGATGAGCAAAGTTTTCTAGCCATGTGATCATAAGTGTTTTGGCTCTCACTATAGAGGTGAAATTTTAAAATAGGTGGAGGAAAATAAGCTCTAAATTATAATTTTATAATCATGAAGATAGCATTTTTAGAAGAATTAATTTGCTCATCTATACATAATAAGCATGAATATAATTCATAAACCATAAAAAGTATATAATATAAATAAGAAGCTTTAGGCTTCATTTGATTTCATATTTTATTCTTATTTAGATTATTAAAAAATAAATTAGTGAATATTAAAAAGTTTTAGGAACAAGATTATTTTATAATCACAAGTTCTTTTGCTGTAGTACATGATGCTAATAAGGTTATATCATCTCATTAAGACTTAATTATTTAAAAATCAATTAGATGAAGTTTAAATCAGATTGTAACATTAACTAAATGAGGCTGATTTTTATATATTCATATTTTTTTTAAATTTGATTTATCTTATTAGATTATTAATTTACTTTTGGATAAGATTAGAAATAAAATTTGAACGTTTGTTAGGATTAGGTTTACTTTCAAATCTTTAGCCTCTAACTTATAAACCGATTTTTATGAATAGAAATCAATGACTTTTAATTGAATTATATATTAATAAATGATCAATGAAATCTAATTATTTCTTAGGCCAATTGAGAACTCTTGATATCCAAGTTGTGTATGCAAATTATTCCAATTTATACATGTGAAGTTAATCTTTATCCCTCTCCATGAATTTTGGTATTAGATCTTGTTCAATCAATATTTTATTTCTTTCTTTAATTTTCATTCACCGAGCAACATTTTAATTCTCTCAATCTACTAATTAACTCATGCACTGCTGTTGCGGGCTAGAATATACGCGGCGATATAGTTAGAAATTATTCGTCTTAGCGTTGTACGAATATTCAACACAAAAATAGAAGATGAAATAACACAATGATTTTTTACGTGGAAAACCCTAGAAAGGGAAAAAACCACGGGGCCACGCCCAATTGAAAAAGTTTCACTAGTGTTTTTTTGAGATATAAGTGGTTGACTCGTCCGCAAAAGTTAGGACGGTCAGATTACAATGAATCACTACTAGATTGAAATCCAGTTACAATGTCAGACAGAGTTATGGCGTCACTTGGAGATCGGGCAGAATTCCGACGTTGTTTGAAAGTCGGACAGAATTCTGGCATCACTTGGGCTGAGTTTCGGCGTCGGGCGGAACTCCGGCGTTACTTGGGCAAAATTTCGACGTCCCGTGAAAGTCGGTCAGAATTCCGGCATCCCGTTGAAGTCTGGCAAAATTTTGGCGGTGGTCGAGGAGTTTCTTCCCTCCTATTCTTCCTCTCTTCTCTTCTCATTCTTCTCTTCTTCTTCTTGCTTGGGTCTCCTTTCAAGATAACTGAGGGTCTATTTATAGATTTCTCGAGTAGCATGGCCCGTAAATAGGTGATAGATCAGGGTAAATGGGGAGTGATTGGATGGACGGCTCATCCGCAAAAGTTAGGATGATCATATTACAATGAATCACTACTAGATTGAAATCCAGTTACAACGTCGGACAGAGTTCTGGCATCACTTGGGCTGAGTTTTGGCGTCGGGCGGAACTCCGGTGTTACTTGGGCAGAATTTCGACGTCCCGTGGAAGCCAGGCAGAATTCCGACATCCCGTGGAAGGCATAATTCCGGCGGTGGTCGAGGAGGAGTTTCTTTCCTCCTATTCTTCTTCTCTTCTCTTCTCATTTTTCTCTTCTTCTTCTTGCTTGGGTCTCCTTTTAAGAGAAATGAGAGGTCTATTTATAGATTTCTGGAGTGGCATGGCCCATAAATAGGTGAGATCAGGATAAATGGGGAGTGGTTGGATGGACGACCGATATTGAATCCCTTAAGCGTGTACCATTTGTCAGACATTTGAAGGTCTTAATGATGTTGGAATTTGGCGATCTTGGGCTCATTGGATTCTTCTCGTCAAGCCGATCGATTCGACTATAATCATGTCATGTTTCAAAGCCGTTTGGTAACTCAAAATGTGGTTCGAACTTTTCAATAGCGCTTCGGGTCCTTGATTTGGACTCATTTCGGCTCTGATTGAGTTGAATTTGGTGTCGTTGGGTTCGTATTTTTGAGACACTCAGTTTGATTGTAAGTTTGGTGAAATCAGAGTTCAAATTATCCCAGTTTTAATTTTTGAAGTTTTTGGCTTGATTTTGCCTCGAGATTCGTGCCCGATCAAGATAATTTTTTGATGTTATATCAACTGTAATACCAACTTGTGCAGTATTGTGTAGTGATCCATCATAATACCCTTGAAAATTGACTTATTTTGAGCAAATATTTTCTTTTTATACCAATTTTACACATATTCATGCTTGAGTAATGTGTTATTTTAGAATGAAACCTATATGTATTGTATTTTCTAGCCCGATGAGCTAAAGTATATATATATATATATATATATATATATATATATATATGTATATATATATATGTATATATATATATAAACTTCAATTAAAGATTTATCATCCAAAAATTTTTCACCCAAAGATAACCAAAAGTAAATCAGAGTTCAATAAAATAAATTGTAAGAAAGTAAAGAATACAAAAACTAAATTCATAATGGTTCGATCGAAATTGACCCACGTCCACTACCCAAAGGTCCTCCTTTTTATGTAGGGCAATTTTTTAAACTAAGCATCGTATTAATTATAATTAAGCAATTAACCAACGAATAAAAAAAAATTTAAAACTCGCCAAAGTCGCCCGTTCAACAGGCGACTTATATCAGCGAAGTAAGTCGCCCGTTAAACGGGCGACTTATCCCTAACCCAACTAACCGTTATTTCTTGAAGTAACGGGATTGTGTAATCGTAGTAAGTCGCCCGTTCAATGAGCGACTTACTCTTGTGAATATAAAAAAAAATTGCAACTAAAAAAGATTATGATTAATTATTATCTATTCTGTTTTATGAATAAAAGTTGGATTTGGTATATATATATATATATATATATATATAATAAGAGGCTTAATCTATTTTTCAAGTTTTTTGTATATTTAGAATTCAAATTTAGAAAGATTAGATCTTAAATCATTCAGAAGTTATATACGCTCTAATTGATAACAATAAATTATAATAAGTATATATATGTATATCAAATATTACAAATTATTTAAAAAATTATATGTTCTTGGATCATCCAACATTATGTTTTTTAGATCAAACTTCATGTAAGAGTTAATAGAAGAGCATAATAAATTTAATTCCATGATACGAAATAGTAGTTCCATAGTAGCACAATAAGAAACATAAACAACAAAATATAACTAAAGCAACTAAAAGATACATGATACAAAAAACTAATGCCTCCTTTTATGTCGATGTGGAATCGCATCAGTGCCTGGAGTAAAATGCTGAGGTGCTCGTAGTGGCCTGGTACGTAGATGGCGCTGGTCCTTATCACTAACATCTTGCAGAGTAACTGGGGGCTCTCCCAAGGAGGAAGGTACGAACTGAGGTGTGGAGGCGACGTCAAACTCAGCTGTGAAGTGGCTCTGAGAGGGACCAAGATCAGGATAGGAGGATGGCCCAGCATCATATGGATCTGCAGTCAGAATGGCTGGACTAAACACCTGAGTATCTGCCTCATCAAAATAATGAGCATCGTCAATGTATATCTGTTGTCGTAATCTTTGGCACATATCTCCAACAATATTCACATCCACCTGTAAAGGTGTCCCCTCAGTACCGCCAAAGTGTGGTTGCAATCTTCTCTCCATGCTCACAAAGAAATCTTGCTGCCAGGATAAGTAATTCAGTTAAAATTTTTCATATAATTAAGTTTAAATAACTTAAACTTACCATATGACGTTCAGCTGGTGATCTTGGATAGTATGTACTCGGAGGATCCACTGGGGGCTTTAACATGTATAGTGTAGCCCAAGAATGAAACCATGCTAAGTACTGCTTCAACTTATAATCATAGTCGAACCTAGGAATCTCTACAGTAACAATGTATGCTCTCCTGCTCTCCCATGTGCAATACTTGCCTGGTGATACAATGCCCAATCAGTATCTGACTTACCACGTCCATCAACTCTTACAAAACTAGGATCCATTGGCATGATATCAGTGGAAGGGCAGTATCCAAATTGTCGTAGTACTCGATCAGGGAGATGCCACTCAACCCTTTTCCAACTGATCAAAGGAACTCTAGAGAGCCAAGTGTCCTGACCTGAAGTGCATATCTCTGGAACCTGAGCACGAATCTCTGCAGTGTATAGTTCCCATATTACCTGTATCATTTTTATATAACAATTTAATCTTCATAATATCGAACAAATATGATTAAAATGTACCAATATAATTATACTTAACATACCTGACTCTCCAGTAAGCCATCCAGCTCATCCCTGTATGTCATAACATTTCCTACAGGTACCTCCCGAAGTCGTTCCTCATTCCATTTATTTAATATTAATTAATACTTTAGTAATAAATTTAAAATTAAATAACATAAATATAACAAGTTACCTTATTCCAACACTCAAACCATCAAGCTGAACAGAAAATGGTACATGAAGCTGAGGTCTTCCAACATGTAGATGCTCCCAAGCCCATATCTGTAATAAGTGGATGCACCCTGCTATGTTTGCTCGTTTTGGTCTAGTTGCTTCAGATAGCTCCCTATACAAATGAGCTAGTACTGCACCTCCAAGTGAGTATGTCCTGAATATTGTTATATCCTCCATCAACGGCAAGTACTGTAAATGAATTTCAGAGCCTGAAGTGTCTGGGAGAAGGTGACATCCAAGTAGAAATAAAATGTAAGCTCGCACATACCTCAAAAAATCCATCTCAGATAGATCAATGTAGGAGTCCCTCCAAAAAATCCACCTCAACCACCTTAGTGGAATACATGTCTACGCATGTGCCTGGCCCATCTTAAACTTCACTATAATCCGTGGATTGAATGGGTCATGATACAAAACATCTGGGTCCGAATGCTGGCCTAGTAAATCATCACAACAATCTGGTCAACTCATCCATCGTATGCCTGAACCAACAACTGGGTATCCTACAAAAGAAGGTCCATCAATCTGTATCCCCAATATCATGGAAACATCCTGCAATGTAATACTCATTTCACCAACTGGTAGGTGAAATGTATTCGTCTGTGGCAACCACCTCTCAACCAGAGCTGTGAGCTAGTGATGATCCATCCTCCTATACCTCATCTGACTGACACTGTCCAAACCCACAAAAACTAAAGCCTCCATGAACCTAGGACAATTAATGGGCCACTCATGGACCATCAATAAGTGTGAAGCAGCCTCCAATATAGTGCCCTGTAAATAATAAAATAGTATTAATTTACTTGAGATAAACAAATAAGTAATTAGCAGTTATTTTTAAAGTTACCTTCTCAGGATGAGCTGCTCGGTGGTTGCCTGCTAGTGAAGAAATGCTAGGCTGGATGATATGTACAGATGGCTGTGTGGATGCCTCCACACTAGAAGGGCGCCTGTGGCGCCCACGTCCCCTATCTCCTACGGCCGCCATGAAACCTGGAAGGATAAGAAATGTTAGGCATCTTTGAAACATATTAATTTACACATTGCATAAAAAAATCAATTGTCAAACTTAATACATTTAACAGACGAAAGTAAGCTGACATAGTAGGACAAGTTGCTTTGTTATGTCCTACCGAGCCGCATGCAGCACATTTTCTGTTACTTGAACCTCTTCCCTCGTCCATTGTATTCCTAAAATGATTTGTTCTAGGTCTCCCAGAACGTCTTCTAAAATTTGGTGGTAAGAGTGGGTGTATACCACTTGATGGATCATGTTGTGCCCAAGTAGTCCGATCTGGAATATTATGAAATTGACCAGCATATGTCATTTTGTAATTTTCTAAGCTGTAGTATTTTGAGACGTAATTGTAGTGACTTTGCCTTAGCATTGATATGCAACTAACAATGTGTGCGCACGGGATATGAAATATAATACTTTTGCCACAACTACAAATGCAATTCTCATTATTAATTAAATCGACCCTGAAAGATCGAGATGACATGTCAACCACTTGAAATTCTCGCATATTGATTCGAATGGGTTGCGGTAACCTGCGTGCTTCTTGCTCGATCTTTCGTAGTGTTGCTTGTACTCTTGGTGCGAAGGGTCTGCTTGTTTCAATTTCAGAACCCTCTAAAATCTCTATTCTTCGGAAATGCAATGCTACAACATTATAATATATTGCTATAACTAATGCTTGAATGGGTAAACCCCTAGCTCTTTTAAGAACTCCATTAAATGACTATGATGCATTAGTTGTCATAACTCCATAACGAAATTCACTATCATAGGTTAGAGCCACGATGTAACATCACGCTCTACCAACCACTGGTGAATTTCTGCCTTCACTTTTATCATATCTTTCATGCATCTATCAAATACAATTGGGTCATCAGTGTTCCCGGCCATGTACATCTTTTGGCATAGAAACTCAATGTCACCAACACCCATTCGACGAACTGCTTTTTTAAAATTTTCACGTAGGTGACGAAGACAGTGACGATGTGCAGCATTTGGAAAAACTTCACGACAACCTCGGACCAAACCAGCGTGCCTATCAGAAATAATGCATAAATCAGGTCGGGTACTAACAACTGGAAGTAATATATTCAATTGATTCATAAACCACACCCACGAATCAACACATTCTGATTCTACAATTGCAAAGGCGAGGGGATACAATCCATTATTAGCATCAATTTCCACAGCGGTCAGTAACGTGCCTCGATATTTGCCTAACAAGAATGTGCCATCAAGGCAAAGAACAGGGCGACATTAACTCCAACCATTTATCGAAGGTCCAAATGAGAAAAATAATCTCTCAAATCTATGATTCTCAGATGATTGTATCTTATAAATTGTTTCAGGCATTGAAAACACAATAGCATCCATGAACAAATTTATGGTTCGGTAAGACTCCTCCTAGCTACCAAATACTGTTTTCAATGCTTTTCGTCTGGCATCCCAAGCTTTCATATAAGATACATTTATATTGAACTTTGCTTCAATTTGACCTATAATCTCTCGTGGCTTGAGATCCATATGCCTTCTGATACTGGGCAATATAAAGTAGCTTATAAATTGAGAATTACATTGCCTATGTCCAGTTGCTAGAATTGGGGTTGCACAAGTATGTTAGTTCTTCATTGAAGATATTTTCCATATGCCTCCCAGACATTTGCTTACCCCCGCATGCAAACGCTATAAACATGGTATGTCTGATCTAGCATTCTGAGCACAAATCACTGTTAATTTCTGTCTATTTGAAGCTACAATGACATACTCCACGTTATTTACTATTGACCAACCCTGTAAAGAAAATTGAAGATCCTCTTTCTTGGTAAAACACATACCCTCCATCAATTCTATTGGAATTATAAATTCTTCCTCGACTTGGCTATCAGCATAATCCCTATCATTTGCGACATCCTCATCCCAATCTTGAGTTGATGAATACGCCTTCACAAAATCATTGTTTACAATTATTCCTTCTGTAGTGCCAACATTCGTGAAACAATAACGTTGGACCATGCTATGAATTTCAGGATTCATATCAACATTCACTTCATCTAAATGATATTGTGCGTTATTTTCATAATCATCAGGACCTGGATCACTTGATCCACTACTCATTGTTTCATAACCATCATCAACATTAACTGATGGTCTCTCAGAAGATTCTGGAATGTCAGGGCAAAAACTTCTATGCTGGTCACTTCATCACGTACAAAAAATATTTTGAACAATTAAAACTTTCTTAGCTGATAATTTTTTATTTAAAATGCATTAAAATAAACATATATGAAAAACTTACTCAACATTTTACGGCATGAAACTTGGATTGGTCGGATTGTATTCAGTCACCCCGTCAAAAGTGTATGTCTCGTGCATGTGAGCTGTTAGTTGCTCAACAGCTATATTTTCTGTTGTAATTTCTTTGACCTCTACATAAAGTAGAAGTATTTGCCCAACTGCATGTGATAACACCATCTGACACACCTCATCATCGTCCACAACCAAAGCTATGAACTCATTCCCCAAGGGTAAACGACAAACTAAGTTTACTGAGTACTTCGACGTATCATATTTTAGGGATTTCAGAATTCTAATCTTCAGTTGCTCTAAGTTCATATTTGCAGATACTTGCAACGGCCGATAACTACCCCCAACATATGTTGGTGAATATTTATCATCTAAAGACAAGTGCCCACCATACATAAGAATAAAGGATGCTCCTCGTCCAGACATTGTTGCACTACTAAGTATAGTTTATGATTACCTACAATTACCCATACACAATCTTACTATACTTCAACAAATAAATTCACACATAGGAATTTAACTAAATATATTTAAATAGATATTTTTTTTATTCACATAAAATTTAACAAAAGAAATTTGCATATAACGTTCGTATTTATATTAATTTTTTATACAATTATTCTCATCATAATTATTTGAAATTAAATATTTTAAAAAATTAACTTTATATTAAAAATTCATTGTAATCCCTCAAACGTTATAACTATATTTTATAACTATTTAGTACTAACTATTACCAATTAGTGAAGGTAAATGAATGTTGGCCCTTTATAACGATACGTTATAAAGGTGCATTTTGAGTAGACCATCCTCCAACATTTAACTTTCTATTTTAATAGGGAAAACCTTTAGTTGCCCACGATTATCTATATTGTACATTGATATAAAATTCTAACCCTAACACGAAGATATGACATTCGTAGTCATATTTGTCAAAAAAATTCATGTTGTCTAACAAATGAAAGGAAATTAACAAATAATATCCTTATATTAATTTTAAGATTTCTTTAATACAAATTTTTTCAATTATACATGTATTATTTTATTTTTTTTCACAAAATTTTTCATATAATATATGCTCAACATATTATATATCTCAAAAAAAAAATGTAAATCTATATTTGCCCAAAAAAATCTTAGCAAAAATTAAGTTCTTTCCACAAATCAAAAAATTCCTTAAGCTTTCACAATAAAATACCACTTAGCACACACAAAACCTAAATCTAAGCACTAAAGAAACCCTAAACTTCCAATATAAGTCATTCAAATGAAATAAACCACTAAAGGAAAGAAATTTAACACAAAAAATGCCAAAAAAAATTTTAAAACTCCCTTACCTCGCGGATTTGCCCAGAAATGCCGAGATCCGCTGAGTCGAGAGGCAGAAACGAGCACTTTTAGGGCAAGAAAAGGGCTCTTCGCGGGTGCATAAAGTGAAGAGTAAGTCGCCCGTTGAACGGGCGACTTTGGCGAGTTTAAAATTTTTTTTCCCCGTTGGTTAATCACTTAATTATAATTAATATGATGCTTAGTTTAAAAAATTTCCCTTTTATGTATTGCACTAAAGTCACTTTTTTTAGCTCACAACTAGGCATAGAAGCCCTTCTCCATTACTTGATGGAGAATGACCTTTATAGATTTTGAAGAATCTCCCTCCTTCCACCTCCCATCCCAACGATCGAAGATGTCGTCCCTCGTTTAGCTCCTCACTCAAGCAAAGATGCAGGTCACTCCTTTAGCTCTTCGCTACAGTGAAGATGATACTCCGTCTTTCAACTCTTTGATTTGGTTGAGATGCCACTCCCTCGTTTAACTCCTCACTAAGACAAATATATTGTCCCTCATTCCCTCTCCCAGCCCGATGGAGATGCAGTTCCATTTTTTAGCTCTTTTTTATTTGAAGGAGATATCATCCCTCCTTTTGCCTCCATACACGTTGGAGATGTCGATCCCTAGCCTCCTCAGCTAGCAAGTATTTCGACCAAAAACTTTTCTTTCTAGTGCACTTCTGGAAGAGCTCCAACAAACACAATTGGATAACCCAAGGTAGCTAACTGGAGCAATCATGTGAATCCTCTCATACCTCTTGATTCCCTCAAGATAAACTCTCCCTCAAGCTTACCTCCTCTCTCTCCCTTATGATGCAAACACTCTCCAAAACTCTCTCTCCAAGAAGAAAATATCTCTGTCTATCTAATCTCTTACCTTCAAAAGTATTTGAAGTTGAGTTTATAAAGTGGGATCTTAAAGATCCCTAATTTTCAAATTGATTACTTTGAATGTATTGTATGATTATTGGACTGTACAATATGATTAATTCATTTCTTATATTGTGATGTACTCAATTTAATTAATTTAATTTAATTTAATATTTAAATTAATTTTTATTTGAATAAATCATATAATACAATGTAGATCTTATAGTACGATTTATAGAAAAAATTCAAATGTTGAAATTCTCTCCCTCACTATGAGTGTGTGCCCGATTGCTTAGCCAACATACAACTAATGCATAAAATAACTCACAAAAATAAAAATAAAAAGTACAAACTTTATCAAATATAGACTCACTTAGACCCTGATGCTTCACTATTCTAAGTCTTCATTCTTCAATTTGGCTTGGTGTATATTGTTTCTGAAATGGTTAGTAACACATAAGAAAATATACAATATATAAAGCAGGAATAAGTAAACAATCATCTAATAATATTTGTGCGTAATCATCAAAATATATGATCGGGTTCTCGGGTTGCAACCTTGTCTTCACACCATTGACATCAAAGAGATATGATTTTTGATATATGCGTATTGATATTGGCATAATCAATAAAATCGCCACAAAGCACATATTCTTTATACGTTGACTGGTGACAAGCTTGAAATGACATTTGGGCCCGTAAACTTTTCATGAATTGATTTGCATATTGGGTACCATTATATATAAATTTCATCTTTTAAATTATCCTTTCAAAATTAGTAAGAAAATAAATTTTAATTCTTTCATTTTATATTTTTTATTATGATATGTTTATTAGACAATACAAATATATTAGTTTATCAATAAATATTAAAATATTGAGAATGGTTTATTCATTTTCTACAAGAATTTATACTGTAACAATTACTTCCACAAATCCCACCATTCCTATTCTACTTGCCTAAAGGTGTCATTTTTTATGAATTAACACTTGAGAATAAAAAAACCTTCACATAGGTTGCTATTCAGATAGAACAAAAATTCTCCTTTAAGTGATACTTGAATGACCAAAGATTTATTGTGAAAATATGCTCCGTATATATATCTTGGTTAAATACATAAAAAATATTCAACCGTTGAACATTAGAATGGACGTATGCAAGTCTTATCTTCTTATTCCATGCATATTTTGATTATGTTGCATCATTTACATAACATATACATGATTTATATGTTGAGGTAACAAAGTAAAATAATTTGTATAATAAGAAATATAATATGCTAAATACATTAAGATAAATAATCCTTATATTTTGGAGAAATGCATAAACATTAACTCTCTTATGGATCAATAATGAGTTGCAACCAAGAGACTTGGTTAAGGATAGGCCACTAATTTGGCTAATTCATTTTGCAAAATCCCAATCATCCATGAGCCAATCACAAGTAGTCAAGCAATGCTATTAAAGATCTCAAGTTAGCCAATTTTCAAGCATTTTTGGGCAAATTTTAATTTATATATTATTTTAATTATATTTAAATTTAATTTATAAGGTTAGATGTTTTATTTTTGATTTTATTAGGTTTAAATTTGAATATTTGCTATGAATAAATTTATTTTCCAACTTTAGACTTATCCATAAATCCTATTTCCATAAAAAAGAGCCCATAATTGAATAGATTATTAATTGATTGATGATGAATGCAATCTGATTATTCAATTGAATGCTCAAAAGATCAAGTTGTGTATGTAGATATAGCTCCAAATAATTAATTTTCTGAAATATATCTACTCCACTCTCCTTCATCTTCAAAATTGCATGAGCATATCATAAAACAATTTACATTTCTATATTAAAATATGATAATTTTCTTTCATAAACAACCACACCAAAGTAAAAACACCTATAAAATACTCATTCAAATACTACTTAAACTTATATCTATATGAAAAACATATAAAGACAGGTTGGCCCACTCTATGCTTTCATGTCAAAATACAAGAAACACATACTCTCCAAGTATACATAAGATGATATAATATCAATAAAAACAATACACTACTTCATCAAATACTCATAATCAAAATACAAGCTTCATTTGGGAAAGCTTTTGACCATTGTTTTCTTCCTATTTCAAGAGATTTTTGCTAAGCAGTAAGAAAGTCATCTAAAACGAAACCTAAATTTACATATTGGATACAATTGTAAATAATTATTATTTCTCTAAAACTTTTTTTTTTTGTGGGGTGGGGGGAAGAACATTTAGGCCAATTAAAGAATACTTACACACACATCACGTACTCAAGATTCGAACTCGGAACGTCTTGATTGATAGCAAAAAACTCTCAACCAGTAGATCAGGATGAGCTGCGTCGTTGAATATCCATCCAACTTACAACCCTTATCCTTCCATGGAGGAATCTCCAACCTCCCTAGAAAGCTCCAAGCAGCATAGAAAGAAGATAGGAATGCAGTTATTGTTGTGTTCCTGAGAGTTTGGACAAAGCACATGAGGCTTGTCTCCCTATCTTTTCCCAACATATCGGTCAATGTAGAGCCACTCAAATTGTTGGTGGGAAGAGCGGCCTCACCACCTTCAAAGTCTAAAGTAGAGTAGAAGCTAAGTGCTCGCTCAGCTCAGCTCGAATGAGCAGTCGAAATCTATTGATTTGCTATTCCGAAGCTGGTGGGGGCAAAAGTCTGAGCAAGCCTGTGGTCGCGTGCGGGTGGCGTATGTTCTTTAATGGTGACTTGCCATTACTCATCGATGGTGATGGAGATATATCAAACTATATATAAAAATATTATATAGGTTGGGGACCAATAATTAATTCTATGGAATGATTATCTTTTCCCTTTCTTTTCTTTTCTTTTATATAATGATGAATTTTTAATAATTAAGTTGACATATAGGGTGTGTTGAATCTAAATTTATTCCAACTGTGTATTGAGAATATTAAGTGAAAAAAAGTGAACATAGAAAAAGAGAGAGAGAAAAAGGTTCTAAAGTAAAAAATTTATGAGACTTTTATAAAACATACTTAATTGCAAAAAATTTATATATAGTAGCTGATTAGAAGTTTGCTTTCAAAAGTTACATACATTACATGTATAAAGTTATACTCATAGAACTTTTTTTTTTATTTCTAACTTCAGAGTAATATTCATAAGAACATTTTTATACTTTTATATAACTATTTTAACTGCCAAAAAAGCCTCAACTAAATTATATACTTACAAATTTGCATAGAAAAACTCAACTCGTAAAAATCTACTTTCATACAATCAAAATGTTCAGAAAAATGAGTACGATAATATTTCAGAAGTTTTGCGGTGAAAATGTTATGAAACTCGAGAAAAATACAATTTTATCCATAACTCATTAGAAAATCATTGAAATTGAAATCAGAGATATTGGTTCAGAAGTAGTCTACCTCGTGCTCTTCTTGAGCTCTAGCCTCCTAATCCTCTCTCTTCTCTTCTCTTTCCCTTCTCCTCTCTTCTCCAAAAAGGTGGCTGATTGAGGGTCTTGCACAAATGGATAGAGATATTTAAATAGCACTAATTTGACATAGTTTCACGATGCACAACACCTCAGCATTTTGACATAGTTTCACGATGCTCAACACCTCAACATCTCTACACTCCTAGAGAATTTTTCAAATTCTCTCAAAATCTTACCATTTAAGCTTTGGCGCCATGGTGGGGTCACCCGGTGCCACATCACACTCACTTTTCCCACTCCACCAAAGAGTTCAATGTAGCGGCACTGTCAAATCCAGACGTTATGGTGCTCATAGAGCAATTTTGATAACTTTAAATTGTACTTCCCCAATTCAGTTCTTGACTTATTCAAGGCTCCCTGAGACACCTTAAGACTTATAAATACAAATTAACTTAAAATTAATGTTCATTAATAGACGACGGATATTATAGTTTATAAGTATGAGATAAAGATAAAATAGAATATGATGAGGAAATCAAATAACATGAAACAATGAACTTAATGATCTGAAGACTTTTTTTTTTTTTTTAATTATCCTTCTTTCTATTCAATTTACTTATGTAACAATACTCATAGAGCACAAGGGCTATTTTGGTTATCTAACAATAACAATATGCGGTAGCTCTTCTATCATATAAATTGATGGTTCATTCTCCTAATCACTGGCTCTTAGTGATCCACTTTGCTGTTGTCCTTAAGCTAATGGAAGTTTAGGAGATGCGCTAATCTATTGATCACTATAATTATGTAAGGTTATGAGATCATATGCAATGTGTGCTAAGTGATTATCTCCATAAGGTGCCTAACTATGAACACACAACAATTCCCACAAAAGTAAGAGTGACGGTGCCTAAGACTCTAATAATTTAAAGAGCTTATAATCATTCCCTACCCAGAAGAAATGAAATAAAAAAATAAAGCTAATTTTGGATCTCACAAATAAAACTCACTATAGAAGCTATTAATCGGTGGTCAGACTGCCAGTAATAAAGAATTAACCGTTGGAAATTCCGGCAGTCAAAAATGACCGATGGTATTATGTTTTCATGATGATATTTACTGGTGGTTTAGCTGCCGTTTTTAGTGAAATTTTCCAGAAAGTTTCGAATGTCAAATGACAGCCAGAAAGTGGTCCCCTAAACCCCCACCCCGATTTAGCCGCCAGTAACTTCGATACTGGGCGGAGGCAATAACAGCCAATTATTTCATTTTACATCCGGCTAGCCGACAGTTTTGCTGCCATAAACACCAGCAGTTTGACTGCAATTAATGATTGGCGGTTTGCTTACGGTATTTGCGTTGAATATTCCTGCAGTTTACCTGTGGTTTTTAGTCCAGTAATTTTCGGCTGTTGTAGCTGTCGGAAAACCGCCGGAAAATATTACTGCCAGAAAATATACCACCAGTTTCCATTTCCTACTTGTTTTATTCCTGCAGTTTTGAAACCACCATAAAATTTCAAAACTGTCAGAAATCCTCGCCGGTAATGGACGATTTTTCAGTATTTACTATGATGCAATGTCATGAAATTATGAACTCTGAAAGGTTCTATCATTTTATACATTTCAATAAAAAATTACTCTTTATTCAACTTCTATGCTAAGGTTTTATTTGAGACGACTTTCTAACTACTTTTTAAAGCAGATTTTTAATACAAAATTATAATTTTGTACTAAAAAAATTGTCACAAACAAATCCTAACTAGCATATCAATTTCTAAATTTTGGTGGATAACATTGTTTTGAGTTTCTTTTATATAAAAATCATCACTTATTCCATTATTATAGTGGCATAACATGTGCTTGATAAATTTCTAATAAGAAATGTACAAGTTGAGCTAAATATAATAAGGACTAGCCATTTATTCCAACCCAAAGTAGGTGTACATGCGTGAAGAGCATTGTGTCTTGAGCTTGTGCTTACTGTTTCAATATAAAATTTATTTAATTAAAACTTCATTTGAGATGATTTTTTTATTACTTCTTAAAATAGTTTTTTAATTTAAAAATAAAAATTTTTATACTAAAAAATTGCTTTAATAAACAGTAAGAAAGCCATTCAAAATGAAGCATAGGCCTTCATTTGAAACAACTTTAGATCATTACTATTTTTCTGCTTTCAATAAATTTTTATGCTAAAAAATAGTTTGATAAAGCATTAAGAAAGCCGTCCAAATGAAATGTAAATTTAATAATTTCACTGTTTTAACAATACATCCACTCTTGCTTGCTCAAATTCTAAATTTCTAAATCAATCAAATGTCACAAATCAGAGTGTGCTCCAAAGAGCTAACTCCAAAAGAAGAAATATTGTTGTCAACTTTTGGAGCAGTAAAAAATATATTACATTATTTATTAATTTGATATTTAATTAAAATTTTATTTTATTTTTTTTGTAATTTAAGATATGGCATTATAGAAAAAAAAGGCTTTCGCAACACTTAATTTAGGCTATTATAATAATTTAAACAGCTAAAAAAATTTTGCAAGACCTTCGTAGTCACTGTCTTTCGTAGAGATTTTACAACTGCAATGTAAAGTTGATTGAAGCGCTATTTTTACTAGCAGATAAGTCGCTTTTAAAGATACATTTTAACAACCTTTTAAGAATCGTTGCAACCGTACCCTCCAATTTTAATTTTTTATAATACATTGAGAACTAAAAATAAATATATTTTTAATCAATTAAAAATAAATTTGACCCAACGCAATTTATAACATACACATACATTTGTGTTATATAATAAATAAATATATGCACCTTAATAAAGTTTACTATATTATGGCTATTTGATAATAGATTAAGCATAATATAAATTTCTTGTCTAGTGTGGAATAGCAATATATTATATTACATAACTAAGCTAAACTATATAGATCTATTAAATAAAATATAAATATAAATATAAAAATATAAAATATGAAAAAATATATATATTAAAAAAAAGAAACTATATGAAGAGGGTAGGAAGGCAAGCAAGCAAAGAGAAAGGTGTAATATATCATTGAGAAAGAGAGGCGGTTCCTTTCTATCTTCCCATTTTTGATCTATCCATGATCACGTGAAAACAATTAAAATAAATTATCAGTTTTTTTTTATATAAAACTGTTTTGTTATTCAATTATATTTTACTTAAAGTAATTGTTTTATAAATTTGTAAATAAATATAATATTTTATCATATTTCAGAAATAAGAACAATTCTCTCTTAGGTAACATCAGAAATTTTTCCAAGCTTTAATAGTATGTACTAAGATTAAGATTTTGTTTGGAACAGCTTTTTTATTGTTTTATAAAACAGATTTTTAGTATAATTATTTTAAAAAGCTACTTTAGAAAGCACTAAAAAAACTGTCTCAAATGAAGCTTAAATTTGTTATATAAATCTAATTAATGGTTGGGTTTAACATAAAATTATAACATGATATTATACATATTTGATTATTTAAGTTAATGGGAATATTTATTTTTGTATTATATGGCATAGTTAAAAAAATATAGATAACTCGCCTTATTGTACAATATTGAAGAAATATGATCCATAATGCAACCTTTACAAATGCAAACTAAGCTATATAGGCTTTTAACATAATTCTCTTTGGCTTTTCTATAAGTTCTTACTTTTGAATTATAAATATATTTGATCAATTGTATATCTAGCCCAACTTTAATCTCACACACCTAATAATAATGTTAGGTTTCAAAGAAAATCTCAAAAATAAATATTTCAAAAATAAATCATAACATTAAGCAAAAAATTAATATTATTATTTATAAAATAAGATAAAATGTATAATTTTTCATTTCTAAAATTATTATCTTTTTTCATCAAATGATCAAATTAGATAAAATTATATGCAAATATATATCCCAAAAAATTAATATATATATATATATATATCCCAAAAAATTATTAACCATGAGAGAGAGAGAGAGAGAGAGAGAATGGATAGGAATGGAATATGGATATCCCAAAAAATTATTAAAGAAAAATTTTTGAATGGCATCGACAGAAGGTCGTTTACCTAGAAATCGGCCAACCAAAGAAAACTCGAAGGGTGCAGCAAGCGAACGAACCTCTTCATCAGAAATCAACAGAGCCAGCAAACCCCGGTGAGAAGAAATACGAAAATCAGGAAAAGAAGATGAAGAAACACCAGATAAGACATCCTTAAACGAAAGAGGCGCAGAAGATCCATTAAGAAAACCAGGATCTCGAAGGCAAGCATTCACCATAAGCAGAATATTAACACAAACACAAAAATAACTGAGGCACTAGAGAAGAACAACTTCCCTGAGACGACAAACATCATCGAAGCAAAGGGAGGCGAAAAACCCTAGAAGAGAAACAAAAGAGGCGAACATCTCTAACTACGTGATTCACATTAAGGCTTCTAAGAAGTTGCTAGCTTAGTGTATATTGATAGTCCGAGTAGTCAAGTAGCTAATTAGAAGTTTGCTTTCAAAAGTCACATACATTACATGTATAAAGTTATACTCATTGAACTTTTTTTTTTTAATTTCTAACTTCAGAGTAATATTCATAAGAACATTTTAATACTTTTATATAACTATTTTAACTGCCAAAAAAGCCTCAACTAAATTATATACTTACAAATTTGCATAGAAAAACTCGAACTCGTAAAAATCTACTTTCATATAATCAAAATGTTCAGAATAAAGCGTACGATAATATTTCATAAGTTTTGCGTTGAAAATGTTATGAAATTCTATAAAAATACAATTTTATCCATAACTCATTAGAAAATCATTGAAATTGAAATCAGAGATACTGGTTCAGAAGTAGTGTACCTCGTGCTCTTCTTAAGCTAGCCTCCTAATCCTCTCTCTTCTTTTCTCTCTCCTCTCCTCTCTTTCCCTTCTCCTCTCTTCTTCAGAAAGGTGGCTGACTGAGGATCTTGCACAAATGGATTGATATATTTAAATAGCACTAATTTGACATAGTGTCACGATGCTCAACACCTTAGCATCGCTACACTCCCAGAGAATCTTTCAAATTGATGGTTCATTCTCCTAATCACTGGCTCTTAGTGCTTCACTTTGCTGTTGTCCTTAAGCTAATGGAAGTTTAGGAGATGTGCTAATCTATTGATCACTATAATTATGTAAGGTAATGAGATTATATGCAATGTGTGCTAAGTGCTTATCTCCATAAGGTGCCTAACTATGAACACACAACAATTCCCACAAAAGTAAGAGTGACGGTGCCTAAGACTCTAATAATTTAAAGAGCTTATAAATGAAATAAAAAAATAAAGCTAATTTTGGATCTCACAAATAAAACTCACTATAGAAGCTTTTAACTGGCGGTTAGACTGCAAGTAATAAAGAGTTAACCATTGGAAATTCCGGCTGTCAAAAAATGACTGACGGTATTATAATTTCATGACGATATTTACTGGTGGTTTAGCTGCCGTTTTTAGTGAAATTTTCCAGAAAGCGTCGGATGTCAAATGACAGCAAGAAAGTGGTCTCCCCCACCCCCACCCCGATTTAGCCGCCAGTAACTTCGATGCTGGGGCTTATCGGAGGCAATAACAGCCAATTATTTTATTTTGCCGCCGGCTAGTCGACAGTTTTGCCGCCAGAAACACCGATAGTTTGACTGCAAATAATGATTGGCGGAAAACCGCCGGAAAATATTACTGCCAGAAAATATACTGCCGGTTTCCATTTCTTACGTGTTTTATTCCTGCAGTTTTGAAACCACCATAAAATTTCAAAACCATCAGAAATCCTTGCCGGTAATGGACGATTTTTTAGTAGTGACTATGATGCAATGTCATAAAATTATGAACTCAGAAAGGTTCTATCATTTTATATATTTCAATAAAAATTTACTCCTTATTCAACTTCTATGCTAATGTTTCATTTGGGACGACTTTCTAACTAATTCTTAAAGAAGATTTTTAGTAAAATTTTGTACTAAAAAAATTGTCACAAACAAAGCCTAACTAGCATATCAATTTCTAAAGTTTGGTGGATAACATTGTTTTGAGTTTATTTTATATAAAAATCATCACTTATTCCATTATTTTAGATGGCATAACATGTGCTTGATAAATTTCTAATAAGAAATGTACAAGTTGAGCTAAATATAATAAGGACTAGCCATTTATTCCAACCCAAAGTAGGTACATGCGTGAAGAGCATTGTGTCTTGAGCTTGTGCTTACTGTTTCAATATAAAATTTATTTCATTAAGATTTCATTTGAGATGGCTTTTTTATTACTTCTTAAAATAGCTTTTTAGTTTAAATAAAAAAAATTATACTAAAAAGCTGCTTTAATAAGCAGTAAGAAAGTCATCCCAAATGAAGCCTAAGCTTTCATTTGGGACAATTTCAGATCATTACTATTTTTCTGCTTTCAATAAATTTTTATACTAAAAAATAGTTTTATAAAGCTTTAAGAAAGCTGTCCAAATGAAATCTAAATTTAATAATTTCACTTTTTAGCGTTGATAATCCACTCTTGCTTGCTCAAATTCTAAATTTCTAAATCAATCAAATGTCACAAATCAGAGTGTGCTCCAAAGAGCTAACTCCAAAAGGAGAAATATTGTTGTCAACTTTTGCTTTGTCACTTTTGTAGTAGTAAAAAATTTATTACATTATTTATTAATTTGATATTTAATTAAAATTTTATTATTTTTTGTAATTTAAGATATAACATTATAGAAAAAAAAGGCTTTCGCAACACTTAATTTAGGCTATTATAATAATTTAAACAGCTAAAAAAAGTTTGCAAGACCTTCGTAGTCGCTGTTTGTTGTAAATGTCTTTAGTAGAGATTTTACAACTACAATGTAAAGTTGATTGAAGCGCTATTTTTACTAGCAGATAAGTCGCTGTTAAAGATACATTTTAACACCTTTTAAAGAATCGTTGCAACCCTACACTCCAATTTTAGTTTTTTATAGTACATTGAGAGCTAAAAACAAATATATTTTTAATCAATTCAAAATAAATTTGACCCAACGCAATTTATAACATACACATACATTTGTGTTATAATAAATAAATATATGCACCTTAATAAAGTTTACTATATTATGGCTATTTGATAATAGATTAAGCATAATGTAAATTTCTTGTCTAGTGTGGAATAGCAATATATTATATTACATAACTAAGCTAAACTATATAGATCTATTAAATAAAATATAAATATAAATATAAATATAAAATATGAAAAAATATATATATTAAAAAAAGAAACTATATGAAGAGGGTAGGAAGGCAAGCAAGCAAAGAGAAAGGTGTAATATATCATTGAGAAAGAGAGGCGGTTCCTTTCTATCTTCCCATTTTTGATCTATCCATGATCACGTGAAAACAATTAAAATAAATTATCAGTTTTTTTTTATATAAAACTGTTTTGTTATTCAATTATATTTTACTTAAAGTAATTGTTTTATAAATTTGTAAATAAATATAATATTTTATCATATTTCAGAAATAAGAACAATTCTCTCTTAGGTAACATCAGAAATTTTTCCAAGCTTTAATAGTATGTACTAAGATTAAGATTTTGTTTGGAACAGCTTTTTTATTGTTTTATAAAACAGATTTTTAGTATAATTATTTTAAAAAGCTACTTTAGAAAGCACTAAAAAAACTGTCTCAAATGAAGCTTAAAATTTGTTATATAAATCTAATTAATGGTTGGGTTTAACATAAAATTATAACATGATATTATACATATTTGATTATTTAAGTTAATGGGAATATTTATTTTTGTATTATATGGCATAGTTAAAAAAATATAGATAACTCGCCTTATTGTACAATATTGAAGAAATATGATCCATAATGCAACCTTTACAAATGCAAACTAAGCTATATAGGCTTTTAACATAATTCTCTTTGGCTTTTCTATAAGTTCTTACTTTTGAATTATAAATATATTTGATCAATTGTATATCTAGCCCAACTTTAATCTCACACACCTAATAATAATGTTAGGTTTCAAAGAAAGTCTCAAAAACAAATCATAACATTAAGCAAAAAATTAATATTATTATTTATAAAATAAGATAAAATGTATAATTTTTCATTTTTAAAAT
This sequence comes from Dendrobium officinale, assembly GCA_019514585.1. NCBI lineage: Eukaryota > Viridiplantae > Streptophyta > Magnoliopsida > Asparagales > Orchidaceae > Dendrobium > Dendrobium officinale. The sequence continues at coordinate 63,661,589 of CM033688.1, read as the reverse complement.
TATTATCTTTTTTCATCAAATGATCAAATTAGATAAAATTATGTGCAAATATATATCCCAAAAAATTAAATATATATATATCCCAAAAAATTATTAACCATGAGAGAGAGAGAGAGAGAGAGAGAGAGAGAGAGAGAGAGAGAATGAATAGGAATGGAATATGGATGGGCAAGATGTCAAGAGAGACTAGCCTACTTGAAAGTCCTTTTGTCCCCCTACTGGCAAACCCGACACCAGTTGGTGGAGGACAATATTCCACTTCCCCTTTTTTTTCAATATTTCTTATTCCGACACTAGTTGGTGGAAGATCAAGTATCTTATGTCATCCATGTTAGAACACTCTAAAGGAAATTGCCCAACTCATGCAAATTGAAGGAAAACAATAATCAAAAGATGCACATATAATACCAATTGAAGAACATATCTATGTTATATCATAATATCTTAATGAAAGATTAGAGAACAACAAGGTCAAATAAGAATGCTTAAGATCTCGATCAAATAAAAGGGTGAATATCTTATGTATAACATCTAGGTGTTGAAATATGTACGTAGAGGACAATAAATGTTTCTAAGTAGAGAGTGTGACATTTCACATGAGGGAATCAAAGAGGATGTACCCTAGTAGAATATCAACGCTAAAAAGGACAATATGACATACCTTAAGGTATTGACATAGAACAAGGAGCCTCAGGTGAGAAATAGTAACACCAAATAAGAATTAAAGATAATGAGGATAATGAGGATCAACCACTTCGGTTGTTCAAAAATTATTGACATCCTCCCCCTCCCGATTGGATCAAAGTTAATGTTGACGCTTCCTTATTATCGTCTTATAAAGTTGGAGTTGGAGGTGTATTCTAGATAATAAAGGAAGGTTTTTATTAGCATTTGATTTCAGTGGTCTTCATTGGGACATTTCTCAGTTGAAAATGTTAGCTATTCACTCCTTGAGATTGGTCGTGAAAGAATGGATGATGCAGTACAAGAGAATTATAATTGAAGGTGATAACATTAATGTTATTAAGTATATTCAAGATGGTCTTAAGAAGATGGATGTGTGCAAAGCCAGCATTGGAATTTTAGTTTTTTCTTTCATTAAAGATTTTCATCATGTCATTTTTAATTGTCTGAATAGAGAATGTAATAAGTTAGCTGATGTTTATGCTAACATTACTCTTAGTAGTAGTTTTGTTTGGGATGATATTGGTATGGATCATATTCCTCCTCATTTTTTTCAATTGTTAAAGGAGGAGTATGACGTTATTAGTAGTTTGTATTAGGCCTTTTTCTATTTTAATGTTATTGATATTTGCATCTTTCAAAAAAAAAAAAGAGATAATTAGTAATTTGTCTTACACTAAATGATTTTTATCAAATACATTCAAGTCTTACACTAAATTAGATAATAATTTTAAAAATAATTTCTACAAACTAAAATCACATTAAATAACATATAAAATAGGATAACACGTCATGAGATAACTTTGGCCAACAAAGTATTGGGGTTCTTTTTTGTAAATGTTATAATTCATTGTGGTGGGTTGTGTAATTTTGTACTAAGTGATAATGTATTGTGATGTATTGTAGGATAAGAATGATTGTTTGATAAAATTAATATTAAGGATATTGATATTATATAAAGAAAATCATATAAATCTAATTTCTAAATACTATTATTAGTGTATAAATTAATAAAAAATTTATTTTTTTCATTAATGAATGCATAATTAATCAGCACATTTTTCTTAACCATTAATTATTATTATATCAGATTTTTTATTAAGCTAGTTCTATTGCAAAATTATTAGTTATTTCTAGTTAACTAATTAGTTAATAAATTAATTATTTCATAAAAGTCTGATTTTATTCATTATCCTAATAGCTAGTTTTTTCAATAAAAATTTAAGTAAAATATTAAAATAAATAAATAATTACTATAAATATTATTTTTATTTAATACATTAATAATTATATAATTGAATTGTCTAATACCTAACAATTAAGTTATGAATCTGATTAATATATAGTTAGAGTAATTGATTATGATATGCTAGTAGAATAATTAATTACAAGCTAAAAATAAATAAGTATAATATTTATTTTTAATTTATTACACATTTGTCAAAATAATTATGCTAATAAACCCTGAATAATCCTAATTTTTATATTAATTTAATATCATAACCACAGGTTTAAAAAAAAAAAAACATCTAAACTATTTAATTTTTATGAACTAATTTTAAGTCTAACTAATTAAAACTTCCCATTATCCTAGTAATTAAATGATAATAAATTAGTTCACTCTATCTTAATCATTAATTGATACCTAACCAAGTATGCTATTTAATTTAATGTTGAATTGGTATAACCATAAATAGAATATTGTATTATAATAATAAATAATTAATCATCCTAGGTAATTTTAAATTAGCTTGCCAATATTTAGTGAATCAACTAAAACTAATTACTATAATAATAATTTCTTCTTAAAATTGAATTTTTCTCACACCAATTGATGATATATATATATATATATATATATATATATATATAATAACAAACATAAAAAAAAAATTAGCGTCATAAATAACACAATCATGCAATAAAAAGAATAATCTAATAAAACCTTAGTTTATTAACTTGAGTTTTGTCTTAACTCAAGCCTTCTTTATTCCTTTTATATGATATGTGAAAGAATGCTCCTACTATCCTCAAATGTTCTAAGATAGGTCAAAAAAGATTGTAAATTTTAAACCCCACAAGGGCCTTTGTATAACCAGCTTAGTAATGGTGAAATGCATATAAATTAGTAGCATCAACATGAATATTAGAAATGCTAATAAAAGTTAAAGATGTAGAAATCTATTAGTACCTAAGCATCTAAGCCTATAACGGCTAAATCGGTGGCATCCAATTAACGTCTCACACGTGTATATGTTAGCTGTACAGTAGTCATTATATATATCCGCCCATGTACTTACAAGCGGGTGAGGAAAATAATATTCTGATTAAATCTTTGTTATTCCTGTATCTTCTCCTTTCCCTCTTCTCTATTTCTACATGGTATCAGGCCTTTCCTCTTGCTGTTCTTGATCGGAATCATGGCGACATCTCCCTCCGCTGCCTCGGCCACCGATCAACAGCAAAATACCCCGGTGGAAACCTCTCTCATCTCTCAATCGCTCAAGTTTGTGGTATCCAACCGCAAAACTCTTGTACCGAATCAACTCACCTCTGAAAATTATTCCATCTGGAGGCATCAAATTCTCAAGCTGTTACGGGCAAATGACTTCGATCATTTTCTTGATCCATCGTCTTCCTCGGAGGCGTCGTCTGATCCCAAAAACTGGCGGTTCATCGACCAAAACCTCCAAGCTGCTCTCTGTTCGACGATATCGCCACAGGTTCTGCCATATATCCTGCATCTTGATACTACTCACGAAATGTGGCAGGCTCTTGAAAGCCAATTTCAAGCAACCAGTCGATCGAAGGTCATCCAGCTCAAGAATGAGCTCCACAACATATCCATGAAGAATCTTTCTATGATTCAATATCTCACCGACGTCAAGAAACTTGTCGACCAAATCGCCTCTGCTGGCTCCACCGTAGACACCGAAGACATAATCCTGTATATCATGAACGGACTACCTCCGGCATATCAATCCTTCAAGACCTACATCCGCAATGCGCCTCAGCAAATTCGTCTCGAAAATCTCTACGCCATGCTCATAAGCGAAGAAATCCATATCAACACGGATTCAGCGCGCAACCACACGGACAACAGTCAACAATCGGCGCTCTATGCTAACCGAGGTAGAGGTCGGCGCTCTAGAGGTCGTCCGAACACATCCTCCACCTCCTCCGCGCGACCCAGCCAACAGCAACATCCAATTCCCACCTGCCAGATATGTGGCAAGAAGGGACATACCGCAGATGTCTGCTGGCATCCCATGGATGCCTCCTACACACAGCAGCAATCCAATCCAAAACAAACTAATGCTCTGCTCGCCAACAACGATACCCCCTCCTATGACTGGTATCTTGATTCCGGGGCGTCCTCACACATGACGAACACGGCAGACAATCTTCAACAATCCACAACCTATCAAGGCAACAACGGCGTCTTTATCGGGGACGGAAGAAACATACCCATTGCTCACTCGGGCACGGGAATTCTTCCAACCCCGAATCGTAAGCTTCACTTGTCTAACCTTCTTCATGTTCCTACCATTTCGCATAATCTGTTATCTATATCTAATCTAGTAAAAGATAATCATATTTCGATTACGTTTGATCATACGGGTTTTGTGTTTAAGGATCTGACGACAAATCAGGAGCTTCTTCGCGGTCCATGTAACGCAGGCCTTTACAAGATCTCGTCTAACGCAGCCACAAAGCAGAGCAACTCGGCGTTTCAGGCGTCCAAGAACCCAATATTCAGATGGCATGATCGCCTTGGCCATCCTCATCTAAGAACTCTACATAAGATAGCGCAGACCAACCCCAGCTTACATATTCCGAAATTATCTTCATTTTCTTGCAATACGTGTATTCAATGTAAATGTCATAAGCTTCCTTTTGAACTTGCTAAATCAAGATCCAAATCACCTCTTGAATTGGTACATACTGATGTGTGGGGACCGGCTCCGATCATCTCCACACAGGGCTACAAATTTTTTGTTATTTTCATAGACGATTGCTCTAGATATACATGGCTGTTTCCCATCATACATAAGTCGGATGTCTTTGGCATTTTTAAAAACTTTATTACTCTTATTGAAAATCAGACGAAATATAAAATTAAAGCTCTCAGGTCAGATGGGGGTAAAGAATTCATCAATCAGCAAATGCTATCACTAATTCAATCCAAAGGCATTCAGCTGCAATCATCGTGTCCCTATACTCCGGAGCAGAACGGGGTCTCTGAACGCAAAAATAGACACATCATGGAAACTACGAGATCTCTCATTCACAAAGCCTCCGTTTCAGCGGAATACTGGCCCGAAGCCTGCACGACTGCTGCATATCTGATCAACAGAATGCCGTCGTCCAACACGTCTAACAAATCCCCACTTCAACTAATGTTCAATATACTACCCGACTATGCTCACCTACGTACATTCGGCTGCGAATGTTTCCCTCTTCTACCCAAACACTCTAGAACAAAGCTGCAACCAAAGTCCAGGTCATTTGTGTTCATGGGCTACTCCGACATACACAAGGGCTACAAGTGTTTTAACAGGGACACTAACCGAACCTTTATTTCTCGTCACGTTATATTTATTGAAGACTCATTTCTGTTTTACCAAACTACTGTTCCTCCTCAGACTCTGCCACATGACATGCCTCCGGCACTGCTTCTACCGACCTCCAAAGCATCGGATATCACAGCATCTTGTCATAAGAACTCTACACCACATTCAAATCATTCTAATGATACTCCAACTACAATTGCGGTCTCCACTTCTCTCAACCAGCCTGAAGGCACTCCGCCAAATATGAACCAGGAGCCGCCACCCCAACCTTCCAGACATCCGATGGTCACCAGGCTTCAAACAGGATCGCTAAAACAGCCTCATCGTCTGAATTTTCTTGCCACAAATTCCCCAGCAACCTACTCCGATCCTACCAGCTTCTCGGAAGCCAACAAACACAGGGAATGGAGACAGGCAATGGCGGAAGAATTTGTTGCTCTTCAAAAGCAGGGCACATGGTGTCTTATTCCCCCTCCTCCAAACGCCTCCATCCTCGGATGCAAATGGACATTTCGAAAGAAGTTCAATGCCGATGGCTCGGTAGCTCGGTTCAAGGCACGGTTAGTGGCACAGGGAAATCGGCAAGAATATGGCATTGACTACGGCGAGACGTTCAGTCCGGTGGCAAAACTACCAACTATCAGAATTCTCTTTACTGTGGCCATCACAAAAGGCTGGACTGTCCAACAGCTCGACGTATCCAATGCGTTTCTTCACGGACAGCTAACTGACACGGTATACATGGCGCAGCCAAGAGGATTCATTGGCAGCAATCATCCGACTCATGTATGCTGGCTTCGCAAATCAATCTATGGCCTCAAGCAGGCCCCGCGCCAATGGTACACCACCTTCACCAATTTTCTTCTCACCATCGGATTCACGCACAGCCAGGCCGATCCCTCTCTACTCACATATCAACAAGGCCCCGATCACATCTTCCTCCTCGTGTACGTCGATGACATCTTGGTCACAGGTAACAACCAAGAAATAATACACAAGGTGCTGTCTCAACTTCACTCCAAATTTAACATGAAGAATCTCGGACCCGCTCATCATTTTCTCGGAATCAAAATTCAAACTAAAGCAAGATAAGTTCTTTTTGTCTCAATCTTCTTACGCACTATCAATCTTGAATTCTGTGAATCTAACCTCCTGCAACCCACTTGCAAATCCCTCTTGCACCAAAATTCCGAATCAAACTACAGTGGATGCAACACTCGCTGAACCCACCAACTACAGACGCATCACGGGATCTCTACAATACCTGACGATCACTCGCCCTGACATATCCTATGCAGTTAACGTGCTCTCTCAACATATGCATGATCCCTCCTCGCAACACATCTTTCTCCTAAAAAGGTTGCTGCGGTACATCAAGGGAACACTGAACCTGGGACTACTGATCGTTCCAGCTCTGCTTATCCTAACAACATTCTCTGACGCTGATTGGGCAAGCGATCCAACAACAAGAAAATCCACCACAGGCTACTGCACTTTCTTAGGCGATACACTCATTTCATAGGCTGTAAAGAAGCAATCCACTGTTTCACGGTCGTCCACCGAATCAGAGTACCGTGCGCTTGCGGCCGCCATTGCAGATACACTCTGGCTCAAAAGACTTCTCGCTGACTTTCTCATCTTACACAACCAGCCCATTGATCTATTCTGCGATAACACATCGGCAATCGCACTGGCTCACAACCCCGTCTTTCACGCACGGACCAAACACATCGAAATCGATCACAGATTCGTCCGCGATCACATTCAAAACGAGGTCATTCGTCTCCTTCCGATAGGCACCGATCACCAACTCGCCGATATACTGACAAAGCCTCTGTCGACTCCTCGGTTCAAAGAGCTACGACACAAATTGACTATTCGGGACGAAAGCTCAATTTGACGGGGGATATTAGTACCTAAGCATCTAAGCCTATAACGGCTAAATCGGTAGCATCCAATTAACGTCTCACACGTGTATATGTTAGCTGTACAGTAGTCATTATATATACCCGCCCATGTCTTACAAGCGGGTGAGGAAAATAATATTCTGATTAAATCTTTGTTATTCCTGTATCTTCTCCTTTCCCTCTTCTCTGTTTCTACAAAATCTATTGAAATGAAAGTGTTTGAGTTTCCTTCTAATGGTAAGATAATATCAAGGTACTTAACATGAGCTAAGGTCTCAGTACTCTCACTAGGCATGCCTGAACGAGGGAGCCAAATCCTCTCAAACATTGTTATTAAAATTATAAGTAATTTCTATTACATTAAGAACTCTACAGTAAAATTTTTGAAAGTTTAGTATTACAACATCAATAAGAAGAGGTTTATCATAATTAGTAGGGGTGTCAATATTTGACACGACACGAAAAACCGACCCGAACCCGACCCGGAATTTTCGGGTAAGATCCAACCCGTTTCCAAAACGGGTCGGGGTCGGGTTCTCGTATTCGACCCGTTTGAAAAACGGGTCGGGTTGACTCGACGGGTTGACGGGTCAACCCAGAAACCCGTTTGAACCCTGCCTGCCCTGCTGTCGCGCGACAACGCCCCGCGCGACCCCGCCCCGCGAGACCACGCCCGCCCCGCGTGACCAGCTTTCCTGGGCCAGGTCGGGTCAACCCGACAACCCGCCGGATCGGGTCCGGGTTAGCATTTACGACCCGTTTACCTAACTGGGTCGGGTTAGGGTCGATCCGTTTGAACCCGAGTCAGTTCCGGATCCGACCCGAACCCGACCCGTGACCCGAAATTAACACCCCTAATAATTAGTCTCAAAGGAGTAAAAGAGTTCATATTAATTAAGTAATCTGGGATATTAACAAAGGAACTCCAAATAAGAGCAATGATTTTTCAATGTCAGATCAAATTCAAAGGTTCATCAAAATAACAACAGAAGCAAGCCAAAAATATTATAATATATATGAGTAAGAGTAACTGAATAAGTGTAATTATCTTCTAACTCAACTCTCGTGAGGATATTCCTATGATCTATTGGATCAATAAAAAAAGAAACTTTATATATCAAAACACTCTATCCACTCTCCCTCAGTATCTGTAGTTGTTGCTTAGATATTTGCATCAATTTCATTGCATTTTTAATGTCATGATCTTTTCTTTATAATGATTGTGTTACTTGTAACATTCAAAATATCAATCATCAAAATGCATTGTGAAAACAAAATCAAAATAATTCATCACATCAATTAGAGCACTTGCTTCAACTGATAATTGATCATGTACTTAAATCATCGTTGTGCGCTCTTAAACCCCATAGAAAAACATTTTAGTTCACAGAACCCTTAGAAAAAGTATTTCAGCACATATAAAATCCGGCTTGAATCTGTTTAACAGGATTTAAAATTTTCAAAATCTGTTTGGCTAGATTTAACCTAAATCTTGCTTTAATCCAACCAAAAATAGGATACAAAACAGCACCTTAACGGTTAAACTGAAATGAGTAGAAGTGTAGAACATTAGAACTGTAGAAGGCGAAGAAGTCGAAGCAAGTGCAGAGGTCCACTGTCCACGGCTAAGTAATTCTAATTAATTATGCTAATTTAATATCCTAAACCAAACATCTAAACTATTTAGGCTTCGTTTGATTTTTTTCCCGGTATAAAAAACGCCAATATGAGACAAGGTCTTTTTAAAGCGGAGAAGCTAATAAATAATGCTTTTCAAAACGATATAAAAACGGAGTTTTAAAAAAAATCTGCTTCACATACAAACATCTTCCACGCCTGCGTTTACCAATTTCAAACGGAAAAAAGAAGAGAAACCGAAGAAATACCGTGGAAACAAACGAGCCCTTAATTTCAATGAACTAATTTTATGAATGACAAATTAAAACTTCCCATTATCCTATAGTAATTAATAAATAAACAAATTAGTCAATTTTAATATCTTAATCATTAATTGATACCTAAATATGCTCTTTATGCTTCATTTGGGATATCTTTGTTACTGATTTATAAAACAAATTTCTATTTCAAAAATTTCTAGTTCAATAAATTTTTGCAATAAAAATTTGATTTAGAAATCGGTTAGAAATTATCCCAAATAAAACTTTAATTTAATGATAAATTGATGTAAAAACAAATAGAATATTAATGTATTATAAGAATAAATAATAAATCATCCTAATTAAGAGTTTTTTATTCTTATCTTATAATTATTTTACTCTTTCCCATGCTGTGCATAAAATAATATGAACTTTTTTTTTCCAAAGTACACATGCATTCACCTTCTTAAGTGCATTGCTTTATTGGACTAATCAAATCCATTCATCCAACCCTCAACTTTAACTAATTGGTTTGAATTCCAAAAACTTTTTCAGAATGATCAATTCCCACAAATCTCTCCACTAATTTTTTTTTTTTTTTTCATATATAACATTGTTTATATACAACATAGATCCATCAATTATTAAACAAATTCTTTTAACCAACACAATTTTTTTTTCAATAACAACAAAAGTTTTGGACTACTATGATCAATTTAGGTCATTTCCAACCAAACTGCTCGTTTGCAGACTTGCAGCTACCGTAAGCCTCTACCCTAACATCAAAAAGAAATATATTTTGTGTGGTTGTGAACAGTGTGATGTCAATATTGGCTGGGGTGAGAGGGGGGGTCTTGGAGGGCACGTGCTCCCCATCCGAAATTTAGAAAAGCCTGCATCGGGCGCTTCCAGCGAACGGTTTCCAAAAAGAAACTCGAATGGAATTCGCAAGCATAATTTTATAGAGTATGTTGATTTTTCATAATACTTATAAACAATAAAGCGATTAATTGAATCTCAAAAGCAAGATTCAAGTTGGGCTCCCCCTTTAAAAATTTATGGCTTCATCACTGAATATTGGCATTCACAAAAACTCTTTTTTCTAATGAAAATGAAGACGAAAAAGAATCTATATGGAATATTCTTTTCAGGTGTTAGAAATGGAGTTCCGCTGCAAATGAATTACTGTTTGTTATGACTATTATTGTATTTTGAAGTGGAGAATATTGCGGAATTTGATTGGAGATGCCCTTAGTACTTTTTTTTTATATGTTGGAATTTGGAAGTGCATGCATGGGGGCTAAATGCCATTCTAGCAATTATGCAGATCTGAATGATAATCTGATAGAGTTACTCCACCCAATCTTTGAAGGAGCTCTATCTCATTGATCAGTGTGCAAAATAGAGTATTAAGTGGGCGGCTACGCCTTCCACAGCCAAATAAGCCAAACAATTCCCGTAAATACCGTCGTTTCCTTCGCCATCAAATTCTGCAAAGAATTTCTGTACATTAACAGCCAAAATGGACAAAATATAAATATATATTTTTTATTAAAACCATCACAGTAACGTTTTTTTATAAAATGCTCATATATGCATTAAAATAGGTTTAGGGCCACGTTAACTTTGATAAGTCGTTCATCCTTAAGTAGTTGCGAGGGTAAACTAATAAGTCATATTCCTTTGGGACGGCTTTTTTACTGTTTCTTAAAGCTACTTTCTAATACAAAATTAAAATTTTTATAATAAAAAACTATTTTAAAAAGCAATAAAAAAGCCGTCCTAAACAAAGCTAGCCTGAGTTAACTTATTTTGAATTGAATTGATTTAGCTTAAGCTAGATTGACTTAGGTTTCATTTGGGATGACTTTTCTTACGTCTTCTTAAAACAGATTTTAGTTACAAAAATTAATTTTTTTTTTGTACTAAAAATTTGTTTTAAAAAGCAGTAAGAAAGTCATCCCAAACAAAGACTTAGATTTTGTTTGGATTGACTTTCTTACAAGGTTGTTATAAAAAAAGTAAATTTTTAAATTATTGTAAGAAGTTGCTTCCATGTCAAAAAATTTTGTTAAGTAATAGAAAATCAATGGTCAAACATAAATTATGATTATAGTCTGAAAAAACAAAATAGCATGAAAGTTTTTCCGAAATGAAACCTGAATTTGAACCAAAAATTTTTGAATATTTGAATACAAAACTTCAAATTTTTTAGGTGTTCCCATCTTTGTTCATCCCATCTCAAATGAAAATAAATCCATCAAGAATCCGAACCTAGAACATAGCAATCATAAAACAGTGTCTCAGATTATGAAGCGTCTGCTAGGGTTTTGCCCCCTTCGGGCTTAGCCCGCCGCCTTCATCTTCTTCCGCCCCTTTCCGTCGAGGGGTTTAGCTATGGCGAAAAAGCTTTTGGATCCTGGATTCCTCGCTGGTAAGCATCCTAAATCGTTTAGGGATGCTTTGTCTGGTGATTCCATCATCTCTTTTCCGGATTTCCGCATATCTTCGAACCGAGGTATGCCATCCTTATGGTTCTCGGAAGAGGAATTTCTTCACCTTGCTAAACCGTTTGAATTTGCTTTGGTTGGGAGATTTCCTCTCAAACGCCCCACTTTAGATTCTATCCGTAAATTTTTTTTTTTCGGTTTGAAATTATCGGGAGAATTTTCGGTCACTCTCTTAGATCAAACTAATGTTTTGATTAAGCTTCATAATGATTTGGATTATGCTAGGGTCTTTGCTCATAGATCTTACTTGGTTTTTGGGTGTTTCATGAAAGTTATTAAATGGTCCCCTGTTCTTGATCTTGCTGAGGAATCACCGGTTGTGCCTGTTTGGTTGTCTTTTCCTGGTTTACGCCCTCACCTTTTCTCTTCTCGCATTTTGTTCGGTTTGGGTTCCATTTTCGGTAAACCGATACATACTGATAATGCAACTGCAGTTGGTTCTAGACCTTCTGTAGCTCGTATTTTGGTCGAATTAGATGTTACCAAAACCTATCCAGATTCTGTTTGGTTAGGGCCGGATAAATTGGGGTATGTCCAGAAGGTTGTCTTTGAATGCATGCCTGTTTTCTGTTCTGCATGTAAAACTTTAGGGTCATAATAAAATGGAATGCTCTAACCGGAAATCTAAAATTCCCACGTCGGAGCTTATAGCTGCAAATTCTCTCAAAGAACCTATTTCTTCTGTTGATCCGGTTATTTCTCGTGATTGTGATGAACTGGGTAATGCGGAAGATGCTTCTTTAGCTAAAGATGCTATTGATTGTGAAATTCCTATTAGTAGTAATATGGATGATGTTGAGCAAGTTGCTTTGCCTGTTATTGTTGGTCGGATTGATCCTATCGACCAAGCTGGTGTTTCTATTAATGCTGGTGGAATTAATGAGACTGAGGTGGTTGTTGGGCTGGATGTTGACACTGTTATTGGTGGTGTTGGTGGGATGGAGAATGAAGTTAGTTGTGCTTTGTCTCCTTATGCTCCTCCTTTTGTTCCTCCTGTCTTATTTTCTAATTTTGTTGAGGTTGTTAATGTGGCTGCTTCGGTGGGGGTGTCTCATGATGTTATTTCTCCGGAACTTAATTTAGCTGTTGACCCTAAATGTAATGAGGGTATTAATTCTTTAGTTGATGTTCCGGTTAATGTTGTTGATTCGCATTTTGCTGGAAATTTTTTGGGTGATGTTTCGGGATCAAATGTGCGGAACAATTTGAATTGGTTGGAGTCGTCGGAGGGGGAATTGGGTTCTGATTCTGATGATGATTTCATACCTTCGCCGGAATTCTGTGGTGGTTCAGATCCTGGTTTTGACTTTAATCTTGTTAATGTTAGGCCTGTTTCTGTGGTTGGCTTTCGGGGCAGGGCCCGCGGTCGTGGTCGGGGTCGCCGTCGCCGTTAGTCTTTTGTTTCTGTTTTCTATGGTTTTTGGCTTTTTGTGGTGGTTGGTTCAGTCAGTTGGTTTTGCGTCGTTTTAGGGCAATGATGGGTTGGGGCACATCATTGCGTCGTGCTTGTGGCAACCATAGCTGTGGGTTCATTTCGGGTAGCTTCGAGGTGCTATTGGATGGCCCTTGTGACGTGTTGCTGGTGTTTGCCTCAACCGCCCCTGAGCCCGCACCTTATTGTATTTTCCTTTCCTTATTTTTTTCCTTCTTTATTTCTCATATTGTACTGTTCTCTTAATTTTTATTAATAGTAGTTTCTGTTAAAAAAAAAAAAAATCCATCAAGAATCAGCTAGCATGGAGTCGAACAAGCGGCTACAAAGATAAGATGCAAGAACATTTTGTTTTATAAATTTTTAAAGGAGCTAAAATTTATTTCTAGTGTTTCATAAAATAACAAAAAAAGTCACAAATAAATCTGTAAATTATTTTAGTCCCAAAGTGTCACATTATCCCTCAATATAATCTCTCAAATATACTAAATTAATCCAAAATAGTTCCTCATGTTATAATTCTGATATAAAATTATTCTCAATTTAGTCTCTCAACTCTATAAAATTGATCTCCAAATAGATCATTATAAATCAATTTTATATAGTTAATGGACTAAGTTGGAGTAACCACATTAGTACAAATATATATATATATATATATATATATATATATATATATATATATATATATATATATATATATATGGCTATTTTTAATTTTTACCTCTTACAATAGTTATATTTATTTTTAAAATAGTAAATAAAATAATTAAACAGTAATTGCTTTTCAGAAATAAAAATAAAATAGTAAATCATACTAAAAAGGCCTTAAATTGTTTTCTCTCTCTACATTAAAGTATCATAAAAATTTTGAATAATATGTAAACTAACCTATTTTAATCTTAAATTATTTTTTAAGAAATAAAAAAAAATGATAACAAATAATATGGATGTCAATAAATTATTTGATCCATCAACTTTACTAAAAAAATTAGAGTTCAAGTTGATCCATTTAACAAATGGGTCCAACATTTCAACCCACTTATTAAATCAATCAAGTTCGGGTTGATAAGCCAACCCCATTTTGATCTGAAGTTACATGTTTAATATTTTCTTCTTAATTTTTTATTTGTTGGTATAATCTTCTTATTTTATAATCAATCAACCTAAAATTATGGTTATCAAGTTAATAAAAAATTATTTTTTTTAATTAAAACAGGTTATCAGAATAATGCATTCGCGCTGATAGCACCTCATATTCAGCTTCACTTTTTGACATGTTTATTAAGCAGATCGAATTTGAATTGATATATTCCGATCTGCTTAATTTCAGATCATATTCAAATCCGACCCGTTAACTCATTTTTACACCCATAAAAAAATCATACCAAACAGGCTTTAAATAATTTTCTCTCTCTGCGCTAAATAATCATTAAGTTTTTTAATAAATAAGAAAAACAAAAAATAATGTAAGAGGCAGCGAGGATATCAGGATTAAAAGTAGGCGAGAAAGGTGCGACACCACTACTAAACAATAAAAAATTAAGGCAAAAAAAATTATCAAGTTTTTTTTTTCTTTTTCTTAAATTGTGATATATATTATTAAAAAAATAAGATCACATGTTTTATTAATTCATAAATAATCCAGACTTTATATGAAAAATTAAAATATTCATAACTAATTTTAAGAAATTATTTAATTTTGAAGGCATTTATGCCCAAAAAAATTTATGCTGACATAAAATATTAAATAAAAATTAATTTAAAAAGTACTTATAATATTTTTTAAATATTTATCTTTTTCACGAAAATAATTATTTTTTAAATATGTAATTAATATCAAAGGCAGCCAAAGCGACTGTGGCTTAATCTGATAGCGATTGGAACTCATGCTGTCTTCGCTTGATGACAATTGAGTCTCTTTGATATATTTTTTAAGAATTTTAGACTTAATTTATTTTTTTATTATAAAAATGTTTTAAAGATATATAATATTTAATTATTTATGATATAAAATAAGGATAAATTATTATATTGTCTAGGTGAGCAGAAATTCAAATATACAAAGAGATTTGTTGGATCTCAGTGATAGAATTTTAATAAAATTTTAATGAACTGTTAACTGTTATTTTGTTTTAAATGATGAGTGATAAATTATAAATTTGAATTTATGAACTTAAATAAATATGTATTTTTTGAAAGAAATACAACTAAAATTCAGAGATATTGAATAGGATTGCAAATGCACAAAGCTGAGTTGAGCAGTTCCTTGTTTATGTTTATGTTCTTTTCTTATTAATTTGCTCAAGCTTAATTCAAGTTTTTCTGTTTGTGTTCAAATTAGGCTCCTTTAGATTTAGGCTTTATTTGGAACGCTTTTTTACTGTTTCTTAAAACAGTTTTTTAGTTTAAAAATTAAAATTTATGTAAAAAAAAAATCACTTTAAAAAGCATTAAAAAAGTCGTCCCAAACTTAGGCTTAGTTTGAGACAGTTTTCTTACTGTTTTATAAAACTGTTTTCTAAAACAAAAAATTCAAATTCAAAAAATATTTATACCAAAAAACTGCTTCATAAAGCAGTAAAAAAACTGTCGCAAACGAAACCTTGAAATGAAAGATGATTAAATTTGGTTTGTATTCGGTGCATTTGGATTTGTATGATGCTTATCAAGATTTAAACAAATGGCTCGTATAAAATAATAAATGAGCTTTATGGGGCTATTAACAATATTTTTATAATGATTAAAACTGACTTTAAAAATGTTTTTATATGAAAATGTAAAGTAATTAAATTTAATTGAAAATATAGAAATTTATATGAAAGTGTAAGATTTTTTTTAATGTAAAACAAACTATAAAAAAATTAATTGTTTTGAAATTTTAGAAAATAATATACTTTTTTGAATTAATGTTATCAAGTAGTGAACCTCAAATGAAAGCAATAGTAATTAAGGATTGATTAATAGTTTAAAATATTAATAGGAGAGTTATTTAGGTATGCTTAAATGCTAAAAATTGATTAATAAATGAATTGAGTGCTAAGCTAATCTCAACTTGTGATTTAAGTTAATTATCATTCTTAATAAATAATAATATATAGGATTTAAATTTTGTAGCGGTTTTGACTAATGAATTTAATTGATTAACCATAATTACATAATTCCATCATAATATTTTTTTGAAAATATATAAATTAATTTAACTTGAATAAAAGTAATTAGCTACCAAATGATTGCTAATTAAGCTATGTTCATCAACTTATTATCAATCTAATCAAAATGAGATAAATTTAATTTAAAAGAATTAATTAGATTATTTGATCATATTTTAATCCAAATAAATCTCAATATTCTTAAATTTATTTTAAGATAAATAATATTGCACTAATCTAAAAAAAAAAGTTAAAGACTTGCTTTATCCTTCCTTATATCAAATTTTTTTCAATTTAATTAGAAAAGAACTATGTTTGAATAAATTTAAATTTTATAAATTTATTTTAATATGAGTATATTTATCAAAATATTTTAATATAATTTTATTTCAATTTAATTAGAAAAAATTTATGTTCGAATAAATTTTAAATTTTATAAATTTATTTAATAGGAGCATAATATATAAATAACTAAATAATTCTTGTATTATATTATCGTCAAATGTTAAATGCCACCCTAATTAGTTTTTATCGCCATATTCTCACACATCAATAAAATTATCTTTCCATTAAAGATTAAACATATAAAGAATAATTTAGATTTTATTTGAGACAACTTTCATATTATTTTATTTTTCATATGGCAATCATAATTTTTATTTGACAAGTGCTTTTTTCTACAAGAATTTTTCCAGGGAAAAAAAAACTTTCTCTGTTACAGTATTAATCCAACTTTAATAAAAAGTTGCAGGCGATCCAAACAGATTAATTTCTAATACAACATAAATCAGGCTTAATGGAAGCCAACTTACTTAATTTAACCAATTATTAAGCCAGCTTAAACTTAAGCTATAAAAAATAATTAAAAAAACTCATATTCAAATTTCAGAATAAAAAATAATATTAAAAGCAGATACAATTTTACAGAAAACAATAAATAAAAAAGCTCAACAAGATCTCCCATATTGAATAGCTTGCAGAAAAAAAAAAAAAAAAAAAAACATTTTACAGTACAATAATTCGATCTAAGGGAAGCGAGCCGGGTCCAATTCCTGAGCCGATCGATTTTCTCTGTTTCCCCCCAAATATTTTTCTTCAAGTCGCCTTCTTCATCTTCTCACTTCCCTCTGTCACAGATTTCTCTCCTTCTACCTCTATGAATTTTCGACCGTTACTTTCTACAGCCCCAGCAGGATATAGTATACCAGCGTTATAGGCAGAGCAATTAGCATCCCAAATATAACCCTGCGTTGATTAACAAAGCACATCAATGTAATTTCAAGTCAACAAATCGACTGAGATGATGGTTAAGATAAGAAAATCAATCAAAATCAATTTTTTATTAAACCGACTTAGCGTAATTAGCGTACTCACCCTGTGCTGAGGATAGAAGGATGAACACCGTACTCCTTGGCGAAGACGAAGGGGACGATCCCTTGTGGAAGGGCCGCCTGTCATTAATGGCTTCGTTAGAGACACAGTTTTGCATCAACGGATGATGAGAAATAGGAGAGCGAAGAGAGAGAGAGAGAGAGGGAGAGAGAGAATGACCTGAACAATGGCGACCTGTAAGAGAACGCCACGTAAGCCGACGGCGATGGAGGCGGCAGCCATAATGGCCGGGCCTACGAGGAATCTCAAGGCCATGGAGAAAGCTGCCATCTTGTTTCCACATGCTATGATCCTGGGCTGTAACGCCATGAACAGACCTGCAAGTTCTCTCTCAGCTTCAGTTATTATTTCCATTACAGAAACTCAGAAAAATATGAAAATGATAATAAGCGAAGAAGTAAATTCAGACCGAGGCTGAACATTGCCATTCCCAGACCAGCATCCGACAATATGGAAATGGATTTCGAAACAATGGCAGGCATCTCAATATTCCATCTGCAGATTATAATTTTGTACAGTTAATTATACATTTTTGTGTAAAAGAAATTAAATATAAATATGCTATAACTACTAATTTTCTAAAAATAAGATATTCAGGAGATGAAAAAATGTTAGGTTGTTATATACCTGCAGGAGATTAATGACCAGATCAGACCAATCAGACTGGAATAGGTGTTCGGGTTGCGAATAAGCTTTCTCCACACCATTATTAGTATCAGCCTTGTCATGACACTCGTCGGCGGCATAGCCGCCGCCGCCGCCACCGTCGCACTTGCTTTCACATCTTCTTCTTGCATCTTCTCTTCGTCGCCGGCTTCGGGCACACCTTCCCTGTCTCTCATTACACCCCTGTTCGCGAAGCTGAAGTCCCCCCTCTCCAAATACTCATCTTTCCGACCATCCCCTGCAAAAAAAAATTAAATTTTTCACAACCAGCTGAACTAAAAAAGATCAAGGTTAACATAAATTGCCTAATTTCCCAACCTTTTGTCGGAGAAACAGTCAATCTAACTTCTTTAGCCCCGTTAGCCTCTCCTGCCGCCGGAAAGCCATATTCTTGATTATTCCCAAATACGTCGGATACCGGAGAAGCAGTTGAGCTCCACACAAACATATGTAAATCTTTCCCCGCGCCACCACCTCCGCCTCCGGCGGTGGTATCCTCCGCTTTCACCCCCTTTCTTCCCAAAACACTCAGATTCGGAGCAGAGTAATGCAACCTCGTCTTCGTCCCCGGAGCCGGAACATTACTCAAACTCTCCTCCTCAAAATTAGACGGCCGAGGCGTATTTCCTCCGCCGCGCAGCCCATACACATCACCGGAGCCGAAATTCGAGCTCCGGCCAACCATAGAGTAGAAATCCGTGTTGTTAAAACTCGAACCACGAGGCGTCGGATTTCGGGAAGATTGCAACGAGTAGATCTCCGCATTCGTCAAATTCGACGCCCGCGGCGTTGCCGCCGCGCCGGCTAATCCCTGCCCCGACCGCCGCGAATAAACATCCGATCTCGAAGCATTAGACCGCCGCACCGTCACACGCATCTTTCCATCCTCCTTCACCTCAGCCTCCGTCTCAATCGCCTCTCGGCGACCGTCGAGCGAAAGCACATCCGAATCGACGGTGATCGAAACAATGGAAGCCGCCGTGGTGGGGAATTGATCCGCAATAAGTAACCTTGCAGCGCGATACTCGAACATGAAGAGCATCAGAGTATACCAAATTATACACTGCAAGACGACGATTTGAACCATGAGGCTCGCGGAGAAGTCGCCGTACATTCCTTTGAGGAGGGGGATGCCCATGACGAGGGTGTTGGGAAGGGTGGAGAGGGAAAAGAAGGTGATGGACCATTCGATGGAGGAGGAGCGGCGGGAGATGGCGGGCCAGACGGCGAGTGAAGCAAGAACCAGCAATTTTTGGAGGGAGTCGGCGGCGAGGAAACGGAGGTTCATTGCAAAAGGATTGTTGGAAGAGATGAAGTGGAAGGAGAGGAGAGGGACGGCAAAGAGAGCGACGAAGCGGTTGATGCCGGCGCATTGGTCAGGGGTGAAGATGCGCCAGTGTTTGACGGAGCAGTAGGCGAGGAGCATGGCGACGTAGAGAGGGACGATGGCGGTCATGACATGGTAGAAGTCAGTAGAGGTTATCATTTTGTGATTAATGGTGGTGAGAAAACTTTTTCAGTAAGGGAGGAAGATGCAGAAGATGGTTATGGTTATGGCATCGAGGACCTATGTGTAGAGTTTTTATATTGAGCTTGGGATGTCTTCGTGTGGCGATCAGAGGAGAGAGAGCGCGATTGAAGCGTTCTTTATTTTAACGTTTGGATTCTGAGAGCTCTTTGGAGTTTCCTTCGTAGCTTTCGCCGCGGCATTGTAGCTCTGCCGCGCGCCCCGGCTAATAAATAGGGATGCTGTTCTCGAATTAGAACAAATGAAATTATTCTGATTACCATTTTTTAAAATATAATTACAATAATTCTTCTTAGTTAATCCCGCGAATTTCAACCGAAAAATATGAGGGATCCACTACTCAGTCAAATCTTATTATTCACATATTTATATATTTACAAATTTATCTCAAGAGATTCAAAATTGATAATAATCATTTTTTTTTGCTCAAGAGAAGAGGACCAGTGTTAAGAGTTATGGATATTAAGTTTTAGGCTATTGTTTTTTTTTTTTTTTTCAATTTTTAAGATATTTTTGTACTTAAAATTATCTTTATAAAATAATAAAAAAGTCATATATCCAAACGAAGCCAAAGAATCTTTTTGAATGGTCGCAATTTTTTATAAAATTATTGTGAAGTTATTGTGGAGAAATTAGCTTAAGTGCTCTGATTATTAAAATAAAATCATAAGATAATAGTAAAAAAATTACAGATATTGTCTGAAAGCATGTCAAACAAATCCTAAATCAAAAATCAATTTATAATTTGCTTCGCTCAATGTGAGATTGATTGAATAACTTGGAGTTGATCATGAGTCAAGCTGAATTGGGTTGTGATTAGATTGTTAATGGTGATAATATGATTCGATATTTTGATGAAATTATATTATATTTTATTCTACTTTTAAAAGAATAAATATAGAATGTTATTTTTTTTTACAAGTATTAATTATCTTATGAAATAAAATTATATTTTGAAGCATGCATAAATATTGATTAAAAAAAAAATAGTGGCCATTTAGATTAGATAAGGATGGACTGAGCAAAGTTTAGTTTTAAATATAAAATAATTAGCAGTTTGATATAAAATGATTAAGGTTTTAAAAGAATCTAATCCATTATTGAATTGAGCTTAGACTTTAATTTATTTGCTTAGTGCTTCTTTTAATTTTATTCTTTTTTTTAATTATTCTCTTAGGTTCATATTCTTGTTTTTTTTTTAATAATGTTTGTGGGGTCCACTAGTATAACTGTATAAGTGTGGGATGGGCTGTCTGGCTTAGGAGTATTTGAGGCCTAAGATCAGGGAAAATTATTGTGTCCGGTGTCCGGATTCGTCTGGACACCAATAAAAACGCGCCACGTCTCTCAAAAATATCAGAGCCCAGTGCATTTGGGTGAGGTGGCATATCTAAATTGGATGTCCGCATGTCAGGTGACCAGACTCGATAATTTGCCCAAGATCATGAACAAAGACCTGCAAGGTTAGAGAAGAGGAAAACAGAGAATAGAGAATGTGGTATAAGGCCCTTTCATTTCATTCGAAGATCCATCACGTTTACAGCATACAGTGGAAGTTTATAAAGAGCTCTTTGGGGAGACAAGCAGTTGGGAATGTCAGGGCCATTAGCGGCAGACTGCAGCGCCAGGTGAGACGAGGTTCAATACTGCTGAGATGGCAGGTCGTGGTAATGATGTTGACCCGCAGGTGTTAGTGGAGGTGTGTTAACAGCCCCCCTCAAATGAACTCTCTGGGAGATAGAGGGTTAATTTGGCGCGTAAAAGAGAAAATCTGTTTGCGTTTAATGGCTTAGTGAGGATGTCCGCCGGCTGATCCATTGAGCTGATGTGAGACACCTCGATAGTTTTGTGTTTGATGTGATCACTGATGAAATGATGATCAATCTCTATGTGTTTGGTTCTCGCGTGAAACACAGGATTGTTTGCGAGGGCGAGTGTAGAGATGTTGTCACAAAAGATTGGGGTGGGCATTTGTTGCGGAGCCTGAAAATCTTCCATTAGATGACGTAGCCAGAGAACGTCTGAAGTAGCCGCAGCTAATGCCCTGTATTTAGCCTCAGTTGAGGATCTCGCCACTATGGATTGTTTCTTCACACTCCAAGAGATGAGATTGCTGCCAAGATAAGTGCAGAATGTTGAGATGGATTTTCTATCCTCTGTATTAGCAGCCCAGTTGGCATCACTGTATGTGGAGAGATGTAGGGAACCAACTTTGAGTGGGAGACCGTAGTGCATTGTCCCCTTGATGTATCTGAGTAGGAACTTGAGGAGGTGATGATCGGAAACAGTCGGGTTGTGCATACGTTGACAGATAATGTTGGTGGCGAAGGCAATATATGGTCTTGTTACTATTAGATATTGTAAAGATCCTGCGAGTTGACGGTAAAGAGTGGGGTTATCGTATGGAGTGTGATCCACAACATCTGTTGAGGACTTCAGGGAGATAGGAGTGGCGACGGGTTTGCTGGAATCAAAACCAGAAGAGAGCAGGATGTCACGGGCGTAGTGCGACTGGTTCAGGAAGAGACCAGTAGAAGTATGGGTAATTTGAATGCCCAGAAACAGTTTTGCAGTCCCGAGCTGTTTTAGATTAAAGTTCGTCTGTAGTTGGTGTAGGAGCTGCTGAATTGTTTGCTGATGATTGCCGGTTAGCAGCAAGTCATTAATGTAGATAAGCAGGAATAGCTGGATCTGTGGGGTGATGTAGATCAGTAAGGAGGGATCCTCTTTACTTAACCTGAAGCCGAAGTTTAAGAGGAACTGTGTGAGTTTGTTGAACCACTGTCTAGGAGCCTACTTTAGGCCATAGATGGCTTTGTGCAGTTTGCACACATGATTGGGATGATTTGGATCGATGAAGCCCTGTGGTTGCTTCATATAGACGTCTTCTTGAAGCTCATCGTGTAAGAAGGAGTTGGCTACATCGAATTGAAGTATAGGCTAGTTCCTTTGGATGGATATGACAAGGAGGACCCGAATTATAGGCATTTTAGCCACCGGGCAGAATGTTTCATGATAATTGATGCCACACTGTTGAGTATAGCCCTGCGCGACTAAGCGGGTTTTGTGGCGGTGAATGATTCCATCTGCGTTAAGTTTGGTCTTGAAAGTCCACCGAAAGCCTAGTATAGACCATGTCCCTTGCTTTTGAAGTGTAAGGAATTCAATGGACATTGCTTGTCTCCACACGGGTTGTTTGATAGCATGAGAGTAGCAGGAGGGCGTTGGAGTTGAGTCAGTAACAGCAAGCAGATCAAAGATCTTCTTTGGTTTTAGGTGGCCAGTTTGGAGTCTCGTTTGCATTGGGTGGTGAGGGTGTGGAGGTTCAGTGACTTGTTGGGTAGAAGGAGAATTGGAGGTGTGAGAGTTGGAAGGAGAATTGTGATCGGATTGTGGTGATTGTGGTGAGATGAGTTCAGTTGGTGTTTGTGTGGATTTAGACGGTGTTGAGGTGTAAGTAGAAATGGGAATTAAGAGGAGAGGAGAAGTGGCCGTGATAGAGGAAGTGTTGGATGGAGGTGGGGGTTTTGTGTAGGGAAAGTTGAGTTCTTGAAAATGGACATGACGAGAGATATGTAGTTTTTGATTTTGAGGGTTGTAACATCTATATCCTTTGTGGGAGGTAGAATACCCTAAGAAAAATGCAAGGAGTGGAGCGATGGGCTAATTTGTGTGGTGTTTGAGGTTGAAGCCACGGAAAACACAAACAACCAAAGGTTCTTAGATGTTCATAATTGGGAAGATGGCCATGAAGACGCTGATATGGAATTTGATGATTGAGAGATGATGTGGGTAATCTATTGATTAGGTAATTGGCTGTTTGAATGGCTTCAGCCCAGAAGTTGGGTGTGAGGTTGGCAGCGTGAAGTAGAGTGCGAGTTGTCTCAACCAGATGTCTGTGTTTGCGTCTCGAAACTCCATTTTGTTCCAGAGTGTAAGGACAGCTAAATTCATGTTTTATTCCGTGAGAGAGCATGAAGTGTTTGAATTCCTGGCTGGTGTATTCACCTCCCCCATCCGAGCGAAGTGTGGCTATGGGAGAGTGAAAGTGTGTTTTAATCATGTTGTAAAAATTTTTGAATTTTAAGAAGCTTTCGCTTTTAGCATGCATAAGGTATATCCAGCAAAATCGAGAGCAGTCGTCTATGAAGATAATGTAATATCGATGTCCATGTAGAGAAGGGACCAGAGAGGGACCCCAAACATCGGTGTGGATTAAACTAAATAACTTAGATACATGGTTAGCTTCCTTCGAAAACAGAAGTCTGTGGCTCTTGGCCACTTTACATGAAGAGCAGAGAAAATTCGTGGATCTATTACATATACTAGGTAAAAGTTGAGATAGTGTATCCAATGTGCGTTGATGAGGATGACCCAATCTAGAGTGCCAGAGTGAGGCGGAGGCGAGTTGTGTGCTGAGGGCTTGAGTAGAGTGTTGAGTGCCGGAGTTTAGAGGATAGATTCCGTTTTGATTATATCCACGGAGAAAAATTTTGTTGTCCAGCAGATCCTTGATGACAAAACCATTATAGTCAAAGGAAATGGAGCATTGATTGTCAGTGGTTAGACGAGATATGGAGATTAAATTATGTGTGAGTGAAGGTACATGAAGAAGATGTTTGAGATGAAGCTTACGGTTTGTGTCGGGTAAGGGTAGGATACCAGCACCATTGTGAAGAATTGGCAAAGACGATCCGCTTGCTGTTGATACTGAGTCAGTCCCCTGATACGGAGCCGAGTGTTGAAGATTGGAGATGTCTGATGTGAGATGGGTAGATGCTCCCGAATCCAGAATCCAGTCATTTGTGGGAGACGATTGGTTTTGCGTGAGTAAATCTATGAGATTGGATGGAGTCGGAGAGATGTAGTTTGAGTTGTATCTGTGCCAACAGGCGACCGCAAGATGACCTAGTTTGCCACATATCTGGCAGTAGACTCTGTCTCCTGTCTTCGGAGCGGGCGGTGTGGGACGATTGGTCTGAGCGGAGCTGAATGTGGTAGAGCGTCCTTTGTTTCCTCTGTAGTTGGAGGTTCTTCCTCGACCTCTTGTGGCATATAAGGCCTGATGATCGGCATTCGCCATATTGTCTTGCTACACCTCAGATTGTAGATTTATCTCTTCACTGCAAAGCAGTGAGTAGAGGGACTCTAGTGTTATAGGATGTGGTGAGATGCGTATCGCTGCCTTGAACGGATTGTACGAAGGCGGTAGCCCCTTGAGAGTGTAGTGAATTATATCCTCCGTGTCTATGTGACAACTAGCCGCAGCTATGTTGTCTATGAGTGATTTGATCTTGCTCAGGTATTGTGTTACAGTTAGATCGCGCATTTGAGTGTTGTGAAGCTAACTCTTCAATTGTTTCACTCTTGATCTGTTTGTAGGTTGCAGGCGTAGCTCCAATGCATTCCATATGTCCTGCGATGTCTTGAGATGCAGAATGTGGGGAAGCACGGAAGGTGAAATAGTTGAGTACAATGCAGAGATGAGATTCTGGTCCACTAATTTCCACAGTTTGTGGTCAGCAGATCCAGCTGCGTCTGAGCTCTCGGGTGGACACGGAAGAGTTCCGGTGATGTAACCATCAAATCCATTGGCGGTGAAGGCTTGAAAGATTTGAATACTCTAAATGACGTAGTTGTCTATTGTGATATGAGTATGCACTATAAATTTGAGATTAGACATCAAAAATTTGAGCGAAGGAGGTATTGATACTGCCGTCATGGCGGTGAGCAGCATCGAGGAGGAAGACGACTGAGAGGAGGAAGATTGGTCTGTCATTCTTCAACAATGAGAGTTCTGCATGAGGTTCTTGCTCTGATACCATGAACGAAGACCTGCAAGGTTAGAGAAGAGGAAAACAGAGAATAGAGAATGTGGTATAAGGCCCTTTCATTTCATTCGAAGATCCATCACGTTTACAGCATACATTGGAAGTTTATAAAGAGCTCTTTGGGGAGACAAGCAGTTGGGAATGTCAGGGCCGTTAGCGGCAGACTGCAGCGCCAGGTGAGACGAGGTTCAATACTGCTGAGATGGCAGGTCGTGGTAATGATGTTGAGCCGCAGGTGTTAGTGGAGGTGTGTTAACAGATCAGACTTTTGTAGGGCACTTTTGATGGTGATGGAAAATTAGCTTGAGAGGTTAACAAATTAATTATAAAATTTAAAAATAAATATTTTATGTAAAAGCAGTTTTATTTAATATCAGTAACATAGCATAAGGGGAATCTTTCTCATTCCTAATATTAATACCTATTAAAATCAAATAAAATATTACTAAAACAATAATGCAAAAATTATGCATAATTAATTGACTCAATGTGATAAATCTAATGGCTCCTAAAATATTAATATTCAAATTCAAATTAAAAAAAAATATTGATTAGAGAAGAAAAAATACATAGAGCCATATCACATCAAACAATATCTTTATTCCTCTCTTTTTATAATTTTTTATGATTATACTATAAATTTTTTTTAAAAGAAATATCTATTAGCTTACCGTCCTATATAAGGCAATATGTCTTCAAAAAATGCAAATTAGTCAATTCTTCAGCCAACCTTTCTTGTACGCATATATGCCATATGATGTACTTTTCTTAAATAATAGATGCAAATCATATTAATATTACAAACTTTAACATATATATTCGACTTGCATGTCAGTATGTGTATCCTACTAGTGTACTCATGTTGGAATGCATGTCATATCAAATGAACTATAAAAAAATGCATGCCAAATCAGACCTAATAGAATAAATATACGAGTCCTAAATCATTTTCAGTGTGCCTTTATTCTTATAATTTTACGTAAAATATGATATATGTAAAACTACTTAGTAAAATATCAATATGATCATAATAAAACGTTCAAAATAAAAAAATATTTATGACATATAAAAAATTACATGATTAAAGTGTGCTAGATTGGAAAGAAATGCATTTTTATCATTTTTAAGAAAGAGGAAAACCCATAAATCAAAATTATTAAAAATAGAAGTAGGATTAAGGTTATATTCCACAATCCGAACAACTTTGCTAAGTGAGAAGACAAATATACATGGTTTAAAACAAACTTTTCTCCTCTCTCCCTTCTCTCCTTCTGTCCTCTTCCTAGACCAAAAGAAGCAAAATGAGGGTTTAGGGAGATGGCTTTAGTACTTAGATGTAATAGTGGAATGAGATATTTAAAAAGATAATTTCAATGGCCTAAAATTATAGCACTTGAGAACATGACACCGCACTGTTAACCCTAAATACTGCATAATAGAGGAATTAGTGTCACTCTGCCAAAGCCCAGCACTACCACACTCAATCACCCAAAACACTCCAAACAAAGAGTTAAGCGTCGCTATGCCCAGCAGCGTACTGTCGTAGTGCTCCCATCCAAAATTTCATGCATGCAAGATTTTCTTTGAAAGGTATTTTGTAATCATTAATCAATTAAAGTTGAGGTCGTTACATCAAGTGCCACCACTACATACTTCTTATGATAAGATAAATTATGGATATTTAAAAGACGATTACAATATATTATTATCGCACCTGAGGAAGTTTCCTTGAGGCCAAGCATCTATAATTCTCTTGTTCCATTCTCCTTCCTTCACTCTTAAGGAAAGGGAAAGGAAAGTAAAAAAACTTCCCTCCACAGTAATGCAGTTAGTCTGGCTGGCTAAAGAAAGCTAAATAAAGAGAGGAAAAAAGGGCAAATAAATGAGGCATCAGCGGGGGGCCTATGGTGAAGTAATTCTGAGATTGATATTTTGTTTTCTAGGGAACTAGACCTTGCCTATTGTCCAGGAAGTGTGACACGACTAGCTCTGCCATGGCTTCTGGAGATAATATCAAAATATTTATTTAGCATAGCTCGTAAAGAGTTCTTTTAAGGAGGCATGTTATTTTAAGGAAGTACATGAGATTACTTTCTTAAATAAGTCATCTTCTAAATGGATCATAGGAATTTAGAATTACATTTTTTGGGTATAATTATTTTAGAACTCATTAAAAAAAACCTTCGAAATATTGTCCCCAAAAGATTCAAAAGTGGGAAAAAAAAAGTTGAATGGTGAATGGTGAGAACTAAAATTTTGTCAAAATTTTAAATTAAATAAATAAATAAAAAGGTTGAGCACAAAAAGCGAGGACAATCCACCATTATTAATATCACAAATGAATATAAAATCAACTTTAGTAAATTTTAGTTGACTAAAAATTAAAATTTTAATTTTAATTTGATTTGATATATAAATAATTCAAAAAATTTTAAATTTGACATGAATTTTTTAATATTAAATCAATTAAAATCAAAATTAATTTTTAAATTAATATGAGAATCAAATTATTTTTGAGCTATTTGAAAATAAAAAAATAATATTAAAGCCGCATTGATTTGTTTGCCAAAAGAAAAAAATTATAGATGATTCCTTACCAAAAAAATTCATTCGATCAAATAACAATTTTGATGTAAGTGTTTCAAATAATATATATATATATATATATATATATATATATATATATATATATATATATATATATATATATATATATATATATATATATATATATATATATATATATATATATATATATATTATATCATTTTCAGCAAATTTATTATCAAAATATGTATCTTGATGAGAAAATTTTAATAAGCATAAGATATCACTCTACAAATTTATACTCTACTGTTATAATTTTTTTAATAAATAATAATATTAAAGTATTTTAAACAAAAATATAAAAGAATAAATTAAAAAATAGAAGGAATTTAAATAAGCATAAAACAAAATTTTACCTTTTAAAAAAAATTCTAACATTCTCTAATAAAAGTAGATATATATCTTTTATATTTTATTATTCTATGTAAAAATAGTATCAAAATACAGTAATATGATTGTTTAAACATATAAGTGAATTAACAGTATACTTTAACTAGCTAGCTTACCCTCCTAATTATGATTAACACTTAATTAAGCATCGATTAATTAACAATTAGTGGCGTACTTAGTCGGCCATACTAAAATCCATATAAATAATGCTAATCATTAAAATAATTTAAGCAACAATGATTAATACACCATGGATCTTTCTAGGAGATTATGGAGCTTTTCCTGTGCACGTGCATGGGAATTTTGATCAAGAGAGAAAGAGACCATTTTAACATTACTTTTACTATTTCCAAAAAAAAAAAAAAAATTTACTGATTGTCTTCTTTAAAAATCGTGCACAACTCGAGCCTTTTAAAAGAGAAAGGGTCTTCCTCTTAATAATAGTAGCTTCACATTTAATTTGAACAGTTTTATTATTGTTTTTTAAAGTAATTTTTAATATAAAATTTTTTTAATTTAAATTTTGAAAGTAAAAAATTATTTTAGAAATGATTAAGAAAGTTGTCCAAACGAAGCTTTACTACAACTGTTTTGTCTATGTTTTTTTGGAGTACGAAGCTGTTTTTTTTTAGTATTTATTTATTTTAGTTATTATTATATATTTGATTGATAATTATTTTTAGAAAAATTATAATAAAAAATTTATTTTTTAAGTAAATCTACTAATATATGAGAATTATAAATAACTACTCTTAGATTAAAAAAACATATATTTATAATACTCATAACATATTTAAGAAAATTTATTTTCCAACAATTTTACATATTACAATTAGAGATATTTGATGTGATTTGATTTAAAGTAAAATTTCCAAAAAAAAAATAATAATAATAATTGAATTTTAAAAATTGAAAAATTTGAGTGAAAATAAATGGCGAATCCTCAATCAAACTTAATCTAAAATATGAATAAAAATAAAATTGATTTTTTTTTAATATTTGTTTGGTGCACTTTTATTAGTTTATTTTTTTAATTGCTATTATATATTTATTGATAATTATTTTTTAAAATTTTCATAATAAAAAATTACATTTGTCAATCAAATATGTAGAATCTGATAGCTATAAAAAGATTGCTATAATTTTCTTGAAAAAATATGTATAATAACCACAATATTTAAGAAAAATATTTTCTCAAAATAAATTTATAATTATTTTTATAAAATGCTAGTCACCTCACATAATTAAATATATTTAGTACCCTTTGATTTAAATCTAAAATTTTAAATATATATAATTAATTTAAATTAAAAGATCTAACAATTTGAGTAAATTAAATTCTTTTCCACAATTAAATTTAATTTAAATAAAAAAATTATGCGCAATGGCTCATCAATTAAGTATTAGGTGGGGTTAAGTAGTTATAAATTATTATAAATGTATGGCCCTGATGGAGCTAAATTAGATAGCTAACTTTTCAATGATTATTTATTGGTGTTGAAAAGGAGAGCCTCTGTTGATAAATCATTATG
Source organism: Dendrobium officinale (assembly GCA_019514585.1). NCBI lineage: Eukaryota > Viridiplantae > Streptophyta > Magnoliopsida > Asparagales > Orchidaceae > Dendrobium > Dendrobium officinale. The sequence goes on along the minus strand of CM033688.1, from coordinate 63,631,507 downwards.
TAGCCTACTTTGCACTTTTAAAGGAGATATTGCTTGCTTTAGACTTTTAATGTGAAGCATATGAAAGTACTGTGTGCTGGAAAAGTCATTCCACAATATTAGTAGTATAATATCTTTTTTATTCATTTTTTTTTACGAAAATAGGTATAATTATTTTGGCCTAAATTTGATCGGAATGTATTTTATAATTATAAAATTTATATTAAAATTAATGTTGTAGCTACATAAATGAGGGAGTATACAACAATGTGGTCAAGTGCGCCTTGTCTACTCCATCAAAGAATCACTTTCAATGCATGATTAGCCCCAACATTGAAGGCATGATAGGAGTCACCGAATGGCTCAGTGGGTGGAAAGAAAGCAAAGTGCATAATAGAAGTAATATCATCATGACCAATAGAATGAGGCTAGGCTCTCATGACCCTGAAAATCATAGGTCCATTCGCTTGTGAATGGAGAAATATCACTCAATGCCCACCTATGCAGAGATAACAAAATGCACCCCCCTCATCAATATCTGGTCATTACTCCCCTGCCTGTGTCTATGGTCGACTTGGGGGAGCCCATTTAGAACAATCTGGTATACATGTCAAACCACTAAGTTAGAGCTAGCACCTCAACCTCACTCAGTGTGTGACCTAAAATCTCACTTGTTATTAGTTGAATCCTAGGCTCACTCAAGATCAAGGACACTACCCAACCCATACATAACTTTCTCTAAAATAAAAAAATAATAAAAAAAAAGAAGAAATCCTTCTTATATCTACTAGCCACTTAGGGCCACTCAATATCTCCAGCATAAGGTCATGGATACCTATTGGCTCCACCTGGGAATGAGTAGTATTGTCAATCAAACTATCTTAGGAGCAGGGATCACCACCTCATGAAAGATGCTCACTTCAAAGAGGATTTGATGAGCTCAATGTAATGCAAAAACTAATCTAGCATGCCTTTCAGCTAGGGATAAGTCATTAGAATTCAAAGAAGTTTTCTTTGCCTTACTCGTCTCAACCATTACCTTATTGGGCTCAACCATTATCGTCTTACTCAACAAAACATTTATTGCCTTCTTTTATTATTCTTAATAAACTAGCTGAATTTGTGCCCTTTGGTCTCCACTGTGTTGCATTTGTGGAGAATGGAATCCATAAACTTCAACTATATATGCACATCAATAAACTTTGCAAGACTCGACTCAACGATCTCTAATGCAAGCTACATGAAGAAGGAAGTGTGGCCCTATCAATACCCATCTATGGTACAAAAGGCTAACCAATATTACTAATGAGAACATTAAACGTAGGTGTTTTTCTCAAGGTAATATTAAAAGTAAGACAATAATTTATATTTACTTTCTCTTTGGTTTTTGGTGAATGTAATAAATGCTTTTTTTCTTAATTCTCTTGTCCATTTTTAATAATCACTCTTAAAATGAGCAAGCAAATCAAAACACTAAATGTATACACTCATGCCCATGTAAGTAACTTGTATATACCCAAATATTTTCACACCTGGGAGGCACGATCAAGATGAATGCTCTCTTAAAGCAAGCCTCGCCCTTAGAAGGGGTCATTAAAACAAAGGAATGAATAGTGGAACACATAGCATATGAGTTCACCCTCGAAGAATCTAATAATGAATGTGCCAATTCCCAACGAATTTGGCCAGGGGACTCCTAAAAGGCACTCTCTCTAAGATGACTCAATTTTCTCACCAATTCTCCATAGGTACGACCATCCTTCTTCCACAGATATCCCAATCCAAATTTAAACATAACTTTTCGTATAACCCTCTATATCCTATAAATAAATGATCAACATGCATATTTTTGATTTCATGGTATTTTTACTATTCTCAAAAATTACTTAGTTTCTCATGCATCCACTCTCCATATTTATTGATTCATTCATCTAATTCTCTTTCCCTAACTAATTAAATATGTTAATAAAATAAGAAGTAGTTCACTAATAAATTTCAATCCAAAAATTTTTATGAGAAAAAAAAGATAATCCATAAATGTAAGCACAAAAAATAAAAAATAAAAAAGGATGACCATATATTCTATTCCCCACACAAGAATTTGCAAGTGCCATAGTGAGAATATCCTGATTTTTTTTTTTTTTCTCACCTTTATGCATCTAAATATAAAATACAAATAGTACAGTGATGTTACAGACAACTAAATGATAATTTAACCTGCCTTATATATTAAAATCAAGCATCTAAAGTCTTGTTAAACAAATAAGATTAGTACAATAATCTGATCCTAATTTAGCTAAAGGAAGCTGCAAAGGACATGGCTTCAGAACTTTAATACTATTTCTATCTATGGTCGGCCTAAGGTTCCCCTAAATTAATGGTTAATTTCAGGACAAAAAATATGCATATAAAAATAATTTTAAAACTATTTATATGTAGATTTATTTATTTATTTATTTATTTATTTATTTTGGGAAATTGATATATAATGTTTAGGCATTCCTCGAAAGTTATGCTCATGATTGGCCTTAGGTGTTTGATAAATATCAGAAGGCTAGTAAATCATCATACACAAGTGATTTATCATAAGTTTACTTGATTATAATTAAAAATTGACAAAAATTGGTTAAAATTTTATCATAATTGACACTCCATTACTTTTCCTATTAAGATAAAAGATGTATAAAGATTGACTACATCATCTATGTGAGGATTTCCAAGACTTAATCACAATAATCATCACTGTACTGGACTTAAGCCTCGTTTGTGACCACATTCTTACTGTTTTCTAAAGTAGCTTTCTGGTACAAAATTTTTATATAAAAAACAATTTTAAAAAGCAGTAAGAAAGGCGTCACAAATGAAGCCTTAATCTAATTGTAATAAAAGATGCAGCTCGCATTGATCTATTGATTGAGAGTTTTAGCTATCAACCAAGAGTTCTTAGATTCGAAACTTATGTATGTTAAGTGTGTGTGTGAGTTCACGTTAATTGGCTCGGAAGACTCAAAATTGTGATAAAAGATAAAAATATTTATTAGATGTAAAGTAAAGATTATAATTATTGGGTAAAATTTGAGGTGTTTGAATGAAATGTTAAGATAATTGATTAAAATAATTGTAAATAATATTTATCTATAATAAATAATATATAAAAAATTTAAAAATATTGAGGACCCCTATCAATTATTAAATCTTTGAAAGATAAATAACAGTGAATAGAAAGTTGGGAAGATATTGTTGTTGACCTTAATATGACCAATGGGTCAATTATTATTAAAATAATTAAAAATTAAAATATAAAATAATTAAAATAATTATCGATAAGACCATTAGAAACGTGAGAAAATGTAATATAAAATTTTTAAATTCAGTATGGATGTATGAACTATATAACATTTATTTAAAGAGCAAATATTTATTAGGGGTAATTTAATTAAACATATAGAATCTAATAGGTTGGGATTAAATAAGAGAGAAAAAATCAATAAATAGTTATATTTGTTAAAATATGCAAAAAAAAAAGGCACTTAATTACTGTCAAGATGATTTATCATATCAAAAATATTTTTCTTAAAATATGGAAAAAAAAACACTTAATTAATGTGCGCAACCAATGCAAAGATTCTTTTATAATTTTGCAACAAATGGAGTGAGCGATCAAGTTCAAGTGATTGCAATGAAAGCTATTAAGAACATGAGGACCAATTCTCTTAAATAAGGATACACCATTTAGCTAAAGGTCATTGGAAAAGGAATGTTGTTATTGCAAACCTTGAACTTCATGAGATTTCTACATGTATAAGCTTTTTTTTTTTAGTTAAAACCCACAAAGGGGCCTACGCGTTAATATAAATAAAAAATTACAGGTCCTTAAGGGGTAAATTAGCCCACTAATGCTCGAAGAGCTACAATCATTAAAAAGAAAACAAAACCTAAGAGCCAATGAACCCCATCTAATCAAAATACAAAATATCCTAGATACATTCTAAGGCGGCACAATGGAAGCGCTCAAAAAACAAAAAGCTCCAAAAATAGTATAATCAGCTCAAGCTTTAAGTCCAAAAAACCCCCCAGGTTAAGGAACCAGCCATCCACAAAATAAATCCAGCAACTATCATCCATAATAACCAGCAATCATAGACTGGCACATCAGAGATCCTCTGAAAATTTCTGCTTTGTTCAGCCCAAACAGCATCGAAAACTTGTGAAGGTGTCCCAACCAGCAGCATCAGAACAAAAACAACCAAAATGAGAACCAAAGGGACTAAAAACCACAAAAACCTCAGAGAAATAGTTAGCACCCAGAAACATCAAAACCAGCAAATGCACAAAAAAGATAAAATAATGAAAACGGATATTCAAACCGAACAGATATAGGGTAAACCCAGTTTATCAAGCCTAACTAAACCACGAAGATAAGGAGACAGATTATTCTCAGCAAATTCTTCCATGACAGTAATCTGGCTACCCTTCTTGGCCAACCAATCAGCACAAGCGTAACCCTCACGAAAAATATGGGCCAAAGTAAAATTCATACCAGCAAGCGACTGCTTAACTTTTCTAATATTATAAAAAAGATCAAGATGGCCCATAATATTCTTATGAATCAACTGAATTAAACCTAAAGCATCAACCTCAATAGCCACATTAGTAAAACCAAACCTGTAGCATAACTCCAGACCAAAAGACAAACCCATTATCTCAGCATAAATAACTTTACAGTGATGTAAAGGAGAAGCATAAGCAATAATAACATCACCATTGTAGTTACGAATAATGCCACCCATACCCGCAATATTGGTGCCAACCGAGCCATCAGAGTTTAATTTCACAAAAGGGTTATTGGGTTTCAAGCACCTCACAATTCTCTCCACAGTAATGAAAGTATCTGATTCCATAGGAATTCCAAAATGCAAAGCCAAAGCCGCACAATGTTTGAAGTTTTTACGAGAAATCATATTAGAAGAGTAAAGTTGTAACACTTTGTATTTAACATTGTCAATAATCCGCAAAGCATCCATACGAGCCTCATCATGCTTGGCTTCATTTCTAGCTCTCCACAGGTACCATAATATAAGACCAGGTAATAAGTTATAAATATGACCTTTGGAATTGATAAGCCAAGACTCTAACATATAAATGATACTATCCTGCAGATTTAAGATATCCTTTTGAGCAATATTCAAGAAAAAACTCCACACTTTCTTAGCGATATTGCCATTAACAAAAACGTGATCAAGATTTTCAATATTAAAGCAACACTGACATTTAGAAGTAATGCTAAAACCTTTCTTCATAAGTAAAGTATCCACAGGAATAAAACCTTTCATGCATCTCCAAGCAAGAATTGAATAAGATATGGGAATGTTATTGTGCCAAATAGCCGAGTAAATCACAGATTTATTATACTTGATACGGAATATTAAAGCATTTTTAAGACTAAAACTCCCAGAAGGAGAGGGTTTAAATAAAATATTATCATTGCACTGTAATTGCAAAGGCAGTTCCACAATAATGTTGATTAAGTTCGAGGGAATGCACTCTCTAAGTTTGTTAACATTCAACTTCCCATTATAAAAAAAAACACGTACACCTTAGTATTGAGCAAAGTAAAAATATTCAAAAGGATATCAATGGACCCACACCCTAACCAGTTATCTTGCCAGAAATAAACGTCTCCCTTTCCCAAACCCCATTGAATCAATTGTTCCGCTTCCAATTTAATGTTACAAAGCCTTTTCCAGATCAGAGAATCAATTTTTTTATACGTGCAACAGATAGCATGCTTATCTTTCTACATTTATAAGCTTAATTATGCAAATGATTTCAAAAGGAGGATGAGTTGCTTGCTGGTTTAACCCAAATATGATCATTAACTTTAGAGCATCAATCAACGAGAATAGAGGAAGCATTATAAAATATCCATTTGATCTTAATTTTGTATATATTATGGAGTGTGTCGATTGATGGAAGACCAAACACCCCCTTATCTCTAAGAAGGGCAACAAACCTAAATAAAATAGTTTGAATCTTGCTCGTGATTTCATTTACATAATGAAAATTATTGATGAAAAAAAAGTAACATTAGTATTAATGTCTCTAGATGAGTAAATATCAAGAAGAATAACCTAACATATTTTATCTGAAATGATAAGAATAAAGTCACACTGAAAATGATTAAGGACTCCTACATTTATTCTATTAGGCTTGATATCACATGCATTTTTTTAGTTCATTTGATATGACATTCATTCTAACATGAGTACACTAGTAGTGACACCAGCATGAAGGGGACTCGACGAATCCACGTTGATGATCTGGTGGTTGTCACCGGACACAACTCCAATAACTCCTTGGGAAAAGAATCCACCACTTGAGAACAATCTCAGAATACAAAAAATAGATACCAATTGAACCCGAACTGACACCGACAAAGAGTTCCTCGTAGCTCATGGAAATGGACAGTAGGGTTGGCTGCCTCTAGTTCTTTCTCTCCAGGCAATTGCTCTCAAGAACTACTCCCAAGCGTCTATTCTCACCAAGAAACTAATTCTTCCTTCCGAATAAGAAAACTCATATGCCCCGTCGGCAACTACAACACCTTGCCAACTCTGATACCAAATGACGCCAAATGTCACCGGCCTAAAGGGGGCTCGACGAATCCACATCGATGATCTGGTGGCCACAATGAGGCAATTTTGGTTGGCTAAACTGGTCTGGATATTTCCACCCAGTGTCATTCGCCCCGTCTAAGAGAGACTTCAACATAAGCTGGAGTCGTAGTAATACAAGCAAACGACACTCTTCAAGAGTTGAATTGGACTTGACATCAAATTGATCAACTATGTCATGCAACAAAGTTGAATTTTAACAAACATCAAATGCATCTGACCGGGTAATAGAAGGATCAAAAGTTGTTGGAATCATGTTGAAAACCCTTGGACATTTGAAATTGGAGAGAAACCCACAGTTGTTGGGTGGCAACAAGATTTGAACTTTTGTCAAGCTTCCTGTTGGTTTGTGAATTTATGTGACGTGTTGATGATGGAAGGTGTTTCATGGAATAGGTTGTGAAAACCATTAAAGGAACTTGATGAAGTGGATGCGATGGGCATTGAAGATACATGAGGCTTTAGGGTGCATGTTTGAGATATTGTACAAATTTGAGATTCCATTGAGAGAAGTCCTGAAGCTAGAGATGAATATTCTGAAGATAAATGGTCTGTCTCTGTTTCCAGGAATCATTAAGCCATACACTATCCTTGAAATTAGATGAGCTCATAGAAGAAATTACAGAAGCAAATGTTTCATGTGAATAAGTGAAGTTCCAATCTACATACTCATATCCAACTTCCCGGATTCCAAGCTGACGAAGCAAATGCTGAGCATGTCCTACGAAGTTTGAACTTTCATAGATCTTGCTTGCATCATCATCATATATGGGTTGTATAAGATCAAGAACTCCACCGAACATGTCATCATCGTACAGGTCATACACAAGTTCATCTTAGAGAGGTAAATACAACTAATTCTGCAATGACTCTTAAAATTCTTCGAAGCTGGACTCGATCAATGATGGAGTGGAAGACTGATGAGGTGGGCCTTCAAGCATGTCTTCGTAGGTGGAAGAGATCTGATCATTTGAGATTCCCTCGTCGTCTTAATCAGTTCTTAAGGATTTAGTTATAACGAGAGATCTTGAATCCCGGACACCATTAAAGTCCCGATCAAGGGGGCTCAAATTTTTTTCTTCATTCAATCCTTGACAATCGTAGTTTGTGTATGGAAACTTCTTGTAGAAGATCTTCGATTTCTGCTTCTTGATGTGATTAGTGAAATGTCCATCGAGAATGCATCTTGTTATATTCTTAAAGAAGATAAATTAATTTAGGGTCTTGTTAAAGTGAACTTTTCCTCAGCCACCCTCCTACACCTAAGGTCCTAGGCCTTACTCATCTTCAATTTTCTTGAACCTAGAAACCAATTTCCATGATGGAGGAATCTTTAGCTATTGCGGAGTCAGTTGGCTGCCAGGGCGAAGAGGCTTCACTGTCGGTGAAAGAAACAAATAAGGCCGATTCTCCACTGAATCGATTCCGCCACCAAGGCCGATTCGCCACTCGGTTCGCCACCATGGACGATTCGCCACCAAAGATAATGAGGCTGACGGTTCTCCACCAAGGATCAAGACAGCCCTTCAATGGCTTCCAAATGAGGCCGACGACCACCTCTGAACAGAAATGGCCAAAGCCTTCAAAAAGGTTTGCAAACACCTCCAATTGGTCTCAAGAAGATCAGCTCCTCTCTCAGGAATCACCACCTCTCTATACAAAGAATATATAGTTTTCAACAACCGAGGATCTTGCCTTCAATCTCTCAGGAATCACCACCTCTCTACACTGAAGGCTAGATGAAGCTTTTCCTCTTCTTGATAGCTGATGCAATCTTGAAGGTAGATGACATATGGAAGTAAAGTTGGCGTTTAGTGGAAAATTCTAGCATGCAAAAATCTTGATAATCTAAATTACAGATTTTGGATTGTGAATCTTGAAAAACTATAGAATTTAGATTATGAAACTTGAAAACTGTAGAAATTCTAAATGCAAAAGTTCTTGTTGCAGAATTCTGAAAAGAACAAAATAATGAAAGAAGATGCAGAATTTTGGAAATAACATAACTTTAAATGTAGAAGTGCTGAATTTGGTGGTCATTGATGTTGAAGAACAGATGGTTATTGCTGGTGTTGAGGCAAGAACCATGGAGGATGTTGTTATTTGGGTTGTCGTAGGACTAGCTGATGGAAAAATTGTGATCGCCTCCACGCTTCTTTGTCGACTTTGGTGAAAGACAAGAAATTGCGAAAAATGGAGGCTATTGGTTGTCGCAAAGATGGAGGATGTAGTTGCTAGTAGAGGAGATAGATGGTGACCACCACCTGGATCTTTTTCCAGGATACAAAAAAATGAACAAGACGAACTTGCCGGCTTTGATACCAAATGACACCGGCCCGAAGGGGGCTCGATGAATCCATGTCGATGATTCGGTGTCCATCATCGGACACAACTCTAAGAACTCCTTCTTGGGAAAATAATCCACTACATGAGAACAATCTCATGATATAGGAATTCAAAACAGAGTAAAACTACTCAAATATTATTTATCTAAAAAATCCTCTATTACAAGCAATAGCTACCTATTTATAGAAAAAGGTTGTTACATATTAGACTACACACAATCAAAAGCATGCACTATACCTATGTAGCCATATAAGCTACCAAATGGAATAAAACGAGCCTGAAGTTAATACAATCAAACAGCTCAGCTTCGGCGTCAAGTAGGATATGCATATTGACATGCATGTCGAATATATATATGTTATAGTTTGTAGTATTAATATGATTTGCATCTATTATTCAAGATAAGTACATAATATGTCATATATGCATACAAGAAAGGTTGGTTAGAGATTTAACTAATTTGGGTTGTCTAAAGACATATTGCCTTATACAGGAGGGTAAGCTGGTGGACTTTCTTTTAAATAAAAAAAAAATATAGTATATTCATTAAAAAAATATAAAAAGAGAGGTATAAAGATATTAGCTGATTTGATATGATTGATGAGTGATGACTCCTACATGAAGTCACCTTACTTATTAACTCATAATTGATGAAACTAATATAAGATATGTTTGATACAGGAAAAAATACCACACAAGCTATATGTCCTTACTTCCTTAAATATCATATAATATGTGTAAATGACATGATTGAATATAATTAGAGATGATATGGTATAAGATATGTATAAGCTGACATGACATGATATATGAATTAGATATGTGATAAGACTTACACATGTACTTGACACTGATACAAGTACATGATACATAATACTGATATTAGATATTCATGATACTAATATATGATATATGCATGATACATGATACACATGCACCAATATGATATAACATGTATATCAATAGATACATTGATACATGATACTACAATATAGACATACTGACATATATGATATGATATAGATATGACATCTAAGATATTCCCCTACATTGATAATTGACTAAACATAAACATTATGCACTAATATTGACATTATATAAACATATACTAACAATTGATATGTATGCATTGATTCATATGATATTCATTCCCAAAGCATTTCACATGATACACTAAAGTAAAATTAAGTTTGGGATTAGATATATTGATCCAACATACAAATTTCTATTATGACATTTGGCTTATTTATAAATAGTATAGATGATACTTATAGAAATATTATATAGATGTTGCTATTAAAACTGATCATCACTATTATTCATATTAACATAGTACTACTCATATGGGTTGGTATTGTTCTATTGATTTTATTTAAATGATTACACATGCATAATATTTCTACTTTCGATGCATTTATTATAGTGATAGGTTCCGATAACTTACTACACTTTTTTCTCATTATGTGATTTACTTATTTGCAGGGAAGGGTACAGACCCCTTACAGTCATATTTATTCTAAGTTATAGGTGATAGATATTTTATTTTCTATTATTCATTTTGTAGTCACAAATGTATGAGGGATAGGCTAATGTGAGAGATATTTATGATTATTATATTGAGGCGATTAATTTGGAATAAATTTTTCATTATTGTTTTAATAATTTTATTTGATATTAATATGTATTAATATTAGGAATGAGAAAGATTCCCTTATGCTATGTTACTGATATTAAATAAAAATTGCTTTTACAGAAAATATTTATTTTTATTATTTTTTTCTTAGAAGATTTGTAATTAATTTGTTAACCTCTCAATCTAATTTTCCATCACCATCAAAAGTGCCCTACAAAAGTCTAATCTTGGGCCTCAAATACTCCTAAACCAGCCCATCCCACACTTATACAGTTATACTAGTGGACCCCACTAACATTATTTAAAAAAAAAACAAGAATATGAACCTCAGAGAATAATTTTAAAAAAGAATAAAATTAAAAGAAGCATTAAGCAAATAAATTAAAGCCTAAGCTCAATTAAGCAATGGATTAGATTCTTTTAAAACCTTAATCATTTTATATCAAACTGCTAATTATTTTATATTTAAAACTAAACTTTGCTCAGTCCATCCTTATCTAATCTAAATGGCCACTATTTTTTTTTTAAATCAATATTTATGCTTCAAAATATAATTTTATTTCATAAGATAATTAATACTTGTAAAAAAAACATTCTATATGTATTCTTTTAAAAGTAGAATAAAATATAATATAATTTCATCAAAATATCAAATCATATTAACATCATTAACAATCTAATCACAACCCAATTCAACTTGACTCATGATCAACTCCAAGTTATTCGATCAATCTCACATTGAGTAAATCAAATTATAAGTTGATTTTTTATTTAGGGTTTGTTTGACACTACTTTTAAACAATATCCATATTTTTTTTACTATTAATTTATAAGTTTTTTTTAATAAACAAAGCACTTAAGCTAAATTTCTCTACAGCAACTTCACAATAATTTTTTGAAAAATTGCAACCATTAAAAAAGATCCCTTGGCTTCGTTTGGGATGGCTTTTTTATTGATTTATAAAGCTATTTTTAAGTACAAAAATATCTTAAAAGTTGAAAAAAAAAATGTCCTGAAGCTTAATATCCATAACTTGTAACACTGGTCCTCTTCTAAAGACATGAATGATAGAGTAAAATTAAGTTGATTTTTTGGCAGTATGTTCGCTCTACTAGGGTTTTTCCCCTGCTTTGGCTTTGGCTGCGAGGTTGGTCTCAGCCGTCGGTGCCTCAGGAAAGCTTCTCTTCTCGAGTCCCCCAATTTTTTGGCCATTTTTTTTTTTCGTCTTTAATGGCGTCTACCCTGCTTCGTGGCCTGGAATTTTTGAATGGAGCTTCTCCGGCTCTTTCATTTAAAAAGGTCTTGTCTGGGGCTTCTTCATCTTTGGTTCATTCTCCTGATTTGTGTATTTCTTATCACCAGGGTTTACCAGCGTTGTTAATTTTGGAGGAGGAAATTTCATCTCTTGCTGCGCCGTTGGAATTTTCTTTGGTTGGTACGTTCTCTGGCAAACGTCCTTCCATTGATGTCATTCAGAAGTTTTTCTTCAACTTAAAACTCATTGGTTTGTTCGGTCACAGTTCTTAACCCTAGAAATGTTTTGATTAAGCTTGTTAACGATTTTGATTACAGTAGGATCTTCTCTAACTGATCTTATTTTGTGAATAATTGTTATATGAAAGTGGTTAAATGATCCCTAAATTTGGATATTGAGGTTGATTCCCTGATTGTTTCCATCTAGGTTTCGTTTCCCTATCTTAGGCCCCATCTGTCACGCCCCAATATCTAACTTGGAAAGAATGTCAATCAATTACTCAAACAATTTACCAGAGTTATCTCAAACCTTCAATTAAATGTTCTATCAAATATCTATAAAATTTAAAACATCAATATACAAGTCGATTCATATCTCAAAAGGTCATGTACAATACTCAGGAACTACACTACAATCACCAGTACTAAAATCTATCATGAGTACAAAAGAATCAAAATCATCAAAAGACAAAAACCTGAAGATCCGAATCAATTCCTATCTTCTGCTCCCTTGCCCTGACCTGAAAATATCAACCACATATAATGAGATTTACAAAGCCCAGCAGGTCACCTAATACCTATAACTGAAATCAAAGCACGGCTATGCTATCAATATGCATGTCAGTCAATCAAATCCATATCAGTCAATGGTCAATAAGTCTATGCAATACGGAAATCTATAGTCAATAAAACCAGTCAATGCAGCGGCAGGCGAATCGATAAATCAACTCAATAAATCCATGTCAATCTCGAAGAAATCCGTACACAATAGGAAATCGATCAATCCGTCAAATCAATCGCTATCAAATCAAATCAATGCGGTCTAATCAATACTATCTATTCAATGAAATCAAACGAGGAAAGCAGTACGATAAATCTCAATCTATTCTAACAGTGAATCCATGCAGCAGTCAATACGATGCAGAAATAATAACAACAGTGAATCTATATACGAGATCAATAAATCCATAGGCATTAGTAACAATGAATCTATAAGCAGAAATCGATGAATCTATACTATTCATGTCCATGCTATCAATGCAATATCTATATCCATCCATTTCTATATCAATGCTCAATGACGATGCACAGCAATCAATCAGTGAAATCAATGAAATCGTACGATCTAGTAAATCAAATCAAAGTCGATAAAGCAGGAATCTATAAAACAATGAATCCATAAATTAATACAGTAAACATGCAATTCAATACTATATACTGGACAAGTACAATCAACTGGCTATGTTGCTGTTGTAGAATCCATATTGCTGTTGTAGATATCCATACATTGGTTCTATCAATAAGAGTCGTCACTCTTTTCGCCCATCGGCATTTCTATAAACTCCTTATGACTCCCAATCGTTATATAATTGATCAATGATTTAAAGGAAAGCCCGTCGGCCCACCATCCTGTACAGGTCAAGTCTATCTTCAACCAATGTTCAACCAGATTATACGTGTGTTCCAGTATCAATAATCAATCAATAATCAGTTCAACAATCAATATTAAAGCAATCTATAACAATCATATCAATAATCATAAGCATATCAATCTAATCTATCAATTCCAAGCAAATCAGAAAATCTACGAAAATCAGGCAGCGTAACGGCAGTCTATCAAATTTACACAAAAATCCTGCAAAAAGCACAAATTCCAAATTTATCCAAATTATAATAGAATATCCACGACATCAATACAAGACTATTATTCTATAGAATCCAAATCAAATCAAGTCCTGATATTTTTCTATTCGATTAAAATCGCGTAGAATCAATTCCGATCGGTAAAATCTTCGTAGAAAATAGTCAAATCGTGTACAATAGTCATATCTATAACATAGTAAAAGTTGTGCGGTGAAAGTTGTGTCAAATCAAAATCAGGTCAAAAGTTCGACTACGAAAACGCAAAACAGTGCACAACTCGGTCAAAACTCAATATCTTTGAAAACAGAAATAGGATTCGGAGTCCTTACCACGAGATCTACACTTTCTCCAACAGCAGCGTCGGACGAAAAGCGCTCCGCGGCCTCCGAAATCCAGCTTTTCCCTTTCTTTTCCTCTCTTTCTCTCTCTACAAAATATCTATTTTTATAAAAAATGATTTTCTCTCTCCTCAAAATGATCTGATTTCCTTAAATCATAAAGCTGATCGGCCCGGCCGATCGCCAAATCATCCCGGGATGATCAGACTAAAATCATCGGCCTGGACGGTTCCCAGAACTATTTTCAGGCCGATATTTTGAACAGTGCAGATCGGCCTGGACGATCTCACTATCGTCCCGGACGATCCTGGGAGGAAAATCCAAGTCAGAGAGGAACAGTATGGGAACGAGGTCTCACAATCTCCCCACCTTAGAAAAATGTCGTCCCGACATTTCCCTACAGGTGCGAGACAAAAACAATGCAAAAACAAATCGATATAAATCCAAATCCAAATCAAACTCGTCGAAATCCATACATACACACAATGCAATCAATCACATATCAATATGCATGATCAAATGTCAATCAATCAATCAGTTAGTCAAATCAATCTTACCAGTAGAACTTTCTAGTCGTTGTTGATCTGCATGATGTTGTAGACTGTAAACACGTGGCACCACTGGAGGAAGTGCAGGAGGTCGTGGCACAACTGTCTCTCTCTGATCTCTAACAGCTCTATCATCCATCCGGTTCCCTGATCTCTCACTATAAGCCCTCGAGCCAACAGTCCTCTGCTGTCCTGTACCCGTGCCAGAATCAGTCCTTCCACCCAGTCCTTTCTGCGGACAATCTGCTGCTATGCGCCCTTGCTGTCCACAGTGAAAGCACTGTCCCGTCAACAGGTAGCACCGACCTGCATGTTGTCTACCACAGTGAATGCATGCTCCAGAACTACCAGACGATACTACCGATGCAGATCGTGATGCAAATCCCGATGCAGATCCCCTCGAACTATTGTATCTGCTTTTCTTCTCTCTATCTCTGTCTCTATCAGAATCATCTCGTCGTAGCTCATCTCTCCTCCTCCTGGTATCCTCGTACCTCGATACCGGTGTCGCTAAGTCAATTTCTATTAATCGGGCCCGCTCCACCAGCTCAGAAAACTCATGTATCCGGAAGGGTACGAGTGGATGCCTCAGCTCTCTGTTCAATCCTTGCAGAAATCTATAGCATTTTTCCTCGGTAGTGGGAATCAGATGAGCAGCGTACCTCGCAAGTGCAGTAAACTCGGCTTCGTACTGCATCACTGACTTGCGGCCTTGCTCCAATCTCATGAAAGCTTCCTGCATCTGTCGCTGAGCTGACGGTGGTACAAACCACATCCTGAACACTGCAGTGAACTCATCCCAGGTGATCTTAGCATTGGTCTTCCCCTGAAATTTCTCTCTCTACTGTGCGATCCACCATCTCTCCGCTTCACCCTCAAAAAGAAACACAGCCAAAGGTACCTTTCGATTCCCCGGACACTGCATACTGTCAAAAATCTTTTCTACCCTCATGATCCAATCCTCAGCAGCCTGGGGTCCCACAGCCCCTTTTAACAACGGAGGCTTCAGCTTGTGAAACATCTGCAAGTGTCTGTCTACCTCTTCCTCTTTGCTCCCACTCATCTTGCTCTGCGCATCACCCATAACATGTGCTATCGCAGTAGCCAACTGCATCATACTCTCTGAAGGTACTGGGGCTGCGCTGTGTTGCTCATTCGGTACACTGGATTCTGTCGGAGGATCCATAACTTTTCACCTGCACAATTCAAAAGAAATGATACACACATGCAATGATGTATGCCAATGAACCTCTTACAGCTACCCATTCTATCCAACTCTCAATCCAATCCTACAACTCTGGTAACAATCCATTCTTCCAATAACACTGCTCTGATACCAAAAACTTTGTCACGCCTCAAGATCTAACTTAGAAAGAATGTCAATCAATTACTCAAACAATTTACCAGAGTTATCTCAAACCTTCAATTAAACATTCTATCAAATATCTATAAAATTTAAAACATCAATATACAAATTGATTCATATCTCAAAAGGTCATGTACAATACTCAGGAACTACACTACAATCACCAGTACTGAAATCTATCATGAGTACAAAAGAATCAAAATCATCAAAAGACAAAAACCTGAAGATCCAAATCAATTCCTATCTTCTGCTCCCTTGCCCTGCCTGAAAATATCAACCACATATAATGAGCTTTACAAAGCCCAGCAGGTCACCTAATACCTATAACTGAAATCAAAGTACGGCTATGCTATCAATATGCATGTCAGTCAATCAAATCCATATCAGTCAATGGTCAATAAGTCTATGCAATATGGAAATCCATAGTCAATAAAAACAGTCAATGCAGCGGCAGGCGAATCGATAAATCAACTCAATAAATCCATGTCAATCTCAAAGAAATCCGTACACAATAGGAAATCGATCAATCCGTCAAATCAATCGCTATCAAATCAAATCAATGCGGTCTAATCAATATTATCTATTCAATGAAAATCAAACGAGGAAAGCAGTACTATAAATCTCAATCTATTCTAACAGTGAATCCATGCAGCAGTCAATACGGTGTAGAAACAATAACAACAGTGAATCTATATGCAAAATCAATAAATCCATAGGCAGTAGTAACAATGAATCTATAAGCAGAAATCGATGAATCTATACTATTCATGTCCATGCTATCAATGCAATATCTATATCCATCCATTTCTATATTAATGCTCAATGACGATGCACAGCAATCAATCAGTGAAATCAATGAAATCGTACGATCTAGTAAATCAAATCAAAGTCGATAAAGCAGGAATCTATAAAACAATGAATCCATAAATTAATACAGTAAACATGCAATTCAATACTATATACTGGACAAGTACAATCAACTGGCTATGTTGCTGTTGTAGAATCCATATTGCTGTTGTAGATATCCATACATTGGTTCTATCAATAAGAGTCGTCACTCTTTTCGCCCGTCGGCATTTCTATAAACTCCTTATGACTCACAATCGTTATATCAATGATCAATGGTTTAAAGGAAAGCCCGTCGGCCCACCATCCTGTACAGGTCAAGTCTATCTTCAACCAATATTCAACCAGGTTATACGTGTGTTCCAGTATCAATAATCAATCAATAATCAGTTCAACAATCAATATTAAAGCAATCTATAACAATCATATCAATAATCATAAGCATATCAATCTAATCTATCAATTCCAAGCAAATCAGAAAATCTACGAAAATCGGGCAGCGTAACGGCAGTCTATCAAATTTACACAAAAATCCTGCAAAAAGCACAAATTCCAAATTTATCCAAATTACAATAGAATATCCACGACATCAATACAAGACTATTATTCTATAGAATCCAAATCAAATCAAGTCCTGATATTTTTTTATTCGATTAAAATCGCGTAGAACCAATTCCGACCGGTAAAATCTTCGTAGAAAATAGTCAAATCGTGTACAATAGTCATATCTATAACATACTAAAAGTTGTGCGGTGAAAGTTGTGTCAAATCGAAATCAGGTCAAAAGTTTGACTACGAAAACGCAAAACAGTGCACAACTCGGTCAAAACTCAATATCTTTGAAAACAGAAATAGGATTCGGAGTCCTTACCACGAGATCTACACTTTCTCCAACTGCAGCGTCGGACGAAAAGCGCTCCGCGGCCTCCGAAATCCAGCTTTTCCCTTTCTTTTCCTCTCTTTCTCTCTCTACAAAATATCTGTTTTTATAAAAAAATGATTTTCTCTCTCCTCAAAACGATCTGATTTCCTTAAATCATAAAGCTGATCGGCCCGGCCGATCGCCAAATCGTCCCGGGACGATCAGACCAAAATCATCGGCCTGGACGGTTCCCAGAACTATTTTCAGGCCGATATTTTGAACAGTACAGATCGGCCTGGACGATCTCACTATCGTCCCGGACGATCCTGGGAGGAAAATCCAAGTCAGAGAGGAACAGTAAGGGAACGAGGTCTCACACCATCTCTTCTCACCTCGGATCCTCTTCAGTTTGGGTTCACTATTCGGCCGAACTCTAAAATCGGACACCGCCACTGCTTCGAGTCCCAACCTTTGGTTGCTCGCATCCTCGTGGAATTGGATGTTACCAAAAAATTTCCTAATAAAATTTGGGTAGGTTCGCCTAATATTGGTTATATTCAATCAGTGATTTTTGATGATATCCTCCACTTTTGTATGCATTGTAATTCTTTAGGCAATTTGAAAGAGGATTGTCGTATTTTACATCCTCATCTTAATACTGTTTCTAAACCAGCTCCTTTCTCTTCATCTGTTTTGTGTGCATTGCCTGGTTGAATTTGGGTAATACGGTTTTTGTTTTGCTCATGCCGGAAGTTGGAGTTAATGTTCAGGTGAATGCTGACTTAGTTAATAACTTAGCGAATATGGTGTATGTGGAACTGGATGAAGATTGTCCTCTGGCTTTTTCCTTTGAGGGCCCAATTGTTGGTAATTTGGTCCCTTCCCTTTCTGTCCCTATTGAGAATGCTGGCTTGGTGGTACGGAATGAGGTGTCTTTGAGGTCTCCTTTGGGCCCTTCTCATTCTGCTCCCCTGGTTGGAGTTAGACATTGTGATACTAAGTTAAAGGCTAGTTTTTTTGGTGTGGATGTTGTACCAGACCCGATAGAATTATCTGGGGAGGTGAATTACGGGGTGCCTGTTGCACCGAGGTTGGTTAATGTGTCTTCCGCGAACTGGTCTTTAGTCCACACTAATGTGGTCTTGCATGTGTCCAATGGCATTTCGGGAAGTTCAGGTACTTTTATTAATGTTCTGATTACTGTTATGTATGCTAGTGAATTGAAGTCTCGGGTGGCTAAATCTGTAAAAAAAATTATTTTAGTGCAAAATGATTAGCTTAATCTGAGTGATACTTCTTCGTTTGATGGGGAGGAGGATGAGGATTTTGGAGAATGTCAGGAGGTTGCACCTTTTAAACTTGCTGACCCTAGTTCTTCTAATGGTGGTAATAAACGTAAGAATAAAGGTAAAAAGAAGTAGGCCTTGCCTCTTTTCTAATTGCTTTTCGGCAGTGGTTTTTGACAGCTTTGTGGACAATTATGAGGAAGCCTCGAGCTTCCCCTCGCTGACTTGGTTGGTTGACAACCGAGGTGATTTGGACTTGTGCTTGGATTGCTTGGTGGTTTGAATTTGGGGGACTTCTCACCTATGGATGGTCAGTGGTTGGTCGCGTGGTTGGTGCAGAGGGCTTCCATTCCTGAGTCCGATTTCGTGTTATTTTAGTCTCAGTGTATTGCCTCGAGCTATATGTTTTGAGTCCTTTTCTTTGTTGTTGCAATGGCTTTCAGTCTTGGATTGTAATTTTCTTCTGATTGAATAAATGGTTTATTTTTGGAAAAAAAATAACACTAGTCCTCTTCTACTTGAGCAAAAAAAATGATTATTAATAATTTTGAATACATATATATATATATAAAGAATATTTGACTGAGTAGTGGATCTCTCATAATCTTCGGTCGAAATTTGCGGGATTAACTCAAAAGAATTATTGTAATTATATTTAAAAAAATGGTAATCAGAATAGATTCATTTGTTCTAATTAGAGAACAGCATCCCTATTTATTAGCCGGGCGCGCGGCAGAGCTACAATGCCGCGGCGAAAGCTACAAAGGAAACTCCAAAGAGCTCTCAGCATCCAAACGTTAAAATAAAGAACGCTTCAATCGCGCTCTCTCCTCTGATCGCCACACGAAGACATCCCAAGCTCAATATAAAAACTCTACACATAGGTCCTCGATGCCATAACCATAACCATCTTCTGCATCCTCCTCCCTTACTGAAAAAGTTTTCTCACCACCATTAATCACAAAATGATAACCTCTACTGACTTCTACCATGTCATGACCGCCATCGTCCCTCTCTACGTCGCCATGCTCCTCGCCTACTGCTCCGTCAAACACTGGCGCATCTTCACCCCTGACCAATGCGCCGGCATCAACCGCTTCGTCGCTCTCTTCGCCGTCCCTCTCCTCTCCTTCCACTTCATCTCTTCCAACAATCCTTTTGCAATGAACCTCCGTTTCCTCGCCGCCGACTCCCTCCAAAAATTGCTGGTTCTAGCTTCACTCGCCGTCTGGCCCGCCATCTCCCGCCGCTCCTCCTCCATCGAATGGTCCATCACCTTCTTTTCCCTCTCCACCCTTCCCAACACCCTCGTCATGGGCATCCCCCTCCTCAAAGGCATGTACGGCGACTTCTCCGCGAGCCTCATGGTTCAAATCGTCGTCTTGCAGTGTATAATTTGGTATACTCTGATGCTCTTCATGTTCGAGTATCGCGCTGCAAGGTTACTTATTGCGGATCAATTCCCCACCACGGCGGCTTCCATTGTTTCGATCACCGTCGATTCGGATGTGCTTTCGCTCGACGGTCGCCGAGAGGCGATTGAGACGGAGGCTGAGGTGAAGGAGGATGGAAAGATGCGTGTGACGGTGCGGCGGTCTAATGCTTCGAGATCGGATGTTTATTCGCGGCGGTCGGGGCAGGGATTAGCCGGCGCGGCGGCAACACCGCGGGCGTCGAATTTGACGAATGCGGAGATCTACTCGTTGCAATCTTCCCGAAATCCGACGCCTCGTGGTTCGAGTTTTAACAACACGGATTTCTACTCTATGGTTGGCCGGAGCTCGAATTTCGGCTCCGGTGATGTGTATGGGCTGCGCGGCGGAGGAAATACGCCTCGGCCGTCTAATTTTGAGGAGGAGAGTTTGAGTAATGTTCCGGCTCCGGGGACAAAGACGAGGTTGCATTACTCTGCTCCGAATCTGAGTGTTTTGGGAAGGAAGGCGGTGAAAGCGGAGGATACCACCGCCGGAGGCGGAGGTGGTGGCGCGGGGAAAGATTTACATATGTTTGTGTGGAGCTCAACTGCTTCTCCGGTATCCGACGTATTTGGGAATAATCAAGAATATGGCTTTCCGGCGGCAGGAGAGGCTAACGGGGCTAAAGAAGTTAGATTGACTGTTTCTCCGACAAAAGGTTGGGAAATTAGGCAATTGATGTTAACCTTGATCTTTTTTAGTTCAGCTGGTTGTGAAAAATTGAATTTTTTTTTGCAGGGGATGGTCGGAAAGATGAGTATTTGGAGAGGGGGGACTTCAGCTTCGGGAACAGGGGTGTAATGAGAGACAGGGAAGGTGTGCCCGAAGCCGGCGACGAAGAGAAGATGCAAGAAGAAGATGTGAAAGCAAGTGCGACGGTGGCGGCGGCGGCGGCTATGCCGCCGACGAGTGTCATGACAAGGCTGATACTAATAATGGTGTGGAGAAAGCTTATTCGAAACCCCTATTCCAGTCTGATTGGTCTGATCTGGTCATTAATCTCCTGCAGGTATATAACAACCTAACATTTTTTCATCTCCTGAATATCTTATTTTTAGAAAATTAGTAGTTATAGCATATTTATATTTAATTTCTTTTACACAAAAATGTATAATTAACGGTACAAAATTATAATCTGCAGATGGAATATTGAGATGCCTGCCATTGTTTCCAAATCCATTTCCATATTGTCGGATGCTGGTCTGGGAATGGCAATGTTCAGCCTCGGTCTGAATTTACTTCTTCGCTTATTATCATTTTCATATTTCTCTGAGTCTCTGTAATGGAAATAATAACTGAAGCTGAGAGAGAACTTGCAGGTCTGTTCATGGCGTTACAGCCCAGGATCATAGCATGTGGAAACAAGATGGCAGCTTTCTCCATGGCCTTGAGATTCCTCGTAGGCCCGGCCATTATGGCTGCCGCCTCCATCGCCGTCGGCTTACGTGGCGTTCTCTTACAGGTCGCCATTGTTCAGGTCATTCTCTCTCTCCCTCTCTGTCTCTTCGTTCTCCTATTTCTCATCATCCGTTGATGCAAAACTGTGTCTCTAACGAAGCCATTAATGACAGGCGGCCCTTCCACAAGGGATCGTCCCCTTCGTCTTCGCCAAGGAGTACGGTGTTCATCCTTCTATCCTCAGCACAGGGTGAGTACGCTAATTACGCTAAGTTGGTTTAATAAAAAAATTGATTTTGATTGATTTTCTTATCTTAACGATCATCTCAGTCGATTTGTTGACTCGAAATTACATTGATGTGCTTTGTTAATCAACGCAGGGTTATATTTGGGATGCTAATTGCTCTGCCTATAACGCTGGTATACTATATCCTGCTGGGGCTGTAGAAAGTAACGGTCGAAAATTCATAGAGGTAGAAGGAGAGAAATCTGTGACAGAGGGAAGTGAGAAGATGAAGAAGGCGACTTGAAGAAAAATATTTGGAGGGAAACAGAGAAAATCGATCGGCTCGGGACTTGGACCCGGCTCGCTTCTCTTAGATCGAATTATTGTACTGTAAATGTTTTTTTTTTTTCTTCTGCAAACTTTTTTTTTTTTGGGACATTTAGGTCATTTAAGGCAAATTCACACACACAACGCATACACATAGACTTGAACCCTGACCTCTTAGTTGGAAGCCAAAGCTCTCAACCAATAGGCCAAGGAGAGTTGTGTCTGCAAGCTATTCAATATGGGAGATCTTGTTGAGCTTTTTTTTTATTATTTTTTCTGTGAAATTGTATCTGCTTTTAATATTATTTTTTATTCTGAAATTTGAATATGAGTTTTTTTTTTAATTATTTTTTATAGCTTATGTTTAAGCTGGCTTAGTAAAATATTTTTTTTCAAATGCTAAAGCTAGTGGTGTTTAAATGAAGCAAGTTGGCTTCCATTAAGCCTGATTTATGTTGTATTAGAGATTAATCTGTTCGGACTTCGGATAGGCTGTAACTTTTTATTAAAGTTGTTTTAATACTGTTACATAGGGCAAATTATTGGGTCAGGTGACCGGAGGCGAAAAATAAGTTCGGACATCCAATAAAAATTTGCCGCGTCACCTTGCCCTTTAGTTGCGCTTTTTGACTTGCGCTTCAGTTGCGCTTTGGTTGTGCTTTAGCTGCACTTTAGTTGCGCTTTTTGACTTGTGCTTTAGTTGCGCTTTAGTTGCGCTTTACTTGCGCTAATTTTAAAATAATATTTTATTAATATCCGGACCTATCTTTGCATTCGGTCACCTGACCCAATAATTTGCCGTTACAGAGAGTTTTTTTTTTACGAAAAATTCTTGTAGAAAAAAGCTGTCTCAAACAAAAATTATAATTGTCATATGAAAAATAAAATAATAAAAAAGTTGTCTCAAATAAAATCTAAATTAGTCTTTATATGTTTAATCTTTAATGGAAAGATAATTATATTGAAAAAATATTGTGTGAGAATATGGCGATAAAAAATAATTAGGGTGGCATTTAAAATTTTTAGATTTGATTTGATGATAATATAATACAAGAATTATTTAGTTATTTATATATTATGCTCCTATTAAATAAATTTATAAAATTTAAAATTTATTCGAACATAAAGTTTTTCTTATTAAATTGAAATAAAATTATATAAGAATTATTCTGATATATTATTCTCATATTAAAATAAATTTATAACATTTAAATTTATTCAAACATAGTTCTTTTCTAATTAAATTGAAAAAAATTTGATATAAGGAAGGATAAAGCAAGTCTTTAACTTTTTTTTTAGATTAGTGAAATATTATTTATCTTAAAATAAATTTAAGAATATTGAGATTTATTTGGATTAAAATATGATCAAAATAATATAATTAAATTTTGGTATTAAAAACATGTTTTATAAAGCAATAAGGAAGTTGTCCTAAATGAAGCTTGACAGCTTTTTTATTGTTTCTTAAAATAGCTTTCTAATTTAAAAATTAAAATTGTATACTAAAAAGTTGTTTTAAGAAGAATTAAGAAAATCAACCCAAACGAAGCCTTAATATTAGATTTGCTCTGCTAAAGAATTAATTGTTCTCTTATTCATATATATTGAAAGAGTAATAACTTTTTTTCAAAAAAAAATTAAAGTAAATTTAATTATTTGAAAGTTTATTTTGTTAAAAAAATTAATCAGAATTTCTTAACTATATATCTTTTATTTGAATTCTATAAATATTTTTTTTTATTATTTTTTATGATTTTTTATCGTTTCTATCTAAATAAAATAAGTATTTTTGATATGATAAATCGTCTTGAAGTAATTAAGTGCCTTTTTGCATATTTTAACAAAATTATAGATTATCATAATACCAAATATAACTATTTATTGATTTTTCTCTCTTATTTAATCTCAACCTATTAGATTCTATATATTTTTATTAAATCACCCCTAATAAATATCTGCTCTTTAAATAAATGTTTTATATGACTTACGGTCGGATAGAGGTGCTTTCTCTTTCCTCTTCATTTTACCGTCAAGCTCACGGTTGGATGACTATTGAGTTTACATTTTGTTCTGCCATCAGGCTTACAGTCGGGTAGGGACTTTGCTGCTAGACTTACGAACAGGCAAAGGTGCTTTCTCTATCATCATCAGTTCTCTGTCAGACTCATAGTCGGGTGATTGTTGAGTTTTCACTTTATTCTACCATCAGGCTTACGATCGGGTAGGGACATTGCCTCTAGACTTACGGTCGAGCAGAGGTGCTTTCTCTTTCCTCTTCAGTTCACTGTCAAGCTCACGGTCAAGTAACTGTTGAGTTTCCGCTTTGTACTATGGAAAATCTAGGATCCCTAGACTATGATTTTGATGATGAAAAACCCTATTGATTGAATTGTATATTCTCAGGAAATATATTGGATATTGTTGTGTATTATGCACTAACGATTGCAGGTATAATACTCAAGAAGACTAAAGACTCAAGATTGGGTACATCAGGATGTCAAGTCAAACGAGTCTGTATTTTTATTTTTATTTTTTAATTTTCTATTTTTTGAGTTATGTCATATTAAAGTGGATGCAATTTGGTAACCGTGCACGCACACAAAGGGAGAGAAAATTTTTCTAAAATTAAAATTTTCTGAACTAATCGTATTGTACGATCACTTGTTTTAAAAAATGGTTCAATGGCTAGTTGAAATTTCATATTCTGTAAACTAATCGTACTGTATGATACATATCGTACTATACGATTCATTTTATTATCAAAACCCTAGCCACCAAATTAATTTAAGTAAGATTTTGAAATTGAAAATTTGAACTAATCGTATTGTATGATGCAAATCATATTGTACAAAGATTAAAATCTTGCTAAAATTAAATCACATGATTAGTCAATTGAATCTTGGTTTAATTAATGATAGTCGGTCAAGTGTACGATGTCAATCATACCAGATGATTTATAGAGACAAATTCTGGTTGTCCCAAAGTTCATACCAATTGAAACGATGATTTTTGAACTAATTATATTGTACGATGATAATCGTACCAAATGATAGGTAGAGACGAATTTGGTCATCCAAAAAATTGTACCAAACAAAGCCAGGGGTGCAAGTGAGCCGAGCCGGCTCGCGAGCCAACTCAAGCTCGACTTGTTTATGTGCTCGCGAGCCAAACTTATCAAGCTCACGAGTCAACCTCGAGCTCAAATTCGAGCTCGTTTGAAAGGAGCTCGAGTTCGAGCTTCAGCCGGCTCAGCTCGCAAGCCAACTCGAATAAATATTAATATTTTAAAATAATTTATTTTATTTATTAAATTTAAATATTAAAAAATTAATAAAAACAATATAAGTTTTATTTAAATGTTAAACATTTCATATTTTTTTTCTAAATTTTGATTAAGTTTTAAAAATCTAGCTTAAATTTTTAAAATTCTACCTAATTTTTAAAAATCCCACCTAAATTTAAAAATTCCCGCCCATGCCTCGAGAGTCGGCTCACATGCCAGCTTGAGCTCGTTTATAGTGAGACGAGCTCGAGTTCGAGCTCGCCTGTCGAGCTTGACTCAAGCTCAAGTTTGAGCTCACTTTCCAACTAATGAGCCGAGCTTGATAAGGGCCTAAACTCGACTCGACTCGACTCGTTTGCACCCCGAGATGAAGCTGCGATTTTTGAACTAATCATATTATACAATAGTAATATCGTACTGGATGATGTACCTAAAATAACTAATCGTACTGTACGATGAGAACATTACTGGATGAGTGATAGAGATGAATTTCCATCATCTCAGGAATCATCCTGTATGAACAGATGAAATTAAATAGATCTTATTGGACGATCTATGGATTGTACTATACGACATGCTCATTAAAATTAAACAATTTGTTTAAATGATTGTTTGCATCGTACTAGATGGAACTAGTTTTGAACTAATCATATTGTACAAATTTGGATCGTACTGTACGAATAGAAGACGACCAACTTAAAATTTTAGGGTTTCTTGAAGCCTATTATAAAAGCAATTCTTTAACAATTTTCTATAAAAAAAAAAGAGAGGAAAGTGACTGAAGGAGGGACTCTAAGAGGGAGCTTTTGGAGGAAAATCAAGATTTGTAGAGGAAGGAGAAGGTGAGCTTGAGCGTGAGGGAGAAGTAATTTGAGGTGATCACACGGTTGCTCCGAGCTAGCTGCACGCTTGATTCTCCCGTGACCTTGGTGAGTCTTGTGGGAGCTCTCTAGGGAGAGAGGCTTCTTAGTCCATCCTCTAGGTTCTCTACCTTCTCCAAGAGGGAGAAAAAGAAGTTGATATTTTATGCCTTCTCCATGAGGGAGAAAAAGGTGTCAAGATTGTTTACCTATGAAAGGAGTTTCAGTCCTCTGTCGCACCATATTAATGGAAGAGAGTTTATAAAGGCTTCTCTGCCTTGATGAGAGAGCAAAAGGAAAGTCGCTTTATGTTAGTGCAATACTCATAGTGGAGGACTACGGGGAGTGGAAGTAGGTCAAGGTTCAACCGAACCACTATAAAAATATGATGTGTTCTTTCTGATTTTATTTCTGGATTTTACTTTTTGCACTTCATTTTTTCTATAACTGCTTAATGATTTTCTAAGATTAATGTTCTATTGTGAAATTTAGAATTTCATCATCATCATTGAATTTGTTTGCTTTCGTATTGTGAAATTAATTTGCATATTTCAAAAGTTTGAAAAATCTGCAAAAAATTAGTACTCATGTTTAGGATTATTTTGAGAAGCACCAATTCCTTCCCCCCCCCCTCCCCATCTTGATGCATCTCAAACTTTCAAGTGATATAAGAGCAGGATTTCAAAAATAATGTTTTAAAAAACCTTAAGAAAAATGATCAATGACACATTTTGGTAATCGTAATATTATAAAGGGTTATTTAATAATCCATCCACCTTTATTTGAAAACATTTCATTCGATTTTTGAAAAATTTGCATGTCTGCATTTCTATAACCCATTGACTACATAATTTGTCATATGATTCAAACTGGTTACTCACCTCCATCGCATATTGTTAATGGTGCTAAAACTGATATTCCATTTAATGAATGGAGCAATGAGGATAGGGAACTCGCATAATTAAATGCTAAATATTTGAACTGTTTCTTTTGTGCCTTAAATTTCGAATACTATATGCGAGTTTCTACAGTTCTATGATCCATTGACTATAGAATTTGTCATATAATTAAAACTGGTTACTCACCTCCATCACATATTGTTAATGATGTTAAAACTGATATTCCCTTTAATGAATGGAGCAATGAGGATAGAAAACTTGCACAATTAAATGCTAAATATTTGAATTGTTTCTTTTGTGCCTTAAAATTCAAAGACTATATGTGAGTTTCTACATGTACTACCGGTAAAGAGATTTGGGATAGGTTGTCACCTACAAGGGAACTAATGAAGTTAAACAATCTAAGTAAAAAAAAAATTACATGACTATGAACTTTTTAATATGAAACCTAACGAGACTGTATTTGAAATGTACATTAGGTTCACCAGATAGTAACATCATTGCAAACACTAGGTATAGAACTATCAAATTCTAAAAAATGTTAGTAAAATTATATGTTGTTTACCTAGTTCTTATGATGAAAAAATAAATGTAATTACTTAATCAAAAGATTTAAATATTTACTCTATTGATAATTTATTTGGATCACTCATTACTTACGAGCAAGGAATGAGTCAAAGGGAAAATGATGTAGGAGCGAATTGTAACACTAAAAGTAAATGATTATGATAGTGATAACTCTTTAGCTGATGAGGAAGACAAAATAGTCTTGATGACACACTAGTTCAAGAGCTTTTTGAAAAGAAAACAAAGGCGTCATAAAAATAATTGGAGCAAAGGTAAAGGCTACAAATCTACTAAAGTTTTATCTGATACAATTTACTTTGAGTGCAGGAAACTAGATCACCTTCGAGCTGACTGTCCCAACCTGAAGACTCACCCGAATAAGAAGAAGGGTGAAGAGAAGCCAAAGTATAAGAGGAGCAAGCAGAAGCACAAAGCTTCTTAGGCTTACTCTGCCTCATAATCATTAGAAGAAGAGGAGGTAATAATTTTGTGTCTAATGGTTAATGATAATCTTGATCAATCTGATCAAGATGAGGTATGTCAACTCTCTTATGACAAATTGCTTATTATTTCTAAAAAATATTCATGATTTGTATAAGAAGCTTAAGAAAATTCATGTTAGTCTTAATACTAAATTTTCTACGTTATAAAAAGAGCATGATAAGTTAATTACCAAGCACTCTACTTTAGATAGCGATCATATGACTTTATTAGATGAGTTTGATGCATTAAATAAGAAGCATATTGATTTATCTGATGCACACAATTCTTTGAAAACTTTACATATTGAGTTAGAAAAAGTATTTAAGGATTTCAAAGAACTTACATGTCAATTAGATAGTAGTGAGCATGCATTAAAACTAGAAGTTACAAGTTATGAAAGTGCAAATGAATATTTACAAGCAAAAATTACTGCATTGGAGAACAATAAATCACCACTTTTAATAGCTCAGTGGTACAAGCCCTCAACATAGCATGCATCACATAAATCTACGAAGAGGCACCATCACCCACATAGGCTAGTAGACACATTCCCTGGTGTTAGGCGTTACTCTTGTGGCATATTAGGACACGTAACCCGCACTTGCACTATCCACCATATGACACATTTAGTGTGGAGGCCTAAATTTCATTCATCACAGCACAACATGCATACATCTCATTCATTCAAGCATAAGGTGGAACACAAACTCACTTGGGTTCTCAAATTTATCCTTTGAATGATATTAATAATAGGGGTGCTCTTGTAAAATACCTAGTGAGAGCATGTGGTACTAGGGGTGTAAGTGAGCCGAGCCGGCTCGAGCTCGGCTCTTTTATGGGCTCACGAGCCGAGCTTATCGAGCTCACGAGTCGAGCTCGAGCTCGAGTTCGAGCTTAATGAGGCTCGGCTCGTGAGCTCGCGAGCCGGCTCGAAAATTTTTTTGTTTTTTAAAAATTAAATAATTACTATTTTTATTAAATGTATGTTTTTAAAATTTAAGTAAATATTATTTTTATTAAGGTTAAATCTTTAAAAAATAACGGTAAAAGTTAGTTTTTCAAAAAATAAAATAAAATATTCTCTAGCTACATTTTTCAATGTTTACATAAAAGAAGTTGATGTTTTTATCCAGATTTTTCCCAAAAAAGTTTTTATCCAGAGGATTTGCAGCTGGCAGCCTGGCATTGTCAGTTTCCAATGCTTAAAAAAATAAAAAAAGCTAAGTCACCATTTTTTCCATGGGATTATGGGAAAAGAACCGCGGTCACTCAAGCGCCTGCACTGCCACTGGCCCGCTGAACAACAAACCAGGCGGGAACTGCAAATGGCAGGCAGGAAACTTGAATTACAGGCTAAAATTTTAAATCAAGCGGCTCGACGAGTAGCTTGACGAGCTATTTTCTGTTCCGCGAGTCGAGTTCGAGCTCGACTTCTGAGCTCGAGTTTGAGCTCAGTATTTAACTGACGAGTCAAGCTCGAACACTGCCTAACTCGAGCTCGACTCGTTTACACCCCTATGTGGTACCTAAATAGTTGCTACTTTAGGCATATGACTGATGATATGAAACAGTTTATTACACTGGAGGTCAGAATAGGAGGCAAAGTGACATTAGGAGACAATATCAATAGGAAAGTAGTGGAATCAGATATAATTGGAAACTCTAAATACTTTATGATTGAAAATATTTTGTTAGTTGATGATTTAAAGCATATTTTGTTGAGTAGTAGTCAATTTTGTGATAAAGGATTTGATGTGAAATTTCTTTCTGAAAAATGTATTATTATATTATATGATAAACTTGTATTGGAAGGAAAATGGATGAATAATATTTACATGTTCGACTTGACTTGTATTGAATATTCAAATTTCTTATTTTAAAAATAATAATTGATAAATCTTAGCTATGGTATAGGAGACTATGCCATGCTAGCATAAAACACTTAGGAGTATCACTCAGAAAAATCTAATTAGAGAAATATCTAAGTTAGACTTTACTAAGGATTACCTATGTGATGTCTGCCAACTAGAAAAACTAATAAAATCATCATTTTATTCAATTAAGGATACCAACACATCTAGGCCACTAAAAATCCTTCATATGGACCTATTTGGACTGGTTAGTACAACCAGTAAAGAAGGAAAGACTTATGAATTTTTGATAGTAGATGAATACTCTAGATTCACTTGGATAAGATTTATGTCATATAAGAATGAGTCATTTGAGAAATTTAAAATCTTCTCCACTTGGAATCAAAGGAAATTAGGATGTAAAATTTCAATAATTCATAGTGATCATGGTGGAGAGTTTGAAAATGATAGGTTTGAATCCTTCTGTAAGGAGATAGGAATAAAACATAATTTCTCTACTCCTAGGCCCCCCCAACATAATGAAATAACTAAAAGAAAAAATAGAACCTTGGTGGAAGCTACTAGGGTAATGCTAGCAGAATATTCACTCTATATGTATTTTTTGGGCAGAAGAACTAAACACTGCTTGCTATATTTTAAATCGGGTGAATATTAGATCCAAGTTGAATAAAGCACCATATGAACTCCTAAAGGTTAGGACATCCAATCTTTCACACTTACATATTTTTGGATATAAATGTTTTATCTTAATCAATGAAAAGTCACCCGTAGAAAAATTTGATCTTTAATCTAATGAAGTAATCTTCTTAGGTTATTCATCTGTAGGTAAAACCTATAGAATATTCAATAAGAGGGCCCTAGTAGTAGAAAAATCTATCCATGCGGTATTTGATGAATCAAATAAGACCTCTGAATCTAAACCTGAAAAGGAAAAATAAGTGGATGTAATTTAGGGGGTAGAAATAATTGCCATAGGTGATAGAGTAGAACCTTAGGAGCAATTGCCTAGATTGAAGATATTCTTCTAGTCATCCTAAAGAGTTGATTTTAGGAGACCCGTCTGAACGTGTAAGGACTAAGTATGGACTTAGGAAGGAGGTTAGTTATTCTTCGTTTATTTCCATGATAGAACCTATCAATATTGATCAAGCCTTAGGAGATGAATTTTGGATCCTAACAATGCAATAATAGCTAAACTAATTTGTTAGGAATGAGGTATGGAAATTAGTCAAGAGACCTAAGAAGAAAAGTGTGGTTGGAATAAAGTTTGTCTTCAAAAATAAGATGAATGACTCTGGAATAGTAGTGAGGAATAAGGTCAGATTAGTAGCTAAGGGGTATAACCAAATTGAGAAAATAGACTTTGAGGAAACCTTTGCCAAGTAGCTAGGCTAGAAACCATAAGGGTGCTCTTAGCCTTTATTTTCTTCATTAGTATCCTTATCCAAGAATCATTCATGAGGCAGACATGAATCTAGAGGTAGCCCATACAAGTTCAAGTGATGACTCTCATCACGTAGCACTTTATCCCATATAAGGTTAAAGAGGAGGTGGCTCCCATGACGTAGCACTTTCTTTTGTATAATAACACTTAGTTCTCATCTTCTGGATAGTGTATTACTCTAATACCATTTGTAACAGCTCAAACTCTTAAACTATTGAGTTATTGTTCGCTTTGTCTTAAGGGCCTCATGGTTTTGTCTTATTGGTGTAACTTCCCAGGATGTCACCCATCCAAGATTTCTTTGGAATGAGCATGTTTAATTATAAAGTTTCTTATTAAAATTTTAACCATTATACCAAAAGCCACCTTGATGTTTAGGAGTTTAGCTTCTTTTACTCAAGGAGTTTCACAATAACACTCAATCAAACCCCACACCCAAACATAAAAGACAAGGTTGTGGTGCCACCTTCCCCGGTGTCACAATACCCCAATGACACTTTTGTTATTTATGATTTTTTCTTTCCCATTCCAATTCTTGACTTATTTAGAGTTCATTATAAACTACATATAATTTACAATCAAATCTATATTAATCAGGAGTTTACATGGTGTTAGGTTAATTACTTGTGTTAAGATGTCATAGGTGTTACAATAGTTAAGGTGATTATCCTCTTGGTTTCTCGTTCACCTAAAAAATTATCCTCTTGGACCTATGGTGGAGGTGTGTTAGGAAGCAAGTTTATCTTATCAAAAATAGATTTAAAAATAATGTTATTGGAACTCCCTATATTGATAATGATACAGTTGATTTGATAGTTGACCACTGGTGCGATGGCTGACACTACATCATTGAAGGGGTTTGTATTTGCCAGTTTATTTGCTTATGTGCAGGTAATTGGAGCGAACACAATTATTGGCATTCGGAGAATGGTCACCAAATTAACTTCTCACGAACTATGTCACTTAATACTCATTATTTGAGATGTCTTTGCTTCATCTCCTTTAAGGATGGCAGGTACTATCCTGATGATGTGAGTGGCATAAACGAAAGTTGGCTCATTCTCATGGTCTTTTATAGTGGAATTTTTCCAAAATTTAATTTAGAATAATGATCTATTTAATCTTTTTAATTAATCTAATAATCAATAATTGGTATAAAATTTAATAAATCAATAAAACATTGATGCAGAAATCAATCATAAATCACTAAAAATATATATCTTATCTATTCATATACATCATATGTGTATGCATTATCAATGCATTCAATAATGTCAATGATATTAATGCATCTATTAATGTCATTAGTGTTATCAATGTCTGCATGCATCAATATATGATTTAGTACGGTAGGACATCCAGCTTTAATGTGGTGTTTTCAACATCTTTTACCCCAACTAATTCACAGTTGGTTATCAATCATATCAATTATCATTTATTCAATTAATCAATTATCATTACATATGGCTTTATTAAATCAATAAAGAGTCATCACTCTTTGCCCGTCGACGTAATCGGTCATCTGTTATATGCTACAACTGGGATAACACCACAAACTATCTTTAAAGGAAAGCCCTTCGGCCCATCCTTCTATGTAGGGTATTATATTTTAACAATCAACCTATTTTATAGTGTTAAAATTCAGCCTTTCTTATGTAAATGCAACAATTAAAATGCAATAGGAAATAATCAATTCTATTCAATATAAGAAAATCTATATAATAATCAAAATCATTGAAAACTAAAATGAGATTTGAGTTATTTACAACAAATAGAAGGAATCTCTGAACGAAATTAATAGATGAAAAAGCCTCAAATAACCTTCTCTCTTTTCCCTCTCTCTTGTTCGAAAAGTCACGACATTGAAATTTAGATTTTTCATTTAAAAGAAAATCATTTCAAAAAAATTTGCATTGTTATATACATTTTCTGCTCACCTACTTGAGTTAGTTGAGATGAATTCTTCTAGTCTTTTAGCCTTTATCAAATCTTTCATGAGGTTTTATAGGTGTCTGCACTACAGTACGATGCATGTGGTCCTTATGAAATGTATAAAATTATAAGGTGTTCCTAGTGTGGGTGACTGCCTTCTTCTACATCAAATGCCTAAAGAACTATTTAGTTTGAATGGCCTCCACCAAGTCGACCATAGACACGTGCAAGGGAGTAATGGCCAGATACTGGTGAGGGGTGCATTTTGTTATATTTGTATGGGAGGGCACTGTGTGATATTTCCTCCATTCACAAGCGGATGGGCCTATGATTTTCAAGGTCATGAGAGCCTAGCCTCATTCTATTTGTCATGATGATATTACTTCTATTATGCACTTTTCTTTCTTTCCACCCACTGAGCCATTCGGTGACTCCTATCATGCCTTCAATGTTGGGACTAATCATGCATTGAAAGTGGTTCTTTGACGGGGTGCATTTTGTTATCTCTGTATGGGTGGGCATTGTGTGATATTTTTCCATGCACAAGCGAATGGAACTATGATTTTGAGGGTCATGAGAGCCTAGCCTCATTCTATTGGTCACGATGATATTTCTTCTATTATGCACTTTGCTTTCTTTCCACCCACTGAGCCATTCGGTGACTCCTATCATGCCTGCAATGTTGGGACTAATCATGCATTGAAAGTGGTTCTTTGAGGGAGTAGACAAGGCACACTTGACCACATTGTTGTATACTTCCTCATCTATGTAGCTACAACATAATTTTAAAATAAATTTTATAATTATAAAATACATTATGATCAAATTTAGGCCAAAATAATTATACCTATTTTCGTAAAAAAAATGAATAAAAAAGATATTATACTACTAATATTGTGGAATGACTTTTCCAGCTCACAGTACTTTCATATGCCTCACATTAAAAGTCTAAAGCAAGCAATATCTCCTTTAAAAGTGCAAAGTAGGCTACATAATGATTTATCAACAGAGGGTCCCCTTTTCAACACCAATAAATAATCATTGAAAAGTTAGCTATCTAATTTGGCTCGATCAGGACCATACATTTCTAATCATTTATAACTACCAAACCCCACCGAATACTTATTGATAAGCCAATGAGCATAACTTTTTTTAAATTTAAATTAAATTAAATTGTAGATTAGCATTTAATTTACTCAAATTGTTCGATTTTTAACTTAATTTAATTACACATTTTTAAAATTTTAGATTTAAATCAAATGGTACTAAATATATTTAATTATACGCACTGAGGCTTTTGGTGGTTGGTGGGCAAACATGGTTGGAAATCCCCCATCCCGGGTTTAAATCCCCTCTACTACGACCTCGCTTCTTCAATGCGGCAAAGCAAGTGTAGGTCTGATGTCAGTGGGTGGCCTCGCTAGGTTCCTCCGAGGGATTAGTTACGCTATCAAGCGCTCCCTTTGGAATGGCAGTGGATAGATACTCATGTTCAATATATATATATATATATATATATATATATATATATATATATATATATATATATATATATATATATATATATATATATATATATATATATATATATATATATATATATATAGGGTGACTAGCATTTATAAAAATAATTATAAATTAATTTTGAGAAAATTATTATTATTATTTAAATATTATGATTACTATAAATATTTTTAAATATATATATATATATATATATATATATATATATATATATATATATATATATATATATATATATATATATATATATATATATATATATATATAGCAATCTTTTTATGGCTATCACATTCTACATATTTGATTGATAAAAGTAACTTTTTATTATAAAAATTTTAAAAATAATTATCAAATAAATATATCATAGCAATTAAAAAAATAAAATAAAAAAAAGGCGGACCAAACAAATATTTTAAAAATTAATTTTATTTTTATTCATATTTTAAATTAAGTTTGATTGAGGATTAGCCATTTATTTTTACTCAAATTGTTCAATTTTTAAAACTCAATTATATTTTTTGGAAATTTTACTTTAAATAAAATGATATCAAATATCTCTAATTGTAAGGTGCAAAATTGTTGGGAATTTTTTTTTTAATATGTTATGAGTATTATAAATATATGCTTTTTTAATCTAAGAGTAGTTATTTATAATTCTCATAAATTAGTAGATTTGCTTTAAAAATATTTTTTATTATAATTTTTAAAAAAATAATTATCAAGCAAATATATAATAAGAACTAAAATATTGAAATAAGCAGTTTCCTACTCCTAAAAAATCTTAGATAAAACCTTTGTATTAAGGTTTCGTTTGGGATAACTTTCTTCTAATTTTTAAAATAACTTTTTTTAATACAAAATTTTTAAATTTAAATTTTTTTTATTTCAAAAGGTTACTCTAAAAAATAATAAGAAAACTATCCAAGTGAAGCCTAAAGTTACTATTATTAAGAGGAAGACCGTTTTTCTTTTGGGTTGGTGGGCCAGCGTGATTGGGAACCCTCAACCCGTGTTCGATTCCCCTCTCATGCAACACGACCCCTTCAATGGAGAGAAAATAAAGTGCGGGTCCGACACTTATGGCGTTGATTGCTACTAAACCAGCCGATGAATTTGTTACACCGTCAAGCATCCTTTTTCAAGATGGGAGTAGGTAGATAGTTACCCAAAAAAAAGCTCCAAGTTGTGCACGTTTTTTAAAGAAGCCAACTAGAAAAATTAATGGTAAAATGAACCGCAGAAGCAGCCTTACTTCCTATCCATTATCCCTTCTCTCTCTCTCTCTCTCTCAAAATTCTTACGCACGTGCACAGGAAAAGCTTCATAATCTACTAGAAAGATCCTTGGTGTATTAATCATCGTTGCATAAATTATTTTAATGATTAGAATTATTTATTTGGATTTGCGTATGTCTAAGTACGCCACTAATCTTTAATTAATCGATGCTTAATTCAGTGTTAATCATGATTAGGAGGGTAAGCTAGCTAGCTAGCTAGTTACAGCATTCTGTTAGTTCACTTATATAGTTATATGTTTAAACAATCATATTACTGTATTTTGATAACTATTTTTAGATAGAATCCTAAAATATAAAAAGATAAATATCCATTTTCATTAGAGACTTTGATTTTTTTTTAAACGTAAAAAATTGTTTTATGCTTATTTAAATGCATTTCATTTTTTTTAATTTATTATTTTATATATTGTAGATATGTATCTACAACCAATAAAAATTGCATTCAGCCATCTGATATCCTAAAGTTTTTTGGCTCTACTTTGCTGTGATTAATCTCTGTGATTCTTTAGGAAGCCTAATATTATCAAGCTCCTACTTTTTTTTTTTTCTTTTTTCTTTTTTTTTTTTTTTTTTTAGGGCAAGGATGAATCACTTCTATAATATGTTTTGCGACCAAGTGGCATCATCAATGGAGTTTTTTATTATATCTATGATTGTGCTAATATTCTGTTATCATGGAAGGCAACTATCACTGAATCTCAAAGAAAAAAAATAATAATTGGATTACACTAAACCCTATTTTTTTCTTAAAATCATAGTTTTTTTTTTCTTTTTCTATTTCAATTTTATATTTTTTCTCTTATATTACTCTTGATATATCTATAAATTGTAAACTTTTTTAATATAAAATTTATCAATCAAAATGTTAGATATGGAAAAATTATTACTTTGCAGAGTTCGTATTTCATCTGGACTCCAATCAGATAGAGTCACGTGACTTTTTTCTCTTTTGTACACAATCTGCATACAAGAGAGAAAATTATAAAATAAATAAATAAAAAAAAAAACTATATGACTTCATCTGATTGGAGTCCAGATGAAAAATTGTGTTCGGAATCCGCCCGTAATAATCTCTCCTAGATATTCCTCAATTCCCTTAACCTAAGGCAAGTTTATAAAAAGCTGATCTAAATGATATACAAATGCTACCGTTAACATCTCAAACAACGCTCAAATGCAAACAATTATAAAATAAAAACTCATAAAGCTGACACCAAATTAAATAATTGGGAGAAAACTACTGATGATCCA
Source organism: Dendrobium officinale (assembly GCA_019514585.1). Lineage (NCBI taxonomy): Eukaryota > Viridiplantae > Streptophyta > Magnoliopsida > Asparagales > Orchidaceae > Dendrobium > Dendrobium officinale. The sequence continues at coordinate 63,593,674 of CM033688.1, read as the reverse complement.
CCTTTATTGAAAAAAACAAAAAACAAAATCAATCAACACATCCTCATCAAAATTTGCACATAACACACAATTGGGAGGACAAGAAAATATATATATATAATTAAAAAATCTTCTTGATAATGTAGTGCAAGTATGAATACAGCTGCAGAGTGCATGCAAACATGTAATTAACAGGAAATTATTGGGTTCGGATACCGGACGTCATTCAGAGCCCAATGAAAATGTGCCACATCATCCCCTACTCGATATTGAGCAGTATCGAGCTTGGTACTGCTCAGATTACTTTGAAATACCAAACTCAGTACTTCACAGTACCGAGCTCAGTATTACTCGGTACTGTGAAAAGTACCGAACAATAAGCTGTGTCCAATGTCTGAACCCAATAATTGTCCGTAATTAACAGTGCACAAATACTCCAGGCCTACCTGATGATAAAGAAAATGTTAGCGCATCAAAATCAACTACTACAGTCCTGTTTTATGCACTATTTTGGCAAAAAGAAACCTCAAGAAATGGATGCACCATTTTGGCAAAGAAACCTCAAGAAATGGAAAATTTTTAACAAACCAGATATGCTAAAGTTGTATTCACTATAAGAATACTATTGCTATTATTGAAGAAGTTCATAACCAGCAATGTTAAATTTACACACAAGAAATATGGAGTAGAAGAAGGGATAGTGAGTGAAGCTGAAACATATAATTCATTTTATTTAGGCTTTGTTTGGGACAGCTTTCTTACTGTTTCTTAAAGCAAATTTCTAGTAAAAAAAAATAAAAAAACTGTTTTAAGAAGCAATAAAAAAACGGTCCCAAACACAACCTTAACCCACTCATTCATACAGTAAAGGAATCATATACTTAGTGAGGGATATCACTTAAATTGCAGGGTGAATATTAAAACAGCGGTTAGATATGTGAGGTGAGGATGAAATAGCAGAGAAATATGGCTGCAGTTTATCACAGAGCTAATCAAGAATGATCCATTGCTTATCAAGTTAGTGTACCTCGCATCAATTATGTGATGAAATATTACCTGTGTTGATGCTTTTGAACTTTTTGCTGAAGGAAAATTAGAAAAAGAAAGGGAAGTCTCTGGGTTTCTTAGGCTTAAAACAATCTGATCGAGCCCATCCAATCTTCTGCTGCACATTATCATATACAACCAATCTCCCGCGCAATGAGATATCTGCAAATTACAATTGAAAGCTTACAAATATCAGTCAAAAAGGCCAGTAGATACCCTACTGAGTAATTCAAGGGAAATGCATATTTATGTTCAATCAGCAAAACTTGGATGGTTTGAATGTGAAGGCTGACATTAGTTCTTTCTACATGATATGTAAGAAGAAGATTCATAAATATTAAAATGATTTTGTTAGAACAGGAATATGAAACTTCTTTTCTCATAAGATAGAATAATCTTTCAAGAAACTAAAGCTTCGTTTGGTTCCTCTCCTTTTGTGAAAGGTAGTTTTAGAAATATTGGTTAAGGGAATGGAGTTTTCTAACCAAAAAATAAATATCAAAAAATTTCTCAAAACAATAGAAAAATGAAGTTCCCTGAAAAATATTTCTATAGAAGCATCCCATCCAAAAAGCGAACAAAAAATAATTTCGTCGTTTCTAGACAAAAACAAGAAAACAAAATGCCGAAACAAACAAGACCTAAATCAAATGTACAGTTCATCCTCTTTTCCGGCAGTTCATATAATGTAACAAAAGATGGAAGATAACATCATTTTCTAACATGTGGGGGAAAAGAACAGCTATAAATAGCCTTCAAATGTCGGACAGAATAAACACCAAATACCTCCTAATATAATTGTTGCTCCATCATGCACTTCACTGCCATTAAGTATCCCCAAGCAGATATTTCCCTTACTCTGTTAACATTAAAATATAAGAAATCAGCAGTTCTATTAGAAAATAGTGCATACTAGTACACCATGATAGAATGTCTATCTGAGCTGAAGAACCTCACATTGATTACTAAATAATCATCCGGTAGAATAGTAAAAGTTGTGGGCAGAATTCTCCATCTTTTCACAAAATGCAGGATTAAGGGCTCAAAAAACTGCTTCACATCTCCAATGGACCTGCAGCGGCCAAGTAAATTTAAAAGTTGCACTCATCTGCAAAGAATATGCTACTTGTGCTTAGCAAAGAAGTTTGTTGGACATGAGCACGCCTAGTTATTTTAAAAGAAAGCCACAACCTCTTTAGGAAATCACCTTAGAGAGCTATCTTGCCAACATACAGGCAATAATGGGTCTGAGTTATCTGATATGAGACCATGGGAGTGATAATCAAACTGCCAAAGTGAGAGTTTAAGCATTAAGCTCAAAAATAAATGACAAACGTAAACTACGAAGTTGGTCATCCAAGAGCTTACGGAGTTAATAAGACTGGAATATATTTCATTCGGAAAGAATGAGTAAGTGCTGCCAGAATCAAACACAGTAAGATATGCATTTCCACCCTTTTGTCCTATACTGATTTGTTTGCTTCCGTAGCCAACTTTCTGAACCTGGGTACTATAGAAGTTCCTGCAAGTAACGCATAGTTAAAACAAGCGAGCCACTGTAGCTTTGAAATTATTTGATAATAGACATCTATAATTCAGAAATTGCTTATACTATCACGTGGTAAGCAACTTTTTTATTTCCAAATAGAACTTTGCTAAACCTACCAAAGATATAACCTAAAAAATTCGAAAATGTGTTTCAGATTGGTGCGAGTGGATTGTTGGAGTGCATTTCTATCCATATTTATGCTTCAATGATATAAAATGCAAAAATAACTCTAAATTAAATACTAAAGTGACCTCATGCTCGCATCAATTGCCTAAAAACCAGAAGAAATATCCTCTTGAGAGTTTAATAACGCGACCAAGATGGTGAAGGAGTTGGAACTACCTCATGGACTTATCTGTTATCATCTTCTAAAATAATAAGGATGAGTAAAAATAGAAAGTGTGAACATTAGTAGAGGTGCCCATGAGAAATATCTTGATAATAATATAAATATTAAGATTTATGAAGTTGATGCTACAGATCAATACATGAAATACAATAATAGGATAGAGAAGGTTGAGGATTAAGCAAATGGATGCGATCAAATGTTAAAAGTGAATGTAGATCTCTACTAAGATAAGAAATTTAATAGTAAAAATTCAAGACGTGAACCAAGTAATATGTACAATCTTATTATTAATATGGATCATTATTATGACGCCTTAAAGATAATTTGAAATAATAATATCCATAGGATTGCATGATGCATAACAAGATGACGGACTGCATTTGTAGCAATAAGACGGCTTAGCTAGGATGCAAGGCCAATTAAAGTTGTAGCTTGCAAATCTAGCATGAATGGCAACAGAATCAGCCATGGTGTCAAATAATAACGACATTGGCAATTAACTGACAAGCAAAAAAACCAAATTTTGTAGAAAAATAAAAGATATAAGCCCAAAATAAGGGTAGCCGGATTCCTTTTCAAGATTAAACTTTAGCCCTTGTCCCGACAAGATGAAAGAAAAACATGATAGTATAATGAAAATTTTCTATTGAGAAAAAAAAAACAACAAATTAATACAATAAGAACCCTTAACATAAAAAATTATTTGACTCTTATGAGGATACTTCAGCTGATTCTAATTTTTTAGGAGAGAGACTGGCTCAAATGCCAATTAATGCAAGATGAAATGCTCTACACCATTAGCTTGTGAAGTGATCAGAATAAGAGAGCACCAATGTTATAGAAAACTGAATTATGAAGAACTTTAAATCACTTCATTTCAATAAAAATTAAGAAAAAAAGGTCAAAAGATAATTGGGATTAGGGCTTCAGGAATTAGGAAAACCAAACGAGGAGAGAGAACTGACGAGGAGAATGATTTCAAAATTATTCGAGTATCCTTTAGCCCATGACATCCTCCAATAGAAAAAAGAGTCATGTTTATTGCAAATAAGTCCAAATTGAAATGAAAATTACATAAAATCTACTAATAAATGATTCCTGGGATAAACATCAACGGAAAATGCAAAAAATACAAATAATTATAAATTAAATCCTAAAGTAGTTTCATGTCCTGCATCATTAATACTGTATTTTAAGATGTTGTACGCCATGCCGTGTCTGCACAAGATGGGCAAAGCATTATTGATTTATGGTAAAATTCTGAGTTACTCTAAGGCAAAGCAACAAAAAAAATGATGAAGAATAAATATTGGGAGTGTAAGAGAACCAACAAACTAGTTATTCTGTTAAAAATGGAAACAACCAATAAAGCTTAGTATAATTGCTCATCAATTCTAAATTTTGTAAAAGACGGCAATATTTATAAGAAAAACTTAGGTCATGTTAAAGAGTATATATTGTAGCTAGTCCTAGGATAAAATAACAATTTTATCATTGTATCAAATGAAGGGAAAATGAAATTTAGATTATGAAACCTTTTAAAGATTTCAAATTTTCAACTATTGAAATCAACGTTGTGTTACTCCCAAAATATAGGGGAAACCTTAAGAAAATAAGCATCTCCTACAATGGAAAACATAATGCCATTGTAAACAATTTGTATTAAGGCGCTATAAGTTTGATTCAATAATGTTGCAAAGATAAGCATATTTTAAAATAGAAGATTTTAGGATAAATACAAATTAACTTTATATTTTCATGGAAATATATAATTTAAAAGTTTGTTACAGTATTAATTATTTGGGATAGCACCAAATCAAACTTTGAACCTAAATTATTTTTTATATAAACATTAACTCTAGCATAAATAGAAAATATGTGAAGGCATGCAATGCTTACGGGCTAGTTAAAAAAACAGGCAACATAATCGGTCGCAATTATGCTTGTTGTGAGGACTAAATCAAAAAGAGGACAGAGATAGACAGAGGGAAAGAAAAAGAAGAAAATAAAACTAGCTCAGCTCAATTTTATGACCGATTTATTGCAAGCATTATCATACCAAAAATATTGCAAGGAGTCCATAGTTGTGTGAAGATACCCTTTTGAATAGCATTTTGATAGGACTTGAGCACCAAAATCAGCGAACAAACAGTAAAATTCAGCAAACTCATAAATTCTCTTGATAAAAAAAAGAAACATGAACAAGCAAGATACAATATTCTTTCAAGAGGACTTTCTCTCTCAAATTCTAGATCTCGCTTGTATCCCTCACAAAAACAGTAGATAGCTAAACCTCACAAAATTCAGCATACAAAAACCTCCCCTAACCTTAGGGTAAATCAACTACTTTGTAAATAAAAAATAGCTCCAAAACAGCCCCCCTCCAATTCTCTCTCAAATATATCATATTTCCTTAATAATTTCCCTTCCAAATCAGCCCCCAAATTAGCCCTCTTCAATTAGAAAACATTTCTAAGTAATCCCCTTTAGATCAACCCCAAATCAGCCCTCAAATCTGCCATATTCAATTAAGAAACATTTCCTAATTAATACCATCCAAATCAACCCTCAAATATGTCCTCTTCAATTAAGAAATATTTCCTAATTAAGCCCCTCCAAATTTGCCCCCAAATATGCCCTCTTCAATTAGGAAACATCTCCTTATTAATCCTCTTTGATTAAGAACCTTACCAAACAACTCCTAGGAAACTCTCTAATTCCCTCCCAATCAAATCAACCGGTCCATCAATACTCCTCTCCCAAAGTGTCACCTTGTCCTCAAGGTGGAACGAAGGAAATTACTACTAAAGCACTGGACTAATAGCACTATACTGAAAATTGGACTGTCATTGGGTCAAATGATCCCTACCTCCAACATCTCCCTGATCAATCTCTCGATCTCATCCCTGTGGAGTTGGAGAGAATAGTAAGAAGGAACACTGAAATATGAAGCTCATTCCTTCAAAATGATAATGCTCCTATTCTCGCGGAGGAGGCAACCCCTGAACTGGATGGAACACCTATGATATTGTTGTAGGAGTGGTTGAGCCATGCTTGGTGCTTCTATATTCTCCTCATCTTCTTCTCCTTCCAAACTCTGCAGCTCCACCAAAAATTTCACTCTTTCACCATTTCCCCTCCTTGGCAGTGGCTCCAAAGGTAGCATCCTCATATTCTTCCCCCAAAATTTCTACCTACCTTTTTTTTTTACCCCAAAATTTCTACCTCCCCATCCTCCCTCATTGTCTCTATATTAGGGTTTCCCCCATGTCTTTTTTTTATCAATGGTCCCCTTGCCTCCGATATTATCAGTTGAGTGTGATGCTCCAATATTTTCGTCATCATGTCCTCTAGATTAGAAAGTCTTCCTTCCATTACCAAAAAGCGCGCATTCAACAATCTCACATCCATTTGCAGCTGCCCAACTTCTCTCTCCAACTTTTCTTCCAACGCCTCAACTCTTTTCCCAACCATCAGTTTCAAGAAATTTCTCTAATACCAATTTGATAGCACTTACGCACCAAAATCAACGAACAAACAGTAAAATTTAGCAAACCCACAGATTCTCTTAATAAGAAAAAGAAACAAGAACAAGCAAGATACAATGGTCCTCTTTCAAGAGGAAGACATTCTCTCCCAAATCCAAGATGCTGTTAGAATCCCTCATAAAAATAGTGTACCGCAAAATCTCACAAAATTCTACATACAATAGTATGATACAAAAACCTCCCATAACCCTAAGGTAAATCAACTACTTAAAGCAAACAATAAACAACAAACACCAAAACAGTCCTCCAATTCCCTCCCAAATATGCCCTATTTCCTTAATTATTTCCCTCCCAAATCAGCCCTCATCCGCCCTCTTCAATGAGGAAATATTTTCTAATTAATCCCCTCCAAATCAGCCCCTAAATCAGCTCCCAAATCTTCCCTCTTCAATTAAGAAATATTTCCTAATTATCACCTCCAACTTAGCCACCAAATCTATCCTCTTCAATAAAAAAATACTTCCTTATTAATCCCCTCCAAATCAACCCCCAAATATGCCCCCTTCAATTAGGAAACATCTCCTAATTAATCCCCTTTAATTAAGAACTTTCCTAAACAACTCCATCTTGATTAGAAAATTTCCAAATTCCCTCCCAATCAAATCGGCCGATCTATCACAGTTAAATGGAGAATTGCTAATATTATTCAAATATTTAATATCTATTATCTCTTTTGTATGATTATCTTATTAATTTAGCTTTAAAATTAGGGCTTCTCTTTCCTAGTGATAGTAAGTGTGCTTGCTTTTAAGGAAGAGCATTTTTATGTCCCTTTTTATTTGCAAATATATATAGTTTCTCTATAGTCAACAAAATCATTTGTCCTCTCTTGTGAATGTTAGATATTGTTTTATCTTAATCATGAAAATGTTGGTGTCTTCAAGTGGTATTTGGTTTATCTATTATTATTTTGTGTGTTTATCATATTCACTCCTAGTAAATGCTTTCACATAAAAAATAGACTTTTTAAATAGCTGATACCAAAGCCTAAACTATGATATTCATGAGCATAAGATTGAAAAGCTTAACAACAAAAGAGTTTAGAGTTTTGGATAACTAAGAATTGTTGTCTTTTAATCCACCTAGTACTGAAAAAAGCACTAATAAGGCACTCTAATATGTCTACTACTAAGAGTGAAGATAAAATAGAGATTAGGGGTGTCAATAGATGACCCAATCTGCCAAACCGACCCAAACCCAACCAAAAAAACTAGGGTTCGGGTTGACCCATTCAATAAATAGATCATGCTCAAGTCATGCATTCCGACCCGTTTATTAAATGAGACAGGTTCGGGTTAACCAGTCAACAAGATTTTGATCCAAAAATTGCTTGTTTAATATATTTGTTCTTAAATTCTTTTATTTATTGGTATAATCTTCTTATTTTAATCAATTAATCTAAAATCTATAATTAATAAACGAATAAAATTATTTTTTTAATTAAAATGGGTTATCAGATCGGGTTCGGGTCACTAGCGGGTCAGGTTTGAGTTCAATATTTTGATCATTTATTAAACGAGTCGTGTTCGGGTTGATCAGATTCGGATCAAGACAATTTCAGATCAAACTCTAACCCAACCCGTTTACCCGTTATAACACCCCTAATAGAGAAAGTTCCAATACAAAATTAATAAAGGTTCCTATACAAAATTAATCCCAATTTAGTTCATGAGGGGTGATTTAGGATATTTTGTACAGTCGAATGACTAAATTAGAAAAAAATGATACCCTAAAATTAAATTGGCCATATATGAATAGTCCGATGACTATTTTGGGCCTTTTTCCTATTCTATCTTTGAGCACTCTTAATAATGTGGGATGAAATGTTTAAGACCTTAAAGTTTGTAAAAATAATATATATTTCATAAGATGCAAATTCAAGTGGTGCAACTTCAATTATATCATCTTTCTCCGGGCTTCAATATAAGGAAACAAAAAAATGTTTAGCTTCTTAATTGGAAGTTAGGTTCTATGGAAAGAGCACAAACTGAAAGGGAGATCATTGGACATGATAAGGTAAATTGGTCTCATGTTGTATACTTTGTCCCAACACCAGATCATATTATTAAAAATTTCAAATCGTGGAGATAACCACTTTAAGGACATGAAGATTCAATGACAGATGTCCTTTCAATATTAGTAGAACCATCTCAATGTGTAATATATGTGCTTCACACATCTCACAAGATTTTTCAAGTTCGAAAGGGTCAAATGAGCTTATAGAGATTGAAAATTACTCAACCTTTCATGGCTTTAAGAGCTTAATTAGCTTTATTTTGGAGAAAATAAGGCACATATGAGATCAAAAGTATATTGTTATATTATGACTCAAGATATATTAATTAAAATTTTAGCTCAATCATTTTGATAAGGTAAGCAAAAATTAAAAAAAAAAAACACTATTATTTATGAAACCCATGGCCAACTGTCACCTCGGCCATCAATGACCCTAGTACATCTAACATTAAAAAAGGCATATGACAACCAAATCTTCTCAGAATTCTTTTCTGACCACTGACTACCATTGTTATGGACTCATTTCTCAATCATCAACCATCAATACAAAAGCCCAAGAACCCCAAAGGTCAAACTCCTCTTCAATGCATGCCAGAAACCTAATATAACGCTTAAGAAAGGAAATATAAAAACAGTTCAGAATTTGAATTATTGAAAACCAACAAAGCACCCTCTAGATTCTTTAAAGGTCAAGGAAATGCCAAGCTGCAATCAGTTTGATAAGAGCAGTTTCTTCTAGACAAAAAACAAGCATGAAATGAAACATTAGATCAAACAAATCTTTGCAAGCAGAACAATTCAGCAGTAATAAGAAAAAAAGGTAAAAAAAATTAAAGAATGCAGCATCTCAGTTTAACAGTTGCAAAAAAATGATGCAGTCTTGTATACAAAGGTGGGAAAAGAAGAAACAGCGTCATTTACTAAGATCAAGGATATCATACGTGAGGCCATTTTGTGTGGGAACCCAAGTCATACCCCACCGAGGTACAAAGTCATCTCCAAAGAACATGTATCCACCATCATTTGCTCCGCCACTAATACAATGTCCAACAACATTATTGATGATTCCTTGATTTGCCAATTGAGAATTGAGACTAACTTTAGCACTACTAAGACCAAGGATCCCATCTGTTTTTGCAGGAGTATTTAAAAACTGGCCTCGCTGATCATATGCACACCTAATTTAACATATGTAAATTAAATTCTTCGATGGATACAGAACAATAAACAATTTCGGTTGCAGTAAAAGTCTTACCCAAAAACAAAATTCACTTTTGATTTGTCACCATTTGACATCATTAGCTGCATTTCATCCCTTGCTAGAACGCCCATGGAGGAGCTATGATCAGCATATGCTACCTGATAATCACATTGATGACATGAGTCGCAGGACCACTGGTTCTGATTATGTTGGATTTCTTGGCATAAATGATCCTCTGGTTGAACTATTTTACCTTTTGATGGTTTGTACCATGGATGAGGTCCCTACAACAGCAACAACAACATCAAACCATTATCCCACTATGTAAGGTGGGCTACATGAATCTTTTTTCTCCATGAGGTTCGTAAATTATAGAAAATCTAAACTCAATCTTTCAACAAGATTATGATTATCATTCCATGTTATTAGTTACATACATGTATTTATAGATGTAGAGAAGATGATTCTAGAAGTACACATGTTTGGTTGAGATCTAGAGTTTCATATTCAGTTCAAGAAGATAATATCAAAATTAAGATGACAGCTGTAGAGTCCACATGTGCACAACTGATTGGTTGAGCTGTAATCGTCGAAGTGTTGTAGACATCTTCTGTTATTTCTGTTATTGTTATTACTCCCCCTCAAGCTAACGGTCCGGGTTGAACTGTTTGTTTGTATCTCAGTTCATGAAATCTTGGAGTGGAAAGAGACTTTGTTAGTATGTCGGCAATTTGATCATGCGTTGTTGTTGGAATAACTTTGATGGTTTTGAAGTGAATATGGTCTCTAATAAAATGTTGATCTATCTCATTGTGTTTTGTTCTTGAGTGAAAAATTGGATTATTGGCTAATGCAATAGCCGATGTATTGTCACAACTTAAATTAGTTGGAGCAGATAGATTGATCCTAAAGTCCAGAAGAAGTTTTCTTAGCCATATAATGTCAGCTGTCGCTACAGCTAGCACCTTGTATTCTGCCTCTATTGAAGACCTTGCCACCGTATGTTGCTTCTTCACGCTCCAAGAAATAAGAGTATTTCCAAGGTATGTGCAATACCATGTTGTAGAACGACGAGTTTTCTTGTCACTGGCCCAATCATCATCTGAAAATGAGTTTAGAACAAGCGGTCCTTTTGAAATGGGTAAGCCATAGTGAGACGTGCCTTTGATATATCTTAGTAGCTTTTTGAGCATAATCACATGATCTGGAGATGGATTGTGCATGTATTGACAAAGTAGATTTACCGTATAAGCTATATCAGATCTAGTAATTGTCAAGTATTGCAGGGAGCTTGTTATTTGGACAATAGATGTGTGGATCTGATAACATCTGCGCTGGATTTGTATTCAACGAAAGTTTAATAAATGTAGGATTAGCTAATGGCTTGCATTGTGATAAACCTGCATTCTTAAGAATGGACTCAGCATATGCATGTTGTGACATGAAGTATGAATCTTTTACCGCAGGAATCTGAATTCCAAGAAAATTGGTGATCGTACCAAGATGTTTCATGGCAAATTTCTAATTTAAATGATCAAATACATGATTAATCATTGTAGGATCATTTCATGTTAATAATATGTCATCAACATAAATTATCAGATATATTTGTATGTCATTCTTTTGAAATGTAAGCAGTGAAGAATCTGTTTTGTCATGCTAAAATCCGATTGATTTGAGATGATTGGAAAACATCTTAAACCATTGACGCGGTGCTTGTTTCAATCCGTATATTGCCTTGCGAAGAAGAGAAACATAATTTGGTTGAAGTGTGTCCTCAAAGCCTTTTGGTTGAGCCATGTAAATTGCCTCATCAAGATGACCATGAAGAAATGCATTAGCAACATCAAGTTGATGTATTGGCCAGTTGTTATGCAAAGCTATAGTGATTGGAGCTCTAATAGTTGGAAATTTGGCTAATGGACTAAAGTTTCAAAGTAATTTATCCCATACTCTTGATAATTATCTTGAGCTACTAACCTTGCTTTGAATCTTGCTACTGATCCATTTGAGTGCCATTTGGTTCTAAAAGTTCATTTGCAACCGAGTATTGGAGTTTTATTTGGAGGTGGTACCAATGTCCATGTTCCTTGCTATTGAAGAGCCAAAAATTCCTCTGTTATAGCTTTCCTCCAATGAAATATTTTCATTGCTTATGTATAACAGGTGGGATCTGAATGATCTTGTGTGGAGTTGCATTGGTGAGTATGCAACAGATTTAACCTCTGTATGGGCTTTAAATTTCTCATTTTTGATCTGGTGAGCATGAGATGAATAACAGGAGGAGTGATAGAGGAAGTTGATGCATGCAAATTATTTGGCACTGAAACAGAGTTTGTATTTCGGTGGTTAGGAAGTGTATTTGGAACTGTTGATTGAGTAATGTTTTGAATTGAGATAGATTTATGTTGGCCGGAATAGGAAATAGGTGTTAGAATGCCTGAAGCATAGGTAGAGTTTGGTAATGGTGTCGGAGTGACTTGTATAGTGTGGGAGTGACTTGTATAGTGTGAGAAGCTTTGAATGGGAATGTGTTCTTATCAAATGTAACATGACGATAGACATATATTCTGTAAGTTTTGGGATCAAGATATTTGTTGCCTTTTGAGATGGAGAAGTAGCCTATGAAAACACATGCTACTGATTTCGAGGCAAGTTTGTGATGCTGAGTTGGTGGTATCCATGGAAAGCATGCACATCCAAAAATCTTTAGAGCAGAATAGTCTGGTATTATGTTATACAATCGTTGAAGTGGTGATTTTTGGTCTGTTGATCTGGATGGCAATCTGTTAATGAGAAAGGATGTCATAAGTACTGCCTCCAGACATAATTTGAATGGAATAGCCAATGTGTGTAGTAACGTACAAGCCGTCTCAATTAGATGTCTATGTTTTCTTTTCGCCATGCTGTTTTGTTCAGGTATATAGGAACAAGAAACTTGATGGCTGATGTTGAATCCCGTGCTAACTAAGAAATAAATCCATTTGAGAATTTATGTATTTTTTTCCTCCATCTGAGCGTAAGCATTTGATTTTGTACTAGGGCCAGACCTGATACATATGAATGTAGTAGTTCTAATGAATGAGAAGATCTAGAAACATAATTTGAAAATGGGGTTTTATATCCCTTTGACATAAAGCAATCATGACATATATATTTTGAAGTAGATATCTGAAGGTGCTTGTGATTATTTGAAATTGTCTTGATTATTTGATGATGAGGATAACCAAGTTTTTTGTGCTATTGAGAAGATTCTTGCTATGCTGCGGAAAACGCATGCTGACTCTTTGGCGAAACTGGGTAGAGGCCATTAAAGCTTGGTCCCTTGAGAAGGACATGCTGCGTCTTCAAGTCCTTGATGACAAATCCATTAGCATCAAAACAAATAGAGATATTGTTGTCTTTTGTGAGAGAGGAAATTGATAATAGATTGTGAGATAGTCGAGGAATATGTAAAAGTTGAGACAACCATAACTTACTTTGAGGTGTGGGCATTATTCTTGATCCAAAATGAGCAATTGGAATTGTTCTTCCATATCCAATGGTAATGTTTTATGTACCATTATATGGTAATGGTTGTTGAAAATTTTTTATAGAGTTAGTCATATGGGATCCTAAATCTAAGTACCAATCAGGATTCATTTGGTCGTTTGCCGCTACCATATCTTTTTTATTAGATTGATTCTGTGCGGGTTTTGTTGGTGGAGTGTAGTTTAGATTCAATTGATGCTAGCTTGCTGAAGCTATGTGTCCTCGTTTGTTGCATATATGACATGTTGGAAGATTGTTGGAAGATACTCTCTGATTTGGTTGAGATGAGCGACAACGCCCTCTGCGTCCTTGTCCCCTTGAGGTGTATAATGCAACAACTGACTCAGTAACAGATAAATTCTTGAGCGACATTGTTTCAATGTTGATTTCTTCACTAAACAGTAGTGAGTACAGTCCATCCAGACTTATTGGATTGAGATTAGTACAATAGAAGTTTTAAATGCTTGATATTGTGAAGGAAGCCCATTAAGTATATACATGATAATATCTTTTGTATCTAGTGTCGAACCAGCTGCAGTAATTTGATCTAGTAGCACTTTAATTTATGTCAAATATTGAGTCATGAAAAATTTTTTCATAGCAATATTGTGAAGTTCATTCTTAAGCTGAATGACCTTTGATCTATTTGTCCCTTGTAATCTCCTTTCTATAGTACTCCAAATAGCCAAACATAAGTCTAACTGAATTATGTAAGGAAGAATATAGGAAGATGTCGTGGTACATATGGTTGCAGCTAAAGTTTGATCTATGAGATTCCATGCTGCGTATTGTGGATTCAATATGGTAGTACCATTTGTCGATTGTGTAAATCTTTCAAGCGGACTGACTGTAGGAAGCAAATAATCTGAAAATACTTTTGCCTTCAGTAGTTCCAGAATCTGGGATTTCCATATTGAGTAATTTTCATTTGAAAGCTAGGTGAGTACTATGGTTTTTATATTGGAGATTACGAATTTGAGAGATGTAGGTATGAAATATGCTTCAGCTCCATTTGCTTCTGATAGATCACCTGTATTCGAAGAAGATGAACGCGCCATGGAGAGACGAGAATCCACAGAACCTATGATTCAGGCTCTGATACCATATAGAAAATCTAAACTCAATCTTTCAAAAAGATTATGATTCTCATTCCCTGTTATTAGTTACAGTACATGTATTTATAGATGTAGAGAAGATGATTCTAGAAGTACAGATGTAATCATATGATTGATTGAGGTAATTAAGATCAAGAGTTTCATATTCGGTCCAAGATGATAATCTGACAACTGTAGTCCACGTGAGCACAACTGATTGGTTGAGCTGTAACCGCCGAAGTGGTGTATACATCTGTTATTTCTGTTAATGCAAGTCAAGTAAGACTGGGTATACATGCATTTCTATGTTAAAAGCATGTTCAGTGAATTCTTAGCAGCCCTTGTAAGGTTGCTTACGAAAATGTGGGTAAGATTCTATTCTTCTTCAAAACCAACTAAACATCTGTAAGAAATCAGCAGAAACTGAGAAATTACAAGTTCTTAAAGGGCACATAAACATAAGAATCATATAGAGGTTAGGTTCAGTGGAAACATAAGCTATCACTAAACTTCTGAAAGCCACAAGTGGACTAATATGTACCTTAGTGCAGCTAACACAAGGAGCATCACATTGGATCCATGTTAAGTCACTGCCAGTATCGACATCAAGAAAGTAGGGTTTTGGAGGATTCCCAACAAACACAGATGTATAGTACTGTCTGAATAGAGTCAAACAGAATTTCAAATTCAATTAGAATTTACATGTCAAATGAACAACAAAAATGTAAGTCAGGCTGCGTACAATACAAAAGCATTTTAAGAAATATAAAATTCATATCAAACAGTTGAATAATAAATACAGAGATGATATCAACAATTACTCTTTGAAAAATAAATTTCAATGCATATTGACATGCCTGCAAAGCAGCAGATTACTTCCCTGTCAGTATACCTGCAATGCAAACTGTCATGCTTGCAAACATTTTAATTGGATATGACTATGGAGATGGAGATGCAGAGAGGCAGTCAATCAGCTAAGTTGCAGCTCTAAACTCTTTCACTTATGAATGTGAACAATTGGAAGGAAAAATTTTGGGCAATGCCCATCCATCAATGTCATTACGTAAAAAGTTTTACAAACTCAATCATATATATATATATATATATATATATATATATATATATATATAATTCCCACTACTATGACCAGTTACAAGGGGTACATTTTAATTTTGATAGATCTAATTTTAATTTTGTTATTGGTTAAATTCGGAATTTGTTAAACCTACCACTCATGAATTTAGCAGATATAAAGAGTTCTCCCTCTCATAAATTTTAAATCCTAAAATAAACAACCAAATAATTTATATGAATTTAGCAAGATAGTATAGTTATCATGCCAAATAATTTTCAGGTTTTAATATTCTTGATATTGATTAAATTTGTATACACAAGACTTACTAAATCCTAATTATCAAAGAACCCCTCAAAAAAAAATAACCAAAATTCATAAAACCTCCACAAAATGCCATTCATAAATAAGAAAATAATATATAGTGAGAATTGATTTTAGCAGTACAGTTGCATGCTATAATGCAACCAGAAAGCTCCAATTAGTAAATATAATTGGAGCAATCATTCGGGCGAATCTGAACATGTAAAGAACACCTATTAAACTTTTTTAATAGCACAACTTCATTTGGTTCTGGTTGCAATCTACTATACCTCGCATCACTCTATGTTAGTATTGTCTCAAATCTCAATATAGATCTAATGTAATTTAGAGTAGTTTGCCTCAGAGCCTCAAATTAGAAATAGCCCAATCAAGCAAAAAATCATCATAATTCTTGTGCAACTCCATCAAGAGTTAATGCGATTTAGAGTAAGGAAATAAGATGCAACGAGTACCCATCGGGAAGTAGATTGCCTCGGATGGGAATCACAGCTGATGAATTCGTAACAGAAACCTTAGCAAGCTTCACGCCAGTAACCAGTGGACGAGAAGGCCCTCCCCCGACAGCAACTTCTTGAGCTCCAGGCTTGGAATAGAGAGGAAGTAAGATGGAGGAGTAGCGGGAGCGTCCGTCCTCCTCCTGCCCTCGGAGAAGCTGTACAGGGGCTTCAATAAAAAGGCAAGCCCAAATAGAGAAGAGGAGCAGGGAGAGACCGAGCACGGCAGCAACGGCCCTTTTGGCCCTAAGACGAAGGAGAGATAACCGGACTGCCGCCGGCGACTGCGACTCCGGGTACGGTACCGTAGTCACCGCCGCCGCCGCTGGCTCCTGCTGGAGATGGTCGTGGTTGTTGGAGATGGTGAAAGCGGTTAGGGTTTTCCCCTTGCTTGGATCACCGGGAGGCGGGAGAGAGATGATGACCACACCTCTCAATTGCTCCCTCTCCATTCAATACCTCGCTGAGCGAAAACTGATGTGAAGCATAGAGTCTCTATTCTGTTTAGTCTTTGACTATTTCTGTACCTAACAATGGCGACCTCATCCTATGCGAGATTCGCATGCTGCAATCCGAACATGAATTTTTTTTTTTTTTGAAGATTCAACTAATATTTAGAAATATAAAAAAAAATCGTTATTTATGTTAGATTGCATTGAACTTTAGCTGCAATCCGATTTGCTGAAGAAAAAATATTTCGATGAGCATAAAATAAATTGGTAATTATAATTTTTATTTATGTTGAAGTAAAATAAATTTATTATAAAATTTGAATATGATGACGGTTAACGAATATCGGAATATTAAACATTCACCTTGATATATCATCAAAAAATTATCTTGATCCGGCAAGAATCTCGAGGCAAAATCAGACTGGATATTTCAAATTTCAAATTTGGGATCACCTGGGCTCCGATTTTAGCAAACTTACAGTTGAATTGAGCATACCAGAAATACGAACCCAACGACACCAAATTCAACTCAATCCGAGCCCAAATGGGTCCAAATCAAGGACCGAAGCACTGTTGGAAGGTTCAAACCACAATATGAATTATCAAACGGTTTCCAAACATGACATGCTTATAGTCGAATCGAGCAGCTCGACGAGGCAAATCCAACGAGCCCAAAATCATCGAATTCTGATATCATTAGAGCCTTCAAATGTCTGACAAATGTTCCACGATTAAGGGATTCAATATATGTCGTTCATCCAAAACCACTTCCCATTTTCCCTTGATCCTTCTCCTATTTATGGGTCATGTCATCCTCCAAAAATTATAAATAACCCCTCATTTCTCTTAAGAGGGGACCGATGTAAGAAGAAGAAGAAGAAGAAAAGAAGAGAATGAAGAAATAAGCTCCTCCTTGACCATCGCCGAAGTTCCGCCCAACTTCCAAGTGACGTCGGAGTTCTGCCCGACTTCCAAGTAACGCCAGAGTTCCGCCCGACTTCCAAGTGGCGTCGGAGTTCCGCCCGACTTCCAAGTGACGCCGGAATTCTGTCCGACCTCCAACTCACGTCGAAACTACGCTCGATCTCCAAGTGCACCGGAATTCTATCCGATCTCCAAGTGACTTTGGGATTCAGCCTGAATACCCTACATCGACGAATCTCAAATTCTTATTTGTAAATGAATTTCAATTCGAGAGTGAATTATTGTAATCTGATCGTCATAATTTTTAAAGACGAGTCAGTTTTTTGTACCTCAGGCAAACACTAGTGAAATTCTTTCAACTAGACGTGGCCCCGTGATTTTTCCCTTTCCAGTGTTTCCCACGTGAAAATCCTGGTGTTCTTTTATCTTATATTTGTGTGCTTAATATCCGTACAACGCTGAGAAGAAAACTTTCTAATTATATCGCTGCGTATATTATAGTCCGCAAACACACCTAATTATGAGTTTATATCTTACTGCCTCTCTCTACTGGGAAAAAATTTAGGAATGAGTAAAATCGTAAAGCAAAAATACAATTTTCTAGAATCCGGGAAAACGAATTCATGGTTTAATCTTTTTAGAAGAAACCAGAGAACGTAATTCCAGTTTATGTAATTATATTAATATTTTTCTGAAATTTTTTTTTTTAATTTAATGTCCCGGTTTAAGAAGAAATCGAAAATTTGAGTTTCGGTTTCTTCGTTCTTCTTTCGTGCGATTGATGACAAATTATTGCGTCATACAATCAATCAAAATAATAGCAGTTCATTTTAATATTATTATTATTATTATTATTTGGTGTTTGATACGTCATCACAAAATTAGCTTGATCAGGCACGAATCTCGAGGCAAAAGCTAGTTGGAGACTTCAAAAATTAAATCTGGGAGCATCCGAACTCCGATTTCAACGAGCTTACAGTCAAACTAAGCGTCTCGGAAATACGAACCCAACGACACCAAGATCGACTCAATCCGAGCCCAAATGAGTCTGAATCAAGGGTTCAAAACGCTGTTGGAAGGTTCAAACCGCAATTTGAGTTACCAAACGGTCTTCGATTTTGACGAGCTTATACTTGAATCGAACGGCTCGACGAGACGAATCCAACGAGCCCAAGATCACTAAATTCCGATATCATTAAGGTCTCCAAATGGCCAACGAACGGTGCACGGCCATAGGATTCAATATCCACCGTCCATTTGACCACTCCCTATTCGCCCCTGATCTCACGCCTATTTACGGGCCATGCCACTACAGAAAATCTATAAATAGAACCCTCATTCTTCACAAGAAAAAAAAACAAGAGAGAGAAGAAGAGAAGAGAAGGAAGAAGAGAAGGAAGGAGTTCCTCCTCGACAGCCGCCGGACCACCGTCGGACCACCGCAGAACCTCGCCGGACCACCGCCGGACCACCGCAGGAATCTCGTCGGACCACCGCCGGACTACCGCAGGAACCTCGTCGGACCACCGCCGGACCACCACAGGAACCTCGCCGGACCACCACCTTAAGGCCCGACGTTCAGTCCCTACATCCTGCCAAACACCCGACGTCTTGTTCAAGGCCCGACACTCAGTCCTTACTTCCTACCAAAGACCCGACGTCCTGTTCAAGGCCCGACACTCAGTCCTTACTTCCTGCCAAAGACCCGACGACTTGTTTAAGACCCGACACTAAGTCCCTACGTCCTGCTGAGGACTCGACATCTTACTTAAGTAATTGATTGTAATCTGTTCACCTCTGGAGGTGATCTAGTCCTTTGTAACCAATTCAAAATATAGTGGAACTATTTTCAACTGGGCTAGGCCTCGTGATTTTTCCCTTTTAAGGGTTTTCCACGTAAAAAATCTTGTGTTCTCTGTGTGTGCTAGTTATACGTTCAACGCTAAGACGTAGAATCAAATCTCTATCGCCGCGTAATTTCTAGCCCGCAACAGATTGGCACCGTCTGTGGGAAAAGCTAATCCCACTGCATTAAGGAATCATCCAATGGTCAACAGGCGTAGTCATCGCATCATGGGAACCTCCCGCTCTAATTCACACCAATCCAGGAATCAGTCCTTAAATCAAGGACGACAGGCGTCTGCCTCTTTTCACCCCACTAACCGACACCCTGCAAGAGAAGGAACTCCAGGGCCGTCCCTAGAAGAACGTATCAGAAAAATGGAGGAATCTCAGAATGAGATCCTTCAGCTCTTAAGGGGAGCTCGAGGACCAGCGCCAATACCCCAAGAAGATACTCTTCTCCCCCGAGATCAGCCAGGATTCGAAGACATTCTTCATGTCGAAGTCCCCCTTCCTCCGCCAAGGACGTGCCCTCCTACACGTCTGGAGAACGAGCTTGTTGATACAGCAAGCTCTACCCATCCTTCGCGCACAGGCCACCGACAGCGTATGCCGCCGGACGTCCCCGAGGACTTGGACCAACAGCACGTCACTGAACTCCTCCGTAATACTCTACGGCATGAGTTACGGAGACTAGTCCGAGAAGAGTTCCCCCCAGGGGGTATCAGGCAGTCCCTTCACCAACGGGACATTCAGGAGTCATCACCTTTTACCGAAGCTGTCCTCCGATATCCCGTTCCGGCAAGATTCAAACTCCCAAATATTGATTCTTATGATGGGACTTCAGACCCCTACGAGCATATCGATCACTACCGCACTATTATGCATATCCAGCAGGCCCAGACGCTCTGCTCTGTCAAGTTTTTCCGGCCACCCTTAAAGGGCAGGCCCGGACATGGTTCTACTCCCTACCCCTTCGGTCCATTCCCCTATTCGTTAAATTGGCCAAATTATTTGTCGAACAATTTGTCGCCAACCGAAGGATGATTAAAGACTCCTCCCACATTTCGGGGATACGACAGAACGAGGGCGAATCTCTCAAAGAGTATTTTCAAAGGTTTTCTACAAAAGCCCGACAAATTCCAGGGGTAGATCCCGAATTGCTACGAGGTGTATTTCTTGGAGGGCTTCGTCCAGGCCCTTTCTACTCGGCACTTATGCGAGAAATGGTCCATTCTTATGCAGATTTAATCCACCGAGTAGAGGCCCAAATCACTGCCGACGAAGCCATCAATGCTCATAGGAAGCAATTCGAGCAAACAACCGGGAAGCGAAAAAATCCCCCAGGGACGGAGAATCCCCCATCGCAAAGGAAGAAGCAAGGAAACTACAATCTTCCTCCTCGACCCTCACAGCCACGACGAGAGCCCCGACAAGAAAAAGAGTACACGCCACTTAATACATCCCGAGCAAATGTATTAATGGCTATCCGAGACCAAGAGAGTGTAAAGTGGCCGTACCCTTTAAAGCCTAATACCGGAAACTAAGAACAGTATTGTCATTTCCACCGCAGTCGTGGACACACCACTGAAGCATGCAGGCAGCTCAAGGAGGAAATTGAGAGACTGATCCGACAAGGATATCTCCGACAGTTCATCAAGAATCCAACAGCTCGAGAAGAAACTGTTCCAACTGGGGGGCAAGATCAACAAAAATAGTCGACGAACAATCGCCAGATGGTCGGCGAAATTTAAACTATTGCTGGAGGCCCTTCAACGCCTTGTCAAGTTCTAATCGCAGAGAACAAGGAGCCACCAACAAAAAAGCTTCATGTCGATCACTCCATCACCTTTAAGGAGTCTGGTCTAGAAGGTGTAAAAACTCCTCATCAAGATCCACTGGTGATTAGTGCAGGAATTGGCGACCCATGCTACAATGTTAAAAGGATCTTAGTAGACAATGGAAGCTCAGTAGATGTTCTATTCTACTCCACTTTTCTTAGCATGGGCTTATCTAGAGAGAAACTCCAGCCTGCTGCCGGTCCACTGTACGGATTTGACAACCGGCCTGTAAGAGTTGAATGAACCATTACTCTCCCGGTTGTGCTTGGAGAATTCCCCCGTCAAGTTGAGCACCCCATTCTGTTCATTGTAGTGAAGTCCGAATCAGCCTACAATGCGATCTTTGGAAGGCCACTCCAAACAATCTTCGGGGCTGTTGCTTCAATTCCTCACTTAAAGCTCAAGTTTCCTACCCCATCAGGGATCGGAACAGTACGAGGAGATCAACAAGTAGCACAGTCATGCTATCTTAGGCAGGCTCAACCACACTCATCAGTTACTCTAAGCATCGAAGACTTCGATCTTCGGAATGAAGATACTCCTCAAAGGGCCTCCCCTGTAGAAGATCTTACATATGTCTCTCTATCAGAAGAACATCCCTCTAGAACAGTACAGATCGGATCACTCCTCTCAGATACAGAGAAAAAAGAATGTGTAGACTTTCTACGTACAAACCAAGATGTATTTGCATGGAGTTCAGCTGATATGCCCGGCATTAATCCTGAAGTAATTATGCACACCCTCAAGATCAACCCAGCATATAAGCCAGCAATTCAAAAGAAACGAAACTTCGCCCTAGAACGTCAGCTGGCAATCGAACAGGAGATTGATAAGCTTCTAAAAGCAAGATTTATAAGGGAAGTACACTACCCAACTTGGCTAGCCAACGTCGTGATGGTTCGAAAAACAAGTGGAGCTTGGAGAATGTGCGTGGACTATACAGATCTCAATAAAGCTTGTCCCAAGGACAGCTTCCCGCTCCCCCGAATAGACCAGCTAGTCGACGCCACATCCGGACATCAAATGTTAAGCTTTATGGATGCCTACTCCAGATACAACCAAATACAAATGGATCCTGCCGATGAGGAGGCAACATCTTTTCAAACAGATAAAGGGTTATATTGTTACCTGGTAATGTCATTCGGGCTCAAAAATGCAGGGGCAACTTACCAACGACTTATGAATAAGGTTTTTAAGAACCTTATTGGGCGTACCATGGAAGTCTATGTGGACGATATGCTGGTGAAGAGCCTCGAGAAATCTCAGCATATCTCGGATTTGGAAGAATATTTTAACCTCCTCCGATCTTACAACATGTGCCTCAACCCCTCCAAATGTGCATTTGGAGTCACCTCAGGAAAGTTTCTAGGGTTCATGGTTACTCACCGAGGGATTGAGGCCAACCTGGAAAAGATCAAGGCCCTAAGGGACATGCTACACCCCAGAAATATCAAAGAAGTTTAGAGACTGAATGGAATGATTGCAGCACTCTCTCGATTTTTAGCTCGTTCGGGAGATAAATATTTGCCTTTTTTCAAGATCCTCAGAGGGGCTCGTAGCTCAGGATTCCAATGGACTGATAAATGCCAAGAAGCTTTTGAACAACTTCGGACTTATCTAGCCTCACCACCGCTACTCTCAAAGCCAATTCCAGGGGAAATTTTGTATATGTACATGGCCGTCTCTCCTCAAGCTATAAGTTCAGTCATGGTTCGGATGGATGATTCGATTCAACGCCCAGTCTATTATATCAGCAAAGTGCTTTCAGATGTTGAAATGTGTTATCCATTGGCAGACAAAACAGCCCTAGCATTGGTCTTCTCAGCCAGGAAGTTACGATCTTATTTTCAGGCACACGCGATCAGGGTTTATACAAACCTACCGCTGAAAAATATTCTTCAAAAACCCGAGGCATCCGGAAGATTGATCAAATGGTCAGTAGAACTTAGAGAGTTTGATATACAGTTCCTGTCTAGACCCGACATCAAGTCACAGGTGCTTGCCGATTTTGTGGTCGAATGTACTAGCTACACCTCCCAGGAATCGCCTGATGTGTCTCCTTCCTCTTCCTGCTGGACATTATATGTAGACGGAGCTTCTGGGAGTTCTGGTGCTGGCGCTGGAATCTTATTAATCTCCCCGCAGAAAGCGACACTTGAATACGGGCTTAGACTGAAGTTTCTGGCAACAAACAATGTTGCTAAATATGAAGCTTTAATCGCTGGATTAAGATTGGCAATTGATTGCGAAGTCCAAGACGTAGTGGTTCACACTGATTCCCAACTGGTTGCTTCTCAAATGGAAGGGGAATTCGATGCTCACAATCCACTTTTGGCTCAATACTGTCAGATAGTTAAAACCTTGTTGGCTCAAATAGCAAAGTATCAGGTCATCCATATCCTTCGAGAGCAAAACGCAAGGGCAGACTCACTCTCCAAGCTAGCAACTTCTACAACGGGAGATGTTTTCAAAAGAAAATTTATTGAGGAGATCCACTTCCCGAGCGTTCAAGGCTCATGAGTACTTCAATCAATAGATGAATCAAAAGAAACTTCTTGGATCGACCCCATTCTTGCTCTCCTACAATAAGGCTCTCTCCCTGAAGACCCAGCTATGGCAGTACGGCTTCGAAGGCAAGCAGCCAACTTCACCATTATTAACGGAGAGTTATACAAATGCTCTTTCACAGGGCCATACCTCAAATGTCTTCCTCCTTCGGAGGCAAACTATGCACTTCGCAAAATACACTCGGGCATTTGTGGGGAACATTTGGGTGGAAGGGCACTGGCCCAAAAGGTCCTGAGACAAGGATTCTACTGGCCGACGATAAAACAGGACGCATTAGAACTTGTACGGAAATGTAACAACTGTCAGTTGCACGCTAACCTCACTCATCTACCCGCCGTAGAGATATCGACATTACAGAGTCCCTGGCCTTTTGCCCAATGGGGGATCGACATAATGGGACCATTTCCTATAGCCACGGGACAGCGAAAATTCATCATATTGGCTGTCGATTATTTCACGAAGTGGGTAGAAGCAGAACCACTGGCAAAAATCACTGAAGCAAATGCCAAACAGTTCCTGTGGAAGAGCATAATATGTCGCTTTGGCATTCCTGCAAAAGTTATTACTGATAACGGAACACAGTTCACCGGAATGGTCTTTACCACATTTTGTAAAGATCTCCACATTCATCTAGTACACACGGCTGTGGCTCATCCTCAGACTAATGGACAGACAGAAGTCACTAATCGGACCATTCTGAGAAGACTGAAAACACGGCTGGAGAAGGCTGGGGGGCAATGGGCTGACGAGCTCCCAAACGTCCTTTAGGCCTATCGTACGACAGCAAGGACTCCAACAGGAGAGACGCCGTATAACCTCTGCTTTGGTACAGAGGCTGTCATTCCAGTCGACATTGGAGTCCCCAGTCATAGAGTACAAACTTTCGACTCCAATGCCAACGATGAAAAACTCAGGCACAACCTATACCTCCTTCCAGAAGTAAGAGACAGGATATTACTTAAGGTTGCTGCCTACCACCAAAGAATTGCCCGTCACTATAATAGAAGGATGAAGCCGCGACATATATCGGTAGGAGATTTGGTCCTACGCAGCATTGAGGCGGCAGGCAAAGGCCCTCAACGAAACAAACTCTCCCCCCTCTGGGAAGGTCCGTACCTAGTAGCAGCTATGGTGAAGCCAGGGACTTTCAAATTAAAGGATGCTGAAGGGAAGATGCTTCCTCGAACTTGGAATATTGAGAACCTCCGCAAATACTATCAGTAGAGCGTAATCGTGTCGTTTGTTTTAGAATGTTGTATGTCTTCAGTATTATGTGCTTACAGTACATGTCTTTAATCTCGAACTTTGTTTGTGATGTTTATAGTTTCCTTCTCCCTTAAACTGTTTTCGGGAGCAATGTTCTTCGTTTAATGGCAGTAAATACTTTGTTAAGTTATGAATTTTAATATGTTTGAGCAGTAAATGATCATTGTTCAATCATTAGTTGATCAATCCTAGGAGGATTCGATCCAACCTATTCCACACAGGTTAACGTCATCGAGCAGGGCTCTGACTCACAACCTCGGATAGGTCTTACATCCTTGGTGGATTCTCCCGACCTCTTCCATACAGGTTAACGTCATCGAGCAGGGCTCTGACTCACAACCTCGGATAGGTCTTATATCCTTAGTGGATTCTCCCGACCTCTTCCACACAGGTTAACGTCATCGAGCAGGGCTCTGACTCACAACCTCGGATAGGTCTTATATCCTTGGTGGATTCTCCCAACCTCTTCCACACAGGTTAACGTCATCGAGCAGGGCTCTGACTCACAACCTCGGATAGGTCTTACATCTCTTATAGATTCTTTTAACCTCTTTCATACAAGTTGGCGTCATCAAGCAAGGCTCTGGCGTACAACTTAGAGTAAACCGTACATCCTTAGAGGATCCTTTTAAACTTTTAAGCACAAGTTGGAAGACAAATACCTTAAGCAAACATGAATAAAATTTACTCATGATGAATAAATACACCAGAATATCAAAAGTCATATAACAACAGAACAATAATCAACTACTAAGTCAAAGTAGAAATCACACAACAGTACAAACATCAGGTACATCACAATCGCTAAAAAGGCAAACTAATACAGACAACAGGAACTAGAAAACCTACTCAACATCTATCTCATCATCTGCATCAAGATCAATGACCTTCCGTAGATCACTCTCTACCTCATCACCATCAGAGCCTGAAGGAAAGTCAGCTGAAGCCTGGCTAGGGGTCACCTCTTCAGCTGAAACTCCGGTCTTTCGCTGCATCAGGCGAACCCCCTTAAAGAAGCCTCTAATAAATCCATCCTCAGTACACTGCTGCTCCAAACCCTTCACCTCTATGGCATAAATGTGATCTCGGGCCTCCTCAACGTGATCCTGGACGATGGTCTTGAATGCTATGGACTTCTTGAAGTCTTCAATAACTCTTGAAGGTTCTAAGCTAGACAAGGTAGCCTCTTTCTCAGCTATAACGGCCTGGGACTTCTTATCCTTCGCTTCAAGCGACACTATCTTCTCTTCAGAAACTTTCTGCTCCTTCAAAAGCCTGGTGATCGTCGCGTGAGCCTCCTCAAGATCTATCTGGTGCTGATCTGCCTGCCGATTCTGGAGAGATACAGAGCGCATTGAGTTAGCCAGCTCAGTCCTGCACTCGCTCAACTCATCTTTAAGCACCTTCACCTCCTTAACCTTCTGATCATACCTTCGTTTGAATTCTCCCTGGAGGTACTTGATCTTAACAAACTCAGTGTTCCAGTCATTAACTGCGATCACAGCACGTGATAGCTGAAATAAAAAGAAAGGTTTATTAGAAGTCACCCCAGAAGCAAATGAAATAAAAAATATTGGAAAATATTACTCACCAAATTACTGGTCTTGTTATGTCCGAGGCACTGATGATTCATGACATCCTCAGGGATATGTAGCTTGGCTGGGGAAGAGTCAGGTAGGGTCTTGTCAGTGTTTGTCTTTTCCAATCTCTTCTTCTTCGAAGCCTGGGGGTCGTCGCCTCTTGCCGGTCGTTTGGGAGCCACTTTTGAAGTAGGAGCTGGGGGCTCAGGAATTCTAGATGTCGGCTTCAACTTCCTTGCATCAGACCTCCCAGTATGAAATGAAATCCCAACCTTGAATAAGAACTCTTCTTCAGTGTATTTTCTCATATGACGAACCTCAAATAGAAGATGTTCGAGATCGGAAGCTTTCAAGATTCTCATTATGTCTTCCTCGCTGACATGCAGAGGGGATGACAGATCCCTCATCTTCCCCCACTTTTCTATCAAGCCCCAATCATTCTTCACAAAAAAGAAAGCATTGACCCAGTTTTTTGAAGGATCGCGGGTACGCACATCCAACCATTTGGATCTAAAAGTCACACGCCCAGATGTATCGCTAGGAACTTACCCATCCGTGAAAGATGTTCCGGGGTCATAGTAGCTCCTCGATCCCGAAATAGAGCAATCAATCCCATGGCCACTGACATTGCTCTAAACGAAAGTTGGAATAGGTTCACACCGCACCATTGTAAGACTTCGATCAGCTCAGTAGGAGGCGGAAAGCGTAAACCAGCCCGCAAGTGGGCCTTAGAAACGGTGACGTACCCAGGAGGAGGAAGATTCGCCCGATCAGACATCCTCGGGACCATCGTCTTCACATCATTCGGGAAGTAATAATTCTTGCGAAAAAGGAATAGGAAGTCATTTGTAACAGTCGACATTCCCTCGTCCACTTCCCTATTCGGCCTACGCTCGCCATCATGTGGTGCGACGGTGTCTCCTCGGATCGCAGGATCTCTCGGTAGGGGGCGATCACCTGACATTTCTCTTAAAGGGTGTAGGAGGAAAAGAGAGAATCTCCGGACTTCCTTGCCAAGAGAGGGGCCTCAGAAAACTGAGGGAAGGCCTCAATAGAAAGGACAGAGGGAGATGGGGAAAGAAGAAAATCTCCGGACTTCCTTTCCAAGAGAGGGGCCTCAGAAAACTGAGGGAAGGCCTCAATAGAAAGGACAGAGGGAGAGAAGAAAAGAGAAGGAGAAGAAGAGAAGAAAACAGGAGAAGAAGAAGAAAGGAATGAATTTTCTTAAGGATCTAAGGCCCTTTTTATAGTTTTTAGGAGAGGGAAGAGAAGTTTCTAGAATTTTTTAATTTTCCAAAATTTTCTTAATTTTTCTGAATTTTTTTTAGAATTTTTCAAAATTTTTTTGAGATTTTTTGGAGATCAAACGGCTCAGATTAAAGGATTTCAAAGGAGGCGGAGCCCACAGGCCAAACCGCCTCATTCCACCGCCTTAAGAGGCGGTGGCATCCAAGGGACGCAGCCAAACGGCGCAGCCAAAGGCTGGCTGCAGGCGGGCCCAGGCAAGCCACCACGCGGGCCGCAGGCGCGGCCCAGACGGGCCGCCGCGCAGGTTGCAGCGCGGGCCGCAAGCGCGGCCCAGGCTGGCCAACCGCGCGGGTCAGGCGCCCGCTTGCGCGGGTCAGGCGGCCCGCTGGAACGCAGGCCACGCGTTCCGACTGCGCGCCGGCCGGGGCGGCCGGCCGGCCGTTCCGGCCGGTCCGGCCGCCTATCCCATCTTGGGCTCGATTTTCGTCCCGGAAGCTCAAATTTCGACATTTTTGGGGTCCTCGGACACGTTTTTCGACGTTTCGGACTCAATTTCAACACTTTCAGAGCTCAACGGGGCCTCTATGATCAAGTTTGAGCAAGCCATTAATTTTCGGAACACATTTTTTGGCATTTCGGCCTATGCAAATTGTCGACACTTATATTTTCGGACTTCTGAAGCTTCGACGTCCGAAAATAGGGGGGCAACTGATACGTCATCACAAAATTAGCTTGATCAGGCACGAATCTCGAGGCAAAAGCTAGTTGGAGACTTCAAAAATTAAATCCGGGAGCATCCGAACTCCGATTTCAACGAGCTTACAGTCAAACTGAGCGTCTCGAAAATACGAACCCAACGACACCAAGATCGACTCAATCCGAGCCCAAATGAGTCCGAATCAAGGGTTCAAAACACTGTTGGAAGGTTCAAACAGCAATTTGAGTTACCAAACGGTCTTCGATTTTGACGAGCTTATACTTGAATCGAACGGCTCGACGAGACAAATCCAACGAGCCCAAGATCAATAAATTCCAATATCATTAAGGCCTCCAAATGGCCAACAAACGGTGCACGGCCATAGGATTCAATATCGACCGTCCATTTGACCACTCCCTATTCGCCCCTGATCTCACGCCTATTTACGGGCCATGCCACTCCAGAAAATCTATAAATAGAGCCCTCATTCTTCACAAGAAAAAAAAAAGCAAGAGAGAGAAGAAGAGAAGAGAAGGAAGAAGAGAAGGAAGGAGTTCCTCCTCGACAGCCGCCGGACCACCGCCGGACCACCGCAGAACCTCGTCGGACCACCGCCGGACCACCGCAGGAATCTCGTCGGACCACCGCCGGACTACCGCAGGAACCTCGTCGGACCACCACCTTAAGGCCCGACGTTCAGTCCCTACGTCCTGCCAAACACCCGACGTCTTGTTCAAGGCCCGACACTCAGTCCTTACTTCCTACCAAAGACCCGACGTCCTGTTCAAGGCCCGACACTCAGTCCTTACTTCCTGCCAAAGACCCGACGACTTGTTCAAGACCCGACACTAAGTCCCTACGTCCTGCTGAGGACTCGACGTCTTACTTAAGTAATTGATTGTAATTTGTTCACCTCTCGAGGTGATCCAGACCTTTGTAATCAATTCAAAATCTAGTGGAGCTATTTTCAACTGGGCTAGGCCTCGTGGTTTTTCCCTTTTAAGGGTTTTCCACATAAAAAATCTTGTGTTCTCTGTGTGTGCTAGTTATACGTTCAACGCTAAGACGTAGAATCAAATCTCTATCGCCGCGTAATTTCTAGCCTGCAACAGTGTTTTATTTTTATTATTATTACTTTGGGAAAGTTTAGATTAGGAGAATTAGTCACCTCAGCTGTCAAATTTTAATAATTATTAGGAAAGCATTATTATAGATATTGGATTATACGATATTAGATAATTTGTTCATAAAATTATGATTATGTTGTAATTTGTTAGTGATTTTATTATTTTTTATCAGTAGTTAAGTGTTTCTATTTATGTTAATTTTTAACAAGAATGTTAAAAATTTATAAACTGGATTTTAAACTAACTTTAATGCTTATGCTTATTATAAAAAAAAAAAATGTAACCTAATAATTAAACTCAATTTTCTGATTTGTTATAAACTAACATTTATGCTTATTTAAAACTACACCATTATAATTCATTATTTCATTAAAATCATGAATTTCTCTGCACTTTTTAAAATTTTAAATTAATATTTTTTAATTAATTATTAAATAGTAGAGTGCTAAATTTATTTAATTATATGTTAAAATTCTAATGGAGTGGTGTTTTTGAAATGTTAACATGTTTGAGTTTATTAAAGATGCACTATTGCTATTTGTAATGCTTGATGATATTATTAAGGGAGTTGGAGAACATCTTGTTGTGCAAATAGGGGTTCGAACAAGTCGAGTCAAGCTCGAGCCAGAGGTAATTCAAGCATGGCTCGACTCGTAAGCTCATTAACGAGTATATTGTTATGACATGTGCATAATTTCATATAAGCATCTCAAACTAGTAAGGGGTTGCAGGGAATTTTTTCTAAACACGACACACACACAATGTCTTCGTCACTTACGTGAGAACTTCAAGAAAGCTGTACGCTGGTTAGGGATTCCAAATAGTGAGGCCCTAAGTGATAAGATGTATTGTGCTGGAAATACAGACGGTGAATATTACTTCTATTACATGATGAACGACATAATAATTGTTAAGGAACAAGCATTTGATTGGATGGTCCGACATGCTATGATGAAGTGGACTCTCATGTATGATGAAGACCATCATTATGAAGTTATGATGAAAAACACATCCAAATGTTTTAGTGACATTCTTAGACATGCTTGTGGCCTACCAGTATAAGGTCTAGTAATAGCTATCTGCTACAACCTCGTGTCATTATTCCTAAAATGTTCAATAAAGGCATTCAAGTGGGTTGAGGAGGGTGATTCCAACTTTGCTCCAAGGATGAAGATAGCCCTGCAATGCTCCGAACGTGAAGCCCTACGATGTTTAGAGCCAATTATGATAAATAACCAAGAATTTGAGGTTGTGGGCATGCCACATTGTGCACATAAAGTTGACAAAGTAGGCTCAAATTCTTCTTTGTGCACATGCAGTAAGCCGCAGTTGTACCACATATCGTGCCTACATGTTATTGCCGCAGCATCAATAAGGTGATAGGATTACAATGTGTTTGTGTCGCCCTACTTCATTTTATACTTTTATAGAGAGACGTGCCCTAAATTATTTCATGTGATACCATCAAAAGAGTGTCATCCCATCAATCAAGAGGATGTACTTATCCCTTTACTAGCACCCATATTCAGGCATCGTGTTGGTCGACAAAGATTAAACATATTTCAAAATATGATGGATGAGGCATCCTCTTTAGTACACAGGACATGCAGCTTCTGCAAAAAGTTTGGTCATAGTAGAGCTACATATCCACAAAACCTTATCTCTTCCAAGGAATGAGCATGTTGTCGTATTTTAAAAAAGTTCATATATCATACATTAAAATACATGGAATAAAAAATAATTTGCAAACCTTTTTGCATGTATGGCATAGGATGGAATTCATTGATGAGATGCAGAGGTCGGGCAACAGAGGCGAAAGCGCAAGATGATTATGTTTTGAGTATAGATGCGCTCGATTGTGCACATAAGGCTACATCACTATATGAGATATAAATGAAACTTGTTAATAAATGTTAACTCTACCATAAATTAGAATATTTATAATTTCATAATTATATGTTATTATTCAGGCATCTCAGTTGATTGGAGCAGCTCATTTATATATGGCTTAAGAGTGGACAATTATGTGTTCGCGGATTATTTATGGCTTGCATATTATTATACTTCATATGATCAAACATCTATAGTTTATACGCTTAAATCATCAGCTGATCACATCATTGGTTAAACACTTGTGTCCCTTGACCAACATTTTCTACCTTCCCCTTCGGTGACATGACTATCACTCTCCAATATGAGTATTTGTTGATAGGAGTTAGAGTTGACGGAGACGCCAAGGTTGGTCCACCAATTAATAGTGATCGACGCCTTTGAGAGAGCTATTATGACTGTTAAGACGAGTTGTTAGGCGAACACCCACAGTAGGACATTCAATACCACCACCACATGCATGAGGAAGTGCAATCTTCAATATCCATGGGGAAATCAAATACACACTTCTTGATGCCTTTACGGTGGTTACTTTACACGTTTTATAGGGAGTCATATGAGAATTTAGAGCCATAGGCATTCCTTCAGCATGTCAGGGCTTACGTGTTATATGTAATATGCTACTTTATACTACCCAATTGCTCAGTTTCACACATCCCATTATAATATCTTCCTCTTATGGAAGATCAAATGGTATTCAGTCGCATGTCGTTGGATAGTTCCATCCTTGCACATATATATAGGGAGATATGTTTGCTGGTGAAGCCCGCTATGTTACATATCACCTGATTCTTACCCCTCCTACAGGTGTAATCTTGGGAGTCGCTTCACATCAGGCAACTAAAGCTTCAAGACCATTACTATAAAAGATTAAGGGAAAGCCATTGGGTTACAGGCATTACCTCCTACTAAATTAATAATTTTCTCCCTTATTTTTTTTCAAACTTTTGTGTTATAAAAGATTAATTTATGTATAAGTGCGAAGGACCAACTGCATGAGATGCAATCGGGCATCTTGCTGATATATAGGGATAAGTTGGACAGCTTACGACAGAGTTAGGTAATACTATGTGCATATTTAAAGTTAGTTTTCACCTTTGACATATGCTTACTCTGCTAAAATGAGAATTAATTACCAAGTCATCTTCATGCCATATTATGACAACATCATTAGTATGTTGCCTCCGAGATATCATAAGGGAGCATACATTTGAACTTCATGAGTATCATTTTTAGAAGTGGGTTGAGTGGCACAAGGTAGATTGATTTATGTGATAGTTTGGTGGAGTTCAGTCGACAGATGTGCAGTCCATTGATAGATAGTTTAGGCAAGTTGATGGTCCGGGCATAATCGAGGTTGATTAGACACAATACCACATGGAGTACATTACTATTTGGGAGAGAAGACATGCATTCATCATACTAATCATATCTCATGAAGGATATTATAAAGAGGTGCTAGCCACATATATGAGGTGGTACAAGTGTTGGGCATCATTGTATATTTTGACTCCTCCATAATAACCGTCATAATCTTTCTACCATAGGTTGTTACATGAGCAGGATCTGATAAGCAAATTCATTACGTATATTGAACTTCTATCTTAGTCATTATTATTATCATATATGTTACAATAACTAAAGTTTAGTCCTGTATAACTTGAATATGCAAACAATATATGAGATCTAATGCAACTATTCATTGGCTGCCATGGGAAGATGGAGGAGATACGAACTTAATAAAGAAAATCTATATTTCTAAACAATTTATTGAATTTGAAGGACTAGGAATGCAGAAGACTTGAGTGTTTTTTTTTTTAAGATTTGAAGCTGAAGACTAAAAGAAACAGTGGAGGGAGGGAGGGAGGGATACGAACTTAATAAAGAAAATCTATTGCAGATAGTTTTCTAAAGAAAATATTTAATCTGCAAATCAGAGAGTAATTAGATGGAGAAATTGCAAATATGCTTTATTTAATTGGTATTCGTTTCAATCTTGTAAGGAATCCTCATTATAATAAGTCATTTACTTTTGCTTGCATTAATAATCTTGCAAGTTTCGTGTTAGTAGGATATAATTCTATTATACTAAAATTGCTGTAAAGGGAGATGTCAAACATTGTGAAGCTATTTGAAATAACAAAAGTAGTATGAAAGAAGAAATTAGCTTGGTTTGTGATAGGTGGATCTACCCTCAAAGAAAACTACTCATCAATTTTATGGCTATAACAAAGAACTATCCAATGTTCATTAAAGGTATCGTGACAGGTAGTATAAAAACAAATTATTTATTTTTAATTTGATCAAGAAGGTAATTATGATAGTTGGCCTTTAAATATTATTAAGGTTATTACTGATAAGACCATTACTATAAAAGATTAAGGGAAATCCATTGGGTTACAGGCATTACCTCCTACTAAATTAATAATTTTATCCCTTATTTTTTTCAAACTTTTGTGTTATAAAAGATTAATTTATGTATAAGTGCGAAGGACCAACTGCATGAGATGCAATCGGGCATCTTGCTGATATATAGGGATAAGTTGGACAGCTTACGACAGAGTTAGGTAATAATATGTGCAAATTTAAAGTTAGTTTTCACCTTTGACATATGCTTACTTTGCTAAAATGAGAATTAATTACCAAGTCATCTTCATGCCATATTATGACAACATCATTAGTATGTTGCCTCCGAGATATCATAAGGGAGCATACATTTGAACTTCATGAGTATCATTTTTAGAAGTGGGTTGAGTGGCACAAGGTAGATTGATTTATGTGATAGTTTGGTGGAGTTCAGTCGACAGATGTGTAGTCCATTGATAGATAGTTTAGGCAAGTTCATGGTCCGGGCATAATCGAGGTCGATTAGACACAATACCACATGGAGTACATTACTATTTGGGAGAGAAGACATGCATTCATCATACTAATCATCTCTCATGAAGGATATTATAAAGAGGTGCTAGCCACATATATGAGGTGGTACAAGTGTTGGGCATCATTGTATATTTTGACTCCTCCATAATAACCGTCATAATCTTTCTATCATAGGTTGTTACATGAGCAGGCTCTGATAAACAAATTCATTACGTATATTGAACTTCTATCTTAGTCATTATTATTATCATATATGTTACAATAACTAAAGTTTAGTCCTGTATAACTTGAATATGCAAACAATATATGAGATCTAATGCAACTATTCATTGGCTGCCATGGGAAGATGGAGGGGATACGAACTTAATAAAGAAAATCTATATTTCTAAACAATTTATTGAATTTGAAGGACTGGGAGTGCAGAAGACTTGAGTGTGTTTTTTTTTAAGATTTGAAGCTGAAGACTAAAAGAAACAGTGGAGGGAGGGTGGGATACGAACTTAATAAAGAAAATCTATTGCAGATAGTTTTCTAAAGAAAATATTTAATCTGCAAATCAGAGAGTAATTAGATGGAGAAATTAATTGCAAATATGCTTTATTTAATTGGTATTCGTTTCAATCTTGTAAGGAATCCTCATTATAATAAGTCATTTACTTTTGCTTGCATTAATAATCTTCAAGTTTTGTGTCAGTAGGATATAATGCTATTAGACTAAAATTGCTGTAAAGGGAGATGTCAAACATTGTGAAGCTATTTGAAATAATAAAAGTAGTATGGAAGAAGACATTAGCTTGGTTTGTGATAGGTGGATCTACCCTCAAAGAAAACTACTCATCAATTTTATGGCTATAACAAAGAACTATCCAATGTTCATTAAAGGTATCGTGACAGGTAGTATAAAAACAAATGATTTATTTTTAATTTGATCAAGAAGGTAATTATGATAGTTGGCCTTTAAATATTATTAAGGTTATTACTGATAATGTACTAGTTTGTAAAACTTGGGCTAACTCAAATCTGCTTATAAAAATACTCAAGGGTTAATTCAACCTAAATCTCTTTTGATCGTTACACATATTATTATCTTCAAAAGAAATTTTCACATAAAAATATTATTATCTCGCTTATTGTTTATTGTCTTTGTTTTATTGAAATTTTCAAATAAAAATTTTCTATTTGCTGTTCTAGTCACATAAAACTATTTTGTTTTATTATTTGAAGATGATATTAATAGAGTAACGGAGACTTTTGCTTTGCTATTCTAGTTGCTGTTCTTGGACTGGTTCTTTTTGGATTGCTCATTGGTAATGTGCAAGTTTATTTGAAGAGCCTATGTGCTATCTCTTTGTTCTAATCAGAGTTGAAGGATAGCCATTATTTCCTTGATTTTGAATTTAATTGATGTGGTTTCCTATGACAAAAACAAAGAGCCATTCCTAAATTAGATGCAGCAATTTGCTTTACTTATAAAAAACCTTAAGGAATTACTCTTCCAGGATTGGTTATCTGTGAGGCTTTAGAAAAAGCAACTTTTATGGCATATAAATCAGAATTAAGTTTTTCGGTTTATTAGAAAGCAGAATTCAGTTTAACAATTTGACTTTATTTTAAATTTATACATTTGTATGCCGCTTTTAATAAAAAAATGTATACCTACTCATTTAAAGAAAATTGTCGTGCCGTTCTCAATTGCAAAACACCTATATTTATAGCATAAAAATATTGTTAAGTACATCATCTTGCATTATTGCCTACCTAAATCGCTTCACCCATCCAATTTAGGGTTCGTTTGGTACGGCTTCACGCCTACGTTGCTTTATAAATTTTTGTTAAATGCTTGTTTGGCGCATTGCGGCAGAACCAAGTTAGAAATTTTTTTGCGGCCCTTCGCTGCTTCCCGCAACTTTTCACTGCCTCCTGCGGTCGGCTGCTTCTGCTTCCCGTGGTTTTAAAAGGAAAAGATGTCGTAAATTCCCCCATTTGTGAGAGACTGCTTCTCCCTCCTCGTCATCGATGTCATCTCGTGGCCACGCTGCAACAGCTGCCCTAGCATGGGTGGAGGTGGCCGCAACTGTGCAGTCCTAGCGACATGGTTCCGATGTTGCACCTCTCTTCCGCAATGACGTTTTCCTACAATACCTATTTGATTCCTTTGGTTAGGATTTTCTCATCCTCTTTTCAATTCATTTCTAGTCTCTCTCTCTCTCTCTCTCTCTCTCTCTCTCTCTCTCTCTCTCTCTCTCTCTCTCTCTCTCTCTCTCTCTCTCCTCGGCTGCCCCAATGTCGGGTAGACACCTTGAGATGCAGTGTCCTCATCCTCTGTCCTCGTCCTCCCCTCGAAATGCTTTGGCTTTCGGCCCCTCCTCACCATTGTCCTCTCTTGGCAGAATCCATGCCTCCAGTTAGCTGCTCACAGTGACATCTCGCCATTTTTTTTCTTACTGCGACTTATTTTGTTATAGTTTATTGGAAAATCTTAGTAGATTAAACAAAGTTTAATCACTGACATTTCAATAATAATTAATAAAGTTTGGTAGGCAGAGTTATAGTAATTAGGAAGGAATTTCCTTGGTGTTTACTATTTCATTTTGAAAAATTAATACCATTTCAAAGAAACGAACAGATATTTAGGTTTGACTCTGGTTTATATCGTTTGTGATCAACTAGCTATTGCTTTTTTTGGAACCTTAGCTGATATGTGAAACGTTGATTTTTTCATTTCAACAATTTTTGTCAAATGCAGTGATAATGTTAGGTTTCAAATATTGCGCAAAATCTTTAAAACATTCATATTTAAACATTAGTATTGCTTAATATATAAAAGGGTATCAAAGTAATTTGTTGTCATATAGCAGCAACACAGCAACTCGACAGTTATGCTACCCAAACACAATTATTGATTTATGTACATCAATTTTATAAAGTAGCTTTATGAGCGCCAACTTCACAACCTGTTTTACCGACAGCTGCAGCCCTCCCAAACGAAGCCTTAGTCGACATGCGATCTACAACCACACCTGGATTGCTTGTGAATGGCCGTGTGGCCCATGGTATTTTGCCAATTCATTTGGTAATTTAAAGGTATTAGAGGAAATCTCTAAATAGTTTGGAAAATTCTATGGAGTTCTCCAAATATTTTAGCTAATTTTTTGCAAGCCTTCACATGCGCAAAATATGCTAAAATATTTTACAACTTTGCTCCTAATCAAAATACATCCTAATCACGCTCCTTTTACCAATTCAATTTTTTTGACTGCTCCTTTTTTTAATTTTTCGACTCAATTTTTCTTAGAGGCTATTTGGTTGTTTGAAAAAAGAAATGCAATGCAAAATGAATGCACTGTAAAAGGAATGCTTGGGTGTTATTTGGATAAATGTAAAGTAAATGCTTGAGTTTACTTTTTTTTTTTTTTTAATTTTGTTTGAATTAAAGTGAATGCAATGTAAATTGCAAGAATGTTGTGGCCATGATACAGTTGCAGTGTATTTGTAAATCACACAAACTTGAGGAATATCATAAACATTCAAAATGCACTACATGAAGTATTTGAAATGCACTCATTTTATACTACATTTATTTTACTTTATATCAAACACTAAAATTTTTAAAACCAATGTATTTAGTAGGGGTGTCAATATTGGACCCAAACCGAAAACCCGACCTGAACTCAACCCCAAAATTTTGGGTTTGGGTTGACCCGAACCCGAAGCGGGTCGAGTTTGGGTCGACCCGGAAACCCAAAAATGACCTGGAAAACCCATTTGCGCGTTCTGCCTGCGTTGGCTGCCCCGCCTGCCTGGTTGCCCCCGTGCATCGAGCCGCAGAAACTGCCCTCATAGCCTACCCGCCTGCTCCCGCTGCCCCGCCTGCTGCGCTGTTGCGCTATCGCGCGTGCCTGTCGAGCCTCATGTGACGCGTCTGTTGAACACCGACTGCCTCGCGATGCCGAAGCCGACGTCGAATGCTGGCCGCCGAAGCCGTGCGATTTGTGCCGTTGCTGAAGCCGAAGCGGGTCGAATTCAAGTCCGAAAAAAATGGGTTGGGTTCGGGTTGACCTGAATAGTGCCGGGTTCGATCCGAACCCTACCCGTGACCTAAAATTGACATCCCTAACATTTAGATTACTTTACACCCTAAATGCAACAAACAAACATCCTTTAGGGTTAATAGCTTCCCTTATATGCTTTCTCCTCCACACATTCGCCAGAACACGTAACTCCGTGTTCAGCTTCCACAGCGGACTGTTTACCCGCGCACCCCACGTTCCACACGATTATTTTCCCGCGGACAAGATTCAGCAAAAAAATTCCTCACTGCTCGGAAGCATGCATAGCCCCTCATCGCTCATCGAGATTTGTACGACTGATATAGTCGACGATGATCCATCGTTCAGGTTTTTTAGAAATATATATAGCGGTCGGCATCAGGCAAGATTCAAAGGGATCTTGGGCAGGCGAAGAAGACGGTGGAGCCGGAAAATGCCCTAAATCGACAATTGACACAGTGGCCAGAAATTCAACGGTCACTTGAAGCTTTCGCTTGTTCTCCTTAACTTCTACCCGTTGCACCGCTTAGTGTCCTTTATATATTTATATATATATTTCATTCCTTTTGAACCTGTCCTCTGACTCGAGCAAAAGGGAGAACAAATCGTGCTTTACCACCGCCGCCGCCGCCATGTGTGGAATTCTCGCCGTGCTGGGTTGCTCCGATACCTCCCTTGCCAAGAGGTCCCGAATCATCGAGCTTTCACGCAGGTCTTCTTCCTCTCTCCCTCGCTATTAAATGTATTCGAAATGGTGTAACGACGAGCATTTCCCTGTATTGTCTTGTTTCTATTTGTGGAACGGATTTACAGCCGTTTTGAAGTACAATACACATACGGGCTTCATGAAACCTCTCATTAATTTGCTTCTAGTATGCATGTGGATTGAAGAAAAGGTTGTGGAATGGTTTTCTGGCTGCTGCGGATTATATTGGGATGGCTGCGGTCTAGTGTGCTCTGGAAGCCTTATCTGCTTCGATTATCTTCTAAAACGCTCTAAAAGGGAGCGTCTTTCTGGATTTTTGGCTCTACCTTTTCTTGAGTAGCTATTTAGAGACGGGAATAACTAACTAGACATGACTATTGTCTGTTATGTGTATTTTATCGTGATAGGTCGTCTGGAAATTCATCTAATCAAATAAGAATTTTGACGTAAACATTAAAGCACCAAAGTATTTCAGGCCAAAAACCTTAGGATCATTTGAACTGTATTTTCAACACATTTATAGTTGAGGCATTGCTGTTTGATGAAACAAACTTTGGTACGAAGATTGTAATCAAAGTTTAAATGCAGCTATATCAAACATTCACAAGCATAATAAGAAATTGATTGTACGGAACTAAATTGTGCTTATAGTTGAAACTAGTACCTTGATGTGATGAATTTGATGTTCCCATGGTCGCCTAGTTCTAAGATCAAGTCATTAAGATGTCCAAAAGAACATCAAATGATAGAAGGGATTTTTTTGACTGTTTAATAGAGTATCCATACTTTGGATATAAATGACCAGAATATTCTCTCTAAAAATTTATAATAGGCAATATTTTGATGCACTTATAAGGTATTTTTTCTGAAGAGAATTTTTGCATTTAGAAAATTTTCTAGAGTTTTGCTTGTCACAGATCAACATCAATCATCGACCAACATCAATGCCAATTGTTGCCATTGCCTGACATCATTTGTCAACTAACATCAATTATTATCTTTTTAGTAGTCCAATTTCCCCTTTGATTAAGAGAAGGATTGAGCTGACCGCTAATCTTCACTCGACTTTCGATATTCCTCATCGTCTTTCTCGACATCTATCAAGGTTGACATCCAATGCTTGCTAACTATCTTGGCATCTAACACTTATCTTTCCAATCAACCGATCTCCCCTCCTATTAGGAGAATGATCGAGTAGATTGCTAGTTTACGAAAGATTTCAGGCATTCCTAGTAGATTATCATTTGATTCTTATGTAGGACTAATGCTCAATGCCCATCAACCATTGATGTTGGACACCTGCCTTTATGATCGCCCAATCTCCTATCTTGGCATTGGGTCCAACGTCGCTTCTTCGGCTCCTTCGTGGCTACGCTCCTTTGACGACTTTATCTTTCTGTCTGATCGGAAGTTACGACGTTTGGATCGGAAAGCTTCTGTCGGCAGGGGAGCTTCGTCTGCGACATCTGTCCTCAGCAATGCTTCGCTTTGACATCATTGCTTCGCAGGAGGCGTAGAGATTGCGCGCGTGGCTCCTTTGGCTCGTTCGTGGCTGTTCGACTATCTTCTGTTTCGATCGGAAGTTCGATTGAGTCGTTCGTCCCGTCCGACATGTACTGGTAGGCATCGATCAAGTCTCAGATGCCCCGAGCTTATTTTCTCTTCCTCCGACGATTTAGGATCGTTCTTCGACGGCAATTAAGGCCGTTGACTCTAATACCATGTTATAATTCATAGAATTTGAGAAGGGTGAAAATACCTTCTGATTATTATACAAAATTATCACTATTT
This sequence comes from Dendrobium officinale, assembly GCA_019514585.1. NCBI lineage: Eukaryota > Viridiplantae > Streptophyta > Magnoliopsida > Asparagales > Orchidaceae > Dendrobium > Dendrobium officinale. The sequence goes on along the minus strand of CM033688.1, from coordinate 63,552,609 downwards.
ATAGATCTATACAAGATGTCTTAATAAAGAAATAAATAACTTCTAATTGATACATAATTGCCTCAATATAATCCTTCCTAATTCAGCTACCCAAATATAGAAGGATATTGGCGTGATGCAGGTGAGCCTTCCACGGATTCTCATCTTGACCGTGGGATCAAATGCCAAGGGATGACTGAGATTTTGACATATGTTACAAGCTACCTGAAGAGGTATTGATGCTGAGATAAACCTTTTTTATTTAAAGATTTGGCTATCTTTCATCTGCTGATAGAATTGAGCTAAACCCCAAATCGATTGATGGTTATTTTGTTGGATAAAGAATTGATTTTGGCCATTAATTTTACAACAACGACAACATCAAGCCTTTATCCCACTATGTGGGGTCGGCTACATAAATCCTTTTTTTCCATTGTGTCCTTTTAAGAATCAAACTCTCATTTAAATCTAAAAAGAAATGTCATTTCTAATATTTTCTAACCAAGTCTTTTTACGTCTACCTCTACATATCTTAACATAAGTTAAATCTAATACATCTGCTTTTCTATCCGGGTCATCGGAAGGTTGCCTTTTTATGTGAACAAACCATTTAAGGCGACTCTCTTTAATATTATTTTTCACTGGAGCTACTCCAACCTTTTCACTTATATGCTCATTTCGTATCCTGTCTCTAAGAGTAAAGCCACTCATCCAATTGAACATCCTCATCTCTGCAACACTTAACATAATATTATGCTTCTCTTTTAACGGCCAACATTTTGCACCATAAAGCATTGAAGGTCTCACCACCATCTTATATAATTTTCCCTTAAGTTTGAGGGGGACTTTTCTATCACACAACAAGCCCGATGCATTCATCCACTTCAACCATCCAACTTGAATTCTACTAATAATATCCCCGTCTATTTCACCATCACTCTGAATAATAGATATTAGATATTTAAAATGTGTACTCTTATGAATGACTTGATCACTCAAAGTAACAATCCCCCACTATATCTATTATTACTAAGGGTGCGTTTGGGACGGCTGCAGCTGTCGGTAAAGTAGGTTGTGAAATTGTTGTACAGAAAGTTGCTTCCTGAAGTTGCTTTACAAAAATCAATACATTTTGTTTGGGTGGTATAACTGTCGAGTTGCTCTGCTGCTGCTGTATGACAACAAATTACCTTGATACCCTTTTATACATTTAGATAAATATAATAATCAACTAACATTTATGAATTAAAATTAATTAATTTTATCAAATCTTTAATAAGTTTATATATCAAAATACTATAAAATTTTAACTTAACTTTTTCTAATCATACTTCAAATTAATTTGTTATGTTTTTATAGATTCTCGATTATTATTTTATAATAAAATATTTTTTCATATAATAATAAAAATATGTTTTGATTGATCTTTGTTAAAAAATTATATCAACCGAATGCTTAAAGAGCAAAAAATTAAGCTAAACTTCTTCCAATAATTACTTTGCACATCAAATTTTCTAACGTAACAAATTTTCTTAAGTAACGCATTCTCAATGTCACGTACAATTCAATCAATTAATGATAAATTCAAATATTCATTCAGCAATATTGGAAGAAATACCAAGTACAAGCATGAGAAATGGTATGACAAATGGCCTAAAAACATAACTTGCAGCAACATTTAAAAAAAAAAATTTGTTCACTGCAAAGGCAGCAATTGTCCTGAAATGTGTAATACTTATAGTAAAAAACAACCATTCAAATAAATATACATGTGCTCATAACATTTTAAAAGTGACCGGCAATCACAGTATGTGGATCAATATATGGAACTGCAATTTTCTGAATGTCCAGGAGTTTGCAAAACTTCAGTCAGAGTCATCAAAATGGGTCAATGCTGGACCGGAATTCATTCAAGTTGTAAGCTCTTGCATAACAACAATAAGTTCAACTTCAACAGAAAAAAATAGCAAATTTTATCTCAGAATAAATTATTGCATCTGCAAGACCTTGAACAGAATATGTCGATTGGAAGCTCCCAACCAATCATACTTAATTAGTGTATAGAACCAGTGATAAATACCAGAAAAAATAATGAAAGAAGCAACTAAATAAAAAATAAGGTCAATCTCCCTCCACCAATGCAGTAAAATTTACAAACACACCATGTGCAGAATGTTCGGTGGTGTGGAGATTGAGGGGTAATTTGTGGGTCTCTGCTGCAAGTTTTGAAGAAGATAAGAGGAAAAATTAAAATATGAGCAGGTCATAGGTTTTTCACTTTTGCAGCATTTACAAAATGAAGAATTTCCCATTGCACACGCCTCATAATACGAACAAAAAGAGAAAATGCAGCAAAAACAAGTCTAATAAGCAACTCTAACCTGCTTAAAGCTCTAAATAGATAGTGGAGAATATTTGGGCAATTCTAAGATGCCAATAACTCCAGGCATAGCAAACCAATACGTAATACCCATTAATAACCTAATTGCATTTACTCTTACCACCTCAAAAAAAAAAAAAAAAAAAAAAAAAAAAAACATTTGAAACTTCATAATTCATCTCATCCATCAATGCATCTGTGATTTTCTCTCGTAACTGGACCATCTCCTCTACTCCTTCACCATCTCGTACCTCCCGATTAAAATCATTCCCTTCCGTCTCTACTACTGATTGCCCAATTCTATACTCATATGCCTCCTCTGGTATATATGTTCCGTCCGCATCACATATATTGAAATCAGGGTCTTCCCGACTGGAATGTCGACGTATGTAATTATGCAATGCCATGGTTGCTATCACTATTTTTATTTGTTTTTTGAATGAATATGTTGGCATATCTTGTAGTATGACCCACTTCTTCTTCCAAACACCAAATGATCTCTCAATTACACCTCTTAAGGAAGAGTGTCGCTTGTTAAAAGTTTCTTTTCTCCCACGTACTAATTGGCTTCCTCTTTCAAAATCAGGGATATGATATTTGGTTTCTGGAAATGGCTTCAAAAATCCCCGTTGCATCGGATAACCAGCATCAATAACATAATATTTTCCTGTTATAAAGTACATGTACTTTAGTATAAGTTTTATTACTACTAACGTCACAACTATATAGAACGTACCAGGAGGTGGCATGGGAAAGTTATATCGTCTATTACGAGTAGCAAATTTAAAAATACGACTATCATGTGCACTTCCTTCCCATCCTGCCATGATAAAAGTGAAGCACATGTTGAAGTCACATACAACCATAACATTTTGCGTCGTTAACCCACATCTTCCTATATAAGCAGCTTTCTCAGCATTCGAAACACGAGCATCCACATGTGTTCCATCGATTGCTCCAATACAATCCTATTTAAGAAGCAATGATTAGATATTATAGTCATTTAAACATTCTTATAATATGATATTTAAAAAATTTACCTTGAAATATGGCATATATCGCAAGTACTTCTCTGCTTGTTGTCCTTGATGATCCATGGAGATGATGAACACATTCCAATTCATACAATAGATCCAAAAAAATTGTTTGAGACATACGAAACATATTATGAAACCTCGTTGGATGACCTTGTAGTAGCTCTCCAATCCATTTGTCTCCTTTAGATGACGATGTCATACACGGTGTCTTGCAAATATATGTTTTATAATACTCATATATAACACATATTGCCGCAAGTATAATCTTTTTAATTTTTCCACTATCGGCTGACTCACTTAAATTCCCATTACGTTCCATTCTGCAATTAGTACAAGATAAATATGTTTTAGCTGTAGCAATTAATTGCAACCCGACATAGTGCAATCAACCTTCCTAACAAGATCTCAGTTTTTTTTTTCAAACAAGCACAAGAAGAGGATGAGTTCAAACATCCCGAACTTAAACAAGTGCCTTCTAAAATGCTACACACTGAAAACTAAATACAGCAGAAGCCTAGTATATTGTTTTTGAAAAATTAACTTAATCTATCCATTTAGAGGGGTAACAAAGAAGGTTAAATTTCTGATTACCATAAAAATAAGGATATAAAGAGATATATTTGACATGCCTCTATATAAAGAGATATATATGAGACACACTGAAAACAAACAACATGCCTCTATATAAAGAGATAAGACGTGGATAAGCATTTCTAGAGCTTCTCCAAATGCAACTGAGCATCTAAAGGCGATACAAAATTTATTCAAATCAATACAGAAATTACAAAACTCGAGAATCTCCAAAACTCTAAACAAGTACCTGATAAAATGCTAAGCACTGGAGCACAAACTTATCCATTGAATCATTCTCTATATATTTAACATCAAGATTTATGAAAAAAATTTAGAAAAAAAATAACTTCTGAAGTTAAAAGCTTCCAAAGAAGTGAATTCTTAAACAGTTCAAATTTATCCATGAAATTAGCAAAGTTGTAGTAAAAAAATATTACAAACTGTTCAGAACAACAAAATCAAAATACAAAAAAAATGTATAAAACACATTTAATAAACTAATGTTTTTAAAGAAAAACATAAATATCCAGGAAATTATGATGTTATATCATGATTTCCGTAGCAATATCGAAGATAATTAACTCTTCGATCAGGACAAATTGACATAAAAATTTCTTGCTTTGTTGGATCCTCGAGAAGCTTTGTACTAAACAAATACAGTGGCATATCTTCAAATGCTTCAGTTGTTTCTTCAAGAACTTTAATGGCAGCAGAAAGGGATGGAGTATCAGTTATTGACTTTGATGAACTATTTCCAGAGGTAATATTTGTGCAAGAATTTACAAGCTGAGTTATTTGGCTTCTTAGAAATGTTGAACCAAATATTCTTTTCCTTCTACCGGTTGACGTTGTAGATGAATGACGTTTCAATTGGCTACAATCATTGATGCTTTCAAGATTTTGTGAAGGGTCTTCAAATGACTCAGAACCTATATCAATGTGTTCAGAATCTTCAGTATCATTTTCATGGTTAAGTCCCTGGTTTGGAGTCCAAGCATGATCTCCGGTAGCAACAACACCTTGGAACATAAGATCTAGCTTATCTTCAAGCTCAGGATCAATGCCACTATACACTACAGGAAAACAGCTCATTTCCGACAGAATTTCCGGCGGAAGTAAATTCGTCACAAATTTCCGGCGGATTTTCCGGCGGAGTTTCGACGGATTTTTTTCAACGAATTTCCGACATAATTTTTGATTGGTTTTCCGACGAATTTTTTCCGAAGAAATTTCCGGCGGAAATTCCGGCGGATTTCCGACGGAAATTAAAAATTAAATATTTTTATTTTAAAATATAACTTAAATTATTGAATTTAATAACTTAAATTATAATAAAAAAATTTATTATTTAAATTTTTTGTTAAATTATTGAATATATAACTTAAATTTTTTGAATATATAACTTAAATTATTATTTAAATTTATTATAACTTAAATTATTGAATATATAACTTAAATTTTTTGTTAAATTAAATTAATGATTTTATAATTAATATGATATAGGTTAAATAATATAAAAGTAATAGAAATAGCAGTTTTTGATTTCAGAGTAGTTGGCAGAAGGCAGAAGAAGCTGCGCGCGTGAGAGAGGGGGGTGGGCGGGGTTCGAATCCCGCCGAAGGCGGGCAGGGTCCGCGGTTCACGCGTGCAGGCCGGTCAGGCGGGTCAGGCGTTCGCGGGCAGGCCGGTCAGGCGATTGACGCGGGTGGCTTTCACGGCCAGGCAAGGTTCACTGGGAGACCACGGGCGGCGGGCAGAGGGCCTGTGGTCGTCCGCGGAGCAGCCGGAGCAGTAGCCGGTCGATATAATTTTTTTTTTTGTTTTGTTGGCATTCCAACGCATTAAAATTTCGCCGGAAATATTTTTCCAGCGAAAATTTCGTCGGAAATCCGCCGGAAATGTTTCCGTCGGATTTTTTACGCCGGAAGTCTTTTTACGACGCGAACCAAAACGGCGGAAATATTTCCGCCGGAAATCCGCCGGAAATGCAATTTTCTGACGGATTTTTGGCCATTTTCCGACGAAAATGGCCGCCGGAAAATGACGTTTTTCCTGTAGTGATATCTAAACTTTTTTGCATTTGGCACAACCTAGAAGGAAATAATCAATTTATAGAATTAGAAGGCCTAACATGAAGGTTGAATTAGACTAATATATGAAACATATAAAATTATTATTTACCTCTAATTTTTCTTTCCACCATTCATCAGGTGCGTCAATGGTTTTCTTCCTAGGATCCCAACCAAGTCCAGTGGATCCACGCTTCAATTCTTTCCATAATTTCCAATCTTTTTTTAACTGATCCCATTTATTTTTTAACTGAACTTTATCATACTCCCTTACAATTTTTTTCAAAAAAATTCTTAATTAAATTCGTCCAACCCTCTTTATTGAAGTGTGTAGTTGGTCGATTGCCGAGATCAATCTCTCTTAGACATAAATCACAAAATATAATCTTCACATCTTTCTCTCATGTCGCGGAAGGCCCGCCATCCTTTGGTTTACCCATTCTCTGTAGTGGCTTTGCTTCACATGTTTCTTATGGAGTACATGCTCTACAGGTAGATCCAGGCTGTATCAAGGATAGGAATTGACAACAATAAAGATATCCATTTTCTATTTCTTAGAAGCTCATAAACAATTTTTTACTAAATTTTAGCCAGTTTTTTTGCCAGAAAAATATGATGATTAGTCTTTTGACGACTCATTATTTGTAATTAGCAGTTTAATTACTGGTAATAATCAGTCTTGAAAAACCAAGACCAAGTCTTACATAAGTTTTATTAATGAGATTTTGACTACATGCTTACTGAAGAGATCTGTCTAACATAAAAAATACAAGTAATATTACATTATGCAATTTGCCACCAAAGAAATAAACATTTCCCAATCACAAACTTATTCCAAATTAGGTCAATATAAGGCCTTTTGCCAGCGGGTGTGCTTAGGGCCAATAATCTTTTTTTTTTTGGTAAGTTGCACTAAGGTTTTATAAATTTAGTGACTCAGAACCTATATCCTCCTCCGTATAAAGGACAACAACCTGATCATTCTGCTTGCTCAGGTTATGGAGGTGAATTGGACGATGACTATCAATGACAAAGACACGAACTTCTGAACCGAGCTTTAGAATCCGCTGGAGGTCACGATGACAACCCCAATTGATGAGAAGTAGAGATGTCCTCTCACGGGAACTCTGGATATTGAGGACGGCAAAATTTTCAATGTCGCTGAATGAGAATACAGGGTAGACAGAGTAGCGGAGAGAATCAGATGTGAGAATATGGGTCATGATCTTAAGGCGCATACAGAATCAGAATCTGATGCCGATGGAAAGATGAATAGAGGGGACGAAGACGAGGTTGATGCAGCATGTCGTAGAAGTGCATAGAAAGATTCAACTCTCACCATATTCCTAACTAGTGAACAACAGATCAAGAAAAAAGGAAGACGATGGGAAAAAGGAGAGAAGAAGTCAGTTAGGGCATCTTTACCTCTACCAATCAAGCTCACTGAACTCGGCAGCGGCCACCGAACGCTCCTCGCAACTCCGACTCCCGTTCCTTCCCTATTCCCTATTTATTCGTATCGCCGAGCTAGATGAGACGGAAGCGGAGCAGGAGTCGCTCGCCTGTTATAAAGAAAATTTGTGAGGCAGTAAGGGCATTACCGTATTTAGCATGTCTAAGAATAGCGGGAAGCAGGCGAACCGCAGAAGGCTTTTTACGGATGTGAGAAGCAACCGCGGGACGTGAAATTGTCGAGAACGGAGCTCCATCGGTCCGTCCCAAATGACCTCTCGGTTGTGTTCGGTAAAGCACAGCAGCGAAACATCCGTCCCAAACGCACCCTAAAAGTACACTCGATATATTCAGTTTTAGATCTACTCAGACGAAAGCTTTTGGACTCTAAGGTTGACCTCCATATTAGCACTGCCATTGCCAGATGCCAAGTCCTGTTACTTTGTTGGTCTACAACTATAATTTTTATGACGTAATTTTGATCATTGATGTAGCTATCGATAATACCAGGGTTTGGAAACAATTTATAATAGATGAAAATAATTGATAAATAGGTGAAATTAATAATACTCTACCTTATATGAAAATATCTGGCTCTAGGTATGCACCCCTTCCACGACTTCATCACACTTGCATGGAGGTTGTTCAACTCTATGAGAGGAGAGATTACATTACTCTACCTAAAGGACAACAGTAGCAAACAAAACTTAGACTTTTATTCTTAAAAACACATAATAAATTTGTGTGATTCTCTGCTTGATTTCTGTGTTGGCGAGTGATATAACTTTCCAATTTAAAAATCTTAGTTTTAGGACAAATCTAAACAATAGAATGCTTAAATTTAGTTTTGTAGTAAGCTTGATGTCCTTGTATTCACGTCCGATATTTAAGTTGTGAAGTACCTAAACTTTAGCCTTAATTTGTTTGTCATAAACCAGGTTACGACACAGGGGCCCAGATTGGAGTGGTATACATTGCTATCAGGACTGCTATCTTGCTCACCAAAGGTTGGCTATTGTGGATCCTACTTCGGGCGATCAGCCTCTTTACAATGAGGACAAGTCGATTATTGTCACGGTTGGACTTAATTTTATGGAAGCAAAATCTGTTGACTATGATAAATTCTTTTTGTTTTTGCTAAGTTATATACAAGTTTCCATGCCATACTATTTTGCTACTCAACTTAAATTGCTTCCTCATGAACCTTCAAAATTTTATTTATGGGTTCAGCTTGCGGATTTTCTTGGGATTAATTCTTTATTCATTATCCATTCTATATATGCATTACATTATACATGTATTTATATTACTGCTGGAAGAAAAGAATGTCAGAAATATTCACTTCATTATCATACAGAATGGAGTAAATATACATAGTACTGCGTAGAATATCTATGTAATCTATACTTTACTTGGAAGAGTAATTAATACTAATGATTACAGCAAATTGAAAACATTTTATAAGGTTTTTATGAGCATTTATTCTTAGGTTTTACTGCAGCCCACTCCTTCAGTTGCCAGTTATTTACTTCCAACTACAGTTGCATCCTGCTTGCTGCTGCCAACATGTTCCACATATTTTTTCTTGTTGGTTTTCTAAGCATTTATTCCAAATATGGCGGCGATGAAAGTCCTTTGACTTATGTATAAATTGATTGATAAGTCTTATTGCAAATGCTATATATAGACGAGTGTGAGAAAGATAAGTTTCCGAACCAGTTTTTGATATCATCATTTGTCAAATTTATTTCTTCATCACTGTCTAGTTATTGTTTTGTTTTCATTGGAGCTTCAAATGGCTTGCGGTTTATTAAACTTGTTTTCTTAATAGATCTAATATATTTCTGTTGAGAGATAAATATTCCTTTTTTGATTGAGTCATGTTGGGGATGTGGAGTAAACACATCAATGACTAAACAAGTAAGAAAGTAAAAGCAGTGGATTGTAAAGGACACCAGGATTTCACATGGAAAAACTTAAATTAGGGAAAAAAACCACGGAGCTACACCACACCAATAAATCCACTATGAAAATATAGTGAAATAAGTACAGATCTCTCTTATATCTCACTCTCTCCTTCTCTTCTCTCATGCACTATACTCCAATGTCTAACACTCAAAATACAAGAGAAAATCAAGTAAATAACTCTAAGGGACGCAACCCTTCAGAAAAAATGAGAAAGAAAACCATCCAGTCCGTCTCGCAGTGCTGCGATGCAAGTTTGAAGCATTGTGGAGCATGAATCTCTGACTTGATCCGCTGTAGTGCCGTATTTATGCCATTGCGGCACTCTGCTCTCTATCGTTCAGTGCTGGGGCGCTCGGGTACATAGCGCAGGGGCACTCAGGTACGTAGCTTCGGGGCGCTCGAGTACATAGCACCGAGGCATTGTAGGAAAAAAATTTTTCAGTTGCAAAGAACTCGAACCCAAGCAGGGGGTCAACCCCTTGCACCGCCAGCGAGCATGAGAAACTTGAGGTCCGAGGCAACAGAAGAATCTGATCGATCAACACAATCAAATTCCTCACATAACAATCTTCCACTTGGAAATTAATTGCAATCAATCCTTCTCCCGATCTGCACTATCAGTCATAACACCTGTAGTGTGGCTCACCCCTGCTCTCATCCTCCATGAAGACCAATTGAAGCTAGACATAGCTTCAGTTTATTAACTGTCACCGTGTTCGTCAACATGTATGTAGGATTCTTAGTCATGCGTATCTTCTCCAAAGATAAATGACCATCTTCTAGAAGCAACCTTATGAAATAATATCGAAGCTGGATGTGCTTTGTCCTAGCATGGAATGCAACATTCTTGGCTAGATGTATAACACTCATGCTATCCTATGCAACTTTCCATTCTTTTGCCCCTTACCAAGTTTTGTTAAGAAATTTTGCAACCAAATCATCTCCTTGCTAGCCTCTGTGATAGAAATGTCTCCGATTATGTGGTTGAGAGCGCAACAATCTTCCGTGACTTGAAAACCCAATTGACTGTAGTCTTTTTCAAAATGAAAATATAACCTGTTGAGTTTTTCCTACCATCAAGATCTCTAGCAAGATCAGAATCTTCAAGCTGTTGATCAATCCCTGCACCACCAAAGCAAAAAGCTATGTCTACTGATCCTCTCAAGTACCTGAGAATCCTCTGTGACTTGAAAACCATCTAAGGCGATTTTCTCTAATCTTATCTTCCACTAGAGCTACTCCAACCTTTTCACTTATATGCTCATTTCGTGAAATATTTCCTACACTTGAACATGATATCAAAATATAATATGAAATGAAAAGTAACTTTTAATATATAAGTCAAAATATAATACAAATTTCACAATTTTCGAAGTCTCCTTGTATCCCAATTTGATCATATTAGAATGATTCCCCTCATACATTCACTTCCATTTATACCTTCATTTGATCATATTATATTTGCTTAAGACAAATAAAAGAACAAATGCTCACAGGCCCTCATAACTCCACTTACATTGCATAAAACATATAACAAGACAACATACATCACCCTATTTTTCCCCCACTTTATATATATTACTTTGAATTATCAGCATTTCTAACATATATCAACAATATTCAATAAAATACAAGAATACAAAATTTTCATAGTTTTGCTAGAAATTCAACTTGTACATAAGCAATATGCTCACATTTTCAATAATAGTAAAATATGAAATCATTCATGTATAATAGTTCAAACATTATTTTTAAAGCTTATCTTATATTTGAACAGTTTCTTCAAATGCCCACGCTAGATAAATTAGCCAGTGAAATTTCATATTTTTCTTGTCAAAATGATTAGAATGTCCTGTGCTACACCTTTCAACAGTTGCATGGTGAGAACTTTCCCAACTTTCAAAATTTTCTTTTTCTCAATTTCTAACTCAATAAAATACACAAATTAATAACTAAAGCACAGTAACAGTAATCTACTTTGAGACAAACAATATTCTCAACTGGCCCGATGGAGGAAATCTGCTCTGCGACTGCCAAAACCCTCATTTTCCTTCATCTTTCCTCTCTCCCTCCTCTTCTCTTTTCCTTCAACCAACCAAATGAATTGGTTTTATATTTTAGAAAATGTTTTGGGATTTTTATATAAAGACTTTATTTTTGAACTTGTGCTGCAACTCTACTTCTCTGAGCGCCGCAGTGCTGACCCATTATCTATTTAGATATTTAATTAAATATTCAATAGTGACTAGCGCAGCAACACTCACCACTAGCGCCACAATGCTACTCTTTTTCCATTCATTTTAGCCATGCAACCCAAGAGCTCAGCGCTACAACTCTTAATCTCAGTGCCATAGCGTTGCTCAACACAGTAATAGTGCCACAGTGCTCCACCTTACAATGCCATATCTCTCCAAAGAATTTTTTTTACAGACTTGATTTTCTTATTTTAATTCCAATCTATTATACATAATACTTGGAAAATTAACATAAAACATAATTAACATTCAAATATGGATTTTCATTAATTTAAAACAAACTTAATACGAGAATCTTAAATTACTGCTCAAGCAGTCGTTAGACCACCATCCCTGTATTTTAGTTGCTGCAACCGACCTTCTTTCCGTGTATTTCTGCAAATCTTTATTTATCCAGATTTCCTTGTATTGCCACCAGCCCTACTGCTGGCTTCCAACCTTCAATCTTCTTTTTATTGCCTGCTCCTCAACCCTGCTTAGACAAATTCTATTTTTTGTGCATGTTTGTTTGCAAATTGTAGGTCTTGTTTTCCTATGAAGATATTTCTATGATATGTTGAAGTGATCTGAGTTCTTTAACTTTTTTTCATAGATAAACTTTTAGATTATTATTATTATTACTGTACATTGATAAATTTTTTTGGCCTTAAAAATCAATTGATAATTTGTTTTAGGTCAATGGGGAGATTTATAATCACGAGGAGCTGAGAACAAAGCTCGTGTCTCATCAATTCAGAACTGGCAGCGATTGTGAAGTGATTGCTCATCTTGTCAGTATAATATGGAATAAGTGTTTTTGGCTACTCAACTAGTAGTTTTTTATTATCCCATTGGCTTTTTTTGGACATTGTTATTGGTCATTAAGTTTTACATTATGAAGGAAAATTTTCTGCACCCATTATTATGAGTTAGTGGCTAACTGAAATGAATATTTTCCTTTTCAACAGTATGAAGATTATGGGGAGGATTTCGTGGACATGTTGGATGGAATGTTCTCTTTTGTTCTCCTTGATACTCGTGATAAAAGCTTTATTGCTGCGCGTGATGCCATAGGCATCACTCCTTTGTACATGGGTTGGGGTCTTGATGGTATGCAATTAACTTTATGCTTGCGTTGTCTGTTTTTTTTTTCCTTTTTTTTGAGCTATTGACCTGTCCATTTTGAGGATATAAATGATGGTTTTCCATAGCTCGAATCATGATATCATATTGGCAAATTCATATTGCTTACATTCTTTTTTATCAGTCATTGAAGTTTCCTATTTGACTGAGAAATCTTTTTTTTTTCTTCTGCTGTTGTGTATAAATTTAAATAGTCACTTATGCTCTACGCTCTAGGTATGGGAGTGGGGGACATTTGTTACTAGAAAGTGCAGTTCATTCTAGAATTATGCTTGATTTTGTTATTGACTTGACCACATTTAACACTTATTTTTAGTTTTGAGATTGCAAATATTGTTAATGATTTCTCTACTGTGTTAACTCGTGCAAAACCTATAAGAGAATAAGGGTTTTGCGCAGATCACATATCTTATTTGCTTCCTAGGTAAACAATTCATCATGTGACTTGCGAAACTCTTACACGGAGGATAGGAATGCTGATGGTGAATAGGCACAAAAGTTTTGTTTACCATTTTTCAGAGTTCACATTAAACCTAGCTTCCTTGTGGTAGGCGGACAGTTCAATAATTTCCTTTTATTGGTTTTATGCAATAATACAGCATTTAGTTTTGTGCAATTACAGATTTGGTGGTTTTAGTCCACTCAATGGATTTTGATTCCCTGCATGAAGTTGTTTGGGCTTTTTTTTTTCAGATTATAAAATTGGCTTCATCAATTTCACCTATTTATTATCCTCTTGCTCATAAACTTTCTTGTAGGATGATATATTTGTTGATCATTACACAATTATTGCTTATAGTGTTTCAGTATAGTGGCAACTTTATATTTTTCTTCATGATTAACTATATTTTGAAAGGAGTTTGTATGTGCACCTCAAGGCTTAGCTGGGATGGGGTGATGCAAGAAAGCCCCTTGGTTCCTATTTTCGGCCAATAGATGAATAGTATTGAAGAACAGAATAATGAATTTAATGAAGTGGGGTTTGTTCCCGTAATTGAATCAACACCACCTTATTTTGTGCCTACTTTTGATTTTGATGCCTAAAATTGATTTTGTAAGACCAACCAACATGTAATTAGATGTTTTTTTTGTCTTGTTTGTTTGCTTTCGGCATTTGATTTCTTTTGCTTTGTCTTTATGTTAGTTGAATTATGGAGTTTGGATAGTAATATAGAACCTTCATTTGCATTTTATATAGGGGTGTGCAGAGTTTGGTTTAGTTCCAAACTGAATAATATTTTAAATTAAAATAAAATTAAACCGTTTAGCCAAATCTGAGACCAACATCAGACCCTCATTTTGTCAAACCAAACTAAATTAGATGGATTGATTTTGGTTTTGTTTTTAATCTAAAAATATAAATATTTAGAAATTAATGGATTGATTCAATTTAATCTTAATTATTTTTCAACAATTCGACCTAGTTTAATTTGATAGATCTATTTTATGTTGAAGACTAATTAAAGCATCTATGATGTTTCATAATATTTTTAACATATTTGACTTGAGTTTTTTGTTTTTAATTTAATCTTTAGGTTTGGTTTGACTATAATATATTAAACTTCAATCATTTTCAATTATAAATATTATGCTTAATCTATTAGTCGTTTTACAAAACTTGAAACCTAAACCAATTCAATCAGTTTAGTTGGTTCGATTCAGATTTTAGGATTTGTTTGTTTGTTTTCACACCTCTTATATATATGTTATGCTTTTTTCTTGCAAAAATTATCTCCCAATTTTGGCAGTTTGTTTGTATTTTAAAATTATTTTAATTTTATATTTGTTATTTAATCATATTTTTCTATTTATAAAATTGTAACAGTAGAGAATTTGTGAGGCTTACACCCCTTTTCTCAGGGCTTAAGTTTCACCCTTAAAAGGTATAAATAGCCTCACTTTGCCTCCGCTTTCAAAAACATGTAATATTTAGGCCGTAGAGATTCGGTTTCTTTTATTTTAATTGGTACTTCCATTTGACTATACTCCATGCTTAAGTTACACGCTTCTAACATTATATTATTATGCTTGTGATACTTTTGCAGGGTCAGTTTGGTTTGCTTCAGAAATGAAAGCCTTAAGTGATGATTGCGAACGATTTATTTCTTTTCCTCCTGGTCATATATATTCTAGTAAAAAGGGTACTTGATATGCCAAGCACTACGCTTCCTGTAGTCTGCAGCTGTTTATTTCCATTCTTTAGTAGGAATTCTCAGTGTATATTGTGATTTGACATGTTTTTGAGTTCAAATTAAACTACTTGCTTTCTTGAAATTTATGGGTTCTGTTTAGGAGGACTTCAAAGATGGTATAATCCGCTTTGGTTTTCAGAGTGCATACCAAAAACTACTTATGATCCAATAGCTTTGCGACAAGCATTTGAGGAGGTACATGGTTTTTTCCTTTTCCCTTGTTACTTCTGCATAGCATAACTGATGTGGACATCGATCAGAGGTTCAAGCATGTGTATCGCCGGAGACAGCGCAGATCGACGGCTACGATTCAGAGTCTTTATTTTTGATTTATTTCATGTTTTAATTAGTTGGCATTTTTATTTCCTAGTTTACCCCTATGGGGAGTGTTGTCTTTTTATAGCCCAAAGGGCATTTGAGTACTTTTATTTCCTCATGTTTTAAGACCTATTTATAGGGGTCTCATGCTTTGTAGAAGCTAATGAATATTTGAATGAAAATTGATGTTTTGTTTCTACTTTTCTAGCATGAGTGCTTGAGAGGGAAGAGAGCTCAAGGGGAGCAATTTGCAAGGCCCACCAGTCGTTGGAAGAGTCCGCGACTCGTGGTTAAGGTCGTTCTATCTTCTTTTGTGTTTTCCCTCATTTTTCCATCACCTAAATCATCTTCTCACCAACTCCAAATCGAACCCCATTTATTTCCACCTCCACCACTGAAAGCCCATCCGCCGGCCATCCCTTTGGCCGTCGGCCACCCCTCCCCCACCACCTCTCCCACCACCTCTCCCACCACCTCACCATCGGCCCCCTTTCCCCACTCCTCCATTAGCTCAAATTTTGAAATTCAAAATTGAGTAAATTGCAAAACTTTCCAAATTTGTCAAGATCCTAATTAGGAAAGTTTTGAAAATGCTTCATGACGAAATTCAAATTCGAATGGATTTCTTCATACTCCTTCCTAGATCTTATGCGCTGATTTGGAATTGAATCCAGAAGGAGCAAGCAACAAGAGAGCCCGCTGCACCGGCGCCCGGGTGCAGTGTTAAATAGGCAAGGGTTCCCACATCAAGGACGGATGTGGGCAAAGAAGCTAGTCCATGAAACTAAAATTAGGATAGGAACTTGGAATATAGGTTCTCTTACAGGAAAATTAATGGAATTAGTAGATATTATGATTCATAGGAAGTTAAATATTTTGTGCATTCAGGAAACTAAATGGGTTGGAGATAAGGCTAAGGAAATTGATAGTTTAGGATTTAAACTTTGGTATTCGGGTAGGAGTCGTACTAGAAATGGTGTAGGTGTTATTATAGATAGGAGTTTAAAGGATAATGTTATAAAAATTAATAGGATTGAAGATAGAATTATAGCTTTAAAGATTGTTGTTGATGATAAGATTGTTAATATTATAAGTGCTTATGCTCCTCAAGTAGGTTTGTATATGAGTTCTAAATTAAATTTTTGGAATGACTTAGAAGAATTAATACAAAATATACCTCTTGAAGAAAGAGTTTTTATTGGAGGAGATTTAAATGGACATGTTGGTAGAGAGGTAGATGATTTTAAAAGCATTCATGGTGGCCATAGATTTGGAACGACGAATGAAGGTGGCAAGACCATATTGGATTTTTGTTTAGCTTATAATTTTTTAATTGCTAATACCTTATTTAAGAAAAGGAATGAGCATCTCATCACTTATAAAAATGGATATAATACAACCCAGATTGACTATTTTCTTATTAGAAAATTAAATCGTTTAGATTGCAAAGATTGTAAAGTTATTCTGAGTGAAAATTTATGTACCCAACATCGTTTATTAGTTTTGGACTTTAAGATAAAGGGGCATAAAATAAAAAATAAAGTAAAACAATTTTCTAGGATTAAATGGGGGCATTTTAAAGAATATTAACAAAAATATTTTTGGAAATAAGATTTTAGATCTTAAGATTTTTGTCTGTGCATGAGGATGCTAATATTATGTGGAAAAAGTGGCTACTGATATTAAGAATATTGCAAAAGATGTCCTTGGAGTATCAAAGGGAAAAGCTCCCAATAGTAAAAATAGTTGGTGGTGGAATCCTAATGTGCAAGAAAAAATTAAAAATAAGAAGCTTTGTTATAAAAATTGGTTTAATTTTAAAAATTCTGATAATTGGGAAATATATAAAGTGGCTCGTAAGGATGCTAAGAAAGCAATATGCGATGCAAAGGCATTAGCTTTTAGTGATTTATATAATAGATTAGATACTAAAGAGGGAGAAAGATATATGTATAAGTTAGCCAAACAAAGAGATAGGAGTAGTAAGGATTTAGTTCAAGTGAAGTGTATTAAAGATGAAGATCAAAAAAATACTTTTCTTAGAAGATGATATTCAACAAAGATGGATGAGATATTTTGCTAAACTTTTTAATGAAGATTGTGAAAATAAGATTGACTATAGTGACCTTAGCACCCTAGATGAAAATAAAGATTTATGTTTTTATCGGCGTATTAGTAAAACTGAAGTTAGAGAGGCTTTAAAGAAAATGAAGGGTGGAAAAGCTGTTGGACCTGATGATATTCCAATAGAGGTGTGGAAATGCTTAGGAGATGAAGGAATTTCATGGCTTACTAAACTTTTTAATACTATTTTGAAGACTAAGAAGATGCCAGATGAGTGGAGAATGAGTGTGTTAATTCCTATTTTTAAGAATAAAGGTGATGTACAAGATTGTGCGAATTATAGAGGTATTAAGTTAATGTGTCATACTTTAAAACTATGGGAGCGAGTTTTGGAGCATAGGTTGCGGCGTGATACTAATGTTTCTCAAAATCAATTTGGATTCATGCCGGGTAGGTCGACTATGGAAGCCATACATTTATTAAGAGGTTTGATGGAGAAATATAGAGAAAATAAGGAGGATCTACATATGATATTTATTGATTTAGAAAAAGCATATGATAAAGTTCCAAGAGAAGTGCTATGGAGAGTTCTTGAAAAGAAAGGAGTCAATAATGCTTATATTCAAATCATTAAAGATATGTATGCAGGAGCTATTACTTGTGTTCAAACACAAGGTGGATTGACCAAGTATTTTTCCTATTTCGGTTGGGTTACATCAAGGATCAGCCTTAAGCCCATATCTTTTTACTTTAGTCATGGATGTTCTCACTAGACATTTGCAAGAGGATGTACCTTGGTGTATGCTTTTTTTGCTGATGATATTCTTCTTGTTGATAAGACTAGAGAGGGAGTTGAAGGTAAACTTGAATTATGGAGGTCAACCTTAGAGTCTAAAGGTTTTCACTTGAGTAGATCTAAAACGGAATATATGGAGTGTAATTTTAGTAGTAATAGACCTAGTGAGGGGATTGTGACTTTGGGCGATCAAGTCATTAATAAGAGTACACGTTTTAGATATCTTGGATCTATTGTTCAGAGTGATGGTGAAATAGATGGGGATATTATCAGCAGAATTCAAGTTGGATGGTTGAAGTGGAGGAATGCATCGGGCTTGTTATGTGATAGAAATGTACCCCTCAAACTTAAGGGAAAATTCTATAAGATGGTAGTGAGGCCTGCAATGCTTTATGGTGCCGAATGTTGGCCTTTAAAAGAGAAGCATAATACTAAGT
Organism: Dendrobium officinale; assembly: GCA_019514585.1. Classification (NCBI taxonomy): domain Eukaryota; kingdom Viridiplantae; phylum Streptophyta; class Magnoliopsida; order Asparagales; family Orchidaceae; genus Dendrobium; species Dendrobium officinale. The sequence goes on along the minus strand of CM033688.1, from coordinate 63,533,967 downwards.
TAAGTGTGGCAGAGATGAGGATGCTCAGGTGGATGAGTGGCTTTACCCTTAGAGATAGGATACGAAATGAGCATATACGTGAAAAGGTTGGAGTAGCTCCAGTAGAAGATAAGATTAGAGAAAGTCGCCTTAGATGGTTTGGTCACATAAAACGGCGGTCTTGCGATGACCCGGTTAGGAGAGTAGAGATATTAGATTTGACTTATGTTAAGAAAGGTAGGGGTAGACCTAAAAAGACTTAGTTAGAAAATATTAGGAATGACCTTTCTTTATTAGATTTAAACGAGAATTTGACTTTTAATAGGACACAATGGAGAAAAAAGATTCATGTAGCCGACCCCACGTAGTGGGATAAAGGCTTGATGTTGTTGTTGTTGTTGTTGTTGTATGAGCCGCCGGCCACACTTGGATGGAGCCCCATCAATGCCCCCCATTAATGCATTGATGACACATGAGTTTCAAATCAATTTTAAATACATTTTCCCTCCTAATCCCCCCTAAACCTGAGAATAATTTCAGGTTATTAAAATAATTTCCTCTCCTCTCCCTCCCGCCGGCCCCCATTAATGGGCTCTCCCCTTGTGTTTCCAAATCTAGCCTCAACCCAAGGTGAATTCAAATTCAAATCTTGAATTAATTCCCTCAAAACACAATTAAATATGAAATTTATTTCAGATTTATTGAGGGCTTGAATAGACTTGAATTCCAAATTTTCAAATCCTGAAATTTATTTCAGGATTTGTTTTAAAACTCCCTCACCTCCTCTCTTGAAACCGCCGGCCTCCCCCTCCTTAAACCCCCCCCCCCCCCCCCAATTAATTCCCCAATCAATGCCTTAATTCCATTTGATTTGAAATTCAAAATTCAAGTCAAATCCCTCCTAATTTAATCAAAACTGAAATTAAATTTCAGTTTTTGATTAATCCCCTCCATAATTCCCTAACACTTCTCTCCAACCCTAGCCTTTTCCCTTGCACCCGCCGGCCTCCCTTCTTCCTCTTTCTCCCACCACCCCATCTTGCTTCTCTTGTGAATTGGGAAGCCAAGGAAAGGAGACGACGACTCCTCCCCTCTCCATTTCAATTATGCATGACGGATCCCGAGCTTGATAGCGGATTCGTGTATGATATCTATGGCGACGTCCACATCACCCGTTCTGAGTTCTTCGACGTCGGATTTGGATTCGACGACACTATTGAAGACTATCTGAATCGCATTCTTCCTACAACTGGATCATCCACGGTCATCCATCCCCTCCATCTCCGCCACCTTCAACCTTTCCGTGGATCAAGGCTATTGGTGTTGCTACCGTCTTAGTGGCATCGTTGAGTTTGTTAAAGGCCTTCTCCCGCTAAGCCCTACTTGAGTGTGAGTGAGCAAGGTAACTCGTTGTGAACTTTCTAGACATTAGCCGTGGGATACTATTATTTTCCGCATTTGCTTTATTGTGATACTTTTGGAGATCTATCATTAATTGTGTCTAAACAACTAATTTGTAACTGCTTATCATAACATTTTGATAATGGAAAATTCTTGAACTTTAACCTACGATACTCTAATCTTACACTGGTATACTTTGTGATTCTTAATGAATTTCATGTGCAATTCTTGAACGTATCACATCATATTTGGTATCAGAGCATGGTAGGCATGCACGATATGTTAGAAAAACATCCTAGGGTCTAACCTTGTGTTATAATTTAATTTTTGCATGCATATCATCGCATATCTAAATTTTATTCACTGTTTACATTGCTGTCTTTACAATCCCTGCACGCATTTAGTGAGTTTTAGGTTAGCATTTCATGTACCTAAGTGCTGTCCACACTCTAGACACCTAACCCAACACTTAACGCATTTATTCAAGCCTTGTAGTGTGCTGTCCAGGAAATTTCTGCATCGTTTACCTGCTGTTAGGTGAACCTAACCTAGTGTTTAGGTGCTGTCTACACCTTAGAACCCTTCCTAAACACTTAGACAACTTGGCCCATTGCTTAACTTGCTGTACACTAATTTTCTGCACTTAGTATGGCCTTTAGAGTGAATTCTAGGTAGTGTTAAGTTGCTGTCCACTCATTCCTGCAGCTTTTAGGCTTTCGTTAGTGAACCTAGAGTCACTATTTAGGTGCTGTCCACGCCTTGGAACCTTGCCAAAACCACTTAGGTAACTTCACCCCTCATTTTTGCTTGCTGCCCTGAACTTTTCAGCTGCTGTAGTTACCTTTTTTAGCAAGCATTTCATTGACTTAGAAGCCCTCCTTAGTGTCCCCTTACACCCAATCCTCTTTGAGTATCACTTGACGCTTCCGATGCACCCGATAAGACTCCAAAAGAGTTTAGATGACATCGTTAACCTAGTGGGCAATATGACTCGAATTATGACGGAGAAACCCGTTGACTATCCCCACTCAGCTTATCACCCTAGACCTGAGCCTAGGCCTCCACGACCTCACTTAGAGTCACCTTATCATCTGCCTACCTTTGATGGTTCCTCGGATCCTTACTACTTTAGGGAATGGGCGAGACAACTAGATGACTATTTTGAATCATGTCATATCCCTAAATCCCACCAGGCTAGCATCGCTAGGTCTCACCTTAAAGGTCGAGCTCTTCAATTTTGGGCAAGATTGGAAGATCATAAAGAGTCTCGCGGTGAGTATCCTTCCTCTAATTGGAGAGACATGAGGAGAGAACTCAACTTAAAGTATAGACCCCCTACCTGTGGAAAACCTGCTGGTTCTCAGTTTAGGTCACCCCCTGCCCATCAAACCATTGGGTATTACACTCTCAATACCCCTACCCCTAGTGACCGTCATTTAGAGCACCACCCTTCCCCTTTTTGCAGAACAAACCATGGACCTTACTGTGGTCAAGACCACTCTTGCAGAACAAACCGTGGACCTTACTGTGGTCAAGACCACCCACCCATTAGTAACATTCGGGTTGCTGCCCCACCCTATAGGTCTTCACCTAACCTTGATGGCCGACCCTCTACTGGGTCTTCTGTTGGACCAATCTCTTATGACTCTCCACTTGGACCTACTTCTAGCCCTTCCAGTCAACCTTTAGCCTCCCTAGTCCTTGACCCTGCAAGTATGATTATAATAAAGGAAGACATTAAGATGATGAAGTTCCCTGAACCTGAGACTGAGTGCATCCATTTCGTGGATGCTAGTGATATCACTAATGACGAAGAATTCTTTGAGGATGGAACATAAGTGATTGAATCAGACTCTCAGAATGACTTAAACCCTGAGCTAGGAAAGTTAGAACCTGCAAACGTCGACACCTTAACCCACCCCGATCCTAAGTCTTTGAACAAAGTATGCCTGGAGGATATTAATTTGATCTCGAACGACATTGATCGGACCTTGAACCCTGTGGAATTAAATTTGGAAGATTCTAATTTAATTGACCCCGAACCTGATCCTACTAAGATTATTAATATGAATTTGGATGACAATTAGTTGAATCTGAATAATTCTGAGTCTATTTTGAAAATTGAGCATCCTCTTGTTTTATGGGAGTCTATGTTAGGAGTTGCCCCTTTAGATTTGCATTTGAAAGAGTGTGTTTTTCTTGATTGGACTTATCTCTCTATTCCTCGTACCGACAACAACGTTAGAGAGAGTCTTATCCCAAGCTTAATGTCACCACTCTAACTGTTGTGCCCACTTCTGATAGGAATACCTTACCCCATTTCTTGAGTCTCATACCTGCTGGTGACTCTTTGGACTATCCCCTTATGGTAGTGAGTCAGGACTCATCTTCTTATCATATCCATGACTCCTCCAACATGTCCTCTTTAGTCTTGTCCTCCCCTATTAAGGAACCCCCCTCTCCTTGTTGGATGAATTTGATAGATTACATCGCTACCCCGAGGAGACTAACCTCAACCCTAGCTGAAACTCTACATGGAAGTGCCCTAGTATCTAAGGACATCTTTATTGCTCCCCCTAAACCAATTCCCTTAAATTTGGAAACCTTAAGTCCCCTCATTTTATGTTTAACCCATCATTATGCTTATCTATGTGTGCTTGCGAGTCTGTGTGTTTGCATGTTCGTTTCCTGTCAAGTTTGTCTCTGTTTAAAGCTCTGGTGTAAGCCCCAAGTCTTGTCATTCATCATGCACATTGGGTTTGTCGCATCTGCATTCACATCTCATCTTCAAGAATTGCACAAAGAAATAAATAAAAGAATTCAACAAAGTAATAATCACTTTAAGATTGATGCTGATCGTAAGAAGAGATTTAAAGAATTTGAAATTGGAGATTTTGTTATGGTACGGATTCGTCCGGAGCGGTTTCCCCAGGGAGCCGTTAAAAAGTTACATGCTAGAAGTGCGGGCCCCTTTAAGATAATCTTGAAAGTAAACAATAATGCTTTTGTGTTAGACCTTCCTGAAGGCTTTAATATGAATCCTACGTTTAATGTTGAAGATTTAGTAGCTTTCGAGGGACCCGAGTTAACCCTGATATTCCACTTCATAAAAGGCTTTGTGAGAACCCACCTAGTGAGATCCCCAGCTTACCTCCACTCCCCAATTTATCCCCATTTACCCATTGCGGAGAAGGTCGAAGCTATACTTAACGATGAAATCATTTCCACGAAGGAAGGTAGACGCCAACGGTACTTGGTGCACTGGAAAGAGAAGCCGGCGACAGAGGACACGTGGGTGGATCGAGAGGAGCTGCAAAGTTTAGATCCAGATCTCCTAGAGATGTACGAGAGCTCTAGAGACTTTTACTCGACGGGGTCGATCATTCTCCCACCTGGGGAGAATGATGTGGACATCGATCAGAGGTTCAAGCATGTGTATCGCCGGAGACAGCGCAGATCGACGGCTACGATTCAGAGTCTTTATTTTTGATTTATTTCATGTTTTAATTAGTTGGCATTTTTATTTCCTATTTTACCCCTATGGGGAGTGTTGTCTTTTTATAGCCCAAAGGGCATTTGATTACTTTTATTTCCTCATGTTTTAAGACCTATTTATAGGGGTCTCATGCTTTGTAAAAGCTAATGAATATTTGAATGAAAATTGATGTTTTGTTTCTACTTTTCTAGCATGAGTGCTTGAGAGGGAAGAGAGCTCAAGGGGAGCAATTCGCAAGGCTCACCAGTCGTTGGAAGAGTCCGCGGCTCGTGGTTAAGGTCGTTCTATCTTCTTTTGTGTTTTCCCCTCATTTTTCCATCACCTAAATCATCTTCTCACCAACTCCAAATCGAACCCCATTTATTTCCACCTCCACCAACTGAAAGCCCATCCGCCGGCCATCCCTTTGGCCGTCGGCCACCCCTCCCCCACCACCTCTCCCACCACCTCACCACCGGCCCCCTTTCCCCACTCCTCCATTAGCTCAAATTTTGAAATTCAAAATTGAGTAAATTGCAAAACTTTCCAAATTTGTCAAGATCCTTGAAAACGCTTCATGACGAAATTCAAATTCGAATGGATTTCTTCATACTCCTTCCTAGATCTTATGTGCTGATTTGGAAAACTTTCCATTGCCCCCACATCAATTTCTCCCCTCTATGAGCCGCCGGCCACACTTGGATGGAGCCCCATCAATGCCCCCCATTAATGCATTGATGACACATGAGTTTCAAATCAATTTTAAATACATTTTCCCTCCTAATCTCCCCTAAACCTGAGAATAATTTCAGGTTATTAAAATAATTTCCTCTCCTCTCCCTCCCATACCGCCGGCCCCCATTAATGGGCTCTCCCCTTGTGTTTCCAAATCTAGCCTCAACCCAAGGTGAATTCAAATTCAAATCTTGAATTAATTCCCTCAAAACACAATTAAATATGAAATTTATTTCAGATTTATTGAGGGCTTGAATAGACTTGAATTCCAAATTTTCAAATCCTGAAATTTATTTCAGGATTTGTTTTAAAACTCCCTCACCTCCTCTCTTGAAACCGCCGGCCTCCCCATCCTTAAACCCCCCCCCCAATTAATTCCCCAATCAATGCCTTAATTCCATTTGATTTGAAATTCAAAATTCAAGTCAAATCCCTCCTAATTTAATCAAAACTGAAATTAAATTTCAGTTTTTGATTAATCCCCTCCATAATTCCCTAACACTTCTCTCCAATCCTAGCCTTTTCCCTTGCACCCGCTGGCCTCCCTTCTTCCTCTTGCTTCCGCCACCCCATCTTGCTTCTCTTGTAAATTGGGAAGCCAAGGAAAGGAGACGACGACGCCTCCCCTCTCCATTTCAATTATGCATGACGGATCCCGAGCTTGATAGCGGATTCGTGTATGATATCTACGGCGACGTCCACATCACCCGTTCTGAGTTCTTCGACGTCGGATTTGGATTCGACGACACTATTGAAGACTATCTGAATCGCATTCTTCCTACTCTTGTGGATGTCATAGACGATCAATATCAAGACTACGACTGGATCATCCACGGTCATCCATCCTCTCCATCTCCGCCACCTTCAACCTTTCCGTGGATCAAGGCTATTGGTGTTGCTACCGTCTTAGTGGCATCGTTGAGTTTGTTAAAGGCCTTCTCCCGCTAAGCCCTACTTGAGTGTGAGTGAGCAAGGTAACTCGTTGTGAACTTTCTAGACATTAGCCGTGGGATACTATTATTTTCCGCATTTGCTTTATTGTGATACTTTTGGAGATCTATTATTAATTGTGTCTAAACAACTAGTTTGTAACTGCTTATCATAACATTTTGACAATGGAAAATTCTTGAACTTTAACCTACGATACTCTAATCTTACACTGGTATACTTTGTGATTCTTAATGAATTTCATGTGCAATTCTTGAACGTATCACATCAATAACCTCCTACAAATTTTCCTTGTCAAGTGACAACAATTACCAGTTCATTAATGCCCTTGTTTTCAGAAATGTACATGAATACATCCAATATAACTATAAAATTATTATTGCATGATTTGGTTGCTTCATTAATGCCCTTGTTTTCTGTTAAATTATTTCTTTTTTAATCTTCTCACGCCATGCTTGAAGAGCAATCAATTTTTCTGATGGTGTTTCCTCATTTATGAATTTCTAGCTTAGTTTCATGCTAAGTTCTTACAATCGATTTAGAATAAATTTATGTGTAAACCAATCTAACAATTTCTTTGCAGGCAATTTAGGCTCTTATAAATTTATTAACAAATATATTGACCCCTCATGAATGCCAAGATTTTAATTTCATTTGAATTGGAAAATGGCGACTCAATTTGTTGGATGGTAGGGTACAACTGCCATTTATAATTCACTTTTTCAATTTTCGAAAACCTTCTCTATTTCATAATAACCAAAAAAAAGTGCTGCATCTAATAAAGAAAACTCTCCTCATTCTAAAATTTCTATTAATCCAAGGATGAATTACTTGAGGCGTTTTAGGTAACTGATAAAACACTACTTAGAGATTTTTCCCTTAGTTCAAAACTTTATATTCATACTTTGATGCTTTTCACGGGCACAAGCTTCTATAGTTAATTATTTCTTTTAATTAGGGGTGTCAAAATGGGTTAATGAGTCAGGTTTGAGTCCGGCCTGAAATTGACTTGATTTATTCCAATCCATCCAAACCCGACCCTTTTAATAAAATAGTAAAAAAGGTGGACCCGAATCAGACAAATAGGTAACCCAAATGAACCGAACTCTACTCGATAACCTGATTTGAGTTAAAAATAATAATTTGTAACTATAAAGTTTATGTTAATTGATTAAAAATAAAAAGTGCATACCAACAAGCAAATAAATTGAAGTAAAAGGGGTCTATTGGGTTTGTTGGTCAGCTCAACCTGACTTGCCAATTAAATGGGTTTAAATTCTGAACCTTTACCGGATCCTGATCCGTTTATCAAACTGGTTTACTCGAACCTGAATTTTTTGGGCCGGGTCCAAGTCAGGTCATTTATCAACACCACATACTATTAATCATGTTAGAGAACTTTACATTCTTGGTTCTAAGCTAGTCCTCAAACTCTATGAAGTTTCATTAAAATTTCTTCTTCAACAATCTAATATATTGTGATAATAGGGCAAACTTGATCAAGATGATACGATGCTACTTTTCATGTATATATCAATGCACCTTGGTGTAAATAATTAGAGTATTGTGATTTGGCAATCCTTGATTAAATGATCCTCGTCAGCAATCATAATTCATCTCCTCCAAGGGGAACTCACAGATTGGGGTTAGAAACTTCCTGAAGAGATTAATTTGATAATAAAACTTTGCTAACAGAGACCTCATACCTATCATGTGTGATGTTACTGCTCATTGTTAGGACTCGATGTTGGATGCAAAGAGTTCCATTTATTTAGATTTTCCTTTTTATTGCGCCTTCATGGGGATGTGAGTGTTTGAATGATGGTGGACATGGACAAAAGCCCCTAAGATTTGTTTTCATTTGGATTTTTGGACTCATTTTTCATAACAATATGATCCGTGGTTATTGTTTTTGTGGTAGCAATCATTACTAAGAATTTAACTTTTAGTTTTTAGGTAGTGATGACATTGATATTCTTCTTGTTGATAATACTACAGAGGGAGTCGAAGGTAAACTTGAATTAGGGATGTCAACTTAAGACTCTAAAGGTATTTGTTTGAGTAGATCTAAAATCAAGTATATGGAGTATAATTTTAGTAGTAATAGATCTAGTGGGGGATTGTGATTTTTGGCGATCAAGACATTAATAAGAGTACACGTTTTAGATATCTTGGGTCTATTGTTCAGAGTGATTGTGAAATAGATAGGGATTTTATTAGTAGAATTCAAGTTGGATGGTTGGATTAGAGGAATGCATCGAGCTTGTTGTGTGATAGGAAAACCCCCCCTCAAACTTAAGTTAAATTCTATATGATAGTGGTGAGACCTGCAATACTTATGGTGCAAAATATTGGTCATTAAAAGAGAAGCATAATATTAAGTGTTGCAGAGATGAGGATGCTCAGGTAAACGAGTGACTTTTCTCTTAGAGACAATATACGAAACGAGCATGTAAGTAAAAAGGTTGGAATAGCTCCAATGGAAGCACATAAGAAATTTTTTAATCCAAGTATATAACATAAATAAAAAAAAAAAAAAAAATATATATATATATATATATATATTAAAAAATTTTATCAAATAATTAAATTTAATTTTAAATATTTAAATAACATTTATTTGCATCTCACAAAATTTTCTTGTTGTTCACACAAAATTTTCATCACCATTTAATGTATAAGCAAGTTTCTCATCTATTTTTGTGCAGTAAATTTAGTCACATATGTTAGGGGTCCTTTTTTGGTTTTTATGATGTTTTGGATACGTCAGGGTAGTCAATTTTTTTAGATATATATATACATTATGAGTCTAGTCTAGCTTGATCGTGTATGCAACCCAATCATTATGCATATGATTTGTTGTTGTCCGCATGCTGTTCAAAAACCACAGATTGGGTGAAATTATAGTTTTTTTGGCTACCAAATATAGTCCTTTTGGTGGCTAATTTAACATGTTAGCTAATCACAGTGCGCTACATGGCAATCAAAAATAAAAATTTTATCCTTTTGCAATTAAGAACTCTAATTTTCTAGAGTTTGGTATCTCTTGGAAATTGTGACGCAACCCCAAAAAGTTTGAGGAAGCTTTTTGAGATTTTCTAAGATTGCAATTCTATTTTTAAAAAGGTTCCAAAATGCCATTGGATCATCTTTTAAGTCCCAAAATTGCGAGCAAAAAAAAAAAAAAAAGAAAAACAAAAAATGTTTTAGGCTTTCCACTAATGACCTTAAGTTCATTACCCAATGGGTTAAACGCCTGTGGGCTCCAAAAATTCGGCCCCGGCCTCCCCGCCGCTTTTCTTTTTCTTCGGCGAGGGAGTTTTAACTGAATAAGTTCCGAGGTAAATTTTGGAAGGCAGATGGGTTTGTAGATAAGACACTACCCAGAGATTTCGCCCTCATTTTGTGAGGATTTTATGATCTGAGTTCTGGTTTCCTATAGGCGCAAGCCCCTATAGTTAATTACCCCTCCCGATCACGAGAGAGAACTTTCGATTAAGGCTAGTCGTCAATCAGATACGTAGAGATACGTGTTATCTGGCATATAGTAGCAGCATAGGCATTTAATGATTGAGAGGTTGAAGATTGGATATTTAAAATTTGAAATTTCACCATCTTTCACTTAAAGCGGATGGTGGGGGAATGAATGATGGACCCGATCAAGATCCCATGGTTCCATCATCCCGGGCCATCGTGGTCCCTGGTCTACTTAGTCAGAGGAGGTAGTCGACCCAACCTGACAGAAGGATCCTTGTCGGCAGCCATGGGTTGCTTCGTCCAAGGGTACCTTGTAGACCTAGGTTGGATATTTTTCTAAGGAGACAAATTTAAATCCACCTTAGCTAACAGAGGGCTTTGTGCCTTATCGATCATATCCTATTGATTCATATCTCAAGGATTTGATGCCTTTAAGGAACATATTGGCGCTGGCCATAACCGATATTTCGTGGTGCCATTTAGCGGCAAAACCACTCGGTTCAGAGGGCCCCGGGTCATAACCGTTTATCCTGCGGTGCCATTTGGAGGCATACCTCCGGTCAGAGGACACATACCACGCCCTTATCGGCAGAAGACTATTTGAGAATGGATCATAGTGATATTTTCGACTAGGCATTTGGCTATATGTGAGCTGAAGTAGTTTTAAATTTGTCTATCTCGGCAAACTGTTGCGAAGGGTGGATGTATTTTGCTTAGAGTGATTGATGGATTGATTTCGGTTTTAAATATCTTGGAATTTGAGATTTTCAAAATTTTGGATTTTATGGATATTTATGGGTGGAGCTTTGGAATATTTGAAATGAACTTTAGATATTTAGGAGACATTTGAAAATATTTGAGAACCCCTCCAGTTGAGATCTTCATTCAACACGGCCATCATCGGGATGTTCGGGGTCATTTTTCTTTATGGATTAAACCCTATCAACTCGACCAAGCTATTGATCGAGGATCGGGTTTCTCGTAGGCTTTATGCTTTTATTTAGTAAATTTTTTTGATTATAGGCCTTGAAGGCCTAATATGAATGTATTAAAAACAAATATACTGGTCGTTACAATCGTATATTTATTTGATGGTTCGAACCCTGTCGACTTCTTTTGACCCATTTAGAAGAATCAGGTTCGAACTTGAATTCACTTATTGACCCGCGCAGCTTCCCTAGACGTCACGTGTGTACCAATAACACACTCGTCGGGGCCCATGTGGGTTAAGATTGTATTTTTCCCTTTAGTGTACCTATGTGTATACAAATTACAGTGCACGTGTAGGGGTATTTTAAAATATTTGTAGACGTCTTCTGTCTGCTTATACGGAGGTTGCAGATCCGGTGGCATGGCGTAGCAGCTTCTGAGTTTAGTTGTTCGCTGCTTTGTACAGGTAGACTGTCGTGTAGTACTTGCATGATTTGCGCAGGTAGATTGTATTGCACTAACTTATCTCCTGCTTTGGGTCGTAGGAGCTTGTACTTGTCGTATTCTCTATGCATTTTGTTATGGTCTTTGATCTTTTCAGCGCATCCGCTACTATTGCATGTAGGTAGGTAGATGTCTTCCTCCACAGACCGAAATTGACTTCAGGATACTGCATTTACTGAAGTCTTTCTACATCTACCCATAAGTGGCATGTTATACATACATCCGTATTCGTAGAAAGATTGTATGTATTGCAGATCTTTTATCTTTGCTGGCATGTAGATCAATGTGCTTGTTGTATATCAACCTTGTATCGTAGAAGATGAGGCATTCATATGTATTTTGATAAGTATTGCTGTAGGATCCCTCTGTACCCACTTCCCCTTGCTACATTGCTTGTAGATGCCTTCATTTGTCATAAATTCCTATGTTTTACTTGTGATCCTTCGTATTCATAGCAACTCATTAGTTGTTATCTTCCTAATGGACTATATCAAGCATGATTCTCAATGGACTACATTAAGCATTGGTTGGAAAGAAGTTATATCCTTAACATTCCTCTCTCTTTGCTTGTAGACCTACTGCGTTGCATATGATGGTTAGCAAATCATCACATTTATAATGTCTCTTATTGAAGAATTACCATATCCATGTGTATGCCAATCTTTATTATTCATAAATGATTCATCATCTATGAGAAACCACTAGAATCGTTGTTTGTAGGTAGAATTAGCATATTCACTTTTTATATTAACATTGACTTGCTGAATGGATCGAACTCATCAATAATCTCCCCATGCATGTTGATTGGTGACTTGTAACATTCGCTTGTGTGTGTTATGATGAGCGACACAAATCCTTTACGAAACGATTATGATGAACATTTGCCATTTGGTTACACTTTCATTCCTTGTGGATTTCCACTAGTTTGTTTGCATAAATATGTTGATTATGAAAGTGCCACCTTATTCATCATACACTTCATGCAAAATCCTTCTAGTAACCTTTGATTGTATGATCACTTGCTCTCATTTGCAAGTCAACTTGGTTGGACACTTTGAATCATCTAAATTTCATTTTTCATCATTCATATACATTGTGACTTGCTTAACAAGAGTCCCTACTTACATATTCACATTTGATTTCAATATCATCATTCAAAGATTATCCAAATTCAAGGAATGGTTCTTTATGCATGCTCAATTCAAGTCCAAGCTTGAATCAAGTTCTCATTCCTTACAACATCACTTGATTAAGCTTTGATTTTAAATCTTTTGTTCAAGTTTGTACTTAATATGTTAATGTCAAAATCCTTGTCCTTTGAGTTCAACCATGTCCAAGCCTTGTTCACAAGTCATCTGTTTGAATTCAAGTATCAAACTCAAGTTCAATTGAGTTTAGGTTCATTTGAATTTGATCTCTTTGTTCTATTGTTCAAGTCCAAATCAAAGTCCCCTGTGGTCCTTGTAGAGTTCAAGTTTGTTGCATCATTTTCAAGTCCAAACTTCTTGTCGTTCAATTCGAGTTCAAAGAGGAGCTTGAGTCAAGTTCAGTTCAAGCTTCATTGTCTTTCAAGTTCAAGCTTATAAATCCAAGCTTACAAGTTCTCATCATTTGATTCAACTTTGAGTTCATTTGTTTTAAGTTTGGTTTTAATTCATTGCATATTTAGGATCAAATTCAATGTCAAAGTCCTCCAAATGTTCAATCAGGTCCAAGTGTAGCATTGCGTTCACCCAAAATTTCGGCTGCCTTCCGGTGTCTCTCCCCGTTTAGGGGAAAACTACGGAAAATTGGACCTTTCCCACCACGCTAAGAAAAGCGTGTATGGTAGGTGCCCTCTTTCGAGGACACCGCGGCCGTGTAATTTTTTGATCCCCCACCACGCTAAGAAAAGCGTGTATGGGTATTTTTTTTGAAAATATTTTGCGAGAAAGTATTTTATTATTATTTTTTTATTTTGCAAGAAAAGCAGTTATTTCTCCGCAAGCGGGTACTTATGGGTATCCCCGCTTCGCCATATGCATCGCACCAGGTTCCCATCCCACCACGCTAAGAAAAGCGTGTATAGGCGGGGTTTCCAATGCGATACGAACTTCGAAGAAGGGATTTAGGTGATTACCCGCTTCGTCGCAAGCGTCGAGACGCACGTCCTCCCACCACGCTAAGAAAAGCGTGTATAGGTGGTCGTTTTGTCTCGACGCATGCGTTGAAACGAGTTCTCAGAGTTTTAGGGTTTAGAAGTTTTACCTGTGCAGGGTCGTATATGTCGGCACGAGGATCGAGGGAGAGAAGCATTTACTTTTATTTTTTGTAATTAATCATGATTAACCATAATTAATTATGACTAATCACAATTAATTATAATAGAAAATTAAAATGGTTCCTAATTAATTATAATTAATTATAAGTTATTATAATTAATTATAAATAATTAATATTAATTAGTTTTAATTTAAGAATATAATAATTAATCATAATTAATTAATATTAACCTCAATTAAGATTAACCATAATTAATTAAGATTAATTATGATTAATTACTTAAAATTAATCATAATTAATTATAATAATTATAATTAACCTAATAATTACAGTTAATAAAAAATAATTAATTATAATTAATCAAAATTAGTTTTATTTAAAACCAATTAAAATTAATTACTTAATATTAATATGTAATTAATAAATAATTAAAATTAATTAACATTAATTTTAATTAAAATTAATGTTAATTAATTTTAATTAAAATTATTTAACCCTTCCCCCTTTCTCTGCTTTGGGAGATTTACGGGATACAGCCGAAGAAGCGCGCGATGGAGAGAAAGCTACCTTCATAACCAGTGAACTCCCTTTGTTGCTTCCGTTCAAATGTTGTAACTTCCGATTAAGGAGGAATCGTCGAAGGAGGAGGCGGCTACGGGAAGAGAGGAGGTTCGGCTAGGGCTTGAGGCATTGGCAGTGGAGATCGGCACTGGACTGAGGGCTTTGGCGTTGGCACAGAGAAGGTGACGGGATGGGGTGTCGGGTTGCACAGGTAAGGAGAATGATCTCTCCTTCTCTCTCTCTCTCTCTCTCTCTCTCTCTCTCTCTCTCTCTGCTTGGACTTTGGCGGGTAAGAGCAGGTCGGCACAGAGAGAAGGGCGGGGGAATGAAAGGTCGGAAGTTGGGATCGTGTAGGAGGGAGAAGTGGGGATCAGGAGCTGTTCGGAAAGCAGATGGAAGAGATGACACAGTGGAGTTCGGTCGTGAGGTTGGAGTCGGAGCAGAAGCTGGAGTCGAGGGAGGTTTGCGAATGGAAAGGAAGCAGTGACTGAAGGAGAGGTCTTGGCTTCTATTTAACGACGCAAAAGAGCACGATTCGGCGGGATTTCTGCATGGATCGCGGGAGAGGTCGCTTTCGGCGCCGTTTTGCAGAGAATCGAGCGGGACTTCGGTAGGATTTTTCGCAAAAATCGTGGATCCGACGGGTAAGGTATGTATGCGATGCTTTTTTTGTTTTTACATGAAGGTTAACAACGCCACATTCTATTTTTCTCATTTATAACTTTTTATTCTAAAGGACTTGTAAAATACTTCAAAAAAAGGGTTAAAATATGATAAATTTATGAGAAAAATCCATGGAACTTTTTTGTGCTTCGTGAGCAAGATTAATATGATCGAAGGGTTGATGGTTACCTAAGCGAACATTCTACTTCTTGCGACATCAGTTGAGCTAGGTAGTCGCTGAGGACTTAGAGTATTCTGGCTTGTCGTGGTTGATCAAGCTATGTAAATTATGTTATCTAGTTATTTCCATGTACCTTAATTAATCTTGTAGGATTTTCTTTCTACAAATCAAGAAAATTCAACTTAATGCTTGTGCTATTGCCTCAAGTTGTCTTAAATGTCTATTTTATGGAGGACCCCAAAATTTAACATTATGCATTTTTGATCTACCCATAAACCAATCGAGGTGGTAAAAAAGGGAAAGGGCCCATACCTAGTTTTCTTAGGTCCTTCAGCCACTCTAGATTAATCAAAACTTCATTAATTTTCAATAGAGCTCATCAACAACCAACATCCATTGGCACATTCATCATCAATCCATAGTAGATCCTGTCAATGCTCTATCCCCAATTGTCATCAATCTTCAATATGGTTTCCCTTCTATCTTCTATGATGGGTCTTTGAACATCTTAACTAGTGGGAAATATATCATCATCCCCATCAAAAAATTTAAAAAGCATTTCCTAATTATAGGCACTGTATAAACTCTCCCTACGAACAAAAGTGGGTGCAGAGTGGTCTGGGCGCGAATTTTTGGAGCACACAGATTTTTCTTCTCTCTTTTGATCCCTCATTTTATTTCTTTCTTGATTTTCCTCTCCAACTCCCACTCTCCCTTGAATGCTTACGCACACTCCGCCTCACTCTTTCTTCCTTTGTGTCGCTTGCTCTCCACTGCTCTATTTAATTACAACATTGACGAAACAACGATTCTCACGGAACCTTCTATTGTCGTGTATATTTCTTTTTTTATTTATTTTGGGATTTCACAGAGTAGGAGATGGAGAATACGAGAAGTTCTTGTTGCTAGGGGTGCGTGCGAGTAAGGCTAGAATGGGACAGGCCCCATAGGTTGTGAGATGGGAGAGAGAATTGCCCAAGTGATGGGTTGAACTTGTAGAGGTATAGATGGAGATATGATTTAATTAGATTTTTCTTATTTCATTATGTTAGGGGAGCGAACAAGCTAGAATGGGACAGGCCCCATAGCTATTCGGCCTTATAGTACATTGGCCTGACATGATTCACAAAATTTAGTAGAGATGGGTTTCAAAATTTGGGAACTTGATTTTATTTCGATTTGATTGATTTTTTTTTTTAATTTAATATATGCGCATAGAAAGAGGGAATTAAACCTAATTTAATTTAACCCAAAGTTATGATAATTTTGATTTTAATATATACATATATTTATCATTTTCTCCAAAAATAATTCAAATTGCATGGCCCCACTTTACTTGCGGGCAAATCTTGCATTTTGATTTCTTGTGATCAATAGGCTAATATGGGCCTCTTTTTAATGTAATTTCAATGTTTCAACGGGTTAATGTAGTTTGTTTTAGGAATGAACGGTGTTGTTCGAGTGATTTTGATTGTTGTTGAGGCGTTCCAAACTTGATTTGTGCAATATTGAGTCTGTTTTCCTTCGTCTTCATTTTGTCTAATTGAATTGCATGTGAGAGTCCCTTACATGGTAAATTTTATGCTTCGGGTGTACTCACGTTGTCTATTACACAAAATGAATGATGATTGGACGATTTTGCATGATGTCACATCTATTATCCTTCATTTTCGTCGAGCGGCTATTTGGTAACATGAGTGTACTTTCCTAGTTATTTTCAGTGCTTTGGATGTGCGAGTTTTTGTTCACCTATTTTGGTTATAATGAAAGAGTTTAATCGACATAGGAAGATCTTTTATCCATACTCAATAGAAATGAAATAGAAAGAAAGAAAAATAGGATTCTTTCTTGTTATTGGATCAGAAATCCCATTTCATTTTCCCTCTTTTCCTTTTCTATCACCTATTCTTATACAAGAAAGGTGTACCGCGACGCATAGTCTCAGACAATGGTCCAGCTTTTAAAAGCACTAAGATTTCTAAATTTATTGAGCGGCATAAAATTGATTGGCGATATTCCTCCATATACAATCCAAGAGCAAATGGCTTGGCAGAAGCCTTCAACAAAACGCTTGTAAAGCTGCTCAAGAAAATTCTCACTAAGACTTTGTGCAATTTTTGTTGGAGAAATTGTCATCATCAATGAATTGCATATTTTGTGATCGAGCATAGCAATAGCATAAGAAAAACAATATATTACCTCGAAGGATGAAAATGTCATATATGGACTCAATAACAAAATTTACAATTTTAATTTTAAACAAACATTTTTTCTCATTTAATATTTGGTGAAATGAGGTTTATGTTATTCTGGGGTACGGATGACCCATAGGGGCAAGATCCTATGATTAATTACGTCTCTAGCATTTGGTATATGAGAAAACTTTTGATTAAACTAGTGATTTTCTTTCTTTTGAAATCACCAAAATATTGGCTAAAGGTTTTCCATTTTAAAATCTATGAAATTTTTATTTAAAGATTTTTTTGGTCTTTAGAAATTTCAAAGGAATTTGATAGGAAATACTTTGTTTCAAGTAGTTCCTAGCAAAAACTGAAGTAGAACAAGCAGAAAACTGCTGTTTACAGCAGTGGACAGCAGTTTTTCTCAAGAAAACAGTGAGAAATCACGGGAAAACTGAGAGAAAAGTCACAGAAAAGCTTGTATTTCACTAGAAGAAGAAGAAAACAACAAAGATACAATTGATCCTCAATTCGAGAGGAGGATCGATCTCTCCCAAATCTCTAGACGCTGCTAGAGCCCAAAGAAAACCTAAATCTAAGAGATCTCAAATTTCAGCCAAATTCAAGATGCTAAAACCCTAGAAAATCAACTATTTAATGCATACAATTCAAAAGGAATTCCCTAAACAGTCCCTACAATCAATTTCCCTCCTAAACTTCCTCAAAAATGCTTCCTAAAATGCTCCTCTTGAGCGTTCGGCCCGCCCGATCTCCGCTGGACGCGGAGATCACGCGACATTTCACGAACTGCCAGTCCCGTGTGGACCGGCTGGACCGGTCCAATGGACCGGTCTAACACAACTTTGATTGGAGTTTATTGAATGAGAGCTAAAGGGAGGAAGAGTAGGAGTATTTGATTCTGAGGAGAAACTCAAAGGTACTCAAAACTATCTTATATTGGGCTTTACTTTTTAGAATATAATTTTTTGTTTAAGCTGACCATTTTAATTTAGAATTTTGGGGCTTACATTCCAACAATAAGTTATTGAGGAAATGCCCGGAAGGTGAGGGCTTATGATATTATTCAAATCAACAACTATCTTAGACTCTAAAACTAAGATGAGGACTACTGAGGGGTAGTTTCTCGAACTTAAGTCTAACATATTACATGCTACTTACAAACTACGTCTCACATTAGGCATATCCAGCTTGACTTATGGATTTATTGTCCTGTTTGAAAAGGGCTACTAGCTAACCCACCTAGTCTCTTTTAAAACCATGATATATGGTCTTAATGCATATGAAGATTACGGAGATTGTTTTGTTTAGAAGGTATGACTTATAGCTTGACTTTGAGGCCAAGATGACTAACCATGTGGGTATGCAGAAATGCTGACTCATAAATGCAGATTTTTTTTATTATCTGATCCTTGAGTGAAAGCTTTTCTACATGTGATACATTGAGCTATGCATGATCATTTTAAGTTTTAGAAAACTTAATTCCTTGAAAGAACCATGCAATTTTCTTATATTTAAAAATTATGGAGCCTAAAATTGATTTTTGATTGCTTGTATTTTAATGGGTAGAAAAATTAGTTTTGTTCTAAGAGCTTGCTGCATCACACATGTCCTTGACACCCCAAGCAAAATAAGAGAAAAAACTTAGGAAAAAAACATACTTTTTTATTGTGCAATCAGGTAAATGTTGGAGAATTTTTGTATCCTCAAATGGATTGCATATTTTATGATCGAGTACGGCATAAGAACATGACATATTATCCCGAAGGATAAAAATATCATTTCCTTATGGACTCAATGATAAAATTGACAATTATTAACAGAGATTCCCCCACTCGATATTTGGTCGAGTGGGGTTTATTTATTTCTGGGGTACAAACATCCCATAGGGGCAAGCCCCTATGGTTAATTACATCCCAAGCATGGTTTAAAATTGCGCAATATGAGGCTCGCCTTGAGGCCCGCCTTTGCGTAATTCCAGTAAAAAACGCCTCGATGCTTACGCCTCGAGTTTTTTTTTTATGAGGCTTGCGCCTCAACTTGGTTGAGGCCTGCCTCGCCTCACTGGCATGAGGCTTACACCTCACACTATATATATTAAAACTTACCTAAATCTTGAAGTAAATGCCCGACATTGGATTCTATAGAAGAGGAGGAAGGGGAGAAAGTAGTTCATCATAATGATGATTCAAATGAATAACCCCTTAGTGATGATAGTGCTTATGACTTATGAGTTCTTATGTGATATGTCATTGCTATTTATTTTAGGAAATTGGAATTATTTGTTGTTAATGAAAAGAATACTAGGATTTGGGAAAGATAGAATTTTGAGTTGAACCATATTTCATGTTGTCTTATTATTGGGATATTTTGATTTCACTTCATATCTTATGTTTTTGTATGTTTTATATTATTCACTCATTAGTATATAAAAATTTATCATTTTATGTTTACGCAATCTTTTGATTTTGAGGCTTACACCTCAAAACGCATTGAGGCTTACGCCTCAAAACGCATTGAGGCTTATGCCTCGTCTCGCGAATGAAAAACACCTCAATACCCGAATACGCAATTTTAAACATTGATCCCAAGTTTTGGCTTGAGAAGACTTTTGATTAAACTAGTGGTTTTGCTTTTTTGGAAGTCATTTTAGACATTGGCTAAAGTTTGCTTTTTGTTTTAAAATTCATTAAAGTCTTGCTTAAAGGTTTTGGTCCTTTAGGAATTTCAAGGAGGAATTAATCAACTTAGAATCAGATTTTTGAAGTGAAGTCCAAGGGAAGGTGAGGTATGAGCACTTGATTCTGAGGGACACTCAGAGGTGCTCAAACTATCCTATGTTGAGCTTTATATTTTAGCAATCTAATTTTGGTTTAAGTTGACATTTTTATTAGAATGTTGGGGCTTACATTCCTTCAACATATGTTGCAAGAATTGCCCGAAAGATGAGGGCTTATAAGGTGATTTGGAATCAACCCTTGCTTCGGACCCTAAGACTAAGGTGAGGACTACCGATAGGTAGTGTCTCGAACTTAAATCTAATGAGTGCAAAGGGGCTTACAAACTACACCTCACAAGAGGTATAGCCTGCCCGACCTCTGGATTTATTGTCCCGCCTGGAAGGGACTACCAGCTAACCCTCCTAATCGCTTTTAAAACCATGTCATCCGGTCTCAATGCAAATGTAGAGTGGGGAGGTAATTTTTATTTAGATGGTAGGTCTTACAACTTGGCTTTGAGGCCAAGATGCCTAATTATGTGGGTATGCATATGCTGACTCATAAAGAAAAAGACTTTTGTTATGTAATCCTTAAGTGAGGTCCTTCTATATGCAACACATTTGGGCTATGCATGATTGTTTTAATTTTGAAAACTTGGCTCCTTTAAAGGGAGCCATGCACTTTTCTTTTATTAGGGAAATCATGAAGCCTAAATCAATTTTTAGATTGATTACATTTTAATGGGTAAAAATCTTATTTTTGCCCTAAGAGCCTACCACATCAAAAGTTCAAGCCACTCCCAAGCAAAAACAAAGAAAGAAATCTAGGAAAGAGATGCATTTCTATTGCACAACCAGGTAAACAATCAAAGCATGCTTTTATTTATATCAAATGCAAAGAAATGTAAATAGAGTCCACACTATTACAACTTGATTTGGCAGCTGAGTTGCCTGCCATTATACAACCCAATCAAATTTACAGACTCTACTTGTGGGGTTCTTCAGGCTCTTAACTTTTGAATGGACATTGGGCTTCACCTTTGACAGGTACATCCTTCTAGTCCACTTCATTCTTTTGCTTCAAACCCCCACAAGTTTTACATCCTAATTCTACCAAATACATGTTTGAAAAGAAAATGACTCAAACCTGTAATGGATTAGAATCAGTTTATATAATAAAGCACATATCCAGAATTTGCCTAGCACTTAGTGTGCTAAACATCTGCTTCTACCCTATTGGCCACATCTTTAGGGGGTTTTAAGCAGCACCTGTCATGCAAGCAATTTATTATTTATGAGAGCCCCCCATTTTAGATATGGTAACCTGCAAGAAGAACAAGTATATTTCTACACTATCCACTTAAGGACAAGTGCCCACAACACAGACAATCTAAGGGCAATCACACCACAACATCAAACACATGCGCATAAAAGAAAAATCCTAATCCTTGCATGCCTTAGGGGCTGTGCACCTAAGTGTGTGAGGCTTGTGTAGCATGCCACACTAATGGTCTTTGATTTTATTTTGGAATGGAGATGTTTAATCTTTATCCAAGGGTGATTTCACTTTAAGTTGTTTGTGATTTAAAGATTTTATTTGATTTTTAAGTGTTTTATATTTAGGAGGGTTATGAAAAACCCATAAAGTCACCACTGCTTACTTTTGGACAAACCTGTTACTTATGAATCCTAAGATACAATGATATAGGCATCCCGCCTTTTGAGGGAGATGATTGATCATTGCATCAAAAGGGACCTGAGTAATTTTTAGGTGTTTTTAGAGTTCTCTTAGTGTTTGGATAAGAGAAGTGTCTATCTAATAGGGTAAGATAGACTTGCCTAAGGGGTTTCACTTAGGACTTGATGAAATTCATCCAATAGGGTAGGATGAACTTCAACAGATTGGATAATTCCTAAGGACATCTATGGATTTAGCATTTTAAATGTCATAAAAAAAATCATTCAATTTGGGTTGAATGCAAGAGAGCACTTAGATTTTAGGTCTAAGAAGAGTGTCCAACATGTAGCTTTGGGCTACATGTTGAGGAATTTCCTTAGCTTTTGGAGCTAAAAAGAGAAAGGTAGGGATCCAACATTTAGCTTTTGGGCTAAATGTAGGAAAACTTCCTTTAGCTTTTGGAGCTAAAGAGGGGGAGGGGGGGAATCTCCTACAACTTTGGAGTTGGAGGAGAGTTGGATCAAACTCATAGCTTTTAGGCTAAGGTTGGGAGGATTCCTTAGACTTTTTGGAGTCGAAGGAAAAGAGGGATGACTTGTAATTTTGGTTACAAGTCATCAAGAGTTATATGGACTTTTGGGTGTCCAAATAACGGAATCCCTCGATCCAACTTGGGTTGGAGGAAAGGAATGGAGGAGAAGGGGCGCAACTTGGAAGCTACAACCCTATGAACATTCTTTGAACATTTGATGTTCAAAGAGGAATATACATTCTCATAACTTGATTTAAGAGAATGAAGATATCTTCCTACAACCTTTGAGTTATAGGAGGGAAAATTCTATATGATTTTGGTTTGTAAAGAAGAGAAGGGGAGATGCAATTGGAGATTGCAAATCAAAAAGAGTTCTTTGGACATTTGTTGTCCAAAGAGGGGAATGCATTCTCCTAGTTTGGGTTTAGGAGGATGGTGAGATTTCCTACAACTTTTGAGTTGTAGAAGTGAGAGAAGGATTATGCAACTTTTGGGTTGCAAATCCATGAATGTTCCTTAAACTTTTGATGTTCAAAGAAACAAATTCATTTGCCTAATTTGATGCTAGGCAAATGAAGGGGAATTGGGAGATTTCCTACAATTTAGAATTGTAGGAAAAGAAGTAGCCCAAAGTGCAACTTAGGGGTTGCAAATTGGAGTAGTTTCTTTGAACGACTGGTGTTCAAAAAGGGGATTCATTCCTCCAATTTGGGTTGGAGGGATGGAGAAGAATGAGATGCAACTTGGAAGTTGCAAACTCTTGAAAGTTCCTTGAACATTTGACATTCAAAGAATGATGCACACTCTCCTAATTTAGGTTAGGAGAATAAGAAGATCTTTCTTATAACCTCTGGGTCATAGAAAGAGAGCTTCCTACCTTCCTACAAATGTTTTGGGGTCATTTGAAGAGGGGAAGGATGCACCTTAGGGCCTTGCAAAGGATTCCTAAATCAACTTTGACATGATTAGGAAACTTGAATGAGAGAGGTTCACTTGTTACTTTCATATCATAACAAAGAAAGGGGCTGGACTTAGGATTTGGTCCTAAAGCCTTGGATATTCATGTGATAGAACATTTGGAGCCTTAGGGAGCTCCAAAATACTTCGCATGGAGGGAAAAGAGTGCTTGGAAGCAAACTCTTTATACTTGTTGGAACTCAAGCAACATAGAGCTTAGAACTTTGAGGAAGTTCTAAGCATCAAACTTGGAAGTAGATGTGCATGAGAAAGACAATTCCCCTACGTCTTTTAGAGTGTTTTGGACTCAATTAGGAGAGGGAAGAATTGATTTCCTAAGGTTTTGGAGAGGCCTCTAGATCAATTTTGGCATGATCTAGAAACTTGGATAGGGGAGATATATCCTTATGATTTCTAGGAGATTTAGGATCAAATTTGGTATGATCTAAGAAGAAGCTAGGAATGCATGCAAATGTAGTCAATTTCCAAGTCTCTAAGTTAATTTTGTGATAACTTACAATTTTCTAACAATGACATGCATGCTACAAGATGTGAGAGTCCCTACACATCGTCATTCAAGATATGGTTGAGTGACAATACTTAGCCTAAGGTTTGATCGTAGGCGAAGGTGTTAGGCACAATATGATGCATAAACATACATTTGAGAGGTGTTGGATAACAATCCAACACCTCTACACGCATCGAAATTCTCTCCGGACCCTCACATGAGAGCCAACAAGTGGAAATCACCGAATTTCTACTGTTTTTGCGAAGTGAACAGCCAACAAAGGGGTTTTGGGAGAGCGAAAATTGAAGTTTCTAAGGACCTAAGGTTAGGGGGCGTCAACCACATAACAATTGGCCTTGGGGGACCCTAGGTTTCACTAAGCTTTAGTGGTATACCTCTCCCGGTTTGTCCTAGCGCTCCAATCCAAGTTCCAAACGCTGTCCAAGCTCCTTTGAAAGCTCCAAACTGCTGTCCAAGACTTTCCCAAGGGTGGATTTGCTGTCCAAACTGCTCCGGACAGCAGTTTTCGCTGTTTGGATGCTCCCAACAGCAGTTTTCAATGTTTGGAAGGCTCCCGGAAGTGATTGTTTGCTGTCCAAACGTTCCAAACAGCAGGTTTTTACTGTTTGGAAGCCTTCGGAGACTGCGTGGCTGCTGTCCAAGTCGCTCCGGAAGGCTCCTTTGCTGTCCAAGGCGCTGTCAAGCCTCCAAACCACTAATTGGAAGCTCCCAAGAGCTTACAAACTGCTGTCCTCTCCTGTTTACTGCAGTAAGGGTCGATTTCAGCACCTCTGCCTTGAGTTTTGGAAGAGAAGGCTGCCAACAGCAACATGATGGGGTTTCTCCTTCTTGGAGGAAGAGAGAAAACAAAACACAGCAGAAGAAGGCTTCCTTTCAGTCCATGAAAGGAGAAAATGGCAGATAGAGAGGAGAAAATCCCCTTTTCACTTAGCTCCAACTCAAAGAAATGCTTGCAGGAGGAGAGGGGTTCGGCCGGCCTTGGAGAACCGAACCTGAAGGAGTCGGCAGCCAAGGGAGACGGACGCCTTGGAGGCGTCGGGAGACTTGGACGGGGTCGGGCGCACGAAACCCACGGAACACCCTTCCTCTTCCGCCTCCCTTCTCTCGCTCTCTTGCTCTCTCTGTCGGGACGGGACCGAACGAAGAAGCAACGGGGGAGCCGAATGCCGCTCCCCCTCACTCTATCTGCTCTCTTAGGGACGCACGCACGGTAGCAAAGTACCGCCCAAATGGACCAATGCCGCCCCTCATGCATGAAACGAGGGATTTGGGGTGGGATTTCATGTAAAATCTCAACCCTTGATTTCAAACTTTGATTTGAAAATTAAATTCAGCCCACATTGATAAATTAGGGCTGAAATTGAGTTCGGACTCGACCCGAACCGATTTGGGTCGGTTTGGGTCCGATTGGGTCTGATCAAGTTAATTTCATGAAACTAAACTCGAATCGGCGCCGAATTGTGTCGAAATTGGCTCGACGAGGCTCGATTGGATTTGAATTGGATTGATTTGATTTAAATTAAATTAAATTGATTTAATTTAATTAAATCGGGGTTTGATTTGAGTTAATTTTGCTTCGACGACCTTCAATTGGGTCAATCGAGCACGATCGAGCCTAGTCAGGCTCGATCGGGGTCGGGTTGATACGAAAATATTCATCAACAGTAAACAAATCAACACATGCTTGCATATATATAAATCAACCAAAATAAAAGTGTAGATAATGTCCTAGTTATTACAATCAAATTTGCCAGTTGAGTTGCCCGCCATTATACAATCCTGTTAAATTATTACAAACTCTCCTTATGGGGGTTTTCAAGCTTCAACTTCTAGTTAAACCTTGGGCTTCACCTTTATCAGATACATCATCTTGATCCATCTCCTTTAATTGAACCCCACAAGTTTAAATGCAACTTGAGTCTAATCAAATACATTTAAAAAAAAAAAAACTCAAAGATGCAAAACAGAGGATTAGAAAACAGTTTATTTAATAGAAATATCACATACATAATTTGCTTAGCACTTAAAGAGTCAAGCCCCTATTTCTATCATATTGGCCACATCTCCTTGAATTTATGTATTCAAAGAGAGGGAGACACTTGCTTAGTTTAGATTAAGCAAATGAACGATGGGTCACCAATTGATTTTTGCTCAATGGGTGATGATGATTGATTTACAATTGGGGTTGCAAATCAAGATGAATTATCATTGAATTTTTATGTTCAATGAAGGATGTTTGATTTTTCTTGATGTGAATGAAGCAAATGCATGAAGATGATATGTAGATTTGAACTATAAATCAAACGAAATTCTTTAGACTTTTGGGTGCTCAAAGAGGGCTCTTCATTCGCCTAGTTTAAGCTAAGTGAATGAGAGGTAGCTAAGGTTTTAATTCCTATGCTTGGCTAGAGTTATTTGTTGATTTTAATTCAACAACTAGATGGGTTTAACATAGGTTTAATTTACTTAATGTGGATTAAGTAAATGCAAGAATCTCCTGCAACTTTTGAGCCATAGAAGAATGAAAGAAGTGTGCAACTTGTAGGCTACAACCTGGAGAAGTTCATTTGAACATTTGGTGTTCAAAGAAAACCTGGAGAAGTTCCTTTGAATATTTGGTGCTCAAAGAGAGAAGGTTCATTCCTCCAACAGGGGTTGGAGGGATGAAAGAGAGGAAGTGCAACTTAGGAGTTGTAAATAATAGAAGATCTCCTTGAACTTTTAGGTGTTATAAGAAAGAGGTGCTCATTCACCTAATCTTGGGTTGGGTGAAAGAGAAGCTTTTCCTATAACTTTTGGGTTGTAGGAGGAGGGATCTCTTTACAATTTTGATATTTAGAAAAGAGAGGAGAAAATGCAAATGCAATGAATACCCTTAAACATTTGGTGCTTAAAGGGAGATGTTCATTTGCCTAATTTGTTGCTAAGCAGATGAGAGGGAAGAACTTGAGATTTGGTCTTTAGCTCAATGGATTCATATGACATGCTTTGAAGCCTTGGAGGACTTTAAATCATCATGTAAGAGAGAAAGAATGATGGTTATTTATTGATTTTGTGTCAATGAACAAGCTAAATGGGATCTAGATTTGTTAATGCTTTCTTTGGACTCTTTAGAGGTCATTGACTCTCTATGTGAGCTTTGAAAGCCAAGAGAAAATAGATTATTTGTTGGTTTTGTGCTCCAACAAAAAGGGAAAGGAAAACTTAGAGTTTGGTTCTAAGTTTCAAAGCTTGAAACATGATATATTTAGGATTTTTAGAGAAATCCATAATACAAAACATGAGGAAGATAGGTGGTAACTCCTAAGGCCTGTTAGGAGTCATACAATGAAATATTCAGAAACATGAGGAGGCTCCAAATATCACACGTGAAAGGGATGTATAAATGATTGTTTGTTGATTTTATGTATCAACAAACAAAGGGTGGAGGACTTAGATTTTGCTTCTAAGATCCAAATATTCATGTAACACGATATTTGGAATCTTGAGGAGTCTCCAAAGGTCATGCATGAAGGGATAGAAAGGTGAATGTTTGTTGATTTTATGTATCAACAAACAAGGGGTGGGGTGGGGGGGGGGGGGTGGCGTTGAGGTGCTCCAAATTATTCATTCATGGGAGGGAATTGTTCATTTGTTGACTTCATGTATCAACTAAGGAGATGGATAACTTAGAGTTCAGTTCTAAGATCCAAAGATTTATGTATAGGACATTTGGAGCTTTGGGAAGGCTCCACATGTAGCATATGAAGAAGGAGAGATGATTGTTTGTTGATTTTGTATTTCAACAAACAAGAAGTGGAATGAACCTAGGTTTTGGCGCTAAGGTTGAAGGACTAATGTAGTGACATGTCTGAAGGCTTTGAGGAACCTCAAATCATCATCCATGAGATGGGAAAAAGGTTCATTTGCTAATTTTGTGTCATCAACAAACGAAGAAGTGACTTAGGATTTGGTCCTAAAGTCTTGATGATTCATATAATGAAATATTTAGAGTTTTGAGGAGGCATCAAAATATTTTACACGAGGAGAAAAGAGTGTTTGAAAGAAAGCTCTTTATATTTGTTAGAACTCATGCAACATAAAACTTGGAGCTTTGAGGAAGCTCTAAGTGCCAAGTTTGAAGGAGAATGTGCATGAGAAAGATAATTCCCCATTCCTTCGTGTATGTTTTGGACTCATGGAAAGAAAAGATTGATTCCTAAAGCTTTGGAGAGTTTTCTAAATCAATTTTGGCATGATTTAACTCATTGGAAGCTTAAGAGAATAGTAAATCTTTTAGGATTTGTTAAATCGCTTAGGATGTCATTATGCTTGATCTTTTCAATTTGCAATTCATACAAAAATAAGCTTAGTTAATTTCTAAGTGTGATGGAGTATTTAGATATGGGCTTTTGAATAGGGTCTTTGAGGGCCCATGAAACGCTCCAAATTAATTCCACAAGCACCTAGAATTAAATGAGCATATTTAGGATATTTATAAGTTTTAGAAAATTTAGTGATCTTGGCAAAAGACCTATGAAGTTTTGCTTTGAGTTCATGATAAGATAGGAAATATATCTACAGCTTTTAGAGGAGATTTGAGTCAACTTTAGCATGATTTGGTTTATCAGAAGTGTGAAGATGATTTCCAATTTTAACAATTTTACACAAAAGAGTAATTGGTCCCTTGTTGATATCCTATGTTGCACCGATACACCTATTTATGAAGGCGTGCTATATCCGATACACTGATACACGGATATGCCTCCGATACTCCACCGATACGTGTCGGATACGCCAAAGCCGTATCCAATTAGAATATTATTTAATTTCAAAAGGACACACGTATCCGATACGCGTGTCCATTGAAAAACAAAAAGAATCCGAAGAAAAAAGACGTGTCGTATTTACTTCCGCAGTTGCGAGCAAGATTCTCTTATTTCTGAGATGGATTTGAGTCTCTTGATGATATGAAAATATTAAAAATTACTAATCTTTCACTTGATGAGCTTGAATTAGAAGCTATGATATTTACTAAAGATGATATAGAAGTTCAAAGACAAACCAATGAAGAAGATAATTATATCATTCATTCTATTGAATAATTGAAACTCCTTGTGCTAGATAATTTATGTTTATGCTTTTGTTGTTGTACTAGACATTTAATGCTTACTTATATTTTGATATTATAAGTTACAAGGCTACAAATGATGTTGTTGTCATTTTTTTTGTTCAAATATTATGCTTTGATTGATTTCTTAATTTTTATGTATGATTATAAATTATAATGTCGTGTCCGCGCCGTACCCGTATCATGTATTTTTAAGAATTGACGTATCCCGTATCCGTATCTTGTCGTATCCGTGTCGCCGTATCCGTATCAGTGCAACATAGTTGATATCTCTATAAGCTTGCAATATACACAAAACAGTAGGTTTTGCTTGTCCTAGGATTTACGAAATTAATCTTTGGGAGGATTTATGTTAAATCCTACAACAAACTAGCCATATATCATTTCAAACAATGTTGAACACATTTCACACATCCAAACAAAGCTTTTAGAAACATCCACAAGTTCTTTACTAACGCGAGTTCCCGCATTTCATGCCAATTTTGTCATGATACATGATTTTATGAAAAGAAATAAAGCTTGCAATGTTTGGAGAGAACCTACACCTTGACATTTGATTTGTCATCAAATAAAATCCTCTTTATGATGCATACATATAGGTCAACAAAACCGGACTAGCTCCAATTATCTTTTAGGTTTTGTAGCTAGTATGAGGGCTTGACTAGTTGCATATAACCTAAATAAGTGAAAGATTTAAGTATAATGCTAATATATATATATATATATATATATATATATATATATATATATATATATATATATATATATATATATATATATATATGTGTGTGTGTGTGTGTGTGTGTGTGTGTGTGTTTGTGTTTCAGATTCTATGGTGATAAAATCAAATACTAATTATTTTACTTGTGTTAAATAATCATGTATTTAATGATTAAAAGATTCAAGGTTACATATTTTGACAAATTTGATGAAGTGAGTAAGCGAAGTAAAATCAAGTATATTTGCCAACTTGCAAAACACATGATTTTAGAAATTTCATAGATATGCGAAGCGAACTGGTTTCCTTAAGAAATTAGTGAAATAATTTACATAGCATTTTTAATGAATAAAAAGAAAGACGTGAAATCAAATGAACTTGTTAAGCCATAAGAGTGATCAACATCAAAAGATGTGCCTATTAACCGTATGATCACAAAGATAAATAATATTTAAATTAATTTTCTCATTAAGAAAAGTAGCATAATAATGTGATAAATACAAAATCAACCCAAATAATTTTCCAAAAATTATAGAACGTTTTTTTTTTTATTTTTGAAACTAACTTTTAAATAAATTAATTGTTTTATTATGTGTACATCATCTCTGTGACCTTTTGGTAAATCGACTTGATCAAATATAATGAAACTAAACATCAAACACTTAGTTATACCGCAAGTCTTGGAGTCTTCAGTCTTCAAATTTTAGAATTCCCCCATTTAGTCACATCCTCAATTAGCTAGTAAATTCTTCCCATCATCTCGATTATGTAGAAATTCTTCTCATCATCTCGATGGTTACTGTAAAATGACGATCTCTGAAAGCAAACACTTAGCAAACTATTAGATGACACCACATAGAAATTGTTATCATCAAATCAAATAACAAATGCATATAACTGTATATTTAACAAAATAAAGTCCACTTGGCATCAAGCAAAACATGCATGTGTCCAAACATACTTAGGAGTTCCCTTCGCAAATGTAGCACATATAAAAGCAAAATAAACTCCCTATTGCATCAAGAAAAACATGCATGAGAATTATACAGTGTGGCGAGGCCATTCCACACACCTTGCATGAGGTTGGCAGCATGTTCTTAAAGTAAAAAGAAGAATATATATATATATATATATATATATATATATATATATATAATCTTAAACATTTATTATTAGTATTATTATATAAATTTAACTTATTTTTGATTGGTTTATTATTATTATTATTATTTAGTATTTTTCTTTTATTTACTTATTATTTATTTATATTTTTATAAATTATTTATAAATGCTTTCGCATATTCTATCTATTGTGTGTCAGTTGTTTCCATGTGTCGCAAATGGATCATTTTCAGCATTCTGGAAGCGCTTCATTTGGTGAATGATGGATTGGGGACATTTGAGTTTGCCTTCTGCTAAACCATGTTGCCTTTCTTGTTGTTTTGTTCAACTCGATCAGCTTGCGAATCATGTGTACATGAATATGGTCTTTAGTTTTAAATGATTGCCTTAATGCAAAAAAGTGTTCATTGATCTTGCTGGTATAAAATCAACTTTACTCTCAGAGTTCTGTGATGTGACTCAAGCCTTTTTCCATCTATAACTTTATTTTATGCCTTAAGTGATGTGAAATGATCATGCAAAAATTGGTTTGAAGCAAGAGCTTGCACGCTTAAGTTTAGAGGCAACAATAATTATACTCATTATAGTGATTTAAACGACAAAATAAATAATAAGGTGATAAAACAGCTTAGGTCTAAACACATGCGAGAGGTTGAGATCATTAAATAGTCAATTAAGTCTTACTTTGCATACATGAGTGGTTTCAACGAAAATTCCAATACTAACAATAAGATTAGTCTAAGAAAGATCCCTCACACAACTCTTCTAATTACTAGAGTTTAGCGGAGGACTAACACGATCTCAGTGAATCAATTAATTTCACAATTGAAAGTAACTAGGAAAATAAAAGAGTAAGGGAAAGAGTTCACCGAATCCTGGGTTTGGGGGTTTTGGGGCAGCAACTAGAAGGCCTTTTCAATCAGGACAGTCGCCTCTTTTGACGGAATTTCCTCTGACAGCACCCTGGATCCTGATGGGCGAATTGGGGCAGCAGCTGGAGGATTTTGGAGTAACAGAACTGCTGTTTCTGCTGCTGGAATTCTTCTGGACAGCACCCAGGGATGAATGGACAGCTGCTACGGGAGCCTTGGCAGCAGTTTGGACTCTCCAGAAATTTTGGACAGCAAAACAGGAAGTTCTGGACTGCGGGACAGCCAGGAAATTTGCTGTAGTTTTCTGGACAACACTTCGTGGCTGAACGGAAAACTGGACTGCAGCGTTGTGAAGGCAGTAACTCCTCTCTAGGTCACGGTTTGGGAAGATTAACGTTGGGGGAAAGCCTTCCCAAAAGAAAATCTGATTTTAGTCTCAGATTATGTAACTTGTGATGGAAGGAAGGGTCAAAAAAAAAATAAATCTGGATTTATTTCAGAATTATCTAAGTCATGGATTTGAATTTTGAAATTCAAATAAGAGAGGAGGGAAGGGACAAGGTGTGTTTAATTATTTCCTTAATTGAAGCCTTCAATAATGAAGGAAATAATTAAGCAAGAGGGGAAGAGGGGGCCGGCCATAAAGAGAGGGGGCGAAAATTGTGTCCAAGTTCAATGTATGCGGTCCCCATCCAATCAATATAATTATATGATTAAATCTGAATTAATTTCAGATTTTAGAGATTGAATGGGTCTCCAAAAATAGGATTCATTAATATGGGATTAAATTTGAAATTCAAATAAGTTTGAATTCAAATCAAGGAGTTTCCATATTAAGAAAAAGGTATTTTAGGAAAGTCATTAAGGGGAATTTGAATCTTGAAATTCAAAATCCATGAGGCATTTGGAGGGTATTAAATTTGAAATTCTAATTTCAAATTCAAAGAGTAATCAATGCATTAATTGGGAATTGAATGGGGCTCCAACCAAGGTGAGGCCGGCGGCATGGTGAGGTGGAGGAGAGGGGAATAGGGAGGGATTAAGTGCTTTCCAAATGAATCAATGCCACCTAGGATGAAAAATTGAAAACTCCACATGTCATGAAATTAAAATTGGATCAATTTGAAAACTTTCCTAATTAGGAATTTTCAAATATGGAAAGTTTTGAATTTCAAATTTTGAAATTCAAAATTCGGTAACTCCTTTATTTATTGCTAAGCACCCATCAAGGAGTCATAATGATGATTGGCATCTTCATCATGCCTTGGAGCAATGGGTGGCCGGCGGCCAAAGGAGGAGGGGTGGTTTTGGCTTCGGGTGGAGGTGGCTATGAGCTAGGCCGGCGGGTGGAATTGTGGAGGGGAGATTTGGTGGGGATCGATAGGTATTTCGGTGGTGGGATGAAAGTGGGGAGAATCGATGCAATAAGAAAATAAAAGAAAGAGAAGATAAGAGAACCGCGAACCTTGGAATCCACCAAGATTGGCGGGTATTGCTTTTGCCCCACTTGGGCCTCTCTTCTCACGAACTCACTAAGAGATCATTCCAAGAGAGAGAACTTAGAACTCACAAAGAGAATCATAAGCACAACGTGAAAATTTCATATCAATATTCATCATCCTTTCCAAGAGGAAGGAGAAGGCTTAAATAGCCAATTACATGAAGGAAACATAAAAGACATAATTGCCCCTAGGGTCAACATAAAGCAAAGCCCTCAAGTGAGGGTAGAAATGGAAAAGTACAAATAACAAATAAAATACATAAATAGACACGATTGTAGCCGTTGATCTTCGATGTCCTCATCATTCTCCCCAGGTGGGAGAAAACTCGACTCCGTCGAGTGGATGTCTCAAGAACTCTCGTGTATCTGAATCGATCAGCGGTATCACCTTGCGCTCTGATCATGTATCCTCTGACTTTGGTTTACCTCTTCACCTAGTCAAATATCTTCTTCGTCCACCCTCTTTTGTGGAAATAATATCATCACTAGGAATCATGTCAACCTTCTCCGCTATAGGAATTTTGGGAATAATTTTGGGAGTGGAGGTAGGCTTTGGGGTTCTCACAAGGTGGGGTCACACAAGGCTTAATTTGAAGTGGACTTGGGGGGTTTATCTCTGGACCTTCAAAGTCTACTAAATCTTTTATGTTAGAAAAGGAATGAATGTTGAACTCTGCAAGCAGATCCACCACGCAAGCGTTGTTATAGACTTTATTGACTATTCTAAATGTTCCCGCACTTCTAGCATGTGATTTCCGGATGAATCCGCATCATTACTAATTTACCAACCTTAATAGTTTTAAATTGTCGTTTAGAATCAGTATGAAGTTTATACTTATTATTGCTCTCTTTAGTTAAGCGTGCAATTTTCTTAAGAAAATTATGCATATGTAATGTAAATGCGGTATGTGCTAAATTCATGTCTAAAATTCAAGACTCAACAAGATGAACATGAGGTGGTGCAAGAGATTTGATATGCAAGATGAATGAAATATGGATTCACACATACATTTTAAACAAAGAAGATTTTGGAAGACAACAGACTACAAAACACACGCAACAACATACTAACTTACACGAACATATAGCTAGACAAAGTGGATGAGTCACAAAAGAGGGGTTTTAAAGTGTTCGGTCTAAGGGAACTGGTGTAGGGGGAGAAATGAAGACACTCTTAGCTACCAGGGCACTTCTATAGGTGGTTTCAGTTAGGGTCGACAGCAGTCTCCTAGTGGGGGTAGTATTATCTAATAAATTCATCCAACTAGGATAGAAGTGGTCCTTATCCTGGTAGGACGAGGTCATAATGGGCAAAATGTAAGAATCAGGAGTGACACACTCTGCTAAATATAACTCTAAATGAGCGGCTCTAAAATTAGACTCTAAAGCAACAAGAGGAGGCACATTGCTAAACTCAGGATTAAAAGCTTTCAGAATCAAATCATTATCTTCCGAACTCATAGCACTATACTCAATTGAATCAGGATAATTGGGTTCATGATTACTTAAATCGTGAGTTAAATCCAGTAGTAAGTTTAGTTGACCCACTTCCGATTCTATATTATTATCATCACAATTACCCAAAGTCGACTCAGTAGGTGATACAACTAAATCAGGATCTTCCAATTTTAAATTCATCGTGTTCAAAGTCAGATTGGCTTCTTTCGAGGTCACATTACTCCCATCCAGACATACTTTATCCACAGAGTTATCCTCGAGGAGACTAGGATCGGGGTGGTCTAAGGTGTCGACGTTTAAAGGCTCTAACTTTCCTAGTTCATGATTTAAGTCATTCGGGGAATCTGATTCAATTACTTCTATTCCATCCTCAAAGAATTCTTCGTCCTCATTGATATCACTAGCATCCACGAAATGGATGCACTCCGTCTCGGGTTCAGAGAACTTTTTCTTCTTAATGTCTTCCTTTATTATAATCATACTGGCAGGGTCAAGGACTGGGGATGCTAGAGGTTGACTGGGATGGCTAGAAGTAGGTCCTAGTGGGGAGTCAGAAGAGATGGGCTTAACAGAAGATCCAGTAGAGGGTCGGCCATTAAGGTTAAGTGAAGACTTATAGGGTGGGGTAGCAACCCGGATGTTACTAATGGGTGGGTGGTCTTGACCACAGTAAGGTCCCCTAGTTGTCCCAACGAAAGAGGTAGGGTGACAGTCACTAGTAGAGGGTCGGTATTTTAAATTAAGATCTCGCCTCATGTCTTTCCAAGTGGTGTACTCACCGTTAGACTCTTTATGATCTTCCAATCTTGTCCAAAATTGAAAAGCTCGACCTTTAAGGTGAGACTTAGCGATATTAACCTGGTTGGGTTCAGGGATATGACGTGATTCAAAATAGTCATCTAGTTGTCTAGCCCATTCCCTGAAGTGGTAAGGGTCTGAGGAGCCATCAAAGGTGGGTAGACGATAAGGTGACTCAAAGTGAGGTCGTTGTGGTTTGAACTCAGGTTTAGATTGAAAAACAGAGTGAGACACATAATTCACGTGGGGATAGTCAACCGGTTTCTCCGTCATGATTCTAGTCATAGTGCCTACTGGGTTAACGATGTCATCTAAAATCTTTTGGAGTCTTATCGGGTCCATGGTTGGTTGCTAAGGGTCACTAGGAAGGCTTACTAATGTGCGGGCAGCAGCTAAAACCCACAGAGATGCTTGCTGGACAGTGATTCCAGCAGCTGGAGACGTCAGGGCAGCAAGCACAAGGGATGGGAAAACTACCTAGGAATTTCGGCCAAGCTCCAAGGTGTGGACAGCACTAAAACAGTGAACCTAAGCCCTCTAAAGGGTACTTAACAGCAGCTGAAACAGTGTGGACAGCAGTGATACATCAAGGTGAAGTTGTCCTACACACTAAGAAATGTTATGAGTTCAAAGGCAGCAAAGTGACACTAGCTAGGACGACTTAAATGCTCATGACACGGTGCAGGAATTGTAAAAACAGCAGCTAAAGCAGGGAAATTCTCGAAGCTACGCAATGATACGCATGCAAAATTAAAGCTATAATGAATCGTTAAACCCTAGGATGTTTTTCTAACATGTCATGCATGTCTACCATGCTCTGATACCAAGATGATGTGAAATGATCATGCAAAAATTGGTTTGAAGCAAGAGCTTGCACGCTTAAGTTTAGAGGCAACAATAATTATACTCATTATAGTGATTTAAACGACAAAATAAATAATAAGGTGATAAAACAGCTTAGGTCTAAACACATGCGAGAGGTTGAGATCATTAAATAGTCAATTAAGTCTTACTTTGCATACATGAGTGGTTTCAACGAAAATTCCAATACTAACAATAAGATTAGTCTAAGAAAGATCCCTCACACAACTCTTCTAATTACTAGGGTTTAGCGGAGGACTAACACGATCTCAGTGAATCAATTAATTTCACAATTGAAAGTAACTAGGAAAATAAAAGAGTAAGGGAAAGAGTTCACCGAATCCTGGGTTTGGGGGTTTTGGGGCAGCAACTAGAAGGCCTTTTCAATTAGGACAGTCGCCTCTTTTGACGGAATTTCCTCTGACAGCACCCTGGATCCTGATGGGCGAATTGGGGCAGCAGCTGGAGGATTTTGGAGTAACAGAACTGCTGTTTCTGCTGCTGGAATTCTTCTGGACAGCACCCAGGGATGAATGGACAGCTGCTACGGGAGCCTTGGCAGCAGTTTGGACTCTCCAGAAATTTTGGACAGCAAAACAGGAAGTTCTGGACTGCGGGACAGCCAGGAAATTTGCTGTAGTTTTCTGGACAACACTTCGTGGCTGAACGGAAAACTGGACTGCAGCGTTGTGAAGGCAGTAACTCCTCTCTAGGTCACGGTTTGGGAAGATTAACGTTGGGGGAAAGCCTTCCCAAAAGAAAATCTGATTTTAGTCTCAGATTATGTAAACTTGTGATGGAAGGAAGGGTCAAAAAAAAAAAATAAATCTGGATTTATTTCAGAATTATCTAAGTCATGGATTTGAATTTTGAAATTCAAATAAGAGAGGAGGGAAGGGACAAGGTGTGTTTAATTATTTCCTTAATTGAAGCCTTCAATAATGAAGGAAATAATTAAGCAAGAGGGGAAGAGGGGGCCGGCCATAAAGAGAGGTGGCGAAAATTGTGTCCAAGTTCAATGTATGCGGTCCCCATCCAATCAATATAATTATATGATTAAATCTGAATTAATTTCAGATTTTAGAGATTGAATGGGTCTCCAAAAATAGGATTCATTAATATGGGATTAAATTTGAAATTCAAATAAGTTTGAATTCAAATCAAGGAGTTTCCATATTAAGAAAAAGGTATTTTAGGAAAGTCATTAAGGGGAATTTGAATCTTGAAATTCAAAATCCATGAGGCATTTGGAGGGTATTAAATTTGAAATTCTAATTTCAAATTCAAAGAGTAATCAATGCATTAATTGGGAATTGAATGGGGCTCCAACCAAGGTGAGGCCGGCGGCATGGTGAGGTGGAGGAGAGGGGAATAGGGAGGGATTAAGTGCTTTCCAAATGAATCAATGCCACCTAGGATGAAAAATTGAAAACTCCACATGTCATGAAATTAAAATTGGATCATTTTGAAAACTTTCCTAATTAGGAATTTTCAAATATGGAAAGTTTTGAATTTTCAAATTTTGAAATTCAAAATTCGGTAACTCCTTTATTTATTGCTAAGCACCCATCAAGGAGTCATAATGATGATTGGCATCTTCATCATGCCTTGGAGCAATGGGTGGCCGGCGGCCAAAGGAGGAGGGGTGGTTTTGGCTTCGGGTGGAGGTGGCTATGAGCTAGGCCGGCGGGTGGAATTGTGGAGGGGAGATTTGGTGGGGATCGATAGGTATTTCGGTGGTGGGATGAAAGTGGGGAGAATCGATGCAATAAGAAAATAAAAGAAAGAGAAGATAAGAGAACCGCGAACCTTGGAATCCACCAAGATTGGCGGGTATTGCTTGTGCCCCACTTGGGCCTCTCTTCTCACGAACTCACTAAGAGATCATTCCAAGAGAGAGAACTTAGAACTCACAAAGAGAATCATAAGCACAACGTGAAAATTTCATATCAATATTCATCATCCTTTCCAAGAGGAAGGAGAAGGCTTAAATAGCCAATTACATGAAGGAAACATAAAAGACATAATTGCCCCTAGGGTCAACATAAAGCAAAGCCCTCAAGTGAGGGTAGAAATGGAAAAGTACAAATAACAAATAAAATACATAAATAGACACGATCGTAGCCGTTGATCTTCGATGTCCTCATCATTAAGCTTCGTTCTCCCTAGAGTTTCCACAACTGTAATATCCCTGTGCTTCTCAGAATGATTTGGGATACTACCAGTTGAGTACATTCATTTTAGTGTTGTGGTATTGTGTCTCAAATTTAATTTGGTGAACCGCTTTTACTTATTTTCTTTCATACTGGTCTGTTGTTTACTCTCTTTCCTTTATCATGCAGGCAGTTGTAAAGAGGCTCATGACTGATGTACCATTCGGTGTTCTGTTGTCTGGTGGACTAGACTCTTCTCTTGTTGCTTCTGTTGCTTCCCGCTATCTGAGCGAGTCAAAATTTGCTAGACAATGGGGATCTAAGCTACACACGTTCTGCATAGGGTTAAAGGTTCTCTGGCTTCTTAGTGCTACAACTTAAAATCATTTTAATCTTGATTTTATGGTGGTTCGATGATAAGTTTATTTTCTTCAAGTCTCCTTAACAAAACTTAGAATAGATTGCATGAAATTTATAAAGAAAATTTCAATATTGGATTGTGACTTGGCTCTTGACCATGATTTCAACTATCGACCTAACATTGCCTTTACCCAGTTGGCTTTTTACATTGCTAGATAGAAAAGAATTTGGGACATGAGGCTGGGTTTTAATTGTTCACTATGAGCTTGATGATGGCGCCTGATAATGCTCATCTATTTATTGGTTATGTTTATGTTTATTTATATCCTTAGGGTGTTGAACCTATTTTGTTAATTGATTATCTCATCTAAAGTTTATTATTTAT
Source organism: Dendrobium officinale (assembly GCA_019514585.1). Classification (NCBI taxonomy): domain Eukaryota; kingdom Viridiplantae; phylum Streptophyta; class Magnoliopsida; order Asparagales; family Orchidaceae; genus Dendrobium; species Dendrobium officinale. The sequence goes on along the minus strand of CM033688.1, from coordinate 63,494,900 downwards.
TTTTGTCATAGTTATTTTAGTCAATTGCTATTCTACTAAATAGGGATCGTTAGGATGATTTGAGATGTTGTTGGATGATTTATGAATGAGGAAAATTCTGTGTCGTAGACGTGATGTCTTGATCAAGTGGAAATCTTATAACTCTTATGAGATGTGATGTCCTTGTTCCAATGTCAGACTTGAGATGTCTTTCAAGTTGGTATAGAGCAGAAGTTATTATAATAATGACATTTTTTTTCCTTATCGTATGCAATAAATTTCAAATCTTAAGAATTTTATGTTTTAAGTTGTTTTTAAGAGTTCTTAAGGTGCCTTTTTTCTCAGCTTCTTTTCTCTTTCTACCCGTGATCTTTCCTTTTCTTTTGTTCATAAATATTAGCATTTTTTCTCCCCATGCATGCCCCATGCACACCATCCATCTCATAGCATCCCCCCCCTTTCCTCCAACAGTCTCTTAACTTCATTCCTAACCAATCAGCTACTTTGTTTCAAATATGTACACTTGCAGCTTCAAATTTGAATCCAGAACAATCTTTTAACCTTCCAAAAAATATGCTCCCTCACATATAAGCCCAACAAAACTTTCTACACCTTGCCAAACCAACTGTCATTCAAATTCAAGCACCAAAAACCTACCACTAACCCTACTAAATTTCCAACCTTAGTCAAGCCACCTTTTGCCACATCTTGCAGCCTACTGCCGCATATTGCCGTGAAAATGATGTGAGCAGTGTTAAAAGTAAATACCAGATAATGATGATAACAATGTCGTACCCTTGCACATAATACTACAAGACAATTGCTTTTTACAATTGATAAATCAGATGACACTCACATTGAGTCCAGGAGTATTTATTCAGTGCGAAGCTTTCTTTCAAATATCAATTATTAAGCTTTTTTTTAATTCCTTAGATGGGCTTTTATTAATGTCGAGTTAACTCGATATTTATTCAATTATCCAATTACATATTCAAAATTGCTGAGTTCTTTTAACTAGCTTTTCTTACTAACGTCCAACCTGCATTAAGGCCGAGTTAGGTGATATTCGCCTCGTGGTCGAGTTGCCTAGCTCTTTTTGAAATTCCATTTATCTGGTCACCACTGAGTTACATTGTAGTTGAATTAGCTAATTGCTTATGAACCACCGAGCTACGTGCTCACTCATAGTTTAGTTGTAAGCGAGTTGAAAAGTTAGAAATTTTTCAAAAATCCTTATAGTTACATCTGGGTGAGTGCCCAAGTACACACTTTACTCATATCAATACTACTTTTTTTAACAATAACAAAAATATCAAGCATTTATCCCACTATATGAGATCATCTATATTAATAATTTTTCTCCATTATATTCTGTTAAGAGTCGAATTTTCATTTAAATCTAATAAAAAAATCATTTCTAATATTTTCTAACCAAGTCTCTTTAGGTGTACCTCTATCTTTCTTAACATAGGCTAAATCTAGTACATCTACTCTCTTAACTGTGTCCAAATCATCTACTCTCTAATATGTCTAGTACTTTTTGAAAGCTGAGGTTTTTTGTGTCCAAATCATTTAAGGAGACTTTATAATCTTATGTGCCACTGGAGTTACTCCAATATTTTCACGTTATACTCATTTCTCATTTTGTCTCTAAGCATGAAGCTACTCATCCACTTGAGCATCCTCATCTTTGCAACACTTAATTTAATTTTATGATTGTCTTTTAATGATCAACATTTTGTGCCATAAAATTGCAAACCTCACCACCATCTTATAGAATTTGCCCTTAAGTTTGAGGGATACTTTTTTGTCACTCAACATGCCTGATGCATTCCTCCATTTCGACCATCCAACTTAAATTCTATTAATAATATCCCCATCTAGTCCATCATTACTTTGAATAAAGACTCAAGATAGCTAAGACGTGTACTTTTTTTAAATGACTTGATTGCCCAAATTCACAATCCCACACTAGATCTATTATTACTAAAATTAAACTCCATGTATTTAGTTTATATCTACTCAAATAATTTAGATTCTATGGTTGACCTCCATAATTCATGTTTTACTTCAACTCCTTTAGTCTTATCGACCAGAAGAATATCATAAGCAAACAACATACACTAGGATACATTCTCTTGCAAATGTCTAGTAAGAACATCTATGACTAAAGCAAATAGATATGGCCTTAAAACTAATCCTTGGTGTAATCCAATTGAAATGGGAAAATACTTGGTCAAATCACCTTGTGTTTGAACACAAATAACAACTCATGCTTATATATCTTTTAATGACTTGAATATAAGCATCAACGACTCATTTATTTTCTAGAACTCTCAAGAGCACTATTCTTGGAATTGATTTTGAGAGACATTAGTATCACGTCACTACCTATGCTCAATAACTCTCTTACATAGTTTTAATGTATGACACATTAACTTATTTTCTCTATAATCTGCACACTTTTGTGCATCACCTTTTTTTTTTTAAATATGAATTACCACTGTCATTTTGTATTCATCTAACACATTTTTAGTCTTCAAAATAATATTAAAAAAGTTCTCGAGCCAAAAAATTCCTACACCTCCTAAGAGCTTTTACACATTGGAATATCATCAGACCCAATAGTTTTTTTCACACATCATTTTTTTTAAATCCTTTCGAATTTCGTTTTTATTAATACCGCTATAAAAATATATATATATATTTATTTTGGGTGCTAAGGTCATTAAAGTCAATCATATTTTCGCAATCTTAATTGAAATGTTTATTAAAATATCTTATCTACCTTTGTTGAATATATTATTCTAATAACAACATTTTATCTTAATCCTTAATGCACTTCACTTGAACTAAATTATTACTATTATATCTTTGCTTGGCTAACTTATCCATATATTTTTTGTTCTGTTTTGTATTTAATCTATTATATAAATCATTAAAAGCTAAATTCTTTACATAATATATTACTTTCTTAGATTTCTTATGGATCCCTTTATATTTTTTTTCAATTTTTACCTTTAAACTAATATTATAATAAAGCTTCTTTTTTTTTTTTTTTCTTTCACATTTTAATTCTATAATTAATTATTCTTAAATTTAGGGGCTTTTATTTTTTATGCTTAAAACACATTTTATGCAACATTTTTAATTTCACCAGCTATTTTTTGCACATAACATTAGCTTATTCGTGCACAATCAAAATCTTTATATCTTGAATTTTACTCTTAAAAATATTTTTGTTAGTATTCTTTAAATATCTAATCTAATCCTAGGATAATATTTTACTTAATTTTTCACATTATGCAAGATTATAAAAATCAGATTGGATAGGCCAGTCTGGTTTAACTTGAAAATTAGTTTTGTATCAAATCGGGATGAACCGGCCATAACCTCGTTGGTGAATCGGTCCCGGTTCCCTTAAACTGGTTGGTTTAATTTCTAAAAATATTTAAATAATGAAATTAATTAATTTAATACATTTAGAATAAAATATTAAATAGTATTTATAATTTAACAAATTAATTTAAATTTAAAATGCTTAATTTTTAAATAAAGAAATTCCAATTAAGTATTTCGTATGGCTCCACTTTATGTGAGTTCCCCATCCAAACTCAAAAGACAATATAAAGTGTAAATATTACAAATAGGAAGTTCTCAAGTGATGTGGAGCTAAATAAGTTGAAGTTTTTATTTCTTAAGTTTACAACATACGCTATATATTTTAAAATAGGTTTTTTTTTTAAATAAAATTTTTATGATGTAAATAGCATTTATTTTTAATTAATAAATTTAAATAAATTATATACTTTATTTATTATTTATGTACTATAATTAATTAATTAATTTATACTTTATTTCAGCTTCTACACCTTTGGATCTCCTCTGTTTCCCTTTATTCCTACATAATTTTTCCTTTCTTAAGTGTTTGACTCTCCCCAAGTTTTTCGATCATCCCTTCCATGTTCATACCCAAACCCCTCTTCGCTTCTCCCCTCCTTTCTTCAAAATCAACACCCTTCCTACCATAATCCCCTTCTTTTCTTTCCCAACCAGCACCCCTTGGTTCATGCCCCCCATAACCACGCCTCTCTCCATACCTACCCCTTTCTCCTCATAATCTCCACATCATTTTTCCCTCCTATGAAATTTAGAATTCATAGTCCTCCCCACCGGCTCCTTTGTCTTTGATGCCGCCATTTGAATTTGATTTTCTAATACATTCTTCACCATCTCATGGAGATTAGAAACTGTCTTCCATGGATGAAATTTGATATTCCACCTTTGCTTTCATTTGGCTCATCTCCCCTTCAAGCTGTTCTTCCAATGCGTCCACTTTCTTGGCCGCCATCAATACCCAGATTTTTGTAGGTTAAAAAATATGAATCTTGACCCAAAAAATAGCAATTATTCCTTCCTCCGACCAAAAAGCAGCTGCTGATTTTCACAGAAAAAGCCCACAAAAGGTCCTAAAATCTGCTCTGATAGCAATTTGTTAAGAAATACTTGAAGGTCTCAAGTAAACCCTAGCAATAGAGACAAAAACAACAAGAACAGTTCACAAATCCAATGGAAAAATAAACAAAATAGTACTTTTTATTGCAGAAATCAAACTAACGGAATAAATATCAAGATACAATTGATCCTCAATTCGAGAGGAGGATTGATATCTCCCAATCCCTAGATGAAGCTTGGGCCCAAGATGTCAAGAACCAAAGACGCTAAATCAGCCACAAATTATCAGATAACCATAACGCTAAAAATTTCTTCCTATTTAATACATAAATTCAAATACCTAATTCAAAATTTCTCTCCAACCCTAGCTGCCCCCTCCTTCCTTAATGGATTTCCTAGTGGGGTCCACTAGACCCTTGGGCGGAAACTCTTATGGGGTGGACATGCTTGTTCTTGGGCCGGATGGACCGGTTTAGTGAGAATCGACCTAACAGACACTCAACTCACCCTTTCTTGATCATGTGACTACGAAGCTCGCCTTCCTTGCAACACTAGTTCAATCGTCTTCCTCTCCTAGGTAATTCATGGCTCCACCACAGGTTGTTGAAGACTTCAAGGTATCCATCAATCATAGATCCCTCTAGTTTAGTACTTGTTCAATACAACCCTAATACTAATGAACTCACCAACACATACATGGAACTACTAAACATGCCTCAAGATAAACCATCTGGGAGTCATATAATCATTCTGGCCAATTAAAGAGCCACACGTGTTTAGGGTACTCCTTGTTGAATGAACTCACCAACGCATACATGGAACTACTAAAATTGCCTCGAGGCAAATCATTAAGGATTAATATTGTCCTTCTAGCCAAATGGCAACCCGTGCTTAAGGTAGTCCATGTTGGGAGTCTATAAAGCATTGTATTTTTTATTTCTTTATAAACATAACCTTTCCTTGAAGTCCTTAGATCCCTACAAATAAAGTGTGAAAAGTAGCATTTGAGATCTTTTTGGTATCTTGAGCGCTTGTACTACAAATCTTTGATAGTAGATTCTTCCCTCCATTCTCACACAGGTTGTCATGTCATTCTCTCAGAGTTAGCTTGCAATTAGGGTCGGGTATCATCCATGGAAAGATTTGGATCCAACAATAATTACATATATTATATTTAATATCACATAGGTATGATGAGGTATTTAAATTTTTCTTTAAAAACATATATTTACTGTTACATGATTTATCAACTATCTAGATTCATCAAGCAGATTTTACTATAAATTTTTATAGTTTCCACCACTTTTACTTTTTAAGATTTTTTAAGATACTTCTAAGTTCTGATAATAATTTGTTGACCAATATACAAAGAACAAAAAAGGAAAGAAGGAATAAATCTAGTGTACAAACCTCATAACCGGCGGATCCACAAACCCTACCGAAATCCTGCTTTAAATCTCGCTGAATACGGCGCCGCTCACATCAAAACAGCCGCGAATCCTGCTATGACGACCTCGATTCCGCGAATCCTGCTTTAAAATTCTAAAAAAAGAAAGAAAGAAGCAAAGTGCAAATGTCTTCTCCTGCCCTGATCTACACGCCAACCCCACGAAGGTACGAATATTTCTAAAACTCAAATTCCCGCTCTCGAAGTTTGTAGTGGACTGAAAAATCACCCATGCACGCCTTTATTGCACGTGGTGGGATGGGACCTCGGTGCGGCACCTACGGCGAGGCGGGGTCACTCATAAGTACCCACGAGCGGGGGGAAAGCAAACTACCTTTTTAAACAGGTACCTTAAAGACCCCATGCACGCATTTATTGCGTGTGGTGGGAAGAAAGATCATGGCCGCGGTGTCCTCGTCTGAGGACACCTACCATACATGCCTTTATTGCGCGTGGTGGGAAGGCTCAGTTTCTCGTAGTTTTTCCCTAAATGGGGGAGACTCCGGGAGGCTGCCGAAATTTCGGGTGAACACGAGGCCGTACCTGAACTTGATTGAACAAATGGGACTTAAGTGAACTCAACCTTAAGTGAATATAAAAGATAGCATAAGACTGAATTAAGTAAGGACTCAAATGATTTGAACTCGAACTCTACAAGAACAACAGAGGACTTGTGGACATGCATTTGAACTTGGTTTGAACCAAGTGAAAGGGACTTATGAATTTCAAAATGATATAAAGAGATTTAATTCAATTTGAGCCTAAATGAAAAATATAAAAGGATACACTATAATTTGAACCTCATTTGATCATGACTTGAACAATCATGAGGACTTGTAATTTGACCAATGAGGACTTGAATCAAAGCTCAACCAAAAGAACTTCATTCAAGCTTGACTTGAATAGTTGAACTCAAACTGGATTTGAATCTAGATGGGAACTACAATGAACTGCAGAGGATTCGAATGAAGGAAGAGGCTCATCTTAAGTCTGAATTGTACTCAAATTCAAACAATTTGGACTTGGACTTAATTGGAACTTAAATGATTAATAAAAGTTTGAATCAAATGACAATGCCCAAATTTACAAATTGGATATGAAGTTTGGAGTATGAATCCAATTTGGACTTGATGAACAAGTAACGAAGGTATGAATTTGAATGATCTTTAATGAAGATTGAGAAGTGACTACTTCAATTAGAATGCAAATAAAGGATGATATCGAACTTATCATATGCATTAGACCTTCTTCGAAGTTAAGGAGTTTGCAAGTAGAATTCAACTAGCAAACAAGCAAGAACTCACTAACTTCTCACTCATGAACAACAAAGTCAAGATGATTTGTAAATGATCACATCAAAACTTTGTGGATTATTGATGCTAATGATTGTAGTGAGGCACCAACAAATGTGAGTGAGAAAGTTGAACATGTCTCGCCTACGAATGATGAAAGCGAAGTGACAGAAAAGTATAATTTGGTTGTCAATGATTGATTCAAAGTTCTCTTCAAATATTGTTGTAATGTTGATCGCCAATGATACTATAAGACCTTTAAATCATCCATGAGCCAGACTCAAATTATCTATGTTTGCAAGATGAACACAGTTAATTGAAATGGAAGATACACAATGAATGCAATCTATCCATAAGAAATTGTTGATTGGAAAGTATAATAATATGATTGCAATCAAGACATGAAATTTCATTGAGATATCAATATGTCGTGACATTGATTGGGATGAACATGTTATTAAGCAAGTTTGCTACACCAACATTTGAACCATCTTCACATGGCAGTGGAAGATTTATGATGTTCAACAAGGCTCGTCCATCATTAACAATCAACAATGGTTGTAAAGAATACAATGACATACTTGCGGACAATAATAATTAGCATACAATGAGTGTAGTAGTTTTCCAACACTCAATAATCAGCTAACCCACAAGTAAAGGTTGAAGAAGAGCAAGAAAAAGCAAATGACTCTTAAGCACCACTGATGCAAGCAAAGTCTAGAGAAAAGAGAGACAAATTGGAGAACACTAGGACAAGACTTAGACCAAACTCGATTCATATAAAGCTTACGAACGTCCAAACAAACTTAAGAGAAACAAAAGCCAAAATCGAAGAAAACAAAATAAAAATATAAAAACGCTATCCTCAGTAAAATTGTCTAGCGGTCTCCTCACATGCAACGAAAGTAGGAATTTTAAGAAAATTGTGCTTAGGCTTGCAAACCAAGGGTCCACCACTGCAAAAGAGTCCAACGTCCTTTCCAAATTGCACCGGCAAATGTCTCCAAACTTCAGCCAACATACACTTCCAAAGCTAAAGAAGAAGGATACAAGTGGAGTGGAACTTGCGTAGAGAAGAATAGGTTAGAAGCCAAGACGAAATAGAGAAGAGAATAAGGGGATGGAACAAGCTCTCAAGCTTTTCCAAGAAGAAACCCTTAGGTTTTTGTAGAGTTTTTACTCACAATCATCAACAACCTTTTTTATGCTAAAACAACTTTCTTTTATAGGCAAAAGAAGGTAGACAAGTAGCCATATCACCTCCAACCAAAGCCAAAGGAATTGGGAAAATGAAAGGCCAAAAGTCACCAAGTAGAATGTTAAAAGACTGCAAAGACTGCAGCAGAAAACTGCACAGAAAACATGGTGAAAATCACGAAAATTCCCCCTAAAATGCCACGGGAAAATAGCCAGCAGGAGACCCGAAAAACCAACATAGGAAGCCAAGCACCAGGGCACGGGAACTCCAGTCAGCACAGGAAACAAAGGGGCCAGGCACGGGAAAACCAGCCAGCACAGGAAACCGAGAAGACATAGGGGAGGAGAAGAGGCAAGTCCACTCCACAATGAATCCAAGAAATATTATCATACCTTTTTGAATTAATGAGCTAGGAAGTACAATAAATCCCCCAATCATTGAGCTAAGCTTCAGCTCAACACTAATGAGCTAGCACCAAGTAAAACCCATCATTTTTTAAGCTAAACACCAAGCATCCAAGGCTCACCCGAGAGCAACTACCACACCAAAACAGAAATCAGCAAGCAGCCCAAAGAAAAAAATTTCATTTTGTTTTGACCCCCCCTTATCAACCACGAAGAAGGAAGGAATTTTAGATGAATACACAAACATCAAGTTCAAAGTGACGCATAATCCTTCCACAATTAATATCAGTCAACATGCAAGCAAATATAGGAGATTCCTCCAATCAACATACAAAGAAACCAATGACAAAAGTAGGAGATTCGTTAGTGCATTACGATCCACTTGCAGAAAGCAACGAGTAGTGCATGACAGTCTACTTGTACGAAGCAGCGAACAACTTTATTCAGAAGCTGCTACGCCACACCATCGGATCTGCAACTTCTATGCAAGCGCACAGAAGGCGTTTACAAATACTTTTAAAGTACCCCCGCACGTGCATCGTAGTTTTTATACACATAGGTACACTTAAAGGGGTAAATGCAATCACAAAACCAGCAAGGGCCCCGGTGAGCGTGTTATTGGTACACACGTGACGTCTAGGGATGTTGCGCGGGTTATTAAATCTGAACCCGATCCTCCTAAGCAAGTAAATAGGAGTTGATAAGGTTCAGTCAATAATTACAAAATACCCCCAAACACCCGCATGGGCCCGATGAACGTGTTATTGGTACACACGTGACGTCTAGGGATGCTGCGCGGGTCGATAAGTGAATTCAAGTTCGAACTCGATCCTTCTATAAGGATCTATAGGAGTCGACAGGGTTCGAACCTTCAAACAAATATACGGTTGTGATGACCGATGTATTTATTTTAATACATTCATATTAGGCCTTCAAGGCCTATAATCAATAGAATTCACAAACAAAGGCATGAAGCCTATAAAAATCGATCCCCTATTGACAGGTTGATAAGGTCGACAAGGTTTAGTCAATGAATGACCCTACACCCCGATGATGGCCGTGTTGAATGTTTATCTCAATCGGAGGGGTTCACAGATATTTTCAAATCCTATCTCAAATACTCACAAAAATTCAAAAAATCTTAAAATCCCAAAAATATTTAAAATTAAAATAAAATCTATCAACACTTTAAGTAAAATCCATCCACCCTTCGCAACAGTTTGCCGAGGTGGACAAATCAAAATTTACTTCATCTCACAAAGAGCCAAATGCCTAGTCAAAAATATCTCTAGGATCCATTCTAAAACAATCTCTTGCCAGTATGGACGTGGTACGTGCCCTCTAACTGACTGTTTTGCTGCCAAATGATACCACAGGATAAACGGTTATGACTCGGGGCCCTTTGAACCGAGTGGTTTTGCCGCCAAATGGCACCACACAATACCAGTTATGGCCAGAGCCAATACGCTCCTTAATGGCTTCAAATCATTGTGATGTGAATCAATAGAATATGATCGATAGGGCACAAAGCCCTCTGTTAGCTAAGGTGGATTCAAAATTGTCCCCTTAGATAAACATTCACCAGGTCTACAAGGTCCCAAAATTGTCCCCAGGTCTACAAGGTCCCCTTGGATGAAGCAACCAATGGCTGCCGATAAGGATCCTTCTGTCAGGTTGGGTCGACTACCTCCTATGACTAAGTAGACCAGGGACCACGATGGCCAGGGACGACGGAACCATGGGATCTTGATCGGGTCTATCATTCATTCCCCCACCATCCCCTTTAAGTGAAAGATGGTGAAATTTCTATTTTAAATATCAAAACCTTCAAATTTCCAAATATCAATCATTCAAATTCCCAAATTTCTAAACCTCTAAACACCTCAAATCTCAATACCCAATGCTGCTACTATATGCTAGATACCACGTATTCTCTACGTATTTGATTGACGACTAGCCTTTTTCGAAAGTTCTCTCGTGATCGAGAGGGGTAATTAACTATAGGGGCTTGCGCCTATAGGAAACCAGAACTCAGATCATAAAGTCCTCGCAAAATGAGGGCGAAATCTCTGGGTAGTGTCTTATCTACAAACTCATCTGCCTTCCCAAAATTTACCCCTGAACTTATTCCATTAAAACTCCCTCGCCAAAAAAAAAAGCAAAATCAGTGCGGCGGGGAGGCCGGGGCCGAATTTTCAGAGCCCACATAATTAAATGTGCATAAAAAATTCAAAATGGACTGCAAAACCATTGAAGCCATTGAAAATGGTGTTTTAAGCAAAAGCTGAAACCACGGTGGATGACCTTGCTTTGCATTATGTTTACTGGCTTACCACTTTGTAGCTGCTTTTTGGTTGAAGATGTTTTTGCACATTTGCTTTTGTAGGCATCATTGATTGTTAACTTTATATATCATATTGTTATTTTTTCATCCTTTGATTGATGACAGGAGCTGATGTTAAACAATAATTATAGTAGCTAATTTAGAAATAAAAGTTGTATGGTACGATGCTCTCAACATACATTATTGTAATTTAGCTCCTCCTGTATTTTCTCTATCTGTAGTTGGACAGAAAAGTGCACATTTCTTGTATTACCCTTACATATATGGTTGACGTGTGTGAGCTTGCAAGTTGTGTTAGAGCGGGGTTGGATTTGGAAATTTTGGTATACCGTGGTTATCAACAAATTTGTCCTTGTGGAGAATGAAGAGAATGAATACATTGATTGCCTGTCAAAGATGTAATGGACAGTTCTTTTTGTTTTTTGATATGCTCCTTGAATTTATCGTTTGAACAGGGTTCTCCTGATTTAAAGGCTGCTAGAGAAGTTGCAAATTATCTTGGAACCTTTCATCATGAGTTCCACTTCACAGTTCAGGTAGTAGGGTGGGCAATACTTATATTATGAATATGGAAATTGAAAATGAGATATGAGTTGTATATGAATCTGTTTTGCTTTTCTTCTTGTGGCAGGAGGGTATTGATGCTCTTGAAGAAGTTATCTATCACATAGAGACATATGATGTGACCACTATTAGAGCAAGCACCCCAATGTTTCTTATGTCTCGGAAAATAAAGTCTTTGGGTGTAAAGATGGTTCTTTCTGGCGAAGGTTCTGATGAAATATTTGGGGGCTATCTATATTTTCATAAAGCACCGAATAAGGAGGAGTTGCACCTTGAAACGTGTCGTAAGGTATGCCAATTAGTTATTCACGTTTGAGTTTTCAAAGCTTAGAGTAGCCGTTTTTGCAGTTATTCAGTACCTTATTGTCTTTAAAAAGAAAAAAAAAAAGGAAAAAAAAAAAAACAAAGAAATTTGGTACTTTAATTTGGTTGGGCTTGCATTTGATCTCTGAGAGTCCTCGTCAAAGCTTTTTTGAAACTGATTGTGGATTTGGGGGCATCCTGCTCAATATATGCTTATTATGAATTTTCTGAAGCGCTTTTGTTTTGATTAATGCATCGTGGAAAACCCCCCAACTTTTTACATCTGAAAGTGTGTTCATATGAAAGTGTTGTTTGATGTTTTACTCAAAGTTTAAAACGGAAAAATTGAGAACCGAGGTGTTTTGCTTTAGCGAGTCGAGGCGAGGTGAAGCCTTGAGGTAGATTGAGGCGTAAGCCACGAAACATAAAAATAAAATACTCACAAATTATAAATAATTCATAAAAATAATTAAAATGAAATATTTTATCAATATATTTATTTGATTCAAAATCATAAAGATATAAACCTCAAATTTTAATCTGAAATGCTTTTATAAAACGAAAGTTTGAAATGATATATATGATAACTTTTACTTGAAAATTAATAACACCACGGGAATCAATATCCACGGTGACTTTATCTTCATTTTCATATTCTTCATATACGATCTCGTATGTAATAATACCAGGAGAATCAATCTCTATTAATTTGAACTCATGCACGCAAGGAAACCATCCCTGTCCTCTCTATATTGCATGCAGGGACTCTAGGCGCTCGCTCGCCCACTCCCGCTCCCTCTCATTTTCATTCAACCACACATAGGAGCATTCTCAGTGCAAACTTTAATGTTCTAACACAACATTTCGCCAACAACATCGGGTAGAAATAGTCACATTTTTAATTTGAGAAATCACTTTTCATTTAACATATGAATGGTTACACAATGTGGGCAGAATTGCAAAGAAGTCCAACATGCAGCGAATGGAGTAAGACGTATTGGATTAATCAACGTGGTGAACCAAATGGTCCAATAACTTCAGTTCAAATTTGTTCCAAGTTGCTGACACAAGATTTCCAGCACTGAAATTGATTTTTGCATTCAATGTGGAGCATCTTGACCATCATATCCTTATCATCACACTAGAAGACAAAGTGATTTGCAATGTTTGTTTAAATTTAAAGCCAACTTACCATAATGATAGATCATATCATACAATAATTTATAATATTCAAAAGATTCAAAAGCCTAAATCAATTCTTAAAAATAAAGCAAAAGTGTCACCTCCATCAATTTAGAAATATGATCTTTGTGATGAGTTGCTTTATAAGGATTATTATTGTGATGATTCATGTTCTCTAAATGAACTTAATGATAAAGATTAATTATTATTAATCGAACCTCTTGTTGAAGGTTGTACATGAGACTATTCTTGAATCTAAATCGGGTATCATATTGATTCCTATTGTTGACACTAACATACATTTTATCACAAATTGTATTACGATGATGAACTTAAGTGTCTTTGAGGGTTTTTTTTTTATATATATATATGGACAATGAAAGATTAGCTGTCATATCTCCAAAAAAGTAGATGTTGTAATAAACAACCAATGTGGCCCAAGGAAGCGGGAGGATGTATGGAATGTTCTTTAGTGGCTATCTGGGTAATGCACAAAAAGAAAACTTTGGCAGGTAATATGAGTTATAGTGGTTGTGGTAAATAAAGACTGTGATTATACAAGGAAGTTATACATACTAGCAAATAAAATTTTAAATTCAAACATAACATTCAAGCATACTATAATTATAAGATACATCACAAGAGTGTATTGCAAATATATTGTAAATGTAAATTACATTATATACATGTATTGGTAATACAAAATGTAGTATGCAGATGTGCACAATCATTAATTAATGTTTCAAATTCATTTATGCAAATACGTTAAATTTTATTTTGCATGTGCTCCAATCTTTATATCAAGCTACTAAATGTGGGATCTAAGAATGCTTCGTGGATTCACTAGAACCCCTATAGTGGCTCCAATATATATACTAAAATTTATTCCGCATATGCTCCGATCTTTACACCAAACTCCTATATGAGATCTAAGAATGCTTCGTGGATTTTCCAAAAGTGCTCAAACACCCCTATGGTAATTATTTTGATAAGAAATTTTAACCTGAGAGAGCTATTTTACTTTCAAAATGCCCTCAAAATTCTGATTCATTCTAAACATAAATTCAAATCCTGTTGAAAGTTTAAATCCTTAAAACAAAATTCATCACTAAAAATTTAAAACCAAAATCCATTCACACTCCACAATGGTTTGACGAGGATGATGAATTGAAGAATAACTTTACCTCACAAAGAACAATTATCTTATGAAATGTACTACTAAAATTCATTATCAATTGAGTTCTCGCTTGTAAGGATATGGCTTGGACCCTCTGACTGGATAATTTTATCGCAAAATAACACAACTAATTGAGTAAGAAATGGATAAGGTGTTGGGGGTAAACCCGATCAAGATTCATGTTTGTGTCATTCTAGGTATACTAGTGGATCTAGTTTGCTAGCATTAGAGGGCTTTGGATCATAAAATCTAGGGAGATTTATTAAAAGTAATAGGTAGCCTCTAATATTGCCATTGCTAGGTCCCAAGTCCTGGATGAGAAAAGTTGAGGGTTGCGTTAGGTAGTCGACAACCAGCGTAAAACTTGTCAAATAATCATGACATGAATCCTTTAATACATTGTGTTAATGCTAGGGTGTTCCTTGGATGCGACGCGCTGTATGGCCTGAATATAGTGAGAAGTATGCAAGGGCCGCTGCATTCGGGCGCATCAGAGCTCGGATGCGGTGTTAAATAGGCAAGGGTTCTTATATCATGGATAGATGCGGGCAAAAAGGCTAGTCCATGAAATTAAAATTAGGTTAGGATTGTGAAATTTAGGTTCTCTTACAGGCAAATTAATAGAATTAATTGATATTATAATTCATAGGAAGATAAATATTATATGCATTCAGGGAACTAAATAGGTGAGAGAGAAGGCTAAGGATATTGATAGTTTAGGATTTAAACTTTAATATTCTAGTAAGAGTCGTGTTAGAAATGGTGTAGGTTTGATTATAGATAAGAGTTTGAAAGATAATATTGTAAAAAATTGATAGAATTGGAGATAGAATTATAGCTTTGAAGATTATTGTTGATAATAAGATTATTAATATTATAAGTGTTTATGTTTCTCAAGTTGGTTTAAATATGTGCTCAAATTTAAAATTTTTGAATGACTTAGAAAAATTAATACAAAAGATGCATTTTGAAGAAAGAGTTTTTATTGGGGAGATTTAAATGGATATGTTGGTAGAGAGGTAGAGGATTTTAAAAGCATTCAGGGTGGCTATGAGTTTGAAGCGACTAATGAAGGTGATAAGACTATATTAGATTTTGCTCTAGCTCATGATTTTGTTATTGCTAATATCTTATTTAAGAAAAGAGATGAACATCTCATCACTTATAATAACATATATAATAAAACTTATATTGATTATTTTCTTATAAGAAAAATAGATCGTTTAGATTATAGAGATTGTAAAGTTATTTCGAGTGAAAGTCTATATAGCGAACACCGCTTATTAGTTTTAGACTTTAAGATGAAGGGGTAGAGTATGAAAAATGTAGTATATTGTTGTTTTAGGATTAGGTGGTGACATTTAAAAAACTCTAACAAAAATAGCTTTGACAGTAAGATTCACGATCTTAAGATTTTGTTGGTGCATGAAAAAGCTAATGTTATGTGGGAAATATTTGCTTGTAATATTAAGAATATTGTAAAGGATGTGTTTAGAGTATCAAAAGGAAAAGTTTATAATAGTAAAAATAGTTTGTTGTGAAATCAAAATGTGTAACAAAAGATAAAAAATAAGAAGCTCTGTTATAAAAATTAGTTTAAATGTAAAAATTCTAAAAATTGAAAAAGATATAAAGTTGTCTGTAAGGAGTCTAAGAAAGCAACCTGCCATGCAAAGGTTTAAGCTTTTAATGATTTATATAATAGATTATATAATAAAAAAGGCAAAAGATATATGTATAAGTATTAGGAGATACTTGAAGATCTCAAGTAAAGCCTAACAAGAGAAGCAAAAATAACTAGAAAGCTCCACAAATCCGATTGAAAACCAAAGAAAACAGTAGTTTTATTGCAAGAATCAAACTAATGGAAGGAAAATAGCTAGATATAATTGATCCTCAATTCAAGAGGAGGATCTATCTCTCCCAATCTCGAGACACAACTAGAGCCCAAGACACCAAACTCCAAGAATAAGAATAGCCCAAATAGTTTGCATAACCCTAACTCTAATCTCCTCTTCTTATTTAAAGCAAACAACCCCACCTCCTAAGCCCTACCCCCCCCCCCCTCTCTCTCCTGTACTAATTACAATCATGAGTGGGTCCCACCCATATATGGGCAACAAAATTAAGAGGGCTAACCAGGCTTTGTCTACCTCTTATAAACTTGGGCCGGCCCTTTGCCCAAGGCCGGCTGAACCGGTCTCTCCTAGATCGGTCATGGCATAACAATAATCTAGCCAAACAAAGAGATAAGAGTAGTAAGGATTTAGTTCAAGTGAAGTGCATTAAGGATGAAAATCAAAAAGTACTTTTTTTAGAAAAGAATATGCAACAAAGATGGATGAGATATTTTGCTAAGCTTTTCGACAAAGATTGTGACAATACGATTGACTTTAGTGACCTTAACACACCAAAATGAAGATAGAGATTTTTTTTTATTGGCGTATTGCTAAAAATGAATTTAGAGAGGTTTTAAAGTAAATGAAGTGTGGGATAACTGTTGGACCTGATGATATTCCAATAGATGTGCAAATGCTTATGAGATGAAGGGATTTCTTGGCTTACTAAACTTTTTAATATTATTTTGAATACTAAAAAGATGTCAGATATGTGGAGAATGAGTGTATTGATTTTTATCTTTAAGAATAAAGGTGATGCACAAGATTGTGCAAATTATAGAGGAATTAAGTTGATGTGTCATACTTTAAAACTATAAGAAAGTTATGGAGCATAGGTTACGATGCGATACTAATGTTTCTCGAAATCAATTTGCATTCATGCCAGGTAGGTCTACTATGGAAGCCATACATTTATTGAGAGGTTTGATGGAGAAGTATAGAGTGAAAAAGGAAGATTTTCATGTGATATTTATTGATTTAGAGAAAGCATATGGTAAAGTTCCAAGAGAAGTGATATGGAGAGTTCTAAAAAAGAAAAGGGTTAACAATGCTTATATTCAAATCATTGGGGATATGTATGCTGGAGCTGTTACTTGTGTTCAAACACAAGATGGTTTGACCAAATATTTTTCAATTTTAGTTGGATTACATCAAGGACGAGCCTTAAGCCAATATCTTTTTGCTTTAGTCATGGATGTTCTTACTAGAGATTTGCAAGAGGATGTTCCCTAGTGTATGTTTTTTGCTGACAATATTCTTGTTTTTGATAAAACTATAGAGGGAGTTGAAGGTAAACTTGAATTATGGAGGTCAACCTTAGAGCCTAAAGGTTTTCGTTTGAGTAGATCTAAAATCGAATACATTGAGTATAATTGTAATAGGTCTATTGGGGGGTTTGTGACTTTGAGCGATCAAGTTATTAATAAGAGAACACATTTTAGATATCTTGGGTCTATTGTTCAGAGTGATGGTGAAATTTATGGGATATTATTAGTAGAATTCAAGTTGGATGGATGAAGTGGAGGAATGCATCGGGTTTGTTGTGTGATAGAAAAGTACGACGCAAACTTAAGGGAAAATTCTATAAGATGGTGGTTAGACCTACAATGCTTTATGGCCCAGAATGTTGTCCATTAAAAGAGAAGCATAAATTAAGTTAAGTGTTGACGAGATGTGGATGCTCAGGTGGATGAGTGGCTTTACTCTTAGAGACAAGATATATAATGAGCATATACATGAAAAGGGAGTAGCTCCAGTGGCAAATAAGATTAGAGAGAGTCGCCTTAGATGGTTTGGTCACATAAAATGGTGGCCTTCTGATTACCCGGTTCAGAGAGTAGATGTATTAGATTTAACCTATGTTAAGAAGGGTAGAGGTAGACCTAAAAAGACTTGATTAGAAAATATCAGTAACGCCTTTCTTTGTTAGATCTAAATGAGAATTTGACTCTTAATCGGACACAATGGAGAAAAAGGATTCATGTAGCCGACCCCACATAGTGGGATAAAGGCTTGATGATATTATTGTTATTGTAATAGGTCGCCTCCTCTCAAATATCCCAAATAGACTAATGTGGGTGTTTGTGTGTGTCAATGACGTTCTTTTGAGTTTGATGCCAACTCATTCAAGATAGAGGGATGGCCTTCTAAGTTCACTAAATATTTTAGATCTTTTGGGCATGTCCAAGAACTCGGAGGTACAATATGACCATCAATTAGCTTCTTTTTTTTAAAAGGTGTTTATATAACCATCAATTAGCTTGGGTCTCACAAGTTATGATTTAATGGGTTTGTTTATTTTGTGTCAGTATAAATTAGTTAAGATATAGCTTACTTCAGATGGAATATTTATAAGCGGGTCCTACAACTTTGAGGATAAGAATAACCCAATAATTGATTTTTTGCCTTACTTTATAGGTATGATTTTCTTAATTGTTTAGTTTGGTGAGCTCATTGGCTTTCTATTGGCCCAAATTTATTAGATGCGACATACATCCATTGAAATACTCGTTAAGTAAAAAAAAAATTATTTTAATTTGCTATTTTGAATTGTAATAGGAGTACTATGACTTATAATTAACTTGTTAGAGATACTTAATAAACCATGATTTATAATTTTAGATTTTGAGGGAAATTTAATGTAGGCCTTGCTATTCTAAATCTAGAACGCTCTATAAGGATGACTTTTATAACCCTTTGTTAGGGATAAGACGACTTGATTGGTTAATCTTACGACATTGCCTTACAGGCAAGACAACATGTTTGATTAAGTTGGTTTATGTTTAATTTTTCATGTAACATATATTTTAACTTGTGTTGAAGTGATGTGTCACTAAGACCCTTGGATCAATTAAAAGAGAGCAAGATCAAACTCTTAGCCTTAATATATTTGCTTTATCAATCGAGTTTCCATTGAATGTATTTGACTTTGGACCTTTTGGTTTTTAGCATTGTTTAATATTGCGCAATAAGAGGCTTTCCTTGAGGCCCATCTCAACGTAATTCTAGTGAAAAATGCCTTGAGGCTTACGTTTCAAGCTTTTTTAATGAGGTTTGTGCGTCAACTTGGCTGAGACCCTCCTTAAGGAACGTCTCACCTCGCTAGTGTAATGCCTACGTCTCACCCTATTTATACATTTTTTTTTTATTAAAACATACCTAAATCCTATACTAAAACCCTAAACAAATCATAAATTCATGCACCTTCGACTCGTAACAACTTCCTCTCGACTGCCTTGACATCCAGCCCGCCACCTTCACCGCAACAACCATCGTCGCAGCCGCTGCCATGAATCACTTGAAAGCTACACACCACCACCCCATCCTCTAAAAATTTTGGGGTATTAATCTCATCTTATATTGATAATAAACATTTATAAAAGAGGAATATGATTGAAATAAATGAAGAATTATATTAGAATGCATTGGACTTCACAGTATGAGC
The DNA here is from genome assembly GCA_019514585.1 of Dendrobium officinale. NCBI lineage: Eukaryota > Viridiplantae > Streptophyta > Magnoliopsida > Asparagales > Orchidaceae > Dendrobium > Dendrobium officinale. The sequence goes on along the minus strand of CM033688.1, from coordinate 63,475,212 downwards.
AGGAGAGTCTAATTTGTTATGACAATAACACAAATAATGTAACACCCCACAGTACCCCTTAAAAGTACCATTGAGTGTAACATGCATCACATAAATATTTATCCTTTCATATACATTTAATACAACTTTTCTTTTTAGAAGCTCATATAAAATATCCAATCATAAGTTTATATATACATTAAAGGAAGCATCTTTCAAATTAAAACCTCAATAAACACATTTACAGAGCCATTAAGAAAGTCCAAACAAACTCAAAGTAGTACAATATGTAAACTGCTTACTAACCTCAAAAGTAGACTTCAAACATAGAATAAACATTAATATAAAATGTAAATATTTGTAGATTAGTCTTCTTCCATCTTTTCCTTTCCCTTTCCTGTAACAACAACTAGTAATAAACTACTGGTGAGCTATGGGACTCCATAAGTGATGCAACTTGAAATAACATTTAAATTTTAGGATTATAAAATTCAGAATATTGAAAAACATAAATAAAAGTTCAACTAGTATAGCAAACTTCATAAATTCTCATTTGGCATTACCCAGTAATTTCCTCTTATATCCATACTGAATATCAATTTTACTCGTTAAAAGATTTAGCTACTCATTCATAAACATATTCAATGGAGCCCAGGTAAACCTGGCATTATCGCCATTGAATTACATCGAGGTCCCTTTTGCCTCTTTGGGGTCCCTTTTGCCCTACCTGCTTTGCAGGTTTCATTTCTTTGGGGTCCCTTTTGCCCCACTTACCAAACAGTTTAATATATGGGGACCCTTTTGCCCCACCTGTATTGGTAAGTTATACATAAATCTTTAGCCAAATTTTACTTTTAAATTGATACTCAGTACACCTTCCATATTCATTATCCATAGTAGACTTGTTGCATGCTTTCTTATTTCTTTATTGTATAACATGAATATGCATATAATAAATAAAGAAATTGACATATTTCCAAAATATTATCAATAAGGAAAATATTTAAATGACTATAATACACTTTATTTTAAACTCACATAATTAATTTATGTAAGTGGTTAATCATACTAAAAAACTAGTAAGTATATTCTTTTTTAGGTCTTTCACAAAAGGTTGATCAAACATATATAATATCAAATCATCTACTTTCATGACTATTTTTCAAAGTGTCATTATAAGCATTGTACATATCAAATGATAAGATATACATTTCTTAAAAATATTTGCATCACTTACCTCTTTGCCCAGTCGTCTCTTCCAATTCTCTATTACGCACCCTTCTACGATTGTATGTCACCTCGAAACTTTCTCTTTGCATAAGACCAATAAAACCCTTTCTATCACTGTTAGTAATTGATTGAGATCTTTATTGTCTTTTTAGAAAGTTACAACATAATTAAGAATATACTAGAAATCTTTACCTTGCTTCTTTCTTTCAATTCTCTATCTTTCTACCTTTAACCTTTGCCTCCTAGAATGCGTCGAATACTTCTTCAAACTTTCCCTTGCAATAGTGTTTGAAAACAATGTTGAATTTCCGCTTCACTTCCTCAATTCCCCTTAAGCCGAATTCAACAAATCAGCCAGAATTCACTGTAGCGAATTCTGCTACAGTTTCCCAAGGATTTTCCTTCACCCGCACTCATATAGCAATTTCCTGTACCGAACTGCTCTTCCCCGCACAACACTAAATCGTAATCCTCTCTAGCAATTTACTGCCGCTTCCTTCAACAATACCCATAATCTGCACTTCCCCGAATATTTCCCTTCTTCAGCTTTCCGTTGCTTCTGTTCACTATTAACCTTATCTGTTCGAAGGCTTGCATGAAAACTAATCGGAATATAGAGGCTCACGTCAGTAAATGAATTTCTAATTCTTTCCCAAGTTTCTGATGGAAAAATCACAGTCATTGCATGCAATAACTGATCCTTCTCAAAAGCCGCATGAGATATCCAAGGGAAACAAACAGCAAACAGCAATCTTAATTTGCTACAATTTTAACACTTATGTCCTTTTTATTCCCTCACACCTTATACATGCATTAACTAGTGAAATGATAAGTGAAACCCAATATTTCAGTAATGTAATTATTAACGTTGTAGGGACCTATAAAGTAGGGAATTTAATAAGTTTACTTTACAGCAATTTAATTTTTAATTAAATAATCTACTTAATTTATTATACTGTTGCCAAAGTTTTCGTAACTTAAAAATAATTTTTAAAATATTATTTGAACTGATTATTACCTGACATTTTGGATATTACAAATCTCCCCCTCTTAATAAAATTTCTTCCCCGAAATTCTACATTTCATACTTCTTCAACAGGTTTGAAAACCTCTGTTTCAATTCTGCTTCATTTTACCATATAGCATCTTTCACTGATCTGTGTTTTCACTTTACTTTAAAGAAAGGAATAATTATGTTTCTCAATCTACGAACATCTCTTTCCAATATCTTTTCAGGGTTTTCCACATATATCAAATCCTTCTGAAGTTCAATATTTTTATGAAAAACTCTCTGAATTTCATCTATGACTCATTTCTTGAGAATTGATTTATGGAAAATATTATGAACATCAGACATGTCTGTAGGTAATGCCAGCTTGTAAGTTACTTGTCCCACTCTTTCAATGATTTCAAATGGACCAATATATCTAGGACTGAGTTTTCCACCTTGGCCAAATCTAGAAACATCTTTCATTGATCTCACTTTCAACAATACAAAATCTCTCACTTCAAATTCTATCATTTTATGCTTGGAATCATAATATTTTTGTTGGCGGTCTTGAGCTGCTTTTAATCTGTCTCTAATGAGTCTACTTTCTCAGTCGCCTAGTCTACCAACTGTGGACCCAACATTTGTCTTTCCCCCACTTCAAACCAGCTTAAAGGAGTTCTGCATTTTTTTTTATATAAAGCTTCATAGGGAGCCATCTTGATACTGGATTGGTAGTTATTATTGTAAGTGAATTCTATTAATGAAATGTGATCCTCCCAGCTACCTCTAAAATTCAGAATACACAATCTTAACAAATCTTTCAACACTTGAATCAGCCTTTTTGATTGATCATATGTCTGTGGATGAAATGCAGTGCTGAATATCAATTTTGTGCCCAAACTTGCATATGTACTCTTTCATAACTTAGATGTAAAATGACCATCTCTATCTGATACAATAGCCTTAGGGACTCCATGTAATCTAATGATTTCTTTCACAAATAATTTAGTCAATTTCTGCACTGAATCAGTTTGACGGATAGGTAGAAAATAGGCTGACTTGGTGAGTCTGTCAACTAGCACCCATATACTATCATGCCCTTGTCTTGATCGGGGAAATCCTGTGACAAAATCCATTGCTATTTCTTTCCACTTCAATTCTGGAATTGGTAATGATTGTAACATTCCACTAGATTTCTAATGTTCAGCTTTAACAACTTGACACTTTCCACACTTAGTCACATAATCTGCCACATCTCTTTTCATTCCTGACCACTAACAAAAAGTCTTTAAATCCCTGTACATCTTTGTGCTTCCAGGGTGATTGAGTAACTGGTATTATAAGCCTCAAATAAAATATCTGGAATCAAATCTAACTCCTTTGGTATCCACAAACGCATATTGTACATGATTCTGCCGTGCTCATCAACACTGAGTTCCTTTCTTAATCCTGTTTGCACTTGATCCATAAACTTCTGATAATCATGGCTTTTCTTCTAAGCTTCCTTAATTCTTTCCTCCAATGACAGTTTAACTGTCATCTTATTAATGCTTAGTGTATTATGATCACCTTGCATTCTGACTTCTAATTGTAAGGTTTCCATTTCTTTAATTAATTCTTCTTCACTGGTCAATATATAATTCAAATGTATTTGGGTCTTTCTGCTCAATGCATCAGCTACTACATTAGCCTTGCCCGGACAGTATTATATATCAAGATCATAATCCTTTATCAGTTCTAGTCATTTTCTCTGCTTCAGATTAAATTCATTCAGGGTGAAAATGTATTTCAAACTCTTATAATCGGTAAAGATTTCACATCTTACCCCGCACAAGTAGTATATCTAAATTTTCAATGCAACCACTACAGCCATCCCTAGATCATACGTTGGATAATTCTTTTCGTGAGACTTCAACTGCCTAGAAGCATAGACAATCACCTTTTTATTTTGCATCAACACACAACCCAATTCTTTTATAGAAGTATCGTTGAACAACTAAAATTTCTTAGTTCCAGAAGGAATTGCCAACACTGATGCAATTGTTAAACACTAATTCAACAATTGAAAACTCTGCTCACAATCATCAATCCACTCAAATTTGATATCTTTCCTGGTCAACATGTATAAAAGCAAAGCGATATGAGAAAAGTCTTTTACAAATCTTCTGTAATATCCTGCTAATCCCAAAAATTTCTTACTTATATCACCTTAGTTGGTCTCGACCATTTCACTATTAACTTTATCTTTTATGGATCCACTTATTTTTCTTCTCCATTGATAATGACCCAAGAAGAATTTTTTTTTAACAAAAATCCACATTTAGAATATTTAACAAATAATTTATGTTGTCTCAAAATTCCAGAACAATTCTCAAATGACCTACATGCTTTTCGTTATTCTTGGAATAGATCAAAATATCATCAATAAAAATCATTACAAATTGATCTAAATAAGATTTGGAAATTCTATTCATCATGTCCATTAACACTGCTGGGGCATTAATTAATACAAATGACATAACCAAAAATTCATAGTGTCCATGACTGATGCTAAAAGCAATCTTCTCAACATCACCTTCTTTCACTCTAATCTGATGGTAACCTGATCTCAAATCAATTCTAGAGAATACAAAATCATCTGATAATTAATCAAAAATATCGTCTCTCTTGAAAGAGGATACTTGTTTTTTTTATAGTAACCTTATTCAATTCTTTGTAATAAATATAGAGTCGCATTGAACCATCATTCTTCTTGACAAATAATAATGATGCACTTCAAGAAGATGAACTAGGTCTGATAAATTCCTTTTCAATTAGTTCAGTCAACTGACTTTTAATTCTTTCAATACTTGGTTGTCATTTTATAAGGTATGTTCACAATTGGATTTATTCCAGGTTGAAGATTTATTGAAAATTCAACCTCTCCTTATGGAGGTAAATCCTTCCATTCCTCTGAGAACGCATCTACAAATTCATTCACTAAAGAAATGGAATGTATATCATCACCTTTCTCTTTAGATACTTCTAATTTTGCTAAGAAAACCAAATCACCCATTCTTAGACTTTTATACATTTGACTAGCAATAATCATTGAGGGAATTATTCCTCTTTCACATTGAAAGGAAAAATACATCATCTCTAAGCAATTCAAATCTGACCCCCCTTTTTTTTCAATAATCTATGGTGGCAAATATTTGACCAACCAATCCATTCCCAAAATCACTTCAAATTCTAACAATGGAAGTAATATCAAATCTGCTTGAATTTTTTTTTAATATATCACAAAATTAACTGAACATGATGTGTTGGCATTTAAATAATTACCTGTCACCAACTCAGAGGATTCCTTAGCCTCTTAAGAAGTTAAAGAAAATATTTGAGCTAGTGCTTTGACTGCTGCTTTTTTTTTTCTTGAACATTCTTTGGATAATTTCTCTTAATATGACCAGATTTCCCACACAACTTTTTCCTGAGTTCACCAGACATCTTCCTGGATGAGATTTTTTTCACAAGTTGCACAAAATGGTATCACAGAAAATCTTATAGACTGTTGTTGTTGCCCCTGATGAAACTTCTGCTTTTTGGATGATCCACCTCTGTGATCACTTTGTCTCTTTCTATCATTATTATCTCATTTCTGCTTAACCACTTCTATGTCATTCTCTAAAAGTCTGGCACTTTTCACCAATTCAGATAATTCTTTTATGTGAAGAGGGATTAAAGGTTGTCTCAATGAATTTCTGAGACCCTTCAAGAATCTATAACATTTTTTTTGGAGTACTGATAAGCTGTGGAGCATATATTGACAGAGCTGTAAATTCTGCTTCATACTATATAACAGTCTTTGCTCCTTACTTAAGGTTCACAAAACTTTCTTGCATTGCCTTCTTTGCTGATGGAGGAACATACCACGCTCTGAAAACTTGCTCAAATTCTTCCCACATAATTTGTTCATCTGATCTACCTCTGGATTTCTCTAGTTGTTATCCTCTCCATCATCTTTCTGCTTCACCTTCTAGCATAAAGATTGCTAGAGATACACGTCGATTCTCAGGATATCTCATTCCATTTGAAACTTTCTCTATCCTGATATTCCAATCTTCAACACTTATTGCATCAACTCCTTTAAACAATGAAGGTTTTAAACTTTGAAAAAGCTTTAGATGTTTATCCACTTCTGCACTAGCAGGATTACCTGACTCAACATTTGTACTACTACTAGGAGTGATAGGAGTGACTGGTGTAACTACAGGTGGAACACCAAGTGTTGCAGATCCCACCATAGACAACATCTTTTCCATCATCTGCATCATTATATTCATCATCTGTAGTTGTATCATATTCTCTAACATCATATTGGTAGAATCAGACATTATTGGTGAACTGTTTACTCTGGGGGCATTGCCTTCCACTGGTGCAACATTTTCAGGATCATCAAAGATCCTAATAGGCTGAGATGACTGATCCTTAATTTCGTCCGGTATTCTTTCAGCCATTTATATTTACATCCATGACATCAAGAGTTATGCATTTAGATAATCATGTATTCTTAATTAGATATTATTTTCATATACTTACAAATAAGCCAAAATAAAATTCCATATAATTCAACAAAAGTTTTACTTATTTCTAACTTAGGAATACCACACTGTCCTAGGCTCTGTAATCATTCCTTAAAGCTCACCTTATTATTATAGACAATTCACTTTATTTATGCTTCCGTACTTAAATCCTCAGAATCTTAAATCTTTGCTCTGATACCACTTTTTTTGTAACACCCCACAGTACCCCTTAAAAGTACCATTGAGTGTAACATGCTCACATAAATATTTATCCTTTCATATACATTTAATACAACTTTTCTTTTTAGAAGTTCATATAAAATATCCAATCATAAGTTTATATATACATTAACGGAAGCATCTTTCAAATTAAAACCTCAATAAACACATTTACAGAGCCACTAAGAAAGTCCAAACAAACTCAAAGTAGTACAATATGTAAACTGCTTACTAACCTCAAAAGTAGACTTCAAACATAGAATAAACATTAATATAAAATGTAAATATTTGTAGATTAGTCTTCTTCCATCTTTTCCTTTCCCTTTCCTGTAACAACAGCCGGTAATAAACTACTGGTGAGCTATGAGACTCCATAAGTGATGCAACTTGAAATAACATTTAAATTGTAGGATTATAAAATTCAGAATATTGAAAAACATAAATAAAAGTTCAACTAGTATAGCAAACTTCATAAATTCTCATTTGGCATTACCCAGTAATTTCCTCTTATATCCATACTGAATATCAATTTTACTAGTTAAAAGATTTGGCTACTCATTCATAAACATATTCAATGGAGCCCAGGTAAACCTGGCATTATCGCCATTGAATTACATCGAGATCCCTTTTGCCTCTTTGGGGTCCCTTTTGCCCCACCTGCTTTGCAGGTTTCATTTCTTTGGGGTCCCTTTTGCCCCACTTACCAAACAGTTTAATATATGGGGACCCTTTTGCCCCACCTGTATTGGTAAGTTATACATAAATCTTTAGCCAAATTTTACTTTTAAATTGATACTCAGTACACCTTCCATATTCATTATCCATAGTAGACTTGTTGCATGCTTTCTTATTTCTTTATTGTATAACATGAATATGCATATAATAAATAAAGAAATTGACATATTTCCAAAATATTATCAATAAAGAAAATATTTAAATGACTATAATACACTTTATTTTAAACTCACATAATTAATTTATGTAAGTGGTTAATCATACTAAAAAACTTGTAAGTATATTCTTTTCTAGGTCTTTCACAAAAGGTTGATCAAACATATATAATATCAAATCATCTACTTTCATGACTTTTTTTCAAAGTGTCATTATAAGCATTGTACATATCAAATGATAAGATATACATTTCTTAAAAATATTTGCATCACTTACCTCTTTGCTCAGTCGTCTCTTTCAATTCTCTATTATGCACCCTTCTACGATTGTATGTCACCTCGAAACTTTCTCTTTGCATAAGACCAATAAAACCCTTTCTATCACTGTTAGTAATTGATAGAGATCTTTATTGTCTTTTTAGAAAGTTACAACATAATTAAGAATATACTAGAAATCCTAACCTTGCTTCTTTCCTTCAATTCTCTATCTTTCTACCTTTAACCTTTTGCCTCCTAGAATGCGTCGAATACTTCTTCAAACTTTCCCTTGCAATAGTGTTTGAAAACACTGTTGAATTTCCGCTTCACTTCCTCAATTCCCCTTAAGCCGAATTCAACAAATCAGCCAGAATTCACTGTAGCGAATTCTGCTACAGTCCCAAGGATTTTCCTTCACCCGCACTCATATAGCAATTTCCTGTACCGAACTGCTCTTCCCCGCACAACACTAAATCGTAATCCTCTCTAGCAATTTACTGCCGCTTCCTTCAACAATACCCATAATCTGCACTTCCCCGAATATTTCCCTTCTTCAGCTTTCCGTTGCTTCTGTTCACTATTAACCTTATCTGTTCGAAGGCTTGCATGAAAACTAATCGGAATATAGAGGCTCACGTCAGTAAATGAATTTCTAATTCTTTCCCAAGTTTCTGATGGAAAAATCACAGCCATTGCATGCAATAACTGATCCTTCTCAAAAGCCGCATGAGATATCCAAGGGAAACAAACAGCAAACAGCAAACAGCAATCTTAATTTGCTACGATTTTAACACTTATGTCCTTTTTATTCCCTCACACCTTATACATGCATTAACTAGTGAAATGATAAGTGAAACCCAATATTTCAGTAATGTAATTATTAACGTTGTAGGGACCTATAAAGTTGGGAATTTAATAAGCTTACTTTACAGCAATTTAAGTTTTAATTAAATAATCTACTTAATTTACTATACTGTTGCCAAAGTTTTCGTAACTTAAAAATAATTTTTAAAATATTATTTGAACTGATTATTACCTGACATTTTGGATATTACAAATAAAGACTCCCCCGGTGATGACAGTGCATATGATTTTTGAGTTGTTGACAACCATTTTAACTTTCTTTATGAGTGAGAAGTAAGAAAGAAGAAATTTAGAGTTGAACTTGTTGTTATATGATATCTTTATGTAATTTCTATATTTTATGTTGTTTTGCTCTTTGTAATATTTGGATTTCAATTATATTTCGCGCAATTTATAACTTATTACTTTGTGTCTTATTTTTAAAAATTTTATAGTTTAATAGAAATTTAATATATCATCATTTAACATATTATTTCTGTATTATATAAAAATCATTTTTAACCTTTATTTTTACTTAACACAAATTTCGAATTTTAAGGCTTAGGCCACAAAATGCATGTTGACCACTAAACCACTACCCACGATCTCATAACCACCTCCATTCATGTAACTCCCTCACACGACAATAGATGAAATCAAACTCCCTCCTGCTTGACTTCCCTCAGTCACACGCAGGAACCCTAGCGACCCCCGCTCCCCCTCATCTCCCTCAGCTGCAAGTAGGAGTGGAGCATGTGAAGAGCCCGATCGAAGCTCCCCCACTCTCTGTTTATGCAATCCGACCCAAGTCAGTAGCCGTCAATCTCACGCGCATGACTTAGCTAGTCCGCTTCCAATCAAACCCTTGCACGGCCGTCGTCCATCCCTACCTAGATCAAACGACTCGACACCGTAACCCGACCAGCTCATGTACATGTCTAACCTCACCAACTTGAACTTTTACGCAGCTCGACCCAACCCCCTGCGACTCCAGACGACTGTCCCTACCCAAGCCGAGGCCCCCTCTCCCTTCTTATCTGTCTATTCAACCCGACTGTTCAACCTGATCGATCACACGCAAGCCAACCTATTCCTACTCACTCGACATGTTGCATTCGTCATCACTATTCCTACATTAAAATGTATGATTTTTTTTTCTTGCTTGCTTAAGCAGCAGGTTCAAAAGACTCTGTGTTTTATCGATCTTAGATCTGGTTGGAAAAAGTACAAGAACACATGAAAACCCACGTTTGTTGTATCTTTGATCTGGCTAGGAGAGATAAATTATACGAAGACCCCACATCCATCGTATCTTTGATCCGGCCCGGATGAACAAAGGCAAGTTCCTACTCGACACCCCCTACATAGGAGGCAGGATGTCGGGAGGCTATCGAAATTTAAATGACAAAAGATCCCCCACATAATTAATTTCAAACAATTTTTTTTTTCATTTTAAATGATTTAAAAAAATAATTTCATTTCAATTGATTTTAATATATATATATATATATATATATATATATATATAATTAAAAAAAAAAGTAATCTTGGCATTGAACTTGTGTGCTCATAAAATCTCAAGAAACAGTTAACCTGATGTTGGAAAATTTTCTGGATATTTTGACAGGGAAACGTAAGGCTGAAGACAAACAAAGTAAGGCAAAACTTGGCTCATGTATTTTGAACCTAACACAACTCTAAACTAGAAACCATACATGATTACTCGCCAATAACAAATTCTACAAGCACCAGTCAAATCCCTAGCTCTAAAACCTTACACAAATCAAAGAAGCCTGAACTAGATTTTTACCGCTCCATGTTGCATATAAGAGCTTCTAAACAAGAAGAGATTTCAAACCGTACTACTAGAGGGTGATCTTCTAGTGAAAGCATGATTGACAATTTGGAACAGGATTTTGATACGGGCGGGCGATCACTTGGAAAATATTAAAATTTTAAAAAGAAAATGACATACTTCTGCAGAATTGACAACTTGAGTGCTATCATCATTCACACTTAAGCATTTTGTACCTGTGCACCTTAGAATACCATGCTTAGCTATTATCAGCCCTTCTATATCGCATGAGTTTTGTACCAGAGGATTCATCCTACTAGAAGAGAAACACAAAGCTGACAAGCAGATGGATTTTTAAAATAATAATTTGCTCTGAGATGGGCCATGGGACATCGAACTATAGTTGACCTTTTTGGGATTGCAGACATGATTGATCAACCTGCATTGTGGATTACTTTGACTTGAATTTGTGATGCATATATTGTGATCAACAAATATTTATTAATAAAATGGGCAAGATAAAATGGAAAAAGATAAATCAAAGCGAAATATGCATAGAAGTTGCACAAAAAAATTTTCTAGATTTAACATTTCATGTAGCATACATAGGAATGAATAGAGAAAGAATATTAATATAGCCAGCCTGAATAGTTGGGACAAGGCTAATGATATTTGGTTTGCTAACAACGCTATTGCACTTAGTCATATCTGGTAGCCATGAAGTATTCCATGTGTAGCTTGACCTTGGCACGGCTCTTGGTGTGTCAGTAATTGTATTAAGATGTTTTTTTTTTTTTTTTCATGTAACAACCGCTAATGATTATCACTTGCTAAATTCATTGAGCAGATTTATGATTAGTTATACTATCATTTGAGTTCTTCATCATTACATCCATATACAATCAGATGATTAATGGTGCATTACAGAATAAAAAAATTATAATTTGTTATAATCTTAGTCATGTGGAACTTACTAATTTTAAATAAAATGATGAATAAATGGAAGTTGACTTTACGTAATTTATTGTTACTTAACAAAGCCTTGCTCAAACTTGGCGAGGTAATATTATCCGTTCAAGTTCATGTGGCGTCACATTTGCAGTTTTTAGCAGTTTTGTCATCGTCCAGTTCTTTGTTTGTGGAGCTGTGAGATTTTTCTTTTTATTTTGTTTAGATAGGATCATTGTTTTTTTTATTTACCAAGACTTGTCCTGAATATATCTTTGCACATATTACTGTAGATTAAAGCTCTTCATCTGTATGATTGCTTGAGGGCCAACAAAGCAACGTCCGCTTGGGGTCTGGAGGCTCGGGTTCCTTTTCTTGACAAAAATTTTATCAGAGTGGCAATGGATATTGATCCGGAATGGAAAATGGTAATTCCTGGCTTTCCAACCAATCTCATCCAGACTTTGTAAAATTGAATGCAATAGAATTTATTAGATTTATTCCACAACTTCCGTTGAATGAAAAGACGCCCTTCTTGTGGCAAATAATTCTTGAATTTTATTTAATTCATACTTCATACAAAGGTTGAATCTTTAAAAGAAATAGTATTAATACAATCTTGAAGCAATCTTGAAGCTTTCTGAAGAAGCTTCTGCTGGCTTGAGCTGAGCTAAACTATATATATATATAAACACACACATATATCTCTGGGGAGAGGCGTGGCTAAAGCTAATTGACATGTGACACAAATTTAATTGAAATGCTTTTTTTTATTTTTTTTTTTATTTTTGTTGGTTTTTTTTTATATGGGGAAGTGATTACTTTGCTATAAAGAAGGCTGATTTATTTGTTTATATGTTGACCTTTGCCAAATTTTCTTGGAAAGATTTTGTATTTTGTATTTCGTTTTACCTCTCTTTGAAATTATTTATAAAAATGGAGGTATTATTCTTTGTAATTATTGTTAAACTTGCTTTAACTATTCAGTTACTTGATTGCCTTTACATAATTAACATTTTATTTCATCTCCATTTGTAATATCTCCAACGGTTCTTCTTGGCTAGTTCAATTTACTAGATGTTAACTTGTTCATTTATCATGAATTCATTTTCTTAAAAGTTTCATTTAGTCTCGTTTAAGGTTGTCTTTCAGCATTTGCTCTAATTGATCAAATTTTATAAAACTTACTGCATTTGTTTTTAATTTGTAGTTGACTCATTGCGTTTAAGTTTCCACTGTTCTTGAAATCTTTTTGTTTCATGAAGATTCATGTAATATACTGCAAATTTTTATAATCTTATCATTTTCTTCACTTCGTTATCTTTCCATATTTGGTAAGTCGTGAAAATTTTTCATGTTCTATTTGCATGGTCAGGCCAGCATCTATGATTCATTCATTTACATGCTACTGAAATGATTGTATTTTCAATGAAATCCAGATTAGACCTGATCTTGGCCGCATTGAGAAATGGATTTTGCGCAATGCTTTTGATGATAATGATAAGCCATACTTACCGAAGGTTGGGAATTTTCTAGATAGTTTTTTTGACGATAATGCAATCATTTTTAAGGTACTAAAACTGAGCTTACTATACTCTTATTTTTGCTTTTAGCACATCCTTTACAGACAGAAGGAACAATTCAGTGATGGCGTTGGTTATAGCTGGATTGATGGTTTGAAGGACCATGCAAACGAACATGTAAATATTGGAAATTTATTATTATTTTTTCACTATTTGGGATTTTAAACATTTTCAAAAGTTAATATTTGCCTTTTCTGTTCTGATTATATTCTGAAAAAAAAAAGCATGGAAACATATTGATACATCGCTGGAATTCGTTTCTGCTCCAGGTTTCAGATACCATGTTGAATAATGCGAGTTTTGTGTATCCTGAGAATACCCCCTTTACAAAAGAGGCATACTACTACCGCACTATATTTGAGAAGTTTTTTCCTAAGGTAGGTGAACAATTTGAACTGCTTTTATTTGGCAATCTAGATTATTTGTTGTAGTGTAAGCCTTCGTTTGGGATGGCTTTCTTATTTGTCAAAGCAGCTTTTTAGTATAAAAATTTAATTTTTATACTAAAAAGCTGCTTTGAGAAACAGTAAGAAAGCCGCCCCAAAAGAAGCTTAAGTCGCATTGGTTTAGTGAGAACGTTTAGATTGCTGTTGAAATTGGCATTGGAGGTTGAAACTCAGCCAAGGAAAATGGAGAACGATCTTCTATCTCCTATGTTCCCATAGTAATTGCATAGTTATTGAGATTGATGATTCCTCTACACTTCAATTTGAGAATTCGTTTTGTTATTGAGGGAAAATTGTTAGGTGTGGACACCATTTAAAATGTAACACGTGGAGTGCATTTTTGTTGCACTTTTTTGTGTGCTTTACCTGTGTTTTTCCTGCATTTTAGTTGCGCTTTGATTGCTCTTTTGTTGCGTTTTTTTATTGCGTTTTGATTGTGTTTTACCTGCACTTTACCTATGCTTTGACTGCACTTAGCTTAAAGTTCGACGGACACATTAAATATATAAAGTAAAAAATAAATTCAATTGAATATCCACGTGCCCACTCCGGATGTATCTCTACGTCCGGTGTCCGCACCTAATAATTTTCCATTATTGAAATTGATGATTTTGATGAACAGAATGCTGCAAGATCAACAGTTCCTGGTGGCCCAAGTGTGGCCTGCAGTTCTGCTAAAGCAGTGGAATGGGATGCAGCTTGGTCTAAATGTCTCGACCCATCCGGCCGGGCGGCGGTCGGAGTTCATACTTCTGCATATGAATCAACTTCTTCCGAAGCTTCAGCTCAGGAGAATGGCTTTTCTGTGAATGGTATATCTGAGAAGAAGGTAGACTATTTTGAAGCAGCTGCAGCTACTATTTGACCGTTGGCTTCTATATATTAATGCTGGAATTAGCAAAGCAGGTAAAGATGTTTGGATAAGTAATTTTGTATTTGTCTATTTTGTTTTCCTAGACTTTACATATTGTTGTATGGGAAGGGCCTTTCTGTTTAGGATATTAGGAGTATTCTCTGTTCAAGTTGTAGAAATTTGCATGTTTATTTATACTATACAAATAATTTCGCCTAGGGTGTCAATATTTGACCCCATTCGAAAACTAGATTCAAACCCAACACGAAAATTCCAGGTTAGGGTCAACCCAGACCCGAAACTGGTCAGGTTTGAATTCAACAAATCGGCTCGTTTCAAAAACCGGGTTAGGTTTGGGTTGACCTAGTAACTTGAAAGTGACCCATTTTTTACCTGGAAACTACCCAGAAACTCGAGATTGACCCGTTTTTTACTCGAAAACTAGCAATTTTTTGTCCGTCCCAGATCATTCGGGTTGTGTCGGGTTGACCTGAACATGAAGCGGGTTGGGTTCAGGTTGACCTGAATAGTGTCGTGTCAGTTTAGGGTTCGACCCGAACTCAACCCATGATATGAAATTTACACTCCTAAATTTCACTCAAAATGAAATCACATCTCATAGGGAAGCTTATTTTGCTAAGGGAAAAAAATGGATAAGCATATCTTGATCAAAATTTTGATAAAAAGTTCTTTGAATGTACTTCCAAGTATTTGTAATATATAAATAATTAATATTGCATTAATATTTAAGTAAATTCAATAATTTTAATATTCTTCTCCATTTTTTTAATTAAAAAACTAAAATGTATATTTTTTTAATATTGAATTTATAAGATTTTATTTTGAAACAATTAGTTAATTTAATGACCATATAAATTTTGCATTTGAGTAGAAAAATATTTTAAATTTGTTATGAACTTATTATTTGGGGTAAATAACAACCTTTACATGTTATAACATTTTTTCAAATGATAAAGGAGTCTATTAATTCCTTGATAAATTATTCCATTTGCACAAAAGTTTTTAGAATTAGGTTTCGTTTGAGATAATTTGTTTTATAGGCTAGGTTTTTAGTATAATAGTCTTTTAAAATAGCAAAAAGATAGTAGAAAAAAATGTCTCAAATGAAGTTTTTATTGAAATATTTTATATTCCAATTAAATATAATAAAAAATGCATTCGAAATAAAAAAGATTATTTAATAAAAGTCTTTATTTGCATATTGTATTATGATATTAACTATTTTATTTAGCAATAGTAGGTAATAATTAATGTAATGTCATTTTAAATGTGAAAGTGCAATATTCTTCTAATAAATGGTTGAGTCAGAGAGCAGAAGTCCAAATTTTATTGCACAAACCTTAAAAAAGGTAGGTCAAATTTTACAATAGGTAAATAAATAAATTAGTTATAAAAAGGATTATTATTTATTATTAAGGATTTTAATAATTCAAAAAAAAATTATTATTTATTATTATGGATTTCTATTTTGATATTGAAATTTTTGATGAAATTTATTTTAAATAGTTCCTTAAAACATTGTATGTATTAAAACAAATTAAATATTTTCAATAGCAATATGTTAAAAATATGAAATATTTAATTATTTTTCATAAATAATATTTTTATGAAATTTTTATTTGGCTTTAAATGCTATTCCCCTCTTAAATGGGTTACTGGTTAATAAATATATATATTTTTAAATCTTATCATTTTAAGGTTTTTTTTTTAGTTGTGAGAAAAATTAAAAAATATATATATTTATTTTGCATAGTTAATGAATTAATGATTTAAAAGTTATCATGATTGCCACCTTTGAAGCTGGTGACTGGCTTTAATTTATTATTATTTTTTGTTTTAAAAAGCCTTTTTTAATAATCGTAAAAAAAAAATTAACAAAAAGAAAATGACATTAAAGAAAAGAAAAATAAACAACAAGACCTCAACCGAGCCACATCAATAGAGGTACAATCAACGAAAAATTAAAATTAGAATCGGGTCAACACGGACTTATACCGACACCTAGTTGCAAGGGAGGGGCATCCAGTGTGGATCCAAAAAAAGCATCAGAAGGCCACCACAGTTGCCCAACCCTGGCCATCACAGGTGTATGCAGAATAACTGCTTTCTCATCATCCAGATTTAAGCCAACAAAGACAGCCGAAACCATAAAGTAACCAAAAGCCACAGTCCATCAAAAGGGCCCAAGAAATCATTTATTTTTTGACTTGCATTTACGAAGTCTAATAATAGTATCCAACGAACTGGAAAACACCACCACCACCATATGCTAAA
Source organism: Dendrobium officinale (assembly GCA_019514585.1). Lineage (NCBI taxonomy): Eukaryota > Viridiplantae > Streptophyta > Magnoliopsida > Asparagales > Orchidaceae > Dendrobium > Dendrobium officinale. The sequence continues at coordinate 63,458,320 of CM033688.1, read as the reverse complement.
GAAACTGAGATAGCATCCGAAGACTCCACACTAATATTAATTAAAGGACTAGCTATAGAATTAACACCGCAATGAGGAATAATTAAATTCGCACAGCCATGAGCCACTGACAGAGGGTCCCCACCCACAACAACATCATAAGCCAGTGAGCCACCTGAATAATTCACAGTAAAAGAAACAGGGGCAACAAGGGGATTGACTGGTCCAACTAGAATAGAAACAGCGGTAACATCAGCATCAACAATAACCAAATCACCCATCGAATTAACAGGCAAAGGGACAAGAGAAACAGGCACCTGAATCTCCAAGTCATCAACTGGAGGAACATAGTGTAAGACAACAGGGGACAAAACATCAACATTTTCCTCTAATTTACTAACATCAAAACCCAAAACCTGCTCAGTATTCTCCATCACAGACGGGACAACAATATTCTCGACAGGTGTGGGGATTAAATTCAAGCTCGGTTTAGAGGCAACATTAGGCAAATCAGTTGAAAGAGGAAGACGACATTTCCCATGAACATGCCTGATACACTTACAAGCATAAAATGGGGGGGTGGGGGGGGGGGGGGGGGGGGGGGGGGAGGGGGGGGGGGGGGGGGGGGGGGGGGGGGTGGGGGGGGGGGGGGGGGGGGGGGGGGGGGGGGGGGGGGGGGGGGGGGGGGGGGGGGGGGGGGGGGGGGGGGGGGGGGGGGGTTGGATTTCCTCCAAAAGAACCTCTTGCACATAACTAAAATTCTCAGAACCTAACCAAACTTGATTTGGATAGGATTTAGTTATATCAAGCTCCACTAAAACACGAACAATGAATGGTCAGGATCCCACAAAAGTAGCCTCATCAATTTTTAGAGGTTTCCCAAAAATATGACCTAGCCCATGAAGAAGACGAGGGGTGTACAGTTGGGGACGAAGATGCGAAAAAGAGATCCAAATCGGTATGACAGGTGACTCAACACCAACATCCAAGCAGGGAGACCTTTTGTTAGTTCATATAACAGTTGAAAACAAGATAGGATCTACGACAAAAAAACCATACAATAGTCAAGATCATTTGCTAATTTGATCAGAATATGCGAAGGATCAAGCAAGGTAACAGAAACTTTGCAGTTTAGTTTTAGGTTAAAGAAAAAACTTGTGAATGTAATCAAAAGAATGTCGCTTAGAAGGGAAGAATCCAACTAAGGAAAATTGAAAAGGGATAGCTAACGCCTTGATTTCCTGGTCGAAAATCCAAAGAGAGGGCAAGCCACGGAACGTAGAGGTCCGTAAATCCGGAAAAGAAGAAACCGAAGAAGATCTAGCAAGTGAATCAAAAAATGAGCGCGAGTGAAACAAACCCCCTAAAAAATCAAGGTCACACAACTTATTCGGCACCACACTGACAATTACCAGAGAAAGACAAAAAAAAATCGTGAAATCAACAAAACAAGTAGAAAACAAAGAGAAGAAGTGAGTTTCTCTGAAATCCACGAGAGCACCTCGCGCGGAGGACTCTGTGGGGCGGGGGAAAACCTCAGCATGGCCCAGGGGAAGAAAACCCTAGCAGAGGGAAATGAGACCTCCCGGGAAATGGTGGCTCAATGATTTATTAGAAATAGACAAGGAATTATTATGTCTTTAACCAAAAAAAAAAAGAGATGGCACAAAAACAGTCAATAGAAATTCATATGAATATTATGTATTAAAAATAATATAATATTTCTTATATTTTTAACCTATAATTATTGGAAATATTTAGTTATTTATAATGCATAATATGTTAAAGATATTCTTAAAAATAAATTTCCTCAAAATTTCAATGCCAAAATTAAAATCATAGACAACAAATGACAAATATAAAAATTAAATTTTATTTAATTATTTTTAAAGCCAGGCATTCATTTAAGAGGCGACTGGCATTTGATTTTGATTGGACGACTTGCATGCTATGTCATGGGCCAATCGCTAACCATTCTTTTTTAAAAAAAAATAATTAATTTGTTTTTTATGATTACTTTATTTATCATATCCTATTTTAAAATATGTCCAAACTTATTTAATTTGTGTAATCATTTTTAAGAGCACAATAATTGGTTAAAGATTATAAAACATAAACTTTTACATATTTTTATTGTTTTTTTTTTCTGTTCAATTGCATCTAAAAATATATGTTGTTTAAGTAAATAATAGACTAATAATAGTGTATCATAATTATTATAAAATTACTTTATTCTAAAAAAATAATATATTCAGCAGATTATTCCATGTTATAGCATTTTTTATTAAAAAGAAGCTTGGTAAAACTTCTTCTAATGGCCCATTTGACCCCTTATTATTCATTATATTTTCCCTAAACATTCATCATGAGGTATGTCTGATTGGATTATTCATCTATGTAACATCTCAGATTTATTAAAGAGGGGTCAAAATGGGATGTGACGCTTCTTTCGGGTAAAAAGACTTGGTGACAATTCGAAATATTGTTATTTATACATGATTTTAGAAAATATATTTTGAAAATAATAATATTTTCATATTATTTAATTGGGCATAGTTATAAATTCACATTTCATTGAGTTAATTGCTGGGCCCATGATTTTGTGGCGCTAGGGGTGTAATTGAGCCGAGCGAGACTCGTTAAAAAGCTCATGAGCTAAGCATATCAAACCACAAACTGAGCTCGAGCTCAAACTGGAGCTTGATGCGGTTCGACTTGTTAGCTCGCGTGCCGGCTCGTCATTAATTAATTATATAATAATATATTTATTTATTAACTAATATATAGTTGGCAGGAGGTGGGACGAGAACCAAAGATGGAACTGAGGCTAGAATTCCAATTCTTGTGCAGGAATTTCGATTGACGGAACGTCGCAATGCATACCTTTTATGTGGAACATCATTAGCTAAATATATCCCTTAGAACTAGCATACCTTTTATTACCTATTTGCTTTTAAGTTTTCTAGAATATTCTATTGCACTTATATATACTAGTTGTAAGGAAGAGAATGTCATGATGAATATTATATCCCTTTTGAAGCTTTAAGCTTAGTTTGTTCTCTGTATTGGGATTTCTTTCTAGCATATCTGATTCTTTTGCTGATCCCACTACATCACTTAGAATAGCATATAGAATCTTAATCTCAACATAAATCTAAGTACCTCATATCCTCATATTTTTTTTTATCCCGTCGTATAATTTTTATTCTTCTGTATATCCAAAATCATGTTGCTATTTCTAGATTATTTGTATTGTAAATATCACATGCCATCAGGATTAGACAATATTGCTAATAGATTATTCACTACAATGAGGGATAAAAGCATTAGCCACATCGATATACCACTATGATCTCGTCACCTTGAGTGTGTTGCAAAATGTTGCACGACAATGAGAGATAAAAGCATTAGCCTCATCCACACCAAGGAATACAAAACCTCCTTATGGCACAATTCACTTAGTCACATGCGAGATCAAGATTATTCAATGTGAGATCAAGAGTTAGCTCGACTGGACACTTGCATCTTGAATCACGATGATTGTAGGAGGCAAGGTCACCAACGATCGAGAGAGCCATTCGATCAAAAAAATACTTTTTTTTTTCTTTTTTGGACTTCCAAATTTGCTTAGTAGGAGATTTAATCCCATTATCCTTCAAGTTTCAACTAAGGATAAATGAGGAAGCCTTCAAGTAGAAAGAGGTTAAAGAGTATGTCGTGCCTTCAATTGAAAATTGTTCATTGTAGTATCCTAGGAGGCCAATGATGTTGGGGTGATGGAGGCGAATGTGGGCTCCAAATATTTACACACTAACCTCTCCGCAGACCCCCTTTCTTTCTTCGTTTTCAGGTTGTTGAGGAGAGTTTTAACGCTTAAGTTATGAGGAAAATTTTTAGAAGGGATGATTGGGTTTTGAATTGGTATTACATAAGGATTTCACCGTATTTTTTTATAACTTTATGATCTGAGTTCAAATTTCCCATATGCGCAAGCCCCTATTGTTAATTATCTATCCCAGTAATTGGAGAGAACTTTCGATTAAGGCTAGTCGTCAAAAAATATACGTAGTGATATATGGTATCCGGCTTATAGTAGCAACATAATTTTGCACTTAAAGCGGATGGTGGGAGTGGTGGTGAGCTCGATCAAGATCCCATGATTCCATCATCATGGTCATCATTGTAACAACCCAATCTCTTATCTGTCAAGATATAATCCGCTTTGGCCTAAGAGCCTCACAATTTTGTCTTGTTGGTGTAACTTCTCAGTAGTTCACACATCCCCCCCACGCTTAACTACAAAGTTTCTTAAGTTAAATTCCAACCATTACTCCAAAAAGGTGTCTCGATGTTTAAGAGTTTAGCTTTTTTTACTTGAGGGGATTCACAATCTCCCCTACTTAAGTAACTAAAGTCCTCATTAGCATCGTTATCTCAAAATCATCTACCAGGCATATATGATTCTAGAGGTGGCCCCTATAAGTTCAAGTGGTGGCGCCTGTCATGTAGCTCTTTAGAATTCTCCCATGACATTGCACTTTTTGAGAATTTCACACAAATCTTCCCAAGGTGCAAACACTATACCACATGATTATGCATGAAAATAAAGCTAGTATAGAAGATAAGTAACAAGAGGGTCAATGTGCACACCCATTTACATATTCCAATTTAGTGAAAGGGCTGATAGCAGTCTAGATTCAGAGAATTCTAAATTTCACGTTTTCATGCATGCATTTAACATTTTAGAATACACTTGGTAATCATCTTTCCCTCTCTTTTGGTGATACAAAAGGGGCAGAATATTTGATGTTACAATAGAGATTTTGGATCATAATTCATGAAAACTCTATAAAGTGTTCATGCATTTCTGTCTATCAATTGTTCGCTGCCTTTAACTTGAGTCTTACATAGAGTATTCAAGAAGGTTAACTAATTTACTCAAACTTATCTTTATCCTATCCTTGGCACATGATCGCCATCATAAGAGAGGATGTGGTTGTCAACTTTTGTTGATTTTTTATGATCATATGTAGTTCATTGTCACTTGGACCAATAGCTTTACTGAGAATGTGACTAGGATCATATTCACATGCATTATGAAAAAGCACCTAATATCTTGATAAACATGCTACTCCATTTAGGGGTTTTCATTATTTAAAAAATAATCATGCAGCAAATAGTTAATTACCCATCCCGATAACGGGAGAGAACTTTCGATTAAGGCTAGTCATCAAACATATACGTAGAGATACATAGTATATGGTGTATAAAAGCAGCATGATTTTGCACTTAAAGCGGATGGTCGGAGGAGTGATGGTGAGCCCAATCAAGATCCAATGGTTCCATCATCCTAGGCTATCATTGTAACAACCCAAGATCTAAACTATCAATATATAATTAGCTTTGGACTAGGAGCCTCACAATTTTGTCATGTTGGTTAGGGGTGTCAATATTTGACCAACACGAAAATCTGACTCTTGACCCAAATATTTCGAGTTTAACCTGACCCGATTTTAAAAAGGGTCAGGTTCGGGTTGACCCATCGGGTTGTCGGGTCAACCCACTAACCGGTTTAAATCAGTTGCCCGCGCGAACACGCGCCCTGCCCATTGCAGTTACATGCGCAATCACTCCTGCCAGCCCGCCCCCCTCACGCCTGAGGCTGCCTGTGTACGTGCTCGCGCGAGCCCACGCACCTGTCAGCATGCACTCGCTTTCGTTGGCGCCAGCCCGCACGCACCCACTTTCGCCCGCGCCTTCTCTCACGCACCCGTTCATGCCCGCCAACATGCACTTGCACACTCCCGCTCGAGCCCGCACGTTTCGTGTCAGGTCGGGTGAACCTGGCAACCCGATGGGTCAGGTCCGGGTCCGTATTTTTGACCCGTTTACATACCCGAGCAGGGTTAAGGTTGACCCTTTTGAACCCGAGTCAGTTCCGGCTTCGACCTGAACGCGACCCGTCACCCGAAATTGACACCCCTAATATTGATGTAACTTCCCAAGAGTTCACCCATCCCCCATGCTTAACTGTGGAGTTTCTTAAATTAAATTCCAACAATTTCACCAAAAGTCTTCTCAATGTTTAAGAGATTAATTTCTTTTACTTAAGAGGGTTCACAATCTCCCCTACTTAAATAATTAAAGTCCTCATTAGCATCTTTATCCCAGAATCATCTACCAGGCATATAAGATTCTAGAGGTGGCCCATGCAAGTTCAAATGATAGCACCCGTCATGTAGCACTTTATCTCATATATGATTCAAGAGGTGGCTCCCATGATATAGCACTTTGTCTTGTATGACATTTAGTTCCCATATTTAAACTAGTGTATTGCTCTAAGATCATTTGTAATAGCCCAAGATTTTAATTATCGAGATACTGTCTATTTTGGCCTAAGAGCCTCACAGTTTTGTCTAGTTGGTGTAACTTCCCAGTAGGTCACATATCCTAGAATTACTCTGAGATAAGCACGTTTAACTGCAGAGTTTCTTAAATAAAATTTCAACCATTACACCAAAAGGCGCTTCGATGTTTAAGAGATTAACTTCTTTTACTTAAAGGGTTTCATAATCATACTCACTAGTCTACTTAGTCAAAGGAGGCAATAACCTCAACCTGATAGAAGGATCTTTGTTAGTAGTCATGGGTTGCTTCGTCTAAGGGTACCTTATAGACATGGGGTGAATATTTGCCTAAGGGGATAAATTTAAATCCACCCTAGCTAACAGAGGGCTTTGTGCCATATTGATTATATCCTATTGATTTATATCTCAAGGATTTTGATGTCATTAGGGAACATACGAGCTCTGACCATGATCGTAATTTAACGATGTTATTTGGCAGCAAAATCATCGGGTTCAGAGGGTCTTAGTCATAACAGTTTACCTGTGGAGCCATTTAGCAATAAGACCCACAATGTGGTGCCATTTGGGGTCAAAACCACCGGTTAGAGGACACGTGCCATATCTTTACTAACAAACGACTGTTTGAGAATAAATCCTAATAATATTATTGACAATACATTAGCTTTTTGTGAGCTAAAGTAATTTTAGAATTTGTCCACATCGACAAATTATTTTGGAGGGTGGATTGATTTTGCTTTAAGTAGTTAATGATTTATTTCAATTTTAAATATTTTAAATATTTTAGGCTTTGACATTTTTGTAGTTTTGAATTTTTCATGAAAATTTAGGAGGTACTTTGAAATATTTGTGATCCCTTCCCGTTGATATTTTTTATCAACACGGCCATCATCAATATTTTTTATGGGTAATTTTATTTCATCAGGTCGAACCTTGACGACACAGGATCGGGTTTGTCGTTAGCTTTATGCCTTTGTTAATAAAATTTCCATATTGAGGGACTTTAAAACTTAATATGAATGTATAAAATAAATATTTTGATCGACACCATGACTGTATGATTATTTGATAGCTCAAACAGTGTCAACTCTTATATGCCCACATAGAAGGATCGGGCTAGATATTAGATTCATTTCTCATCCTATGAAGTATCCCCAGTCATCACATGTGTACCCATAACACACTCGTCAGGGCCTATGCGGGTATTTAGTTGTAATATGTATGCGTATGATATGCATGCACCAGTTCGCATTTTAATACATAATGGTGGTTTGCAACTTTTGGAGGTCAGCTACTGTAATCTTGAGCTAGAGGTGAGGCATAGTGATTTGGCTCGACGATTTAGAGATGGTGTTTGACTTTTGAGTATGGTAAGGTGGGAATGCAGAGATTGTTCGAGTCATAGAAGCAAAGAAAATGAATAAATCATTTTTACTCTCATTTTAATGACGATGTGTTGCTGCTCGAGACTTGCCGCGTCCGAGGTTGGTGATTTATGGGTTGTTTCAGCGCCGCTCGACAAGCATTTTAGCTGGATTTACTGGATCCTTCAAAGAGACCGAGGTATGTTTTAATTTTATTTTTTTAATTGGTTAGATTAATAATAATAATAATAATAAGTTATTATTATTATTAAACCATGAAATGATATAAACATGTCAATTGCTTGAAATTGTCTTGATTCACGTGCATTTCATCTCTAAATGATTGCTGATCTTATCACATGATTTCTTTGAACAAAATTACAGTCTATTTCGAGTATTGTTGACATTCTGAATGTAATGATGAAATTCATTATGGGATCGAAATTTGTTTAGGCGATGTCGTGTGTTAATTTCCTCGATTTGTGCTCATAGCCTCATAATCTGTGCCTATCTCTTCACGCGATTTTAATTAAGAAAAGTTATGGTCATTTTAGGTTGATGACAGCAATTCGAAAGTAATGGTGAAGTCTGTTTTGCAATTGGAAGTCGTTTGTGAAACATCAAGCATCAATTTCGGCTGTTGATAATCCGTTTTGATCGATCTTGTTCGATTTGATTGCGAGGGGTTCCCTCTCATACTAATTCAACTTTTAAATTGCAACAACGTAGTCCGTTTAGCAATTAGAGGTCGTTTGACCCTTCATGTGACTCGCTGCGCTGACACACGTGTCATTTAATTCACTAATCTTACCCTATTTTACGTATTTTGATGTAACCCTAAACAAAGAAAAAGTATGTTGGGCTCTAAGTGGAATGTGTACTAGTGGCATTCATTGTGTAGTTTGAAGCATTTTTGACACATTTTGAAATACAAATTTGCCACATTCATCGTAATGTTTGAACTAATATTAGAAATGAGTTTGAATCAAATTTGAACTGATTTAATTTTGTATAAAATATTTTTGAAGGACTATTTATTTTAATGAATACTTGGTAAAGTTTTGAGATTAGTTCTTATTAAAAATATTTTGGTCCAAATTATAATTAGGAGGGTATTTATTCAATAAATAAAAGAAGGATTTACATATATATTATTTTATTTCATATTATTTATATATTTAACCTTTAAAATTTTATAAAATGATTTAAATAGTAATAATAAAATAGAGGAGTAATATATTTGATATTATAATTTTATATGATTAAAGTATCATATTTTAATTTTAGATATTAGATATAATCAGTTCACGACAACAATTCCCGCATCGTACTTCCAGCGTTCATCGACACCCTCGCTTCTCTTCCTTGTGCGGGCGCTTGCTTAACATTTCCGAGATTTTTTGGGAGTTCCGTTCTTCTCTTTGCTTTGTCTAGATTTCAGCTGAGTCCCACTTAGCTTCTTTTGTGTTCTTGTTGCTAAAGTCAGAGGGAACTGAGAATCTACCAAAGAAGAGAGCTAGGATTGCTTCATGGCTCTCCACGCCGCTGCACCTTGCATTAGAGGCCCTGCTTCAAATCCTCAGCTTCAGTCCAGAAAATTTTCCTCCTTTCCCTTGGCTTGTGGTAGGAGGCGATGCATCCGAGCGGCCATCTCCCTTTCTGCTATCTCCTCATGTTCTTCTTTCCTGGATAGAAGATCCCGAGGTTTGGAGCTTCCTTCTTTCTTAGTTTACATTTTTTCTTGAGAAATAGGCAGATTGTATAGAATTTCATGACTTGCATTTAGGGCTGTTTGGATTTAACTCTAGTAAATCAAGTAAATCCGGATTTAATAAATCCTGAGTGTGTTAAATCCTGAAAATTGTCTGACTACATATCTGTTAAATCCTATGAAAATTGTTTGACAATGTAATGCAATATTTGAGATGGTTATTTGGAGTATGATTTGTATTTAAGAAATTACAATGAAATAAAAATAATTATTAAAAATAAATTTTGTTCGGAAATCAAAATAAAGCCGCATAGCAGCGATGACAACATATGCAATATTATAAGAATGCAATTAAATATAATTTTTTTTTAATCTCTTGACAGTTCAACCATAGCTTGCTCTCAAGTTGATTTTCGTTGTTGCTTCAGAAATTACGTGTGGATTAATGCGTAATTAAATAATCTATCAAAATGAAATTTATTTTCACTTAATAATATAAAATCTTACATGTGCTTCCCAGAAATTGTTGTCGATTGAATGCTGCTTTGCATCACCTTGAATTCTCTTGCTAATAGTTACGTGCATGTTAGGATTTTCATCATAGACTAGTAATTTACCGAATTTGCTATCATGCTACATTTCAGTTTGAGATATGTTGAAATATATGTCATATTTATGATAGCGTCCAATAAAATTATACGACATTGTATAAACATAAACAATATTAATCTGTATGTCAAAGAAAATTCTTGCTTATGAATTAATTCTTAAAATTTACCTTTTCAAATGCTAAATGTTCTCTTCATTATATTGCTTGACTGCACATGCTGATGATTGTACAACTTAGTATTTACGAGATGTTTCTCTATGGTACTCAATTAAATGATAGCGAAATTTTGTGAATAGTGCTATTAGTTTGTTGATGTTAGCATACATAGAAACTACCAAATAATATTTATCAAGTAGCATTCTAAAGTTTCATTTCTCAACTGCCCATTACAACCCTCTTATATCAATTACCCTTTGTAACCATAAGCCACGTAGACAAACTGGTGTCAAATGAGTTTGCTTTCATAATATTATGTGAAGTGAAGCATTTTTTATTTCAGTTTCGATTTTGCATTCTTCTGCTGATGAGTATGGGTATGTGAGTATTGTCTATGACTCTGATGATATTTTAAAAAGTAATAGTAAAATTATGGATTTACTTTTATAAATGGATGACTGTGATTCTGTAGTAAGTAAATTAATCAATTCTTCTACTAAAGAAACAATTTATCATAACAGTAAATTAAAGGAACGACTCATTATTTTGAATGAATATTGGAAAAACACACACAATTGCTTATAAGTATGTATATATGTAACTCCTTTGAGAAAAATAGCTAGTTGTTCATGTGCTAACATATTTCTGGTATACCTTATAATGGAACAATTGCTTATAGCACTAAATTAAAATAACAATTCAGTATTTTGCGTGAATGTAAGAAAAATCATTTTGCGTGAATGTAAGAAAAATCATACAATTACTTTTAAGTATGTGGACGTGCAACACCTTTAAGAAAAAATAGTCTGCTGTTCATTGGCTAATATGTACTTGGTGTTCTTATTAAACCCCGATTAACTAATAACATATTCAGCTATTTGAATGCCTATGCAGGTGGCTTAAAAAAATTATATGACTGCAGTGGATTGCCTGAAGTATATTGGCTATGTATTGTTATTTAGTGCGTAGCCTGATAAATATGAACCATTATATTCTTGGCTCCTCATCTAATAAACTATTTTTCTTGATAATTGATGAAATCATATTTCTTATTATATTATTAAGTTCAACGTGTACATCGACTATGTTACAAATTTTTATCAGAAATGATTCATTGAAGATAATTAGACATATTACCATAGAATAGAGCTTAAATAAGAATGAGAATAACGTGGGTAAAGATGTTATATACAAATCGAAGTCATAATAATCATGATATTAAAGAATAAAATTGTGGGTGGCGATTAAGCACATACTCAATCCAAGTGCATAAGAGTGGTTCATCTCATGTCATTAATGTGATCTTATTACAATTATTTTTTAGTAGAGCCTCGTATACAACAATGATTTCTTTTGTTGATATATGTCTAAGCTGCTTAGTTTAGCCAAATATTCATGTATAGTGAATGTGCACATTTCATCAATTTTTTTGATAATTGTTTTTATATTCTCATTATAATGAATTAACAAATTGTTTAGTGTTTCTTTATATACATTTTCTTACTGAGTCTGGTATTCCTATCTTCGTCTTCAATCTTTTGCTTTGACTCATAGGTGCTGCACTTGGTTGTCTTCCAATCTCCTCATCCACAACTACATAAGCCTAAATTTCATATGATACATTTTTTTCCACATAACTCACCTTATTCACGTACAAAAAATTATCACCAATTGGTTCAACCTCTTTCTATTTTAGATCTTGCCTATGACTAACGTTTTGAGTGGACTATGCTACTTTTTCTAATGTGATGTTGTCCCCACAATTTTTTTCGAAGACATCATAAATGATGAAATGTATTCTTACGGAACCTTGCCAACTCTGGGTTATCCTAAAATAAATAGAGAAAAATTAGAATTAAGGATTAACAGAAGCCAAGTAATCAACAAATTATTAAAATATTTTTGTACAAATTATGAAAAATATTTTTGTTTAAATTCTATCAATATTATCTCATCCTAACCTTCATCAATTGTTATGGGTAAATACAGATTTTCGTCTCATATCCAAACATTATGATTTAATAGTTGATATATTATACAAATATTAGATTTCATATTCTTATGCCTTGTTATGATTACGACTTTAGTATAATTCGTTTTCGACTTCAGACAATGTTTCCTTTTTTAGTAAGTTGTTTTTGATGTTCTCACATAGGAATTGCTTCTTAAGTAGCTCGTCTAAAACACAATTATGATGCTAATGATATTTTGGTGTTTTATTTGTGCACTTTGGTTGGCCAGTGTTGATTGAATTTTGGGGCGGAACCCCCTTGGGTCAGGGGGGAATTGGCCCCCCCCCCCCCCACAAAAAAAAATATATATAAAAAAATCTTTATTATATAATTCTTTAGGTATTTTAGTCTTTATTATAAGGGTTTTCCCCCGCTAGGGGGCGCTGCCCCCTTGCACCCTCGACAATTACTTATAAGTTTACCCCCCATGAAAATTAAGGCGGTTTCGCCCCTGACTGAATTGTTTTTGTCAAGACACAAGTTAACACTTGAGTTGTCTTGTTTAGAGACTTTTCCTTTAATATTCTCTTCATTATTGCTACAAGATTAATGAAGTACTATTTATATCCAAATAAATTAAGACAAAAATAACAAATAAATTTAAACAATATAATGGTTTATTAAATATTATATATGTAATGAAAATATTTCATTGCTATACTTATTTTTTATATGTTGATGTTCAATACCGTTATAAGATATATAGTTGATCTTCGAGGATTTCTTATCACTCAATTTGTCTAAGCTGTCAAATGCATTAGAGATAGAAATAAGTGACACGATTCTATCAGTTATTGAGGAAAATAGTTTGTCTGGTGAGTAGCTGAGAGTATGAAGACCCATGTTCAACAAGCTATGCATTGGGTAGCAATATATAGCTGATATACTTTCAGGTCATCCATTGTGGTCATATAATTATTTTAGGCTACTCGTAGAATCATTCCAACAGGTGAAGATGTTATTGGTTAGTCGCAATTTGATAAGGCACCCAAGATAAATAACTAGTTATTTTTCTATAAGGGGTTGCACATGCTCATACTTACATGCAAATGTGTGAGTTTTTCTAGTATTTACTTGAAATATTGAACTGCAACTTTATGCTGGTGTTTTGAACGATTGTTTGTAGGGCAATAAAATTTATTAAATTACAATGCAAAAATTGATTGTCATCCATTTGTATGATCAAATAATAATTTTATATTTATTTTAAAAATAACATTGGAGTCTTAGATGGTACCCACATTCTACTAGTAATTAATAGAGGAATGCAAAATTGACACTGGAATATAAAAGACTTCGCTTTATAAAATGTTATGATAGTAATTTTGTTTGATTGCCAGTTTGTCTACATATCTTCTTGTTGAGAGGGGTCTGCAGTTAATATAAGAGTGTTGTGATGAGCAGTGGAGAAATGAGACTTCAAAGTGCCACTTAGTAAATATTATTTGGTAGATTTGGATTACGTTAATACCGACAAACTAATGACACCGTTCACGAGATTTTGGTATTATTTAAATGAGTACGTGGAAAAAAAAAATCTCATAAGTACTCAGTGGAGTAGGAGTTGTATAAGCATCGATATATGCAATTACGCAACATTGTGGAGAAAATCTTTGGCAATAGGAAAGAGAGATTTCAAGTATTAACTCATATGTGATAATTTCTTCTGACGATACAAGTCCTATATTATTCCTGCTTTTGTAGTGTTGCTTAATTTTGTTGGATGCTACTACGAACATGACATATCTAATTTTTCTATAAAATTACACTAATTTTTCTTTAATAATATAAAATCTTACACGAGTTTCTCACAAATTTATGATGATTGAATGTCTCACTACGTCAACTTGAATTCTCTCCTCCATAGTAGCATGATTGTTAGGATCAGACTTTTAATAGGACACAATGGAGAAAAAGGATTCATGTAGCCGACCCCACGTAGTGGGATAAAGGCTTGATGTTGTTGTTGTTGTTGTAAAGAAAAATTAGTATAATTTTATAGATCAGGTAATAACACATTAATCTACTTGCAATCATTAAATCAATTAAGTACGCTGATCAACTGGAGTGCATATTGTGTTTGAGTTGACCAGAGATAAATTTTATATTTAATTGCATTGGATATCTTATTGCCTATTTTGTCCACATTGTTGTGCAATTTTATTTCTGTTGATCACTGACCCACTAACTCCTCATAACTCCTTCATGATGGGTGGCAGGAATCGAACCGACGCCTCTCTCTCGCGAACTATTCGCTCACTCTCTTGTTCTCTATTTCCTACACGTAGGAACACCCCCCCCCCCAGCTCGCTCGCTTGCTGTCTCATTCTATAATCACCATATGCAGGAAATGTCCCAGGAAAGGACCAAAATCGCTCTCCTTCTCTTTTTTCACTCAACCTCCTACATGTAGACGCGAGATGATCCCTCCTCGCTCGTCTACCTCTCTATCGCTCGACCCCAGCCGAAGCCGCATGAAAGGATTCGGTGCGCCCCTCTCTCAATATTCTTGTGCCGCACGCAGGAGCCGCACCTGACCCCTCTCTCCCTCCCGATTCACTCCCGCGATTTGTCCTCATGCTCGACCCAAAGCCCATCGTCCCTCACAGATGATCTCTCTGCGCCGAACTAAATCACATGCGGAGGCTGCACTCCCTATCTCTTTCCTCCCTCAGCTGTATGCATGAATAGAGGCCCAACCCCCTTTCTTGTTCACTCACCCGCACACAGGAATAGAGGTCTAACTCCCTATTCATCCCGCTATGTGATTCGTCCTCACACGTAAGAACCTAGATACGATCGCAACTCTAATCCGCACATTGCCTCAGCCGTGTCCAGCCTCCCACACCAACATTCGACTCAGCATAGAAGAACCCGTGTTTGTCGTATTTTTGATCCGGCCGGGAGAAGAATAAGAACAAAAGAAGACCTTACATCCATTGTATCTTTGATTCGGTTGGGAATAACATGAATTATACAAAGTCCCAACATCCATTATATCTTCAATTTGACCGGGATGAGCAAAGGCGAGTGCCTACTTGATACCCCTTGCATGGGGTTCGAGATGTTTGAAGATTGCCAAAATTTTAAATAACAAAAGATCCCCACATAATTAATTTCAAACAAAATTTTGTCCTTTTAAATGATTAAAAAAATCATGTCATTTCAATTGATTTAAAAAATAAAAAGATAAACAAAATAAATTAAAATAAAAAAAGTGGGGTAAAAAGATTATTCTTGGTATTGAACAAAAATTTTTATGTGGTATGAATAGATACAAATTTTAAAATGGTGAACTTGAATGAGGGAGAAAGATAACCCAGGAAAAATATTTTGAAAATAAAGAACCCAAATATAGTTGTTTCACAACTCTAAAGATTTAAATGAGTTTACCAGATTTTTTTTTCTAAGCAATAATTGGCAGATCTGAAATGAATTCAACTGAACGAACCCTTAATGTCATGGGCAATTTGGTTTAGAAACTGGCATTCCGTAGCTAGTAGGTTTTGCAGAAGGAAATTATTTACGAAGAAGACAAAATAATTCGAAAAAGAGTTAAGAAGAATTCAACTTCTTTTCTTTGTTAGTACTAGAAGTCGTTTGTTGAGTTGGAAAATGGAGTTAATATCCAGCAGGCCTTTTGTCTATACTCCTGTAGTCTTAATTGTGATTCATAAGCTTGCTTTTATTATTCCGTTCTTTTCATTATTAAACATATCGTATAGCTACTAACCACCTGTCGATCATACTATTTATTTGACTACAGATTGTATAAAAGCACTTTCAGCTAGTAATGACCTTCCTATCGATAATTCATCTCTCGTTGTTTGCTTTGGAGAAATGCTTATTGATTTTGTGCCAACTACAAACGGACTATCATTGTCTGAAGCTCCTGCATTCAAGAAGGCACCTGGAGGTGCACCTGCTAATGTTGCTGTGGGCATAGCTCGCCTTGGTGGTCAGTCAGCTTTTATTGGGAAGGTAGATTGAGAGTACTCACTGTTTAACACTTGCTGCTTAAGGAATGATGGATTCTATTTTATTATAAAAATATATTTTTTTTCTTTGTGTGGCTTTCTACATGAGGTAAGGAAGCAACTCATTTCCTGAATGATTCCTCTTGCTTATTTTATGCGTTGCTATGTTCAGACACAGCCTTGTTCTTTGCAATATTTACCTAATTAAGGCTTCGTTGGATTACGGCTTTTTTATTGCTTCTTAAAACAACTTTTGAGTATAAAAATTTTAATTTTTGCACTAGAAAGCTGTTTTAAGAAGCATCATGAAAGCCGTCCCAAACGAAGCCTAAATCTCCTGCTACTTCCAAGATTGGATTAATTTTATACCAAGTGTGAAACTTCATGTCGGTTTCATTTCTGAGGAGCCTGTAACAGTGAAATTTACTTCCATACCTATCAAAAAAACCTCCACTTGCTTGGGAAATATGCAAAAAATGATTTTTTTTCTTTCTTGGGTCGTTGTACTTCAATTTAAATTGCTTCATCAATACAATGGGTTTCTACAACTGATTGCCAAGGAGACAAAAGGGTACGCACATTTTTATGATAGAATGCATCTCTTGATGACACATTTGTTGGAGTGTGGACCAATAAGATTTGAGTTGAGACCAAAGCACTAATTGATGGACATCCATCAACTCAAAATTTATATTGAGTAAAGGCCACTGCTACTATATTACCAAACTCTAGTTTCACTTTTTTCACTGCATAACAATTCCCTGTGTGAGTGTCCTCCATATTGATCATCACTCTTTTTAGAATGAAAGTTTTTGAACACTATGGCTTCATTTGGGACGGATTTCTTTCTGCTTCCTAAACTCGCTTTTTAGAACAAAAATTTTAATTTTTGTACAAGAAAGTTGCTTTAAGAAGCAGAAAGAAAATTGTCCCAAACAAAGCCTATGTCTGCAATCATGTGGTTGGATTTTATACCACTTTGTAGGAGGTTAGAATTTGGGAGCTCAAGTTGAACCCATGTATGAGTAACAACCCAAAAGCTTGAGGTAATATGTTAGGGCCACTAATACTATATTAGGTTCTCAACTCTCGCTTTACTTCTATCGTGGGCTTATTTTTTGATTTCACAGTTTCATTCTGGATTTTTACAAAATTGGCTTATAATGACTTGTCAATTTTGAAGGCTCATGTGGCGTAAAAAGGTCTGTAATGATCCATTTTTTTTGCTTTTCCCTTTTACCATTGCCATAACATAATATTTTAACTCATTACTACTTCGCTCTTTTGAATTCCTTGCTTGATGAATATATGGCATATTAAACTTGTTAAACCTTCAAAATACATTGTTTATGAAATTTGCTCAAACCGAACTATGATTTGTAGCCCTTTAAAACCTCAAAATTTAAGAAATATTTTATATTGGCATTATCATTTCTTTTAGCGGTGCCATTTCTTGAGCCTATGTTCTCATAATATTTACATGGGATCATAAAGCTCTTTACGGCCTGAATTCAGGTCTTTTCCTTCAAGTGAAGAGCATTTAAATAGCCTACTGGAGCTTGTAAACTGGATCCTGAGAAAATGTACCCTATAAGATAAAACCAATGAGTCTAAGTGGTAATTAATTCTTCCTTTCTATTGTTGTTTTGTATCATGTCGTATTTATCTGCATCTCTGAGTTGTTCATTAACATCCACAGGTTGGTGAAGATGAGTTTGGATATATGCTAGCTGATATTTTGAAGAAAAACAACGTGAACAGTCAGGGAATGCGCTTTGATTCTGGTGCTAGAACGGCCTTGGCTTTTGTCACATTGAGAAATGATGGAGAGCGAGAATTCATGTTTTATCGCAATCCAAGCGCTGATATGCTTCTGGAAGAAGGAGAGCTGGACTTTGATATTATTAGGAAGGTGTGCTGGAAAATAATGCAATTATAATCACGTTCATACTTCCAAAAGTAGTGCCATCTTCAATATTCATGATTTGATAGTTTGTACATTCATAATATTTCTATCATATTTAGGCAAAAATCTTCCACTTTGGATCTATAAGTCTTATCACAGAACCATGCAAATCTGCTCATGTTGCAGCAGCTAAAGCTGCTAAGGACGCTGGAGTGCTTCTTTCCTATGACCCTAACCTGAGACTTCCATTATGGCCTTCTGCAGAGAGTGCTAGAGAGGGAATTCTTAGCATATGGGATGCCGCTGATATCATAAAGGTACACTTTACTGATCTGCAGTCGGAATGAAATTTCTTGGCATATTTTTTCTTCTAATTGTGGAGCAGTCTAAATTATAAAAACACGTTACTGACTCTGTTTAAATTCATGAGACAGATAAACGAGGAGGAAATATCTTTCTTGACTAGAGGAGAAAATCCATATGATGATGCAGTCGTTCATAAACTTTTCCATCCAAATCTCAAACTGCTTCTTGTCACTGAAGGTCCAAATGGTTGCAGATATTATTCCAAGGTGTATTTTATTCCTTTGAGATATGTGAAAATGCTTATTTCGATGATATATAATGTGTGGACACTGATAATCATGACATAGACGTATGGACTTGACAGTTGCAAAAAGTAGCCCACGACATGTCAGGGGCATGACATGTTTTAATAAATTATTAATATGAAATATGTAATCAAAACATGAAATGCTGTATATATGAGCAATTATTTGGTGCGTACATCGGACGTAGAGATGCATCCGGATACTAAGTATCTTTTGCTTAAGCTCTGCATACACTCTGCTTATTTACTGTGTATATAATGCATATTTGTAAATAAGCAGTAAAAATTTAGTTATGAAGATTTGTTGCATATTTGTTGTGTTTACAAATACGCAGTGTAAGCAGAACATATGCAGAGTATAAGCAGAGCATACACAGTGCATCCAGTAATCCGGACGCATCTCTAAGTACGATGTCCGCACCTAATAATCTCTCCTATATATACGCAGTGCACCCACCACCTTGGTCATAGCCACCACCATCATAGCCACCGCCGAGAACCACTTGAAAGCCGCACACCACCACCATCACCTATTCCTCTAAAAATTTTGGAGTATTATTTTCATCCTTACATTGATGAAAAATATTTATGAAAGAAAAATATGATTGAAATAAATGAAGATGAAAAAGATTGAGAAACATTGAACTCCACATGATGAGGGAAGGGAGAGATCAATTTGTTATAATAAAGACTCAAATAAAGATCCCCTCGTTGATTACAGTCATGGTTTAAAATTGTGCAAAAGAGGCACGCCTCAGTGCAATTTTAAACTTTTAAGCCTCAAATCCTACGCAATGAGAGCTTGCATTGAGGTGTACGCCTCAAATTCACTGAGGCGCGCCTCGCCTCATGTTTTAGAGGCCTCCGCCTCTTAAAAAAAAAAAAAAAACCCTCGGTACCACTCTGTACAACAATGTTGGGTACCACTCGGTACACGCACGGTACCGCTCAGTACATGCTCGGTACCGCTAGTTAAATAGTCGGTTCCACTATGTACATGCTCGGTATCTTTCTTTACAAACGACTTACGAAGTATAAAAATAAGCAGAACTTCAAAATTACCCCCGCAAGGGCGCTGCCCCTTGGAACCCCGATTGTCGAGCATATTGTTGTATTCATCATCTTTAGTAATAGTTGTTAGTGTTAGTTTGCTTCTTCATGAGTGCATGCTTTCTATAAGTTTTCTTCATGAGTGCATGCTTTGATTGGGAGACATTGGACTCTATAGGAGAGGAGGAAGGGGAGAGAGTAGTTCATCATAATGATGATTCAAATGAAGACCCCCTTAGTGATGACAGTGCTGATGACTTATGAGTTTTTATGTGATATGTCATTGCTATTTATTTCTGGAATTATAAGTTAATGAAAATAATATTGTGATTTGGGAAAGATAGAATTTGAGTTGAACTATATTTCATATTGTCTTATTATTGAGATATTTTGATTTCACTTCATATCTTGTGTCTTTTTATGTTTTATATTTTTTACTCATTAGTATATAAAAAATTTATCATTTTATGTTTACGCAATCTTTAGATTTTGAGGCTTACGCCTCGCCTCACGAACAAAAAAATGTCTCAATACTCGATTACATAATTTTAAACATTGCTCGCTGAGCTCATCAACCAAGAGGTTCAGAAGTTGATAGAGGTTGACTTCATTAGAGAGGTTTAGTACTAAGACTGGATCTCTAATGTGCTTATGGTATATAAGGCAAGAAAAGTAGAGGATGTGTGTGGACTTCACTAGCTTGAATTTGGCATGCCCCAAGGATGACTACCCAGTGCTCAGGATTGATGCCTCAGTCAATTATCAGTAGGGTATTTAGTGATGAGCTTCTTGGATGCATTCTCAGGCTATCACCAAATAAGAATGCATTTTGGCGATTATGAGAAAACCTCTATCATCACCACAGAAGGCCTGTATTGTTATAAGGTCATACCTTTGGACTAAAGAATATAGGGGCAACCTATCAAATAATGATCGGTCAAGGCTTTAAAGATCAGAAAGGGAGAAATATGTAAGTGTGTGTTGATAAAATGTTTATTAAATTTAATTGTCATAAGTGACGCATGCATACTGGGATTGTGACTTTGGGCGATCAAGTCATTAATAAGAGTACACGTTTTAGATACCTTGTATCTATTGTTTAGAGTGATGGTGAAATTGATGAGGATATTATCAGCATAATTCAAGTTGGATGGTTGAAGTGGAGGAATGTATCAGGCTTATTGTGCGATAGAAAAGTCCCCCTTAAACTTAAGGAAAAATTTTATAAGATGGTGGTGAGACATGCAATGCTTTATGGTGCCGAATGTTGGCCATCAAAAGAGAAGCATAATACTAAGTTAAGTGTTGCAGAGATGAGGATGCTTAGGTAGATGAGTGGCTTGACCCTTAGAGATAGGATACGAAATGAGCATATACGTGAAAAGGTTGGAGTAGCTCCAGTGGAAGATAAGATTATAAAGAGTCGCCTTAGATGGTTTGTTCACATTAACGGAGGCCTTCCGATGACCTGGTTAGGAAAGTTGAGGTAGTAGATTTGACTTATGTTAAGAAAGGTAGAGGTAGACCTAAAAAGATTTGGTTAGAAAATATTAGAAATGATCTTTCTTTATTAGATTTAAATGAGACTTTGACTTTTAACCGGACACAATGACAAAAAAGGATTCATGTAGCCGACCCCACGTAGTGGGACAAAGGCTTGATGTTGTTGTTGTTGTAAGTGACGTATGCATACTAAAATACATGCCATTCATGAGCAATGCTATTTAGGATTTTTTGAATTGATTTTTTATCTTTCATATACATGTTGGTACGTAGGTAATTATAGTTGATGAGCATCTATGCATGCAAATGAATGCTTGAAAGTAAATAGCGACCGTTTCTTACTTCTTAGTCTCTTCATGCATTGTACAATGGCCAATCTACGCTCATCTAGAATGGAATTTGCAAAGGTATTTTTCCTTATTTTATGAAGTCCTCGTGCTTTTGCCTTTCAGGTTGTGGGAATGTTATACAAGTTATGCAAACTTTAAATATTGAAAGATTTTCACGGTATGGGTAGCATTTAAACCACTTGCGTTTGCCTCAATATTTCTCTGGCGCCCTGCCTGATGATTAGTTTAACATGCCTTCACAAATCACAATGTTATATGAAATTCATGATGATTCGGTGGAAATCACCACATTGTAAAATTTTGAAGCTGCATATTCTGAACTGTTCCTTGTGAGTGCCAAAATAGTATCCTGCTATAGAATCAGCAAAGTTTTTGATGTGTTACAATCTCTTTGCAACTTCTTCTAGTTGATTTTTAAATCTACGTCAAATAAATATAAAATATTCTTCTCTTGTTTTAAAATCACCGTGCTTAATGAATTTAACCCTGTAGGATTTTAATGGTAGAGTGCATGGGTTGAAGGTTGAACCAGTTGATACCACTGGGGCTGGGGATGCTTTTGTTGCTGGATTATTGTCTCAATTAGCCACTGATGTTTCCTTGCTCAAGGTATGTTCGGTGATTCTAGCACTCCACTTAACAGTTATATTTGTTTCTTGCTTTTTATGGTACAAGCCTAGAAGTTGAGACATCCCCTGCATATCATTTTTAACAGATATCTGGAAATTATGAGTGATTGATAATGTAGAGAATTATAGAACAAATAATGTGATTTTATGAGAACTAAGAAAGTGATTCTCCAATTGATGAAAAAATAGCTTGCACCTAAGATGGGTACCCTCGTACCACTGAGACTTAGGGGTTTTGTTTAGCTTCATTATTATTACTTTCAAACAAGCGAATAGGGCCCAGACCCTGCCATGAGTCCACAAATATGGTTCCAGGAGAGAAGATGGAGATGCCTGAAGATTTTAACACAACAAGGCTACCTTTCCTTATAACTTATAACAGTACAAAATATTGCAACTTCATATAATCTCTTTTAAATTTTGAAGCAAAACTTAAACCTACTGGTGGAAATGATGCCGAGGTTTAAAACTTTGGGGAAACTTTTAACTTGAATAATCCATGGAATTTGTTGTATTTTTATAATATTTTTTGTGAATCTCAAAGCTAATTGATGCAAGCACGTAGTTAGAACCTGACATACAAGACAATTTTATTGTGATCAAGCAAAATAACGCAAGAATGAGTATGATCAAAGGCAATCAAAGCAACTAAGTTTTGTGTAACTTTGTTGGCATATTACGAATCTAAGCCATGTGAATTTTTCGGTTTGGACGGGCTATTTTCTGTTACATTTCTTTGTTTTTTGAGTGAAAATTTTCATTTTCTGTTCAGTTTAACAAAATTCAGACAGAACCACTTGAAAAATGAATACGTTTCCATTGTAATTATACATGCATGATGATCATTTCATGCATTTAAATATATGCATACGTTTGAATGTTTGTAGTGCATGTGTGCATGTTTGGATTAAATTCAGTACAAATTGGTTCAGTTTCGGTTCCAAATTGTTATTGGGTCAGTGCAATTCTGAATATTTGATCATCATCATTATTCTTATCCCAATTATTTGGGCATAGCTTTATGAATCCTCCTTTTTTTGCTCTTGCTAAAAGTTTCAGGATGCATTAAACTCAGTTTGCACAAATCTTTTTTGCATTACTTTTATCCGTGTTGTATTTGGTATACACGGATAATCCTTCAATACTAAAATTTATCTAACCAAATTATTAGTAAAATTTTACCCTTCGTTTTTTCATGTCCAAACCACGTTAGTCTTTTTGTCGCCATCTTATCTTCAATGTATGCTGCTTTCATCATCTCTCTAAATATTTTATAATCCTTTATTTCTAATTTTAACCATTTTCTAAATATTATTATTTTTTTGTGATCCTCAACCTTTTACTACCCGATACTTGAGCTCATATAAGACTAAAAATTTTCATATGAGAATATGAATTGCAAATTTGCAACTAGTTTTATTGTTCAAGTTACCGGTGCTTCAAAACTCTTTTGTCATGTTATAAATATAACTTGAAAAATTTAATAATAATAGTCAACTTTTGAAGGACAACTTTACAGCTTTTATTTTGTTAATAATAATTGAGAGACCTTCATGTGTATCATGCACTATCGCCACTTGTAATAACATGATTTTATTTTTATATATTTTGGAAATGAGAAAAGTGGAGGGTTGCGTTAGATAGTCGACAGCCAGTGTAAAACTTGTCGAACTATAATGACACCATTAAAAGAGAAGCATAATTCTAAGTTAAGTGTGGCAGAGATGAGGATGCTCAGGTGGATGAGTGGCTTTACCCTTAGAGATAGGATATGAAATGAGCATATACGTGGAAAGGTTGGAGTAGCTCCTGTAGAAGATAAGATTAGAGAGAGTCGCCTTAGATGGTTTGGTTACATAAAACGGCGGCCTTCCGATGACCCGGTTAGGAGAGTAGAGGTATTAGATTTGACTTATGTTAAGAAAGGTAGGGGTAGACTTAAAAAGACTTGGTTAGAAAATATTAGGAATGACCTTTCTTTATTAGATTTAAACGAGTACTTGACTTTTAATAGGACACAATGGAGAAAAAGGATTCATGTAGCCGACCCCACGTGTGGGATAAAAGCTTGATGTTATTGTTGTTGTTGTTGTTGTATATTTTGGAAATGAGGTTTCAGATTGTTTAAGATATTGAAAGCAACTTAATATCTTTGACTATAATATAGTAGCTCTCTATTGATAAATAAAAAAGATGAACAATAACAACAATAAACCTTTATCCCACTATATGAGATCGGCTACATGAATCATTTTTCTTCATTGTGTTCTATTAATAGTCAAATTTTTATTTAAATTTAAAAATGTCATTTTTAATATTTTCTAACCATGCCTTTTAAGTTTGCCTCCATCTTTCTTAACATAAGCTAGCTACTCTCCTAATAGGGTCATTGGAAGGCTAACGTTTTATTTGACCAAATCATCTAATGAAACTCACTCTAATCTTGTCTTCCACTAAAGCTACTCCAACCTTTTCATGTATATGCTAGTGTTATATTTTGTCTTTAAAGTATAAAGACACTTATCCATCTGAGCATCCTCATCTCAATAATTTACTCTTATAAAGAGGAGGATATATTAATTATGAGGACAAATTATAGAAGAAAGAAAGACTTAAAACAAAAAATTGAGTTATTAATAATTTTTAAATTATTAAAATCTCTGCATTAACACTCCCCTTGAAGTTTGTGAAAATTAGATTGGACAACAAACCAAAAGAAGGAGAGGTTCATGGTTCCACCGGTTGGACCGGTCTAACTAGGATTGAGTCGGATGACGTAATAAATAATAATAATATTATAAAAAAATTAATAAAATTAACATAAATGAAATATTCTAACCATATAATTTAATTTAATTATATTACATATTTAGATATAATTTATAAATATAAATTAAAAAAAAACTAACAATATAAAATTATATATATATATATATATATATATATATATATATATATATATATTATTATATATATATAAATCATTCATATGTATAATCAAATATATAAAAATTAATTGTTTATAATATATAATTAAATATAGAAAAAAATAAATAGATTAAAATTAAATATTATTAAAAAAAAATAAAATTTCCCAAAAAAATTAAAAAATAAATATTATTCATATTATAAAAATTAATTGTTTATAATATGTAATCAAATATATAAAAAAAGTAGTAAAAATTAAATATTATCAACTAAAAAAATAAATATTATTCATATTATAAAAATTATTAAAAAAAATCGTTAAAAAGAGATGTGTTGTATAGTGCATACATGAAACTAAAGATAGATTTTTGCTTTGTATGGTTTAGTACCACATCACTTGTGATGTTTTGTTTTGTATAGTTTATATAGCTTTTTTGCTTTTGCATATGATAGAAGCTCATATGGAGTAATAGAGTAATGTGAGAATGTTGAAAGAAATATTTAATCATATGTGTTTAATACTTATTTAAGAGTTTTGATATATAATATTTATATTAATGGATTAAATTTAACATTTATTTAATATTAAATAATTTTTTTAATTATTTAAATAAAAAATTTTGAACCAACCTGTTTTAGAAAATCGTGTGTCACGACCGGTCTCAGGGGCTCGAATTAATGAGACAGGAACAAACTATTGGACGACATATTAAATTTTCAATTGATCTAAAATTATCTCAATAAATTTTCGAAGAGACAATAAAAACTTTAAAAAAATACACTGATGCAAAATCATTCAAATATCTTATATTCGATGCGTCACATCTACGATATATATTTCCATATCTTCTATTCATTTTGATTATATTAATCACACCTAAAAAGAATGTTAGAGCAACTAACAGTAAGTCACAGTTTAATGAGTAAAACATGCTTCTAAACTACAGTAACTCAAGGTAATTGGAATAATATGCTTAATTCATTTTTCATTTCATATCATAAAATAATTTCCTTTAATCATATCATTTCATTTTAAGACCTTTTCATTTCATAACTTTCAATGTTAAGCATAAATCATATCTTTCATGCGTATCATATTTATATTCATATATTTCTCATTTATCATAAATAAAATAACATTCACATGAGTCATCGTCAAATTTAGTACCAATGAAGATACTCCTTTATCATTTTCTTTTTTCTTTTCCTGTTAACATACATGAGTTTAATGTCCCCAGCTAGTACTATATGGGGGTGTGCTCGATCAATCAACATGCACATGCAAGCATATTAGGTCATCGTAAGAAGAATATGAATCATTGATGTTTCTTTATATTTGAAAACTCCAAGATGAAGGTTTAAGATCTTATTAATATTATTTGAACAGTGGAATAAATTATTATTGAAATTTAAATGGCTTACCTTATAGACCTATGAATCTTATATGAGTTTACCCTCCTCAAGTTCTGTGGGCTCCGAAAATTCGGCCCCGGCCTCCCCGCTCTTTTCTTTTTATTCGGCGAGGGAGTTTTAACGGACTAAGTTCCAGGTTAAATTTTAGAAGGCAGATGGGTTTGTAGATAAGACACTACCCAGAGATTTCGCCCTCATTTTGCGAGGACTTTATGATCTGTGTTCTGGTTTCCTATAGTCGCAAGCCCCTATAGTTAATTACCCCTCCCGATAACGAGAGAGAACTTTCGATTAAGGCTAGTTGTCAATCATATACGTATAGAT
Organism: Dendrobium officinale; assembly: GCA_019514585.1. NCBI lineage: Eukaryota > Viridiplantae > Streptophyta > Magnoliopsida > Asparagales > Orchidaceae > Dendrobium > Dendrobium officinale. The sequence continues at coordinate 63,431,433 of CM033688.1, read as the reverse complement.
ACGTGTTATCTGGCATATAGTAGCTGCAATGGGTTTGAGATTAGAAAGATTGGATATTTGGGCAGATTTGAAGGGTTTGATATTTAAAACTTGAAATTGCACTATCTCACACTTAAAGCGGATGGTGGGGGAATGGATGATAGACCCGATCAAGATCACATGGTTCCGTCGTCTCGGGCCATCGTGGTCCCTGGTCTACTTAGTCAGAGGAGGTAGTCGACGCAACTGACAGAAGGATCCTTGTCGGCAGCCATAGGTTGCTTCGTCCAAGGGGACCTTGTAGACCTGAGATGGATATTTGCCTAAGGGGACAAATTTAAATCCACCTTAGCTAACAGAGGGCTTTATGTCATATCAATCATATCCTATTGATTCATATCTCAAAGATTTAATGCCAATAAGGAACGCATTGGCTCTGGCCATAACCGCTATCTGTGGTGCCATTTGGCGGCAAACCCACTCGGTTCAGAGGGCCCCGGGTCATAGCCATTTATCCTGCGGTGCCATTTGACAGTAATACCACCGGTTAGAGGACACGTATCACGTTCTTACTAGCAGGAGATTATTTGAGAATGGATCATAGTGATATTTTCGATTAGGCATTTGGCTCTTTGTGAGTTGAAGTAAATTTTAATTTATCCACCTCGGCAAACTATTGCGGAGGGTGGATGGATTTTGCTTTAAGTTATGGGACGAGTTTATTTCAATTTTAAATATTTTTGGATTTTGGGATTTTTGGAATTTTGGATTTTGTATAGTTTTGGATTTTGATAGGCACTTAAAGTATTTGGAGTGAACCCCTCCGGTTGAGATCTGTATTCAATATGACCATCATCGGGGTGTTTGGGGTCATTTCTCTTTTATTGATTGAATCTTGTCGACTCTATCGAATTATCGATAAATGATCAAATTTCGTATGTTTTATGCCCTTATTAGTGAATTTGTATTGTTATAAACCTTTGAAGGCCTAATATGAATGTATTAAAACAAATATACCGGTCACCATCATCGTGCACTTGTTTGATTGCTCGAACCCTGTCGACTTCTATTGACCCATATAGAAGGATCGGGATCGAACTTGAATTCACTTATTGACCCGCGCAGCATCCCTAGATGTCATATGTGTACCAATATCACGCTCGCCGGAGCCCATGCAGGTGTTTGGGGGGCATTTTGTAATTATACCCTGTCTACTCCTTTTTACATGTTTAGGAGGATCAGGTTCAAATTTAATAACCCGCGCAGCATCCCTAGACGTCACATGTGTACCAATAACACGCTCGCTGGGGCCCGTGCGAATGTTTAGGGGACATTTTGTAATTATACCCTGTCTACTCCTTTTTTCCTGTTTAGGAGGATCAGATTCAAATTTAGTAACCCGCACAGCATCCCTAGACGTCACGTGTGTACCAATAACACGCTCGCCGGGGCCCATGCGGGTTTTTGATTGTATATCCCATTATGTACCTATGTGTATACAAACTACGGTGCAGGTGCAAGGATACTTTGAGATCATTTGTAGACGTCTTCTGTCCGCTTGCATAAATGTTGCGGATCCGGTGGCATGGCGTAGCAGCTTCTGAATAGAGTTGTTCGCTGCTTCGTACATGTAGATTGTCGTGCACTATTCATTTCTTTCTACAGGTGGATCGTAGTGCACTAACGAATCTCCTGCTTTATCATAGATAACTACATTTATCACGAGCTTCTGCGATGGCTCGTAGTCACTTGTACTCGATTACATTTTGTTGGAGATGATATATTGAACATACAACAAATCTCCTATGACAATTCGTAGGAATTTATATCCGTTGTATATCTTTCATCTTCACTTGCAGTGAATCGATGTGTTTGTTAACCACTTGAATGGTAGTTAATCATAGGAGTATTATAACTTTCACTATCTTCAGTTATGATAACTTGTAGGAGTGTAGGTATTTTGTTCACATTGCAGGTATATAGTTTTTACATATGAATAACAAGTCGTACAAATTCCTACATTCTTTAGGGGCCTTTGCATTCATGCAATGTTAAATCCTTCTACTTGCAGGGGGTTGATGTATTTGCTTAGCACCGGACTGTTTGTTGATCGTAGGAGTATCATAACATTCACGCGTATTGCACTGAGTATGTTGAATTTGGGATAAGTCTCTCACAACATCATTAGACTCTTCTGTTTGCAATAGAATAACGTATTCATATACCATAGGCGAGTCGCATGTCATTATCGACCTCTTCACATATCATGTTCTTTTTTATTTGTAGGTGGACCACTATAGGCATATGAAAGAGTCTTCCGTCATCGCCAACATATATTTACATCCATCATATGCTGATCAATACTGCTTGCAAGGATTAAATACTTTTGCTTGTATTTTGACATTGCTTGCAAGGAAGATGTATTAGTTATTGCCTCTTACTACACGGTATGTAGTGCATGTGTTTGTTGCATGTCTTTTAATATTCATAAGAGATTGTCACATGTGTTTGTCAATTAATGATTGCTTGGTGCCAAGGAGATTATTTTCTTCACAACTCTCTTGTTTTACTTGTGAGCATATATGATGGCTAACATATCATCATATCCATCACACACTTCTAATTACATGCATCCAAATGGTTTGTTATTTATTGCTCATCATTTATATGTGATTTACACCGCATGTCATAAGTCCTTGTTTGTATTTTAGTTTTCACTCGTTATAGGTTTATGCATGAATTATGAAACACATTTGAAGCTTTCATTTGCTTGAAACTTCCTCCATCACGAGTCCCCTGCTGTCCAAATTGTAAATTCATATGATTCTTACTTGATTCAATCAAGTCCATGTCATTTATAGTTTGCTCAAGTCTGGCGAAGTTTCAATATAAGTCCTTTGTTCATTTGGGTTAGAGCCCAAAAGATTTATGCTACTTAGTATTCCAATCAAGTTCAAGTATGAACTTATTTCATTTAGATTCAAGTATTTTGTTTAATCATTTTGTGTCCAAACGTTCAACTAGCAAGCTCAAGTCCCAAATCAAAGTCCCTTATGATCTTGCAAAGTCCAAGTTCGAGTTCAAATGAGAGTCCAAGTTTGATTCAAGTTCGATGTCCACAAGTTTTGAGTTCAATGTCAAAGTTCATCTTGCAAATTCAAGTTCATATAGGTCGAGTCATTGTTGAAGTTCAAATGAGAGTCCAAGTTATGTGCTATTTGACTTCAATCAATTTCTTTTATATTATTCAAGTTCATTTTAAGTAGATTGAATCAAGTCCACAAGTCCCATTTTGTTCCAAGTCATTGTTTGTATTTCAGACAAAAATTCGGTAGCCTCCCGGCGTCTCCCCCGTTAAGGGGAAAAAAACCAAGAGGCTGCCTACCCACCACGTCAACAAAGACGTGTACGGTTGGTGTTTGTGAGACACCGCGGCGGTATTTTTTATTTTTTTTCTCCCACCACGCGCAACAAAGACGTGCATGGGGTTTTAAAAAGCATTTTTATTTGAAAAGCAATTTTTGATTTCCCCCCGTTCGGATGTACTTATGAGTGGCTCCGCCTCGCCGTAGGTGCCGCACCGGGGTCCCATCCCACCACGCGCACCAAAGGCGTGCTTGGGGCAGTTTTTCGGTCTGCCACGAACATTGAAGTGAGGTTTTGAGTTTAGAAAATTTCATACCTTCGCGGGGTTGTCGTGGTTGGCACGTGGATTGAGGGGTCACTGGCCTACCTCGTCGTTGGTGTCGCACCGGGGTCCCATCCCACCACGCACACCAAAGGCGTGCTTGGGGCGGTTTTCCGGTTTGACACGAACGCCGAGGGAATAGAGTAGAGGGGAGCACTTGCATTTTTTTCTTTTTAACAAAGTTATAATTAATAATAATAATAATAATAATAATAAATTAGAATTAATTATAATTAGATTTAAATAATTATAATTAATACATAATTAATTAATAATTAATCATAATTAAAGATAATTAATCATAATTAATACTCAATTAATTATGATTAGATTATAATTAAAAATAATTAATTATAATTAAATTTCACTAATTATGATTAGATTATGATTAAATAATAATTAATTATATTTAAAAAAATTAAACATAATTTAAAATTGATTAATTATGATTAATTTATTAAAACAATAATTAATTATTAAATATATAAAGCAAGTTAATCATAATTATACCTAATTAATTAAAATTAATTAATTATGAATCATAATTAAATCTAATTAATTTTAATTAATAGGTATTAATTATAATTAACATAATTAATTGAAATTAAATTTAATTAATTACTACTAATTTATAATTAAAACTAATTAATTAAAAATAAATTAGTAATTATAATATATATAAAAAAAAAGGAAAAGAAAAAAGCCCAAAGGGCTGCTCGGCAACGGGATTTGGCCGAAAGAAGCACGTGAAAGGTAGATGTTACCTTCACAGCCAGTGAGCTCTCCGTGGTTGCTTCCGATCGAAAATGTCGTAACTTCTTATCCGACTGGAAGGGTAGCCGTGGAAGGAGCGAAGTCGAAGGGCACGAAGGAGCCGGAGAAGGGCTCGGGTAGGTTGGCTTCTCCCCTCTCTCTCTGTCTCTCTCTCTCTCTCTCTCTCTGTGCCGAAGGATTGAGGACCAAGCGGTGGAGTTCGGTCGGATGTGGAGTCGGGAGGTCGGCGAGAGTTGGATCGGAAGTGGCGACGGGGTCGTGCGAGAGGCGAGTCGTGGGGAGCAGAGGATTCACGTCTGTGGGATTTGCGAATGGAAGAGGGAGGAGCTCGGGATCGTGTGGGAGGCAAGTGTGGAAGAAAAAAAAACTGAGAGGAGGTTCCTTTGGCGTCGTATTTAACGACTCAACTGGCTGTGCGATCGAGAAGATCCCTGCAGGCTTGCGATAGGACTATTCGGCGCCGTTGCAGACTGCCGATAGGGTGTAAGCAGGATTTCTGCCAGGGATTCGGGATGGGGCTTCACGCACAGGTAATGATTTTAGGCATTTTTTCTTCTTCTTTTTTTGTCTTAACCGTTGAGGTCAACAAGTTCTAAGGACATTTGAATGAAGAAAGATTATTCTTATGATTAAATAATTTTGATAACTCAACCAATCCAATGAAGTGATAACAAAAAAAAAAAAAAAATCATAATTGTTTGTAAGGTCTACTTTTAAGCACAAGTTGGATCATAGCTATATGACCTCATGCTCTTCATAGGTTTTGAGATCTCACATACTATCTAATAAACTGTGTTCTAATTTATTGGATAATATATGAGATTTCTATCAACCCAAAACCTTAAGAACTTTTCTTCATCTCTAACCACGAATATAAGTGTAGCTCTGAGCCACTTTAAAGAGTCTTTTCTATTCAACTTGTTGTATGTAGAGATCATTGTTCTATAATATTGATTTAATAGTTCATCAAGGTTAATAATGCCTAATCAATAAGAGTTTGGGAAACATCATCTTCATTATCTTATAGGTAACATAATGTATCTATGCACTACCAAAAAAAAAAAATTACAATACGCAATGCAATGCAATCATATGGTTAAAAACTTATGCTAATAATATACTAATAGAAAGTCTTCATTATCTTATTAGGTAACATCGATGTTGTATATAATTATAAAAATCATGGCATGCTTCCACTACCCACTCATATTTCACTCTCTTTAGAGTTATCTTTCAACATGATAACAAAGCCTTAAAGAAAGATAATCATTTTTAATCAATCGGGGGAAGGGAATTAGTGGCTTATATATTCATTGGCTTGTATCGTCATGCCTGATTGATCTTTGATATCTTTAATAAGGTACTTCTTTGTTTTTTTTTTTTCTCTAATAATCTATTAACTTCACATCATCACTAGAAACAACAACAAGAGATGAAATAATATATTTTGCCAATTTCACCATATTATATGTACATACAATAACAAGAGATAAGCTAAGAACTCTCATCTCTTGCAGCACATTATTAATGAAAAATTAGTGACAAGAACCTCTAAACTAGCCTCCTTGTCCTTTTTCACCTCATCCTTAGTCTCAACATGAATGGGTTAGTTTCAAGGAGTTGCCCGATATCCTCCATTCTCCTTCATTTTCTTTTATACAAGATCAACTATGAAGAAATTGCTTATAACCTCCAATTTCTATTCCAATCTTGCCAGATTATTCTCTAATCTGAGTTAGTTATTCTTTAGCGCCCTAACAACCACAAAAAACTACTTTACCTAATCATAGGAGGGGCATGGATTGACTAGTAACTGCTTTTTCTTTATTACGACCGGTCAATTTTTTCATAATCTCAGCCAAGAGAGACTAAGAAAGAGTATGTATAGTAGTAATTAACATAATCCAACACATAAAATACATGTTTTATTTTTATTTATTAATAATATCAATTTTTTTCATGTTTTATTTTTATTTATTAATAAAGTAACTCAGCTCAAAATCTTTGGTTTTCTCTCTCCTAGTTACTCTACACTTTTTTTTCCCTAACTTTGGGATAGTTTCATAAGTCCATTCTATAATGTTATAACAAATTCAATGCATTATAGGAAAATTACCTATTACCGGCAGACAAAATCCGCCGGTAACATGGGAAATCCGCCGGAAATCTTTCTTTTCCGTCGAATTTCTGACGGATTTTCATATGATGGTAATTTGTTCGTCGGAAATTATTTTCTGGCGAAATATATCCACAAGCTGATTTTTCGGTGCAATTCCGACAAAAAAAATGAAGTGCGTCATTTTCTTCGAATGAATTATGTCGTTATATTCATCGGTATTTTTTGCTGAATTGTTACGACGGAATTATCGGCGAATAATCTGCCGCCTTATTCTCCAGACTATTATCGACGAATAAAACTGAAAGATTATTTGTCGGAATTACCGGCATAATGAATCCACCAGAAATTTATATACATTTTGTCGTATCGTATTTTTCGGCGAATTTCCTAAGGATAATTTGCCGGAAACCTGTAGTATAAACAAAAAATTCTAAGGAAATTTCATAGGAAATTATTTTCTACAATACAAACTGCATACAAAAATTCTAATACTATATTCATTTAAACATAAACCTCTAATAAAAAACATCACCAAATATTGAACATAAATATATAAACATAAATATACATTCAAAATTAATTAATCAAATAGTTTAAAATGAAATTTAAAGTTTATTAATTTAAAACTACACAAATGTCAAAAAACAAATAAGTGTAGATGTCTAGAAAAAACTACATAACATCTAATCTGAATCAGTATCCTCCTCTGCTGAAATTGCCTTCTTTCCACCGAATTGCTCCCTCGTTTTTTGCATTTTATCCAATAATTGGGTTTACTACATTTGCATTTGCTGCTGCATCTACATCTGCATCTACTGCTGCTTCTACTTCTGCATCTGCTGCTGCATCTACATCTGCATCTGTCCGTTAGCTTGTGATTTCTTGACCTGCTCTATCTCGGCTGTAAGGGCTGGTACCTGTTGGCTATATAAGGACTCATGAGTACTTGCTGAGAAGCTGTAGCCACCAGATATCTGCCCCTCATATGCATATAGGTTTGCAAGCCTAAACCATATACCCTACCATGTTGTACGATAATCAAAATATTATGCTGATCTGCTAGAAGAAGCCTCACTTACTGCAGTCTGGCTCTCTCAAAGCCTTGTATACTCCTCCTATAAAGATAATAAAAATTTAAGCAATTTAGACATGACATAAAAAATGTTAAGCTTATATATTTATATAGGCTTTCCTTGCTCTCTCATCAACCCATTGTTGGTCCTCCTATCACCTGTGGGTATGACTGTGCAATTCAACAAGGGTCAGTTCTCTTCCCAGCATCTCTTTCTGTAATAGACTGACATTAAAATTCATATTAAAGTAAATTATTACAAGGTTTTAAAATTTCTTACCAAACGTCGCCTATGTTCAGTATGTGGAGCTGAACCCCTATTATGAAGGGAACTACCCATGCCCCCAACATCAGAAGCTCTGTTCTGTCTATTATAGTCCCTCTTGCTATTCTCTGAATTACCTCAAGCACTGTTCAACTTAGACAATACAATCTCACCAATCTAGAGTGTTCGCTCACCTGACTTTCTAATATATGTAAACATGTCTCACATTTGAGTTGACCCATGCTTCTCAAAATTCTTTCTGATTTTATCATCGTGCTAGGGCAACCAACAAAAATATTTCACTACAGGAAAATCACTTAGTACCGACGGCTTGTTCCGGCAGTTTATCATAAGCTTTCCGGCGGTTTTGGAAAAAACTGGCGGCTTTGCGGCGGTTTAAAATCCGCCGGTAAAAACCGCGTAGGAAATCGTTTTCGGCGGTTTACCGGCGGATCGTACCGCCGGTAGTTTTCCGGCGGTCATAACGCCGGTTATTTAGTGGCGCCATACCGGCTTTTTAACCACCGGTTTAGTCGGATTTTTCCGGCTGCCAAACCGTCGGCATATTGTCGGTAATATACCGGCGGTCATAACCGAAGGAATTATCGGCGGCGCCACTGCCGGCGTATCGCCGGAGAATCGCCGGAAACTACCGGCGGTAATAGTAATCTTCCGGCGGCTAATATTAGCTAAATGTCCATGCTAAATGTCCACCATCAACTTGTTTAAAATATTTCTCATCAATTGTTTCTCGACATTCACAAATGATTGATTTTCATTACCCATTAATTAGCCACTAATGATTGACACTTGTCTTCCTGATGTCCCAATATCCATAACTATTAATAAAATGACTAACATAACCACCCATTATTGCCTAATTTCTTATGTTTTCCATTGACTTTCACTCAATGTTTATCAATAACTATTGTCCACAATACACCAACATTCAATGTATATCTTCTTGGTTGCTTTATCTATTTCTACAATAGAAGAGAAATCAAGTCGGGCATACATTATAGCCTAACGCCTACTAATTATTGTATAACATTATTAATCACCAATAGTTGACACTTCTCTTCCTGCCAATTTTATCAAAAGAATGATTAAGTTAATAACCTAATATCATCCATTATTTGTTAATCTTATCAATCATTCCTTAAACCCTATCCATGATAAGCATTTAACATTCATTAACCATTAATGTATGATGCATATATTTTCAATAACCTAGTTTCCAATCATATCAAGAAATATATTACCAATAGTTCACCTTAACGACACTCGGAGGTCGGTTTCGCGCAGGAGCGGGGAGCGGGGCGAGATCTTCGGCCTTGCTTTGATTCCAGAGTGGGGGCGAGAACTTCATCCGGAGGGACCTTGTCGGCGGCCGGATTGTGCGTCTCGATCGCGAGAGGACGGAGGAGATGGGGGCGAGTGTCGCACAGGAGAGAGAGGAGCAAGCGAGTAAATGAAATGGAAGGCTCGGGACGGCTTATTTTAGGGCATTTTCCGGCGGTTAAGACCTCTGTAAATAATTCACTTAACACAGGTGGTTTAAACTGCCGGTAAAGCACCGGTAAGAACTAATGCCGGCAGACTAACTGGCGGTTATTTGATCGCCGCTAATTCTGGCAGCATTAAATTAAATAACTGCTGGTTAGGCCACTGGTAAACACCGGCGGTCTAACTGCCGGTTAAGCCGTCGTTAATACTGGCGGTTACATAACCGCCGGTCAACAGACCGCCGGTAATTGATGAATTTCCTGTAGTGTTTTTGCATTTAAAAACATAAAATATAGTATATATATTTTTTGTTAGCTCAAGTAAAAAAGATATAATATAGAATATATTTGTATAATAAGTAATCTCAAGCTCTCTAAATCACATGTCCAGCACTTCTTTTTGGACTTTCTTCCAAGAAATATGAGCATCGTAATTGCTCCGTATTATGTTCCGTATTTTATGTGTTAGTTGTTTTAATGGGTGAAACCTGCAAGAAATATGTTAGGTGAAAAAAATATTTATTCTATTTTAATTGCATATTAACAATATAAGGTGAAAGGTCCACGTGTAACTAGCTGAGGGGGTGGTGGAGGATAGTATGGCGCGACATATGATTGATATTAATAAGTAGGAGGGCCACCATGAGGTGGGGGTGGGTAGTAAGGGTAGAAGGGAGAACTCTGCGTGGTGTCTGACGAAGGAAAATGGGGGTCTGGAGAGTAGAACTGTGGGCTACTAGCTGCATGAGTTGGTAAAGGGGGGCTAGGCTCTCTGAGTGGTAGACTGAGATGAAGAGGTCCCATCAATAAGTATAGGCCTGCTGGGTGTGTTGCAAATCTGGAAGCAAGTCTTGTGATTTTGATGATAACAAATATTATTGAATTTTTAACTATGATAGCTCTTGATAATTGAATTTATTACATATCTAATTTTTTGTTTGCTCACTAACATTTCAGATCCATAATTCACCTGCAATCTCAATCAGCTAAAGGTTGGGTAGACTAGGATTAAAGTTTGTATTTTCAATCTTTTTTGTACTTTTTACTTTTCTTGAGTCAATCTTGTATTTTGGTAGATCCTAAAGCTAAGTAACCTCCACACACACACTCAAGGGGATGAGTTAGTGAGTTAGGAATAAGTGTTTTCTGAACTAATCGTACCATATGATTTATATCGTACTGGATGATTAGCTATCCAAAAAACCCTAATTAGGGGACCTGTGATAAGTAAAATTGATTAAATTCATCGTACTGTACGATCCCTATCGTACAAGACGATCACATATAATTAATCACATATAATTAATAAAATAGCCGTCAATCACAATTTATATGATATTTTAAAATTCAAAATCTATGTCTAATAAATGATATGCATCGTACTGTACGATATATGACAATCATGCATAAATTGATCCTGTGATTATGAAAACAATTATGGTAATTTATTCAATCAAGTTATATAGGACGATTAGTGATGATCGTACTGTCCAACCCGAGCAATTCATGGGATGATAATTAAATTGTCACCTATCATCCTAGACGAAATACCATAGTTTTACAACTAATCATACAGGAAGGACCCCCAATTTACTGTACGAACTGAGCTCTGCATCGGACGATAATTAAATCGTCGCCTATCGTACTGGATGATCAGTACAAACTCTTGAATCGATCGTAAAAGCAATACATTTCGTATTGTTTAAAAATGTTGTTTTGTTCTAATCATATTGGATGATGTTCTCCATCATCCAGAACGATTAGTTCATCTCTTTGAACTTATTGTATAGGGTTTGTCTCCTTGTATAGTACTAATAGGAGTACTTTGAACTAATCGTACATGATGATCTTGGATCGTACTAGACGACCAGAGTCTCGACGGATTAAAATTTAGTACTTTTTGAGAGGCTCTCTAGTTAAACTCTTACTGAGACTTGCTTCGAAGACTTCTGTTGCTAAGTGTCTTTAGAGAGCATAGAGAGGGGGTTAAGGAGTGATTTGGGAGAGAAGAGAGGGAGAGTTGGTTATGAGGGAGAGTTGTGAGGGATTCACAAGGTTACTCCAAGCAAGGTTCTTCCCTGTCTTCTTCAAGCTTTTGCCTTAATTCTTTTGGTGGCTCCAGGGAGACATTTTATAGCACTAAGTCTTGGTTCTCTGTCATCTCCAAGAGGGAGAAAAAGGATTCTTGGTTCTTTTCCATCACCAGGAGGGTGAAAAAGGATTCTAAGTTGTCTGCTTTCACCAGGAGGGTGAAAAAAGGATTTCATGTTCTCTATCTTCACTGGGTTGATGAAAAGATTTTGTAAGAGCTTACCCACCTTACTGTGGGGGCAAAAGAAGAGACACTACTTTTGTGCAATACCTAGAAAGGAGGTTTCTAGGGAGTGGACATAGGTCAGGTTAGATCTAACTATTATAAGTTTTTTTTTTCTTTTTTTCTTATTATTCTGCACTTTTATTTTTCTGTGATTTACTGTGTGTTTAACAAACTCTGATTTTTGTTATTGTGAAATTAATCTGCTTCCGCATTAGAGGATTTAGGTGTTATTTTCATATATTAAAAAGTCTACAAAAGATTTTTATTTTGTTTAACTTCTTTAAAATAACCAATTCACCCCCTCTTGGTTAGCCTCGAGATGGTTCTTTGAGGTTTAACAACCTTCACGAACTTTCAAGTGGTATCAAAACAGGATTCAAAAACTAAGTTTTAAATTTTTTTTTTAAAACAATTAATGGCTAACTTTGGTAATCGTAATACTGTGAAAGGGTATTTAATTACTCGACCATTTTTATTTGATAACATTCTTTTTTATTTTTGAAAAATTCGCATGTTTACTTTCTTGCAATTTATAGATTATTGTATATGGATGTTAGTTCAGTAAGGATATTCCACATCTTCTCAATTTATAAATGGTATTAAAGTTGAACTACCTTTTTCTAAATAAAGCATAGAGGATAGAGATTTAACTCAATTAAATGCAAAATATTTAAATGACTTTTTTGTGCATTAAAATATGAATATTATATGCTTGTATCTACTTGCACAACTGGAAAAAAAATTTGGATAAACTTTGCATAACCTATGAAGGAACAAATAAAGTGGACTAATCTAGCTTGAACATTCTACTCCATGATTATGAATTATTTCACATGAAACCTAATGAATCTATTTCTGAAATGTATATTAGGTTCACCCAAATTATCACTTCCTTGCCTGCATTAGGTAAAGAACTTATCAATTCTGAAAAGTTAATAAAATTCTACGTTGTCTATCTAGTTTCTATGATGCCAAAATAACTGCTATGTGTGCTTTTTGAAGTTATCCCCAGGTCTTCCTCTAGTCTTCTCCTTCAAAGTCTTCTTGAGAGTATCCAATGCTGGCTCCTTGGGTGCCAAAAAGATGGTGGTAATCTTATATGAGCCTCCCGAGCTGCTGCCTCTTGTTTCTCTCTCTAGGTGCCTCTGATCCTCCACCTACTGAGTTAGCTCCATAGCCTCTCCCAAGTCACGAGGCCTCATCACTTTAATCGCTGCGTGAATCTTTGGTTTCAGTCCCTTCATAAAGTTCCCCTCCAGTACAATCTTTGGAAGCTGATCCAACCTACTGGCAAGGCACTCGAATTGCTCACGGTACTTCACCACTGCCCCCTCCTATATCAAAGCGAAGAACTGCTCATAGAAGTCCCCTCCCTTGCTGGTTTGAAAATGTTCCAACTGGCAGTCCTTAAACTCCCTCCAGGTCCTTATCAATCGTCTCGTATCCCTCCTCTGGTATCATGCTAAAGCTTTCCCTTCCAAGCACATCCCAGTTTTCATTAGTCTCTCCCCCTCCGTCAACCTGTTGATGATAAAGTACATTTCCACTTTGTAGATCCACTCATGGATATCCTCTCCCTCAAAAGTACACATCTTCAACTTCTTCACCCTCAAATCGCCTATGTTCCCTATGTTCCCTTCATAATTTCTCCTTACCCAAGCGGGTGGTTCCCCCCAAGTGCCCCAATCATCTCTTCTACATTCATACTCAAACCTTTAAGCAAATTCACACATTCACCTTTCAAATTCAGCCCCCCCTTGGATCATAACAAACCCTTCATCTTTCAAATTCAGCCCCCTTTGATCATAATTATCCCTTTGCCTTTCAAATCTCGCTCCTCTCCTCTCCAAATAATCACATCTTCGTTATTTCCCTACCTCCTCATGTCTCTATTCATATCCTCTACCTAGCTCTTCCCTAGGAATAGGTTCTAGGAGAGGTATTCTCTCTTCTCTCTTTTGAGTCTCCATTTCCTGATCTTCTCTTTGCCTTATTGGATTAGAGTTTTCCCCGCTTCCTGGGTTGCCAGAGGCTTCCCTCGCCATTGATGATGTCGTTTTGAATTGGCCCTCGAGCAACTTCTTCAACATCTCCCCCAGGCCGAAAAAATTCTCATCTATCTTTTCTTGGAGGGCTGAAATTGAATTTTGACTTCTGAAAGTTGAGCATGGAGATCTGAAATTACAGTTTTTAATTGTCAGATCTCCCCTTCCAACAATTCTACCTTCCTTCCTACAATGGGAACCTGAATTTATGCTCCAATAGCAAAGAGCAACAAGTTTGACGCGAATCTGGCCTCCAAACAGCAAAAAACAGCTGATTGAATTAATTTGGGAAAAGCAACAATTGAGTACGTCCGTGAGGGATATGCACGTATTGATGTGGGAACAACAATGAGTGAGCGAGTAGGTGAGCGAAAAGCAATCAGACAATGGGTTACTGAGAGGGCAGTGACTTAACAAAGAGCTTTTTGAGTTGGCTTATATTTTTTTTCTCTTTGTCTGTACAGGTTTCATAAATGACTTGAGATATTTGCTTAGTTGATTAAGAAATAAACATTTAGTTTTTTATTTGAGTAGATTGTTAGAAGATAGAAAGGTAGAGATGAAAGGAAATTAGGAAACTATTATTTCATTCTTCTACTTTAATCCAGCCGAATGCTGGAACTTTTAATACAACTTAACTCCAATATTCTTAAGGAAAATTTAGTAAAAATACATATTCTTAGGATAGAAATAAAGTGGTATTATCTAGATTTACTATCAGAACATTACAACACTCAACCAGGAAAAATCAACATTAATGCATACATGGTTTTGTATGCAATTATTCCCCCTTCCATTTAGAGCAGGTTGGACAGCAACTGGCAGGAATTAGATGGATCCCTTCCATATAGGAAAAATTATTCTGTGCGGACACCGGATGTACGGAGTCAAATTAGAGCGCGTCACGTCACCCTTTTATTGTGTAATGCGGATATGTACCGGATGATGTGGTATGCACTAATTCGTCTCCGGATGGTCCGGTGTCCGCACAGAATGATCTCTCTCTATTAAGGGATGGCGGAGAACGAGGAGAGGGATCGCAGATGTTACTGGCAGACAATAAGTTCCATTTGGACCTGGCGGGTTATAAAGGGCAGATATTAGAAGAATCTGGCTGCCAACATTCTAAATTTGGTTTACATGAAAACCTGATGCAAGTGTGAATAATTGCCATGAAGATTTCTTGCATATCTGCTTATATTTTTCTAATAATTTATTTTTAAGTTTATCTAAATTATAATAGGAGGCTATCATCCTATTTGCATGGCAATTTTGTGTCTGCCCTGCTTGCGTCTACCCCGAAAATCCTCTACGACATTAGCTAAAATCGAATGAGTTTAAGGTTTTGTTTGAGACTTCTTTTTTACTACTTTCTAAAACAACTTTTTAGTATAAAAATTTTATGAATTAAAAGTTTTTGTAATAGAAAACCGTTTTAGAAAACATAAAAAAAGCTGTCCCAAACAAAATCTAAGATTGAACCTAGACTGCCGAAATATGTATATGCTTTATAGTGTATCACAGATTCTTGCTGGATTTACTCTTTGTTTTAATGTGTGCAGGATGAGGATCGACTGAGAGAAGCTCTTAAATTTGCAAATGCATGTGGAGCTCTTACAGTCACTGAGAGGGGAGCCATTCCTGCTCTTCCAACCAGAGAAGCTGTACTGAATGCTTTGCTTAATGTGATTGCTTAACTTACTGTATGATCTATTCCATCACTCTCAGAAGCTGAATTGTCAGATTTTGCAGCAGATGCGATATTGTACGCATATCTTCTACTGAAATTATGAAGCTTGATTTGTATTATTAAGTTGAGGGTTTTTTTTATGGCATTACATCTACTGATTATAGAAATGGTTTATTCTGTTGGTTGGAAAGTTGAGTTCTAACTTCTGCAAAGAGTGATTGTGAATTTGATTTGAAGATCAAAGATTGCTGTAAAGTTTGGCTTTGGCTTCGATTGAGCTTGATAGAAATCAGTGAGCTGATTAATGAGCAAAATTTAGTTCTACAACAAAAAAAACAAGCCTTTATCATCTAGTGGGGTTGATCGCATGAATCTCTTTTCTCTATAGTTTAAGAGTAAGCATTACAAATCTCTAAGATAAGATCTTTTTTTTTAAGGAAATAGATCTTGTCTTATTAAGAGTTAGATTCTCATTTAAATTTAATAACACTTCCTTAATATAGGATGGATCTCATATATCCATTCTCCTAAAAGTTCATATGGAGGCTGATGTTTTTAGTGATTAAGATTTTGTTTGAGACAATTTTCTTATTGCTTTTTAAAGCCCTTTTTTAGTAAAAAAAATTTAAATTTTTAAATTTTTTTTAAGAATTGCATAATGCATCAAAAGGAAAAAAAAGAGTACAAAAGACTAAGTGATAGAAGATTTATCACTTTCCTCCTGTAACAAAGAATAAAAGGTAGGAGGTACCTTATTTATTTCTAGAACATCCCAAAGAAAATTACTTCTTAAAGCATGGTTAGCACACCAATGAGCTAACTTATTACAGTTTCTATTAACAAATTGAAAAAGGATCACCTGAAACTGTTGGCTCAAGAAAAATGGCACGAGTGCGTGAATCCCGCTTTGCAGCCGTAGGATTCCATTTCCCTTAAGTCAAATTGAAATTAACCAGATTTCCCCTGAGGATAGTATCAGGGTTTAAAGATCTGGGGTTCTTACTTCCTATGAGCGCAAGCACTCATAGTTAATTATCCCTCTTACTATGTAAGAGAGAACTCTCGATTAAGGATGAAATAATTTTAGATATTTTTAGTCTCAAATGGTGGGAAGATGGAGGTAAACTCGATCAAGATCCTATGGTTCCGTCGTCCCGGGTATACCATAGATTTCAGTCTACCAACACTAACAATCATTGACCGTAGTGTACAAGGAATCTGATTAGCAGCTATGGGTTGCCTCCTCTCAGGGATCCCGAGTAGACTGAAATGGTTAGATGTTGATTTTAGTTTTAATTTAATTTGAGTTGGGGCTTACTACTTCCTTAGAAGTTGCCCGTTAATTTATTTAATTTGGGGCTTACGTCTCCAATTAGGAGTTGCCCGTGTGGTTTGATTTAGGTAGGGGCTTATGGCTTTCTTAGAAGTTGCCCAGGGATTTAGGTTTGGTTTGGGACTTATGGCTTTCTTAGAAAGTAGCCCAGAGATTTCAATTTGAAATTGGGGGCTTATTACTCTACTTATGAGTGGCCCAAGGATGGGTCTTACAACCTAACTCTGTAGTGAGGCTGCCCGGAGGTTTTAATTATTGGAGTAGGACTTATAGCTTCCCTTAGGAAGAAGCCTTAAAAGCGGGTCTTACAGCTTAATCATTTAGACTAAGATGCCCAAAAGTTTGAATTTCGCTTGAATTGGATTTAGATTAGGTCTTAGTGCTTCCTTAGAAGTTGCCTAATTATGGGTCTTACGACTTAGCGCTTTAAGCTAAGTGGCCCGAGTTGTGGGTCTTACAATCAAGTCCTATAGACTAGGATGCCCATTTGAGGGGTCTAGGGCTATATTATCTCCTAAATGTTTCCCTCAGAGGTTGGACTTACGGCTTCTATTAGAAGTGGCCGAGTGTTTTAATTAGGGATTAGGAGTTAGGTAAATTTTTACCTAAAACTTCTCCCTAAGGTCGGGCTTACGACTTTCCTACGAAAGTTGCCGGGTAGCAGGTCTTACAACCAAGTCCTTATAAACAAGGCTGCCCATACGAGATTGAAATTGGATTGTTTGGAGATTTGTTCTTTAGAGAAATTGAAATAGTTGTAAATTGGTTTTAGTTTGTGATTTCGACACTTCAGGACTTTAACACTAGCGTTAGTGTTTTGATTGCTCCGTGTTTGCAGTCTTTTCCCTACTACAGTAGTTCACTGCTCTTCCTGTTTTCTAGCACTTTTGCTCCATTAGCTTTTTCGTACTCAACTTTTCTTGCTTTCAAGTACTTTGTTCTACCTGCTGTAGCTTAGATTTATTCAATTTATTTATGATATACTGACTTTTCACTTGCTTGTTTGCAGGTTTGTAGCCAGTGGTTGCAGCTCTCAAGGCTCGTTGTTGTAAAGGATAGAGCCTAAAGATGATTGCAAGAACTCATACAAGAGGGATCTTGGAGAACATACAAAGGAGTTTGAAGATTTCTCAGTTGTTTGGAGAGGTTTTGTAGAGATTTGAGAGTTTGTACAGTTCGAGAATTGGTGAGGATTTTGGAGAGTTTTGAGAGCCTGTATATGTCAAATAGTGGACAACATTCTTCCTTCCCCCTTTTCATTTTATTCATTGCATTTTTATTTTATTTTTGAAATTTCTCACTTGATTAATTAAAATAATTAATCAATAAATATATTTTAAATCTTAGAGCTCTCAAAATTTTTTTTTAAATACTCTCGGATTTTAAAATTCTCAGAATTTAAAATTATCATATTTAGCATTTTCTTCAAATTGGCTCCCATATTTTGAAACAGATTGATTTTATATTTTTCTTTAAAACAATCAATCAATTATTTCGATTAATTTTAATTAATAAAAATTTTTATTAATCAAATATTCAAATTTTAATTGCTTCAAAATTGTTCCAAAAAGTTATATAATTTTTTTTCTTGAAATCTCGGCAGCCTCCCGGTGTCACCTCCCCACCGAGGGAGAAATTGGGATGGCTCTGCCGTAATTCTTCCTACCCGAACCTAAGGTCGACAGCGTAGGGTCTTCGATTGCAAACCATCTCACCAGGATCTAAGATTGACTGCGTGAGGTCTTCGAATTGTAAAATCATCCGCCCAGATCTAAGATCGATGGCGCGGGTCTTCAATTTTAAACCATCCCGGTCGGACCTAAGGTACGACGGCCGGGGTCTTCGACACCTGTTGAAATTTATTCTTTTTTTTATGTAAACATATTTTTGGAATATAATATCATTTTAATTATATTTATAACATTATATTATAATATAATATATAATAATTATATTATTATATATTACTTATAATATAAGAGAGGGAGAGAGGGATCGGGTAGAGCACGATCAGGCTAGAGCCAGAGGCACGCACGGGCTTGGACGGTGGTTGGCGGGGTCATCGTCGGAGCAGGTGAGGTCGGCAGCGGGTCGGCAGCCTGGGGTCGGACTGGAGAGCGAAGTAGGACTGCAATGAAGGAGCCGAATTGAAGTCGCACAGCAAGGAGGAAGCCGGAGGAGCGTCGCGTGCAACCTCTGCCCCTCTTGCAAAGGAACGGAGTCGAACAACAACGACGAAAGGAGAAGATGAACGACGAACCCTAGACGCTTGTGCGAAGCAGCGAAGTCGAACAGCGACGAGGGAACCGAAAGAGCGAGCGTAATTTTTTTTTTTCGTGATTCCTTCCTTTTTAACGCTTTGCATTGTCGGTGCCTCCGAAGAGGTGCGTGCGTCGTTTTGGCGAGATGGGGCCGGCGTGGAGGTATGTCGGTTGCTTTGATTTTTTTTTATCCTATTTTTTTTTTATACAGTCAACATAAACCTTTTAAGAAAGTCGAAGTCCTCTTTAGAAGCTTCATCCATTAGACATTTGTCCAGCTTTGTCAAGTTCTTAAAATCAGACATAACATTGGCATTGTCTCCTTCCACTATTATGCCTTTAGCGTTGAACATCCAATCATCAATGACATTACAGATTGATCGAACAGCCATCCATTCAAGTGTACATATATCCCAATGTATAAGTGAAAACCCAAAAGATAAGAGCATTCTACCTTTGTGGTCTCTAAAGATCCCACCAATCCCAGCTTCATTAGAGCATTGAAGAGAATCATCTATGTTTACTTTAATCCATCCGGGTGGAGGGGGATGCCAAGAAGAAGAAATCAGCTCATGATGGTTATCACCCCAGTGGTCCGAATGAAAATAAGAAAAAGAAGTAGATGCATAGGTAATGGCATTTGTTACAATGGTGCCGTCATCCATCTCTTTGCCTTCGTGAATTAACAACCTTCTACTCTTCCAAGAGTTAAAAACTAAGGAGCAATAGAGATTATGTAAAAAAGGACTGACCTTTCCTTGATTTTTCAAATAAGAAACAACCTCATTCAAATCATTTAGGATAGGTAATTGAAACCCCCAACTGTTTGCTTTATTGATAAGCATTTTTAGTTTCAAGCACGTAGCAGCCACATGCTCTCCATTTTCAATTAAAAAACAACCTCTAGGACAGAGGTTACATCCAATCAACCTTCTATGTAACATGAAATCCGTAGTAGGTAAATCATTTTTTAAAAGCCTCCACCAAAAATGAGAAACACGAGGATTTAATTTTAGCTTTCTAAAATAGCTCCAATTATTAAGAAATGAGATGTCAACCTCAACCTTATCAAAATTAGCTATTTTAACCAAAGCTGAGATTGTTTTACTAGAATGTACCTTCAAAAATTCCAATTTGTCTTCAAGATTATCCCTCTCAATCTTCAAATTGCAGATTTGCTTGACTAGTTCATCCCCAAAGTATTTGCGAAGTTCTTCTTCAAATCAAATAACCAAATATCCTTCAAAATATTTATGGATGCCCCATCTTTAATCTTCCATTTCACAATTTGTTTTAAAGCTTTAGCTCCACTAAGAAGTATCTTCCAAGTTGAAGATGTGTTGTCTTCTTTCTTCATTAAAATTAATTTTACCATACTTAGCTGATATGGTTCTACTAAGCAAAGAATTTGGCATATTTAAGAACTTCCAAGCCAATTTTGCTCTAAGAGGTTCTACTGATTGAACTGCAGAATTAATACCATGCCCTCCTTGATTCTCCGGTTTGCAAACTTCAGTCCAAGCTACATAGTGCAAACCATTATCTCCATTGTTTTTATTCCATAAAAAATCTCTGCATAACTTGTCAAGTTTTTTGAGCACAGATAACGACACCAATGATAGTGTAGAGTAGAAGACGTGTAAAGCTTGAATCACAGATTTAATGAGGGTAATTCTTCCAGCCGTAGAAATGGATTTCTTCCCCCAAACATCCATTTTACCAGCAGCTTTTTCCAAAATGTAAGAAAAATCTGATGCCATAAGCCGCCTCAAAGCTATCTTATTCCCCAAATAACTGAACTCTTTGACTTCTTTGATTCCCAAGAGCATTGATATACTCCTTTTCCTTCTTCTTTTCATAAATTTGCGGAAAATTAGGAAGACTTTTTAATGTTAATGGCCTGCCCAGTCCAGCTGCAATACTCCACCATAATCTTCTTAATTTTCCTTAAATTTTCTTCTTTGGCATTGGAGAAAATTAAGATGTCATCGGCATATAGTAGGTGTGAGATCCTTGGAGCTAATGGAGCAACCTTTAACCACAAATTTTTACCAAGAAAAGCATTTGTAAGTAATTGAGAGCAAAGAATGAAAAGATAGGGGGATAAAGGACATCCCTGCCTAAAACTACTTTTCCCTACAATTTTATCCAAGACCACTTCATTAACTTGAACCAAGAAAATTGGACCAGTGACACAATCCATTATTAGATTAGAAAAATTTTTAATTAAAAAGTTGCTTTAAGAAATAATAAAAAAGCCGTCCCAAATGAAGCTTAAATCATCTAAGATGACTCTCTAATCTTATATGTTAAATTTGGTTATGCTTGTGAATATATATATATATATATATATATATATATATAAGACCAATTATAGGGTAGAATTTTTTTTCCCCCTTAAAAAAGGTGAAATTTTGATTAAAATCAAATCATTTTTCATTACATATACATATTAATCTATATATGCATTTTTTACACATATATATCACATTGTAACTTTAGTTATATACTATTTCTTAATTTGATGCATAATAAACACATAAACTATAATCATTATCATGATACAATGTTCATTAATTGTAATAAAACAAAAAAAAATTGCTATAAAATAAATATAATCACCCACTTTAATTTGATTTGTTTTATTCATTAAACATTCAGTATACATATATGTGCTATGGTATTCAATAATTGCAATGAAATGAAAGTTCATTGTAATTACTATAATTATAATTATCAACTTTGCATTCTTCAATTTGATTCATTTTATACATTAAATATTTAGTTCTCATATATGCTACAATATTTAATAATTACAATGAAATGAAAGTGCATTGTAAATACTACAAAATAATTATAATTACACTTTAATTATTTTTGTGCTTAAATTTCTTCCAAATACCTGATCTTTGAAATAGTCTTCTTTAAAACAACACCTAAGGTCACATACACAATTTCATGAATCTTCACTGAAATTTCATAACTATACTTTTATTAATTTCAAATATATTTTCTATTAACATTATTTGTTATGAATTTAATTGAATATTTCAATATTTTCTTCCTGTTTTTTTTATGAGCCTATGGATCAATATTTTTGTAAAATAAATTTACACACAATCATGATTAGGTGTAACTTCAAAAGATTTATTTATTTATTTAATTTTTTTTTTTAAGTCAAGTAGATGATAAGTTCATACATTTCACAATCTTCACCATTAAGTAAGATATAGAGCCCTCATTTGTTTATATGTGTAAATATTGTATAAATTATTATTGAAATTTAAATGGCTTACCTTACAGGCCTATAAATCTCATATGAGTAGGCCCTCCTCAAATTCTTAGGACATTTGAATGAAGAAATATTATGATTATGGTTAAATAATCTTAATAACTCAACCAATCCAATAAAGTGCTCACCAAAAAAAAAAAATCATCATTGTTTGTAAGGTCTACTTTTAAGCACAAGTTGGATCATAGTCATATGACCTCATGCTCTTCAAAGGTTTTGAGATCTCACATATTATCTAATAAACTTTATTCTAATTTATTGGATAATTTATGAGGTTTCTATCAACCTAAAACCTTAAGAACTTCTATTCATCTCTAAAAATGAATATAAGTGTAGCTCTAAGCTACTTTAAAGAGTTTTTTTCTATTCAACTTGTTGTATGTAGAGATCATTGTTCTATAATATTGATTTAATAGTTCATCTAGGTTAATAATGCCTAATCAATAAGAGTTTGGGAAACATTATCTTCATTATCTTATTAGGTAACATAAAGTATCTATGCGCTATCCAAATAATAATAATAATAATTACAATAGGCAATGTAATGCAATCATATGGTTAAAAACTTATGATAATAATAAACTAATATAATAGTCTTCATTATCTTATTAGGTAACATCGTGGGTGTATATAATTAGAAAAATCATATTGTGCTTCCACTGCCTACTCATATCTCGCTCTCTTTAGAGTTATCTTTTAACATGATAACCAAGACTTAAAGAAAGATAATCACTATTCATTAATCGGTGGAAGGGAATTAGTGATATATACATCCATTGGCTTGTGTCGTCATGCTTGATTGATCTTTGATATCTTTAATAATCTATTAAATTCACGTCATCACTAGAGACAATAACAACGAGAGATGAGATAATATATTTTGCCAATTTCACCATATTATGTGTACATACAATAGCAATAGATTAGCTAACAACTCTCATATCTTGCAGCACATTATTAAAGAAAAATTAGTGACAAGAACCTAGCTCTAAACTAGCCTCCTTATCCTTTTTCACCTCATCCTTAACCTCAACATGAATGGGTTAGTTTCAGTACGATCGACCACCACACTTATAAAATGTGTGGTGGTCACATTTATTCATAATCTCAACAAAGAAAGACTAAGGAGTATTTATAGTAGTTATTAACGTAGTCCAACACATAAAATACATGTTATATTTTTATTTATTAATTAATAATGGCAATTTTTTTTTGCTTTTAAGCATTTTGATGCTAATGTAACTCAGTTCAAAATCTTTGTTGCTCTCTCTCCGAGTTACTCTACACTTTTTTCCCTAGCTTTGGGATAGTTTCATATGTCCATACTATAATGTTAGAACTAATTCAATGGCGCTATATTAGGCTTACAATATTGACCTCATAGTATTCTATATCCTTATGCATCCTTTAATAGTTTTCTCCCATAGTAGCTTACCCACTAAGGATCCAAAAATGCACTTCCTCTCTTTAACCAAAGGCTAGCACTTGATGGGGGGCAAGGCAAAGGTGAGAAACTTACTGAAATTTAAAATATACTACTTAGATTTTTTTTTTTTTTTTTGATATAAAATTTATAACATCCCACGGATTTACACAAGCATATGTGCCAAATTAAGTAATAAAGTAACAGAGTAGAGTGTCAAACCCATGAGAAATTGTTCTGCTAAACAGTAACAAAATTACTACTGCTTACTCCAATTGTATAAATTTATCCTACTGAAATAAAAAATAAAGTTTTTTAGTTCCTACTATTGAATAAAAATAAGTAAAAATGGTTAATTGATACAATTTTAATAAAAAAGTTTTGGACTTATGCATGCAAATTATATATCTTTCATAATAAGAAACTTAATTATAGATATGGATTAGAATGAATATATGCATTCCTAGATCTCTATCAAGCTTCTAGGGGTGAAAAAAAAGATTGCTAATCTTCTTAAAGTTTTACTGTCTCCATAGAACTTAGAATATAAAAACATCCTAGGCAACTTAATATGATCCTAATCATTGTTGTATTCCTCCATCTAGGCTATACATCATATTAGATTTTAACTATACACATGACTATTGTATACATTAAATGAAGAACATGAGATATTGAAAACATTAATATTTTTATTAAAGAATAAGAGTCTACATTAGTACTTAATATGCTATTTATATCATCAGCCCAAACTAAAAGATTTAGACATACATGAAAGAAATAATAAGCAAACTGATATTCATTTTATTCATAAAAGAATAGAGTATAAGAGAAGCAGTAGATTTTTACACTCCTTCCACCACTTATAAAATTGTTTATATAAACACAGGCTAAACTCTCCTAGAAATTGTATCTGGCACTTTCCTAACCTCCCTTAGATTTTATTCTAAGGGGCACTAAAGAAACATACTGAAAAGTACTAAATTTTCACTCAAGGGGCTGAACTCTATAAATAATAGAATTGACATCTATTTATAGTAAATACATAATTAATCAGACTCAAGAGCTACAGCATAGGCCAAGCTGGTGCTGCGAAGGTGCAAATTGAACTAGCACCTTGGTGTTGTAATGTTGGCTCCGCTGCACCACTAGTTGATGCGGCTCTTTGAGGTTATAACTTTTCCACACGGTGCTATAAAATCATGAGCGCTGCAGGGTTATTTTTGGGCACAACAACACTGTGATGCACTACTGTGATGCACTACTACTAATATTTGTGACACAGCCATGCTTGCAAACAGAGAATGTCGGCACCACTGCAGGGTTATTCTTGTCGGCGTTGTAGTGTTATTTTTATCGGCACTACCTAATACTTGTAATTTTTTTGTTTTTTTTTTTTGCACAATTTCTATAGGAAACACAACTAAAATAATATATTTTTATTGAATTTAACATAAATAATGCACAATTTACATTTATCAACACAATAAAAATAGTATTGTGCCTATTAAAGTGAAAGACAACACCTAGGAGAGAGAGAGAGAGAGAGAGAGAGAGAGAGAGAGAGAGAGCGAGGATCTAAAGTAAAATAATAAAATAATATAAGAGATGGATAACTAACAATGTTGTTTGACAAGATCTCATAATATGATTTTCATAAACTAAAAAAAAAATCTAATTACCGTCTATCACAAGTTCATCCATTGAATATAACTAAAAAAAACCTACATAGTAGGTTTTTTTTTTTAGTTTATACGTATGATATATTTTTCTCTTTCTGAGAAGAGAAAAATCATATTTCGTCTTTTGGTTAGTAGCATGGCCTTACAATTGAAGAATAAAATCACCACTTTTCTTTCATGTTATTAAAATTAGTGAAATAAATGATTTTAAAAATTTATAAAATTATTTTATCATCTATTATATATATATTCAAAAAATCATAATGCATGGCTGCGATTGTATGAGAAAATAATTATAATTTTAGAATTAAGAGATAGATTCAAATAACTTGAAATTATATATATGATCTATTTATGATGCTCTGAAGTATTAGCTGAATAATTTTGATTGTTAGAATATTTAAAATTATATTTTTGAAAGGGATTTTTAATATCATATGATGCTCTATGATTTTAAAATTTAGGGAACTCTCAAAGAGTTTAGGAATCAAATATAATACAGGATTTAAGCTTCATTTGGGACATCTTTTTGTTGCTTTTTAAAACAGTTTTTTAGTATAAAAATTTTTGAATTAGAAAAATTTATACTAGAAAGCAGTTTTAGAAAGCATAACGAAAGCTGTCCCAAACGAAGCCTTAGTTATGATATTTTGATGTTTTTACTGGATAATTTTAATTGATCAAATTCTTAAAAATTAGATTTTAAAAACGATTTATATATATTTAACAATCATTTTACAATTTTTAAAAATTAGAGATTCAAACTGTTTGAAGTCAAATACATTATTTGGTTATGATGTTATTGGCAAAGTATGTGGATAGAATTATATTTTTAACATTGATCGAGTTTCTGTATATTGTATGATCACTATTGAAATTTTCAAATATTTGATATTTATATGGATCTTATATTGTAAATTTGGAGATTATATAAATTGGTTGATGTAAAAAATAAATAGATAAAATAGATTCTGCATTATCCTGTTAGGAGAAGATTGGTATGTATCTCATTTTGATCTGTTGGTTGAGAGTTTTGACTACCAACCAAAGGGTCTTAGGTTTGAGTATTGTGTATGTGATTTGTGTGTGAGCTTGTCTTAATTGACCTAAATTTCCCCCAAAAACAATTTCTCAGATTGGGCTCTTATAATAGAGAAATTATCACATTCAGATGCCTAAATTATAATAAAAAAATTTATAATATAATGAGATTTTAAATTAGTAAATACACTCATCTAAATTATTAACAGCCTTCTTGATTAATCAAATAAATTTAAGAAGATCCTATTTTAAGGATGGCAAACAGAATAACCATCTTGTTACTCATCCGTTTATGCAATAAGAAAGAAAGAAAGAAAAAAAGGGTGCTATCTACTTCTCTAATAAGAATCTTATATATTAATAGAGCTTCACTTCCCCAAGTAGATCAATACATTGATTCAAGATTATTTAGGTAGAACAATCAAAGAAGAGATGTCTAACACTTTTCGATTGGTTCATTTTATGCACAAAAAACAAAAAAAGATGTGGATTTAATGATTTATATATAGGGGGGAGTGCATCATCACTCATCTTACATAGAAAGAGTTACCAAATTCCACCAAGAATTCCTCTTGATCTTGAAAGTGATAGATGAACATCTTGAATTGTAAATCAAATATTTTATACTTCCAAGATCATTCATCTACTATAAATTGATATTTTTAATGCAAAAAAACCCTCTCTCTCTCTCTCTCTCTCTCTCTCTCTCTCTTCTCTCTCTCTCTCTCTCTCTCTCTCTCTCTCTCTCTCTCTCTCTCTCTCTCTCTCTCTCTCTCTCTCTCTCTCTCTCTCTCTCTCTCTCTCTATATATATATATATATATATATATATATATATATATATATATATATATATATATCCTTGATATAGGTTTATTTTTAAAAATGCATAGTTTTTTATATGAAAATAAAATTGAACTCTCAAATTTGATAAGAGACTTGTTATTGTTAATCATAAATTTTAATTAAAAAATCATAAGAAACATTTTAAGGCATTTCTAAGTACCTCATAGGATATTTGTCCCTACTTATTAAATCCTGCTTACAAATTAATTACAAAGCAAATTTACTTGATTATTAATCCATTTAAATTTACCTTCTTGGAAAAGAAATTAAGTTCATATTAAAGTAGGAAAAATTAGTTTTATCAATCAAATACTACAAGCAAAAGAAAGATCATAACTTATTTATCCAGAAGAAAAACTCTTTATATACAACAACAAATGCAATCTTTTATATATTTAAATTTTGTTTGGGACAGCTTTCTTACTGCTTCTTAAAGCAGCTTTTTAGTACAAAAGTTTAAATTTTTTGTACTAAAAAGCTTTTTACAAAACAATAAAAAATCTGTCTCAAACGAAACCATAAACTTGATCTTTTACCTAAATTTTTGCCATAAGGTCAAGACATAATTCATATAAAAGAAAAATTTATGAATAAATCATTACTCTAATTGCAATACCATACATGCATCTTAATTTACAAAGGAAAAAAAAGATTAATCAACATAGATCGACCGCAAAATAATTAAGTTGAACTCACAAAACAAAACAGTGGAGCGCATCAAGCTATGAGACTAAATGCTACAAGAAGAAATGTTCAGACAAATCAAAGTTTAACAAAGAGAAAAAAATTAAAGAAGGCCTATCTATTGTGAAGAGGATTAGCTCCAGTCGGCACCTTTCTCATTTCATCTCCATCATCTTCATCAACTCCTTTGCCATTGCTGCGAAAGCTGGACATTGCTGTGTTAAAATTGTTCAAGTTCATCGTGGCGGCCGCTGGTTGTGGAGAGGGAGATAAGTGAACGAAAGGTGAATTCCAAGCGGCCATGACGAACGCTGGTGTACCGGAGCTCGCATGGTGGATTACTTGCATGGCCATGGCAGCCAAGCACAACACTGCCATTGCTTTTCTCATTGACAAAAGCTTGTATATGGTCACTTAAAGGAAAGGTAGAAGGAGATGTAGAGGAATAGAAAGCGAGGAGAGGAAAAAAGGCAAGTTTTTGCCTATCTGTTATCATAGCATTTTTTAGGTAGTCTGGGCATGAACACGCTCAATAGGAGTTAGAATATTGCTGTTGAGCTGAATATAATCGAATTGGCATTGAGAGAGAGAGAGAGAGAGAATACGGTGGAGAAGCTTCGCTGGGCAGCGGAAACCACGCCATTATCACATGAGTCTGGTAGTTCAGAATCTTAGAGAAACTTCTGCTTCAGCCTTTTCGAGGCCTTATTGCAGTCAAGAAGATGCATTTCCTGAGCTTTAATTTTCATGGCAGTTTTTGGAAAATAAAAAGATTGATTAGAAGAGAAAAAACAATGAAAGTGAGATTTAAACTACGAAGAAAGCGACAAGATTTTCTTCTCTGTCCTCCATTAATGAGCTTTGCTTCGATAGATAATCAATGCAGAGTGCTTCTCGCCGCGGTCTGTGGAAAATGGCACGACAATTTTTGTACTGTTTTTCGAATGAATTTAATATATATTACATTTATTCATGCTGTTATTTCAACGTTTCTAAATATAGAGTAATCCTGGACGGGCATCCAAATAAATATTAGTTAAATTAGGATCTCATATAAAATTAGAATTTTCTTTTATTATGATTTTCTTTGGGGGTATTTGGATGTAAGGAGAATTTGGGTTGTCTTTTTTGCTAATATGAGCAATTTTAAAAATGAATTAAATATGTTGCGGGTTGGTAGATTTGCAACAGAAGAGAGTTTTTCGTCTTAACGATGCACGACTATCTAACACAAACAATTTGATGCAGTGATGAGAACTAATCCCATCATTGTAAGCACAACTATCAACCATTCAATGACTAATAGGTGTAACAAGGGCAGAACCAGCTTCAATGTTGAGGTTGAGGGGGGGGTGGGGCACATACAATACATATGTTATTTAAAAAAATTAAGCAAGAAAAAAAAAGTGAAATTAATTTGTCATGCAACGGTTCCGCCACTGAGGTGTAATAATCACACAAACGACAGGGCTTTCCACTCCAACTTAAATTAGTCTAAGGTCAAATCTATGAATTAGGTATGCCAGACATCTGACTCTTAAAACATTGGTGGGAAAATGCTGTTGGGAAAGGGACATCGGAAACATCCCTGAAAGATTGTATTCAAAAAATCGAGAAATATAAAAATCAAATCCTTCAACTTCTACGAGAGACCCATCAACTTGCAGTTACATAATTGATAGGGACCTATCTCCTTTGAGATATTCTACTTAACGAGGATGTTCGACTAAAAATATTGCCCCTTGCCCTAAATAAGGCTCCATCCTCTGTAAAGTTAGGGGTGTCAAATATTGACCCCACACATTCTTTGTTTAAAATTTCATATCATTTGGTTGAGTATATCGATCAAATGAGACAAATAATCATTTCTATGGTTTGAGGTTCACGCTGCATGCGTGGTGGATGTTCTGAACCGTTAATCTAATGATCAACTGATCAAAACCCGTTGTTTTGTTCGAGCTTTCAACCGGAGATCTGATCGGGCGATTTATTTCTCTGTGTGATGCTATCACAGCCGTCCGATTGAAACCACGGAGGATCCAATGGATGTGGGACCACGCTGATATGGTTAATGAAACCACATCAGCAGTCCCTTGATTGCCACATGATTGCGGCAATCATTGCCAGCGGCACAATCATTGCGTTGCCAGCCAATAATTGGCCACTATTCGCAAATCCAATCTGCGCCTGCCACGCACGTAGCCTGATCGCCGCCGCCGTTCTACTAATTTAAAAAATTATTTTTAAAATCTTTTTTAATTATTTTTTAAATGTTTTCTTTAAAATAATTAATTTAAATTATTTTAAAGTTTAAAAAATATACTCTTTTATTATTTTCAAAAAACTATTTTCTTTAATTTAAAATTAATATTACTTTAAAATACTCTTTATATATTGAATTATGCTAATTATTAATTATTTCTTATGTTTACTGAATAAATAATTATAATAATTGAAAATATACATTTTTATTAATTTGAAAATCTATTTTAAAAGGATTTTTTTATTATAATTTCATAAATACATTTAGTAATATTTTAATTTAATATTTAAATTAATATTTAGTTTTTTTTTGAGTAATTATTTAATATAATTAATACTTAAGTATTATTTATTAAAATTAATAAATATTATTTAAAAAAAATAATACTTTATTTAAAAATCAGAAGCTTCTTAATTATTAAATTTTAAAATTATAAGTAATATTATTTTAAGTAATTACAAATTATTTAAATAACTAAATACTAAATATTTTTAATAATAAATAATTAAATTTAATTTTAAATTATTTCTTAAATAATTATGTAATTTTTATTTTAACCTATGTTAAAATATCAGAAAAATTATTTCTAGGTAAGTAAACTTAAATTATTAATTTTTTTTTCTAGTTTAAACTATTTTTATTAATTAAGTACCTAAATTATTTAATTAATAATTAATTAATTTAAAACCTAAATATTTTTCCAAAATTAATTTTATTAAATTATTTTTGAAAAGTTAGAAAGTTATTATCGCTAATTAATTAAAATTAAAAATAGTTTTCCTATTTAATTTTTTTTAATTTAATAATTACTGAGATTTGATTAATTAATAAACAATTAATTTAAAATTCAAATATTTTCCCTAAAGTATAAAAATTACTTTATAAATTATTTTAGATTATTCTTAAAATATAAGAAACCTTTTTTTATTTAATTTTAAAATTATAATTAATATTATTATTCTAAGTTCTAATGATCTAAATAATTAAATGCTTACATATTTTGAATAATAATTGATTAAATTTAAAATATTTTTAATAATTATATGATTATTATTTTAAAATTTGAGAAACTTTAGCTTTTAATTTAATTTAATTTAATAATTATTATTTTTATTTTTTAAGCCTAATTATCCTATATTGTTTTAAAATAGCTTTTTAAGTATTTTAAACCTTAAAAATTCATAACTATTTCATTTAAATCCCATTTTAACGTATACCTTGTATTTTTTAAAAAAATATGTGTTTTCATTTAAAAACATTTTCAGAAACAAAAATATATTTTTATGACATATCTATGTATTATTTAATTAGTTGACTACTTAAATAATCTTTAAATAATTAATATATAGATTATTTTCAAATTAAAAATTATTTTTAAACCCTTTTTGAAACCTTAGGTGGCAAGTGGGTCTCCCCTATATTTATTTATTTTTACAAATTGATTTAGTTTTAATTATATTTTTTTCTAAAATTTACATATTTTTATGTATTTTTAAATTATTTTAAAATTACATATATTTTAAATCTCTAATTTTGGGAGATCCACTACATGAAATTTTAAACATTAATCATGCATATGAATAAGATTCATGGGGGAGGTAGATTAGTGGGTGGTAGAATTTCAATCATTCACTAATATCACCGATAAGAGCGCTTACTTTTTATTTTACCGTCTTTTGCATGTGTATGACGCATGAGCACTTATCTTAGGCATGTCTAGATATTAGGATTGGTGTGTTTACTTTTTTTATGCATCCCACTCATGTTACCTTAAGGTTTAGTTCCAAACTTTGATTTAAAACATATTTAACGTAGCGACATCCTAATGACAACAATTAAGGATCCCTCTAACGAACTTATAAAAATTCTAGGAGCTAGGGTAGAACCCTGAATGACTTGAAACTCACAACATTTAAACTTAATAACATCTTAAATCTCTTAGAAATTTTTAGGAGCCTTTAGCCCCCCCCCCCCCCACCCCCCCCCCCCCCCCCCCCCTTTACCCCCCCCCCCCCCCCCCCCCCCCCCCCCCCCCCCCCCCCCCCCCCCCCCACCCCCCCCCCCCCCCCCCCCCCCCCCCCCCCCCCCCCCCCCCCCCCCCCCCCCCCCTAATTAACAAACCTTAATTTACCCATTAATTAGGTTGTGATAACTTTAAAATTTTTTAATAAATTCATTTTAACTAAAATAAATTCCCCATAAGATCTCAAACTCCTTAATTTTAACCCTTAACCTCAGATAATTAGGACCCCTTAATTGGACTTCAATCTGAGCCTTAATTTAACTTTAATTAAAAATCATATTTTTGGCATTCATTGAATAATTAAAATTTTTAAAAATTTAAAATTTTCCCCAAACACTTGGGATACTTTTTTGGGTCATTCCTAACTTTTGGGGGTGATTCTAATCAGTTTGGAGCTGATTTAGATCAATACCCCTAAAATACCCTTTATTAAATAATTTTGATAATTCCTTAATTGCCCAAAACTTCTAAAATTCATAACTTTTCATAGAAAACTCCAAATTCATCAAAATAAAAGCCTAATTACTTATCTTAAGATGTAATATTTAAATAAAATACTAGTACCTCCAAACCTAGCATATTTTTAATATTGACTTTTTGGACTCCCTTAGCCTAGCGTACAGGAGGACCATAGACATTCTAAAATCCACTAAGGCAACTTAAACTTAAAAAATTACTACCCTAATTATTAAATGGATTAACAAACTAAATTAATTAAAATAAATCTTAATTCATTAATATTTGAACTTTAAATAAAGTTTTCATTTTTGACCTTCAACAAACTTAAACTCTAAACAACTTGAACTAACTACACGACATAAGAACTATCCAAAGCCACATAAGCCTACTGCACACACATAGATTTGCTAGGGCACCACTTCTAGCTCTTGGATTAGTGCCGATGTTTTACTTCTTTCTGCTTCTGTGATGTGATGCAATTGTGTGTAGCACATGTGTTGTTTGCCTTGATCGATTTGTTGTAATGATTGTTTATTTTATTGATGTGTTTTCTATACTCTATTTATGCTGTGATTTGTGTGATAGATTGCCCATGGGCTAGGGGCGCTTTGATATTAATTCAATCTCATGCAGGTGGCCATGCTCATGTAGCGCTAAAATAAAGGGGAAGTAATAATTAAAAGCTTTACGACTAACATTGTTTTATGCAGATGCTCCAGAGACTGCTTAGCCCTCTTAAAATTAAAAGAGATTGACCAAGCATGTTTACCTTTTATGTACAAAATATTAATTGCTTGAGATGTTATTGCTCGTGATTTCTATTAGGATAACTATGCAGGAGTTTGAGTCTAGATTTTCTATTTTTCAAATATAATTTATAAATTATCGAGTTGTGAAAGTCTTTTAAAAGTGAGGCATTTCAACACTAGGTACCCAAAGATAAAAAGAAATGCCCTTTATATAGAATTTCTTAGTCATTTGGATATCCTTTTGGATCTTTTGGATGATGGACTATATGGAGCCCGAAGGAGACGATCTAGAGAAGAAAGATGCACTCAAAGACAAAGACTTGAAGATGAAATTCCTGACTTTTAAGACTTCCATCATTCAGTAGGATTAGAATCCATGATGTTGTCGAAGGGGTTTGTCCACCATTACTTTTATGTAAACCTTAGGTTGTATTTATACAACACTTACCGTGGACTTTAGACTTTACTGTGTTTTCTGAATTTATATTGATGTGTTTACATTGATTGTGTCGTATAAATTGCATGTTTTTCTAAGTTTATTTCTTGCATGTGCTTGTCCGCGTCACATGGATGACGTCACTTTCATCTTTTTCCTCTGTGTGCTAAGTGTATGAGTTTCTTTCTCTTCTAAACTGTCATAGTCCCTCCGGATGTTGAGATGAACCGTGCATGTTGACTAAGCTATTTGAGCCCTCCTTTCCCTTTGAGTATGAACTTCCTAGTTTCCATTTTATGCCAATC
Source organism: Dendrobium officinale (assembly GCA_019514585.1). Classification (NCBI taxonomy): domain Eukaryota; kingdom Viridiplantae; phylum Streptophyta; class Magnoliopsida; order Asparagales; family Orchidaceae; genus Dendrobium; species Dendrobium officinale. The sequence continues at coordinate 63,397,183 of CM033688.1, read as the reverse complement.
CCCCTTTTTGGAAGAATAATATTGGATCCTTAATCGAGAGTATTCTCGGGTTGCGGTCTGAGATGCAATTAATCATGGGAGCTTGCGCCCGTGGGAAACATAATTTTATAATAAATAAACCCCACTCGAGCTGATGTATCGGGTGAGAAAAACCCCGTGACACTGATTAGGTTATGCATATTATCACCCATCAGGGCGCGCTGGTGAGAGCCGCTATCTTCAATGGTTGATCGTATGTAGGATCTAATCCGCCCTACCATTGGCCCGCTTGCGAAGAGCCTGAAGGCCTGCAATCGTCTCTATCCCTCGGGGTGGTGCGTTCGTATACCCTCTGCACTCTGTAGTCATGACGGATCCCTTTCGGAGGTCCACATCTACCACTCAAGATCCCTTGGGTAAGACACATGTAATGTCAGCTTGCCCATACGTAGCTACTCTTAACTCCATATTTATAATAAATAAAAGCAACTGGCCATATTTACCCCAATATTTTTAGTTTTTTCCTTCAAATCTTGATAAAGATGAGCTAAGATTGTGCTTCCTATAAAAAACCTTGAGAACTCCTTCAAATCCTCAAAAGTGGTAGATATCATAAGTGCACCTCACAATTTAAGGTATCCGATAACAAAAAAAAAAATCCCAACATAAATAGAACATATGTGCGGGTATTTCTCTGAAACTTAATGTCCAGAATGTTCTCATATGAATCTTTGTAGAAAAGTCTAATGAAATCACCACAATGGAAAGCATTTATGGGAGTAAGCCTATTCCATCCAAAAAATAGAGGTGACTACCACCACATATGGCTGATGGTATATGACACCATTCTTAGAATGTCAGCCCAATAACTCATCATAAGAATCTAGCCAAATAGTTCATCTTTGACCCAAAATAATAATATTTCAGTCGACAATTGACATAAACCTCTAGAATAAAAGTAAAATTCTTTAACATAATAATTATCTCAGTAACTAGGAAATGGAATGTATTGGTCTTTAGTGGTCACCACTTAACCAATGTTGTGATAAGATAATAATCAATCTTGATGTAATATAAATATTTAATGCACTGTACACTGATTTGTTGTAACGCTAAATAAATTGTGGGCATGTTATTACCACTCCCTAACAATAAAAAGGTGTGAGGCAACCTTCAAAATGGTACCCTAAAATTAAATAATTGCATTTTAGCATTATAGATGAAAGTAAGACATTTTAAATATGCATAAAATAAACTACTTATGGTGTCTAGGTGTGCTTCTCTATGAGATCCTCATAAATAAACTATGATGATATGTACATCTAATGCTACTAGCTCATAAGAAGTGTCTAGCTATACAATCCCTTGACTCTACCATCAATATTGTCTTCTACCTAATTTAGCATGATTCTTGCATCAATAAGCTGTTTTTGAAATGGTTATGAAAGAAAAATGTTCAGTTGATTAGAGTAACGAATTTATTATTACAATTATACAATTTTAAGTAAGGAAAAAGCATAAATAACTATCAATAATTTGTGGATTAAGAGTACATGTTAATTGAAACAGATCCACAAAGTGACCACTACTGTGTGATTAAGAGTAAATGTTTTAGATCACTATCTATTGTCTTATAATCATCTGTAGTAAGCAATAGGTGCATCTAAGAATCAACTACAAAAAATAAAGTATTTTGTCGAAGTGTTTACCCTATCTGTGTTATAATAACTCAGAACATTACAAGATATATGATAAATAAATTTAGTGAAATACAAATTACCTATTGATATAATTAAAATACTTTAGGGAATTAGTACCCATTTGTTTATTTCTATATGCCTCATTAGTCACAATATTTTATGATGCTGCAACTCGAAATTTTTTCAGAATGATAACTAAATGAAGACAATAGAGAGTGATGTGTTTATGATTAGTTTCATCATATTGCACAGAGACAACTTTAACTTTGGCAAAGATCATTGTTATGGTAGGAGCCCTTAACACATAGTCAGATACTTCATCATCATCCATGTGAGTTGCAATAAAATCATTATTATCGTGGAATCAACATATCTGATTTGTTGTGTAGTTTGACATATCATGTTTCACAGACCAAAGTATTATATCCTTCAACTCACTAAGTGTTGCTTATTATGACACCTTAATCGAACAGGTCTTACCACCAACATACTTAGGCACAGGCTCATCTAAAATAGTTAACTCACCATTGTATCCAAGAATCAAATGAGCTATGCTACTGTCCATTTCAATATAACTTCTGTAAGAGTTCACACATAAAGTACAATAGTAAGTGACAAGTCGACCGCAACATATAATCAAATCAATTTTATAACATAATTATCATTTTAAATCAAAACATATGAAATATCAATTAAAGTAAATTGGTGCTTTGTAGTGAGAAAATCATTTAAGTTTGAGCTAAATGCAATTCAAATCATTAAAGCATGAGCCACCTAGTTTAAATATAAGTATGCTTACAAAATACTTTAAGACAAATAATGAAATATTGATAATTTGCTGTATAGTTTGATAGATAAGTACTTTAGTTGAATGCACTTAATCTAATAAAAATGGTTTAAGATTGCTTATGAAGTACTGATACTTATACTAAAGGAAACTCATAAAGATACCTATTGCATTTGATATAAATCTAACTATGAACCTACTCATCAAAGAGCCTTTCTTCTTGTTTGCATTTCCATGTTGTGTTACTTTTCTTTGAGGATGAATTCTATGTATGGAAGAGTTTTGTCTAAGGTGTTTCCATTGAAGATTAATTCTATGTGAGAGTGAGTTCTCATTGAGGACAAGTTCTATGTGAGGAAGAGTTCTAAATTTGTATGAGTTCTATGTGAAGGTAGGATTCCTTGATGGATTCCATGGTACAAATTCCATTGATGAATTTTAGATGGTGATTTTCCTAAATAGTTTCTTCTACCGATATATATTAATTAGAACTTTTGAGTGGCCTAACAAGTACTCTATCAAATAGGAGACAAAGTAATGAAAGTAAGGTTCAAGTTTACAAGATGAATGGATCAACTAGATTCATTCATCTAATAATAATAAATATCTGCTCTAATGATCAACTTAGACTCGCTTTGAACACGTGTCATTCGAACCAACATGGGCTTACTACCCTTTGCTCTTTTTCAATTTCACAAAAATTATCTTATAATTATATAATATAAAAACTTCACTTCTAAATTCTTTTCTATAGCTATATACATTATGAAAAATTTGCTTTCCTTAGAATTAGGCTAAATTTTTGGCCCCCACATTGAACATTGATTCTACTCACTGACTCGACGAGTATTAGACTTGCACAAAGTGTGCTCCCAAACATGTTATCTTTAAGCCTAAAATGAAGGAAACACCAATGCAAAACCAACACTAATGTACTCTGCCTCGTTTATTTTGTTCTTTCTGACAAATTTCATAAAAATAACCCTATCCTGACATTTCACTTGCTTAATTAAGACATTTTAACACTATATGATATTTTAATCAAATATTTTACATAATGTTTTCTATATGATAAATAATCATCTTAATGATTGCACATGCAAAATTACAAACAAATAATAATAATAAAAAATCTATTCTTCATAACTTCTTCACACAGTCACTATAGGAAGAACATGCATACTATGAAAGGTACATTCAGCCAATTTCCCCAAAGTAATCTAAGAAGGAAAAGTGATTAAAGATCCTATCCTTCCTCATTTTTCTTAATCTCCATGTTTCTCTATTAATTCAGGAGCTTTATCCTCAAAGCATGTGCTTATTTATAATATTAATAGCAATATGGTTGCTTAAAGGAGGAATACGAAGATGGTAAGAAGAAAAAAAATGAAATGAAGGGGAATGAGGGGTCTTCATATAGGAAAATTATTGGATCAGGTCACCGGACGTGTTCGGAGCCCAATGAAAATGCGCCACATCACCTCCTACTCGGTATTGAGCAGTACCAAACTCAGTACTGCTCTGTACTCAGTACTTCACAGTACCGAGCACAGTACTGCTCAATACTGTGAATACTCAACGTAAGTTGTCTGGTGACCTGACCCAATGATTTCCCCTTCATATAACCCCAACAAAGAGCCAACTGCTAGCCGAATTAAATTTTATAGGTATTTTTATGATATTAAGATTCTAAATAATGTTCATTTAAAAAAAAAATTATTAACCCTTGTTAGTTGGATTTGTTGATTAATTATACTTAATCAACCTAATTAATCATATTTTTATTATTTATCTTAATTTTTAGGAGGTATTATAACTAGCATCATAATCAACTTGCCTGGCGAGTTCTAGCTAATGCAATAATAAAAGAGAAATAAATGAACTATAGTTGGCCATAGCCCCTAAAACTTTCTAAGACTTCACTGAGTAATCACCATCGTCATGCTTTCGATATGAATTATGGCACAGATCATTCAGCAAAGAATTCCAAAATCCGTAGCACCTTAAGGAATAATCAACTTCTTAGTCGGGTTAACACTAAATCATAATTATACCCATTTAATTCATCAATTTTTGCTTCCTTTTAGAATAAAAACCTTTATACCATGTAAAGAAGTATGTATGTCAATTCGGGTCAAAAGGTCTTATTCGGGTTGACTCGAATCCGACCCGATGCTATTTGACACCATTTTTGCCAACAGGTTAGAAAATGCAACTCAGACCCGACTCGACACAAAACAAGATTTCAACCAAATCAGTACAAGAAGGGAGGAATCATCGCTCTTGTCAAAGCTGCCGCCAAATTGAATTTCAAACATCGTCATTGGGACTCAGGAGGCGAGGGAATGTCAGTGCCTCGACAGGACGGAGTTGAGTAGTCGACAGACGGCCTAAAGTTTAGCTTAGGAAGGATGGCGGGACGATCAAGAGGGAATGTCACTGGCGGCCTAACTGCTTAGGGTTTAGAGCCTAGGGTCTAGTCGAACAAAAGAAATGACAGAAGGCGGTCGGCGGGGCCGCAGAATGGAGCGCCTGGCAAAGTCCGAGTTGACTCGCAAGTCATGAGTATTGGCAGAGTCTGCGAATGCGGGCAGAATGAACTTTGCGAACATAATTTCAAGTCATTGTCGAGTTGTTTTCAAGTTTTCAGGTCAACTTGAACCTAACCCGTTTTTTAAAATGGATCAAAAATTCAAACCTGAACCAGACCCGTTTGCTAACCAAGTCAAACCGAACCCGAAGGATTTTCTAGGTCGGATTTTTAAGTCTGTGTCAAATATTGACACCTCTACAAATAAGCATAATCATTATTTACATTGCTAACAAATATTGAAGGGTTTAGGTATTGACATGTATGAATGAGCCCAAAAGAGAGATCCAAAGGAGATTGTACCCCAAGCTTATTCATAAATTCAAATTTACCCAACAATAGCTCCCCAACAAGACCTCAGATTTCAACATCAATCCATTCATCTTTTGACTTTCACCCATCAGAGGACCACCCAGAAAACCAAAGGGCCCAACATAGTCTTAATAAGCAAACCGGTGCTAATACGGAGTGGACCCACATAAGGGACTCCATTAAAATGGGCCATTGCCTCCAAAGAACTTTTATTTGGTCCGGTGGACGTACGTAGAGGAACGTCCGGTCGGCACTAAATTACTGCCAAAAAACTCGGTATTTGCTCGGTACAACTAGGTATTATTTGATAATAATGATGAATACCGCTCTTTGAAAACCAATACCGAGTTATACCGAGCTATATCGAGAAATACCGAGTTGTACCGAGTTTTTTTAGGAAAAACTCGGTACAACTTTTGTATAACTCGGTATTGCTCAAGATAACTCGAAATAACTCGGTATTGGGTCTTCACATGATCTTATTCCTCATTATTATTTGATATTGCTCCGTGTTTGCTCAGTACAACTCGGTATTTGGCGGGAATTTGCCTCCGACCGGACGTTCCTCTACATCCGGTCGGAGGACGTAATAATTGTTCGCCTCCAAAACCTTCACATTGTTCACCTGATGCACAATAAGTCTATGATTACTGCTAGAGAATTAATCAGGAAGACAGGAAGACCACTACCAGCAGTCTTAAACACAAAAATGAAGATCTCGAGCCACTAAAATATGAAACCACTTAAATAAAAGAAAGTCAAGCTCTAATTATCGAGACACCTTTTGGTGTAATGACCAAAATTTTCACAAAAAAAAAACTTCTTAGTTAAACGTGCTCATCCCAGAGCAATTATGGAATGGGTGATCTACTGCGAAATTATACCAATATGACAAAACCGTGAAGCTCTTAAGTCAAAGCGGACAATATCTCAATAATAAAAAATTTGAGCTGTTACATAAAATGGCACCAGCATAAGGATAAACACAACCCCCAAGCCCTACCCTGCAACCCTCACTATCAAACAAAGACTTCCACAATTACATCAATGGGATCCCCTGCACCTAAATCCATCATAACCAAATTAGCAATGAAACTATTCAATTCTCTAACAAAACCAAGGCAGAGGTGACCATTAAAACATCAATGGTTATTCTGATATCCTAAACCCATAGCAGGAGAGTTTACCATATTCATCTTCTTCTCCCTCATATTTAGATAGGTATGATCCTATCAGTAGCCCTCCCTTCTCTGAACAAATCTACCCCTTAAAATTACGAGCAACTGCTTGAAGTCATAAGAGGCTGCTTCAAAATATTCTCATCCTGAAACCTTCAAGTGAATAAACTCAATGAAAGAATATGAGAGAAGAGAACAATCAACTTCTGAATGCAAAAGAATTACCATGTGAAGAGGATGAAGATAGGCAATGAACCTAACAATTTGAGATCAAAAGAACTTTCAAATAAAGCCCGGAAGCGGCCATCCAGAAAAGAATTTATTGATCAAGGAGAATGTGAAAGGCTTGACTATATAACAAATTAACAAATAGCCTCCTTCGCAAGCAAGCTCCCTAGTTTACTTGAATGTTTGAAATATATTCAACACCAAGACAGAAAAAAATGAGCAGACTTTTGCAAAACAAGATTCATGAATGGGTCTGTTTGGTAGCAGGATTAAGGCCGGATTTGAACGAAATCCAGCCACATGGCCTAAAATGCAAAACCAAATCTCACGGCAAATGAAAGCCAAATCTCACGGCAAATGAAGTCTACGACGGAAAATTCCGCCTTTTCGTGCGAAATCCCAAATTTCTGAAATCCTATTTTTTGTCAGATTTATGAAATCCGTTGGCTCGAGAGGAAGAATCCGCTCGTTAAATCCCTTCTATAGTCAAACAGTCACACGAGATATAAGGGGAATTATCATGAATGTTATCAAATGGTTTTCAGGATTTAGGCCCCTCAGGATTTCCAAAATCCGGATTTAGCAGATTTACAAAATCCTACTTAAATCAAATCTTGGGAGCTATCAAACAGCTCCAAAGGGTTTCTTGGCTGAAGAGGGCTCTAGGAGTAGACACGACCATCAAATTAGCGGGCTACATGATGAAAAAATAGACCTAAAGGCAACAGTAACGGATAAGAGAACAGAGAAGAGAAGATCTGCAACTAGATGATCTCTTGGCTTACTGATGGTGACCTGCAAGGAAAAGAACGTAGAAAGGTAGGGCCATGCTGACACGCACAATCAAATGATAGGAAAGTCTGCTAAGAAGAGAATGATTAGAACAAAAGAATTTTCACAAATTCAAGAATGAAAGTATTAATTTGATTATTAACGAATCACATAAAAATAAATAAGAATGAATGACAAAAGTACTGCTCAAGAGGCCTAGCCATTATTACCAAAAGAAAGAACCAGCTAATCCATGCCCACTCAGCACTATTACTCACAGAAGACAACATTGTACCCCAAATATTTTTCATTATAGCCGTGAAGAGTCAATTAAATATTTTAATTTTTATTGTATAAAATCAAAATTATAAATGAAATCAAGGTCTTAGATCTCAGAATATCCAAGCTAATCTTTCAATAAAAGATGTGTAATCGACACAGCTCTTGTGATAATGAAGCAAACATGTGGGGTGATTTGTAGGGTCCTACTCGAGCAAATTCTTCCAAGAACATCGCAATAATTAAGTTAAAAAGAACTGAACTAAGTGAAATAATAAGCTTAATGAACCAAAAGAAACGACAAGATATTTATATCTGCTCAACACCATAGAACTACAGAATGCACTAGCAAAATTGAAATACTTTTTACAGTTTAGTTTTAAAAATTTTGAAGTATTATAATTTAAATAAATAAAATGTAATAAATGTTAAGAAATTAAGAGTATACGTCACTAAAATCATAAGCATACACTTATAAAATAGGTTTTCAATCTTTGTAAGTGAAAATTAAGCACAAAGTCAATGGAAATTGATGCATGGGATAAACTAGTCAAAGAATCAATGCCAGGACATTCCAAATAAACTGTAGATGCCAGCCTTAATATAGTTAAAGATTCAATATGCTGTAGCCAATCACAGATTAGAGAATCTTGTACAATTACAAACATTGGGCTAAAGAAACACGTCTCTATCATAATTCATTTGGTCTTAATATCCGCATAAAGGAATAACAAAAAGTAATAATCCTGAAGCAGAACTGCAGAAGGTTTCCATCAATTCCAATGCCCCCTTCCCACTATTCAAGATCAGACAACCAGCTCAGTTAAATTCTCCCACAAATGAACTGAGTCTACTTTCGTAGAAAGAGAAAGAAACCAAGAGAATGTACCTTCTCATCATCCATCTGCATTCATAATTTGTTCTAAGCCAATCTGTACAATCCCACCACAAAAGTTCTTTCCTATTACAAGTATTTATTTATTTTTTTCATCTTTCTTTTTTATCCCAACAAAGAAACCTACAGGATCAACATCAATTTTTTTCCCATTTCCATAATATGGTATCATTAGAAAGAGCGATTTCGAACATCATTCCAGAACCTCAAAAATTAGAAATTGCAGTTCATCGCTTCTGACTAGACTTCTCATGTTCCAGATCTGATCAGAACATGCAACTGATTTGACCATCTCCATCCTCAATTTCTTACTACTGACAGGTGACTATTTTATTAGCAGAGGCTGATCTAGTGAGAACTACCTTATTTTGAGCTGATCCTCCCAAGCCAGTGTTGTTGGGAGCATCTTCTAAGTCTAAACAAACATTTTGAAACTTACCTTCCAGTTCCTCATAATTTGTTGTAGTTGGAGATTGCAAAGTAGAACCAGAATGATCAGCTGGGTGCAGCAACCATGCCATCCAATCATTACGTTTTCTTATTTTTTCACCCTGGAGCGGAGTGTTAGAGAGAGAAAATGTTTCACAGAAGAGCAAAATATCTAATAAAAGAAGATAAAAAGGAAAGTGGTGCATATAAAGGAAACAGCAAAAATATTTAAGCCCATGAGGGTATATTTACTACCCTATAAAGAGTTTCGAATGCAAACCTGCACTTCCACTACTGCTGACAGCTGTATCGTATCTAATATATATTGTACACTGTTAGTCAATTGTTTGACCTGCCCAAAATTTCAAGACAATTTTGGATGTGTCGTTAGCATTAGTTAAGGAATATGTAAAAAGAGATTTAAACAACTATAGGTGTAGAAATAAACTAATCGCACAAGGGGCAGTTCATGAATATGAAATGTATTGATATGAATATTAAAACAACTAAGCAGAACAGTAAGCATTGAATGATCAAGCATTGCCATGCCTCATTTACAATAGCATGATCTAAACACATAAAACTAAGATTTTTAGGATTCATTGAACTTTAATAATGAGGTCAGTGTCAAAAAAAGCATTGATCATATTACGTAAATTCTACACAATCTGAAAGTTGCAAAGCTAACATAGCCAACGGAATGCAACACATAAGCAGGAAAAAACTCCAAGACGTATAATTAATCAGTTAAAATCAAAGCCTTAACACTGAAACCACTGGGAAAATAAAGGATTGAAGCAACTAGAAAAGAATCCACGTAATTAACTAGCAAAATCAAGTGACATTGACGGTCAAGAAACTGGAAACGACCTATAACAACTATCGGGCGTTGTATAGCACACTTGAGAAAAATATAATTCATGTTTGCTAGAAAACATGCATCAATATTCATTGGAAAATTCACACAATCTGTGCTGAAAGTAATACTTAAAATTAGATTCCTGCAAGTTTTTTTTTTTTTTTTAAAAGATTCCTGCAAGCTTTAAAATTTAGTAAGAACAAATAAGGTTTGGCACTATTGCAAGGTAGGTTAACTTAACCTGGAGTTTGGCTTTCAATAGTTTATTCAAAAGGAAAAGTCCAGTTAGATAATGCACCCTTCAGGGAATGAACAATCAAATAAATAATATAGGAGATGCATACAAAACATTACTTTATGAAAACACCGATTTGTTTCAAATCACTAATGACTGAAAGCAGCAAAAAAATGTAACGTGCATGAAAGAAATTATTGCTAGTTTCTGTCAAATCAGGCATGTTAGCGGTCATTCAGTAGATGTGAAAGAAGTGGAAACCAGAAAATTGCAAAGCAAGCTCAAAGCCACAGATATATCCTTAGTGAATGAAGACCATAAATACTTGAATATAAACTTTGAAGAACAAGTAAAATCAATCGTTTGGGATACTTGCAGCTTGAAAACTATTGAATTATCAGCTCACAACCAGAAAATAAAGTAACATGAAAAAAGTAAGAAGGTAAATTGTCAGTTACAAAAACACCTCATCGAGCAGTACATTAAATATCAACAAAGACAATAAATTTGTACAGACTAACAATAGAAGAAATCTTTGAGAGAAGCAAGATTAGTTGTATGCAATAATCAGTATTTCATATATAACAATAGAATGCAGAAGCCTACGCCATTTTCAAATCAGTTTACAATAGAAATGGAAAAGACAGGCTAAAGCATTCATGCCTCGAAATAACAACGCAAATAAAAAATTAAAATTGCTTTACTTGAATAAGTAAAACAAGGAATTTAAAGGTTGAATAAAAAAATGTGGAATGAACATTACAAAAGAGAAACACAGATATTTGGGTGCATTGAAGTAGAAACATAATAACTACAACATAATAAGCAAAATGTTCCCATCAACATCATCTTGGAAGTCTTTCCAATCCCACTCCAAAACTGCCCATTACCTTCTAACAAGAACAAACTCTAACCTAACAACTCTCTAGAAATGGTAGTTAGGAAATAGCCAACCTGCAATATGAGTTATACCATGGGTGTGATGCAACAACAATAACAAAAAGCCTTTAGCCTACTACATGGACTAAACTACATGAATCATTTTTCTCTATTATGTATTATTAAGAGTCAATTTCCCATTTAAATCTAATAAGACAGGTCATTTTTAATACTTTCAAACCAACTCTTTCTAGGCCTACTCCGACCTTTCATACAATAGGCCGTATCTAATACATCTACTCTCCTAACAGGTTCATCATAAGGCTAAAGTTTTATGCAAGGTTTTTAAAACCAGACCGGACTGGTCGGTTCAACCGGTTGAACCGGGAACCGGCCGGCTAGCCAATTACAGTTCGAGATACAACCGGTTTCGCAGAAAATCGGCTCCGAACCGCTCGAACAGGCGGTTCGACCGCCGAACCGGTCCCGGCTTCCTTTAACTGGACGGTTCGCTAAAAAGGAGAACGGACGGCTGAGATGAGTGGGATGCTTGAAATCTGGAGGTATACGAACGCAAGGAGAAAACAAAAAAAAAATCCTATTCAACGTACTCGTATCGCGCGGGTGGGGCGCTGGGCACTCCTCGGCAGTTTGGCCTCATCTTGTCCGCCTTCGGCGACTTCTTCTCCGCCTCCAGTGTCTCTTCTATTTCAATAAGCAAAATCGCCTGCTTGCTCGTGGCCTCGCACTCGTTTTCTTCTCTCTATCGCATTGGGGGTCGCTAGACGTGAATCCATTCAAGGTGAGTATGCATTATCGACTTTTGTGACATTGAATGGTTGCAAATGGTTGAATGGTTGCAAATGGTTGAATGGTTGCGTTATCGAGTTTTTCTATGTGTATTGTTTAGATTTACTGAAAGTTTGAATGGAGATTAAAAGGGAGAATTTTTTTGCAAATGGTTGTTGGAGGCTTTCAACCGTGAAGAATTTTTTTTTTTTAAATTAGAAATTTGTCAAATTTTGAATGGTTGAATGGTTGCAAATGTATTGCACCGCGAGGAATTTTTTTTTTGCTTAGAAGGGAGAAAACAAGCAGAAGCAAAAGCATACAAATGATGACAGACCCATTTGAGAGGCCATTCTAATGAGCCTGTCAAATGATGTTATCTACTTATCTTACAAGCTTTTTATGATTATAGAGATTGGCCGTATGTTTTGGAGAGACCCATTTGAGAGGCCTGAAAGCTGTTGTTGGAGGCTTTAGGAGATTAATTAAGATGTTTAATGCTGATCATTTGCTGTTATTGTAGGATTAGTTGATGGTTGCAAGAAAGCTAGCTAGATAAACATGTTGACATTCTTTTTTTTAAGGCAATACAAATATTATGCATGCAACAACTTATTTGTGGATTGAATAATTTTGTTTAGCAAAATCAGATGCTTTTTTCTTCACAAATATCAAATATGCTTGGAAAATTAGGTTCGTCCATTCTTTTTTCTTCACAGATGTTTTTTTCTTCACAAATATGCTTGAATAATTTTGAATGATTTTGTTTAGCAAAAGAGCTAGTAAGGCTAGCAATGCAAAATTTAAGGTGGTGGCATGTGCTGCTCACTCAGAAGTCATTGGTGTTTGATAATGCCTTGAAAATATTTGTAGTCAGCTTGGCGTTTAATATGGCATATTGGTTGTTCATGGGCTACATGTTTGGATTTATTTGATAGATAATGATTGGGTTTTTCTTTAATTAGAAGAGTATTGTGCCCAATTTTATTATCATAATGATTGGGTTTTTCTTTAATGATTGGATGCTTTTGTCTTACTTAGTATTATAGTTAAAATGCATATTCCATTTGAAATCAGCTTAAATCTATTCCAGGTTTTGAACGTGCTTTCTTTGCAGAATTCATCTATACTTTTTAAAGGTTGGAGACTTTAGGCTGTGGTGGAAGTTCAAGTGATATAAAATTTAAGCTCTTTGAGGTATGCATTGTGTGTCGTTTTAGGTTTGTGACTTTTTAAATTGCATAGTTTTCTCTAGTTATAATTTTCTACCTTATAGTTTTCTTATTTGTGGTTTTCAACTTTGTAGTTTTCTACCTTGCATGGTTTTAATTTATTTGTATGTGATTTTATTTAGTAAATCAAATTAGAATGGAAACACCTAATAATCAAACTTCAGGTTCAACTTATACTGTGCGTGAGAAAGTGGCAATTGCTTGGAATCATGTTGTTGAAGTTAAAAGAGCTGATGGGAAGAAACAATTTAAATGTTTACATTGTGATATTTCATACAAGGGAGGAGGAATTAATAGAATGAACAACATTTAGCAGGTGCAAAGGGGAATATAGCTGCTTGCAAGAAGTTCCCACATGATTTTAGATATCAAATGCATGAAATCTTGAAGGAAATTTTAAGAAAAATACAAGCACAGGAAGAGTTGGACAGTACGCCATTTCCTGTGAATGATGCTATAGATGGAGAGAGAGATTCATATTCTCTATCAAAAACACAATCTTCTCAAGCACGTGAGAGTAAAGGAAAAAAGAAAAGCTTCTGATATGGATACCTTCTTTGCCCCCATAACTACACGAGGTTCCCAACCTTCAATTAAGAGTGCTTTAGTAACTAAGGAAGTAGTGCACTGTGCAGATATGGCATTAGAAAGGTGGTTTTTTGATTGTTGCATCTCTTTCAATGCTCTTACTTCAGCCACAGAAAGCGATTGATGTCATTGTTGCAATAAGTCCTAGTTACAAGCTCCCCAGTTATCATAACATGAGAGTAAACTTACTTAGGGATTGTAAGGAAGATTGCAGGCTACTCATTGATAGTTATAGACAAACTTGGAAGGAAACAGGTTGTTCACTTATGACAGATGGATGGACTGATAGTAGGAGCAGAACTCTAATCAATTTTTTGATATATTGTCCACATGGTGTTTCTTTTTTAAAATCAGTTGATGCTTCAACTTTGTGCTATTTATTTACTGAGGTTTTTGAGTGAGTTGGTCCAGAGAGTGTTGTTCAAATAGTTATTGATAATGCTACTAATTACAAGAAGGAAGGTCAACTGTTACATGAAAAATTCAACAATATTTACTAGTCACCTTCTGCTACACATTATATGAATTTGATTTTGAAAGATATTGGAAGCATGCCTCTCATAGAGGAGCTAGCAAAAAAAGCATCAAAGTTGACAATTTTCTGTTATAATCATATATTCATACTTGCATTGCTTAGGAGAAGACCAGGTTGGAAGCAGATCGTACGTCCTGGAACAACCCGCTTTGCAACAACCTTCATAACTTTGAAAAGTGTGCATGAGCACCATCATGACCTACAAGCACTAATCACAAGCAAGCTCTTTACGGATTCGAAGATATCCAAAACCTCTAAGGGAAAGGAAGCGGCTTCAATTATTTTGGACTTGAGGTTTTGGGATAACTGTCTTATTATTTTAAAGATATCAGGCCCTTTGATTAGGTTGTTGCGTATTGTTGACTATGATGAAAAACCATCCATTGGATATCTATATGATGGCATGTAAAAGGGCGAGGAAGGCTATTAAAACTATGTTCAGAAATGTAAAGATATCATATAAGCCTTTTACTACTATAATTAAAAGAAGATAAGATACTCAATTAAGGCAAGACATCCATTCAGCAGCATATTTTCTCAATCCTCATTTCCAGTATGATAGAGAGAACTATTGTCAAAAGCCAGAAATTTTACAAGGTCTATTTGAATTAATTGGAAACAAAGATATTTGCACTAAGCCCACAGTTGCAATGAATGAAGTCAGATTATTCCATGATGGCTAGAAAGCTTTAGAAAATCAATTGCGCTGACAAAGGAAAAAGAAATGCAACCTGGTAATTCTCTTTTTTTTACTTTCAACATGTTTATTCAAATATGCTTATTCACTAATACAAATATGCTTATTCACTAAATCTTCAAAACTTAATAATATGTATATGAGTGGTGGAAGATGTTTAGATCAAGTGCTTCAAACTTGCAGAAAGTAACTATAAAAATTCTCAGCCAAACATTATCTTCATCAGGATGTGAGAGAAATTGGAGTGTTTTTGAACAGATCCACTCAAAGAGACATAATTATTTGGAGCATCAATGACTCAACGATCTTGTATATGTTCGATATAATCTGAATTTAAATAATAGTTATGATCTTACATTATATTAATATTTATATACAAGTGTCAATTTAAATAGTATATATAATCTCAACATAAAGTTATTTATTCATTTTTTAGGTTTCAACTTAAAAAAAGACAATTTGACCCACTGGACTATACTTGTGTTGAAATAGTTGATTTTTGGATATTTGAAGATGAACCAACTTTAGAACTTAACTTACAGGATTTGGAAAATGAGATATATAAAGAGGATGCAATGCCAGTTGTTGAAGAACAAAATATATCATTTAATTAGTCAAGATATTGTAAGTTGATACTGAAATTTGAGTATATCATTTAAATGAAAGCAAAATTAATATCTTATTTTATACTTCTTATTTGTTGGTGAAGGTGACTTACAAAATGAAGGAGATGTATGCGACATAATTGGGCTTGATCAATCAGATACATTTGAGTTTGAACATTTTGGTGAAGCGAGATCTGAAAACTTAACTTATATTGATAGATTTGATGATGCAATTTAGGAGATCTTTAATTTCCTTCTTGTGAAGTTATTGATAGTTTGAAACTATTGAAATGAGAGTGTCACGACCCGGCCCGGATGCTCGATCTAACAAGGCAGGTACAAAAAGTCGGACGATAGTACATTTCTATCAATATAATAATAACTCATCATCAAAAACTTTTCTATAAACTGAAGAGCCACTAAACACAAATTTAATTTACCTGTTATCATTTGCACGGCGTCTTCTGTAAACACGTTCTTCTCTTTCTGTCAATTTTTTTTTTAGGAATTACCTGAAACATTTAAACTCGTGGTTTGAGTTTACTAAGTAAACTTAGTGGGTAACTATTTAATAATCACTATTATTATTCTTTAATAGGCATCGTGTTATTTCTTAACATTAATTCATTCTTTTCAATAATTTATATCTCTGGATAATTTCTTTCAAAACAATTTAAAACATTTTATAGCTTTAATGTTTCATTCATATTTCTTTTCTTTCCATTTACTTTGTACAAGAGCACAGTCTCAAAGTACCCGAAGGTACAAACTTTTCCATTTCCATAGCCTTTTCCTTTTCCTTTTTCGTGCACGAGTACGACGTCCCCAGCCAGTACCATAAAAGGGGGTGAACTCCTGAAATATTCATATATATTCTTTTTCCTTTCTTTTACATTTACCATAACATTTCTATTTTATTTCATATGTCATTTCTTTTCAATATTTCTTTAATACATACTGTATTTTCTTTTCATTCATATGCTATTCAATTCATTTATTTCTTATTAAAATAATAATTACAATTACTTAGACAGTTAATCTTTCAACATTTCGTACATTGTAGTCTTTATATTAAAACTTTGACCGCAGAAGAATAATGTTAAAATTTGAATTTCATAATTATAATTACCCACTTTGAACTTTTCAAGCCTTCGACGAAGGGTGTTACCTCGAATCTCTCTCCAAATCTCTATCATCAAGAAATAAAGTTTTCATTAATTTGCTTTATTAAATAAAACTCAAGAATAGTTTCATGATAGAAATTTCTTACAATGAGATTTTCCAAATCTCCTAAAAATCCTTCTTCCTCTTCCAAAATTCTCTCTCTTTGCTTCAATTCTCTTACTCTACCTTTAAGAAACATATTGTTCACTTTAAACGAAGTAAACGAAGGGAATTTATACAAAAATCCGAAAGAAAATTCTACAAACCTTTTTCCTTCTTTTTCTCGATCGTTTCTCTCGTTCTTTGCAATTTCTCTCAAATCTTTGCTTCTATAACAATAAGAACGAAAAGGAGTTGTAAATCTCACCCTCCAACGCGTTCGTTTGCTAAAATTGGCGTAAGAAAGCTCTCCCAATTTCGCGCGAAGATCGGTCGTTAATGTTTCGTGAAATAGCCAATACCGACCCCTTTTGGGGTCGCGGCTATTAAAAGGCGGGTTGGCCGGTTCGGTTGAACCGGCCACCCAACGGTTCATTACAGAAAGTGAATATGTTTTCTTTTTGTTATCGATTGGTATAAAGTATTTTTGCATCTTTCTATGATTGTTTGTGTGTTCAAGTAAAATATACTATTATGTTTTTTCTTATTTACTATATATTTTATTTTATTTTTTACACTTCATATTATAATTTTGTTCAATTTTTGCTATATATTAATAAATAGTTATATCATTATTATAAATTTTAAATATAATAAATATTTATTACGTCATCCAGTTCGACCGATCGAACCATCAAAACACTAACCCCTCCTTCCGGTTCATTGACCGGTCCGATTTTAAAAGCCTTGAGTTTTTATGTGAAAAAATCATCTAAGGCGACTCTCTCTAATTTCATCTACCATTAGAGCTACTCCAAACTTTTCATGTATATACTCATTTTGCATTCTTTTTCAAAGTGTAAAGTCACTCATCCACCTGAGCATCATCATCTATACAACACAAGCCAACATTCTGCATCATAAAGCATTGCAGGTTGTACCACTATCTTATAAAATTTTACCTCAAGTTTGAGTGGTACTTCTCTATCACACAACAGGCTTGACACATTCCTTCACTTAAACCATCCAACTTAAATTCTACTAATAATATTCCCATCCATTTAACCATCATTTTGAACAAATGACCCTAGGTATGTAGAACGTGCATTCTTTTTAATGATTTGATCACCCCATATTACAATTCCACCGCTAGATCTATTACTAATAAAATTACACTACATGTATTCGATTTTAGATCTACTCAAACAAAAATCTTTAGACTCTAAGGTTGCCCTCCAATATTCAAGTTTTTCTTCAACTCCCTCTCGAGTTTTATCAACAAAAAGAATATCATCATCAAAAAGCATACACCAAGGCACATCTTGCAAATGTCTATTAAGAATATCCATGACTAAAACAAAAAGATACGGGCTTAAAGTTGATCATTTATATAATCCAACTGAAATAGAAAAATACATGGTCAAACAACCTTGTGTTTGAACACTAATAATAGCTATTGTATACATATCCTTAATGAGTTAAATATAAGCATTATTATCTCCTTTCTTTTCTAGAACTCCCTATAACACTTGTCTTGAAATTTATCACATATGCTTTCTCTAAATCAATAAATATCATATGTAGATCCTTTTGACTCTTTCTATACTTCTCCATCATACCTCTCAACAAATGTATAACTTTCATATTAGACCTACCTGGCATGAATCCAAATTAATTTTGAGAAACATTGTCATCACGTCATAACCTCTCCCATAATTTTAATGTATGACACATTAAATTAAATCATTTATAATGTGCACTCTAGTGCATGATCTTTATTCTTAAAAAGAGAAATCAATACAATCTTTATCCATTCATTTGGCATCTTTTTAAATAATATTAAAGAGTTTAGTAGCCAAGAAATTTCTTGATCTCCCAAGTATTTCTACACTTCTATTAGAATATCATCATGTCCTACTACTTTTCCACACTTCATTTTTTAAGAACATCTTAATTTATTATTTTTCCTATTGAAAATCGGTGATACATCAATATATATATACAATAAAGAAAATAACTAGCTAGCTTAATTCTTTTCTAAAATTTAGGAAATAGAATCATAGGAGAATAATTTTTTCCTAAAAAAAGGAAATTGAATCATGGGAGAAGATCAATGTTGATCTCTCCTTTTATTCATAAAATTACTTCCCTAAAATCAATTCTCTGATTATGAAACAAAATTATAATAGAAGATCACAATCAATCTCTCCTTTTATTCCTAAAATTACTTTCCTAAAATAAATTCCCTATCTTTGACTTCCAAATATTCAACACTCCCCCTCAAGTTGGAGAATATATATCATATAATTCAAGCTTGCAAATTAAGTCTTCAAAGTTAGGTCTAGGTAAAGCTTTGTTGAGAATGTTTGCAGTTTGTTGCTTGGTAGAGATGTATTTCAATTTAACAGTCTCACTGGTCACAATCTCTGTGATAAAGTTTTTGTCAATTTCAACGTTCTTAGACCTATCATGTTACCTGATAGCTACCTAATTATCACACGTCCTCAAAATAGGAAATGAACTTACTTGTCCCAGTTCACTAAGAACCCTTTCTATTCAAATCCCTTCAAAATTTTTATGTGTCAGTGCTATGTACTCAACTTTTGCACTACTTTTGTCCAATGTTTAAAATTGCGTAATCGGTTATTGAGACATTTTTCGTTCGTGAGGCAAGGCTTAAGCCTCAAAGGCGTTTTGAGGCGTAAGCCTCAAAATAAAAAAATTGCGTAAACATAAAATGACAAATTTTGTATATACTAATGAGCAAATAATATATAAAACATAAAAATGCACAATATATGAAGTAAAATCAAGATATCCCAATAATAAGACAACATGAAATATAGTTCAACTCAAACTCCATCTTTCCCAAATCACAATATTCTTTTCATTAACATATAATTCCAAAAATAAATAGCAATGACATATCACATAAGAACTCATAAGTCATCAGCACTGTCATCACTAAGGGGGTCTTCATTTGAATCATCAGTATGATGAACTGCTCTCTCCCCTTCCTCCTATCCTATAGAGTCCAATGTCTCCCAATCAAGTCCTTCCTCAATATCAGTTATATTCCTCTTCCCTAAATATTTTTGAACAATCTCAAAATAAATAATAGTGTAATACATTAATAAAATTAAAAAAAAACTTTATTATTTATATACCTTTTTTGATTTGTTCTTGAGTTGTGATGGATATAGATGCTTTAAGATTATCAAAGAAATCAACCTTTAAATCTTCATCTTGTAATTCATCAGATGACACATCCTCGCAAAGCAAATGATCTTCATCATCAATTAATTCTTTTTTCTCAAATTCCTATCTCTGAGTTTCCTATTATACATAATATACATCAGTGAATTTATCCTCAATGTGGACAAGCGATTTCTCCTTTTTGTATGTACTTGGTTGTAGGTACTCCAATTTCTTTCACACCAAGATGAAGAGTATGTCAAGCCCAAAACCTTCACAGCAAAACGCTACAATTCTAGAGTCACATCGCCAAATTGAATTCACCACTCAACTAATATTTATATAAGAGAGTTTAATTAGTGCGAAAAAAATAACTTTTAAATAAATGTTTAAAACATTAAATAAAAATTACCTGGAGATCGTTTGACAATTTTATCATTTGCTTGTTGTAATCCAAAAAAGCTTTTTTTGTTCCTAAAAGGTACCAATTGCATGTCAGCATTTGATCTTTCAGTTGAAGCACTTATTGGCCGATCCATGTAATGATACAATCCCAACTTTATCTCAGGGTTTGTAGACTTATTCTCTGCATATTGATACTGGGGGTTTAGTTAATAACCCCAGCTACATGCAAGTGCCGGTGAAGTTTTAACTTCCATCTATCATCAATAATATTCCAAATTTTTCTAAAGCTACCCTCTTCGCCTCCTAAGTTGGAGGCCATCATTTATTTGGCTTAATGATGTAGACACAATAAAGAAACAGACGCAATGGATAGAACTTAAAACAAATTTTATTAAAATAAAGATGGACAACTATAACTTGACAAACAAGACAAAAAATACTAAGAGATTTTTTTAAGGAAACAAAGAAAATTAAAAACAAAAGCTATCCTCAGACAACCGACAGAGCGGGTTCCTCACATGCATCGAATAGTAGATTAAATAAGAGAAGTGCATAAGACTAGCAAACCGATGGTCCACCACTGCAAGACTGTCCAAATGCTTCCAAATCAACCAAGACACGACACCCTAAAGTTGCTTCACTGTTGAGAAGAAGGATACAGATGGAGTGACACTTGCGGAGAGACGAAGAGGTTAGAAGCCCAACAAGAAAGGGTGGAAAGAGCCCGCAGGATTTCCGGAGGGGATGAGAAAAGAAGGGTGGAAAGAGCCCACAGGATTTCCGAATAAACCCGCAGGTTAATAGCAAATATGCTCACCAATATCAACTAACTTCCTTCACAACATCTACTCTTATTTATAGGCATGGTAGGAGAATGCCAAGAGTCACATCATAATTGCTTTCTCTTAAAACAAACAGCCCAAAGCCAAAACCGAAGAGACATTCACGGGAGCCAAGGCATTCATGGAAACAAGGGGCCACAGTTTCGGAAAAAATGCCCAGGCATGGAAATAATAGCCAGCTGGAATTCAATGAGGCCTAGCACGAAAAAACAGCAATTTCCTCATTAATATTCTGCATTGAATTCAGCCACTATTAAAGAGCAGGTCACGGTTTTCCAAGAGACAAGAAGAAAGGGGAAAGGGGAAGGGACAAGGCCACTCCAAAAGTAATTCTTCTTAATGAGGTACCTTTTTAGATATTAATGAGCTACTAAACTTCAGCTCAAACAACTCAAGAGAATGAATTCAATACCAAGTGTTCCAAAACAGCCAACCCGTGAACCATCACCAAAACAGCCAACCCGTGAACCATCAACAGTCAAGGACCAATCGAGCCAGCAAACCAAAGGTCTACCAAGCCTTATGCACAATCTACCATGATCATTGGATGCTTTCCCATCATTGGATAGCTAAAAAAGAAAAGAAAATAGAAAACAAAATATACTATTGTTCAAATAAAAGAAAAGTACAGAAATTCTTGATAGCATCACTTCATCCATGGCATTATAGATGAAACTCATTGCAGGCTTCTTCTCAGCATCCACCATCTTTAAAACTTGAACCAAAGGTCTAGTGGTTATAATGGCATATAAGAGCTAGAACCCAAGAGTGATTGTAAATAAACTTGGTCTTTTTTTTTTGCTTTAGTAAGTGTATTCTTATGTTGAGGTAGCTCGCCAAGCTTCTCAAGAATCAGATCGACACAATATGCAGCATATAGAGTCAATACAGATGTTTCCTCTTCTCCATAAGTTTGTTACCTGCAGCCTTGTAAGCACTTGCATTATCTATCACAACTTGTACAACCAAATGTTCTCCAACCTCCCAAACAATGTTATCTAATAATTCAAATATGAACTCAGCATCTTTGACCTGGTCAGATGCTTCAACTAATCTTAAAAACACAGTACCATAAGGATTATTAATGAGAATGTTAATTAAACTTCTATGTTTAATATCAGACCACCCATCCTACATAATTGTTACTCCTGTTTAGGCCCAAGTCCTCTTAATTTCTTTGATGCTTTTATCAGTGCTTCACAACCCCTCCTTCAGAATCCATGATCTCAAATCATACACGGTTAAAGGTTTGAACCCTCTCCCAAATGCTCCAACTGAACGAATCATGTTGTAATAGGCAGGTAATGTTGCAATATTAAATGGAATTACATTTTCGTAGAAGAATCTGTCTATATCCTTACACACTCTTCTTCGTGCCTTCCTTGCATTTTCTGGGGCCATCTTCTAGATAGTAGGAGGCATATCCTCTGATGTATCCATCATATAATGATCCATAGGCCCTCTAACACCCCTAGATGAAATGGGCTTCATCGAAGAAGATGAATCCCTAACGTTATGCTCTCTCCCATAGTAAGAGCCAACATCAACTCTATCCTCAAATTGCTTCTGTGCAAGATATTTTGACGTGGTAGACTTATTCATGTATGACTTTATCTCCTCTCTTATAGTATCATGAACTTTGGAGCAATGAGCAACATTCTTGTGAGACCTTGAAAGGTGATCTTTCATCCTAGTCACACCACCCTCACAACTTTATTACAGTAATTGCATTTTAGATAGATATATATTTTATCACTTTCCCCTACATCCACCTGAGTGTTATGTTTCCATGCTGGATCTTTTCTACGACTTGACGCAACTTTATCCTTACTTCTGATCATCCTTTATGAGAATAATATATTAGTGCAATATATCAAACTCCTACACATAATGCTTCACTTATTCTATATTAAGAAAACTTATACAAGCATGCACTCATAAAGAAGAAGACTAACACTAACAACTACTACTAAAGATGATGAATACAACAATATACCGGTCTGTCAGGGGTCCAAGGGGGCGCCGCCCCCTTGGCGGGGTTCGACCTTACGGTCTCGAGCATGTACTTAACGGTACTGGCTCGATATCGAGCATGTACCTAGTGGTACCAAACATTGTTGTACCGAGTGGTACCGAGCATATACCTAGTGGTCTCAATATGGAAGGAAGCGGACGCCGAACGAAGAGGTAAAAAGTCTACGGTAGAAGATAACTCCAACCCAACTCACGGTAGAAGATAACTCCAAGCAATAAGTGAAGAGCGACTCAATGTGGAAGGACGCCGAAACCGAACGAAGAGGGAAAAAGGTTGCTCGAAGAAGAAGGGAGAAAACCTGTTTTTGGGAAATGACGGAAGACGGCGCGGGGGTTGGGGGGTCCGAACCGAACAAATACATATTAGGTTAGCTTTTTTTAAAATTTTTAGAGGCGGACGCCTCTCAACTGTGAGGTGAGGCGCGCCTTAGTAAACTAGAGGCGTACGCCTCAAATCCTAAACTCATTACATAGGCTTTGAGGCTTAAAGGGGCAAAATTGCGCTGAGGCGCGCCTCTTATTGTGCAATTTTAAACAATGCTTTTATCTACCACTAATAGCATCGTACTCCATCTAACAATATTAACCTAGACAAAAAAACAACACCTAGAAGTTAACCATCTGTAAATGATGTTTTTTGCCCAATCTGTAGGTGAATACACTTTAATGTCATGATTCTATGCCTTCTTGAAGAATACGCCTATTATATAAGAATCATATGAACTTCTTCATGTGTTCTTTTATAAGATTGTGCATGAATTGACTTACCAGACTCATTGCAAAACTAATATATGGACAAGTGTGTGAAATATAGATCAGACGTTCAACAAGTCTCTGATATCTATCACTGTCTATAGATGTAATTTCTTTCTCGATGCCAAATTTCTTCTAACTATCCATAGGAATATCAACAAGTTTGAATCCAAGCATATCAATCTCCTTAAGAAGATCTATAATATATTTCATTTGAGAAATAATAATGCCCTATCTTGATCTAGCCACTTCCATTCTAAGAAAATATTTAAGATTTTCAACATCTTTAAATTTAAACTCTTCTAACAAATATTTCTTCAAATTATGCAATTCATCCATATCATTCTCAGATAGAATAATATCATCGATATAGACTATCAATATAGCAATTTTCCCATTATGAGACTTCTTGACAAATAGAGTATGATCAGTTTGACCCTATGTATAGCTAGCCTAACTTCAAAATAACATTTGAAAATATATCAAGCCAGGCTCGGGGAGATTGTTTAAGATCATACAAGGACTTCTTGAGTTTGCAAACCTAGTTCTTCGTCATACTTTTTACAAAACCATGTGGGATTTCCATGTAGATTTCCTCTTTAAGGCCACCATTTAGAATTATATTTTTTATGTCCACTTGTTGCAAGTATCAATCATGATTGACAACTAATAAGAGAAGAATTCTGATAGTGTTATGCTTTGCGACAAGAGAAAAAGTTTCTTGATAGTCCATCCCATAGGATTGTGTAAATCCTCTAGCTACCAACTGAGCCTTGAACCTCTCAATTGATCCACCTGCTTTGTACTTTATAGTGAAAATTCATTTGCACCCCACGGGTCATTTCCCAGCTAACAAATTAGTAATAGTCCATGTTCCATTCTTTTCAAATGCATTAATCTCATCTTGTATTGCATTCTTCCAAAATGAATTTTGTAATGCCTCTTGTATTGTGCTAGGAACCAGAATATCATCAAGAGTAGTAGCAAATGCTCTATAAGATGATGATAGTCCTTCATAAGTAACATAATTCCCAATTAGATGACCTCTACATCTCCTAACACCCTTCCTTGATGCAATCAGCATGATAGAGTCATCAATGTTGAGAATTGAAACACCTCCAGCCTTATTAATACCTATATTTTTTTTTAGAGGAACTGGAAATTGAGTCAATATCTTGGCTATGTGTTGGTTGTGATTCATGCTCTAGTTCTTGTCTTTTCCTCCTGATGTAGACTTGAAATTTCTCAATAACTTGTGTAGCCACAAACTGAGCATTCACAAAAGAAGAAACATTTGTGGGTTGGACTAATGATTGAACCGGCACTAGTGTGGACAAGTCTTGTGTACGGTTTTTGGGCACAAGCACGAGTTGAGAAGAACCTGGAGATTCTGAGTGGGCAAAGGGCACAATCTCAAGAAAGCACTCTCAAACTTGATGTTCATTCATGCTCTCCCCCTAAACATAAGATTTGGGATAGAATGACACATGTTCAAAGAAAAAGACATCCATGGTGGTGTAAAATCTTTGGTTGATTGGAGAATAACATTTGTACCCTTTTTGAGTTGGAGAGTGCCCTTAAAAATACACTTATTGGCTTTAGGATCAAATTTTCTACGGTACCTAACACAACCCTTCACTTTTCTCATCCAGGACTTGGGACCTAGCAATAACAGTGATAAATAATTTTACAATATACACAAAGCTAGGATGACCAAGATGATAGTGTAATAATATAATTTCACTATCTTTATTAACAATAGAATCGAACACAAATTGAAAGATTCTAATAGACTCTGAGCGTGGATACAACTTGTTTGAGAAATTTGATTTGAGGATTTAACACAAGAGAGGAGATAGAGCCAGGCGTACAGTTTAGCACTGCCAATCATCTTCCCCAATTTCAAGTCCTGAAAAACACACAAATTTGGTAAAACTTAGTAAACATCAAAGGTCATAAACTAATTTGCTAATGGAAAAAATATTGCAATCCAAGCTTGGAACATGAAGGATAAAGTTAAGATATAACTCTTTAGCAAATTGGATATAACATGTTCCAATAATTTTAGAATTTGAACTATTAGTAATACGAAGGGACAAGTAACCACTACTTGGCTTGTAATTTTGGAGAAGGGTAACATCTCCTGTCATGTGATCAAAAGCACCAATGTCAACTATCCATGGCTTTATTTGTCCTATGTTAGTAATGAAGGTAGTATGTGAATTTGTTTGGGCAACCAAACATGCCCCAATAATGCTACTGCCAAGTTGACTAAATAATTTTCTGCAGCAAATCCATTTGCTTTTTGCTAAATGGGCTAGGCTCGAGAATAGGAACACTCTCGGAGTTGGAAGCCACATGTGCTTTGCTATCTCCATCAAATTGTCTTTGGTTTCCAATCAGTTGGTTTGTCATTGAGCTTCCAACAAATATCTTTGTAATGACCTAGTTTCTTATAGTAATCACACCAAGGCCTTTACCATTTCTAACGATCACCACCATTACTGTTAGATGATCCGACAACGAGGGCAGATGCATCCAACATTGATTCAGGTTTGTTCCTTAGATCTCATCATTACTTTTTTCTGCTTTCTTCATGTCTAACCTCCGAGAAAGCCTTCCCTAAGATTAGGCAATGTTTTAGTGCCCATGATTTGACCTTAAACATCATCCAACTACTTGTTCAATCGTAAGAAAAACTTGAACAACCTTTTTTGTTCCACAATCTGCTTGTATATTACTACATCATCTGGATATTTCCAATACCATGTGAGTGTGTTGTAATACTGAATAATAGACTACTCTCCTTGGCAGAAGCCATGAAGTAATGATTCAATTTGAAACAGCTCTGAAGTATTTTCGGAGTTGGAATAAATCTCTTTGGCTGCATCCCTATTTCTTTTACAATCCCAAAAAGCAAGAAATTTTCACCTGTCATTATTCATGGAATTGATAAGCTATGACATGATTATACTATTTTTAATCTTACACTTTCTTAAATCCGAATCTATAGTCTCCGGCATGGTTGTTGCTCTGTGAGATACTCATCATTGCCCTTATCACAATCGAACAACAACACAAATTGTGACCACTGCAAATAATTATGGTCATTTAATGTCAAGCGATGAGAATAGGAGAAGAATCACTGCAACCAAGAATTGAAATTTTTGAGCTACTTCTTGATTATGATGTCGTTATTCGAAATATTTATTATGAGGTCATTCCATATTTCGAAGAAGATGAGGGGGAAGAACATATAGGATTACTGAAAATATAGAAGAAGAACGCCAGGACGAACACTGACCAAAGAGAATCGATCAAAGAGATACGACCTGAGAAATAGGGAAAAGACAGCAAAAAGAATCTGCTAGTGTTGACTGTAACAGCCGCTCCCCACCGACATACCCAAACGACACAACTGTTCGTTCAAAAAATTGCAAACCGACATACTCACGACATAAAATCCTCTCTCATTCGCTCATTCACGCACACAGGCATACAGACGAGAGAGAAGGAATTTTGGAAACTTACCGGAGAAACGAACAAAGTCCTAGCCTTGCTCGATCTTCGTACGACCAAGCCCAACTTCGCCTTCGACCTCCTGTCTCTGGCGAGTCCGCCTCAGCTGCCGAGCCCGATTAGGCTCTTCGCCGACGCCTGCACCTGACACTTACCCGTGCCCTAGTCGCACCGAAGCCTAAGCCCGTCGAATCCTCCTCCGACCGCCATCCTCGCGCCTGAGCCGCCAGCCGCCGACGAAGCCTGCTCCGACCTCCCACTCCCAAGCTCCCGCCCTGCGTGATCCCTCCCTGGTCTCCGACCTAGCCTGATCGGGCCTTCTTCCCGATTCTTTCTCCCTCACTCTCTTATAATATATGTATTATATATATTATAATTATAATATCTTATTACTAATATAATATATAATATATATATAATAATAATAACAATAATAATAAAAAGAGAATGAAGAAAGATAAAAAAAAGAGAAAGAAAGAATGATTTTTCAAACAGGTGTTGAAGACCCCGGCCGTCGTACCTTAGGTCCGGTCGGGATGCTTTTAAAATTTAAAGACCCCGGGCCGTCGCATCTTAGATCCAGCCGGGATGGTTCCAAATTGAAGACCTCACGAAGTCGATCTTAGATCCTGGTGGGATGGTTTGAAATTGAAGGCCCTACGCTGTCAACCTTAGGTCCGGGTAGGAAGAATTACGGCAGTGCCGTCCCGATTTCTCCCTCGGTGGGGAGGAGACGCCGGGAGGCTGCCGAAATTTTCATTGAACGACAAAAGGACTTGGACTGAAATTAAAAAATTGATTTGAACGAAATTCAAACATAAAATCAATTTTAAATTAAATTCGATCAAATGATATTGGACTTGGACTCAAACTCAAACTCGAATCATACTTGCACTTAACATGATTTAGTATAACCCTCACAATGAATAATGCGACTTCTCTCCAATCAACAACAATCTACAAACAAAATACATCAATCTTTTGTAGACTAGGAAAGTTCATATGCTATGGATTCAATAAGTCGCCAACAAAGATAAATGAGGAAGTTGTAGTAAACACAACTCATTCATAAATCAATCGTGCAAGTAGATGTACATAATCCCCTTTTTTGTAAAAAAAAAAAAATCGAAATGCAACGAACACATTAAGCTTCCTTGCAAGCGGAGACCAAATCAAAGGGATGACAACATACTTGTAACCGATCAATAACATATGATCCCCATTGGAATTTTGGGATATCTTTAAGCCAATCACAATGCAGATGTCTACGGGGTTGTGGAAGACCGGTTACACACACTGCATGTTATATATAGGCAAACACCTGATGGTACACAACAAATTAAATGTAAATCTCTATGAGATAACGTATAAGACCAATTGCACTCCAAGTGTGTCAACTATAAGCAAAATGCTAAAGGACAACAACACATATAAATTCCTACGAGTCATTGTAGGAAACTTGTCGTACATATAATACAATGTCTATAAGTAGAAATGAAATAAATGTAGTAAATGCAAACATCTACGGGCCATTGCAGAAGACAATACATACACAAAAGGATATCTATGAACGAAATGCTGAATGGATACAAGAGATGTAAATGCCTGCAAACCATTGAAGGAGGCTTAATATACATTCAATATGTTACCTGTAGGCAAATGTGAAAGGATTATAATAAATGCAGTCACCTACAACTCATAGCAAAAGATTCGTAGCAAGCAATGCAGTTGATTTGTAAGCAAGAACACGATCTTCTAAATGTCTATTGTATAAAAATCCCTTACAAGCTATAGTAGATGATACGATAAGCTTGAATAAATTGAACAACACATCTTCTACATATCACAACTCAAGTCTTAATTTTTAAAACGCCACCGGATCCGCAACATGTGTGCAAGCGGACAGAAGGCGTTCGTAAGCCCTTAAGTGAAATTTCGAGCATTTCCTAAATAAAATCATCCTCACAAATTGATCATGTTTAAATATTTTTTAAATGACCCCCTTTATATATTATATATGATCACTAAAACTAACTAAATATCCCTGCACGTGCTCCGACAAATGCAATAAATTTCTAAATACCAATGTCCGAGAATGCTGCGCAGGGTTAAATAATATTACCCGCATGTGCTCCAATCGTCATATCTAAGTCTCAAATCCGACGATTCGAGAATGCTGCGCAGGTCTAATATTCAAGTTTCATCCTCCTCCATGAAAGGACCGGAGTTGACATAACTTGAATAATTAAATGCCTCCCAAAATCTTACGAAAATACAAGTGACCTCAATGTCACCCCGATGATGGCCGTGTTGACTGGAAATCTCAACCGGAGGGGTCAAATCTCAAATCAAATAATAATTCCAATTCTTGAAATAAAATTAATCACCTAAAAAACTCAAAACTAAAAATCATTCGCCTTCCACAATCGTTTGTCGGGGGCGATAAATTTGAAATTAACCTTAGCTCACAAAGAGCGAATGTGTGTCGGGTGTATCACTTTGATTCATCCTCAAACAGTCTCTTGCCAACAGGGACGTGGCGCGTGCCCTCTGATCGGGTGGTTTTGCCGCAAAATGGCACCATTATATTACGATCACGGCCAAAGCCCGTATGTTCCCTAAAGGCGTCAAACCCTTGAGTTATGAATCATAGGGTATATTCGATAGGCATAAAGCCTTCTGTTAGCTAATGTGGATTCAGATATATCCCCTTAGACAAACACCAACCCAGGTCTACAATGTATTCTTGAACGAAGCAACCCATGGCTGCCGACAAGGTGCCTTCTGTTAGGTTGGGTCGACTACCTCCTCTAACTAAGTAGACCAGGGATCATGACAGCCCGGGACGACAGAACCATGGGATCTTGATCGGGCTCGTCTTCATTCCCCCCAACATCAGTTTTAAGTTTGTGGTGATAAACTTTAAATTTCAAATTATCCAAATTCAAAATTTAAACCATAAAATTGTTGCTATTATATGATAGGTTTTTTTTTAACCTATATAACTATTTTAATGACTAGCCTTAATCGAAAGTTCTCTCCTATCATCGGGAGGGGTAATTAACTATAGGGGCTTGCGCCTATAGGAAACCAGAACTCAGATCAAAAAGTCACAAATTGAGGGCGAAATCTCTGGGTAGTGTCTTATCTAAAACCCAATCTGCCTTCTGAAAATTCCCCCGGAACCTAATCTCGTTAAAACTCTCTGCCGTCATCGTCTCACAAACACTTAAAAATAAATAGACCGATGACGCAGAGAGGCCAGGATCGCACATCCAAAATGGAATTTTTCGGAGCCCACAGATTTCTGGCGACTCCGCTGGGGATTGATTTCTCTTTCCATCTTTGGCTAGTCATTTAAATGCTATAGTAGCAGCTAAAATACTATGCTCTATACGGTGAACATTAGGATGTGACATTTGGTCCTTATGTCCAAAAATACATTACTAAAAGGTCCCGGTAGAGATAAAGGCTACCATTTTTTTTATGATGGTAGAGCAAGGAAAGAATAAAAATGTGTACGGTGAACATCAGGATGTGACATTTGGTCCTTATGTCCAAAGATCCATCAATGAAAGGTCCCGATAAAGCTGAAAGCAACCATCTTTTATGATTGTAAAGCAAAGAAAGAATAAAGATATGTACAGTAAGCATCGAGGTTTTACACTTGGATATATATCCAAGAATCCACTGCCGAGAGGTCTTGACATAAAAAAAAATATAGAGACTCACATCTCTAGAAAAAATATATATACTCAAAGAATGGTGTGACATCTAGTGTATACTCCTAGAGATCCTCCATTAAAAAAAATCATCAAAAGTGGGTTGCAAAGATGATCCTTACATACAATGTTCTTGATGGTCGACATTTTGAAGAATCCTTCAAGAAATCCTATCACTTTCTAAATATATCATCTCAGACTGAAGAAGATAATTGCTCGACTTCACCAGTGACGTTCTTCTCAAAGAGCAAGTAGAGGAAATAAAAGAGATCTTCTATAAATTTAGGGATTTCTTTGCCTGGACATATGCTGAGATGTTAAGTTTATCCCGTGATGTGGCGATTCACAGATTAGTCATCAAACCAGATGTCACTCATATCAAGCAGGCTCCAAGGATAATGATATTGGAGATTGAAGACTACGTGATTATAAAAACAATGAAGCTCATAGAGGTGGGCTTCATCCGAGAAAAAAAATATGTCGATTGGATCACAAATATTTTCCTGGTGAAGAATAAGAACGAGGGATCGTAATGATTCAATCAAATCAAGATGGCGACTGAAGATGAAAATCATACATCATTCAGGACATATATAGGCATATTCTACTACACAATCATGCCTTTCGGCCTAAGGAACACTAGTGCCACCTATCAATGGGTAATAACACATGTATTTAATGAGCTAATACATCAAAAGGCTAAGTGTTATGTTCTTAATACTGAGGAGATCAATCATCCCACACTGAAAAAAAAAATCGGTGGTAAATTTGTATCCAATTGGGGAGGGTGCCTTTATTATCGAGAAGGTGCTTCAAGGAGGAGCTTATCAGTTATTTGATTGAGGGTTAGAGACCTATGCCGCCGATTAACAGTAGATATCTAAAGAAATACCACGCATAAAACTGCCCAAGAAAATGCTATATATTTCGTACACGTTTATAGCAATACATTTGTATTTTGAAATTCTCTAGTATATCAAGAATGCATTTCAAAATCTCCCATCATACTGGGGGCATTTTAAATATTTATTCGGGTTGACATTGCGCTGCGTGCCGAGATCCCCGAATAAATATTTAAAATTATCAATTCAAATATTCTTTTATGCTAAAGAATATAAAAAATTACTTGTTTTCTAAAGTATATGTAGGCGATCTCTCAAAAGATCGAGACAACATCTTCTCCAATAAACAAAGACTCAAAGATTATGAAAGAGACTTTTGAAACTACACACTCCAACAAATTGAGCTGAAGAAGCTTGAAGTCTTCCAACACCCTGAAACTTAAGGTTGGAATGGGTGTAAAAAGTCGGATCCAACACGCCCAAATATGGCCGGATCGCTGGCAACTTTGTCTACTCAACAAGCTATAAGAAAGGCCGTAGTAGCGGAACCCCCACTTCGTCAACCTGTCAGTAGGGACTGTAGGAAGTACGAAGGCAAATTTGACTCGACAAATTCAAGTGATCTTAGTCTACAAAATTCTCCTAAATGACTGGAGAATCAAAGTTCCAGTAGGAAGGAGGAATCTCGAGCAACTACCAAATGTTCGTAGGCTCCAAAATCTAGAACCACGAAGGACGACTCCAAATCTGCTAACTTCAGTAAAGTCAACATTGGGGAGCGCAATTCCCATAGCTCAAGGCTGAAGTCTGAATGAGTGTAAAAGGTCGGATCCAACAAGCCCAAATATGACCGGATCGCTGGCAGCTCCGTCAACTCAACAAGCCATAAGAAAGGCCGTAGTAAAGGAACCCCCATCCTAGCAACCAGAGGACGAAGAGCTATCAAATTCCTGTGCTCCCGATCTGATGAAATCAAGTGATTCAGATTAAAGTCTTCTCAAGTGGTTAAGGATCAAGATACTACCTACGTTCGGCACTATCAACTGAATCCAGAACCTGCAAATCCTTCAACAAATCCGTAAAGCACAAAGCGAGGACCGAAGGAATTTTTCTTTAACAAGTCCGTCAAAGCATAAAGCAAAGGACCAAAGAAAATCATCCCAAAGTTCGCATAAAGCCCAAGGCTGAACTAAGTGGATTTTGTCATCAACAAGTCCGTTATGCACAAAGCTCTAGCCCGATGACTTCTCGCCACCGACCTAGTGCAAACCTAAAGTGTTTAGGTCTCCGGCATCTACTCCTTCATCAAGCCCGCAAAAGTTAGAAGCAAAGGGTAGAAGGTATAAATCTCCTGTAAGTAAAGACAAATCAGATAATTCTTCATCAAATGTCCGCAACATAAAGCATAGAGCAGAAGAACCAAAATCTCAATATTCAAGTTAAATCTATGAAAAGAAACATCCTGAATGACATCCTTAGTGCTGAGAAGATAATTATTTCACACCAAAGAATTGGTGGTAAATTTGAACCAAATTGGTAAGGTCCTTTTGTCATCGAGAAGGTGTATCAGGGAGGAGGCTATCAACTCATCGATCTGGAAGATCGAAGACCTATGCCCCCGATCAATGGGAGATACTTGAAGAAGTATTACTCTTAGAAAAGCAAGCTGAAGATCATTCCCTTGTAAAGGGAGAGAATATTTCTAAGATATCTTAACAAATTCACCCACAAGATAGGTGCCAAAAATCTGATGATGGATGAAATTTTCCCTTCAAGATAGAGGGCATTTTAAATATTTATTTGGGTTATCATCGAACCCCAAATAAAT
Source organism: Dendrobium officinale (assembly GCA_019514585.1). NCBI lineage: Eukaryota > Viridiplantae > Streptophyta > Magnoliopsida > Asparagales > Orchidaceae > Dendrobium > Dendrobium officinale. Next base: position 63,363,213 of record CM033688.1, on the reverse strand, counting down.
ATTTAAAATCATTCATGAAGCTACTACAGCATAAATATGGGGCAAAAGCTGGTGGTGCCTTCAAGCAAGCAAATATACGATCATCGCAAAAATTTTTGCCAAAATCTCAAAGATCGGATTGAGAAAAAAATTTGATCTGACAACTTCAATAAATCAAATTCGACAAGTATGAATTGTTATAGTACAAGTCCAGTGCTCAAACAGATATAACATCAGTCTCAACAAGCCTATATGTGGCCGAGCCACTGATAGCTTTACCTACTCAACAAGCCGTTATAAAAGGCCGTAGTAGGAAAGCGCCTGTTTTATTAGCCCGATGACAAATACTATCAAGTTTGATATTTGTCCAATTTAGCAGATCAAAGCAGTTCAGATTCAAAAAATTTTCTCAACTAACAAATGGATTGAGGCAAAATTCAGAAAAATCTCAATCAACTCAAATGCAGCAAGCCACAATAAAAACTCCTTTCAAATTTAGAGGCATTATCCTTCAATAAATCTGTCAAGCACAAAGCTAAGATCGAAGGAGCTTCTTTTCTTCAACATGTCCGTCAAAGCACAAAGCTCAGGACCAAAGAAGTTATCCCACAGTTCTTATAAAGCCATAGGCTGAAGAAAGGGAATACTGTCATCATCAAAGTCTGTCATGCAAAAAGCTTTGGATAAATGACTATTTTCCACCGACCTAATATTATTCTAAAGGATTTAGGTCATCAATATGAATTCTTCATCAAGCCCATGAAAGCACAAAGCTAGGGCAGAAGAAATGTTAATCCCTGACAAATCAAAAAGATAAACCATGGATTTCTAAAAGACCCTCTATATGACATCTAAAATTTAAATTTAGAGATCTGTAGGGTCAACCAGTTTACAACAAACATGATCTGCTATAGAGCGCATATCATATTTGTTGGGGGGCATTTGTTGACTGTAACAGTCGCTCCCCACCGACATACCCAAACGACACAACTGTTCGTTCAAAAAATTGCAAACCGACATACTCACGACATAAAATCCTCTCTCATTCGCTCATTCACGCACACAGGCATACAGACGAGAGAGAAGGAATTTTGGAAACTTACCGAAGAAACGAACGAAGTCCTAGCCTTGCTCGATCTTCGTACGACCAAGCCCGACTTCGCCGTCGACCTCCTGTCTCTGGCGAGTCCGCCTCAGCCGCCGAGCTCGATTAGGCTCTTCGCCGACGCCTGCACCTGACTCTTACCCGTGCCCTAGTCGCACCGAAGCCTAAGCCCGTCGAATCCTCTTCCGACCGCCATCCTCGCGCCTGAGCGGCCAGCCACCGACGAAGCCTGCTCCGACCTCCCACTCCCAAGCTCCCGCCGTGCGTGATCCCTCCCTGGTCTCCGACCTAGCCTGATCGGGCCATCTTCCCGATTCTTTCTCCCTCACTCTCTTATAATATATGTATTATATATATTATAATTATAATATCTTATTACTAATATAATATATATATATATAATATATATATATATATATAATAAAAAAAGAGAATGAAAGAAAGATAAAAAAAGAGAAAGAAAGAATGATTTTTCAAACAAGTGTCGAAGACCCCGGTCGTCGTACCTTAGGTCCGGTCGGGATGCTTTTAAAATTTGAAGACCCCGGGCCGTCGCATCTTAGATCCGGCCGGGATGGTTCCAAATTGAAGACCTCACGCATTCGATCTTAGATCCTGGTGGGATGGTTTGAAATTGAAGCCCCTACGCCGTCGACCTTAGGTCCGGGTAGGAAGAATTACGGCAGTGCCGTCCCGATTTCTCCCTCGGTGGAGAGGAGACGCCGGGAGGCTGCCGAAATTTTCATTGAACGACAAAAGGACTTGGAATGAAATTAAAAAATTGATTTGAACGAAATTCAAACATAAAATCAATTTTAAATTAAATTCGATCAAATGATATTGGACTTGGACTCAAACTCAAACTCGAATCATAATTGCACTCAACATGATTTAGTATAACCCTCACAATGAATACTGCGACTTCTCTCCAATCAACAACAATCTACAAACAAAATACGTCAATCTTTTGTAGACTAGGAAAGTTCATATGCTATGGATTCAATAAGTCACCAACAAAGATAAATGAGGAAGTTGTAGTAAACACAACTCATTCATAAATCAATCGTGCAAGTAGATGTACATAATCCCCTTTTTTGTAAAAAAAAAAAAAATCGAAATGCAACGAACACATTAAGCTTCCTTGCAAGCGGAGACCAAATCAAAGGGATGACAACATACTTGTAACCGATCAATAACATATGATCCCCATTGGAATTTTGGGATATCTTTAAGCCAATCACAATGCAGATGTCTACGGGGTTGTGGAAGACCGGTTACACACACTGCATGTTATATATAGGCAAACACCTGATGGTACACAACAAATTAAATGTAAATCTCTATGAGATGACGTATAAGACCAGTTGCACTCCAAGTGTGTCAACTATAAGCAAAATGCTAAAGGACAACAACACATATAAATTCGTACGAGTCATTGTAGGAAACTTGTCGTACATATAATACAATGTCTATAAGTAGATATGAAATAAATTTAGTAAATGCAAACATCTACGGGCCATTGCAGAAGACAATACATACACAAAAGGATATCTATGAACGAAATGCTGAATGGATACAAGAGATGTAAATGCCTGCAAACCATTGAAGGAGGCTTAATATACATTCAATATGTTACCTGTAGGCAAATGTGAAAGGATTATAATAAATGCAGTCACCTACAACTCATAGCAAAAGATTCGTAGCAAGCAATGCAGTTGATTTGTAAGCAAGAACACGATCTTATAAATGTCTATTGCATAAAAATCCCTTACAAGCTATAGTAGATGATACGATAAGCTTGAATAAATTGAACAACACATCTTCTACATATCACAACTCAAGTCTTAATTTTTAAAACGCCACCGGATCCGCAACATGTGTGCAAGCGGACAGAAGGCGTTCGTAAGCCCTTAAGTGAAATTTCGGGCATTTCCTAAATAAAATCATTCTCACAAATTGATCATGTTTAAATATTTTTTAAATGACCCCCCTTATATATTAAATATGATCACTAAAACTAACTAAATATCCCTGCACGTGCTCCGACAAATGCAATAAATTTCTAAATACCAATGTCCGAGAATGCTGCGCAGGGTTAAATAATATTACCCGCATGTGCTCCAATCGTCATATCTAAGTCTCAAATCCGACGATTCGAGAATGCTGCGCGGGTCTAATATTCAAGTTTCATCCTCCTCCATGAAAGGACCGGAGTTGACATAACTTGAATAATTAAATGCCTCCCAAAATCTTACGAAAATACAAGTGACCTCAATGTCACCCCGATGATGGTTGTGTTGACTGGAAATCTCAACCGGAGGGGTCAAATATCAAATCAAATAATAATTCCAATTCTTGAAATAAAATTAATCACCTAAAAAACTCAAAACTAAAAATCATCCGCCTTCCACAATCGTTTGTCGGGGGCGAAATCTCTGGGTAGTGTCTTATCTAAAACCCAATCTGCCTTCTGAAAATTCCCCCGGAACCTAATCTCGTTAAAACTCTCTGCCGTCATCATCTCACAAACACTTAAAAATAAATAGACCGATGACGCAGAGAGGCCAGGATCACACATCCAAAATGGAATTTTTCGGAGCCCACAGCTAGAGAGAGGCGGCCTTAAGAGATTAGGGTTCAAAGAACTAGCTCTTATACCATGAAGAATTTCTTAATTTATTATTCTTTTTGTTGAAAACTGATATATATCTAAGAAAAAATATCTAATAAAAGAAATAACTAATTAGCTTATTTCTTTCCTAAAAATTAGGAAATAAGATTAGGCCTGAGAAACGCTCAACGAGCTACTCATTGCTCAGTTTGATTAAAGCTTGTTTGTGATAGTTTAATTAACTAAACAAACTTGAACAACATTTTAAATACTTGATCCTTAAATAAACAAGCTTGAACACTAATGTGTTCGGCTCATTTATATTCATGAACAACATCATTTGAAGCTCGTGAACAAGCTCGACATCAAGCTCGATTCAGTACTCGTGAATAAGCTCGATAAAAACTCAATTAATATTTGATTATAAAATTGATAAATATACATAATATAAATATTTTATATTTATTATAACTATATAATTTAAAGTAATTAAATATTATAATATATGCTAACTAAAATAAAATTTACATATTTATTAAATTTTACTTAATACGAAAGGACAAAGAACATGTAAGCTTCAATTGAAAATATATTCATATAGATTAATCTTTTTATTTTACATAGACAATTGCTTTTATTATAAGTTTAATTTCGTTTTATTTTATACCTTTAATAAAATGAATTTGTTCATGAACAAGAGACATTTCACATTTGTCCATGTTTGCTAGATTGTTTACTTAAAATGTTCATGAGCAAATATATAATGAATCATAGATTGCTTGTTCGTGAACGAGCTCAATTGATAGCTTGAAAAAATTAGTTATATATGTTCATGAACTTGCTCATTTGATAGCTAAAAAATATTCGTTAGATATATTCATGAACGTGCATGTTTGATAGTTTAAAAAATTCGTTAAATATGTTCAGGAACATGCTCGATGTAATTATTTGTTAGGAGGCTCGATAAAGCTCATTTGTTAAGTTAATGAACATTTAGAAGTAGAGCTCATTTATAGCTAGTTAAGACTTGTTTATTTAAAGCTTGATAAGCACTAAAGAAACCAAACATGAACCGAACATGAACACTCATTAATTTAAACAAATCAAACATGAACACAATAATAAAGCTTGAATCAAACATGAACCAAACTTGAAAAAACTGATAATAAATGAACTTAAACATGAACACTCACATACTCGGCTTGGCTCGGTTCATTTGCAGCCCTAAATAAGATCACAATTGATATATCCTTTTATTTTTAAAATTATATTCCTAAAATAAATTCTCTAATTAGGAAACAGAATCATAAGAGAATATCAAAATCGAACACTCCTTTTATTCTTAAAAATATTTTCCTAAAATAAATTCCCGAACTTTGACTTTCAAATATTCAACAATTTTCTTTAAATCATTTCCAACATCAATTATACTAATACGACGATAAAAATAAAAATATCTATTTTCATTTAGGGAGCTAAGGTTATAAAAGTCAATTGTATTCTCATAATCTTCATTGAAAAGTTTATTGACAATCTAAATCGGTTCGGCTTCCTTTGAATTCAAATGTATTGCTATTTCCTATAAATAGGATAGAAGGGAGTAAGAAAATAAATTATAAAGAGATTAGAAATTACTCCATCAATTTATCTCTTCTATATCATCCTCTTCCCAGCCATTATCATATAGTGCTAGCTTCCCTTGTAATTCTTCTATTTACATTCATTAGCTTTAGAACATATCATGCTTGATTATCTGATGTCGTCAATCCTCAACCCCCTATGTAATGTCACTAGTGCCAAAACTCTATGCATTACATCACATAAACAAACCTCCCTGCCCTAGCACACGATCTCTCTTCAAAAAAGCTTGACAAACTTCACGTACTCTCATTTCTACAACATTGCACTCACCCAACTTGTGCCTCTCGTTCATCCCAATGCCCAAGTAACTAGTGACACGGGCATTTGCAATATAGCACCCCTAATGTCATCCTTGCTCTTCCCCTCGTTTGCTTGTTCTCAACACTACACAGTCATCTGTGAACTCGTTGTTCACAACTAGCATGCTCTCAATTACTTGACACAAACATGATGTGAAAATTTCCCAATAACTTTATTGAAAAAATATGTTATCCTCTTTAAACATGTCCTATAAATGATATTGTGCATTATGACCACAACCTTCATTACACAAGAAGGATGATTTCACATAGATTGTTCTTCTTTTGGAAGCATAATGACCATAAATACTTTTAAGAAGATTGATGCAAGATCTTATGGAGCATCAATAATCTTAAGAAAAAATGTTTATTTAATTGACTTTCCTTAAGAATTTAATTTTAGTCTTATGTTCAATATTTAAGATCCAATATTTCTTAAGGCACTAGTTTTAGATAATCTTTCCATAGGCGCGGAGCTTATATGTCAATGAATGCTGATATTGTACCTGTTTCTACCACCCACCCATCACCACACAAACATGCAAGATGGAATGATTCTTACTAATGGAAGGTCCTTCAGAAGATAGCAAGTACTTAGTTTGCTAGATGACTCAATCTTCTATTGGATATTATTAAATCACACAAGTTAAGAAAGATAGCAATGGATATACTTGACAAGTACCACATTTATGACTCTTCGAAGCCAAGTTCTTTTGGCATGTTGAGATTTATGCAGCATGGGAGCTAAATGAAGGTTTAGGGATTGTTCGAAGTCTAAATTGAACCAAACAAAATCATAATATTTAATTATTTTTCATGAATTGAACTTATTTCATGATTTTTCAATTTATTTCCTTTTAACGTTAGATTGTCCATTGGATTATAATATGTTTGAATTTAAGTTAGTTGATAGGATGCTATGATGCACGGACACGGACACGGCGAAACGGACACGACACGACACGGACACGAGACACGGCTTTTTTTTTAAATATAGGACACGGGTACGGCGCGGACACGACAATACATTTTTTTATATAGTGTATATATATTAATGTAATATCATATTAGAAATGACAAACATAATAAACGAATGACATGATAACTTGTCTAGCTTATAGTATACAATATTTAGTACAAAATATCTAGTACAACCACAAAAATATAAGCAAATAATAACTTACTACAACATCAAGCATTCAAGCTTCAACTATTAGGATTAGCTTTAGAGGTTTGTTTTTTGCCTTCAATATCATCATCATTGAATATCACTACTTTCAACTCTGGTTCAACAAGAGAAAGATTTGTAATTGTGCAAAAAGAGAGGAGATAAAAATACCTTCACTGCCAAAGAGAAATGAAAATGAAAATATTCGATGAATGTGTATTAAATGCAGACGTTGATTTGGTGTTATGGATATGAAATAAGAAATTTAGTTTAAATCTCGTCAAATAAAAGAAATTATATTTTTTAAAATTATAAAATATTTAAGATACGCGTGTCCAACACGCGTGTCTAATTTGTTTTTAATATTTTTTTAATCGGACACATTTTCGGCGTGTCCGACACGTGTCGGAGGAGTGTCGGACGAGTGTCGTGTCGGACACGGTGTCGGACACTGCACGCCTCTTTGAGGAGAAGTGTCGGTGCATCATAGATAGGATGTTGATCAATCTAGATAAGTTTGGTTTTCTTTTAAATTTAAATGTGTACAAATTTTCTATAAATAAAATAAAAAGGGAGTACGATATTATATTGGATTGAAATTAGAAATTACTATGTCAATGTATCTCTTCTTTCTTGTCCTTTCTCAAGTGCCTCTGTCCTAATGCCAAATTCTCCTCTTTCATAGCTTTTATTTACATTAATGTTGTTGGACCTTAGTCGTATGTTCAAAATGTTGTTTGCAATAGATGAGAAAACACGTATGACTACTTGTCCATTCTTGAAACTAAATTTGAGTAAAAGTATAGAAGAAAGGCTAATTACAAATCCTAACACTTAATGAATTTGTAAAAAAAAGTCCTAAGCCAAGTGTCATTATATTGTTAGTAAACAAGGAAATTGTAATTGTTTGTTGTGCAACTCATGCCTACTAAAGCAACTAAATTTTTGGAAGATTTTCAAGATCTAATAGTGGTTGAACTCCCTGAAGAGTTTCTACTAATTGTGAGTTCACCATGTAATTTAACTTGATCTCGATTTGACAATTTTCATATCTTTTTCATCAAATTTGATCTCAAAAGTGATTACAACCATGTATGGACTCTTGTCCTATAAATGAGTGCAAAACACCTTCTAAGATGCATGATGATGGAAATCAACAGTTAGTAATGACATTTTATGTTCTTTCCAATGTTAACTAGAACTTTTATAAGAATTAAAAACCAATTTATAAGACTACTTATTGCAAAATTTAGATAAGTACATCCAAGGCAGATCATTTAAGTAGTAGAAACTTTGTTTTGGAGACACTTAGGTTGAAAACCTATATATTTTGCAAAAGTGTACCTTTCCTTTAACCCCAAGTCATATTCTAGGGTTTTGCAATCTATTCCAAAGGATTAGAAGTTTATTCACAAAAAATTAAGGCTTTACTATTAAGCCTTACTGGCAATAAAATTCTGATGTTTGAAAGATCCATGGTGTAGCTATTTTTTATCATAAATTTATTAAAAGCTTTAATATCATCATAGCTGGTTTAACAAACATTCTGAAACATAAGAAGTTTGATTTGATTCTCCCACCACAAAAGGAAATTGACCTTTCAAAGTTTGAATTGTTGACCTTCAAGAAGACTTCTTGATTAGAACAACATATTTAAAGTATCATGTAGTCTTGAGCTAAGTAAATATGTTATCATATACTTCAATGAGAAACTAAATACTACACCTACGACAAAAAGTTTTACGTTGTGTTAAAACATTTATGCAATTTGCATCAGTATAAAATTCATCAAGAGTTTATATTATAAATAACTCAGCTCTACAGTATTTGTAATTCTCAAATAACTAAATACTTGCCATTCAAAATGGATTGTATTTATGCAAGAGTAGTTTTATTCTCAAACATCATATTGGCAGAATGAAGTTGCTAATGTTTTGAGTGGTATGTATGTCCTATTTAATACATCATAAATGTGAAAGTACCTTGGTTTGAGAGGAAAAGAAGAATATTAATCATACCTTGATTTCATCTGATATATATTAACTTGAAAAATAATGATCCATTGTTGCCTTCCAACCATAATTCACAATGCATCCTTCATAAATGATTTAAGTTATGCAATCATCGTAATTCCATATGAGATATCCTAATTGGGTGTTAAATAAATGGTTGTTATGTTGGGTAATTACAAAATAGGTAGATAAGTAGAAAAGGCTTCATTAGCCTCTACTAAAAAGATGTTGACATGATGATAATAGTCAATGTCAAACTTTTCAGGTGGATGAAGTTGTCTAACGTGGCAAACTTTTCTTTAAAAATTTCTTCATATGGCCTCTCCACTTCAATTGTGTCTGATAGGAAAACAAGGTCTACCAATTATTTTTCAAAACATCATATGAAAATCTTTCATTATAAAAAAAATTGTTAACTAATGAGAAAATCCCCTTTTGAGTATATACATTGCCAATATAGAAGTCCTATAAATCTCATATTTAATCATGTATGCATATTCTAATTTTACATATTGTTTGCTGAGCAAGTACACAAATTACATTTTAATATCATCATCATTAGCCTTATCCTAATTATTCAGGATTGGTTTTATGATATCAAAATGCACATTGCTCTTAAAAAAAGAAAAAAATATAATTATAATTTATGTTCATATGAACTTATATAATATCAAAATACACTTTAATATATATATTTATATTTAATGAAGGTGATTACATTTTAGTTTGTATTATCCACAAATACTTTCCATGCCAATACAATAAAAAGAAAATCATGCCCAAGCATTAGGATTATATAAACTACTAAAAAAACATGATGGACGATTAATTTGCACATTAACATGAGCATCAGTCCAACTTTCAATGTTTAAGATTTATTATCATACAAAAGCACTTTTGAACTTTCAAACATGTCCACATGGTATCTCTGCAAGTAAAGAGTTTGCATCTCTACCAACAACATCAATTACAAAATTTTCACCAGGTATGGTATTTCAATTTTTGAGAGACTTCTGCCTGATAACGGCATATTGGATCCTTCGAGGTATAATTGTTATTTCATTTATTAATGATATAATCTTCCATTAGATGATTTCTGAATGATACAAGATAAGCTATAGTGCCTTTCTCTTAGACCATTTTAGTACACTCAACATGACTCTATGAAGGAGAGTTTTTTACACTTCAACGTAATAGATGGAGAATGTCAAATCAAGACATAGGTGCGACCTGGATGGCAAGATTAGTAACGTTTTCTTATATTAGTTAGCACATTAGGGATATTTCTAATCACGCATTATTAATATTTTCATTTTATTTATTAAAATTATCAAGATTTTGTTTAATTATATTTATGTAATTATATTTCTATAAGTCTTCTTCTAAATGGGACCCCAAGGCACATTATTAAATCATGAAATGCTATTGATAATATTCCCATAAAGCCTCAACTTTTCCTCACTTGATCGTTCCCTCTAATTTTACTTTCTCTTACTCTTGCTAATTGAGTTCCATTAATGCTCTCTCTAGACTGCTAAAGCTCGCTCTTCTATTCCTTCAGTCTTCCCTTCTTTTAATCTTGCTAAAGGTGATTGGGGGAGAAAATTAAAGGAAAAAATGGTAAAATTTTGATGAAATTTTGTTTGAAACTTTAAATATGATTTTTTTAAAATTCAAATTAAACATTTAAATTTGAGTTTAAATTTCAATTTTAAATTCAAATGAATGAACTAAAACGACCATATTGAGTATATCTTCCAAGTGGCTTTGGCACAAGGGTTTAATCTATGAAAGCCCTTATGTCCTTGTGCAATCTATGACCCTTCCTACACCAAGAATGATCGCACTAGGTGCATGCCATTAATAGTCAAATCATTAGCATGATATAATTAATTATAATAATCCCACAATTGAATTATCAATAATGAATTAAAACTAATCCCAAAAAGTAGCTTTGCTTTCAGCACTTTGTTTTCACTGCTTGTTTTTTACCTACCGTACTAGTACTCTGCTTACAGTACTAGTTTTGTTTACCAATCTACGTTGACTTTGTTTACTTGTTTGCAGGTGTTCACGTTTAGGAGTTGCAGGAGCAAAAGCTTGCAACTGCATAATTAAAATTAACTACTCAGCTCGTTAACTAATTTTAAATGTATTTTAAAAATTAACTATTTAATTTAAATTAATTTAATTTAATTATTAAATAAATTAGTTGCTCTATTAATTTAACTAATTTTTAAAGGTTTAGATTCAATTGATTGGTTTATTAATTAAAATATTTAAATTTTAAAATTAAAGTTTTAATTTTATTAAATAATTAATCCTATAAGTTTATTACTCAATTAATTAATTCAATTGATTGTTTTTTACCTACCGTACTAGTACTCTGCTTACAGTACTATTTTTGTTTACCAATCTACGTTGACTTTGTTTACTTGTTTGCAGGTGTTCACAGCTAGGAGTTGCAGGAGCAAAAGCTTGCAACTGCCATGGTTTAAAATTGCGCAATAAGAGGCGCGCCTCTGCGCAATTCCTGAAAAAAACGCCTCAAGGCATACGCAATAGGAGGCAGTGGTGAGGCGTACGCCTCATGGAAGCTGAGGCGCGCCTCTGTTGCGCAATTGCGCAATTTTAAGAGAGGCGTACGCCTCATCCCAAGGGCCCACCTACTTAAAATATTCCATTAAATCTCCACACCCGATCGGCCTAAGCTCCATCCCGACATTTTCCGCCCGTTTGCTGCTCCAGGTCGCGACATCCAGAGCCCCCCGTCCGCTCGGCTAGCCTTCCCGCCACCTCTCCCGCCGGCGCCGCCTCTCTCCGGCGAAGTTGAAGTGTCCGGCCGCCTTGTAGGAGAAGTCCACAAAGGATTTTAGGTATTTTTTTTTACTTTTTGGTTAGATTTTTGAAATGAAAGAAAATTTTAGGGTTGTAGATTTTTTGGAATTTTTTGTGTAATTTTCGATTCTTTCATTAGAGATCATGGTACGAGGCAAGGAAAATGGGTCTTCGTCATTGCGGAGGGACCCTTCTTGGAAGTATAGTGTACAAGTTGACATTGGCGGCGGAGAGAAGAGCTATGTCTATTTAAAGTGCAATTTCTGTGAGAAAGTTGTGAAGAGCGGAGTAACCCGCATGAAGGAGCACTTATCTTGCTCTCACAAGAACGTAGCACCTTGTGCAAAAGTGCCGGACAATGTGAAGGAAGAAATATGTGCTTACATGAAAAAAACTACCACTGTCAAACACTTACAACAGCAGCAATTTGATGAAAGGGTCGACCAAGATGCCTATTTTGGGAGCGAGAGTGGAAAGGGCTCCTCCTCCACTATACATAATAGAGGTGCACGGGGTCCTATAGATCAGTACATGACTACTGCAGGAGCAGATAGAGGAGAAGCAGATATGATGCCTGCAGGTGGTACTAGAGAGGGTCGGCGACAGGTTTGCATGGACATTGGGAGGTTTTTTTTTGAAAATGCAATACCATTTAATGTTGCTACATCGCCTGCCTACTTCAGTATGATGCGGTCTGTAGGATTGTATGGAAGAGGGTTGAAAGCACCTTCTATGTATGAGTTGCGCACTTGGATTTTAAAAGAGGAGTTGCAGAACACCGAGCGAAGCATTGGTGAGATTAAAAGGACATGGATTGAGATAGTGTAGATAATCCAAGTGCAAACAAAGAGAAGAAATCGACTATCTACACTCAGAATGAACTCCCTCGTATACATAATGCACAACAAGAGGTTAAGAGATAGGAGGTTGAGGAATAAGGGGTTGAAAGATGATGAGGACCCGTTGGTGTATGATGATCTGTCGTCTGATAATGAGTGGTTCATAGATGATGAGGCAGATTTATCATTATCAGACTTACAGGTAGAAGATCTAAATGTGGATGTATTGAGGGGCGAAGCAGATCAAACGGGTACATCCACTAGTACCACACCACACACATCTACTAGCTCTGCAAGTAAAGGTATATGTTCTCTGCCAGTCTGCTTGATAATGAGTGGTTCATCCAATTAATATGCTAATAATCTTTTCTTTTAATGAACAGGGAAGAGAAAAGTGAGTCATGTTGAAGATGAAGATGACATGGCATTCATAGATACAATTGGAGAAGAAGATTCACTTGAAGACTGATATTTTGTGATGGGATATGACTTCATTTTATGTGTTTTTTGTATTTTGGGAGTTTTGATAAACTGATATTTTGTGTTTTTGTACTTTGGGACATAATTTTATTGCATCTACTTTCTTATTTTCCATTATTGCTATTATTTTCCTGCTAAAATCCTTAATTTTTCATTTACGCAATTCTGTATTCGTGAGGCTTACGCCTCAGACCGCCTCGAGGCTTACGCCTCGCCTCACGGACGAAAACCGCCTCGAGGCGCAGTTACGCAATTTTAAACCTTGGCAACTGCATAATTAGAATTAACTACTCAGCTCGTTAACTAATTTAAATGTATTTTAAAAATTAACTATTTAATTTAAATTAATTTAATTTAATTATTAAATAAATTAGTTGCTCTATTAATTTAACTAATTTTTAAAGGTTTAGATTCAATTGATTGGTTTATTAATTAAAAGATCTAAATTTTAAAATTAAAGTTTTAATTTTATTAAATAATTAATTCTATAAGTTTATTACTCAATTAATTGAAATTTAAATAGAAGTTAAATTGATTTCTTAAATTAGTTAAATTTATTAATCAATTGTTGAATTAATTAAAAGATTTAATTTTAATTAGGGAAATTAAATTAGGAAATATCTTGCTTCAGACTTTGATTATGAACTACTTGAAATCAAGTATTTCCTATCAAATTATAAATTAAAATTTTAACTGAAGCTCTCATACTATAAGTTCGGTGGCCTTCCGGCGTAATTTCGACAACCTCTTGATGTCCCCTTCCTACGAGGGGAGGTTAGGAGGGCACTCACCCTTTCTAGTCTGCCCAGTGGGATAGAATTCAATTATCATGCTAAGAGAATCAACCCCAAAATTAATCATCGAGGCCTCGAATTTGGCACTCATAATATCTATTAGGAGAATTTTTGAAATTTGTCGTTTTTTCAAAATTTCGGCAACCTTTCGACCCCCCCCCCCCAACTTCGCAAGGCGAGGTTAGGGAGGGCAATTGCTCTTTTAGGTCCGCTCGATCGGATCAAAATCAACAATCGAGCCCTAGAATTAATCTTCGACTCCTCTAATTTAGCGATTGTGGTGTTTCCTACATTCTTATTATTATAATTATATTCATTATTATTATTATTATTATTCCTTCCCTCTTCACTTATGCTTCCCGTTTCAAACAAGAGGGTAATTTGGCTTGGGAGTCAGCTTAAGCACAAGCCTTCAGGTCTCCTTCATGTAGGCGAGATTAGAAGGAGCGGGGCTCCGTGAGCAGAGAACGACAAAGGGAACAAGAGCCAGAGAATGGATGGGTGTTCCGTCTTCTATCTTTGGTTTTGATGAAACAAACAAGGGAGGGAGTTACAAGCAAACGTTGGTAGTAGGTGGTTAGAGTGTCATTTAGGAAAACGTGGATCGTGTGTGGGGGCCGATCGGCTGATCAGTAGTCAACAAGTGGATACTACAAACTCTATTGTCTAGAGGATAAGTGAAAAAGTCTTAATAATACTTCTCAATTTATTTCCAATGTCTAAAGCTTTAATAACTTGGCTACATCCTAGAAATATTACATAAGGGTTTTAGTGAAATTATGTCCCTTAATTTGATGCCTTAAAGGACATTTATTTGGTTATTTTTATTTATTTAACTTTTGATTAAATTAAATCTTGGATAATCAAAGCCTTGCCGCTTAAACTAATTAACTATAGTAGGGTGTAGGAATCCTATGGCACCTCTAATACTGACATTAGTAGATTTCTAACTTAAGTAGGCCATTTTGCTTCTTTTTACAATAAAAAACTCAACAAGACTAAGTACACTACTCCACTTAAGATTGAGAAGTTTATGATACGGTAAAATATCTCCTTTAATGGTGGAAGAACTGATTACCACAAATGTATGTTCTTCACTTAGATCATGAGGACTTGAAATATTTCCACTCCAAAAAAGAACTTAGTACATAGCACGCTAATGCAGCCTTCTTTTAAGAGTATTCTTTTATCCTATGTCACATCCTGAGGTTGGCAACAAAGAGGATGATAGCCTTAGCTACTTCCACCCCTATTGGCCTCTATTATAGTTTCCATGTCTCATTTTGAAAGGCTAAAATATGACTACACATTTAACTCGTGAAATTTGCAGTAGCACTTAGTAAACCACACGACATTACTAAAAATTCATAATGATTATATCTTGTTTCATAAAGTATCTATACTATATGTTCTTCCTTTCTCTAACTTTATGATATATTGATCTCATATCAATTCTAAAAAAATACAATAAGACATTCTAATTGATCAAATAAATCATCAATATTTGGTAATAAATAGTTATTCTTATTTGTCAAATTATTCAATTCTCTATAATTGATGTGCATTCTTATAGATCCATCTTCCTACTTAACAACAACAACAACAACATCAAGCCTTTATCCCACTATGTGGGGTCGGGTGCATCAATCTTTTTTCTCCATGGTGTTCAGTTAAGAGCCAAATTCGCATTTAAATCTAATAAAGAAAGGTCATGCTTAATATTTTCTAACCAAGTTTTTTACGTCTACCTCTCTCTTTCTAAACAAAAGTCAAATCTAATACATCTACTTTCCTAACCCCGCTATTTTATATGACCAAATCATTTCAGGCAAAACTATCTAATCTTAACTTCCACTGGAGCTACTCCAACCTTTCATAAATGCACTCCAATGTAAATTATTCACTCTTTTAAACTACAACTCCATTAATTCTAGCAATTGATATTTCACTTCTTGAAATTCTCTCGAAGCCATTCTACAAGGAAATTTGAATATTGCTAATAATCTTTAATGCAATTCAATTTAAAATTCCACATCTCTTTCAAGAGATAATACAAGCAATTTCTCAGAAAACATATCAAAAAACCACCCAGCACCAGTGAAGTACTTTCTACAACTTCGAAATCCTAGGCTTAATGGAATTTGTGATTACAAGCATATGACGAATTCAATCAGCCTTAGATCTATTTAAATGACTCATGTTGATGATTTTTAAACTAAAACCTAGTTATTATCTCTATTAATCCATAAAAATCTGGCAATTTTCAATGAATGATCCTCATTTAAGAACCCAAACGAGAAGTCGATCAAGCTCAGATTTGGCTTCGATATCCCCCCATGCATGAAATTGCATTCATGCTAGACCTAGCCTTCTACCTATATCAAAGACTACAGTTCACTTCAATATCAGATTTGCTTTCAATTCCACTCAAGCAACTATGCACTTGTTCAAACTAATAAAAGTCACATTGCATTCCTTTTCTAAGACGATGACAATAACAACATCAAGCCTTTATCCCATTACATAAGGTCAGCTACACAAGGTCAGCTACACGAATCATTCACTTTCTAAAGGCTATGAAAAAATTAACCTAGAGATAAGGGAATCTTATATTTTAAAGGATTTTTATTTCTTCTACATATTTGAAAAATATTCAAATAAGTTTAATTAATTTCAAGAATTGTAAAATTATTATGGGGTATTTCAGATCTTCAAATGTCTATGTTTTATAACTCATAGTGATTGAAATTAATTGAGCAAGTTCCGATAAGAAGAAATAATTGATTGCTCAGAATTTAGAGAACTCATAATTGAACATGAAAAGTCCTTAGAAAATGCAAACCACCTTTAGTGTGCTTTTAAAAAATCAATAGATTTAACCAAAATTAATCTAATCTGATTTAGTAAGTCATAGGTATACTCCTATTTAACAATGAATCTAAACATTCTAAAATATTAGAAACCCTTTAGGAGTTCTCTTTCCCTCCATGAGTAGTGCTTTAACTTCATAATCCGTAGGACCTCTTTGGAACCAATTCACCTTTAGATAAATCTAGTGTTGTGTTTTCTATTCAAGTTAAACTAAACTCAACTTGAATCTTCTCCTATTTAGATTCCTTCTATTTAGTGTTCTCTCTAACCCATTTGAAGGTCTCCAATTGACCTCCTAAATTGTTAAAAAAAGCATCAATAATCCTAAGGGCCAACTCCTAAGATTCCTTGGCTATTTACTCGAGCCAGAATCAATCAATAGCCTCAACCTTTCATATAAAACCCAAATTCTAGCATGCTATATTTGCTTAATCCAAATTAAGAAAATAAAACTTTCACCCTTAAACTCAAAACTTCTAAGATCTCTCTTTGATTTGTAATTCCAAAACTATAGATCATGTCTCTAAACCTCAATCATATTTGTTTAACTCAATTACGAAAATACATTGATGTCAATGAACCCAAATTTGTAGAATAACCTATCTTTTCTTTAGCCTAAAAGCTATAAGAAATCCTCTTTCTCATTATCCTAAAAGCTATAGAAAATTCCATAAACTCCTTAGCCTCCAAGTTAAAGACCAAAAATCTCAATCTTGATGCATTTATTTGAACCCAATTCAAGTAAATAGCTCAATCGTGTTATGTGACAAAACCACATAACAACCCTTTATCCCTTAGCCTCAAAACTATAGGCCTGTGACATCTCTTTAACTCCAAAATTATTCAAACATCTATATTAGTTTGCTTGAACAAAAATCAAGTAGACGAATACATCTCCTAACTTAGGATTAATCCTAATAGTCATTCCTATTTGGCTCAAATTAAATAGGTTTCTTTTCTTTGGCATCAAAGTTATTGGTTACTCATTTGACTCAATCAAGTGAATTATTATTTCCCTTTAGCCTTAAAGTCAAGGCCCATTTACTTGGCCCAATCAAATAGATGATTTTCTCATCTAACCCAAGCTATAGATTCCTCACTTAGCGAAAGTAGGTGGGTTATGTTTTTACAATAGGTATTAAATATCAAATTGAATGATAGTGTGACAGCCACACAAGCCATCACATGCCAGATGCATAATCTCTAAAGCATTCTAGGACCAGAATTTTCATTTTATATCAAGTGATTGTAATGTTTGATGTGAAATAATTATTTAATAGAGTACTCGTATTGGGAACGCTTGCCCTTAAATGGTTAAGTTAGAGACATTTGTTTTCCCATGCAGATGGTCATACATAAAAGCAGCGAATAAAATTTAAAAAAATCATCACTTAACATTTACTTATAGATGATGCTTATATGTTAATATCTAGAATAAGCATATCCAACGAGTTTAAAAAATCAGCTTGGCACCATCAGTTCAAGTCAAATTTGTGAATATTATGAAGTATAAGTTGATATATTACATACTTCTTAGTTAGTCTTTTTTTTATAAATATAATTTATTTGTAACTTTAGGAAATTATGTCAGCTTGTGGGTTATAGCAAAAAGAAGATGAACAAGAAAGATGAAACCTAAAAGTGAAGCTTGTACGTCCAAGCTTCTTAGAATTAAATACTCATACTTTTCTTTCTTTGGCTTCTTTCTGAAATCAATTCCAAGTTGGTCCAATCATCCTTTGAAAATTCAAAGTTCAAAGTCTTTAGAAATAAAATAAAATTTTAAAACTATATGAAATGTTAGCCAATTTTTCAGAAAATAGAATGTAAACCATTATTTTAATTAAAAGTTTCTCAAGGACCAAATATATTTCAGATATAATTAACCATAGGGAATTATCTTTATGGAGAATTTGTAAGGCGGAATAAAATAAACCTCATTCAACTAAACATATTGAACAGGAAAAAATCTCTGTGTATATAAAATTTAAAAAATATATAAATTTATTATTGAGTCTATAGTAAAACAACATTTTTATCTTTCAAGATAATGTATTAATTTCTATGTTGTACTAAATCACAAATAATATTTTCAAATCCATTGAGGATAAAAAAATTCCATTATTTACCAAATTAAAGAAAGTTTTATGCAAAAAAATTCTAAGGTAAAAGACTTGGGAAATATTAAATACTTTTTTAGTATGGAAATGACACGATCAAAAGAAGGTATTGTTATTTCCCAAATGAAGTCTATCCCTAATCTACTTCAAGAAACAGGAATACTTGCATGTAAACCTGCAGTTTAATCAATCCAATAAAAAAAAATGGGAATCACCACTACAAGCATGCCCATTGATGAAAATAGATATCAAAGTCTTGTAAGAAACTCATTTATCTCTCTCGCCCATCCTAAAATTGAGTTCACTATTAGTATTGTAGAATAATATATGGACAATCTTATTAAATACCACATGAAAGATCTTAACCAAATTCTAAGGTACATCAAGGTTACACTAGGAAGATGCATGTCATATAAAAAGTCATCCAACAAGAAAAAAAAATTCACATATGGTGATGGGCTGGATATGCATCAGACCAACGATCCACTTTTCGCTAATATACTTTAGTATAAGGAAATCTAGTCATATGAAAAAATAAGAAATAATATATAATCTCAAGAAATAGTGTTGAAGCTTAATACATGGCATTGATTCTTTGTATTTGTGAAGGAAAATGGTTAAAGGACCATTACAAGAACTAAATTATAAGATTAAAAAAAAAACTTTAAAATTGCATTGTAATAACCAAGAAGCAAAAAGTATTGCAAAAAGCTTTGTCCACCATAACAGGACTAAATACATTGAGATAAGCAGATGTTTAAGCACAAAAAAATGAGCTAGGCCAGCTAAATTATATTCCAACAAATTTCAAACTATAAATATCCTCACCAAAATTTTACCCATAATGATTTTTGATAATCTAATCATCATGTTGGGTATAATTAACATATATAATCTAACTTTTGGGGAAGTGTTGAAATAATCATATATTCATGGCCAACATTTTTGCATACATAACAACCAATAATTTGCGAACAACATTTTTCCATCTACAGCAATCTCTGGACAACAACTTTTCATCCACAATAATCTGTGGACAGCAATATTCCATTAAGATAGCGCAGCTCATTTGTTGAAACAAGCATTCAATTGAAAAAACCTACATGGCTCAAGCTTCCGATGAATCATATTATGCAATATTTCTATGGGTTCTTGCACTTAACTCTCACATGAATGATTGTCACCATAGAAAAGTAGTGAAGCACAAAACAATTTTTTTATGAAACCATAAATAATATAGCTGTTTGCAGAAGTAAAAAGAACTTTAAATTTCCCACCTTGCAAAAGAGCATCAAAATTAATATTTCTCGGGATCTAAAACCCTATGTGAAGAATTCAATAAGAAGAGAACAAAGCTCTTCGTATTTCTTGGGCAACTTGTGCCCTGCAGCGAAATGTGGCACTCTTATTTGGGGCGACTGTGAGTGGAGGAGATGACTTGTCCACTACCCCATTATCTCCAACAAGGGAGCCACATACTTGCGAGTAGGCACAAGTCACGTGCTTGTTATTACTGTCATAATAGCACTGCCTATATCACGAAAGAATTGAACTTAAATAGTCTAAAAGAGTTGAACTGTGAGGGGGTTTGGTTGAGAGTTTCTTCTATACCAAAAAAAGACCAGTGTTCCAGCTCATATGCTGACATCTAACCACTAATTTTTGCAATTATACGCTCATTCCAAAAAAATGTATTCTGAAAAATTATTCTTTTCATGGAAAACCTAGAATCCTGGTATAACGCATTTCATTGCTCAAAAAACAGCTCAAAAAATTAAAAAAGACGTATACGCAGAAAAGGACAAGCAACTCACTCTGTTGAATCCAGCTATCAAGGATATAGGAACCCAACCTTTTTCGTCCATATTCTGCCGCAAGAATATGTCTTTACACAAATTTTCTGGGCTGAAGATGAGCGAGAAGGAATAAGTAACTTCACAAGCAATATCTAGCCATAAGAATGAAGACCAGGTTAACTTCTATCGATACCTAAAATAATACTCTATTTGTTTTAGCAACATAGCACGCTGAGGATCTGGTGAAGGAAAAAACATCACTTGTGGTGCTGGGGCTTGTTGAGGAGCAAATGCGACGCCTCTAAAGGACTCTGGAAGTGGAGGGGCAGCAACATAGTAAACGGGAGATGGAAAATCTGATAAGGAGATAAAGCCCAATCAGTTCACCAAAGATCGGAATAAATATCAGCAGATATGATGACACCTATAATGCTACAACTAAATGAAGTATGATTTTACCCGGAAAACCCATATGATTAGAAAAAGGACTGATAGGTGGAGGAGGAGCAATGAAGGGTGCAGTTACAAGCGACGGAGGCCTTTGGAACGGCCGACCACCTCGCTGCTGATGCGGCTGCTGCATGTGGACATCTCTGCCCAAATTCTGATGACTCCACTCGTAGCCTACGCGATCCGAATCCCGCTTGTTTACGTAGTTGCTATGGTGACCAGTGCTTCCCCTTCTGCCACCAACATGGCCTCGCTGATGTTCATTCCCGCCATAGGATTGAGGAGAAAATCCACCAGCCTTTGAGCCATGATCCTTTTCATTATTGAAGTTGCTGTTGTTCTTGTTGTGGAGGCCCTTAGGAAAAGGACCAGAAGAGGGTTGTTTGCCCGGAACCAACTGACTTGACTCTGAGACTTGCAAGGTAGATGGCAAGTTAAGTCCGCCATTTGATGATCCAGAGTTGCTGATGCTGCCGCCTGTAACTGCGCCACGCTTCATAGATTTTTGGCGAGCTGGAGACTGGGGACTTTGACTCGTACCAGTGTTTTGATTACCCAAAGCATGTTTCGAAGAAGGAGATGATACCGGGGATCCCTGGTACAAAACAGAACCATCAGCATGCAAGAAAATAAGCGCAGCGATCTTCTACTTCTTGATTTTATTTCTAAAATATGGGTAAACTTGAAACAAATTGTTAATCATCTCACCAGCGGAGCAGAGACTGACCCATCAGCGAGGGGCTTCAGCGAATCAGAAGAGGCGGATTTTGGTGAAAACTTGGCCGATTCCGAGAGCGCAGGCCACGAAGCAGAGTCAATGATGGATCCTGCGTCGATCGCACCGTTCGATGGAAATTTCCAAGCAGGTTTCTTCCCCGTGGGAGTTGAAGCCGCTTCAGCCGCATTGCCACCGACACCATGATCGGGACCCACGGAAGACAGTGGCAACCCCGTGCCTACTGAAGCCTTCCGCGGCGATCGTCCCGGTAGCTCCGTCGAATCAACCGGAAAGGCCGAAGGCGACGAAGGCGGGGTAGTTAAAACAGTAGGAGCGGCGGCGCCGGAGTTCGGCTCTACCTCACCACGTGAAACATGCGACCAAGAAGAGGAGAGGTTACGGATGGCCCTCCCGGACTGCGGGGATGTGGGATCAACGGAGGATGCCATCGCTGTTGTTAGGGTTCCGATCGGAGGTGGCTGCCGTAACAAATAGGGTATTAACCGAGTAGGTTATGCAACGGCAACGGCGGCGGCGGCGGTGGGGTTGAGATGACAGCTTAGTGAAGCATTTCTTTTTCTTTCCTCGGAAAATGAGATCAGATTGCAGTAAAAGGTCGATGGAGACGCACGCCTTCGTCTCCTTCTTCGACCTGCTACCTATTTCTAAGATTCATGAAATTTTTTATTTATTATTTCAACGTTAAGTCAAGTATGTTCATACAATTAGAAGTATTGCATTTTATATTTTTATAAAAAAATAATTTCCTAGCACTTATCAAGATATCAGTATATTTTCAATTTTCTTTTTTTATAAATATATGATGACAGATGATTAAGAAACTTTCAAGTTGTTTTCCTTTTCCGTATATTATATTTATATGCGATGCTCAGCCTGTGGGCGGCGACCGGAGATTATCTGCTTATCTATTTAGATTAAGGTTTCATTTGAGATTTTTTTTTCTTTCTTAAATAATTTTTTTATAAAACATTAAAATTTTTTATTAAAAAATTATTTTAAAGAATAATAAAAAAATTGTTCAAAATGAAACCTAATCAGAGGAAAATATATTTTTATTTGTAGGCAATTTTTTAGAAATAAGAGAATTATGTTAAACTTAAATTAATTAATTAATAATTAAATTTATTAGATTAATATATATTATATTAATTTGATTTTAATTTATGTAAAATAAATTTAAAATAACGTAACTCTTAATTTAGTCCTTGGAATAATTTATGTAGTACGGAAATTGACAATTAATTAATGAGTAATTAAATTTGTTATTAATTTGTCAATAATTATGTTAAATTTAAATTATTCTGTGGAGAATATATGTACATCAAGTTAAAGTTTAATTAAGGCATTAGAATAACTTAAGTAATAAAGGAAATTTAAATTAATTTTTAAATAATTATATATACTAGAGTAACATTTATATAATCAATTTAATTTTATAATTAACTTATGAATACTTATTTTAATATTTTTTAGAATAATTAGAACTATATTGAACACTAATGGTCTAATAGTAGAGACTATTAAAAAATAAATCATTTAATTAAATTTATTTAAAAAATAGATTTCTAATAATATTTAATTTAATAAGCCAATGTAATCTAATTAAAATATAATATTCAGTTAGTAAATTCTGTAATTTTAGAGAAGTTGTTTGTGCTATTTTTCTTATAAGGGATTTTTACATACATAACACTTAAAACTATCCTAATTACTTATCTAACACCTAAACATTACTATTTACATACATACCACCTAAATTTCATCATTCTCCTAAAAAATACCACTCCGTTAACTCAACCAAGGCAACATGTTCAACAACAGGTTTATGCTTTGACTAAACACGAAACTGATGAATTTATTGATGTTGACAAAGTTATCTAAAATGTTGTTAATACTTAATGCAAAATATTTTTATGTAATATCATATGCTTTGCTTTATCAAGTTATGTACTGATCAATATTAAACTTATGTTGAATGAAATTAAGATGAAGTTATTTTGTTAATTTTAAGATGCATTATTTATCTTATATATTGATGGCATAAGCAAAAGTTATTAAGTAAATTTTCAAGATGAAATTTTTGTGAGTGGGGAAGATTGTAATTTTTGAACCAACTGTAGTTGATTCAACTACATTCAATCTGACTATGTGAGTTCATTCTTTCACAGGGAGATAAAGGAATATTTTGCAAGGGAGAAAAAGAGTGTTTCATCTCCTTACAATCACACAAGGAGAGAAAAAATGGGGATAAAAATAGAAAGAGAGATGAGAGAGAGAAGAGAGAGGAGAGAATGTGAGACATATAAATGAAGCTCTAAGAGAGAGGTATTTCTTTGAATAGTTATATTATTTTTTCCTTTGAAATGCAACTGGACTTTTAGTGGCTTTTTTGTAATAGCCAAAGGTTC
Organism: Dendrobium officinale; assembly: GCA_019514585.1. Lineage (NCBI taxonomy): Eukaryota > Viridiplantae > Streptophyta > Magnoliopsida > Asparagales > Orchidaceae > Dendrobium > Dendrobium officinale. The sequence continues at coordinate 63,339,063 of CM033688.1, read as the reverse complement.
AATTCTTATTATGAAAATAACCACAACTCGCATACATATATTTCTTTTTAAAAATATTTATATAAATACAAGCTTTATTGATAAGATGCTCTCAAATAATTAACATAATTACAATTATACCCTTCATAAAATTCTTTAAATATCATAACCCACCTCATGTAATCTGAATGACCATTTCCCCATTCTCATTTTGTTTTAACAGAGAAGGAGAAGAGAGAAAATAGAAGAAAAGAGAGGGGGAGGAGACAGAAACCAAGAGTTTGAGGGTCATAGAGCTATTCTTGTCATTCAGCCCAGTTAAGAAAATCGCTCTTCTCAAGGTGGGCTACCATTATCCTACCTTTGATTTCAATAATTTTTATTATATTGTGTTTTGTGAACTTAAATTTGGTTAGAACTTATAAAAGTTGGGATATCTCAATTTTCAATAAACTTTCATCATGTAACTTTTAGTATGTTATAGTTTTAATCATTCGGTACTTATTGATATAATAATATTAAAATTTCATCGGATGTTTTTTTTTTTAGAGGAAATGTCATAATTTAAGTATTTGAGATAAATTTAGAAATTTGATGAATAAGTATCAAAATATGTTAATATAGTAGTATGACATGCATACTTAATACAGTTCATCAATTGCAATCATATATTTGTGAAAATGAGTCTATTGAATTTTTCTTACAAGTATGACTACTATTTTTGAATTACATGCAAATATTACACTCATTGAAAATGATATAATAAGCTAGATATTGACATGAAATGAATGTATGTATGAAATGTTGGCTACTATATGATTCAAGTTGATAAAGATATGATGCCTCATATAGGAGGGTGAGCCTACAAGCTTTCCTTTAAATATGAGTTAGTGGTGTGAACCTTATACATAATGGGAGTTATAAGGAGAAATAAGATATGAATATGAGTGTTGATGGGCTGGGGGTGATGAATCCCTTGTTCTATGCCACCTAATTATTCCTACTTATATGATATATTATGATATGATATATAGGAAAAACACCACATGATATGATATGATTAGCTAGAATTCATGTCTTGCTTAGTATACATGTACATGAGATGTTGTTTTAGTTGATAAATGTAATTATTTAAATCTTTTGATATGATTCAGTGACATATGTAATGATAATCTTGATTATAATTGCATTGCATTTGATACTTATACATGAGTAACACAGAGAATTTACGTATTCAGTGCATATTTAGTTCTTATGATCATTGGTTGACAGCCTGCATATTATTTTGTTTCATGCATTAAAAACAATTGTAGGTTTCATATAACCTATTGGGTTGTTTGCTCATTCTTCATTATATTTATATATTTTAGGGAAGGGTAAAACCTCTATGGAGTGAGGTTAGTGGATCTATGTTGTGAATTTGGATGTTAAAAATAAATTCTTTCCAAATAAATCGTACGTAAAATCTCTATCGCACACTTAACCTAATGTAACTTGTTATGACAGGTAGGTTAAGTTGGGTTGGGTCATGATATTTTCAGTGTATTTTAAATAGTTATTAATAGAAATTTTAGTAAACAAAATTTTAAATAATCATCAAATCGTTTGTTCTCATCTCAGTAATTCAAGCATCCGACCCAAGTCATGATGGTAGCCTTCTCAACCTTAAAAATAAAGGGTTGATAGGTGTTTTTTATCCTTTTAAATTAGATCATATGGTATATTGGGAATAGATAGATTAGAGCCTTTCCTTATCTTTTCGCACCTCTCACTTTTTATATATATATTACCTTAGATAGTATTGATAGTAAGGTCAAGGTGCCTTCCATGAACAAATTTAGATTCAAAATCCTTTTTAGTACAATGACCATGTATTTATGCACTAATAATAAGCCAAGCACTACATTAGATGGAACTCAAGAACATACATAGATCAGTCAACTTTAAAAAAAAAAATTAAAACTTTGTGACCCACTATGATTTGATGAAGATTAAATATACAATTATAAGAATTATACATGGATCTTTGGAGTGAGTCCCTAGATAGAACTTACATGTGAATGATCCAAAAGGATCCTAAGATTCAATAGCTCAAAGAAAATTTCACAACTATAGACCATCGATCTCAGCTCTTGTGATAGATGAAACCTACTGCCATATTAGCAAAACAAAATCCATATCCCTACATTGGCAGGAAATAAGGAACTATGGTTGACTAATGCATAATTTTGAGTGATCACATAATCCAAACCTCTAACAAAATTCAAAGTAACCCATCTATAATCAAACTAAGGAAAGTTACATCTTACCAATCACCACCTACTTTGAATCAGTCAACTCATTGATGAGCATCAATGATGTGTCAAAGTCTCACCTATTATACACCACTCTTAAAGAATTATCCCTTTGGTTATTTAATGCCTTCCCTTTAGCTTCATCACATCCTTTTTTGAGTTTAAAAAAATGTTTATCACACAATTCATGAGCACCCAAGATCCTCTTAAGAGCTTACATGCACTCTTAAAGAAGTGACTTGAGTCAGACGAAGATCAGTGGAATTTCACTGTCTTTTTCCCTATCACTGCCCTCACAAAGAAGATATGTGATTTCCAACCTCGCACCTTGTTCACCAACCAACTCATTCATATATGGGTAGAGGAGACCTATATGCAATCATCCTTCAAGGCTTTTACTGTGAAGATATACTAGAATTAATTAAGGCTCTAACAAATGGTCTATATTTTGTAAGTGTAAAAAATAGATAATATTCACCATTGAATTCATCTTTTTGTGTGAGTATGAATTTGAAAAAATTTAAGACCTTAGTGACCTCCAAACATGTAATAGCCCAAACTCTTAATTATTGAGATATTATTGGCTTTGGCCTAAGGGGCCTCATAATTTTATCATGTTGATGTAACTTCATAAAAGGTCACCCATCCTAAGATTTCTCTAGGATGAGCTTGCTTAACTATAGAGTTTCTTAATAAAATTCTAACTATTACACCAAAAAGAGCTTTGATATTTAAGAGTTTAGCTTATTTTTACTTAATGGGTTTCACAATCTCCCTCACTTAAGTAACTGACATCCTCGTTAGTATCTTTATCCCATAATCATCCACTATATAGAAAGGATTCTAGAGGTCGCTTCTACATGTTCAAGTGGTGACTCCCATCATGTAGCACTTTGTCTCATAAAGGGTTCAAGTGGTGGCTCATATGACATAACACTTTATTTTATATGCCATTTAGTTCCCATTTTCCATTTGGTGTATTACTATGATACCATTTGTAATATTCCAAACTATTAACTATCAATATATTATTTGCTTTGGCTTAAAGGCCTCACAATTTTGTCATATTGGTGTAACTTCTTAGGTGGTCACCCATCCTAGGATTTATCTTAGATGAGCGAGGTTGACTATGAAGTTTCTTGATAAATTCTAACCTTTACACCAAAATGTGCATTAATGTTTAAGATTTTAGCTCTAAAAAGGGGTTTGGTAATCTCTTCCTCTTAAGTAACTGACATTCTTATCAATATCTTTATCACAGAATCATCTACTATGCAGATGGGATTTTAGAGGTAGCCTCTACATGTTCAAGTGATCACTCCCTCTATGTAGCACTTTGTTCTATATAGGGTTCAAGAGGTGGATCCTATAACATAGTGCTTTGTCTTGTATGGTACTTAGTTCCCATATTTCAGATCGTATATTGCTCTGATATCATTTGTAACAGCTCAAACTCTTAACTATCTAGATATTATCTACTTTGGTCTAAGGGCCTCACAGTTTTCTATGTTGGTGTAAATTCCGAGGAGATCACCCATCCCATGATTTCTCCGGGATAAACATGCTTAATTGTGGAGCTTCTTAATAAATTTTTAATAATTACACCAAAAGGCACCTCGATGTTTAAGAGTTTAGCTTCTTTTTACTTAAGGGGTTTCACAAGGTAGGCCATAGAAGATAGATCCCTAGTTGGAAATAGTCATGATGAATGCAAAGCTGGTCGTAAAAAAAGGTCTTGCAGTACTTGACCTCTATGGGAAATTATCATACCATGAAATTGATATCTTTGAAGCATTAATTAAGAAAGATCATGCCAATGACCAATGATACCTTGTAGACATACTAGGCATCATTAGTGTTCGCAAAAGCTTTATGACTTTCCATCAAAGCTGTCATTTCGCAGTGAAAGAGCAATCACACCAATTTAGAAGGAAGAGTGAAAGAGGAGAGAAATTTTGATAGAGTAATTTAGAAAATAGTCAAACCTTTATGGAAAACTTATAGTACATTTATAGATGGGATAAGATCAGAATTTTGAGGTAAACATCATATCAACCATAAATAATCACATTTTAGAGAATCTTTCCACATTTCCATTCACATCATCAAAATTTTAATGCTAATTGATTACTAACAAACAATTTTAAAAACATTGTAAGTATAATAAATAATAAAGTAACATAATTACAAGAAAAAGAAAATAACATACACAATATTTTTATGTGGTTTGACCCAAAACATTAACCCGACCCTATATCTATACTAGCCAACCCTCGAGCTAGAAATCCACTTTCTATAAACTAATGAAGTTACATACAATTTAAGTCCTCTCCTACACAGGACAAATGGCTTAGATTAAGTATGTGTGTGTGTGTGTGTGTGTGTGTGTGTGTGTGTGTGTGTATATATATATATATATATAAAACCTAAATTTGGCTTATAATGAAATGAGAAAACTATTTGAGGTAATTTTATAATGTGTTGTTAATCACCTCACTGCTTTCAAATAGAATGTAAAATTTACTCACTATAAGATATGCATATATTTTGATTTATATTAATAATATTTTACTTGTTAAAAAATTTAAATCATATAAAATAGATATTTTAAATTAAAATATTCATATAAAATACTTTCAAATATGTGTTTCATTTAGAAAGTAAATCTATGTCAAAACAAAAAAGATTTGCTTATTAATTTAACGGATGAAAGAATTTTAAATGTAGAAAATATAATCAAAGATGCTCAAATATTATTTATCCATGTAAAAATAAAAATTTTCAAGAAAATTATAAGGAGAAAAATAAAAGAGCAGCAAAGAGATATTTGTTAAAAAATAAACTCAAGAACCTCAAAAGATTGAATGCCTTGAAGTTTTCTAACAAATGATTTGATCTTGCAAATATGTAAAGAACTTGAAATGAAGATTGAAAGATTTTCTCTTAATATTTAGCTTGAGAACTTGGGAAAAAAAAAAGAGTAAGGTGATGTAATTTTCAAATTAAGAGCAGTCTAACCTAATAGATCATGAAGGCTATTTGTAATGAAAAATATAATTTTAGCTAATTTTAGTGAAAATAAATTATCTAATATTATTTTATCACATAATAACATAATATTTAATTCAAAAAAATTATATTTAAGAAATTGTATATTCAAATGGCTAGTCACATGAGGAAATAAAAAGTCTCCAAATACCTCCAAAAGAATATAAAAAAGGCTAGCCAGCTTGCAATATTAAACTTAGTTAGTAAAATAATATTATCAAAATACAAATTTGTACAAATTTTGATTTATTTTAAAAAATATTTATTATTTATACATATATATATATAAGTAAATTTTCATAATAATTTTAATTCTAAATGGATACATTAAGTACTCTAAATAAAATTCCAAGCATATATGCATATTACTTTTAATTATTATAATTAAGTATCGTTATCTTATTTTGGATAATTTGATGATATATACGAAGCATTTAAAAATATCCAAATATATTTGAATAAAATTTAATTAATCAAGAAAATCTTATTGATATCTAACTTAAGTTTATTACCCTTAATTGCTAATATATAAAGCACAGTAATGGGATATATTAAATTGTGAGAAAATCAATAAATCATGCAAATAAATTTCTATGAACCTCTAAGAAACTTCTAGATGTATATAACCTAGAATATTATATCTAATGCTACTAGCTATCGATCTTTGATTCATTTTAAGTTCTTATATACTCAAAATTTGATTGAATTTGGGATGTGCACTGTACATGTCATATAAATAACTACTTGCATATCTATTGAACTGATGCACCTAACATGTTCAACCTATGTTGATGGATGAATCCCTTCATTTTGTGATCATTCCAAAGCTTTAGGTCATACTAAAAAAGAATGTATCTCTCTTCATCCTCATTTAAGGGTTAATGTGGGTGTTGGAGATTCTCATGGCAATGTTGTTCTACCAGTGCATGAAATGAAGGTTGTTGGTGATGAGGTTCATTCAGGAAATGTGGTACCCGATGATGTTAATCCTTCATTGGAATTGGTCACTCCCGTGCAAGAAGTGATTCAGGGTAATGTTTATTTAGAGGTTAGTCAATTGGTAATAATCCCTTATGTTGAGTTTCCTCTTGATGATGTGCATGTTGTTGTTGAGGAGGAGGCCGATGTGAATGTTCAAGATGCTTCTATTAGTCTTAATCCCAATCCTATAGCTTCGGATCCCCATGTAACTTGTCTCTCGCTTATATTGGAACGGATGTGCCTTCCATTGTTGTTGGTAATTATGATTAGGGGTGTCAATATTTGACACGACACGACAACCAGACCTGGACCCGACCCGGAAAATCCGGGTTGGACCTGACCCATTTGATAAACGGGTCGGGTCCGGTTCGCATATTCAACCCGTTTGATAAAACGGGTCAGGTCGGGTTGACCCGACAACCACCCGTTTATTTTAAAAAATTTTGAATTTCCCGCTGCCCCCACCCGCTGCTCGTGCCCGCGCTGCCCGCCTGCCCCGCTTGCCCCGTGCTGCAGCCCGCGCCGCCTTGCTACTATGCTGCCCCGTGTGCCGTGCGTGTCGAACCTGCGTGTCGCCGCTGTCGCGTCGTTGCCGAACCCGCGTGCTGCCGCTACTGCGCCGCCCGTCGAACCCGCGCCGAACCGCGCGTGCCAAACCCGCGTGCCGAACCCGCAGCCCCGTGTGCCGTCACTGAACTCGCGCCGTCACCGCTGCCGCGCTGCCGAACCATCGCGCGTCGCCCACTGTTGGGTCAACCTGGCCGGGTTGGGTCTGGGTTGAAATGTCCGACCCGTTTGCAAAAATGGGTCGGGTTCGGGTTGACCCATTTATATATGGGTCGGTCGGGTTCGACCTGAACCCGATGAGTTGACTCGAATTAACACCCCTAATTCTGATGCTAATACAATTGTGAATGTTGAAATCGCTCACGTTTCTTGTCCGACTGTGGATGGCCTCAAATTAGATGTATGTGATGTTAATAAGGTTATTTTGAATGATGCATCCTCTTCTCTTGACTCACCATTGACTTCATTAGATCCAACCTTGTCTCCTATTATTGATGAATCGAAGAAAAGGTGGCTTTTATTGATATTCCAATTTTGGTTATGTCCAATGAGGATTTGAAAGTCCATCTGGCTACGTCATTGAATAACTCAAGTCTGGATCAAGCTGATTGGTTGGATGATTCACTTACCCTGGCTTGTGTGTGTGTGTGTGGGGGGGGGGGGGGGGGGGGGGGGGGTGATGATCTCGGTGAGCATGTATATGAGTCTCATGATATGTATAGTTTCATGGTGGGATGTGTTGTTGATCAAGTAGATTAATCAAGTGGCGGTGGCAAAAGGCATAAAATTAAAACTAAGAATAAATAGTCCTTTTGGTTGACCCCCTCTCTTTTGATGTTGTGTGATTCAATTGTGTAGAATTGATTGGCATTCTGGACAATGATGAGGTGGCTCTCTGTTCACCACCTTGTTGGTCATGGCTTGTTGGAAACCTTGGTGGTCATGCTTTCGTGCTCGACAGTTGCCTTTGTGGCTAGCGGGATGTTGCTTGTGTTTTGTGGGTTGTTGCTACTATTGGATGGTCCTTTCCTATCTACGAGGTGGTGCAGGGAGCATCTTTCCATTTACTGAGTCCGATTGGTTGGCTCTTTTGCCTTCATCATTTATTGTCCAATTGTTAGAGAATGTTTTATTTTTTTCTTTTACTGTTGTATTTTGGGTTTGTCTATTTTTGGGCCTTTTCTGTAATTTCCTTTTACTGATTGGAATAAATGAAACATAAAAAAATCCAAGCATATATTTATTATCATAAGAATCATTATAATAGACCATGAGGCTCATAGAGTTAACAATCTCTCCCTCTTTATGATGACAAACTTATTTTAGGCATCAATTTGATTAAGGTACAAAATTAATATTTCATCATATATTTAAGTATTATAAAAATAGAAATATGATAATTTAAAAAAAAAAAATTCCTCCTCCTTTTCAAAATTTAAATTTTGAATAAAATAAATATTAATTCTCCCCCTAAATAAATGCATGTGGTAAGTTTATAATCAACATTTAATTCTTCTCCCACTTTTGACAACATCAAAAAGAAGAATAAAATTAGGGTTTAACATCCTAAGCATGCATCTTAATATGCAAAATCTCTGTTATACTAATAGTTTTATATAAAAAAAAAAAATTATAATTTATGAGTCTGTGTTTATGAAGTCTATATATACATCATCCTTACTTAGTAGCTTACATAATCTCTAATAAAATGGTGTCTAATCTCAACGTGCTTAATTCATATCACTAATATTATCACATTTATTTAGTATATGTTTTAGTTTAATTTCATAATATTTTAATTATTAGTTTAGTCATAAAACTTGAGTGACGCAACTACCTGCAACTATGAACGCAGCTTTAGTGGTGGATAAAGATATAGAGTTTTGTTTCTTAGAAGACCAAAAAAAGAGTGATGATCCCAAAAATTGATATATGCTGAAGATGCTTTTTTGTTCAACTTTATAACCAATATAATTTACATCAAAGTATGCAACTAAGTTATAAGATAATGAATTTTTGAGAATCCACAAACCTAACTTTGGTGCTATTAATAGGTAGCATTATATCTACTTAAATGTTATGTGTGGTTCCTTAGGATTGACTTAAAATCTATCACACAAATATACATGAAACATAATATCATGCCTACTAGCAATAAGATACAAAAGTAAGCATATCATACTTCTATAAAGCTTTTGATCTTTTAGTTTGCCCAATTAATCTAAATCAAGTTTAGTTGTTTAGCTTATAACATTTTTAATTACTCAATTTGAATCTCTTCATGTCAAACTTTTCTATTAATTCATTTAAATATTTAATTTGATATATCAATGTGCTAGTGTTTAGTTGTTTTACCTAAAATTAAGAAAAAAAAAGTGAGTTTTCTTTCATCATATATACTTATTTCAAATTCTTTAGATATTAATAATTAGAAATCATGATATAAATATTTATTTGTACTTTTAAATAATATATAATCTACATAAGCTTATATAATAATCAAGTTATCTTGTATATCTTTGACAAAAAGAGTTGTATCTACCTTACCTTCTCTAAAATCTTGATCAATTAAAAAGGACCTATCATACATGTAGATTCTTTTAAGACATGACATAACACATGTATATATTCTAGTTAGTTCATCTATTTAAAATGATCAAATATTGTACTATTTTATTAATTTTTAAGGTGTAACCCTTCATTTAGCCTTCCTAATCCTATCTATAAATAAAGAGTTAAGAGATATTTTGGGATCTTTTGGATCATATCTTATGGCATAGTGAGAATGGATAGATTTTGGAGCACTTCTTTTATCACGCCCCAAGAACACATTTGGAAGAAATAATTATTTTAACCTTTAATTAAACTACCAGAGTTATAGTTATTCTATCAATATAATTCAATCTAGTGGAAGAAACTAATAATCATATACATCAAAATGTAAAACTATGCTCATTCCTCAAAATTGATATATAATAACCAGGAGTCCCATCAATTCATCAATCTATCTACCTTCTATGCTTAATTACGAAAGAATAAAATAAAATAAAATAATAAAAGAAAAGCATGAATCCTGATCTTCCTCACTCTACTAGATCTTGTCCCCTTCCTGAAAATGTATAAAATTATAGAGCGAGCTATAACAACTTAGTAGGTTACTAGCATCTACCATTGAAATTAATGCAAGAAAGTAGGAAAAACATGCAGGTAATCATTCAATCAATATAAATATGAACATATAACTATAAATGAATGTGAAAGTTACTGTGATTAGCATTATATCATATAAGTAATAACAATTTGTATATCTTATGAGCAATGATCAATAACCAAATAAAAAATTAATAGGTTCCATAACTTCTATACATATCAATTACATAATAGTTTAGTTTGTATATCCTTTAAGAAACTTGTACACCTATTATTAGCATATGCATGTCAAATAATATCTATGTTATGTATATATCATGTATCATATCTAATGTAGTCTACCCGAAATAAATGTAATGTATTATATGTTTATGCCCTCATCTCAGCCTTATCAGTCATATCACACACCTGCATTAACCATATACCGCATCATATATAAATCATATCATATCATATTATATGTGTCATTTATCATATTTACTTCTGTCATATGTATCAATGTAAGAAATAAAAGTATGATATGGCACATGGCTGCTTGTGATATTATTCTTGTATCCATTCATGTAGGTCAATTATAAAAGAATCAATCTCAATCATATTAATCAGGTGTTTTTTTTTCATTGAAGAAGTAATCACTTATTTTCCTTCAGCATATCATAACATATTAATCAATTTCCTTAGGCCTCTCTTTTCATATCATTTAGGATTGCATCACAAACCTTATTTAAAGTGAAGTCCATCGATCCACTCTCCTATATAGGGTAGCATATCTTCATCCAAATTGAATAAGTATATTATTTGCAAGCCTTTCTTGCCCTTTTCACACATGTCACATCATATAGATCATAATAGAAAAACATCATATACATATTCAATGAAATTATCAGTATGCTCATCAGTATGCATGGAGTATGTCAAAAATGCATGTTAACCTAACTAAATGGTAAATGGGCACATGCTATATATTTCCTGTATAAATGTATTACACTGCTTCCTGGTTATTTTATAATTAACAATACACTACCTAGTTTAGTTAAAATGACATATAGCCAAAATTACTTGGTAAAATTTTAATATTAACCAGTCAAAATGCTCAAGAGGAAGGTGTCTACCACACATCAAAAGTTACACGGTGGAAAATCATTAGAATGATAGATCTTTAATTTTAATCACTTTTAAGAGAGAAAAAAAACTAAGAAATCGAAGTCATTGAAAAAAAAAAAGTTAGATTCAGGTTACCTACCACGAGTAGAAGAAATCTCGGAATAGAACCAATGGATGAAATGGACGGGACTCTTCTCTCAAACTCATTCTTCCCTCTTCCTTTTGCTTTTCTTGCTCTTCTTTACTCGTCAAGTCAAGTGAACGGAGAAGGGGAAAAGACTTAGAGCATATAAAATATATAAAAATGTTGTTTAGTGCCTTGTGTCGTAGTGCTCCCATGACCCAGCATCACAGCGCTGCATGTAAAATTGCACGGCGCCGTAGCACCACCTCAGCACTACTGTGCTGAATTATTTCCAAAAATTCCAGAGAGCTCAACAATGCAGTAGCGCTTTCCTGGCGCCTCCAATGCCGCTGCACTCGCAAGCACAAAATTGAAGATTAAATAAGAGCTCTTGAGGATAATAGGATACCCCCCAAAATTGAAGATTTTATAAATCCTAAATTTTATCCTAAATATATGGAATCCCTTAGAATACAAACAAATAGTAGAAGACTTAGGAATACTTTTCCTAATGTCAAATGTAATAATTGCGGATTATTTGGACATATAGCTCACACCTGTACTTTGAAGATGAAATCTGATTTGTTATGGAGATGTAAGATGCATAAACCTAGACAAATCATACATGCATCTGATTATAAATTGCTAAAAGGTGAACCCAAACTTGTTTGGGTTCCCAGGTCTAACATTTGATATTTTTGCAGGGTTGCTCTCACACAAGATCTCGTGGGAGCATATGGTAAATGGACAGCGGATGTTCAAAGCATATGACTGGAGATACTGCTCAATTCATAATGCTGGAAGCCAGGAGTGGAGGCAATGTTACACTTGGAGATAATACCACAAAGAAAGTGGTTGGATCAAGTATGATTGGAAATTTGAAAAACTTTTTTATAGACAATGTGTTATTGGTTGAAGGCTTAAAGCATAATTTGTTAAGTATAAATCAGCTATGTGAAAAGGGCTATAGTGTAAAATTCTTAAGGCTTTGTCATAATTGATGGGAGTAAATCATGGATACCCCATGACTAGTCATAATTGTCTACCACAGAATTTTCTAATGACATTGATCTAGAAAGAAGGCTCTTATAAAATAAAATAAAAAATTTAAATCATAAAATGTAATACGTACCACTTTATTTCATGCTATTTATATATCTAACATCTAAAATTTTAATATTGCATGTCTACCATCCATAAAATAAAAATGGGTTCATGGTATAAATATTAAAGTTTCTAGAGTGATAAAAATAAAATATATAAGTGATATATTTGATATTAAAATTTTATATAAGTGATATAAATATAATATTAAAGTTTTAGATGTTAGATATATAAATAATATAAAATAAAATTGCATGTATGTAAATTCACCTTATTTAAAATGATTTCTATGTGAAGTATAATGAAGCTGGCCTTATTACTACTCAAGTTGAATTTGTAGACGTGACTATCATTCAAATTCGGTTTACCTAAATAACTCAAAATTAACTCAATAACATTTCAATTTCAATTTTTAAAATACTAGAAACCCATTATAAAAGTAGATGTATATATTATAAGATTAAGCAGGTCATAATTGAATTAATTGGGTCATATTTATCCCAAAAATTGCATAATCCATAAAATAAATAGGTTAGATTGGGCTAAATTTGGCTTCAGGTCAAGTTTGGGTGAAAAATGTTAGCCTATACAATCAATATAAATTCGAGACAGGTCAACTTTGAATCATGCTCAAACACAATTCATCAATCTGAATTGACACCCAACTACGGCTTTGTATGGGTCGGCTTTCTTTCTGCTTCTTAAAGAAGGTTCCTAATACAAAAATTTTAATTTTTGTACTAGGAAACTGCTTTAAGAAGTAATAAGAAAGCTGTCCCAAACGAAGTCTAAATCAATTTCGAAGATCAATTCTCTTCCAAATTATAAACCTCAAGTCATTCCAATACAAATTTCTAGCAATATTGAATCTGAGCAGTGTTTAAGGCTTTGTTTGGAACAACTTTCTTTCTGTTTCTTAAAGCAACTTTCTAGCATAAAAATTTTAATTTTTGTATTAGAAAGCTGATTTATAAAGCAATACAAAAGCCGTCCCAAACGAAGCCCAACTGAACAACAAACATGAAAAGATATTTTGAACTTCATAAATCTGATTAAACTTCAGAGCAACATAGTCAATGAGGAGAAAGTAGCCCAACCTGATTGATAAATAAAGCCATCTTATTACAAGTTCATCATTCATTTTCAATTATTTTCAAAAGATCCAACCAGTCTAAGGTGCTTGATATCTTCGGATATAAGTGACAAGTTTACACTAAATCATAAAACCTGTGATCACAACCTTGAGCTTCTCCGAGTGATTTTTTCTCAAACAGAGATGGTTTCTTCCTGCTGTTCATTAATCCAATTTGCAATGGCTAGAGTGTGGCGTCCACCACAGGCGACGAACTTCACAAACCATCGTCCATGGCTGCCGGTGCTGCTGCTTTTGGGAGGTGGAAGGTTTATGGTTACTTCCATGGGATGACCGGTCGTAACCTTACGGCCGTATCCCAGTCGTCCATGGTCGCCTCGCCCAAACTAACAATGAAGATGATAAATGAGTTAGAGAGAGATCCATGATTGAAGGAGGCCAAAGCTTAGAAAGTAAGAATTTTTTTAGTGAAGAACTAAAACTTGGTTAGTGATATTGTAGTATTTGATGCAATAAAGACTTCTACGTTGTAGAGAGATGTCTATGTGACTTAAACCCTTATATTTCAAGTGATAATATTAGCAACTTAGACTTTGTTTGAGACGATTTTCTTTCTGGTTCTTAAAGCAGCTTTCTAGTACAATTTTTTTTAAATTTGTACTAGAAAGCTTCTTTTAAAAGCAGAAAGAAAGCCGTCCCAAATGAAGCCTTGAACACATCTTCTATGTTACATGAGTCTCCCAAGTTCAAAGAGAGAAAAGTCAAAATAATCTCAGTATTTTTTATGAGGAGCTGTTTTAGTCTCATAGTATTTTATATATTTAATTTACTCCATTGATTCCTCCCAAAAATCCCTTAATTCTTCAAACCTGATCTAAAATAATTCAATAAAAAAATTGTTCTGGATCATGTTTAAGATGTGAAGAAATTAAGTTGACTGCATTTATAGTCTGAGACTAAAATAATCCCAAATGAATATTCTATGCTCCATTTTAATCTTTTCTCCAAGTTCGGATGAGTATATCAGAGATTGTGCTAATTGATGCTAAACAGAGCCTTGACAAAAGAGAATAACACATCTCTGAAACACATAGTTTTTTTTTTTTTTTTTTTTTGGGGGGGGGGGGGGGGGGGGGGGGGGGGAATGAATGTACTTATCTCCATGGAAAAAAGCCGTTAGCACTGAAAGTTTAAAACTTATGCAAAGCTCAGTATAGCTACAGCGAAGAAGACTTTTAAGCGAATACCCAAACCAGAAAGATTAAATCAAGCTCGAGGTAGCAACGGTCAGGAAAAAAAAAATAGCACCAAAAGTACTGTAATTCACCTCAAAATCCATTAGCAAATGATAATTCTTTCAAATCAATAATAAAGATTAATATGGAAGTAGAAGTTTTCGCTAACCCGTGAAATGCCTTTTGTTTTGGGGTTTTTTTTTTAAAACTGTTTCCAAACATGGCCGATTTTTTGTGAAAATAGAGCAAAACAGAAATGAGCATATACGTGAAAAGGTTGGAGTAGCGTCAATGGAAGATAAGATTAGAGAGAGTCGCCTTAGATGGTTTGATCATAAAACAGCGGCCTTCCGATAACCCGGTTAGGAAAGTAGAGGAATTAGATATGACATGTTAAGAAAGAAAGAGGTAGACCTAAAAAGTCTTGGTTAGAAAATATTAAAAATGATCTTTCTTTATTAGATTTAAACGAGAATTTGATTTTTAATATGACATAATGGAGAAAAATGATTCCTGTAGCTGACCCCGCGTAGTGGGACAAAGGCTTGATGTTGTTGTTGTTGTTGTTATTGTTGAGAGCAAAATAGAAAGTTTGCTAGGCCAACTAACCCCAAGCATGCATACAGATAAACTGGGCAACAAAACTTCATATAGTAGCTTCACAGCTTCTACATAAAAAAAATAATTAAATTTATAATGTACAAGCCATGTGATGAAAAGCATATAAAACTCACCGAAAACATTCTCCCATCGCGTGTTAATGCAACAGAGTGGGTACCTCCACAGGACATCTATATAGAGAATAACTATGTTAATTAGTCAAAAGTTTTCAGAGAATAAATAGTACAGAAAAGCAAGTGGCTATCTTGACCCACAGATATAAAGGAAGATATAACTATACAATGAAGCGCTATTAGAAGAACTAATTTGGTTCACTGCATCGTGCCATTTTACTAGGCTGATTGATATTAAGGTTTCTTTTGGACAGTTTTCTTATTGCTTTTGAAAATAATTTTTTAATTAAAAAATTAAATTTTTGTACTTAAAAACTGCTTTAAAAAACAGTAAAAAAACGGCCCCAAACTAAGCCTAAATCAAGTTCGAGCAAGTCTGGCTAAAACTCCAAATTGAATTTTTATACTTCCAGTCCCATTCGAACTTGATATATAAGGAATATAGTACATATTATACATATTATATGTTGTATGTGAATATTCATTTTGGTTTATATTTCAAGTTAACTTAAAATTAAAATTGAGTCAGGAGTGAAGCCTGAAATCGCCCCAACTCAGTTTCAGGTCAAGTTTCCAGTAGTTTTCAAAAAGTTTCTAATTTGAAGCTCTTTTTTTTTAAACAGCCCGGCATTTAACGAACAAAAGTTTTACCTGAACGATATCTTCTCCAGACAAAAGTTGGACCTTTTGAGGAACCATTTTGCTACTCTTGTCATCTCCAAACCCGAGCCTTCCATGCTCTCCTCTCCCCCAGGCAAATACCTAAGTGTAAGAGAGAAACATAAGCCCTTTTTTAACCTAACATGCATGCAAGGGATCATGAACACACATTCTGAGAAATAAGAATGCATTGACTCAAGTTAGGAGCTTTTCATTGGAAATATTTCTGCAGCTAATGAAACAAAATCTCATCAAGGAGTCCATCATAACCAAGCTAGAATTTACTCTGGCGGCTTTTACAACACAAAGATGATGAGAGGGTGCTCATAAGATTAAATAAGATATCAACATTTGTCAACATAAAATAACAAAGTGATTGAATGCTTCATATAGACAACTTATGTTTCATAAGCCGCTTAATTGTTTCTTTAATAAGATATTCCTGATGCAAAAATATTGACATTCACAAATTGAAATCTTCGGTCATTTTATTTTCTGCTCACCTTAATCCTTTTGTTCTGTTAATAAACAAACTTAGGTGTCTTATTTGTCTCATTAGAGATCCAATTCAGTATAAGATGCAGGATAGTTTTGGGTTAGGTTTCTTAATGCACCTAATATGATATTTTCACATGAAGGAAAATAAATTATTCATATATCACTGGTAATCAACCATTTTTTTAAACTAAAAATAGATGTTAATAGAGTTTAAGCCCAATTGATAATAAAATGATAAAAAATATCTAAGAATTTCAACAAGGCATTGTCAAAAGATTTTCTTTTAAAAGTTCTTACATGTCAGTTTTGACTAGTTAGTTAAAGGCTCCCTTCCTGACCACTCTCTTTGCCTCTCCATGCTCATCTGATAAATTTTAGCTTGACTAGTTAATTTCATTTTGGCATCACAGTTATAGTTTTTTAGACATGATTTGGCATTCAAATAAGTTGATTATATCTACTAACTAGTTAAAGCTTTAGGATCAAATTTCTTATTAATAGTTAATACTTCCAACTTCAACTTCTATATTTTCCATAAGAATCATTGTCGAAGGAACTAATATGTAAATCAAGATATTCCCTTTTCTCCTATCAAAATTAACATTCAAGTGAATTGCTTTATCATTATGATTGAAATCTATTTCAAATTCATACATTGAACTTGATTACCTTCCAAAATTGTAATACTTGATTTAATTAGATAATCACAAATTTAATTTTGTTTATTTAACAAGTCATTCAATTGTTTTTGTAAAGTAGTTAGAATTCCATATCTATCACGATCTATTTAGGTACTTCGATAATTAACCTTACTTTTAAGTGACATAAAAATTTAATATTAATTTTACATAGAGCAATTAAGTTTCCTTATTCAACCAATAATGATGAGTGATGCTTTCATGCAAAGAAACTAGAAGATTCACAAGTCATCAATAATCAATTACTTCAATGGCTTTCTCCAAATGAAAAAAATATGATATTTAAGTTTAAGTCCAATTGATAACGAAGTAATTAAAAATATCAAAAAGTTTAGCAATAACTTAGAAATAAATAAAATAAAAAAGCAGAATGAATTATGTTCCATAAATTAGATTTCTAACATATCATTGTTTGAACAAAATCAAAAGCACCAAACAAGCAATAATATATTATATAGATGAACAATGGTGATGAATGAATTTACCAAAGCAATAAAAACTAGGCCTGATATTGAGACATAAGGAGATGAATTCCATTGGAATCAAATGGTTGCACTTATACTTCAAAGGAATCACATATGCAAATTTTACTTACAAAACAAAAAATCAAGAAAACAAAATTATTCAAGCCAAAAAGTATGAATTACATACCTCATATCACTTTTTTAGACTCCTTATAACATAGGCTAATAGATAAAGTTGATAAGATCAATTCCAATTTAAATTTAAGTTAATTTCATTGGATAAAAATATTTCCAATTTGAATTTGAAATATCCATCAAATTTTAAATTTGAATTTTCAAAATTAGCAGCGCACACCAATCAAACTAAACTTGCACAGAAAGGATGACTAGAACTTTTGGAAGCCCACACAGGACCCATAGCAGCACCAACTAATTTAATTCCATAAATGATAAAGCCAAAACCAAATATTAACAAGACCAAACAACACCGCCTACTCTTCATTTTTTTTTTTGCCTTTTTTAAATGAATAAAGCCAAATTCCAATGCATAATTTAAGCTCATCTAAATACCGCCACCCAAACAGTAGCAGTCCCACATTAATATCTCTTTTAGAAGCTTGAAATACAAAGTCTTGAACATGCCCTAGCTTTGTGGTTTCCTGCCTCACCTTGAGGACTTGGCTATGCTACTGAGCCCCTAAACCATATATTTTTTCCTTCTGGCCTTTTTAGGATTGAAGGAATCGAAAGATAGGAACTAAAAAAAATGGAAATAGAAACCATAATGGAATTGAATTGAAAGGTGGGAACTGCAAAGAAAATAGAAATAAAAATGTTAATGAGATTAGTTTTAACCGACATGTTTGTTGAGAATAAATAGAATGAAAAGGTGATTTCTTTTTTAGTTTAGTTTAGTTTGATTGAATAAAGGAATCATCAATAAATTGAAGAGCAAAGATAACCTCCATACTTCAATTTTACTTCAGATTTTCATAGGTTTTCAGCAAAGAATATTAAATAGAAAGAGAAAAGGATTAAAATGATCCATGACTGTTTATAAAAGATAAAAAAAAAATCATCAACTATATTAAAGGACAATTTTGATCCCTCAATTTCTTAAAAGGCATCCCCTTTTAAAGACTTGAGGGACCAAAATGGTCTTTTAATATAATTGAGGATCATCCTTCATAAAGAATCAAGGTATCATTTTGATCCTTTTCTCTCAATAGAAATATGCATATATTTTATTTCTTTGATAAAATAAATTTCTTATGCAAAACAAGACATTTCACCCACCCAACCCCCTATAATTTTTTAAATGACAGAATACTATTTTATGTTTTTAGAAAAAAATCAACATAACTCCATTAACTCTATGATGCACATCATATATGTACACTCACCATTCAATTTCTATGAATATAACCTAGATTAGAAATTAAAAAAAAGTTTAAAATATCCTTAATAGTTTAGTAATTATTCATACTATTCAGTACTTTAATTCGTTATGACCTCATATGTTTTTTAATATGCTTCTTGCTTCTTTAATAAGACACTTATGGATATTCCCAAGTTGAAATCTGGAAAATTTCTTTTTGTCTACTTTCTTTTACTGCTTTTATTTTCTAAATTAACAAAATTTTTGTTGTTCATTAGATGTCAAATTCAGTATACCACTAAGTAGAATGGAAATCAAAGTTTTGAAATTTCCCTAGCTTTATAGTATCCTGCCCCACCTTAGGGTATTGGCTATGCTATTGAGTCCCTGCAGTTTCTCATGGACTTGTCCTATCATGAATATTGGAAAATGAAAATGCAGGAGAGAGAGTTTAAACCAACCCCCTATCATTCAAGAGAACAATGTTTTAGACTTTTGAAAACCAGACAGCCCAATTAACCCTATAATGCATCCATCAATAATTTCTTCAATCGTCATTTCTATCCTATGAATATGCTCTGATTTAAAAGCACAAAATTTTCATTCTCAAAATCACCTTTGCAGCTTAATAATTATTTATGCCAATTAGTTATTGAATTAGCTATGACCCCTGATGATTTTCATAAGCAGCCTACTTCTTGCTTCTTAATTTAGACATCCTTAATGCATACATGCCGAAATTCTCAAATGTAAATTTTTGGTCATATTCTTTTTGTTGACTTTATTTTATTTATCACATCAACTTGTCATGATTTTTCTTTATGATTATTCGACAATTTTTATGCTGGTTGTCGGCTACCTAATGCAACCCTCCACTTTTTCATCTAGGACTTGAGGCTTGGCAATGACAGTGTTATTCATCACATGAACTTAATTTACAAAATCCGGGTTTTTATTTTTATCATTGGAGATCAAGATGAATATGTTTCCCAGACTTGGCATACAGGGCCTGAAGCTTCCTGCCACACCTTAGGATCTAGGCTATGGCATTGAGTGTGCTTTCTCATTGATTTTTCTGTCACAAGAATATTGGCAAACCAAGATAAAAAAAAAAGATAAAATTTCACCCAACCGACTCCCTCTAATTTTTAAATTACAGAACAGTAGTTTGCAGTTTTAAAAAAACAGACAGCTCTAGTTGACCCTATAATTCACCCATCAAATATTTAAATGGCTATTTGTTTTCTAAGAATATAAACTGGTTTAAAATTACCAATTTCCATGTTTAAAAAAACTTTCGTAGCCAAATAATTATTAGGAGATTCATATTAATACCACAAAATTCTTATTTATTTGTATATCAAACAATTAAATTTTTATATTTACTTACATAAAACTCAAATCTCTAAATCACATAAAAAAATATCACAAATATTAACTTACCTAAAGTCCAACACACATTTTCATGCATGTGCTTTAATGTGATTTAGACGCTAAAGTGGCATACAAATAACTATATAGGTTTAGACATTAGATATATAAATACATAAGAATTTTGTGGCATGTATGTGATTTCCCCTAATTATTAATGTCATCTAGTACTTTAAGCCTCTTTGTTTTTCTCATAAGCCACTTCTTGCTTTCTAAATTAGATGTTTTTACTGTATAAATAAGATACTCGGAAATTGAACAATCTGGTCATATATTTTTTTTTGTTGACTTTCTTTTACTCTCTAAATTCTCTAAATTAACATTATTTTATAATTTTGCTCATTAGAAGGTCAAATTCAGTATTTCTCTAAGTAGCTTGGCATAAAAGTCTTGTACCTTTATTTATGGGTTTTTGCCTCACCATATGGTATAGCTATGCTAATAAAGGCCATGTATTTTCTCTTAGATTAGTCCTACCAAAAAAATTCAAAAATCAAGACAAAAAATGTAAAAAAGCTTCTCCAGCCAACTGTAGAAAAAAAACAATTTTCAGTTGAGTCCGCTGGAGTACCTCCTTTAAAAAAAGGCCTAAAAGTAGTGATTCAAAACTTTGAATTCAGATAAAAAGGCATTTGGTCGTAATAAAAAAAATCTAAAGCTACATGAAAATCTAATAGAAAATAGGTGCAACATGTAATGGTTAGATTATACTGTGACCAAGTGGCCAAAGGTTTGAATCACGAATACAAATTCCTCTAACGCACGTGTAAGATATTAAGATTGCATAAATCATCTTCTCCTTAGGCTCCAAATTTGCGAGAGCTTCATGTGCTTAGTATGCCCATGAAATTCAAAGCATATCTGTTGACGTATGTATAGATTATTTGTGTTTCAATGGTGAGAGGGTTGATTTATGTGATTTGTCTAGATTATTTGTGGTTCAATCGTTAAAGGGTTAATCTATGTGATTTTTTTACTTTCACCATAAAATTGAAAAAATAATATAATTTTCTAAATTCAACATCCATATTTAGTCGATCAACACAAACTTCATTTGCTTTGGTTTCTTTCATTTGATATGGAAATGCAAATAGCAAAACCTCATTTATAATGTTTTGATTTATAGATCACTCCAGTTCTAAATGAAGAAATGCCACAGTACTGACAAAGCCAATGGTACTGGACAAGAAAACAGTAAAAAGCACTCGGATACCTGAAAGTTTTGATATCCCAAATAAACTGATTTTCCAGTATACATTTTACTAGCTACCTATGAAAAATAAGTAACTTACAATTTTGGGTTTTATATAAGTACGTGAAATAGCAGAAAGCATACCTCTCCACTGTTTGTGATTGCAATGGAATGCCAACCTCCAGCAGCAATGTCAACCTGGAATTTTAAATGTAAATGCCCTCAATAACAAGGATTAACCATTTTTTTAAAGAATATTTTAGAAAAAGTGGAAAGCGGCCTACACATGAGAAACTAGAAAAAATGGTGTTGGCAAGGTACTAAGTACACTCCACAAAATAAAAAAGAATAAGGAGAATAAGGGAGATTAAGGCTTCATTTGTGACGGCTTTTTTTTATTGTTTCTTATAGCAGCTCCTAGTACAAAAAAAAATTAAAATTTTTGCACTAAAAAGTTACTTTAAGAAGCAGTAAAAAAGCCGTCCCAAACGAAGCCTAAATATCCAAAAATGCCTGTCATAATATTTATTTATACTATGTCACACGAAATGTTACCATAATTTCAAAAACAGGATAATCAACTGTCATATTAAAATAGAAGTTCTTATTATCACCATACATGATACAGCTTGAAAAATTGCCCAGGTAGTGGCAAAGCTGCACATCCTTAGGATTGAGCCACAAAGTCCAATTAAACACCAATTAATACTATTGTTTGAATTACAGCAGATGTATAACTCAAGGAGGTAAATACAAACTAGGCTGATTGTAAACTTTATGAGGACACTAGCATGATCTAATCTTGAGCGACTATGAGTCCATGGGCGTCATGATCCAGATTTAATAAACATACGGTCTAGAACTGCTGTTCTCTTTGAAAATTCTTAATAGCATCTGTCCCTAATTTTCTCAATGTCATATTGTTATATTACAAGAATCCTAGTTATGTTTAGACCATTAATCAATTTAAGTGACTTAACCTTAATATTATCTACTTCTGTTATTTAAATGATATTTTTGTTGCCAGACCAATAAGGAAAATCTTTAGGATATATAAGATTAATCTGTCTGCTATTGATTCCCTAGGCCAGATGTAAGTCCATGCGTCAACATTCTCTACCACATTGAGAAGATAGATAGGTCTTCTCGGTCACACACAACCAAGAAGTAAGTCTCATTTTAACATCTCTTCTACCAGATTGAGGTGATGTCCGAACTTATTTTATCACACATGATTGAGCCATAAGTCTCAATCTTTGAATGTCTTCTCACATTAAAGAGATATTCAAAATCATACTCCCTCCATGTCCTCTCTACTACATTGAGGAGACGTTCATATCTATCCCATCTTCTTTACCACGCTGAGGTGATATCCAAATTTTTCATATTCATCCCATCTTCTCTATAATATTGAGAAGATGTTCGGGCCTTCTTGATCTCATACGATCAAGTTATAAACCACATCTCAAATGTAGTCTCCACCACACAGAGAAGATACGCATCTTTCCTATTGATTAGCCTAAGAGCCTAGGTAGCCTTATCAGACTTGGCAGGTAGCCAGGTACTACCACGCGGTACTATAAGTTTAGTCTAGGTTGCTCTCTCATACGGTAGTGGAGCATAATTCCTATATGTTAGTCTAGGACTAGATCCAGATCCTTAGTCTATTAGGTCCTCTTGAATGAGTAGCTCATGGTTGCTAACAAGTATCCTTAGGTCACCACTTGGCTAAATAAATTATGGGCATCAACAAACTCGAAACCATGGGATCTTAACTAGGGTCGTTATACCCATTTGTTAGTTAGTCCTCACTTTCTTATCATTCACTCATTGAAACTTTCATCTTATCAAACCTACATCAATCATTCCCGATTTGAACACAAGCATTGACTTCTTAATGAAAAGTATTTTCGGACACATCTGATATGTAATTAACCTTAAGAGCTTACTCCTTTTAGAAAACTTCGAACCCATATTTAAAATAAACATTGTTTGGAACCACATTCCTTGCAGGGAACATCTCTAGAATATCTAAAATTAAGCTACCTTCCATTAATCCCCGTGGTCCTATAGAATGCATTGATCAACTACAATTAATCCTCTACTGCAATGCTACGAGCGCCTTCTGAAGCCCACACCAATAACTAAAGTTCCTACTTTTGGACCATATTTTCTACCTTTTTACTTTTTCTTCAAAAAAAAACAAAAAAAGAAACCAAGCACTACACTTGCAGCAAGCTCTAATGCAGTAACACTAGGCATCTATGAAATCATGCCAAGAGAATGAAGAGAACATAGAGGCTTTGTTCTTTCATCTGCCCAACACCTTGTCACAACCTTGCCACAGACAAAAGTTCTCTGGTTGTCTAGTCAAAACTCTCTGTGATTATATAACTGCCATCTTACGACTTGATCTAAACAACTAATACAAATACAACAAGGACTAAATTAGCTTGAGAACCTTCTTTTTCAAATAAGATCACCAAACTTCCAAATAAAAGTCATGAAAAACTAGCTAGCAACCTAGATGCATGAATTTAAGATGTGGACAGACATAAAGCAAATATCATTATCATAATCGTCAAATTGTGGTTTTCAGTTTTCATGGTTTCGGATGGGTTTAGATTGGAACTATTTAAAACTCATTAATATGTTTGTCGGACGTTTTGGGTGAGAGAGTTTCACCCTAAACTCATATATTTTAGAAAAAATATCACGAGAACTCATGAGTTGTCATGAAAGTTGTAATAGAGTTCTATTAGTGAATCCCTATTAAATTTTATTCATATTGAATCAGGAATCTCTATTAGATAATCCTATTTGTTTTATATCTTAATTATAATTTTTGCAATATTTTATAAAACAAATTAACTGAAACCTCAACTGAAACTAAATCACAAATTTGATAAAACCTTTAAAGCAAAAACTTCTATAAAGGGACCGAAACTGAGTTTTAAAACCTTATGTTGGCAAGAAGCCTCACGCGTCAAGTATTCTTGCACAAGCTTTCCAATAAAATATAGAGAAACGTTGCTAGATCATTTAATATCACAAACAATTCTAATAAGGATGCAAATATATTTTAATAAGCTACAAAAAAAACTTTAATTCCTTACACGTCTATGAAACAATTCTACATCATTTAAGACTTGTAGAAAATTGCTGCATATTTCTAGTGTCACAGTGACACTTTACCACCTCATCCCTAAAAATTTGGGTGAAATTTATAAGCAACCTCTTTCTTCAATGCTTTACAATTTCAAATAAACCAAAGGAAAAAACAAGTGATGCCCTGGGTAGTTCATACTCACTAATGCAAGTCCAGATAAGCCTTGCACAGGAATAGGTTGTGACCTTGGCTGAGTATCCCCAGTCCCAAGCTGACCATATTCATTGTTTCCCCAAGCCCACAACATGCCATCTTCTAGAAGCGATAAATTGTGGAAAGCACCAACTGCAATCAACCTAACCCTTTCGAGGCCTTGAACTCGCACAGGCATGTAAATCTGTTTGCTATAAATCAAAGTTCATCCATATGGTTTGTAAATTTTAATAATCATCCAAAGAGAAAGATGAATAAAAAGAAAAAAAAAATCAGCAAACTTATAGATAAAAGCAGATGAAGATTAACATAAGAAGAATCTTGTCATAAGAATGGAAAGCAGTTATAGCCTCCAGAGAAGAAAATGTTCATACATGTCTCCAGGAGGCCAAGGTTGACCCCATGTCCAAACATGACCATCTTCAGTTAACACCACAGAATGAGTACCTCCAGCAGCTACCTGAAGATTTGCAGCAATTAATAATACTGTAAGAAAATATCAATGCAAGCTCAAATAATAAAATCTTCAAAAACGAGACTGAGGTTGCTGTTTTACATAGCTAAAATCCGGGAGGACATGATGGGAAACTTGCGCGGATTTTTTTTGAAAATTAATGCCTAGAATCAATCTAAATGAGTTGTTTGAGGTTCCACCGAGATGAAATCTGAATCAAGAATAAAGTGCACACTGCAAAATGATTGGCCCCTAGATTTAGGCTTTGTTTGGGACGGCTCTTCCTACTTAGTAAAGTGGTTTTCTAGTACAAAAATTTTGTACTAAAAAACCGCTTTAAGAAGTAGTAAGAAAGCTGTCCCAAACAAAGCCTTAATTTGCTAGCAAATTAATGTAGTTTATTATTGAAAATACCATTTTGCATATTAGAACAATGCATGTTAGTATGTGTTAAGGAATGAAAACTTGCAAATACATTATTGTTCCAATTAACATAAATTATTTCATCTTTCAAAAGCAGATCCTCCTAAAGAAAATATATTTGAGGTAAAGGATTATGCTGTTATTCCCCTTTATAATCCTTTATTGCGTTGCATCTCTTCCCAATCCTGGCCCATGGAATCAATCCCTCTAAGAATGTGACATATTCCTTCACTAGTGTTACCTAGCAACAACAAGATGATAATACATGTAGTAATAGAATATGAAAACCCGTTTGCAACATGATCAGGAAAGTGGCAAGTCCTTTTTGTTTATTCAGGGGGTAAAAGATAGTTGAATGTAGTAAAAGTAACTTGTAGTTGTTCTTACAAATGGAAACCTAACCAATTGAACTTGTTCCAACTACCTGTCGTACAGAAAGCTTGGGTGCACACCGCTGAGGGATGGTAATATCCCTCCTCAAAGCCTTACTGCCATCTTCTTTCTTCTCAGGCTCCTCTCCACACTGTCCATACTCATTTCCTCCTAGAAGATACAAAAACAAAGACATCATAAAATCATGATCTATATTTAAAAATAGCAAAGCAAAGCCATTGACAAGTTTCAATTTCCATGGTTTCCTCAGGCATTATCACTATCCAGAGAGCATCACTATCCAAATTAAGCAAGAAATAAATCTCAAAGATATCTGAAGATGGAAAAGAGAAACATAGATTATGATCTCTAGCAAGCATCATTACCCCATGCATATGCTCTCCCCTGGTCATCCACGGCAAGACAATGCCACCCACCTATGGCTGCCTGCAGAAAATCAGGAATTCAAAAAACTAAACACAATTACAAGTTAATTTCACAAGGGGGACTTTCTAACAGGTTTCTCTGACACACCTGGACAATTTTAACATCATCCAGTGCCTTGACGAGGCTAGGAACACTCTCAGTCTTGGTGTCCGGCGGATGGCCCAGGGTGCCTCTCTGGTTCCATCCCCATGTAAAAAGCTGGGTTTTTTACAGCGGAACAAGTGAGAAAGATTCCGAATAGAGCAATCCAATAGCAAATATCTGAAAGCTATGTAGAGAGAGAGACAGAGAGAGAGAGAGAGAGAGAGAGAGAGAGAGAGAGAGAGAGAGAGAGAGAGAGAGGAACCTTTCCATCATCGCATATGGCAAGGGAGTTGCGGCTTCCGGCGACAACAGCGGTGGCATCACGACCCTCAAGGGCCTTCACACTGCAGACCCATTCCTTATCCACCCAGTCTCCCATACCCAACTGTCCATCTTCTCCTGATCCCCTGCAACATTTGCGTGGCCAACCTTAGATGAGGCAAAGCGATACAGTTCGTATACACTATAGTTAGGTGAAAAAACAAGCGACATGTAGAGGGAGAGTGAGGACCAGGCAAGGATTACGGAGTCGGAGGAGGGCTGGGAGTCGGCCATAGATGATTGATGACGTTGAATTGGGAAAGTGAGAAGGAGAGAGAGGGTTGAGTAGCTTCGTGGAGGCGAAGATGAAGTGCGCTCCTCTTCTATTTTTGGATTCTTTTCGTCTTAAATCTCAAGAGTTGGTCATTGTAAATTCATAAAGCAAACGAAGGAAAGGGCCTGGATTTTAGTTAGCGCCGGCAAAATTCGTTTTATAGGACATATTTTCTCTCTCCTTTTTTTTTCTTTTTTTTTATAAGTTCATAGGGCAGTGAAAAATTCGATCGACCTAGTATGCAACCCACATCAATTTACACGGGCCAACACTTAAGGCTTTCACTGCTTGCCAAAGGATTCAAACTAAGGACCTAGGCTTTGCCCAGCCGGCTCTTCACCACCCGGACAAACAGCGGTGGGTATTTTCTCTCATCTCGTTTAAGATATGTAGAATTATCAATTATGTGAATTTTTTGTTTTTAATAATTAGGGATAGAGCCTAATTTTTTCATAATAAAAATTAATTATAGCAAATCTAAGAAATCAAAATAATCTCGCAATGGAGTAGAGATGAGAAAAGTTGAGCTACAATCTATTTATTTTGTAGAGAAATTAGGAGCAGTGTCCAAGCTAGCATACAATATATAAGTGAGACTCGAACTTATGTCACTTAGTTCCGAGTCAAACTCCAAAGAGAGCTACATACAATCCAAATTTTAGTGATGCTAAAAAAGAGAAGCACGAAGGGTTGAAGAGAATACAATCATATGACATAATCAAAAAGAGTAAAAAATGATTAGAAATTAAAAAGATAAACATAAAATAAGCTTGGACTTCCCCTGGTTGCCAAAGGGGCCCTCTGAGAAGAAGCAAAGCAAGCAGCTGGTATAATTAGTCAGCATTGTCATAAAAGCACGAAAATGAGCAAAGATCTGAAATAATAAGGAACTTAGCACATAATCAGGCTACATATGCTGAACAAAATTAAATGCCTCTCGTTAAAAGAAAACAGCCAAATTTGTTTCTATGCAAATAGGGGCGGAGCCACTCATTTATTTTAGGGGGGGGGGAAATTTTCATATAAATGGACTAATAATTTAAAAAATAAAATGTGGACGTAATTCAAATCAAAATCTTGTATTTCATTATGATATATAAATTGAAAAGTATTACAAATTTATTAATATGCTTTGTATTTTTTGATAATGTTGCATTACAACTTCATTGAGAATCAAATCGAACACATCTTTCTCAATGTAAGGCATCAGATAGTTATTGAGCCAATTATCACCCATCATACTACGCAAAAAATGTTTGATAATATTTATTGCATAAAATATTCTCTCACTTATAGTAGTAGCAACTGGTAAAATTAATGGCAACATAATAAGTATATAAACTAGAGGATATATGCCATCTTTCTTGACCTTAACAATTTGCTTTGTAAGATCAAAATACTATTTAGATAGAAGAACTCATCATTGTTATGCATATCAATAATATAAGTTGATAATTGACTTTTCATAGTTCTCAAGTTAGTCATCTAAATTCTCCAAGCTTTTCCAATTAATCAAATAATTTATAATCAATAAGAATATCATAATATTTGTATTTTCTTTGATTTCTCCCTTTTTTAATACTTTAATGCATTACATGTTTGAAGCTTATTTTGTTTGATATTTTAATGCATTATTATATTTTTGAAACTTATTTTGTAATTTTTATTATTTTGAATTTAAGTAGGGTGATCTAAAAATTGAAAAAATGAATTTAATATTCTATCTTTTAGATTAAACATTTAACTTTATTGAAACAATTTTTTCTTATGACTAAAAAAAGATATTAATCATATTTAAATAATTATTATGCCTCTGTTAACCTTAATCAGCTTTTCTATTTTCTTAAACATAAAAAGAATTAGAACGTCGCCTGAGAGATTCGAACTCTCGCGGGGAAACCCCATGTACTTAGCAGGCACACACCTTAACCACTCGGCCAAAGCGACGTTATTACTTAATGAAGAATCTTTTATATATATATATATATTTAATTACTGAACCGGAAGCTGTGAATCGGCATGTTCGGTTCAGCTTAAGGGGTACTAATAGTTACGAGCCGGTCTTTCAATTTGGTTTGAATTTATTTGGTTTAGTTCGGTTTTTAATGATTTTTAGCAGATTGGACTCATTGTTTTTTTAATTAATGAATTAGTACATTGTAAAATGGAGAGAAAGATATGGAAAAAGAGCAAATCAATTGATAAATTGGGAATATAGTCTGTACATTGTTTTTAATCTATTAATGTTTGACTAATTTTCATTTAAAAAAATTTCATACCTAAATTAAATAAATCTATTTAAGAGAAAATCTCTAGGTCCTAGTTGGAAATACCTCTACTAACTATAGTTTAGGATTACAAAAGGCTACCATTTCTCAATGTTAAGGAAGCTTGAACTATTGGGTGTTGGTGTTAGTTGAGTTGCGGTTGAATCAGGGATAATTCAAATTCAACTTCCCAACTTAATGGCAAGTTTGAACTCGAACACAAGTTTGAACCGATCTTATATGTCAAATTTGAGCTTAACCTAATGAAAAAAAAAAAAAAAAAACGAGCTCGAGCTTAACTCGTGAGCTCAACAAAAAATTGCAGTTGAAATTGGTTGGAGAAGAAAAACGGGAGCTCGATAAAGACTGAATTGATAGGGGATCGTTGAAGATGACAATAGCGACATTGGAGAAAGTCACCTCAGAATCTCTCAGGATTAGCTATTGACTAAAAAAATGGTAGACATGCAAATATGTTACTACAAGAGATTGGTAAAGAAGGTAATGATGAAATTAGCAGTGTCTGAGGAAGTGTCAATAGTAGCATGATAGAAAAGGCATTGACGATACTAGCATTTGAGAAGGCATTGATGGGACCTATGCTAGAGAAGGTGTCAACGAGATCAATGCTGGAGAAGAATCGATAGGTTCAAGGATTTTTGAAGAAGATGTGTTATGAAGATTTGTGGTTTCTAATCAAGTCAACTCATGAGCAAATGAGCCAAGCCTCATTAAGCATAAGATTGTTTAATAAATGAGCTCTAGCTTGTAGTACAATAAGCATGACTTGCAAACTCTTAGCCATCTTGAGTCACATACACGCTTAATTAGGAGTATCTCTTACAACAGTAATTGAGTTTTGGAGGTGGTGCGGTTGATAGTTGGCATTGGACGACATCTAGGGTGGGTTGATGTTGGGGGTCAAGTGATGACGAACATTAAATAATGGTGAGAGTTAAGCGATGACGAACACCATGTAATAATGAGCTTGAAGGCCTAGAGAATGCTGGAAAGTTACTCAAGATGGATAGTTAGCGTGGTAGTTATCTTAAAAGAAGAGGAGACTAGAAAGGCTAATCTATGAAAAAGATAGAAATAATCGACTATACTCCCTTTAGTTGTTAAAGATTTAAAATTCTTTGCGATTAAATAATTCTATCTTAATCAGGAATATATTCAATTTTTGTAGAATTATGGATTAATTATAAACTTCAAGTGGAGAGAACATACCTTTTTATTAAAATCTATCAAATCAAAGCCTTTTTTAGATGATCCAAATCGCTCCCTTCCTTAGAACTATAATGTGACATGGCAATCCCACCCTTGGGTTGGTCTCTTGGGCTTACTTGGTGTAGGCCTAGCTTGAGCAACCAATTGGAGAGTGGTGATAATGGCCTAATAATGGTCCAACAATAGCCACCATTAGTTAGGTTTTTTATTTGTGAGTAGCGAGTATCATTCGCATTCTCCTCTCTCTCGCTACAGACACTCGCCCCCACTCCTCTGCCTTCTCACGATTGATCGCGCCTCCTTTGCAGGAATCCGACCGCTGACAACCTCTCTTCGGCCGAAGATCTTGCCCCCACTTCGACATCAAAGCACGACCGCTTCCTACGCGGTTTATTCTGACGGTTTTTGAACCGCTGAAAAAGCGCCAGTAATTTACTAAACCGTCGGAAAAAATTGCCGATAAAATTTAAATTTCCTGTAATGATTGCTAAAAGAGGTTATATTATTTTCTCTCCTTAAATAAATAAATGGTAAACATAAATGAACAAAATATTATTTTTAAATAAAAATTTGACCAATCTTCACTATTTTGTCATATATTTTTACATTTTCTTTGTGGCATTCCTTCGAATTATTTTTCTACGACTTCTTTGTCATTTATCATTCTTTCCTAATTTTTTTACGGGAAACTCTATTAACTTAACTCAATATTATTCTGATCAATTTTAGCAATTAGAATTATAAGGTTGCTATCTTCACCACATTTTTATTAACAAATATGAAAAAAATTGTTCCAACATTTTTTTCCATAGTTTTTATAACATCCTTAATGAATCTTTATTAACAAAATCTTAATATCTTATTGGAAGAGTTTGCTCATTCTGAGATTTAGCACAACAAGTAACATAGAAAACTTCTTAACCTCACTCAGTCTACTCAGATGTTTTAGGGAGGAAGGAGAAGAAGTTCCCTTTATAGATAGGTGGATTTGCATGGTTTCCTTAACTTATTTTTTGATCTACATATGATTAAATTTTTATGTTATTTTTCTTTCAAGAGAATTGCTTGACAAAAAGGATGATATATTATATAAAAAATAAAATATAAATGTTAATAAGCGCATGACAAAAAATTCCGTGCTCATATAAATACCTATAATATAAATGTGCAAATAAAGATAAATCAATAAGGGCATCTCCAACCGAAAAATTTATTTTCCACTCTAAAATGCAGTAAAACTTCAAAATGTCATAATTCATTTCCAATCGAACTACATTTCATTCTTCTTTAACGTGCTTCCTAACGCTATGAAGGTAACAATCAATCTCTCTCCTCTTTCGCACGTTTTTGTCTTCTTTCGCGCTCTTCTTCGGCACATTCTGCAACTCAATTTCTGTTCACTTACAGAATTTTGAAGTGAGATTGGAGTTCAAATACAAGAAATGGTGGACGACATACGATTGTATTTTGATATTGTATTACATCTAATGGAAATTGATTTTCGTATTTTGATATTGTTAGGCTCGATAATGAATGAGTCGAACATGCATAAAATATTTAACTAGTTAGAGAACTACGATGGTTAAAAGAATTGAGCCAATAAAGAGGCAAATAAGACCCAAGTCACCCAACTCATTTTGTATGTCTTTACATAGGATTTTTGATGAGCTATGAGTGTGGATGTAAGTATAAAAGTTTGCCTTAAATGTTGATATCATCAGCAGGTCAACAAACAAGTAGACTATCTATTCATATAGGCAAATGATCAAGATCTCCTTTGGCTTACTTGTGGAAAGCACATTTTCAGCTGCTACATTTCATGCTCATGCAGCACGTGCCCCCACAGACCCCTCTCAATTCTCCTTTGTGCTTGGAGAAAAGACAGAGTAAAGCACTACATCACTCAATATATATGGTGCTACGGTGTTTTCATACTGACTGGAGATAGAGCATTGAGAGCTGCGATGCTCCAAACTATCACTGCAATGCTGCGAGGTCCTCTAGATAATTTTTCTTTCTCATTGTTCTTAAGGGTGGTGTCCTTTGATGGTATGTATTATATCTTTTTGTTTGTTCTTATATAAAAAATAGTAAGAGAGAAGGGAAGCAAAGAGAGAGTGAGAGAGAAGAGACATTTAAACTAATTCTTTCATATTTCATAGTGAATTTCTTGATATGATGTAACATCGTGAATTTTTCCTCATTTTAGAATTTTTCACGTTAAATCCTAAAGCTCTTTACTTTCTATTATATTTCTATTTTTTTCTTTGTTATGTTCACTACATATTTTACTACCACCCACAACACCTGATAGCAATAATGCTAAAATTCTATAGCATAACATTTTTGTTTTACCATCCTAAATTTAGGGGCGTCAAGAATGCACAATATTCGTAAATGTGTTCTCCTATAAACTAACTCAAGTTTGGCTTTTCAATGAAAAACAAATCTATCTTAACCAAAAGTTTCAACTTATTCAAATGAACATTAATACGACTTTTTTTATTTTATTGCTTCTTTAAAAAGAATTTTAGTACAAAAATTTATTTTAAAAAATAATAAAAAAATCATTCCAAACGTAGCCTAAATTACTTATGATCTTAGCAAAATTCATTATTATACAATCATTAATTAAGCATGTCAATGGATATTAGAGGCTCTAACTTGCGCAATGTACTTTATTAGTTCTAGAAGTGAACATCATTATTTTGAGTTTATCTTAAAACCTTCTTTACAAAAAGATTCACCAACTCCTTGCATGAAATTTAATTTACAAATATACGCCCGACAAAATTATAAACAGCCTTATGCTTAAATATACATAATTTATCATGTCCTACTTCTAATTTATAAAAACATTTTTGATTTATTTCTATCCTAAATTTTATTTTCAATTATTTAATTATTCCCTCATGCATGTTATCATCTTTAATTCAAACTAAAAATAACAACTAATTTAATTTTAACATTTAAAATAATTTACATTTAATATATATATACAGAGAGAGAGAGAGAGAATTGCTTCAAACACAATAATTTTAAAATTAAGAATATTAAAATTGTTGTCTATATATTTTTATAAAGTAAAAAATAAGCGACTCAACTTAATTTTTGTAGTTAAAATTATTTTAAAAAATAGTAAGAGAACCGTACCAAATAAAACTTTAATCAATTCTTCTTTTAAAGACAACGAAGCTAAGAATAAAATAAGACCTCTTACCGCAGACAGAACTTACTCTTTTTTTTGGGACATTTAGGCCATTTAAGGCAAACTTACACACACAACGCATACACATAGACTCGAACCTTAGACCTCTTAGTTGAAAGCCTTAGCTCTCAACCAATAGGCCAAGAAGAGTTGTGTGACAGAACTTACTCACAACAGCGAGAACAAATCAATGATAGGGTAATCCATTTCTAATATTTATCAGTTAAGTATGGGCTGACATTACATAATTAGAATTTTTTTTTTTCAAAAGTTTTTCATTTCCAAATTGATGTAAATGATGCAGTTCGATGAGAGAAAGTTAACCAAAAGACGGCTCATTACCGCGCGTTCTAAAAACCCAAAATAAAGCAATCAATAGAAAGCATTTCAAGGAAAAATAAACTCTCAAAATTTTAGCAGAAGCTTCAATTGCACCTACATAAGTTTTTGGATCAGAAGCAAAACAAGTAAGAGAGCAGATTTCAAATTTCCAACGTTAAAATTGCTTACCAAGAGGCATCAGTGCAAGAACTCCACTGAGAAGACGCTGAGCTTCCTCCAGATTACTTGAAAAGCTGTTTTAATCTCCTAGAAGCTTCAAGGACATTTTCGCGGTGGCCAAACGCACTGACCCTGATGAAACCTTCACCTCCAGGCCCAAAGCCGCTCCCTGGCGTTGTGACCAGGTGGGTTTTCTCGAGGATCTCGGCGAAAACATCCCATGAGCTTCTACCAGGGAAATGCACCCAAACATATGGAGCATTCTTCCCTCCATAGACATTAAAACCAAGAGAAGTGAACGTGTCGACGAGTATGTTAGTGTTCTCTTGGTAAAAGCTAACCACATCTTTCATGGCCTGTATAAATTGGTGTTCAATATCAGCTGGTTTTATAGCTTCAGTTCCTTCAAATTTATATGCTGAAATCTTAGAAAACTGACCTTTAAACCATCTGGAGAGAGACAAGCCAGACCTCCAGCTTGAACGACATTAGATGCACCATTGAAGCTGGTGCATACTATGCGATTGAAATCCTTGGCTACTGGAAACCCATCAGTGAAAAGCAATTCCTTGGGAATAACGGTCCAGCCGAGCCGAACACCGGTGAATCCAGCATATTTGGAGAAGGATGATATCTCAAGGGCAACCTGCAGTTGCATCGTAAACATAAGAACTATGCATGTCATTGACTACTAAGGGTTTCGGCCAAAGGGGTGGAACAGAGCCGACGAAATTGAAAATAGAGCAAAAGCTTTTCTTCTCCTTTTTCTCTTGTTTCATCATATATTTATCAATTGGATTGTCGAGATGGGGTTATGGTGATGAAGCATTGCGTCATTTGGCAAGATGGGGCAAGATTGACAGAAGGTTGGTTGTTTCATGGAGAGACGCATCTGTTCGAATTTTTCCTTTTCATTATTTCGTTTCATTTAATTTTTTTTTATTAGTCAACAATTGTATTTTGCTTGTATAAGCAGATTCAAACTCATAATCTGAATTTGAATATGCTTTAATGATATTCCCTTTAGCTGGGGGGTTGTGCATCTCCTCAGGTTTGACAAAGATATCTCTTTTTTCTTTTGTGTCACTTCCCAAGTGAAAAACAACTCCATTCAGCTTTTGGATGGAGGGTTAGTGAGTTTGGAGAGAGTTGACTTTGTTTTCTTTCTCTTTCTCTGCTTCTTAACACCCTTCTCAGGTGGCTTCGTAGCCCTTCGATGTAGACGCCTCGGGTTTGAATGATTAAGACAACTTTGGTTTTTTGGAACAAAATATCTAGTATCTTAACAAATTTGCATTTTGTGCTCCACGAAGGGCTACATCACCAAATATCTTTAACTCTTCTCCATCCCTTGTATGCTTCATGCATTTGTGCAAGGTCGATGGATTGATATCGTACTCATGGAGCCACGACCGACCTAGAAGTGCTTTGAAGGAGGTATCTGTATCAATTACATAGAATTTAGCATCCGTGTAGAGCTTCCCAAATCAAAGGGGAAGGATGACTGATCCTATTATTTTCTGCCCTTTTTGTTAAATCTGTGCATCATTACTTGCTTCACTTGAGATGCTGGACATCAAGAGACAACCTTCTTAGTGCCCGAAAATTCATGAGATTAAATGAGGAGCCTAGACCGACCAAAATATGGCTTACAGTGACACAATTACTCTTAGCTATGACATAGGGCGGTTATACTCCTTTTCCCCAGTATGACATCATCCTTAGAAAAGGCAATAATTGGCTCATTCTGTGCTCTCAGAACTTTACTCAGACAGCATTCAAAGAGGTATGATGCTTCATACCTCTCTAGATCCTTAAGAGATTGAATTAAAGTTTCACAAAGGTCCTTCAACATCAGAAGTGCTTCATATATGTTGATCTATGCAAGAATATTTCCTTGAAGGGATAAGATATTATAGCCTACTCCTTTACCAGAAATGAATGTGTTCTTGCAATCATTATGAATGATTTCTTCAATGATCATAATATTTTTCCTTCCATCCTTGTGTGATGATCTTTTATTTGGTGGAGGTGGTAGTATCCTACCACTTCTTAGTTGAACTTGGATCAATTAATTTGTATCCAATTCTTCCAACCAAGCAACTTCCTCTATCTCTTTAGAAGATTGGTTGACAGGTTCAAAAGTATTGTCCAACCTCATACAGTGCATCAGTGATGCCATCGTAGATTATGAATCACTTCCATTAGGAAAGCACAAGTAACCTGAGCTATCATGTGTCTATATATCATCAAACAATACTCAATTGTTATATTGCCAAAGATCCCCCATTTTGTTGAGGCAAATCTTGACTTTTCTTTTGTATTGTGTTTATGGGAGTTCTTATCACTGGACTCTTGCTATGAATCTGAAAGGAAGTTCTCTAATAGAAGTTCGACATCATCGATATGACTTGACATGTTTCCAATAAAAGGGATTCCTTAATTTCATACCCTTCATCTTCTTCTTTAGCCTCAATAATCTAGAGTCCATATATGAAATTGGTGAGCCTAAGAAGTTCGTTGATGGGTGTTCGGCATCGTTGATATGACTTGACATGTTTCCACTAAAAGGGATTCCTTAATTTCATACCCTTCATCTTCTTCTTTAGCCAAAATAATTTAGAGTCCATATATGAAATTGATGAGCCTGACAAGCTGTTTTGCAGGCAAATGATAATCCTTCAAATTATTTATAATATTTTGGGTTATAGTCTTCTTTTTCTTTGACATTCGTGATTGATTTTCATTTTTGGTTCTTTTGATAAGCTTTAACTAGACCGTAATGAGTTAGCTTGATCTAGATACCCTTTGCTTGGAAGCTTAGGAATAGGTACCTTTGCACTCGATTACTCTTTCAACTCGAGCACTAGTTCAAAAGAGATTTTCATTTGATGCCTGAAACTCTTTCAAGTTGCTTTAACATTTTTACTGTCTTCTTTGATACCACAGTCTCACATTCTTCATCTTATATTGACTTTTCTTTAGTTATTCCTTTATCCAAGGATATAGAAGAGTACGTGACCACCCTTGTCGATTCTCTTCTCAAGCGAACCAAAACAACCTGATAGTGTGAATTCAACCTTCATGTGTTTTTGTTCTAACCAATCTTTGAATACATAGTAGCCTACAATGAAATGGTTGATCATCATATGTATTGTCAATAATTAGAATTGTTAGTAAGTGTTAACCTTTGTAAAAATCACACTAAATAGGGAAGAGGCCAAAATCCAATGTACATACCTCTTACCCACCAGATCCTCGAATCCTGTCGAAGTCGCGCCGATTCGGCGCCGTTCGCGTCGCCTCCCACGAATCCCGCATCTCGCCTCAATCCCGCTCCTTCATCCGCCTTTAAAACGCGAACGAAGGGTTCGTTCCAAAGGGCTATTCTCCAGTTCTCTCCCTTCCCACGACCAAGCTTCCACTCTCTTCCTCCCTCAGCCCGACCTACTCGTGCCGTTGTTCTGCCCGATCCAAACCAAAGAGCCGACGAACCTTACCTTCTCCCGTCGAATCCCTGTAGCCAGCGACCGAACTCCTCCCAACGCTAGACTCCATCTCCTACGAAGAAATCCCTTGTCCAACCTCTCGGTCCTCCGATCCCGATCCTCACAGAGAGAGAGAGAGAGAGAGAGAGAGAGAGAGAGAGAGAGAGGGAGCTCTACTTACCTGAAACCTCTACTCCAACTCCAACGACCGATCTCCAAGCCCTCTCCATTCCCAACCTCTTCTCTACCCGACGCCCCATCTAGACTCCCCCATCTAGTCTGACTTCAAGCCTCTGCCTGCATACCCGACTTTCCCTTCCTGTTTTGATCTGAAACACAAACGGGAGCTTGCTAGCTGGGAAGGACCGTCTCCCTTTCGTGCTTCTTCGGCTGGAACCCGTGAATCAAAGGGGGAGAGGGATTTTATTTTATTTATTTATTTATTATTATTATCAATTATTATTAAATTCTAATTAATTATTGTTATTAATAGTTAATTATAATTAATTATAATTATTATAATTAAATATTTTAATTATATTTAATTAATAATAATTAGTTTTAATTAAAATAAATTATAATTAATTTATAATTATAATAGTTAATTATTATTTTTAGTAATAATTAACTGTAAATTATTTAAAATTAATTATAATTAGCTATTTTAAGTAAAATTAATCATTATTAATTATAATTAAATATAATTAAACTATTATAATTATAATTAATTATTTTTAAATTATAATTTATTATCACTTATTATAATTAAAATGATTAATTTATAATTAGCTATGAGTTAAATATATTTAATTATATGTTAATTTTAACATATAATTAATTATAAATAATTTATAATTAATTAGAAATTAAAAGTGATCTTACCTCAATCCACGTGCCAACACCGACAATCCCGCGAAGGTACTATTGGATGACTATGACACCCCAAGAGGAGGGGTGAATTGGGGTTCTTAAAATTTTTATTAAAAAAAAGAAAGTTAAAATGATTTTTAAACCAGAAACAAATAAGACTTTTTCTAAAGTAATAGAGTTCTTATATATGAATCCAATGCCAATAATCTTTCTTTTGCATTATCTCCATATGTGACATATCCTCCATCACTTGGTTCTAATGTAGAGAATTTTACTTTATCACCCGTCATATGTCTTGAAAATCCACTGTCGAAGTACCACATGCTTTCATTTATTTTACTTTGAAGGCATTCCTACAAAAGAAAATCAAATGTTAACTTTTGGAACCCAAATATTTTTGGGCCCACATTCCAAATTAGTAGTATGATATCTATTATGTATGGTAGTTGAAGTGCTAG
The DNA here is from genome assembly GCA_019514585.1 of Dendrobium officinale. Lineage (NCBI taxonomy): Eukaryota > Viridiplantae > Streptophyta > Magnoliopsida > Asparagales > Orchidaceae > Dendrobium > Dendrobium officinale. The sequence continues at coordinate 63,299,610 of CM033688.1, read as the reverse complement.
TATTTTTTGGAATCCATACAAAAGATAATTGTCTAGAATTTTGTGATCTACGAGCATAGCAATCAAATGAGATATGTCATTTTCTACCACAATAATTACACCAAATATTAGTATTTGCATATGACTTGTATGATATCTATGTGACATATAAGAAGAATTTTTATTTGATATTAAACTTGTTAGAGCTTCATGAAAAACATGTGATTTCATGCATAAATCCAATGTTGCTTTTAATAGAATATTTTCTCTTTCAAGTTTACAAACAAGTAAAGAACGATCTAATAAAGAACTATTTTTATTTTTCAAATCCTCACATTCATTTTTTAAATCATGAAAATGCATATCTAAACTTTTATGCTCTTTTTCTAAAGCATTATATTTTCTTTTTAATTTTTTATATTCAATGACTAATTCATTAAAAGCATCATCTAATTCTTTATAGGAAATATCATTACATACCTCTTGAGAATCATAATCTGATTCTCCTCTCTCCATAAGGCAAATGTTCACCTTTTCATCTGATGAACTTGATTCATCTGAATCTGGGTTGACCCATAGTGTCTTCTTTTTCATCTTGAGATGCTTCTTTTCTTTCTTGTCACTCTTTCTCTCTACATCCATCTCTTTCTTCTTTGAATTAATAAGATCTGGACAATCTCCTCTTATATGTCCAGGCTTTTTACAATGGTAACAAATAATCCCTTCTCCTGTATGAAATTTATAATTTTTGGATTTCTTATACCATTGATTTTTCTTCCTTAGTAAGCTTCCAAGTCTTCTTAAAAGCATGGCCACCTCATCGCTATCTTCATTAGAGCTTGATGAGCTAGGTTCATCATTATCATCAACTTGCAAGGCAATAGTTTTTCTTTTCTCTTTCTCTTTCTTTGAAGATCCATCCAATTTATCCCTTTGAGCTATAATCTGTTCATGTGCTATCAAAGAACCCAAAAGCTTATCAAGTGGATAAGTAGATAAATCTTTAGCCTCACTAATTGCAGTTACTTTAGCATCCCATTCTTTGGGAAGGCATCTAAGAATCTTATAGACTAAGTCTTGATTCTTATATATTCTTCCAAGAGAATGTAGAGTATTAATTATTTTCATAAATCTTGTATACATATCAGAAATAGATTCAGAATGAGACATACGAAATAATTCATATTCATGAACAAGTCTATTTATGTAAGCATCTCTAACCTCACTAGTGCCTTCATAAGTTATAATTAATTTATCCCAAATTTCTTTTGTTGAATTTAACATGGATATTTTCATGTAATCATCTGGAAGAAGAGCACACTGCAAAGTATTACATGCCATAGCATTTAACTCATCTAATTCCCTCTCTAATGCAGTCCATTCATCAAAAGATTTTTTTTTTAATTCCATTAATTTCTTTAGTGGGTGTATGATATTGATGTGTGAGCATGTGCCACATACGAGAGTCTTGCCCTCTTAAAAATGTACTTATTCTATTTTTTCAATAATCAAAAGGAACATTATCTAACAATGGAGGACGATGAGTGGATTGTCCTTCGGGAAGTGAACCCTTAGGAAAACCTTGTGCCATAGTTTATAAGTGGATCTACTGTAGGATGTTAAGCCAAAATAAAAAGAGCCAAGGCTTTAATACCAATTTTTGGATGACTATGGCACATCAAGAGGGGGGTGAATTGGGGTTCTTAAAATTTTTATTAAAAGAAGAAAATTAAAATGATTTTAAAGCAATTTTGAAAAGAGTAAGTAATCACACAATAATTCTTATAAAAAAAGACAGAAAAATAAATGCAAGGAATGAAAATAAGAGGCACAATATTTTTACGTGGTTCGGCCCGGATTCCAATCCGACCTGTGTCCACGCTAGCCAACTCTCGGGCTAGAATTCACTAACCCCAGGTTTGCTTTGCAAACCTCACTTCTTTAAAGCAAAGAAGTTCTTTACAACCTAAGTACTCTCCTACATGGGCAAGTACAACCCAATCTAAATTACAATTAAAACTTCTCTAAGCCAAATGACTTAGATAATGAAAATGAAAAATACAATTTGAAGTAAATAAAATAAGCTCAAATAATCTTGTAATAAAATATCCACAATATTTGAGGTGATCTTACAAATTAACTTTAATCAGCTCACAGCTTGCAAATGAAATATTAAATTTGCTCACTTTAAGATAGATTTATATTTTGTTTAAAATAAGAATAATATTTTAAATAAAAATATATTCTTGCTGATTTAAACTTCAACTCTTCAAATAAAATAAAATGAATTAGATTATAGATGTAAATCTATGTCACATTAAAGAAGTAAAAATACTTGCTTTGCTAAATTTTATGGATTTAAAAGATATAATATAGAAAACTTTAATATAAAATTTCCAACAAGTATTTCACCATAAAATAAATATTTTTAAGAAATAAATATATGGTGAAAGTTAAAAGAACAGCAAGTAAAGATTTAGAGATGGAAAACAAACTCAAGAACTTTAAGAGATGTTACTCGTTTTTTGTGTGTTGATGCTTTCTAACAATGATTTTGATCTCACAAATGAAAAGAACTATTGGAATAAATTCAAGGCTTCTCCTCTCAAGATTTAGCATGTAAAGAGGAAAGGAAGAATGGAAAAATTGATGGAGATTTTCTTGTTTTTGCAGCTCTTACATGAGGAAGATGAGAGCTATTTAAAGAGAAAGGGTAAGAAAAGCCACATTTGAATAGAAATATTATTCTAATATGTTTTCTATCAACTAATAATATTATATTCCATTAAGAATTCATTTATATTAAATATATATGAGATTAAAACGGCTATAAAAATGCTAGCCAAATGGGAAGGTCAAAAAGTCATCATATGCATCCAAAATAGGGCTAAAACGGCTAGTAACACTTTTATTTAAATCAGATAATGTTTGGAAATTCATTATAAATTCAAATGAAATCCAAATGAGTCTTATAATATATCAATTTACATCTACAGAATCCAAACAATCTAATGCAATAAAAATTAGACCATGTTTCTAACATCATATTATCATATTCAGTAAAATAAAAACTCATACATAATTTTAAATATTTAATTCTAAATATTTAAGGATATATTGATTATCATACATTAATTAATAATAAAGTTAGTTTATGTAAATAATAATATATAAGCTAATTACCTTTTTCCCTAATTATATATATATTTGATAATAATTAATCAATCAATGATGGTTATAAAATTTATTTATTAAAGAAATCTTATAGATTTCTATATAAAAAAATAATATATAATTAATAAATATTTAGATTGTGAGCAAATTAAATCCTGCAAGTAATATTAGTGGACCACTAACATACTCCTGCGATAATGTAAAAGCCTTCAAGTTATCCATCTTGGTCCATCATAATCTCAACATTTGAGTTGTCTATAAGCAATTACAATGCACATCATTACACCTGAAATACTTAGCACATAAATTAGAGCATCCAAGCATATATTTGTTATCATCAAAATCTCTAAAATAGGTCATGAGGTAGATAATATCAACAATTGGTGCGGTGAGCGTGGATGTTTCTTTTTATGCTTCACATTGCGTTATTAGAAATAATGAATCTATTTTGTTTATAGGAAATAGACATAAAAATATTTATTTAAATGATTTAGAGAATACAAATGATGTTAATTTGAACTTACTTTGCATGAAATCTACATATGATGATGCTTGGTTATGGCATAGAAGGCTATGTCATGCCAATATCCACACATTAAATAAAATTTCTAAACTTGATTTAGTAGTTGGTTTACCCAAAATTAATTTTCATTTTGATTATATATGTGATGCATGCATTCATGGTAAACATATGAAAAGTTCATTCAAGAGTAAAAATATAGTTTCTACAAGTAAACCTTTAGAATTATTACACATGAGTTTATTTGGGCCTATTAACACAACTAGTTTAGGTGGTAAAAATTATGAATTTGTTATTGTAGATGATTATTCAAGATATACTTAGGTATTATTCTTAGGTAATAAAAATAATGCATTTGATGATTTTTAGATATCCACACTGCATGTTATGATTACAAATTCAAACGGATATTTAAGACCAATTTTGAAAAAAGACCCCATATGAAATATTTTTTGAAAGAAAAACCTAAGATTAGTCTAGGATTTACAAAATGGTGTTTTTGGAAAGAAACACTTTGGTTTTATTTCAATGTTAATGAATATGACATCCAAAGTATTTTTTTAGGTAAATTTGTTATGTTACAAATAAGTATTTAAGATGATGGTAAAATATTTTTAGAAACCTAAGATTAGTATTCAATGTTTTTTGGAAAATCATTTTTAGAGTTTTTAATAAGAGAATTAATTGTTGAAATTCAATTTTCCGTTCATATAAGTTTTTTTTTGAATGAAAATCCTATATAATTTTTGAATAAGAAATGATTTGAAATGATTTGAATGATGATGATGATATTGAAAATATAAAATAAATAAATTTGGAAGAAAATGAGGGTAATTCATTACCTAAAGATTGGAGATATAATAGAAATCATCCAAAAGAGTTAATAATTGGTGATCCTTCCCAAGGTGTTAAGACTAAGAGAAACCTTAGCAATGAGGTAGAACATTCTGCATTCCTATCAGAAATTGAACCTAAAAATATAGATGAAGCTTTACAAGATAATTTTTGGATAATTGCTATAGAAGAGGAACTTAACCAATTTATAAGAAATGATGTTTGGGAGTTAGTCACAAGACCTCATGATCAAAATATAATTGGAACAAAATAGGTTTATAAAAATAAGCTAGATAACTCAAGAAGTATTATTAGAAATAAAGCTAGATTAGTTGCACAAGGGTACACACAAATAGAAGGAATAGACTTTTAAGAATCTTTTGCACCCGTAGAAAGACTAAAAGCTATTAGATTACTCCTTGCCTTCGCTTGTTTTAAGGACTTCAAACTTTTTCAAATGAATGTCAAAAGCGCATTTTTGAATGAATATATTGATCAAGATGTTTTTGTAGAACAACCACCAGGTTTTGAAAGTATTAATTTTTCTAATCATGTATATAAATTAAAGGAAGCATTATATGGTTTAAAACAGGCTCCACGTGCATGGTATGATAGGTTAAGTAACTTTTTAATTGAACATAATTTTAAAAAAGGTAAGGTAGATACAACTCTTTTTTATCAAAAATATTGGAGATGATTTGATTATTATACAGATTTATGTTGATAATATCTTATTTGAAAGTACAAATGAAAGTTTATGTCATGAGTTTTTCTCATTAATGTCAAAAGAATTTGAAATGAGTATGATGGGAGAACTCATCTTTTTCTTAGGGCTTCAAGTAAAACAATTAGAGTCTGGCACATTCATATGTCAAACCAAATATATAAATGAATTATTAGAAAAGTTTGATATGAAGAGATTCAAATTGAATAAACTCCTATAAGCCCATAAACTAGACTTGATTTAGATGAATCAGGAAAACCAATAGATCAAAAACTTTATAGGAGTATGATAGATTCACTTTTGTATCTTACTGCTAGTCGGCCTGATATTATATTCGCCGTATGTTTATGTGCAAGATTTCAAGCTAATCCTAAGGAATCACACTTAATAGCAGTTAAGCGAATATTTCGCTATTTGATTGGAACTCATAAGTTAGGCTTATGGTATCCCAAAAATTTATTATCATGTCATTTAGTTGCATATTCTGATGCAGACTATGCTAGTTGTAAGGTTAATAGAAAAAGTACATTTGGAACCTATCAATTTTTAGGATCATCGCTTATTTCTTGGTCATCTAGAAAATAAAATTCAGTCGCTTTATCCACTGCTAAAGCAGAGTACATAGCTGCAGGTAGTTGTGTTGCTCAAGTCTTATGGCTAAAGCAACAAATAGAAGATTTTGAAATTAAGCTTAAAAATATCCCCATTAAATGTGATAATACAAGTGCTATAAGTTTAACAAAAAATCCTATATAACATTCACGAACTAAACACATAGAGATTAGACACCATTTTATTAGAGATCATGTTAATAAAGGTGATGTGAATATAGATTTTATAAACACAGATTCTTAAGTAGCTGATATTTTTACAAAACCTTTAGCTGAAGAGAGATTTTGCATGTTAAGATGTATGCTTGAGATGTTAGATCCTAACATTTAAATTTCTTTTATATGTTTAATTATTCTTTTTGATGTTGTCAAAGGGGGAGAAGAACTATATATATTGGTCATAATTCATTTTACATACATAAATTTAAGGGGAGAATTATTTGTATATTTTCTTAATTATTATATATATTTTTCTTATGCTTAAAAGTTATGATAAAATGTCAATTTGCACATTTGTTATAACTATACCAACATAAGTTAGTCATCATCAAAAAATGAGAGATTGTTGATATTATCTACCTCATGACCTATTTTAGAGATTTTGATGATAACAAACATATGCTTGGATGCTCTAATTTGTGTGCTAAGTATTTCAGGTGTAATGATGTGCATTGTAATTGCTTATGGACAACTCAAATGTTGATATTATGATGGACCAAGATGGATAACTTGAAGGCTTTTATACTATCGCAGGAATATGTTAGTGGTCCACTAATATTACTTGCAGGATTTAATTTGCTTACAATCTAAATATTTATTAATTATATATTATTTTTTTGATATAAAAATCTATAAGATTTTTTTAATAAATAAATTTTATAACCATCATTGATTGATTAATTATTATCAAATATAGAAAGTTATATAATTAGGGAATTAAAGGTAATAAACTTATATTACAAAACTTTTATTATTTAGTTATTTTAAACTGACTTGTTTCATATCTATTAATTAATGTATGATTAATTTTAAATATATTACATAATATTATTATATTAATATTCAATATATCCTTAAATATTTAAAATTATGCATGAGTTTTTATTTTACTGAATATGATAATATGATGTCAGAAACGTGGTCTAATTTTTATTGCATTAGATTGTTTGGATTCTGTAGATGTAAATTGAGATATTATAACTCATTTGGATTTCATTTGAATTTATAATGAATTTCCAAACATTATCTGATTTAAATAAAAGCTGCTACTAGCCGTTTTAGCCCTATTTTAGATGCATATGATGACTTTTTGACCTTTACATTTGCCTAGCCATTTTATAGCCGTTTGAATCTCATATATATTTAATATAAATGAAATTTTAATGAAATATATAATATTATTAGTTGATAGAAAACATATTAGAATAATATTTTTATTTAAATGTGGCTTTTCTTATCCTTTCTCTTTAAATAGCTCTCATCTTTCTCATGTAAGAGCTGCAAAAACAAGAAAATTTTCATCAATTTTTCCATTCTTCCTTTCCTCTTTACATGCTAAATCTTGAGAGGAGAAGCCTTGATTTTATTCCAAGAGTTCTTTTCAATTGCGAGATCAAAATCGTGGTTGCAAAGCATTAACACACAAAACCGAGTAACATCTCTTGAGTTTGTTTTCCATCTCTAAATCTTTACTTGCTGTTCTTGTAGCTTTCACCATATATTTATTTTTTGAAAATATTTATTTTATGATGAAATACTTGTTAGAAATTTTATATTAAAGTTTTCTATATCATATCTTTTAAATCCATAAAATTTAGCAAAGCAAGTATTTTTACTTCTTTAAGGTGGCATAGATTTACATCTATAATCTAATTCATTTTATTTTATATGAAGAGTTAAAGTTTAAATCAACAAGAATATATTTTTATTTAAAATATTATTCTTATTTTAAACAAAATATAAATCAATCTTAAAGAGAGCAAATTTAATATTTCATTTGCAATGAGTGAGGTGATTAAAGTTAATTTGTAAGATCATCTCAAATATTGTGAATATTTTATTACAAGATTATTTGAGCTTGTTTTATTTACATAAATTTTTATTTTTCATTTTCATTATCTAAGCCATTTGGCTTAGAGAAGTTTTAATTGTAATTAGATTGGGTTGTACTCGCCCGTGTAGGAGAGTACTTAGGTTGTAAAGAACTTCTTTGATTTAAAGAAGTGAGATTTGCAAAGCAAACTTGGGATTAGTGAATTCTAGCCCGAGATTTGGCTGACGTGGACGTAGGTCGGATTAGAATCCGGGCCGAACCACGTAAAAATATTGTGCCTCTTATTTTCATTCCTTGTATTTATTTTTTGTCTTTTTTTATAAGAATTATTGTGTGATTACTTACACTTTGCAAAATTGCTTTAAAATCATTTTAATTTTCTTTTAATAAAAATTTTAAGAACCCCAATTCACTCCCCCTCTTGGGGTGCCATAGTCATCCAACAGGTATGAATTTTTTCAAACTCAGATTCTCGTTCTCGAAGTTTACGGCGGACCGGAAAATCGTTCATGCACACCTTTATTGCGTGTAGTGGGATGGGACCCCGATGCAGCACCTACAGCGAGGCGAGGTCACTCGTAAGTAACCCCGAGCGGGGGGAAAGCAACTGTTTTTTTCAAAAAAAAAAGCCTTTTTAAAACTCCCATGCACGCCTTTATTGGCGTGGTGGATGAAAAAACAAAAATCACCGCCGCGGTGTTTTACAAATACCAACCGTACACGTCTTTATTGACGTGGCAGGTAGGCGGCCTCTTGATTTTTTCCCTAAAAGGGGGAGACGCCGGGAGGCTGCCGAAATTTTGTCTGAAATAAGACAAGCACTTGAACTATAAAGGACTAAAATGCTTGGACTTGAACTCTACAAGAACAACGGAGGACTTGTACTTGGACTTTTGAACAAAATCTAAGTGACTTAATAAAGAATTGAACCCAAGTAAAATGAAATTGAACTGAACTCAAATCTGAATCAAATTCGAACCACAGTGAACTTTTGAATATTCAAATTGAAGTGAACAAAGTGAACTTTGACATTGAACTCAAACATGTAGATATAGAATTTGAGCTTGTCATTTGAATTCGTACTTGAAACTTATACTTTGAACATGAATTGAACTCAAGTGCACTTGAGAGCTTGACTTGAACTTGCAAGGTAAACAAGAACATGAACTTGAACTTATATTGGACTTTGAGTCAGAACATGATCTTGGACTCAAATGACATTGAACCCACAAACATTACACTCAAACTTGGGTGAGCATGAGCTCTAAAGAACTTGAACAAGTGCAAATGGACTTAAATAATTAAAAGAACGTTGATTCGACCTGAAACAATTTATGAGCTTGGTTTAGAGTGAAAGAGTTCATTGAAAGCCAAAATTCATAGAGAATTGAACTCTATAGCAATTAAATGTCTTAATCATGCAAAGAACAAGGTGCAATAAAAAATTTACTTTAAAATCTCATTGAACATGACTAGCTCATGAGCAAATGAGAGATTCACAAAAGATCATTATACGAGCATCGCTGAAAAAATCAACACCCAAGATACAATCAACCTCAAAGACAATGGAAGACCTTCAATATATATATAAATAAAATGATATCCATATACCCACATTGGTGGGTCCACGAATTTGCAAAGAGGAGTTGGATGATGCTAATGGAATAGACCCCTAATGAACATAATCATCTCAAGTAGGGTAAAGAAATGATATCAAGTTAATCATGCATATGGCAAACCACCTTCAAGGATAAAGAATTTGCAAGGGGAGTCTATTTGCAAGCAAAAGATGGAGCCCTCGTTGTGGACTATAACTTACCCCTGAATATACAGTGACTGATGTTTCCTTTGCCAATCAACTTATGGGTATAAATAGATGAGTGCAATAAAGCTACGACACCTCTATATAAATATAAATGTTCAAGGTTAAGCGAACACATTGATTCACTGTAAGTGGAGACGAAAAATATACAGCGAATGTAAGCTCTTATGAACTATCGTAGGAGATTTGTTGCACATTCAATGCATCATCCCCAACCAAAATGTTATATGGCCACATCAAGTACAAATGACAACAAGTCACTGTGAGAAACTCGTGATGCATAAAACAAACCATTTATAAGCATCTACAAGCATGAAGCAGGAGATTCGTTAGTGCACTATAATTCACTTGCAGAAAGCAATAAATAGTGCACGACAGTCTATCTGTACAAAACAACCAATAACTCAATTTAGAAGCTGCTACGCCACGCCACCAGGTCCGCAACATTCATGCAAGTGGACATAAGGCGTCTACAAGTACTTTCAAAATACCCCCATGCGTGCACCGTAGTTTGTATACACATAAGTACACTAAAAAGGGTAAAAGCAATCATAAAACCCGCATGGGCCCCGGCGAGCGTGTTATTGGTACACACGTGGCGTCTAGGGATGCTGCGCGGGTCAATAAAGTTGAACCTGATCCTCCTAAGGGGGTAAATAGAAGTCGACAATGTTCAATAAATAATTACAAAATGCCCCCAAACACCCGCATGGGCCCTGACGAGCGTTTTATTGGTACACACGTGACGTTTAGGGATGCTGCGCGGGTTGATAAGTGAATTCAAGTTCGAACCTGATCATTCTATATGGATCAATAGGAGTCGACAGGGTTCGAAATATCAAACAAATATGCGATTGTGACGACCGGTATATTTATCTTAATACATTTCTATTAGGCCTTCAAGGCCTATAATAATATGAATTTACTAATAAAGGGCATAAACCCACAAGACTCAATCCCTTATCAGTAAGTCGATAGGGTTAACAAGGTTTAAAACATAAATATTCTCAAATGACCCCTCACACCCCGATGATGGCCGTTTTGAATGTAGATCTCAACCAAAGAGGTGATTCAAATATTTTAAATACCTTCCAAACACCATCATAAATCCAAAAATCCAAAAAAATTAGATATTAAAAAAAAAGAAATTCAATCAGTAACCACTTAAAGCAAAACCTATTCACCCTCCGCAATAATTTGCTGGGTGGACAAGTTAAAATTTATGTGAGCTAATGCTTGGTCAAAAATAACACTAGGATCCATTCTCAAAAAATCTCCTACCATTAAGGACGTGGTACATGTCCTATAACTGGCGGTTTTGCCGCCAAATGGCACCGCCGGATAAACGATTATGACCCGGGGCCCTCTGAACCGAGTGGTTTTGTCGCCAAATGGCACCACGAAATACGGGTTATGGCCAGACGCTCCTTAATGGCATCAAATCCTTGAGATATGAATCAATAGGATATGATCGATATGGCACAAAGCCCTCTGTTAGCTAAGGTGGATTCAAATTTGTCCCCTTAGACAAACATTCACCCCAGGTCTACAAGATCACCTTGGACGAAGCAACCCATGGCTGCCGACAAGGATCCTTCTATCAGGTTGGGTCAACTACCTCCTCTGACTAAGTAGACCAGGGACCACGAAGGCCCGGGACGACGGAACCATGGGATCTTGATCGGGTTTATCATTCATTCCCCTACCATCCGCTTTAAGTGCAAGATGGTGCAATTTTAAAATTTAAAAATCAAACTTCTCAAATTTTTCAACCCAAATTTCTAAACCTTCAAACATTTCAAATCTCAATACCCATTACTGCTCCTATATGACAGATAACACGTATTACTACGTATTTGATTGACGACTAGCCTTAATCGAAAGTTCTCTCGTTATCGGGAGGAGTAATTAACTATAGGGGCTTGAGCCTATAGGAAACCAGAACTCAGATCATAAAGTCCTCGCAAAATGAGGGCAAAATCTCTAGGTAGTGTCTTATCTACAAAATCATCTGTCTTCCAAAATTTACCCTGGAACCTAATCCGTTAAAACTCCCACGCTAAAAAAAAAGCAAGAACAACACGCGGGCGAAGGACGAGGCCGAATTTTCGGAGCCCATAGATTTCTGGCGACTCCGCTGTGGATTGGTTTATCTTTCCATCTTTGGCTAGTCGTCTTAGTGTTATAGTAGCAGTTATTTCAACTTATGCTCAAAATTTTGAGTCTTTCAAAATGATCGTTTATCGATTCAAAACTCTGAATTTTCTATAATGATCATTCAACAAATTCATTTGGCATTCAACAGAATTTTTTAAAATTATTTTTATTACTTGTTTATGCTAATTATTTTTGTCTATTTTTATTTTTCTGTTCTGTGTAAGTCTCTGCATTTTGAAAGTGCAGGGTGATGTATCAGATTCTAATTACTAACTCTTGCCTATCATTTATGCAGATGGATACAGATAGGGGTGTCAATTTCGAGTCATGGGTCGGGTTCGGGTCGAACCCGGAAATGACCCGGGTTCAAACGGGTAGACCCTAACCCGACCCGGGTAGACAAACGGGTCGGAAAACCGAACCCGGACCCAACCCGGTTTGGGTTGCCGGCGCCGGAACGACGGCGGCGGACGCGAGCGCGGCGGGCGGACACGAGCAGGGACAGCGCGGGAGCGGTGGGGTGCGCTTGGCACGCGCGGGCGCAGGCTCGCAGCGCGCAGGCACGGGCTCGCAGCGCACGGGCGCAGGCGGGGGGCAGCGCGGGCGGGGGCGCGGCGGATAGCGCAGGCGGGCGTGCGGCAGGCAGCGCGGGCAGGCGCGCGGCGGGCAGCATGGGCAGGCAGCAGGCAGCGCGGGATTTTAATTTTTTTGAATTAAACGGGTGGCGGGTTGACCTGGCAACCCGACGGGTCAACCTAAACCTGACCCGTTTTTTAAACGGGTCAATTTCTGGAACCCGAACCCGAACCGTTTTGAAATCGGGTCGGGTTCAACCAGGATTTTCAGGGTCGGGTTTTCGTGTCGTGTCAAATATTGACACCCCTAGATACAGAACACCCCCGATGGCTGTCAAGCTGGGATGAGGAGCCAGGATTCAGCTGACCAATGCTGTTATTGAGACCGGAAATGCCGAAGCTACCATCCAATTCTGTAGCGTTGACTTTTCTGCCGTCGTTGCAAATACTACTGCCATTCCTGCGAATGGCAGGAGTGCTGAGAGGCCTGCTAGGAGTTCCCATTCTACTAAAGCTGTCACTCGTCATGTGCATCTGCCAGCACAACGACCTGCTGCTGAAAATCCTCATAGGAGGACTTATGTGTTCGAGAGGCTGTCGCGGCCTGAAATCCCAGCCATCAGAAGAATCATGAATGGTGGAAGAGTCTCTATGGTGCCTGCAAACACCAACACTCTGCCGATCAGTTTATCTGCACCTGAAATGTACGATGCTGAAGCCTTTTCATATGGAGGAAGGCCTACAAGGAGGCAGAAAAAGAAAGATTAATGCTGAACTTCAAGCCCAGCAGCAACTGGTGCCTGTTCACCCTTCAAACCTATCTGCCCAAGAGCCTGAAGCCAATGTTCCTATCCAAAACAAGTTTTCTGATTTAAAATAGATAAAAAATAGCTCTACCGGGGAGCTAAAGAAATATTTCTGGGATCAACGGCCTGAAGCTCCAATCCCTTCAAGAAAGAAATAGTCTGAGACTCTTTCAGCTCGGGTATACCGAGTCCTGAAGACATTAAAGGAGAAAGGGCTAAAGAAGAGAAGATATCAACGGCCCTTGATGACTGAAGATAGAAGAACCCTGCCGGAGGAGCGTTAATCTGCTATTGCGGAAAGAAGATAAAGAAAGTATATCCCGTATGGTGAACATCAGGGCATAAGACCTGAACCATATATTCAGGGATCGGCTGCCGAAAGGTCTCGACGGAAAGGAAAAGAAATATGGAGGCCAAAGCCTCGAAGAAATGAGGAAGATAGAAGAGAAAGAATAACTGATTTGGGCGTGACATCTAGTGATGCTTCCTAGAGATCCGCCCCAGTCTACAAACAACGTCAGAAATGGGCTCCAAAAAGGACCCATAATAACACTCCTCCCGATGGTAGACGCCTTGGAGAATCCTCCAGGGGATCTCGTCACCCTCCATCCCTTGCAAAAGAAGAAACCAACTTTGATCGCAATCCGCTGGTTGAAGAAGTCTCCTTGCCTAACCAAGAACCGGAGATCCAATAACGTCGCCGCTCGAAGATCCGAGTACTAGAAGAAAATATAGAAGAAGAACAAAATATAGAAGTAGAAGAATACCTTGAAGGGGAAGAAAATATCGAAGAATATATGGAGAATCAGTGACAAAATACATTACTCGCTGGCGCAACCTGAGCATGAAATGTGAGCAACAACTTGAAGAAGAACATGCCGTGCAGTTGTTGATGAGAAACATTGACGACAAAATGCAACCATTCTTATGCATGGATACAATTACCACATTTCAAGATTTGTTGGATAGAATGACTAAGTTTGAGAAACCGAACTTATCCAGATCAGAGAGCAACTCTGATAAGCCCAAGAAGGCTAAAGCCTCAGGTGCTAAAAGAGGTGAGGCCGACTTCACATTTTTCTCCAGAATTGATAGGGGAAAACAGGTGGTTTATAATGTAGATAAAGGCAAGCAACCGATGCAATATCAAGAAAAGCCTAAGCAACTCTACAACCTTAATCCTCAACTAAAGCTCATACTCGGGGGCAATGATAAGCCACGAACTTACCAGGTTGGTGGAGAACGCTCGAAGCAAGTAATGGGAACTGGTGATAGAACGTTCCCAACTCTCAAAGACAAGATTAATAAAGAATATTCATTTAAAAGAGAGAGCGTCGCCAAGTTGTTTCGACAGGCAGTGAAGGCGGGCTTAAAACTGCCAGAATGCAAGAGGCCCGAGGAGTCGAAACATACGAACGAACCGAACTACTGCCCATACCACCGAGTACTTGGTCATCCTATTGAAGATTGCTATATCTTCAAGGATTGATTGGAAAGAAAATATCGAAAAGGGGAACTCACACTATCAGATAAATTTACTGACTCACCCCAAGAGAGAATCAACTCGGGTGGTCACGTCCTCTTCCGTACCCCCGATTGAAGAAACAAGATATGAAAAGAAGCCAACACAATAAGAATAGTGGGAGAATGCAGTCTCTAAGAAAACTGTGAAGATGTTGAAGCAACTTGAGGGAGTTCCAGGTGTAAAGTGGAAGTCTCCAATTGAGCCAATGATAGATGTGAAAGCTCTGCCTATGACACGAGCTTCTACTTCTAAACAATTCCCCAATCAAGCTGGTACTTCGAAGTTTGGAAAGATGAAGCCCTCAAAAAAGAAGACCAAGTTAAAGAAGCCCAAGGAGAAGATGACTGCAGCTCAAAAGATTATTAACAGTTTGGATGAGTACTACCAAACTGTGAGACGACCTATTAAGCTCGCTGACTTTATGTCAGAGCTTAAAATAGATGAAGCCGAAGAAAATGATGAGAATCCCCTTCCCAAAGAAGTATGCCGGGTCATCTCAGTGACACCAAATGTGATGATAAAAGAAAGATATGCTGAGGAAATTACTATTGAATCATGTATAATGGTGACATCGATGGACTATAACTCGGAAGAGGACTTGTATTTTCCAAAGGAAGATGGGTCGGACCCCGACATAGCATCGCAGATGGGACATATAAACCTGGTTGGTGACTCTAAATCAACAGATGAATCCCTAGACGTAACAATGGCCAACTTAGAAGAAAATGTACTGTTAAATGAGTCCAAGTAGGAGGTCTCACAGGTGCAATTGAGAAGTGACAAGATATTGTCATCTCCGCCAAAGAAAGAAGTTTCTAGCAAAAATAAGGGGAAAGGAGATAGTTGTCAATTAAAACATTATCTCCAGGGACCCCAAGAAGAAAGATGTTTCAACTAAGGGGGTAGATTATAATGTTTTATCCCATTTGAGAAAAATACCAGTACAACTCAGCATATACGATGCCTTGGTAATGTCTAAAGACCTACGAGAGACTTTGATTCAGGCTCTCAAAGACCCCGAAAGGTACGAAGCATATTTTGCTGAGCGTAATATGACGGAGGTCTTACAAGCTCGAAGTGAGCCCTTCATCACTTTCACTGAAGAAGATATGATGCTTGGAACGACGGATTATAATCGCCCTCTGTATGTTACGGCCGAAAGCGATGGGATGATGATTAGTTGAATCCTAATCGATCCAGGATCATCCATAAATCTAATGAGCTTAAAACATTAAAATCATTATGTCTTAATGTGGAGCATCTTGGGTCAGATAAGCTAATGGTACATGGATTTAATGAGAAAGGGCAAGAGACCCTAGGATCATTTACGCTCTCTCACATTTGGAGAACTTCATACATATACCAAATTCCATGTGATTGATGCAGATACCGCATTTAAGGCGCTTCTTAGTCGCCCATGGTTGCATGAGTACGGCATCATCCCATCAACACTACACCAATGCATGAAGTACCTCAATGATGGAGAAGAATTTAGAATATCTGGTGATATTTAACCCTTTGCAGTTCATGAGGTGAAGATATATGAAGATGCAAAGTACTTCATTCCAAAGAAGCTGAAGCCGTCGAGATCTCTTGAGGCATAAGCATCAGATCCAGAAGTTGCAAAACAATCTAGACAAGAAGCCAAAAAGAAGCAGGTGGGAAGAAAGAAGGCAACGCCGACTCTTCCCAAGACATCAACCACCCCAAAAGAAAGAAAATACGTACCTCACCTAGGAAGTGACACGGATGAAGATGATGTCACACCTACAAAATCTCAGAGGATACGCCAATCAACAACAAAAAGGAGCATGGAGGTTAAATACTCAAATGATGATTATGACTGCGATTCTATCTACATAAACACAGTGCAGGATATGTTCTTCAGAAGAATAGACAGTATGTCAATCTCAAATAGTGTACTCACAGTCACACGTATTCCCCTGCAACACTTTAAAGAAGTTAATCCTCGAGAGGTGCATAATGTTGAAGAGCTCATTGACATTCTATGTGCCTCCCCCAAAAGAAAAAGGTGGACCAGTGAGTCTATTTTATTCAATCGAGAAACTCGAAGAAGAGATAAATCGAGATTGGGTTCGTACACTCGTTGATTCTGGGGAATAGTACCTACGAGGTTTCCCATATACAATACCAGAAATATTCAAAGAATGTTGCGAAAGCGAGGTAAAACTCATTCCCCAAACAGCAAGTTCGTTTCTGCTTGACCTCTGGTATTAAAGAAATCCCCACTCAATAAAGAAGGATATTTTTTGCGAAAAAGGGTCTAGGATTTATTATACAGAAGTACCCCAGAAATGAGATTTGCTGAGAAATCACATGCAGGGAAATTAAATCAAATGATAATGATGATGAGGCGTACGAAGTTGATGATTATGATGAGCAACCTGTAGAAGCCAAACCTGCACCAGAAGAGCTCGAAGATGGTAGACAGGCGGCCACTATAGATGAGTTAAAAGAAGTCAATTTGAGAACTGAGGAAGACCCTCGCCCAACCTTCATTAGTTCTCTTATACCTGAAAAACAAATAGAAGAAATAAAAAAACTTCTGTGAATTCAGGGGTTGCTTTGCCTGGACATATGCTGAGATGCCTGGCTTATTCCTTGACATAATAATTCACAGATTAGCAATCAAATCGGATGTAGCACCCATTAAACAAGCTCCAAGGAGAATGAGATTGGAGATTGAAGAACAGGTGATTGCTGAAACAAAGAAACTCATAGAGGCAGGCCTCATTCGAGAAGAAAAATATGCTGACTGGATTGCCAATATCGTCCCGGTAAAGAAGAAGAGTGGCCAGATTCATATCTGTATCGACTTTCGGGACCTCAATAAGGCATGCCTAAAAGATGACTTTCCACTCCCTGTATCCGAACTCCTAGAGGACAACACATCCAACAACGACATGTTTTCCTTCATGGACGGATTATCAAGCTACAATCAAATCAAAATGGGACCTGAAGATGAAAAGCACACATCATTCAGGACGTCCATCGGCATTTTCTGCTATACGGCCATGCCCTTTGGCTTGAAGAATGTTGGTGCCACTTATAAATGGGCGATGATGCATATATTTGATGAGTTAATACATCAAAAGGTCGAGTGCTATGTGGATGACCTGGTTGTCAAGAGATGGATCGAAGAGATCACCTAGATGATTTGAGGATTGTATTTGAAAGGATCAGAAAATATGATCTAAAGATGAATCCCCTCAAGTGCGATTTCGGGGTCTCCTCCGGCAAGTTTCTGGGGTATGTTATTCGTCTTCGAGGAATCAAGATCGACCCCAAAAAAATCAAAGCAATCATGGAGATGCCACATACTAGAAACATTCAACAACTTTGCTCATTACAAGGATATCTAGCTTTCATTCGGCGATTCATATCGAATATGTCGGGTAGATGTCAGCCATTTTCAAAGTTAATGAAAAAAGATGTTCGTTTCAAATGGGATGAAGAATGCCAGAAAGTGTTCGACAGTATCAAGAAATACTTGTTAAATCCTATCATTCTAGCAGCGCCAATTCAGACGAAGCCTCTTATACTGTATACAGCAGCTCTAGAAGAGTCCCTCGGAGCATTATTGACTCAGCACAATGAAAAAGGAAAGGAAAACACACTTTACTACATTAGCCGAAGATTGATCAGAGCAGAAGTGAGGTATTCCCCGATTGAAAAACATTGTCTGGCGCTGATTTTTGCAGTTCAGAAATTCTGCCACTACATGTTATCCCATAAGATCACCTTGATATCAAAGATCGATCCACTAAAGTTCTTGATGACAAGACCAGCGTTGACAAGTCGTCTGGCCAGGTGTGCAGTATTATTACTACAATTTGATATCACATACATGCCATAAAAGGCGGTGAAAGGTTAAGCCTTGGCAGATTTTCTTGCCGCACATCCAATCTTGACAGATTCTCTGCTAAATGATGATTTGCTTGATGTTCAGATTATGCAGGTCGAGGAAGAAAACAAATCACAATTCTGGGAGATGTACTTTGACGGGGTATAATCTATTAGACCCGCCCGACCTCCAAATATTGCAAGGGCCCGAGCCGGCATTGGTCTTATTTTCGTAGCACCCGAGGGAGGCATAATGAGGTTCTTGTTCAATTTGACTGAACTTCGTACCAACAACGAAGCCGAGTATGAAGCTCTTTTAGCAGAGCTGGAGATTGCGATTGATGTCAGAATCCAACCTCTCCAAATCTTTGGTAATTCTATAGCTTGTGATAAATTAGGTCATCGGTATTTACAAAGTTGGCAAAGTTGAATTGGCCCATTACCATCGGCGAGCCCTCGAGCTTTTGAAGTAAGTACCCAATATTGAAATAGCTCGAGTTCCTCGAGGACGGAATGCTAAAGCAGATTGTCTGGCCAAATTAGCCAAAAAAATGTCGAATATCAATGAGGATATACCTATATTCATTGGAGTTTACACTCGAATGGAGGAGGGAATTTCATATTCAAATAAGCAGGAGGGTAAAACCCCAGTTGACTCTCAACCTCTCCATCATATCATTATGAAAAATTATCCGAAAGAATACCAATATGGCAAAGAGATGTAAAGCTAGTCAAGCTTCAGAATCGTGGTGGCATTGTTTAGATATTGAAGTCGAAAATGATTGGAGGCAGCCATTCATTAACTACTTCAAAGAAAACAAACTCCCAACAGAAAAGTCTATAACCGCACAAATCCTGAAAAGGGCATTGCGATACGTATTTATCAATGACACGTTGTACAAACGAGCTTTTGATCAAATGTGGCTAAGGTGCCTAGAGAGGAAGGAAGCTGATAAAGTGGTAGTAGAAGTCTACGAAGGGTTTTGCGGAACACATCAGTCAGATCCCAAGATTACCGCTAAAATCAAGAGAATGAGTTATTATTGCACGACAATAATGAGAGATTGTATTGACCACACAAAGAGGTGCCACGAATGTCAAATCCACGATGATGTTATACATCAGCCTCTAAATCCACTGCACCCAACAGTAGCGTCCTTGCCATTTGAATGTTGGGGCATAAATATAATCGGTCCAATAGATCTGCCATCATCGGCGGGACACCGTTTCATTTTGGCAGCGACGGACTACTTTTCCAAGTGGGAAGAAGCAGCTCCATTCAGAGAGGTCACATCTGAGAATGTGATCAACTTTTTCATGCATAATGTTACCTATAAATTTGGAGTACCACACCATATAATCTCAGATAACGATACTGCATTCAAAAGTACAAAAATCTATAAGTTCGTCGATCGGCACAAAATTGATTGGCGATATTCATCCATATACAATCCAAGGGAAAATAGTTTGGCGGAGGCCTTCAACAAGACATTGGTGAAATTGTTGAAGAAGAACCTTACTAAGAACAAAATAGAATGGCATACTAAGATGGCATAAGCGTTATGAGCGTATCGTACAATCTACAAAACACCAACCAAAGCCACTCCTTACTCTCTAGTGTTCGGTGTTGAAGCCGTATTACCACTGGAGATTGAACTACTATCACTCCGGATAGCAATCCAGAACGACCTCACTCAAGAGCAGAATGCTCGCTTGAGGATTGAAGAGCTCGCCGCACTTGATGAACTCAGGTTATAAGCTCAACAAAACCTAAAAATCTATCGAGGAATAATGGCAAAATCCTTTGATCGGATGGTGCGCCCTCGGACATTTCAAGAAGGAAAATTGGTCATGGTGCTGAGAAGACCAATCATCCCACACCAAAAAATCAGTGGCAAATTCGTATCCAACTGGGAAGGCCCCTTGGTCATTGAGAAGGTGCACCAAGGAGGAACATATCAGTTGATTGATCTGAACGGTTAGAGGCCCATGCCGCCGATCAACGGCCGACATCTAAAGAAATATCATGAGATGAAAATTTCAAGACAAATGTACTTTATAATGATCAAAATTTTATATGCATATTTATCAATACATGCTTATATTTTGAAATTCTCTTGTATAACAAGAATGTATCTCAAAATCTCTCATTAGATCAGGGGCATTTTAAATATTTATTCAGGTCGACATCGCGCTATATGTTGAGATCCCCGAACAAATATTTAAAATCGCAAAGATACAAAGCCTATCTGAAATGTCCCTACGACACATGGGGATTTTAAATATTCATTTGGGTCGACATCGTACTACACGCCGAGATCCCCAAATGAATATTTAAAAATCTCAAAATCTCAAATTTATTCTACTTTGAAATGTCCCAGCGAGACGGGCATTTTAAATATTTATTTGAGTCGACATCGCGCTGCATGCCGAGATCCTCGAATAAATATTTAAAATAATCAATTCAAATGTTTGTGCTAAAGAATACAAATACTTGTTTTCCAAAGTATATACAGGAGATCTTTTAAAAGCTAGAGACATCATTTTCTCCAATGAACAAATACTCAAAAATCATGAAAGAGACTTTTGTGGCTACACACTCCTACAAATTGAACCAAAAAAGCTTGAAGTCTTTCAACAGCCTGAAACTTAAGATTCGAATAGGTGTAAGAGATTGGATCCAACACGAACAAATATAGCCAGATCGCTGGCAGCTCCGTCTACTCAACAAGCCATAAGAAAGACCGTAGTAGCGGAACACCACTTTGTCAACCCGTTAGTAGGGACTGTAGGAAGCACGAAAGCTAATTTGACTCGACCAGTTCAAGTGATCGTAGTCTACTAAGTTCTCTTAAATGATTGGAGATTCAAAGTTCTAGTGGAAGGATGAGCCTCGAACAACCACCGAATGCTCGTAGGCTCCAAAATCTGCAACCGCAAAGGATGACTCCACATCTACCAACTTCGATAAAATCAGTATTGGGAAGCCCGTTTCTCATAGCTCAAGTCTGAAGCCTGAATGGGTGTAAGAGGTCGGATCCAACAAGCCCAAATATGGCCAGATCGCTGGCAGCTCCATCTACTCAACAAGCCATAAGAAAGGTCATAGTAGAGGAACCCCCATCTCAGTAACCAGAGGACAAAGAGCTATCAAATCCTAGCTCTCCCGATCTGATGAACTCAAGTGATTCGGAATAAAGTATTCTCAAATGGTTAAGGATCAAAATACTACCTATGTTGGTACTATCAACTGAATCCAGAACCTGCAAATCATTCAACAAATCCGCAAAGCACAGCAAAAATCGAAGGAATTTTTCTTTAACAAGTCCGTCAAAGCACAAAGCAAAGGACCGAAGAAAATTATCCAAAAGTTCACATAAAGCCCAAGGCTGAACTAAGAGGATTCTGTCATCAAGTCCTTTATGCACAAAGCTCTGGACCGATGACTTTTTGCCATCGACCTAATACAAACCTAAGGGTTTAGGTCACCGATATCTACTCCTTCAGCAAGCACGCCAAAGCTAGAAGCAAATGACAGAAGATACAAAAATCACCTGACAAGTCAATAAAAATAAATCAAGCAAATATCCATCAATGTCCAAATAAACTTTTGGAGATCCACTAAATGAAAACTTCTGTGTGACATCTAGAACAAGTGTCTAGAGATCTACAAGGCCAATCAGCATACAACAAACGTGATTCGCTCTAGACGTGTACCACATTTGTTGGGGGGCATTTGTTAACATCTGTAGAAATCACACTAAATAGGGAAGAGGCCAAAATCCAGTGTACATACCTCTTACCCACCGGATCCTCGAATCTTGCCGAAGTTGCGCCGATTCAGCGCCGTTCGCGTCGCCTCCCACGAATCCCGCTCCTTCCTCTGCCTTTAAAACACGAACGAAGGGTTCATTACAAAGGGCTCTCCTCCCGTTTGCTCCCTTCCCACAACCAAGCTCCCGCTCTCTTCCTCCCTTAGCCCGACCTCCTCTTGCCGTTGTTCTGCCCGTTCCAAACAAGAGAGCCGACGCACCTCGCCTTCTCCCGTCGAATCCCTGTAGCCAGCGATCGAACTCCTCCCTGCCTTCGACCCCTGTAGAAGCCATCCTAGACCAACGCTATACTCCATCTTACAATGAAATCCCTTGTCCAACCTCTCGGTCCTTCGATCCCGATCCTCACATGGAGAGAGAGAGAGAGAGAGAGAGAGAGAGAGAGAGAGAGGGAGCTCTACTTACCTGAAGCCTCTACTCCAACTCCAACGACCGGATCTCCAAGCCCTCTCCATTCCCGACCTCTTCTCTACCCGACGCCCATCTAGACTCCCCCATCAAGTCTGACTTCAAGCCTTTGCCTGCATACCCGACTTTCCCTTCCTGTTTTGATCGGAAACACAAACGGGAGCTTGCTAGTTGGGAAGGTAACCGTCTCCCTTTCATGCTTCTTCGGTTGAAACCCGTGAATCAAAAGGAGAGAGGGATTTTATTTTATTTATTATTATTATTATTATTATTATCAAATTATAATTAATTATTGTTATTAATAGTTAATTATTATTATTATAATTAAATATTTTAATTTAATATAATTAATAATAATAATTAATTTTAATTAAAATAAATTATAATTGATTTATAATTATTATAATTAATTATTATTTTTACTAATAATTAAATATAAATTATTAAAATTAATTATAATTAGCTATTTTAATTTAAATTAATTATTATTAATTATAATTAAATACAATTAATTATTATAATTGTAATTAATTATTTTTAAATTATAATTAATTATCACTTATTATAATTAAATATATTTAATTATATGATAATTTTAACATATAATTAATTATAAACAATTTATAGTTAGTTAAAAAGTAAAAAATGATCTTACCTCGATCCACGTGCAAACACCGACAACTCCGCAAAGGTACGAATTTTTTAAAACTCATATTCTCATTCTCGAAGTTTACGGCGGACCGGAAAACCGACCATGCATGCCTTTATTTCGCGTGGTAAGATGGGACCCTGGTGCGGCGCCTACGACGAGGCGGAGAATCACCTAAAAACCCTAATTCAATGTTCGCAGCGGACTGGAAAATCGCCCATGCACACCTTTATTGCGCGTGGTGAGATGGGACCCCGGTGCGGCACCTACGGTGAGGCGGGGTCACTCATAAGTACTCCCGAGCGGAGGGAAAGCAACTGCTTTGTTTAAAAAAAATGCTTTTTTAAAAACCCCATGCACGCCTTTATTGGAGTGGTGGTTAAAAAAACAAAAATCACCGCCGCGGTGTCTCACAAACACCAACCGTGCACGTCTTTATTGACGTGCCGGATAGGCAGCCTCTTGGTTTTCCCCTAAACGGGAGAGATGCCGGGAGGCTGCCGAAATTTTGTCTGAAATAAGACATGGACTTGAACTATAAAGGACTCAAATGCTTGGACTTGAACTCTACAAGAACAACAGAGGACTTGTACTTGGACTTTTGAACAAAATCTAAGTGACTTAATAAAGAATTGAACCCAAGTAAAATAAAATTGAACTAAACTCGAATCTGAATCAAATTCGGACCATAGTGAACTTTTGAAAATTCAAATTGAAGTGAACAAAATGAACTTTGACATTGAACTCAAACTTGTGGATATAGAATTTGAGCTTGTCATTTGAACTCATACTTGAAACTTGTACTTTGGACATGAATTGAACTCTAGTGCACTTGAGCTTGACTTGAACTCGCAAGGTGGACAAGAACATGAACTTGAACTTATATTAGACTTGAGTCAGAACATGATCTTAGACTCAAATGACATTGAACTTACAGACATTTCACTCAAACTTGGGTGAGCATGAGCTCTAAAGAACTTGAACAAGTGCAAATGGACTTAAATAATTAAAAGAACTTTGATTCGACCTGATGGAATTTATGAGCTTAGTTTAGAGTGAAAGAGTTCATCGAAAGCCAAAATTCATAGAGAATTGAACTCTATAACAATTAAATGTCTTAATCATGCAAAGAACAAGGAGCAATGAAGCAATAAAGAATTTACTTTAAAATCTCATTGAACAAGACTGGCTCATGAGCAAATGAGAGATTCTCAAAGGATCATTATACGAGCATCGATGAGGAAATCAACACTCAAGATACAATGAACTCTCAAAGACAATGAAATCTTGCGGATCTATGGCTTATGATTTTGATGATAACAAACATTCTTTTTTCTTTACAACTGCCTTATCTACTGACATTTCAGGTTCACACGATCGGACTGCAATTTGGAATCAATTCAAGATTGGGCAGACTAGGTCTGAGTCAGTTTGTACACTTTTTCCTTTCTTGAGTCTATTGTATTTGGTATGGCTCCTGATGCTTTATAACTTAGAAGATTTTCTGACTGTTCCCTAGAGTTTACTGTTTTTGGTAACATCGTCCAGGACGATTTTAGAGCGTCCTGGATGATCGATTCAAAAGCAGAAACCCTAATTAGGGCAACCTCATTAAAGCAGCCGTCATTATGCAAAACACATCGTCCTGGACGATTTTGTATCGGCCAGGACGATAAGCTCAATTCAAAAAGAATCTGCCGCCAGATCTACTTAGGAAATACTTATTTTTGGACATCGTCCCGGTGGATCGGCTTGGCCGATCCAGATCAATTTTCTTAAATAAATCTGGCGATTAAGGAAAGCAATTAATGGTGATTTGCATGATCACATCGGCCGGGCCGATCGCAAGATCGTCCGGGCCGATTGGACATCGTCCAGCTTCATTTCAGGGCGATGTTTAGGACAATTTTCCTCATATTTGAACTAATCGGCCAGGACGATATGCCTATCGGCCTGGACGATAATGTCGGCAACTTGGATTAATGAGCTCGTTTTGAGATCTTCTATTTAAGCTCATTAATGAAGATTTCAAAACGAGCTCTATTCCTTAATAGAAGACGAAGATTTGTATGCACATAAACTAAATCTTCAGCACGTTGTGGAGTTATTTTATTCCTCTTCATTGATTGAATAAATGAGTATATGCTCCAATTTCTCTCACAATAGGAAGAGGATAATATTTGACCAAGAAATTTTATTGCTATTGTTTGAAGAAGCGGTGCTGAAGCTCCATGAATCAACCACCACATTTTGGATCCATCCTCCATTTATCAACCAAAGATTCTTGATTACTAAAATCCTCTAAATATCCAAAGAACTTTGCAAGTTCTATATTAATTTTTCTTCTCTCCTCCTCATTTTGAAAATATCTTTTCAGGCATATCTTTCTTATATTTGAAACTTCTAAATCTTTTTGTGGTGAGACACGTTGAGGGTCATCTTAAAGCTATTCTTTACTTGAATACCTTCAAATAATACAAAGCATATAAAATTATATGTTCATTTACCAAAAAATTTAAATTAATTTAAAAGATAAATATAAATATACCTTGGATTTAATGAATGAGCCAAACAATGCAAAGGTGTGTTACTTTTGCTCCACCTATCTTTAAGAATAGTATAGACAATGCTCCAAAAACTTAAGTCTTCATCATGTGACTTTCTTCCATGTCTGTATATAATTTCTTTTACTTTTGCTAACATAGAGTCTCACATCTCATAAATCAAATATAGACATAATTTATATGTGTTAGTCTCTCAACATATCATAAATTAGATCAGTGAAAGTCAAAATGTAGTCTACATTATCCCACCACAAATCATCTAAGACCTTTTCTTTAACATACCTTGTCTTCCCAACATCATTTTCTCGATAGCAAGACCACTTCTCACTAATCACCATAGATTGAAGAGCATTTTTAATTTGATTGAATCTTCTCAACATGATTATTACAGAGGCAAAACGAGTTTCAGCAACAACTAACATTTTCAAGTGGGAGAAATCATTAAACATTGAAAGTCTCATAGAATGGTTCATAACAAAATTTATGATCAGAACAGTAGCATCATATGCAACCACTGTTATCCAATGACATTCAGCATAGATGATTTCATTAGCCACTGTATTCTTTGCTGCACAAATATTTTTTAGAGCAAGATTTAAAGTGTGCACAATACAGGGTGTCCAAAATATATGGGGATAAATTTGCTCTACCAATAATCCTGCAACTCTACACACCGGTGCATTATCTGTAATAACCTGCACAACATTTGAAGGCCCAATCATGACTATCATCTCTTTAATCAAATTGGCAATAAAATGTTTATCCTTGTATTCTCCTTCACAATTCACTGCTTTAATGAACATTAGGTAATTCTCTGTAACAGCCATGAAATTAATAAGGGGTCTTCTTTGAGGATTTATCCAACCATCACACACTAAACAAACACCTTTTTCTTTCCACACTCCTTTTGTTGGTTCAAGCAATGTCTCAATATGTGCTCTTTCTCTTTTCAATAATTTAGATTTTATGCATTGTAGCCAGGTGGAATATATCTTGTGAGGTTGTTGTTACATGCAAAAATGAATGCATTTTTATAATGAGGATTCCTTGCAAGGTTGAAAGGAAGTCCCGCTGAAAAAAACATCCTTGCTATTTCACCATCCAATTCCTCTCGCTGCTGCAAATTAAAAGCCTTCTCTAGAGGACTACTGGCTACTCCTTTTCTTTTCTTTGTTTCATATCCTTCACTTCTAAATGATAAAGCTTGATCAACTCTCACAAATGAGGAAGAAGTGTGAGATGAACCATGAGTAAATGGCAAATGTACCTCTTTAGGGAGTGTCCTTTGGATCCTAGATTCAGCTTCATCAACTTATCTATTCAATTCAATCAACTGCGACGTAGTAATATTAGGACACATTTTTATTCCATGGCAAAAAAATTTAAGTAGATGTGCCTTCATCCTAGAATAAGATCCTTTGTAGGTGCCACCACAATAATTGCATTTGAATGACACATTCCCTCCCCCTTCAAATGTTTTTCCTAACTTTGTAACATGAATTCATAATGGCTTATCAGTTTTTACAGATGACTCTTTTGAACCTTCACCTAATCCACTCCCGCCAGCAGCCGAGCTCATTTTGCTAACAAACCAATCATTCATATGAATACATCGAATTAAATTGATATGAAGTGAAATAAAAAAATCACAACATGAATAAAACAATATACCGGTCTGCCGGGGGTTTAAGGGGGCGCTGTCCCCTGTCCCTTGGCGGGGTTCGACCTGTTTGTATGTGAAGATACCAAGTGGTACCGAGCATGTACCTAGCAGTACCGAGCATGTACCTACCAGTACCGAGCATATACCTACCAGTACCGAGCATGTACCTACCAGTACCGAGCATGTTTCTAGCAGTACCGAGCATGTACCTAGCAGTACCGAGCATGTACTGAGCAGTACCGAGCATGTACTGAGCGGTACCGAGCATGTACCTAGCGATACCGAGCATGAACATTAGATTTTTAAACAATGAAGAGAAGAAATGGCGAAATCCACTTACAGCTCTTGGCTCTCTTGCAAACTTTGCCTCGAATGACAACAAAAATAACGCAAGAACGAATGAATGGGAAAGACGAGCTTTGCTTGGCCAAGCAGAAATGACGAAGGAACGGGAGGCGAAGGCAGCGGGCTCTGTTTGGCGTCGACTGTGAGCTCTCCAGGTCCGCCCTAGAAGATTTCTTTCATGGATCGGAAAAATAGAGCTTCTCGTTCGCGGAAAAGGCTAAATAGAACGGACGATTTTATCATTTAATAACCGGACACGCGTGTCCGACACGCGTGTCCGATTTAAATTTTAATGTTTTAAATTCCGACACTCCAATGCCGTGTCGGACACGTGTCCATGCCGTGTCCGACGCGTGTCCATGTCCGACATGTGTCTAACACTGCATACCCTCTTTAAGAGGCGTGTCAGTGCATTATAGATGTCATCAAATCCTTGAGATATGAATCAATAAGATATGATCGATAGGGCACAAAGCCCTCTGTTAGCTAAGGTGGATTCAAATTTATCCCCTTAGACAAATATTCACCCCAGGTCTATAAAGTCCCCTTAGACGAAGCAACACATGGCTGCCAACAAGGATCCTTCTGTCAGGTTTGGTCGACTACCTCCTATGACTAAGTAGACCAGGGACCACGATGACCCAGAACGACAGAACCATGGGATCTTGATCGGGTCTATCATCCATTCCCCTACCATCCGCTTTAAGTGCAAGATGGTGCAATTTCAAATTTTAAATATCAAACTTCTCAAATATTTCAACCCAAATTTCCAAACCTTCAAACATTTCAAATCTCAATACACATTGTTGCTACTATATGCCAGATAACGCGTATCACTACGTATCTGATTGACGACTAACCTTAATCGAAAGTTCTCTCTCGTTATTGGGAGGGGTAATTAACTATAGGGGCTTGCGCCTATAGGAAACCAGAACTCAGATCATAAAGTCCTCGCAAAATGAGGGCAAAATCTCTGAGGGAATACTCTTTGCTCAACTTTTCTTGAGGGACATGCCATTTAAATCACCGCACCCCATTGCTTGCTTCGAACGATCCCCTCCACCAAAAAAAGTCCAAGGTTTGTCATTTCCTCCAAGCACCAATATCATAGACTACAAACTTTCCTCTATTTGCGCAGAAAGAAACTATATGCAATTCACCTCTTCTTGTTATGGAGCTTTATTTCTTTTAAACTTGTCAGAATGACCTCTAAATTTTAGAAGATTCAGTTTTTCAAATTTCGCTAATCGATCCAGTAGCTCCTGGAATGTTGTGATAGAGGCCATGCACAGATAAGGCGTTATCTTATTTTCGATGTTGCCCATTAACAACTAGATCACATGCTTATCTTCTAGTTGTTGTTCACATTTCATGCCCAACATGCTAAAAGTCTCGCCAGCACGTATTGTATTTGGTCACTAACTTGTCTCTTATCCTTCTCTCTAAGGTAAAATCAGTAATAATTGTCTTCTTTGTAGCACTAAAAAATACTTTATAAACAAACCCTTCAAGCTCAACAAAGGTTTTCACTGAGTCATTTGACAGTTCAGCATACCATTCAAAAGGGTTTAGATCAAACTGATGAAAAACTAGCAAAATAACAATGCATTGTTGCCTCTGATCTGACGTAGGATGCTTTAAATTGGGTTAGAAGCTATTTTGAGTTGTCGTTGCTATTAAAAGTATAGGATTTGAGCACTGAATAATCCTTGGGGTACGACGCCGGATCATACTCAACTGGGTACATATGACCTAATAATTTATACACCTCCAAGTCAACGACAACCTTGATTTTTCCATGGATAGTTATATCTAATTGTGTGATTGTCATAGGCTCATACGTATTTGTAATATTCTGGGGGACAAGTAGATGAATCAAGCGATCATTTTAAATGCCCCCTTCATGTGCTTGGTTATTAGTTGGAAGATTAGTAGGAGCACTACTTGATGCTTGGTGATTAGTTGGCTGAATAGGTGCAGGATTAGCAGCGATGCACTTTTGCATTAGTTACATCATTGTGTCCATCTACGCCATGATTTCATTCATCCCAACATTTAGCTGCTAGATTTCCCTATCATTTCTTTCATTTGACGCTTTATATGCCTCAACGCTTGTGACAACATAATAGCGTCTGCAAGCAAGAGGTCTCCTTTTCCTCCTCTTACTCATTATGTGAGGAGTTTGCGCCTTCAATTTGATCATACTGCACTTGTTCTTCCTGAGGGGTTGTTTCTTAGCAAACAATTACTTCAAGAGTAGATTCATCAGCAATAAACTATTTGGTACTTTATATTCTGTAGTAGACCATTATTTATGGTGCAATGCTTTATGGTGCAGAATGTTGATATTAAAAGAGAAGCATAATATTAACTTAAGTGTTGTAGAGATGAGGATGCTCAGGTGGATGAGTGACTTTACTCTTAGAAACATAATACTAAATGAGTGTATACGTGAAAAGGTTAAAGTAGCTCCAGTGGAAGATAAGATTAGAGAGAGCCGCCTTAAATGGTTTGGTCACATAAAACGTCAGCCTTCCAATGAGCCGGTTAGGAAAGAAGATGTATTAGATTTGACTTATGTTAAGAAAGGTAGAGGTAGACCTAAAAAAACTTGGTTAGAAAATATCAGAAATAACCTTCCTTTATTAGATTTAGATGAGAATTTAACTCTTAACAGAACACAATGAAGAAAAATAATTCATGTAGCCAAAGGCTTGTTGTTGTTGTAGACCAGCGATTAAAAAGGCGTTCGAGGCGGAAGCCTCGAGGCGCGCCTCGAATCGAGGCGGAGGTCGGGCGAACTGAGGCTTAAGCCTCGAACGTTCGGGCGAGGCTTACGCCTTTTTCCATGGAGGTGTACGCCTCACCGCGTGAGGCGTCGAGGCGCATCGAGGCAGTGCCTTGAAAGCGAGAAAGTTATCTTCACAGTCAGCGAGCTCCCGTTGTTTCTTCCGATCAAAATGTTGTAGCTTACGATCCTACAGGAAAGGGAAAGTCGTCGAAGGAGCAAAGTCGAACAGCCACGAAGGAGCCAAAGAAGCGACGCGTGCAATCTTTACACCTCCTGTGAAGCAACGAAGCCGAACAGCAAGGACGAAAAGAGAAGATGAAAGGCAAACCGTAGACGCAGCTAAGTTATTATTGATTAACTTAGTTAATATAATTTAAAATATTAATAATTAAACAAATTAATTAAATAATTAATAATATAATTAGTGCATGAATTAATTATCTATTTTAACTTAATTTAATAATTAGTATTATTAATTAAATTTTAATATAATTAGCCTAATTAATATAAATTACATGTAAATTACGCGGTATGCTCGGTACTGAGCGGAACATGCTCGGTACTAAGCGGTACATGCACGGTACTGAGCGATACTGGCTCGGTACTGAGCGGTACTGGTCGAACCCCGCCAGGGGTCAGCGCCCCCTTGGACCCCCGGCAGACTGGTTTTATTTTGTATTCATGTTATTTTATTATTGGTAGTACAAATAATTGTTATTTTTGTTATTTTTTGTCATTATTTAAAATTTTAAATTAATTTATTTTAATCGTTTTGAGGCTTACGCCTTGATCCACCTCGATTCCCGATTTCACCTTTTAAAACCTTGTTGTAGACCATTATATGTTTTGCTTTGTGGGCTGGATAGTTTCTTTCTTATTATTTGTTCTATTTACATTTCTTTTGTTTATATAGGTATTATTGCTTTGGTGCATTATTATTTGAATTCTTATTAATGAAATGAATATTTAGTATCCTTTCCATTATTTACTCTCATATAAACTGGTTATATTATTAGTTCATGCACTTTTCTCTTTTGTGAGTACAAAACAGATATTTTTATTTCTTCATCGCATCCCATGTTGCCGGTGTGACGGTTCAAGAAGTGCAGTATAAGGTGGACAAATAATGCACCTCAAGTTCACAATCACAAAGCAACAATTTGACAAAGTCATGTGAGATTTTGCCCCTTGATGTGTGACATATGATCTTCAATAATCCATACCTTTGAGAGCACAATCCACTATCAAGGAAGACGATTCACATTGGTAAAAGTTAGCACAACTAACATTATTTACCACCATATCCAGTTTAATGAAAAAAATACCTAAGAGATTGCCTTCAAAACAAGGTAAAATTATTTGAATGACAAGTGATGCCACTTGGATTTTGCAAAGCGCCAACAACAATGATGGGGACATCGATCCGAGGTTTTGATGCGTCTATCAGAGGCGACACCGGAGAACGATGGCCACGATGGAGAGTCTCTACTTTTGACTCACTTTATGTATTTTGACACATTTTATGTATTATTCATTTCAGTTTCAGTTTATTTCGTCAATTTCCGTTTTTACCCTTGTGGGTAGTTGGTCATTATTATAACCCGAGGGGCATTTTCGTCTTTTGTTTATTTGTCTTTGTGAGGCCTATATATATGTGGCCACTTTCTCATGTAATGGTTAATGGATATTTGGAATGAAATTCTTATGTTGTCTTCTTCTTCTTGCATGAGAGCTAGAGAAGGGTGATTGAGCTCAGGGTGAGCGATTGCATTACCCACCAGTCGTTGGAAGCGTCCTCGGCTCATGGTTTTAGTTTATCTTGTATTTCCTTCTCCTACACTTGTTTTCTCACTTCCCACGCCAATCTCTACCCGAGATTCAATCCTCCACCACTTTACCCATTCGTTTCACCCTCTACAACTCCAAGCTCCATCGAGATCCCCCAAACCCGACGGCAAGGCTTTCCTCCCCCTTTGGCCGCCGACCACCCCCTTGCCTCTAACCATGATGATGATATCAATCGTCATAATGGATCCTTGATTGAGGCCCCGCATTAAATGCATGAGTTATTGAATTTGAAATTCAAATTTCAAAATTCAAAACTTTCCTTATTTGCAAACTTTCAAATAAGGAAGTTTTTTGAATTTAAAATTCAAACTGAGTCTAAATAAATGACTCATTATTTTCCCTCCATAAGTCTCAAACTCATTTTGGAAAGAAAGTAATCTCCCACACCTCCTCCCTCTCTCTAGAAGCCGCCAGCCTCACCCTAGATGAAGCCCCATTCAATGCACCAATTAATGCATTGATTACCCACTAATTTGAAATCAATTTCAAATTAATTCTCCCTTAATTTCATTCAAAACCTGAATTTAATTTCAGGTTTTGAAATCACTCTCTCCCTCTCTCTAGAGCCCACCGGCCCCTTCATTAATGGGCCCCATTAATGCCCATTAATTGCCCCTTAATTCTATTGATGATTTGAAATCAATTTCATATTTGTTCCCCTCCTAATTACTTAAATTCTGAAGTTAATTTCAGATTTGTGTAACTCTTCTCCTCCCCTCTCCTAACCCAATTCTCCTCATCCAATTCACCCGCCGCCCTCCTTCTCTACTTTGGCCGACCCTCTCCCCACTCCCTCCCTTGGGAAATTGAAGCAAGAGAAGAAGAAGACGACGCCTTCAACCTCCACTTCAATGTTGAATGGCGGATCCCGAACTTGAGTGGGGACTTGTGTTTGATGCCGACGGAAATCTCAACATCCTACGATCTCCATTCTTCGACGTGGGATTTGAAGACGACGCCACCGTTGGAGAATATTTGGATCGAGTTGTACCTACTCTTGCGAGCGTCATCGACCGCCAACTTCCAAACTACGATTGGAGTATCGACAGTCAACCATTCCCACCATCCTCGTCACCGTCAACCTTTCTGTGTCTCAAGGCCGTTGGGGTTGCTACCGTCCTCGTGGCATCGTTGGGTATGCTAAAGACCTTCCGCTAAGCCCTACTTGAGTGTGAGTGAGCAAGGTAACTCATTGTGAATTTTCTAAACATTAGCCGTGGGATTATATTTTACTTCGCATTTGTCTTATTGTGAGAATTTCAAGATTTATCGTCAATTGTGCCCAAACATCAAGTTTGTAATTGCTTATCTTAATAATTTTGACAACGGAGAGTTCTTGAATCTTGTCTCGTGAAACTTTAATTTACTAGTAGCAAACTTTGTAGTTCTTTACAATTTCCTCGTGCAATTCTTGATAGTCTCACATCAAACAATCATGAGATTAATAAAATAATTCACCCTTTTCTAGATAAATTTACAATTGTTTACTTAGAAAATATCTTGATGTATAACAATAACTGGGAGGTACAGTTGCAATACCATTGGCAGGTTTCAAGGCTTCCACAAGAAGCCAACTTTATACTTGATCTCAAAGACTCAAACATATCCACCTCTGCTTCACAGTGAGCAGAGGATAGCCAAAAATAGATTTAAAAATTCATCCATCATTTCAGAAGAGCAGAGCTGCATAAATGTTGGTCAGTTTGAGGAAATTCATCCAACAGATCTCAGTGTGGTCACCCCCTTTCACGAACTTATAAGGTGATATCCACCCCTTGCAATCGGTTTAAGTAAAAAAAAAAAAAAAAAACCCGGTTGTTGAGAAGGAATATGATAAGGCGGTTCCCCAACGCCTCTAGCCGTCCCCACCTAGGCCGGCCATTGTTTACGGGAGCCTCTTGCCACCTAAGCCTAAGGGGGTCCACACCCCTATTTGATTTAATAAAAAAAAATTCCTATTTTTGAAGGGGGGGGGGGGGGGGGGGGGGGGGGTGCAAAGGCTTGGAGGGAAATATTATTAAATTAGATTTAATGGTTATAAACAGGCATGAAGGGGAAGGCTTAGGGCATGCTTTGATTTGTTTCTCTTGTAGCTTCTTGGGTGTCTTGGGCTCTAGATTTCTTGTCTAGAGATTGGGAGAGAACGATCCTCCTCTCGAATCGAGGATCACTTGTATCTTTGCTTTGTTCTTATCTTGTTTGAAGTCCTATAGCGTAATCTACTGTTTTGGAGAGTTTTGTTCATCAAAGTTCTTTTGTTTTCCTTGCTGTTTTTACCGATTATTGTTAGGATTGCTTGCGAACTCAAGTATTTCCTATCACAATATTAATAAAATGTCAGTACTTGCCCTTCCTAAACTCCAGCAACTATTTGTGTTGGAAACAATGACATCTAACTATGCCATTGGTGTCATACTATACAGGATGATCAACATGTGGCTTACCAATCATAGCTGATATAGGGTACCCACAAGAATTATATGACTACGATAAGGAGCTTTTCACCTTGTATTAAAAGTAAAGCATTGAAGGCGCTACATGTTTGGGAAGGAGGTAATTCTGCAAATGAATAGCTCAGTTAAAAATGGTAAGGAAAGCCAGCCATCCCCCAATTTCACCCATTTTTTATGAATAGATGTTCGTGGTAAGATAGAATTATTTGATGACTAGCCAACCACAATCCCTGATAAGATTTAACTGTTACAAGCTGGGAATATGTGAAGTGTAGGCTTGGCAGAAAATCTCATCTATAAAATCACAACAAGTCTGACAATGAATAGGTAGAGAACATGCACAAAAAAGATATTATATTTGAAAGCATGAATATTAACACCAAGAAAAAATAGTAAAGAATAAAACGAAAAGCTGAAATAAACATAAAGCAGTGAGTAATCCAGTCGGAGTAAACTCACTGAACACCAAAAAATCAGAAAAAGCCATCCAGCTTACCTCCTTAGCTCCAGGAATTTCAAAGATTGTCTTCGGGCTGTCATCAGATATATACATGGCATAAGCAGAGTCATATATAATGATGGATCCATTGTCTCTAGCGAACTGCACCAGTTTTGTCAGCTGATCTCTGGATGCTGCAGATCCAGTTGGATTATTCGGCGAACAGAAGAATATGATATCTGCTCGTGATACGGTTGATAGATTAGGAAAAAAACCATTTTCTGGTGAGCATCTCATATACTCAATATTTCCATACTTTTCAATGCCCATTTGGAATAAGCCTGTTTGTCCCATAATGACACTTGAATCTACATAGGCCTGTGGATAAAAATAGCAAATTAGCAATCAATGATAATATTAAAATTTTGAAAATTTAGATGGCAAATGAAGTCTAGCACTCGAAACAAGATTAGTAAGACACTATGCAATATTATAAATAGCTCAAATTACAGTTTAAAAGAACAAAAACTAATTGCAAATGGATGTTCGCTCTGGAAAAATATTTAAAATAGGAGCAAAGCTCACCCTCACAAGCTAAAGGTCTCCTTATTTGTCCTGAGGTATATTGGATTTTAAATTAGCCAGATTTCCCCTGAGAGAAGTGTCAAGATTTTTTTGGATCTAGGTTCTACGTCCTATGAGCACAAGCCCTCATAGTTAATTACCCCTACTAACGCATTAGAAGAGCATTCTCGATTAAGGCTGAAACATATTTAGTTTGGGCAAGGAGTGTGGAAATGTGCAACATTGTTTAAGTATTTTAATCTTAGTTATGGGAGATGAAGGTACACCCGATCAAGATCACATGCTTCTGTTATCCCAGGTATATCATAGGTTTCATTCTACCGACACTAACAACCATTGATTGTGGTTGTTAGTGTCCACAAAATCTAATTAGTAGCCATGAACTGCATTCTCTCAGGGATCTCGAATAAACTGAAGTGGAGAAATGTGGATTTTAGTTTAATTTGGTTTGGATTGGGGCTTATGGAACTGCTTAAGAGTTGCTTGTGTGATTGAATTTGGACAGGGTCTTATCGCTTTTATTTGAAAGTAGCCCTAATAGTGGGTCTTATGATCTCTATTAGAGGTGCCCCAAGCAGCGGACCTGATAACTTAGCCCTATGGCCTAAGATGCTCGAGAGTTTTGATTGGATAGGTCTTATGGCTTCCTTAGAAGTTGCCTGATGATGGATCTTACGTCCTAACCATGTAAGCTAAGTGACCCATACAGTGGGCTTTACAACTTAGCCCTATAGACCAAAATGCCCGGGTTTCAATCAGGGATTAGGGGTTAGGTGATTTTTGCCTAAAGATTACCCCTAAAGTCAGACTTATGGCTTTCATTTAAAGTTGTCGGTTGGTGGATCTTCCAACCTAATTCTTATAAACAAGCCTGCCCGTAAGGGTTCGAGTTTTGGATCTAGGGTTGTTCATTTAGAATTTCTCTAGCACGCGGGTCTTACTGTTTAGCTTAGAAGTAGCCCACAGGTTTTTAGTTGTTTGCTAGTTTGACACTAGAATGTGGTTTTCACCTATTTTCTAACGGTTTGTTTATTACTTTGATACTTACTAGTTAACAGTTGTTATTTTGACACTTATTTGCCAGCAGTTATTTTCTACCATAGCTTTCAGTAGTGTACTTTTATTATTTTGTGCTCAAAGCTTTTTCTACTACAGTAGTTTGTTACTCTACTTTAGTACTATTGTTTGCTCTTTACATGTTTTCCAGTACTTTGTTCTACCTGTAGTAGTTAGATTTACTCTTTTCGGTATTAATTTTATTTATGATATGTTGACTTTTGTTTGCTTATTTGCATCAGATAAATATTTTGCAATTGCTCACACTTGAATTATCACTGCTACTAGACTTTGTCTTCTTCTAATTAAACTTTCTAGCATGTGAAAGCTATTTGCTATGTGAATCTTGAGAAGCTCCCATAACCTCACCATTTTTCCTCTTCTGAAATTCACATCTCTTTTGATTGTTTTGCAGGACCATTTCTACCCTCCTAGCTCTCTCTACCAGCACTGAATAATCTTCAATTCCAAGTGAAACAAGATGCTGCCTAATTACATCCTTCAATCCAGATAAGAAGCAGTGCCACTTTTCCTCTGCAGTATGTATTAATTGAGGCTCATATTTCAATAATGTTATAAATTCATATTCATATTGCATAATTGATCTATCTCCCTGCACAAGTCTCATAAATTTATCTTGCATTTGCCTCCTTTCAGAAAGAGGTACAAACCAATCTCTGAACATTTATATAAAATTATCCCCACTTAATTTGCATATCAGGAATTCCTCCAGTTTTTTTTATGCTAACTTCTCACCACCTTTCAACTTCTCCATCAAGCACAAAGGTTGCCAAAGAAACTTTCCTCTCCTTTGGACAGAACATTCCTTCTAAAATCTTTTCAATTCTTTAGCTAGTTTTCAGCTTCAATTGGTCCATCTACTCCCTTAAATAA
Organism: Dendrobium officinale; assembly: GCA_019514585.1. Taxonomy (NCBI): domain Eukaryota; kingdom Viridiplantae; phylum Streptophyta; class Magnoliopsida; order Asparagales; family Orchidaceae; genus Dendrobium; species Dendrobium officinale. The sequence continues at coordinate 63,261,438 of CM033688.1, read as the reverse complement.
TGGTGGTCTCATATCTTGAAGCAGTTTTAGATATTTATCCATAGTCATTCCACCCCCACTGCTATTTCTTGATGTTTGATTCCTTGAGCCTTGAATCAACTGAGCCATAGTTGTCATCATTTGTGTCAGTGCATCAGGGTTAACATTAACATTAGGCACTAGTCATTTTTCCTCTTCCTCCTCTTCTTCAAAATCATTTTGGTTCTGATTTTTCAATAAAAATAATTTATTTTACATTAAATCATCAATAGTCATCATAATGACTCTTCAAGTATGATTCATATCCTAATTGAGTTCTGATACCACATATCCTAATTGAGTTCTGATACCACTTTTGTCACGACCTGACTTAGATGCTCGATTTAACGAGGCAGGAACTAAAAGTTGGACAGTAGAATAATTCAGTACAATTCATACATAACACAACATACGACTTTCTTAAAAACAACTAAATAGCCACTACTTCATAATTTCCTCGAATACTTAGCATTTGTATAAATCATAAATTGCTTTTTTTCATTACCACGCCGTCTTCTATAGATATACTCCTCTATTCCGGCCATTTCTAAATCTTTAGAGTCTTACCTGAAAATATTTATTTAATGAAATGAGTTTACAAAGTAAATTCAGTGGATAACTGTTAAAATAGTTAACATGTATAAATTACAATGCATATAACCTTTGATATATGTTTATTCATTTAACATTTGAAATATATTTTCTTTCATTGGTTCATTTCATTTCATTTATTCCTTTATAAATATTATATCATATTCATTTATATCATTTACTTTAATATGTATTCTTTTTCCCATTTATTTTGTATAGGAGCACCGTTTAAAAGTACCAAAGGAACAACCATTTCTATTTCTTTTTTCTTTTTCATAACCTTTTCTCTTTTACATGCACGGGTACGATGCTTCCCAAGCCAATTACATACGGGGGTGAACTCCTGTAATTTGCATGCATATCATTTTTCTTGTTATATTTACATATGTTTTATTTTCTTTCACAATTATAACTTTTGTCGTTCCTTTTCTTTTCCATTTTCCATTTTTCCATTTAATCATTTTACATTTGTATATCTTACATAAAATATTACCTTTAATTTTAAAGAAACTTTCAAACATTTATAAACGATGCAATTGATCAGAAAACTATAAAATTATGAAATATTTATACTTTCAACATTTGTAATTTATGCCAATAATCAATATTGAAAACACTATGCATAAAATAAAATCATGAAATAACATAATTTACCCACTTTATTCTCCTTTTTCAATCTTCGTCTTGTATTGAGAACTGATCACCACCACCACCGCCACCACCACCACCAACAACAACAACAAGCCTTTATCCCACTACGTGGGGTCGGCTACATGAATCCTTTTTTTCCATTGTGTCCTATTAAAGGTCAAATTCTCATTTAAATCTAATAAAGAAAGGTCATTCCTAATATTTTCTAACCAAGTCTTTTTAGGTCTGCCTCTACCTTTATTAACATAAGTCAAATCTAATATCTCTACTCTCCTAACCGGGTCATTGGAAGGCCGCCGTTTTATGTGACCAAACCATCTAAGGCGACTCTCTCTAATCTTATCTTCTACTGGAGCTACTCCAACCTTTTCACGTATATGCTCATTTCGTATCCTATCTCTAAGGGTAAAGGTCATTCCTAATATTTTCTAACCAAGTCTTTTTAGGTCTGCCTCTACCTTTCTTAACATAAGTCAAATCTAATATCTCTACTCTCCTAACCGGGTCATTGGAAGGCCGCCGTTTTATGTGACCAAACCATCTAAGGCGACTCTCTCTAATCTTATCTTCTACTGGAGCTACTCCAACCTTTTCACGTATATGCTCATTTCGTATCCTATCTCTAAGGGTAAAGCCACTCATCCACCTGAGCATCCTCATCTCTGCAACACTTAACTTAGTATTATGCTTCTCTTTTAATGGCCAACCTTCAACACCATAAAGCATTGCAGGCCTCACTACCATCTTATATAATTTTCCCTTAAGTTTGAGGGGTACTTTTCTTTCACACAACAAGCCTGATGCATTCCTCCACTTCAACCATCCAACTTGAATTCTGCTGATAATATCTCCCTCAATTTCACCATCACTCTGAACAATAGATCCAAGATATCTAAAACGTGTACTCTTATTAATGACTTGATCGCCCAAAGTCACAATCCCCTCACTAGGTCTATTACTACTAAAATTACACTTCATATATTCCGTTTTAGATCTACCTTTAGTCTCTAATATTGACCTCCATAATTCAAGTTTACTTTCAACTCCCTCTTCAGTCTTATCAACAAGAAGAATATCATCAGCAAAAAGCAAATGTCTAGTGAGAACTGATCACCATAACAATAATTTAGGTAGTATTAAATTCCAATTTGAATGCTTCAACAAATATTTGATTCCTTCTATAAGATTGCCATATAATAGATTTCCTTCCTTCTCTATTCAACCATTATCGATGCTTACATTAATTTCATACATCATGCAATGATTAGTTCTTCAATTAGAAATTAAGAATATAAATTCATATCTAAATTAAACTCAATTAATAGTTCATTTATTCTTTATTCCACTTTCGAAATAAAATTTTTTGAATTCTTACTTTTCTTTCCAAATCTCTTCCTTTCCGCTTCCAATCTCTTCTTTTACCCTAAATGAAAAATCCCTCACTGCTTAACAGAGATAATATAAAAAAATTTATGTAGAATGACTGCTTAACAGAGATAATATAAAAGAATTTATGTAGAATAAGAAAAAAATCAACATAACTTAGTTCATTTTACTCTTCTCAATCGTCTCTCTCAAAAGAAACTTCTCTTCTGCATTTTCTTTTATAGGAATGGATGAAACTAAACTTCTCTTCTGCGTTTTCTTTTATAGGAATGGATTAACCTAAACTTTTCTGCATAAGGAGCTGTTCTTCTTTCTTCACGGATGTATTCCTTTGCCTAAAAACGAAAAATGCGTCCGTATGAAGGTTATTCGCACACGAGCGGTTACGCTCCGCTCGGTCCGCCTCTCCCTTTCGCGACTCTTCTACCAGCTAAACTGGTTATTACAGAATGGTCGTTCACGAGGCAGAGGAGGCGTGTGGGCTTTGTCGGATTTAGCTATAGAAGGACGAATGTGCAGCAGGAATTGGGTCGGAATCTGCCTGTGCGTGGAACATGCAAAGGCTAGGGGCTTCACACGGTGTGATTTACGCAACTAGGGGCTCGGGCGAACGGAAGACTTCATTTTTGCAAGAGAACTTGGCGCAAAACGAACCGGGGAAGCTGAATTTTAGGTAAGCCTTTTCTTTCTCCCTCCCTGCCTTTTTTTTTAACATGAATTGAACAACAGTTATCCTTAGAATGTTGACGACGTGGCTTCAGTTATTTCTTCCTATGTCTCACCCTTTTTTTTTTGTTATACATTAACATATAAATATCTTATCACAATTGTCTTTAGACATGATTAATTCTTGCACTAGTATATACTCCTAATGTTCATTATTATTATTACACATTTTTATTATTTCAACAAGGGGATTCATAAAAGGAGGAAATTTGAGCCGTGCTTGACACCTTTTAGTGCTTGCTAGAGATAAAAGTGCACTGAATCAAGGTCTTCATGCCAAGCTTATTCTTGAAGCAGGGAAAACACCCAATGGCTATTTATATAAGTGGCAATAAAAATCAAACTAGCCAAACACCTCATTTCTACTCATATATTTGTATTATTTTGGTGGACTCAGATTTGCAAGCTTGTAGTATTATCAAGCTAAATTCCTTTTTATTTTCCAAGTTTTATGTATTTGACAACCTAGTTATTCAAGCAATTATATGGTGTTTAAAGCGACTGAATCTGCATGATTCGTTTGTTGGGCGAGCCTAAGCCATAATTGCACATGGCTAGATGAATCCAAAAGCCGGTCATGTTGCATAACATGTCTTAAATCAGTTGCTCATGTATTACTTGCAATCCTCAACTTGATATGTAATGTACAATTATCTGTAGAAGTTTTTAAATTTTCATTTTCTCTATGCTAACGGATTTTTTTTTTATAGTTCTGATTGACACATAGTTTCTACTTCCAATCTGCATTTATATTTCGAACAAGGGAATGGAAACACCCTAAACATATTAACAAATCCAAACTTTTTAAATCTCACTAAACCTAAGACAACAATTTCTTTTGATTATTTTTTATATCTAAATAAGGCAATGAAAGCGCCATAACCATAACATTAAGCAAAAGTGCAAAGTTACACCATTAACAAAAAGGAAATGAATTAGGTCATATTTGATATAATATGCACGGTACTAATATGTTGAAATGATAAGCTTACCGGATATGATGGATCCTGCACTGCTATCTTCACACTGGCTCCAAAAAGCAGCTGAAAAAACAATAAAACCATTCAATCCAAGGTGGGCGGGCTATATCACTGAAATCACATGTAATCCACCTCAGAGCCCAATCATCTTATGATAGAGGACAGCAAGAATAGAGGGATGAGGTTGGCAGACAAAAAAATAAAAAATCATAAGCAATTGTACAATCCTGACAGCATTCAAGAAAGATAAGAATGATCTACAGTAAGAAATACAAACCAGAAGACGAGAAATATCACATTTTGCCCCATCTGAAACAAATATATCAGCTTCATCAATGCCAAGAGGACCATAATAAGTTGAAGCTATAGCAGCTCTCAGTTCCTAAAACATTCATCAATAAACCAAGTGAGAATCACATTGCAAAAATATTGTAAAAAATAAATAAATAAATAAAATAAACCATCTTATTTAAACAATATAACAAATAATGTTCATATACCAAGCCTCATAATGCTTGGAGAACTATAAACTCTAATGATTATAGTTAAAATCTGCATTTAATGACCATCATATTAATTTGATTTGGGGTAGCTGGAATTATTAGCTGTTAACAGTCATTAATTGCAAAAAATGTGATGCAGGAAGATTCTAGGTTAGTTTTCTAACACAAATCATATGATGAACAGTAAACTATCATGTAAAGAAAAAAATAAAATTCTTGTATTGCATGTAATCAATCCTGACTTTCTTTAACTGAAAACAAGCAATAACAGTCATTAAGTTAAATCGATAATGAAATGATCGTAAACATCCGAGGATTTTATCAAGAATTTTGACGCAAATAAAATTGACAAACAAACAAATTAATTCTCACAAAATTAAATGTCTGACGCATCACTTCTTTAGAAAAAAATCCAAAGCACTAAAATAACTAATAAGAAATTTGTGTATAAGTAATAGACAATCCAAAGAACTAAAATTGCTAATAAATTTAACCATGATCTCATTTGCTTTATGCTTGACTATAAACAATCATTGGTGGAAGTTTATAAACATCCTACGTACCATTCTAGTCTAAGGCCTAGATTTATTTCATTATACTTTCTTCCACTTTGGGGTTGTGAGAGCTTCATGTACATTGTTTGGAATCTGCATTTTATCAAGATAAGTGGCAAAAGCACGAAATCTAAATGAAACTCCTTTATATATCACAAAATCAAATATTGGGTGCTTGGAGCACCCTTTCTTAAAGCAATAGGATGGTGGACATCAATATTATCATCTATAGCTTTATTCACACAAAAAGTTTATGCTTTATTGGCCAATGAAACAAATATAAAGCCAAAATAAAAACCAATCAAACAAATAATGCGGCCAAATGTAAATATCAAAGAAATTAGAAAAAAAAAATTTGGTGTCTCTCAGCCAATGGAAATAATTCAAGTAGATAAGCATCCTCTATACTAACAGACATAAAAACAGTACAACCAGCTTCCCTAGCGATAAGACAAGTCCACATTGAAGTTTTTAGCATGTGTATAGGTACTCGTGCACTATGCACTCAGGTAAGTTACTCGCAATCATTAAACTTTCAAAATCTAAAAATGAGAGAAAAAACTTGCTTTTGAAAGCGAGTGTGAGATTAAAGAGAGGGTCTCCAAAGTAGCATTTTTCTATGATGTGTCAGAAATTGGTAATATCAATCATTCTATCAATCCTAATAGCTCTATGAGAATTGCCCACCTGGTAGGCATCTACTAGATCTAATCCCATCACATGCTTACATGGGCAAAGAATGGATTTTAATAAAAGTATTCAAGGAAAAATTATTTCCCAACAAGTTCATCAACCATAAACAATTTGTAAAGATAAATAATGTGTGAGCAACTGAAGAACTGACACACCTTATCACCTTGTTCTGCTCCATAACCACTATAACCTTCAACAGTGGAAAGTGCATGTGCTCTCTGCAAGTGTTATGAAAACTTAATTTCAGTTAGTTCTGCAAAACCACAGATTATTTTGACAGCAAAATGTCGAATAGGTCATCCGTTTAGCAAATAAAATAGTACTCAATGCGATGATAAAGAAAATAAAGATGAATTTAAGAATCAGTCGAAAAATCAAAGAGAAAATAAGCCTTCCGAAATAAATGAAGACCTTAGTGTAAAAACCAATGAGAAACACCCTAGTCCCTTCTCATGCTGCTCTATATGTGAAACAAAATTACACCGGACATGATCTATCAACTGCATGCTACATCTTTTATATATATATATGAGCTTCCTTCGGATCAAAATACCTCCACTTTTAAGTTTATACGCTTCACATATTTGTTAGAGTACATGCGGACAAATTGATATGTTTTTTGAATGGCATAGATGTTTTTCAATGTGCTTACACAGCTTTCAATGCACTATCACACTTCCCAATATATTGATGTTCATAAATATTTAAAAATATTTGAATTTTCTTGTTTGCATGAATGTTTGGTCATTATTATGCATACAAAATTTCATTTTGAGTTTTAAAGAATGCCTACTGTCACTTGCATATTTAAGTTGCAGATCTAGTAGTGATTTTCAAGAATTACAATATTTCGCATTTTCAATGATGTAATTCTTTGTCTTCACATGCTTGGATTTTAATGTGATAGGCCTCCACAACCAATCCCTTCTCCCCCTATAAATAGAAGGGTTCGTAAGTTCATTTTCACATTCAATTTCATTTAGCCTCTTACTCCTGAGATTTCTATGTGTTCACATGAAGTAAGAGTCTTGTTCTTGCTTGCAAGCAAGTTATTCAAATTCATTACAAGTCCCTTATAAACCCTCTTCCTGCTCAATTTCTATGTTCAAACTTTTTTCATATTTTGCAATTTGATTTTCATTTTATGATTATGCAATTTTACATTTTGCTCATTTGTCCTTTTTATTGCATTTACATTTTTTTTTTTTTGTTATTTGGGTCCCATAACAATATAAATTCCAAATGCCTCCCAATGTCTCTTCCTCTTAGGGAGAATCTACAAGAAGTTTGGGCTTACACAGCATGGAAAGAAAGATGCAGATAGTTTGTGTCCTAGTCATCACAACTAAACTTCTCAAAACTCACTATGCCAAGAATGACGTGCATGAGAATTTTACAATGTATATTTTTTGTACCGTGCTAAGAAAAATACACAAAGGGCTTACCTGCTGTATCACAAGCGTTGTCTATGATATTCCCCTACTATACTAAGAAAAGTATACACAGATTTCGCTCATCGCGACAAACGCACCAATATTGAGATTTTAGGAGTTTTAATGTTTGCAATTTTTGTATACATGCACGCATGAGACAGTAATAATGATGAAGCATAGTGATAAGATTTATGCAGCGAAGTTGAATGCACAAAAATAATCTCTTTTTGTCGCTTTTTCTCTGAGTTTGTTTTTTGCTTTTATATATATATATATATATATATATATATATATATATATAGAGAGAGAGAGAGAGAGAGAGAGAGAGAAAATAAAAAGGGGGAGAAAGAGGAGTTAGAGAGAGGTAGTTGTGGGATCCAAAAATTCAGCCTCGGCCTCCCCGCCGCTTTGTTTGTTTTTATCTTCGGCGAGAGAGTTTTAACGAATTAAGTTCCAGGGTAAATTTTGGAAGGCAGATGGATTTGTAGATAACACACTACCCAGAGATTTCGCCCTCATTTTGCGAGGACTTTATGATCTAAGTTCTGGTTTCCTATAGGCGCAAGCCCCTCTAGTTAATAACCCCTCTCGATCACGAGACAGAACTTTTGATTAAGGCTAGTCGTCAATCAGATACATAAAAAATACATGTTATCTGGCATATAGTAGCAGCATTGGGTATTGAGATTTGAGGTGTTTAGTGGTTTGGAAATTTGGGAATTTGAATGATTGATATTTGAAAATTTGAAGGTTTTGATATTTAAAATAGAAATTTCACCACCTTTTACTTAAACCGGATGGTGGGGGAATGGATGATGGACCCGATCAAGATCCCATGGTTCTGTCGTCCCGGGCCATCATGGTCCCTGGTCTACTTAGTTAGAGGAGGTAGTCGACCCAACCTAACAGAAGGATCCTTGTTGGCAGCCATGCGTTGCTTCGTCCAAGGGTACTTTGTAGACCTGGGATGGATGTATATCTAAGGGGACAAATTTGAATCCACCTTAGCTAATAGAGAGCTTTGTGCCCTATTGATCATATCCTATTGATTCATATCTCAAGGATTTGATGCCAATAAGGAGCGTGTTGGCTCTGGCCATAATCAGTATTTCGTGGTGCCATTTGGCAGCAAAACCACTCGGTTCACAGGGCCTCGGGTCATAACCGTTTATCTTGCGGTGCCATTTGACGGCAAAACCGCTGATTAGAGGACACGTACCACGTCCTTACTAGCATGAGATTGGTTGAGAATGCATCTTAGTGATATTTTCGACTAGGCACTTAGCTCTATGTGAGCTGAAGTTATATTTCAAATTTGTCCACTTCTGCAAACTGTTGCGGAGGGTGGATGTAGTTTGCTTTAAATGATTGATGGTTTGATTTCAATTTTATATATTTTTGAATTTTGGGAATTTCTGAAGTTTTCGATTTTCGTGGATATTTGGATTGAATTTTGAGTATTTGGAATGGACCCCTCCAGTTGAGATTTATTGTTCAACACGGCCATCATCAGGGTGTGAGGGGTTATTTCTTTGTTGATTGAAACCCTGTCGACCCTATCAATTTGTCGATAGGGGATCGAGTTTCATAGACTTTGTGCTTTTATTAGTGAATTCCCTTGATTATAGGCCTTGAAGACCTAATATAAATGTATTAAAATAAATATACCGGTCGACGAGACCATATATTTGTTTGATGGTTCGAATCTTATCGACTCCTATTGATCTTTATAGGAGAATCGGGTTCGAACTTGAATTCACTTATTAATCCACGCAGCATCCCTAAACGTCACGTGTGTACCAATAACACGCTCGGCAGGGCCCATGCGGGTTTATGGGCATTTTATAATTAAACCAAGATGTGGGCTCCGAAAATTCGGCCCCGACCTCCCCGCCGCGCTGTGATTGTTTGCTTTTGCTTGAGCGAAGGAGTTTTAACGGAATAAGTTCCGGGGTAAATTTTGGAAGGCAGATGGGTTTGTAGATAAGACACTACCCAGAGATTTCGCCCTCATTTTGCGAGGACTTTATGATCTGAGTTCTGGTTTCCTATAGGCGCAAGCCCCTATAGTTAATTACCCCTCCAGGTAACGAGAGAGAACTTTCGATTAAGGCTAGTCGTGAATCAGATACGTATAGAGATACATGTTATCTAACATATAGTAGCAGCATGGGTTTGGGTATTTGAGAACTAGATTTGAATTTGAGAATCTGGAGAGTTTGATATTTAAAACAAACATTTCACCATCTTGCACTTAAAGCGGATTGTGGGGGAATGCATGATGGGCCCGATCAAGATCCCATGGTTCCGTCGTCCCGGACCATCGTGGTCCCTGGTCTACTTAGTCAGAGGAGGTAGTCGACCCAACCTGACAGAAAGATCCTTGTCGGCAGCCATGGGTTGCTTCGTCTAAGGGGACCTTGTAGACCTGGGTTGAATGTTTGTCTAAGGGGACAAATTTGAATCCACCTTAGCTAACAGAGGGCTTTGTGCCATATCGATCATATTCTATTGATTCATATCTCAAGGATTTGATGCCAATAAGGAACGTATTGGCGCTGGCCATAACCGGTATATGTGGTGTCATTTGGAGGCAAAACCACTCGGTTTAAAGGGCCCCGGGTAATCGTAACCGTTTATCCTGCGGTGCCATTTGGCGGCAAACCGCCGGTTAGATGACACGTACCATGTCCTTACTGGCAGGAGACTGTTTGAGAATAAATCCTAATGATATTTTCGACTGAGCATTCGGCTCTTTGTGAGCTGAAGTATTTTTCAATTTGTCCACCCCGACAAACTGTTGCGGAGGGTAGATGAAGTTTGCTTTAAGTGTTTGATAGTTTGATTTAAAATTTTAAATATTTTTTTATTTCTTTGGGATTTTTGTGGAGTTTTGGATTTTTTGATTTTAATGGGCATTTGGGTGGTATTATGAAAATATTTGGAATGGACCCCTCCGGTTGAGATTTTCATTCAACACGGCCATCATCGGGATGTTCGGGGTCATTTCTCTTATCTAGATTGAACTTTGTCGACTCTATCTAGCTGTCGACAGAGGATCGGGTTTCCTGTAGGCTTTGTGCATTTGTTTATGAATTTTCTTGATTGTAGGCCTTGAAGGCCTAATATGAATGTATTGAAACAAATACCTCGATCCCCACAACCATCTATTCGTTTGAAGGTTCGAGCCCTGTCGACTTCTATTGATCCGCATAAAAGGATCAGGCCCGAACTTGAATTCACTTGTCAACCCGCGTAGCATCCCTAGGCGTCACGTGTGTACCAATAGCACGCTCGTCGGGGCCCATGCGGGTTGATATTGTATTTACCCCTTGTGTACTTATGTGTATACAAACTACGGTGCACGTGTAGGGGTACTTTGAAATATTTGTAGTTGTGCATGTATTTGTTATTTGAATGCACAACATTTTCTTGAAGAGCTTATACACGCCTTCTGTCTGCTTGTACGAACGTTACAGATCCGGTGGCGTGGCGTTGTAGGTTGTAGACGCCTTCTGTCTGCTCGTATAAGTGTTGCAGATCCGGTGGCGTTATGATCTTGATGTTATGAGGCATCTCCTCATCTTGTTATTGTCTCCCCTTTTCTCAATCACCGGGGAAATTTTCTGGTCTTTGAAGTCAATGACCACAGCTTTAAAGAGAGCTTTCAAGCTCTTTAATGTGGTGGATTTATTATTTCTAATATTTGTGGATGCCAGAATTAGTTTCTTCTTGAGTACAGGACCAGGAAGATATCCGTACTTGTGCCCACAGTGGTTCGTTGTGCATACGACATACACACTGTTGTTATCCACAAGTTGCTTGTGTTCGCCGGCAGAGGACTGTTGTATCCACTACGACCTCCTGAAGGTATTTGCAGAAGACCCATTGTTCTCGTATAACACCTTTCACCAATCTCAGGTGGGTTTGCTGACTGCATTTGCTGCAAAGATGGATCTTTGACTGCTGATTTCCATTATTGTCATCTCAATCAATAGGCATTGTAGGGATTTTTGTAGGAGTTCGTGCATCGAGGTCTTGTAACGTACTTTGGGTCACTATTGACCATACAAATGTTCTTGTTTGAACTCCTTTGCACAGGATTCAAGCCTTGTCCTTGTATGTGTTTGGATCCAAGTTCAATTTCATTCAGACTTGAGTTTCAAACTCAGTATGAGTCTTCAACATTCATTCAAATCTTCTACTGCCATATTGAATCCATCCGGATTTGAATCTACTGTTTGCAAACCCAAACTTTACTTGGCGTCGTGTAGTTCAAGCTCAAATGCACAAGTTCTTGTTGTCCGCATCTTGTTCTAGTTTTGAGTTCAGAGTATAAGTTCAAGTCTTTGGTTCAATTTAACATCATTTGAATGGACTTGATTTAGTGTTGATGTTGTATTCGTGCCATAGTCCTTTGTATTTGTTCAAGTTGGAGTTCTATCAAGTCCACAAGCTCAATATGTGAGCTCAAGTTCTATGTCCCCTGCAATCTTTTGAGTTCAGTGTCTTCTGAAGTTCTTGCAAGTTCAATTTTGTTCAAAACTGATTTGAATTCGGTCTCATTTCGAGTTCATTTCATTTGAATTTGATCTTCAGTTCTGTCTTATTTTTATTTGGATTTGAACTTTTTAGAAATCATTTAGAATTTGTTCAGGTCCCCTGCTCGTGTTTAATCAAGTTCAACGGTCCACAAGTCCACAGTTCATGTTCATGTGAGTCCCAATGCTTCTTCTTTTGAGTTCAAAAGTTCACAAGTCATTGTTCTTTGGAGTCGAGGCTCTTGTTCTTTTGAGTTCAAAACATGTCCAAGTGTAGTAATATTTCACCCGAAATTTCGGCAGCCTCCCGGCGTCTCCCCCGTTTAGAAGAAAATGACGGAAAACTGGGCCTCCCGCCACGCTAGAGAAAAGCATGCACGGTAGGTGCCCTCTTTCGAGGACACCGCGGCTGTAAAATCTTTATTCCCCCACCACGCTAGAGAAAGGCGTGCATGAGTCTTCGGGCACCGGTTCGAAAAAGAACAGTTTTATATTTGACCCCTTCTCGCGGTAGGCATCGCACCGGGTTCCCTTCTCACCACGCTAGAGAAAAGCGTGCATGAGTTGGTTTTCCGGTCCGACACTAACGTCGAAAATGGAGTTTTGATTACCTGCCCCGTCGCAAGCATCGCAACGAATTCCCTCCTATCACGCTAGAGAAAAGCGTGCATAGGTGGTCGTTCGCCGCGTTGCACGCGTCGGGAATGGGTTCTCGGAGTTTTAAGGTTTAGGAACTTTATACCTTGGGCAGCCGGCGAACCGACGGACCGACGGTGGAGGGCACGGATCGAGGCAGGAGAAGGCACGAGCATTCTATTTTTATTATTAATTATAATTAATATTAATTATAGCTAATTATTAATTAATTATAATTTATAATTAATTATTAATTACTAATTAATTATAATTAATAAATTAATTATAATTATAATTAAATAAGGGCTAATTATAATTAATCAAAATTAATTATAATTAACCAGATAATTATAATTTATAATTTATAACTAATTATTAATTAATTATAATTAATTAATTAATAATAACTATAATTAGCTAATAATTAACAATAATTAATTATCTTATAATTAATTTAAAAAAAATCCATTTTTTTTTTCTGAATTTGGCCGAAGAAGATCGTGCAAGGGAGAAAGTTACCTTCTCCACAAGCGAGCTCACGTCGTGCTTCCGATCGAAATGTCTTAACTTCCGATTAACGAGGGGGGCAACGTCAAGGGAGCGAAGTCGAGCGGCTGGGGAGAGGCCGGAGAAGTGCGCGAAGGGTAGAAAGTTACCCTCACACAAAGCGAGCTCCCGTAGTTGCTTCTGATCAAAGGAGCGTAACTTCCGACCCTACTGGAAGGGAAGTCGTCGAAGGAGCAACGTCGGGCAACGGCGAAGGAGCAAAGTCGGACGGCCAAGTGAAAGGGAGTAAGCTTCCTCCCACAGCCGGTGAGTTCCCGTTCTTGCTTCCGTTCAAACTATCGTAAATTCCAATCCTTCAAGGAGGGAACGTCGTCGAAGCAACGAAGTCGAGCAAAACATAGGAGCCAGAGCAGCAAAGGGGAGAGAGATCGGGAGAGGAGGGAGAGCCAGAGAGGAATCGAGCGCCAGGGATCGCGTAAGAGGCCGAAGGCCTTGTAGCTTTCGGGCTTTTAATGACTCGAATGAGTCGTGCGAGACACGACGTTTGGTCGTGGCTTCGACGTGCGACGAGCGGCTCGACGTGGGGAGCGACGTGCTTCAGCAGAGCATGTAGGATTTGATTTTGATTTTGATTTTTTTTTTTTGCACGGCATAACAGGTCAACACATGTCGACCTCTTTTTACCTACTTAGGAGAATTGGATTTAAATTTGATGACCCGCGTAACATCCCTAGACGTCACGTGTGTACCAATAACACGCTCGCCGGGGCCCATGCGGGTTTTGATTGCATTACCCAATGTGTACCTATGTGTATACAAACTACAGTGCACGTGCAAGGGTAATCTAAAATATTTACAAATGCCTTCTGTCTACTTCTATGATGCACCGACACGCCTCTTAAAGAATGTATGCAGTGTCGGACACGGACACGCGTCGGACACGGCATGGACACGTGTCCGACACAGCATTGGAGTGTCGGAATTTAAAACATTAAAATTTAAATCGGACACGCGTGTCCGGTTATTAAATGATAAAATCGTCAGTTCTATTTAGCCTTTTCCGCGAACGAGAAGCCCTATTTTTTCGATCCATGAAAGAAATCTTCTAGGGCGGACTGGGAGAGCTCGCAGTCGACGCCAAACGGAACCCGCTGCCTTCGCCTCCCGTTCCTTCGTCATTTCTGCTCGGCCAAGCAGAGCTCGTCTTTCACATTCCTTCATTCTTGCGTTATTTCTGCTGTCATTCAAGGCAAAGTTCGCAATCAAGGCCAAACAGAGCACCTTCTGTGCGCAAGAGAGCCAAGATCTGTAAGTGGATTTCGTCATTTCTTCTCTTCATTGTTGAAAAACCTAAGGTACATGCTCGGTACCGCTTATATTGTTCTTCAAAAGAAACTCCATGCCAAAGCTTATAATTCATATTCATTTCTTATTTGTTCATTTTCTTTTGATTTTACCATTCTTATAATTCATAAGCTTAATTGTCAAATGTTAAAATTTTGGCTCAAGTTCTCATTAATCTTTTCAAGTTCTGTTCATTTAATGTTCAAATGAAGTCCAAGCACCTTTGGTCCAAATCAAGTTTTGGCTCAAGTTCAAATGTTCAAGTCCTTGTTCCTTTTAATCGATGTTCAAATCGAAGACAAATTCAAGTCCCTTGTGGTCCAATATGTGCATCCAGTGCATTGTCATTCAGTTCAAGTTCGATTCAAATCTATGTTCAAGCTTACAAGTTCAAGTTCAAGCTTGAGTTTGGGTTCGATTTGAGTTCATGTTTCATTATCTGATTAAAGTTCAATTTGAGTTAAAAGTCTTTTAATTTGTTCAAATTTGAGTCCAAATTTAAGTTCAAATTGTCCAAGTCAGGTCCCTGATTCATTGAAAATTTCGGCAACCTCCCGGCGTCTCCCCCGTTTAGGAGAAAACTACGAAAAACTGGGCCTCCCGCCACGCTAGAGAAAAGCGTGTACGGTAGGTGCCCTCGTACAAGGACACCACAGCCATGAAAACTTCAACCCCACTTCGCCAGAGAAAGGCGTGTATGGGTCTTCGATACCTGTTGCAAGAAAACACATTCATTTCCCCGCGAACTGGTACTTATGAATATCTCGATCTCGCCGAAAGCGTCGCACCGGGTTCCCATCCAAACACGCTAGAGAAAAGCGTGTATGAGCAGTTTGCCCCCTCGACACGAACGTCAAGAACAAGATTTTGGAGCCTAGGGGTCGGTCGCCTATCTCAACGTAGGTGTCGCGCCGGGTTCCCTTCCCACTACGCTAGAGAAAAGCATGTATGTGCGGTTTGTTGACTTGACACGCACACCGAGGTAAGAGAGGGATCACATAATTCTTCTTTTTTTGTAACATTTCTTTTTCTTTCTTTTTTTTCAAATTCTCATTCACTCCCTTTTTTTTTGCAAAAGAAAATACATATGGATGTGTATTTAAACAAATGAAAATCTCACACATACATATATACACATGTACATTTATACATACACACATATATATATATATATATATATATATATATATATATATATATATATATATACATTTATCTAACAATATACACTAATAGAAATATCAATAACATTAACTTCATTAGATAGCAATAATAATTGATATTCACAAAAAAAAAATTACAGATGGGGATTCTGTAAAGGGCAATGGGTTGTGGTTTGAAGCTTGGAATAAACCAAATGAATGAAGGGAGAAATGTATGTGGGCTTCTTTTTTGTTTGGAGGTGGGCTGTTTTGATAGACCTATGACTAAGGTGCGTGTTTGGACTGTAGAGAAATTGGCTTTTTGGGCTATGTTTTGGAGGAAGGATTGAAGTATGGTGAGCTGATTAGGTGGGGTTTTAATGGGCTGCTTTGCAATGGATTTTGATAGGCCAGTTGCAAGTTATTTGGACTGAACTTGGTGAGTCAAATCGTTGTTTGGGATTGAGATGAAGTAGTGGCTATCTTGAGCTCGTGGTGGAGTGAACCTCGGGTTGTCGGAGTGTTGAACTTTTGAAGCAAGCCTTTGGGAGATGGACTGCTACAATTGATGGGCCTATAGAATAGTTTGGAGGGCTGAATGAGGGCTGTTGTAAGCCTGGAGTGTGGAGCTTAGGAGGAAGTATTGATACATTGAGCTAGGCAAGACTGTTTTAATACGGCCTGATGCAGGTGGCAGCTTTTACACACAAAAAAAAAATGAGTGGAGTCCAGCAAACAGGAATCTTGACAGTCTTTCACGTGGACCTGCAGCTAGTTTTGGAGGCTTCAACTGAAACGAGAAAAATGAGTTCAACGTGTAGGTGGAACAGGTGACGGTATAAAAAAATCTGATTTCTGCTTTCTAAGGGGAATTCAGCTACAACTTGAAGAAAGCTCGTGGAAGGGGAGGAGGGCTGGTATTTACGCAATAGCTGGTGAGAAAACAGGATTTCTTGGTAGCAAGGATCCTCTTGTATGTGGCCTGGAGAGTTTGACAGCCTGCTTGCGTGGAATCAGAAGGGTGAAGGAGTTGAAGGTGGTTTGGGCTGGATTTGGCAGACCAGGAAAGGGACGGACAGAGAAGTGAAAGACAAAATTGAAGGGAAAACTTGTGAGGTTTTTGAGGTCGTGCTCAGTTTCAACGTGGAACAGAAGAAAGGAAGTGCAGTCCTTACAACAAAGATGATTTATGATTTGGAGCTGTTAGCAGGTTGAGGCTTAGTGTGGTTGGACAATTGGAGGAGGCTAACTCAGTTCGCCAACACAGGTAGAGGGCTGGACGAAACTACAGCAGATCTGAGAGTATGAGTTTGGATTGATGAGTTGATCTTGCAAATACAGAAGAAAGGCTCAAATAATCTTGCAATCATCTCTTGAATGATTTTGCTTTAGTCTGAAGCAGGTGAACGATCAAACTTTGGTTGGATGAACTCTATTGTGGAGACTGTTCAGGCTATGGAGGGATTTCACGTACAGCTGTTTGAGGGAGGAAGAATGGGTTGCTGGAGCGTGAAAGGGTAGATAGTAAAGAGTGTAGCTCGAGTGCGTGAGGTATTCGGCAGAGGAAGCTCGTAGAAACAAAAACAAATCCCGCCAGTAAGGTTTTTATAAGCTTTGTTTTAACGACGAGAGGCGTTGGAGGCCAGCTACACTTGAAACGACGGGTTGACTAACGGTACGAGGAAGAGCTCGACAAAACGAGGTATGGCATTAACGGGCATTTAATTGGATTTGAGACTTTTCCCTATTTAGTTCCTGAGCTTGTTAAAATTTTATCAAGTTAAAACCTATATTAGTAATTTGTCGACGCTGCATTAATTTAGAAATGACATGGATGGTTCGATTGGTCTAAAATTGCCTCGGTTTACTTATTACCTCGTTTTGCATGTTTTTTTTATTAGCGTGTTTTGCTCCGTTTAACATGCTGATCTCAGCGGATATCAAAATTAGACAAATTAATAATGCATGTAAGGTATTTTCGTTGTTTCGAACACAACGACGCAATCCGTTTGTCAATCAGACATCGTTTGAGCAATGCCGAGGAAAATTTTTATATGGGGCCGCCTCAATTGGCGTGCACAACCTCAATTGCACAAATTGACAGTGCATTTAGGGTATTGTCGTTGTTTCGAACACCATGACGCAGTCCGTTTCACGATCGGACGTCATTTGGGTAGAGTCGGGCAAACTTTTCTTGAAATTCGTGCTTTACCTCGGGATTCGTGCCACCAATCTTGATGATCCAAATTGAACAAACATAATGTAATTTTTTAGAGGTTAACAATATTTCGGATGCAATGATGAAGTCTGTTCGTCGATCCAACGTCGTTTGATCAGCTTTGCACTTTAATTTTGGGTGTCGATCATTCCTTTTAACCGATCTCATCTGATTCGATCATGAGGGACCTCGATTTAATAAAATTCGATGTCCTGATCGCAACGACGCCATCCGTTTGGAAATCAGATGTCATTTGATCCTTCAAATGACACGTGGCGCTAAGGCGCGTATCGCTTTACTCACCAGTTTGGTCCTTTCGCATGTGATTTGATGTGTCGGGGTCAACAAATACCACCCAACAAATGTGGTACGCGTTCATAGCGTATCACGTTTGTTGTAACGTTGTTTGACCCTGTAGATCTCCAAATATTTATTTTGGATGTCACACCGAAAGTTTTCATTTTGTGGATCTCCAAAGCTTCTTTAGTTGTCACACTAAATGTCTTTCTTGGCTAATATCCATTGGTATGCATTGATATTGATGCTCAAAGGTCAAGCGTTAAAATTGAAAATCTTACAGCACGAATGATAATGGTTTGTCGAGTTAGTTGACGGTCGTTCGTAGTCCCCTTCATTTTTTTATAGCATTTACTATTATTATTATAACTGCTTTTTAACTCACTTTTATTTTCTCCTTGTGCAGGATATGTTCCATTGACAGAGACCTGACGATCTTCCATCAGGTGAGCCTAGTGAGGCTGCCATCTAGGATGCGATCGACAAACAGGATCCTTATGGCAGTGCTGAAGTTCGAGACAGACTAGAGCAGCACCAGGATATGCTGCGGGGGCGAGATGTTTTCCATAGTTTCTTTGCCCGCTCCCCTTACTTCCAGAGCTTTCTAGGGATTCTGTTGCTTTTGAGAACCCGGACAGCTGGGTCACTAGTCTCAAACTACAGTGCGGAGAGTACCACCCGCTGGAGAGTTCCATTACACCACTGAGTTGGGGGACTTGCGACGTTTTGGAGCCAGCAGCCGATGTAGCAGAACCTGTTGGGCAGTCGAGACTTCTTGGTCATCGGCAATTATAGTTAGCACCCTTGGAGTGGCCGAGAGACTCCATAGTTGGGCAGGTGCAGAGTCCGGCCAGGGGTTACGTTTGTTGAGCACGCTACGTTTTTCAGGCACACAGAGGTACACTACAAGTAGCGGGGATTTACGAGGCAATTTACGCCTCGCTGTTTGACTACGGGCGCCTTCCTCCATCTTGGGTCCGAGGTTTAGTTGAGTTCTGGGACTCATACAGAGGTACTTGCTGGATCGGAACAGAGGAGTTCATGATCACTCTTTCAGACCTCCATGCAGTATCCGGGCTACCAGTTTTTGGTCACCATTTCGAGGAGTGCATCCCTCGGGATGAGCAGTTGTTTCAGCGGGTCCTTTCAGCTAACAGTGACAAGAGAGTGAGGTTAGTACTGCCAGATGTTTACCCGATTGCTTTGCAGCACTACAGGCAGACAAACAGGGCATCAGGTTTGTCACTGCGTGCCAGAGCTTCCATGTCTGTGGATATTTGGATCCGCAGTTTTCTTCAGGAGAGTCACCTGTCTACTATTGGAGTTTCACTGCACGACCCTTTTGGATTTGATTTGCAATTTGGTACACCGTTGTCAGAGGAGACGGCTGAGCCCACCTCTCTTCTAATCGTGCTTTCCCAGGGTTATCAGGTATCAGAGAGGACTTGCTTTTGGTTGGGTTTTTGGCCACTTGGCTCTGCACCTTCGTACTCCCATTCAGGATAGGCTCCTTGAGGTGCAGTGTTCTCTTAGCAACCAGCCAGTTAGCACAGGGGCAGAGGCTGTCGCTTGCTCCAATTATACTGGCCAAAGTTTACAGAGTTCTACGCACCCTTTCTGAGGCAAGTTCTCTTAAGGTACGTGACCCAGTTTTGCCGTGGCAGTATTTGTACGCGTGAGTCCACTTGCACGTTCGTAGTGTTTTTTCCTGTTTAGAGACTTCTGACTATTTTTTTCAGAGGGGATACCTTATAGTTCTTCAGTTGTCTCATGCGTTCTCTACCTTTGAGTTAGAGAGGATCCGTCCTTTCTTCTTTGGCCCATAGTTGGTTACAGACATATTCGCAATAGTGCACCAACCAGACACTTAGTTTATCACCACACCAGAGGGGTACCGTCTCTGTTTAAAATTGCGCAATAAGAGGCGCGCCTCTGCGCAATTTGACCCAAAACCGCCTCGAGGCTTACGCAATTCCTCTCCTGGCAGAGGCGTACGCCTCACTTGGACTGAGGCGCGCCTCAGAGGCGCAATTACACAATTCTGGCTGAGGCGTACGCCTCAAATATATGCTCAGTACTGCTCAGTACATGCTCGGTATCGCTCAGTATATGCTCGGTATAGCTAGGTATTTGCTCGGTACTGCTAGGTATATGCTCGGTACCGCTCAGTATATGCTCAGTATAGCTAGGTATTTGATCGGTACTGCTAGGTACATGCTCGGTACTGCTCAGTATATGCTCGGTACAGCTAGGTATTTGATCGGTACTGCTAGGTACATGCTCGGTACCGCTCAATACCGCTAGGTACATGCTCGGTATTGCTAAGGAACATGCTCGGTACCACTCGGTATCTTCCCATAAAAACAACTTACGAACTTCAAAAATAAATAGAATTTCAAAATTACTCTTATAATAAAATTTTGTACAGCTAGGTATTTGATCGGTACAGCTAGGTATTTGATCGGTACAGCTAGGTCGAACCCCGCCAGGGGGCAGCGCCCCCTTGGACCCCCGGCAGTCCGGCATATTGTTCTATTCACCATCTTTAGTAATAGTTGTTAGTGTTAGTCTACTTCTTCATGAGTGCATGCTTTGATTGGAAGACATTGGACTCTATAGGAGAGGAGGAAGGGGTGAGAAGATTCCCTTGAAGACCCATTTAGTGATGGGACATGATTAGATTTTATATGTTCTTTCTTAATGGTACTTTAGGAGTTTTGATAGACTAATATTTTGTGGTTTTGTACTTTGGGACATGATTTTATTGCATCTATTTTCTTACTTTCTCATAATTTTAATTGTCATTTAGATATTTTTATTGTATGATAGAATCTTACTATTTTTTACTTGCTAAACCCTTAAATTCTCATTTACGCAATTCTTCGTCGGTGAGGCTTACGCCTCACAACGCCTCGAGGCTTACGCCTCGCCTCACGGACGAAAAATGCCTCGAGGCTTATTTACACAATTTTAAACCTTGGGTACCGTTATAGTGGATAGGATTAACCACAGAGGCAGACGCACACTACTGCTCTGTGGACAGAGTTTAGCAGTTACTGAGTACTTCCTCAACATACATCCTAGCTGTTTGTATTATAGAGCAGGTGCTATGTGACATTGAAGGGCTATCAGCCCAACAGGGTGGCCAGACAGTTCGGGTACTCTCAGGCTACACCTTTTGACGGTCGGCCAGTTGTTTCTGGAGTCACAGATGTTTTACGCATGGAGAGCATACAACAAAAGACCCGTTTATTTACAGCAACAGTGACCTGGCTGCACTTGCTCAGGCTTGGTACTAGTTCCAGTTTTCTTTTGGCCCAGCCTTGTAGTTCTACCGGCATCAATTTTATATAGCTGACTTGGGTGCAACTGTCTTTTGGTCCTGCTCTGGAGCACGGTGCTAGGAGGTACGAGAGCAGAGTACGGGGACTTAGGTCGTCTAGAGAATCTAGACCTCGCCGGGGCTTTTTAGATGCCACTTTTGACAGAGGTACTTCTCTACACTTTTCTCCCATTAGTTATTAATTTGATTGAATATTTAGTACTTAGTTTGCTCTTGATACATGGACAGATACTGAGGCCCATACTACTGCTGGAGTCATAGTTCCTTCTCCGGCTAGAGCTTCAAATGTGGCAACCAAGCCACATCATGCCGAGACTGCCAGGCCCTCACGCAGACGTGTAGGCTCCCAGCGTACTTCATCTTCTCGGATGTCCGTAGACGTTCACACATTACTCAGAGATTCCGGTGAGAGTTCACAGAGACCAAGGAGAACAGACTTTACCGGCTACAGTACGTTAGATCCCCTGGATGACTTCTCTTTTCCGGTGTACCCTTATGGGTCTTTCTGTCTTGGGGAGTCTTCAAGGGCCGGTGCAGGCTTTCTTTCTGAGTTTCTTGAGACACCGTCGTACACACCAGCGACCTTAGATCTGGTACCTGCGGAGTTTTCTTTCTTTCCTGAGTGTCCCCAGACTGACGCTGCGGACCCTTCTTCTGTTCCTGCTAACTACTCCGCTGACACTGCGAGCCCCTCAACAAGTACGTGTTTGTCTTAAGTTTATTCATTTTGATGCATTATAATATTATCTGTCATCAAATTGATTGCTTGTGATTTTTCGTGCAGTGCCTGAGGGGTCTGACTATACTTCGAAGATTCTCAGCCACGTTCCTTTATCTCCGACCTCCATGACCACTGAGATGTGCAGTCACTTGGTGCAGCTTCTGAGGAAGTTAGTCTCTAGCATTGACCCAAGGTCTCCAGAGTTTTGGCACGACTTTTCTTCTACCGCCAACCAACTCCTTAGCCTACTTGTCTAGTATGGGGTAAGCACCACTGAGTTACTTTTTTGGGAGGTGGTGTGCCGCGAGGCGGAGTTCTGCATCTAGCAACTGAGCTCCCTCTCGATCACACGGTCCACAGTTACACTTCCACAGCTAGATGGGGTGGTTGTCAGTTGCAGAGCGAGAGCTGATGGCGCTCACGACCAACAAGACCATAGTACAGAGGCTCTGAGTAAACACCGTTAGAATTTTTCTTACATGGCTCAGAAGGTAGACAGGCTAACAACCCGTTTGAAAGACCTCTGGAGGGATTTCAGGCAGGCCATGTCTCGGAGACTTCACGTACAGGAGAGACATAGCCGACAGGATCGTCTCATCAAAAGGGAGGAGCAGCGTCACAGATCTTTGCAGCATGAGGTATTGGAGGCAGACTCTTCACTAGTACGGGCCGTGGAGAAGTTTCAGATTTTGGCTGGGATCACTAACAGGATGGAGAAGTTACGGGCTCGCCTCTTCTAACACATCCTCATTTGTTGTTTTTTTTTCTGTAATTCTTGTAGCGTCTTGAGTCTCCATGTACTTGTACCTCATGATGATTATTATACATATATGGAGGACCCTTTTATTTTTTTTCAGTATTTCTTTTTTTTTTGTACTCTGAGCTGTATTTAACCGTGTGATGAAGTTGTACTCTTTTTTTGTACTAAAACTCAAGCTCATAGTACAGCTTCATCACACGATTAAATACAGCTCAGAGTACAAAAAAAAGAAACACTGAAAAGAAAAAAAAAGGTCCTCCATATATGTATAATAATCATCATGAGGTACAAGTACATGGAGACTCAAGACGCTACAAGAAGTACAAACAAAAAAATAACAAACGAGGACGTGTCAGAAGAGGCGAGCCCGTAACTTCTCCAGCCTGTCAGTGATCCCAGCCAAAGTCTAAAACTCTGACTGAGCGATCTGAAACTTCTCCACGACCCGTGCTAGTGAAGAGTCTGCCTCCAGTACCTCCTGCTGCAAAGATCTGTGACACTGCTCCTCCCTTCTAATGAGACGATCCCGTCGACTACGTCTCTCCTGTACGTGAAGTCTCCAAGACATCACCTGCCTGAAATTCCTCCAGAGGTCCTGCAAACGGGTTATCAGCCCGTCTACCTCCTGAGCCATGTCAGAAGAACTCTGACGGTGTCTCCTTAGAGCCTCTGCACTATGGTCCTGCCGGTCGTGAGCGCCATCAGCCCTCGCTCTGCAACTGGCAACCACCCCATCTAGATGTGGAAGTGTAACTATGGACCAGGTGATCGAGAGAGAGCTTAATTGCCAGATGCAGGACTCTGCCTCGCGACACACCGCCTCCCAAAAAAGTAACTCAGTAGTGCTCACAACATACTGGGGAAGTAGGCTAAGGAGTTGGTTGGCGGTAGAAGAAAAGTCATGCCAAGACTCTGGAGATCTTGGGTCAATGCTGGAGACTAACTTCCTCAGAAGCTGCACCAAGTGACTGCACATCTCAGTGGTCATGGAGATCCGAGGAAAAGGAACGTGGCTGAGAATCTTCGAAGTATAATCAGCCCTCTCAGGCACTGCACGAAGAATCACAAGCAATCAATATGATGACAGATAACATGGTTTAAAATTGCGCAATATGAGGCTCGCCTTGAGGCCCGCCTTTGATCAATTCCAGTAAAAAACCCCTCGATGCTTACGCCTCGAGCTTTTGTTATGAGGCTTGCGCCTTAACTTGGTTGAGGCCCGCCTTAAGGCCCACCTCACCTCACTGGCATGAGGCTTACGCCTCACGCTATATATATTAAAACTTACAGAAATCTTGAAGTAAATACCCGACATTGGACTCTATAGGAGAGGAGGAAGGTGAGAGAGCAGTTCATTGTAATGATGATTCAAATGAAGAACCCCTTAGTGATGACAGTACTGATGATTTATGAGTTCTTATGTGATATGTCATTGCTATTTATTTTTAGAAATTGGAATTATATGTTAATGAAAAGAATACTGGGATTTGGGAAAGATAGAATTTTGAGATGAACTATATTTCATGTTGTCTTATTATTAAGATATTTTGATTTCACTTCATATCTTATGCTTTTTTATGTTTTATATTATTCACTCATTAGTATATAAAAAATTTATCATTTTATGTTTACGCAATCTTTTGATTTTGAGGCTTACGCCTCAAAACGCCTTGAGGCTTACGCCTCGCCTCACGAATGAAAAACGCCTCAATACCCGAATACGCAATTTTAAACATTGACAGATAATATTATAATGCATCAAAATGAATAAACTTAAGACAAACACGTACTTGTTGAGGGGCTCGCAGAGTCAGCGGAGTAGCCAGCAGGAACAGAAGAAGGGCCCGCAGCATCAATCTAGGGACACTCAGAAAAAAAAGAAAACACCGCAGGTACTAAGTCTAAGGTCGCTGGTGTGTACGACGGTGTCTCAAGAAACTCAGAAAGAAAGCCTGCACCGGCCCCTGAAGACTCCCCAGGACAGAAAGACCAGTAAGGGTACACCAGAAAAGAGAAGTCATCTGGAGGATCCAACATACTGTAGCCGGTAAAGTCTAATCTCTTCGGTCTCTATAAACTCTCACAGGAATCTCCGAGTAAAGTGTGAATGTCTACGGACATTCAAGAAGACGAAGTACGCTGGGAGCCTGCATGTCTGCGTGAGGGCCTGGAAGTCTCGACATGATGTGGCTCGGGTGCCACATCTAAAGCTCTGGCCGGAGAAGGAATTGCAACTTCAGCAGTAGTATGGGCCTCATTATCTATCCCTATATAAAGAGCAAACTAAGTACTCAATATTCAGTCAAATTAATAACTAATGGGAGAGAAAATGGTAGAAGAGTACCTCTGTCAAAAGTGACATCTGAAAAGCCCCGGCAAGGTCTCGATCCCCTAAACAACTTAAGTCCCCATACTCTACTCTCGTACCTCCTAGCACCGTGCTGCAAAGCAGGACCAAAAGACAGCCGCACCCAAGTCAACTATGTGAAACTGATGCCGGTAGAACTAGAAGGATGGGCCAAAAGAAAACTGAAACCCGTACCAAGCCTGAGCAAGTGCAGCCAAGTCACTGCTGCTGTAAAGAAATGGGCCTCTTGTGGTACGCTCTCCATGAGTAAAACATCTGTGACTCCAGAAAAAACTGGCCGACCGTCAAAAGTTATAGCCTGAGAGTACCCGAACTGTCTGGCCACCCTGTTGGGCTGATAGCCCTCTAATGTCATTATAGCACCTGCTCTATAACACAACCAGCCAGGACGTATGCTACGGAAGTACACAATAACTGCTAAACTCTGTCCAAGGAGCAGTAGTGTGTGTCTGCCTCTATGGTCAATTCTATCCACTATAACGGTGCCCTTCTGGTGTTGTGGTAAACTAACAGTGCTGACTGGTGCACTAAAGCGAATCTGTCTGTAACCAACTGTGGGCCAAAGAAGAAAAGACGGATCCACTCTGACTCAAAGGTAGAGGACGCCTGAGACAATTGAAGAACTGTAGGGTATCCCCTCTAAAGAAAGTAGTCAGGAGTCTCTAAACAGGAAAAAACACCCAGAATGTGCAAGTGGACCACACGTACAAGTACTGCAACGGCAAAACTGGGTCACGTGCCTCAAGGGAACTCGCCTCAAAAAAGGTGCATAGAACTCTATAAACTCTGCCTGTACAACTGTAGCAAGTAAGAGCCTCTGCCCCTGTCCTAACTGGCTGGCTGTTAAGAGAACATTGCACCTTAAGGAGCCTGTCCTGACTAGGAGTACAAAGGTGCAGAGCTAAGTGGCCAAAAACAAGTCATCTCTGACACCTGATAACCTTGGGAAAGCACGATCAGAAGTAGAGATGGGCTCAGCTGTCTCCTCTGACAAGGGTGTACCAAACTGCAAACCAAGTCCAAAAGAGTCGTGTAGTGAAACCCCAACAGTAGACAGGCATGGAAGCTCTAGCACGCTGTGACAAACCTGATGCCCTGTACATCTGCCTGTAGTGCTGTAAAGCAATCGAGTAAACATCTGGCAGTACTAACCTCACTCTCCTGTCACCGTAAGCTGAAAGGACCCGCTGAAACAACTGCTCTTCCGGAGGGATGCACTCCTCGACATGGTGACCAAAAACTGGTAGCCCGGATACTGGCTGGAGGTCTGAAAGAGTGATTGTGAACTTCTCTGCTCCGATCCAGCAAGTACCTCTGCCTAAGTCCTAGAACTCAACTAAACCTCGGAACCAAGAGGGAGGAAGGCGCCCGTAGTCAAACAGCGAGGCGTAAACTACCCCGTAAATTCCCACTGCCTGTAGTGTACCTCTGTGTGCCTGAAGAACGTAACGTGCCCAACAAACGTAACCCCTGACCAGACTCTGCACCTGCCCAACTGTGGAGTTTCTCGGCCACTCCAAGGGTACTGACTGTAATTGCTGATGAACAAAAAGTCTTGACTGCCCAACAAGTTCTGCTACATCGACTGCTGGCTCCAAAATGTCGCAAGTCCCCCAACTCAGTGGTGAAATGGAACTCTCCAGCGGGTGGTACTCCCTGCACTGTAATCTGAGACTAGTGACCCAGCTGTCCGGGTTCTCAAAAGCAACAGAATCCTAGAAAGCTCTGGAAGTAAGGGGGAGCGGGCAAAGAAACAATCGAAAACATCTCGCCCCCGCAGCATATCCTAGTGCTGCTCTAGTCTGTCTCGAACGTTAGCACTGCCATAAGGATCATGCATGTCGATCACATCCCAGATGGCAGCCTCACTAGGCTCACCTGGTGGAAGATCGTCAGATCTCTGCTAACGGAACATCTCCTACACAAGGAGAAAATAAAAGTGGGTCAAAAAGCAATAATAATAATAATAGTAAAAGCTATAAAAAAATGAAGGGGACTACGAACGACCGTTAACTAACTCGACAAACCATTATCATTCGAGTTGTAAGATTTTCAAATTTAACATTTGACCTTTGAGCATCAATATCAATGCATATCAATGGATATTAGCCAAAAAAGACATTTAGTGTGACAACCAAAGACGCTTTGGAGATCCACAAAATGAAAACTTCCAGTGTGACATCCAGAATAAATATTTGGAGATCTACAGGGTCAAATAACGTTACAACAAATGTGATACGCTCTGGACGCATACTACATTTGTTGAGGAGCATTTGCTGACCCAAACACATCAAACCACGTGCGAAAGGACCAAACTGGTGAGTAAAGTGATACGCGCCTTAACGCCATATGTCATTTGAAGGATCAAATAACCTATAATTGCCAAACGGATGGCGTCATTGCGATCAGGACATCGAATTTTACTAAATCGAGGCCCCTCACGATCGAACCAGATGAGATCGATCGAAAGGAATGATTGACACCCGAAATTAAAGCGCGAAGCTGATCAAATGACGTTGGATCGACGAACAGACTTCATATTTGCATCTGAAATGTTGTTAACCTTTAAAAAATACATTTTGTTTATTCAATTTAGATCATCAAAATTGGTGGCACGAATCCCGAGGCAAAGCACAAATTTCAAAAAAAGTTTGCCCGACTCTACCCAAATGACGTCCGATCGTGAAACGGATAGCGTCGTTGTGTTCGGAACACGGACAATACCCAAAATGCACTGTCAAATTGTGCAAATGAGGTTGTGCACTCTAGTTGAGGTGGCCCCATAAAAACATTTCCCTCAGCATTGCTCAAACGATGTCTAATTGACAAATGGACTGCGTCGTTGTGTTTGAAACAACGAAAATACCCTAAATGCATTATTAATTTGTCTAATTTTGATATTCACCGAGATCAACACGTTAAACGGAGCAAAAAACACAAATAAAAAACACGCAAAACAAGGCAATAAGTAAACAGAGGCAATTTTAGACCAATCGAACCATCCCTGTCATTTCTAAATTAATGCAGTGCCGACAAATCATTAATATAGTTGTTAACTTGATAAAATTTTAACAAGCTCAGGAACTAAATAGGGAAAAGTCTCAAATCCAATTAAATGCCCGTTAATGCCATACCTCGTTTCGTCGAGTTCTTCCTCGTACCGTCAGTCAACCCGTCGTTTCAAGTGTAGCTGGCCTCCAACGCCTATCGTCGTTAAAACAAAGCTTAAAAAAACCTTACTGGTGGGATCTTTTTTGTTTCTGCGAGCTTCTTGTGCCGAATACCTCATGCACTCGAACTCCACTCTCCACTATCTACCATTTCACGCTCTAACAACCCATTCTTCCTCCCTCAAACAGCTGCACGTAAAATCCCTCCATAGCCTGAACAGTCTCCACAACAGAGTTCATCCAACCAAAGTTTGATCGGTCACCTGCTTCAGACTAAAGCAAAACCATTCAAGAGATGATTGCAAGATCATTTGAGCATTTATTCTGTATTTGCAAGATCAGCTCATCAATCCGAACTAATAATCTCAGATCTGTTGTAGTTTCGTCCAGCCTCCTCTACCTGTGTTGGCGAACTGAGTTAGCCTCCTCCACCTATCCAACCACGCTAAGCCTCAACCTGCTCACAGCTCCAAATCATAAATCCTCTTTGTTGTAAGGACCGCACTTCCTTTCTTCTGTTCCATGTTGAAACTGAGCACGACCTCACAAACCTCACAAGTTTTACTTCTATGTCCGTCCCTTTCCTGGTCTGCCAAATCCAACCCAAACCACCTTCATCTCCTTCACCCGTCTGATTCCATGCAAGCAAGCTGTCAAACTCTCCAGGCCGTATACAAGAGGATCCTGGATAACAAGAAGTCCTGTTTCCTCACCAGCTATTGCGTAAATACCATTCCTCCTCCCCTTCCACGAGCTTGCTTCAAATTGTAGTTGAATTTTCTTTAAAAGGCAGAAATCTGATTTGTTTATACCGTCACCTGTTCCACCTACACGTTGAACTCGTTTTTCACGTTTCAATTGAAGCCTCCAAAGCTAGCTGTAGGTCCACGAGAAAGACTGTCAAGATTCCTGTTTGCTAGACTCCACTCATTTTTTTTGTGTAAAAGCTGCCACCTGCATCAGACCGTATTAAAACAGTCTTGCCTAGCTCAATGTATCAATACTTACTCATAAGCTCCACACTCCAGACTTACAACAGCCCTCATTCAGGCCTCCAAACTATTCTATAGAACCATCAATTGTAGCAGCCCATCTCCCAAAGGCTTGCTTCAAAAGTTCAACACTTCGATAGCCCAAGGTTCACTCTACCACAAGCTCAAGACAGCACTAATTCATCTTAATCCTAAGCAACGATTTGACTCACCAAGTTCAGTCCAAAAAACTTGCAACTGGCCCACCAAAACCCATTGCAAAGCAGCCCATTAAAACCCCACCTAATCAGCTCACCACACTTGAATCCTTCCTCCAAAACATAGCCCAAAAAGCCCATTTCTCCATAGTCCAAACAAGCACCTTAGTCATAGGTCCACCAAAACAGCCCACCTCCAAACAAAAAAGAAGCCCACATACATTTCTCCCTTCATTCACTTAGTTTATTTCAAGCTTCAAACCACAACCCATTGCTCTTTACAGAATCACCATCTGTAATTTTTTTTTGTGAATATCAATTATTATTGCTACCTAATGAAGTTAATGTTACTGATATTTCTATTAGTGTATATTGTTAGATAAATGTATTTATATATATGTATAGATGTACATGTGTATATATGTGTGTGTGAGATTTTCATTTGTTTAAATACACATGCATATGTATTTTCTTTTGAAAAAAAAAGGGGGAATGAATAAGAATTTAAAAAAAAGAAGAAAAAGAAAGAAAAAAATGTTACAAAAAAGAAGAATTATGTGATCCCTCTCTTACCTTGGTGTGCGTGTCGAGCCGGCAAACCGCCCATACACGCTTTTCTCTAGCGTGGTGGGAAGGGAACCCAGCGCGACACCTACGACGAGGTAGGTAAGCGACCCATCGGCTCCAAAATCTTGTTCTCGACATTCGTGTTGAGCAGGCAAACCGCTCATACACGCTTTTCTCTAACATGGTGGGATGGGAACCCGGTGAGACACCTACGACGAGATCGGGATATTCATAAGTACCCGCTCGCGGGGAAATGACTGTGTTTTCTTGCAACAGGTACCGAAGACCCATACACGCCTTTCTCTGGCGTGGTGGGGTTGAAGTTTTCATGGCCACGCTGTCCTTGTATGAGGGCACCTACCATACACGCTTTTCTCTAGCGTGGCGGGAGGCCCAGTTTTCCGTAGTTTTCCCCTAAACGGGAGAAACGTCGGAAGGCTGCCGAAATTTTCAATGAATTAGGGACCTGACTTGGACAATTTGAACTCAAATTTGGACTCTAATTTGAACAAATCAAAGGACTTTAACTCAAATTGAACTTTAATCAGATAATGAAACATGAACTCAAATCGAACCCAAACTCAAGCTTGAACTTGAACTTGTAAACTTGAACATAGACTTGAATCGAACTCGAACTGAATGACAATGCACTGGATGCACATATTGGACCACAGGGGACTTGAATTTGTATTCGATTTGAACATCGAATAAAAGGAACAAGGACTTGAACATTTAAACTTGAGTCAAAACTTGATTTAGACCAAAGGAGACTTGGACTTGATTTGAACATTAAATGAACAGAATTTGAAAAGATTAATGAGAACTTGAGCCAAAATTCTAACATTTAACAATTAAGTTCATGAATTATAAGAATGGTAAAATCAAAAGAAAATGAACAAATAAGAAATGAATATGAATTATAAGCTTTGGCATGGAGTTTCTTTTTGAAAAACAATAATTGCCTTGTGATGATCACCTTGTTTAAAATTAAGATGTTGAGGATTTTAGTATCAAGTACACCATATAAATTGCGAATTGCTTTTAAAAAATAAAGAAACTTGTAAGTATCATTTATTTGCAAGTGACAAGAAGAGCTTGAAAGACATGGCTTGACTTCAAAGACATGACATAGAGACTTTTTAGGATCATGATAATTGACTTGTGATATTAGACACGACTCATTCCCAAGCAACAATCAGTAAGAATTATAAAAAATGGGGCAATGTACTTACAAGCAACATTAAAAAACTATAAGAAACTTGTAATGAGCAAATCCTCAAACATGAGCTTGCAAGTCAACATACCAAACTCTTGCAAGTACAAGTCATTCATAAATGATAATGAAATTCATGCAATGGATTGACTTGAGATAGTTGCAACGACTACAAGGATACATGATTGATATGATAATATCTTTATAGTCAATAGCATCACCTAAACAAGCAAATGGGATCTTGCAAATAATGAATGATTGAAAAGCATATGCAATTTGATTGTGAGTACATGATGGTGAGCAAATTTATCATGACAACTACAAGCTATTTCTAGAAGCAATGGAAGACTCGTGAAATAAACAAACATAAGGAATGCAATAATATCTTCATAGATGGTGTTATTATGCAAATGAGCAAGTGGAAAGTAAAATTCCAATGTGTATGAATAGTGGATAATGAACAGTAAACCGGCTCGCATTTTTCAATCTACCTACAAATGATTTATAAATGCTACGAAGGAGGGATTCTCTATGAATACATCAGTATGCTTATGAGTAGAAGGCAGAGATATATGACAAAGGCAATGACACTCCAATCAGTATGCTCATAATAAAAAACATGAAGCTTCCAATAAGCATTAGATACACTAATGCCAATCGAAATGTAAATGCTAGCGAATAATGCAAGAAGATGCATCATCTCCTATAAGCAAAGGAGATTCAACATATGTTGAATTGAAGGACATGACCTCTTTGAATAATTCAAAGAGAATACGGCTCTCATGCAATTTATATAGTGCAGTAGCAGACAAACACACCGGTCATCTACCAACAAAAGCAGAGGATACATAAAAAATGCAAATTTTTAAAGACTCGTTGTATACTCAGTATGTTATTCTCAACGAAATACAAAGTGATTACATCAAGTGCACACGTCATCGGATCCACAACTTCTATGCAAGCGGACATAAGACATTTAGATTACCCTTGCACGTGCACTGCAATTTGTATACACATAGGTACACACAGGGTAAATACAATCAAAACCCGCATGGGCCCCGGCGAGCGTGTTATTGGTACACACGTGACGTCTAGGGATGTTATGCGGGTCATCAAATTTAAACTCGATCCTCCTAAGCAGGAAAAAAGAGGTCGACAGGGTTTAATTATAAAATGCCCACAAACCTGCATGGGCCTCGGCGAGCGTGTTATTGGTACACACATGACGTCTAGGGATGATGCGCGGATTAATAAGTGAATTCAAGTTCGAACCCGATCCTCCTATACGGATCAATAGAAGTCGACAAGGTTCGAACCATCAAACAAATATACGGTCTCGTCGACCGGTATATTTTTTTAATACATTCATATTAGGTCTTCAAGGCCTATAATCAAGGGAATTCACTAATAAAGGCACAAAGTCTATGAAACCCGATCCCCAATCGACAAGTTGATAGGATTCAATCAACAAAGAAATAACCCCTCACACCCCGATGATGGCCGTGTTGAACAATAAATCTCAACCGGAGGGGTCCATTCCAAATACTCAAAATTCCATCCAAATACCCACAAAAATCCAAAACTTTAGAAATTAACAAAATTCAAAAATATTTAAAATTGAAATCAAACCATCAATCATTTAAAGCAAACTACATCCACCCTCCGCAACAGTTTGCCGAGTTGGACAAATCTGAAATATAATTTCAGCTCATATAGAGCCAAGTGCCTAGTCTAAAATATCACTATGATTCATTCTCAAACAATCTTATGCTAGTAAGGACGTGATACGTGTCCTTTAATTGGCGGTTTTGCCGCCAAATGGCGCTGCAGGATAAACGGTTATGGCCCGAGGCCCTCTGAACCGAGTGGTTTTGCCGCCAAATGGCACCACGAAATACCGGTTATACCCAGAGTCAATACGCTCCTTATTAGCATCAAATCCTTGAGATATGAACCAATAGGATATGATCAATATGACATAAATCTTTCTGTTAGCTAAGGTGGATTCAAATTTGTACCCTTAAACAAACATCCATCCCAAGTCTACAAGGTACCCTTAGACGAGGCAACCCATGGCTGCCGACACGGATCCTTCTGTCAGGTTGGTTCAACTACCTCATCTAACTAAGTAAACCAGGGACCATGATGGCCCGGGACGACGGAACCATGAAATCTTGATCGGGTCCATCATCCATTCCTCCACCATCCGCTTTAAGTGAAAGGTGGTGAAATTTCTATTTTAAATATCAAAACCTTCAAATTTCCAAATATCAATCATTCAAATTCCCAAATTTCCAAACCTCTAAACACCTCAAATCTCAATACCCAATGCTGCTACTATATGCCAGATAACACGTATTTTCTACATATCTGATTGAAGACTAGCCTTAATCGAAAGTTCTCTCTCGTGATAGAGAGGGTTAATTAACTATAGGGGCTTGCTCCTATAGGAAACCAGAACTCAGATCATAAAGTTCTCGCAAAATGAGGGTGAAATCTCTGGGTAGTGTCTTATATACAAATCCATCTGCCTTCCAAAATTTACCCCGAAACTTAATTCATTAAAACTTCCTCGCCGAAGATAAAAACAAACAAAGCGGCGGGGAGGCCGGGGCCGAATTTTCGGAGCCCACAGTAGTGAAGAAGGGGGTGAGAGATGTGAGAGAGATGGGTTAATTGGTTGTCGGCGAGATGAAAAGTTTGATGGTGAGGAGGTTTGGTGGTTGTTGATCGGCCATATGTGGTGAGAGGGAATATATATATATATATATATATATATATATATATATATATATATTAAAGTCATGATTATGACCTCTACTAAAAACATTTTGGGTGAGCTTCAATGACCTTTACAAAAAATTCAGCTCATTAATGCAAAAACTACTACTTTCCAGCTCATAATTTGAATTTAATTGAGTTTATTCCCCCTCTCTAACGGCCCTTTGATTTCCCCACCTAGCTCCCCTTCCTTGGCCCTTTGGTTTTCCCTGTCTAGTTGCCTTTTTTCCCTTCCCTGTATCTCTTCGTTTTTCCCTCCTGGTGCTGTTACCTGTGGCTGGTTCTTCTCCCTTGTTGGGTGATGGTTCCGGTCCCCTTTGAGCATCTTCGGTTTCTCCCATGGCTACTTATCTCGGGGCTACTTTTCCCTGTTCTTTGTGTTGCCTTTTTTGTGCTATTATGGAATTAATTTTGGCCTTTTTTGGGCTGTTGTTTCCAGACAGCTAGCTGGCCTTTCATTTCCCTTACCTGATTGGTTTATTTAGAGGTGTTTTATGGGCTGTTTGGCTTCCCTCTTTTCTCCTATAAATATTAGATGTTTTGTAATGAAAAATGATGTTATGATGCAATTTTTGGAGCAAAAAACCTCAGGGTTTTTTTTCTTTCTTGTAAAAGCTTGCAAGCTTGTTTCACTTCTCTTCGTCTTCCTCTAGGAAAGCTTGAGAGCTTGTCCTCTCTTCGTCTCAGGCTTCTTACCTCTTTCTTCTCGCCGCAAGCGACCAACCCATCTATATCTTTCGTCTCAAACAAAGACGTGCTCATTTAGGTGTTGTTTATGCTTGTGTTTGTAAGCATCAAAAGTTGTAAGTGTCTTTTTATGATATCAAAGGTGTATTTTGAGTATTTTCGTGTTATTTCTTATCATCCTAGGAATAGTTGTTTTTTCTTGCAAAAATTAGGGGCTTTTCCTAATTTTTGCTTGCATCAATTTGATATCAGAGCAAATGGGGGGTCAAAACATTTTGGGTGAGCTTCAATGACCTCTACTAAAAATTCAGCTCATTAATGCAAAAACTATTACTTTCAACTCATAATTTGAATTTAATTGAGTTTATTCCCCCTCTCTAATGGCCATTTGATTTCCCACCTAGCTCTCCTTCCCATGGCTCTGTTTCCCCTTCCTTGGCCCCTCAGTTTTCCCTATCTAGTTGCCTTTTACCCTTCCCTGTGTCTCTTCGTTTTTCCCTCCTGGTGCTATTACCCATGGCTGGTTCTTCTCACTTGTTGGGTGGTGGTTCCAGTCCCTTTTGTGCCTTTTCAATTTCTCCCATGGCTGCTTATCTCGTGGCTGCTTTTCCCTATTCTCTGTGTTGCCTTTTTGGGTGTTGTTATGGAATTAATTTTGGCCTTTTTTGGGTTGTTTGGCTGTTGTTTTTGGACAGCCAGCTGGCCTTTCATTTCCCTTACCTGATTGATTTATTTGGAGGTGTTTTATGGGCTGTTTGGCTGCTCTCTTTTCTTCTATAAATAATAGATGTTTTGTAATGAAAAAAAATGTTATGATGCAATTTTTGGAGACAAAAACCTTAGGGTTTTTCTTCTTTCTTGAAAAAGTTTGCAAGCTTGTTCCACTTCTCTTCGTCTTCCTCTAGGAAAGCTTGCGAGCTTGTCATCTCTTCGTCTCAGGCTTCTTATTTCTTTCTTCTCGCCGCAAGTGACCACCCCATCTGTATCTTTCGTCTCAAACAAAGAAGAGCTCCTTTAGGTGTTGTTTATGTTTGTGTTTGTAAGTGTCAAAAGTTGTCTTTTTTATGATATCAAAGGCGTATTTTGAGTATTTTCATGTTATTTCTTATTATCCTAAGAAGAGTTGTTTTTGCTTGCAAAAATTAGGGGCTTTTCCTAATTTTTGCTTGCATCAACTCATTTAACGCACTTCAATTCTTCACACAACTAGACCCATCAATGCCTTCATTAGCGAGCTCCTATCACATCTTTCGAAGTTTACATAGAAATGGATGGAGAGCTGTGGTTGAAGGTTGTTAGAGCATGGAGAAGAAAACTGAAGAGGAGATTGAGATGCTGAGCAGTGTTGGCTACTGAGGTTGATGGAGATCAATAGCAAATTTGGAGTTGGGATTTGACAATTGTGGCTAAGAGGGAGGGATGCAAGTGCAATGGTGCGAGTTATATCAATAGAAGTATTTGGTAGGATTTACCTTAAACTTATAGGTCTCCTGTGTTCCTCTTCCCTTTAGCACATCGTCAACCACTTAAGCCTTCTCTAGCAAGTTCTATCACGACTCTCTCACGGCTTTGTCATCAAGGGTTTTAGGAATGAGTAGGAGAGGAAAGGAGAAAATAGGAGAGCGGAAGAGATTTTTAAGAGAGAGAGAGAGAGAGAGAGGGGCAGGAGAGTACATGCAGGTAAGGGAGATGAGGGTTTAGCGAGGGAGGCGAGAACTAGAGATAGCGGTCAACAAGATGAGCGTTTTGCAAGATTTTCTTTTCTTTTGATTTTGATTTTTTTTTTGCAAGAGCAGGACAATGAGATTTGAGGTGGCATGGACTATGGAAGAATAAGATTGCTATGAATATATAGAGTTTATCTGATTTTGGGGCTTAAGGACATGTGTTGTAGCTTTGATTTTTTTAATTAAATTTAATTAGGTAGAAAAAAATTTAGTGTAAATTGACTCTAGAATAATTTTTTCATCACTCATGCACGTCAAAATCTCATTCTCATCTCACATGCGTGCAAAATATTTAAACGTCTCAAGCATCAACCAAGGAAATATGAGTGTACTTTTTAGGCAATTTTGATGGTATAGACACATTGGTGCAGTTTATTTTACAGAACAAGCAAAGATTAACTGGTTTTCATACCTATGATGTGTTTCGGATTGGACTTGCATCACGTTGCGTTCATTGAGTCGGATCATGGCATATGTATCAAAGTCAACAAAAGGGTTAACATTTACTAACTACATTTACTTTACTATCTCATTGCTTATAATTGTTGCATATTCAATTCACATGATAGATATGTTCACATTTTTGACCTAGAATAGGCCGGTAATAGGTTTCGGCCTTGTTGATATATTGCTTTCATTTTGTTGCAACAGGAATTCTTGCCCGGTTCTTATTAGAAACTTGTTATCATTCATTTCCTTGATTTAAATGCAAAACTGTATTGCTTAACTAAATTTCCCAGGTTATGCCATGTGGTTTTAGTGTTAGACCATCATATCAATTGTTATCAAGGTGTGCTGCTTGCTATACTAGGGATTTAACAAGGTTCCTAATTTATGACACTAAAATCTAACTGAAATTTTATATTAAAAAAAAAGTTATGCTTTATTAACTCTGAATGAAAAAACCAGAAGGTTGACTTACAATCCATAAGTTTTAAGCATCATTTGATAATGAACGAATAAAGGGTGTGAAGAATGAAGGAAAAAGGACCTTAAAAAATTACTTGCTTTCCTTAAGTTGTCAAACAAGCAAAATTTTGTACTGAAGTCAGCATACAAAATAGTTTTCTTGTCCTATAATCATGTAACAATTCCAGTAGTATGACAAAATATCTATGAGATATAGCTAAGTGTGGATCGGTTAATTAGGTTCAATTGTACAAAATCAACAGATATGTAATATGAAGAAATTCATTCGTAAGTTGGCTTACAAAAGTTACATACCATGGCCATAGGAGAAGTTATAACTTCTGGAATAGGTTCTGTAGTATCACCAATGCCAAGGGTTATCACTTGTGCATCAGGATACTTTGAAATGTGGGCTGCTCTTCTTCTGGCGATCTGAACATTATCAAATAAGAAGAAAAACGGTTCAATCAAACAGTACCGAGAGCAAGACCAACGAAGTAAATGTTCATCAATTGCACCAAGGTGAAAGACAATGAAACTATTTAACAATGCATAACACATCCACTACTCAATATTAACCATTTGACAAATCCATCAAAATTTGAGATTATGTGGGTGTGCCATCAAAATTTGAGATTTTGTGGATGTTCATATGTGGATGGATACAGAGAGTGGGATCAATGAGGATTACGACATTTTCTGGACATATTTGTTTTGACATTTCTAACTCATGTAAGATTCACAAAATTGAGCATATTGATCCACACTTCAAAAGTATTAAGAATAAATTTCACAAAATTTTACATTAATCAGCAAATGCATCAAGCACATAAACTTATCACCTTTATAGGCAGTAGAGTTAGTAAAATTAGCAATCATCTCAGTTCAAAATGAATTACTAATCCAATCTCATTAAATTTTTGTCATTTTTTGGCCTATTTTGAGTGCTGTCAATAATTTTGGTTTTCAAAAATCTAGAATAAGTTCTATAGCGGATGAGATTTCTGGTCCATCAAAGAGGCAATTTTATGTGGAGAATGGACACTTTCAGCAAAAAAGAGTATTCTACATCCCCACTCAGCCACCATTATCAAAATTATAAAAAAAGAGTACTGGGATTTTCTTTGACATTGCCAAATAGACTGTTAAATATAAACTAAATTTTAATTAACAATTATCAAATATAAAAATTTATTAATCTTCAGAAATAAACTCTTCTGCTAGGATATGCTTATTAGTAATCAAATCATTGAAAAAAACTCTTTAAAACACAGAATTGTAGAAAAAAAAATTTGTTGGAGATAGAGAAAATGATGTATATAGAGGAAAAGAACTTCAATAAGATGTATATCCAAACAAACATCCATTCACAAATATAGGATAGAAATATAGTGATATCCATCCTGAAATATGGCATTAACACAAAAGGAGTAATCCTCTTCAAATATTTATTTTAAAAATTATTAATATCATAAAACTAAATGTTAGTTTAGCTAAACCTATTTTTTGTGCAACAAAGAAATAGTTGAATTTATGAAATGAAAAAAAAATCCCCACGATCCTCTCCTTGCACTGACTATGCTCGCCTTGCTCGCGCGCCCTCGCCACACTCGCATGCTTCATCCCAACACATCTCTCTCCTTCCATAAGGCGTGCACTCATGCTCCCTCACCATGCTCCAGTGCTTAGCCCCCTGCGCTCATGAATTGCACTCAGTTTTCCTTCTTGTGATATGGCTCTATGTGCGCATATTAGGCATTATGTGTAGTCACTTATGCATCACTAGCTTGGGTTGTAACGCTTGTTTCGACCTGGTTCACCTCTTATAAATTCTGCACTAATTCTAACACCTAGTGTCGGGCCACCACAATCCCTCTAGCTCTAGATCTTTCCTCAACATCTATTACATCTATTTCACCAATTGCGCCTCAAATACAATCATGTTTTGAT
The DNA here is from genome assembly GCA_019514585.1 of Dendrobium officinale. Classification (NCBI taxonomy): domain Eukaryota; kingdom Viridiplantae; phylum Streptophyta; class Magnoliopsida; order Asparagales; family Orchidaceae; genus Dendrobium; species Dendrobium officinale. The sequence continues at coordinate 63,221,833 of CM033688.1, read as the reverse complement.
ACTCCCATTGCTGCTCCTTATCCTAGGGCTTCTCCCACTATAAGATCTCCTTTTAGAGTGCTCCTCAATCTTTTGATGAGGTTGCTAGGACAATATGGGACCTAGTCCTATCTCAAATTCCTCTCATTTCCCCCCACACATTTTCAACAAGGGACTGCAACTTCTCATCACAAGTTGTCACCCCCCTTTCAAGGTAAGCTTGCTCTTATATTATATGATGATACCTTTGAGTTGGCTTTACCTTTTTCTCTCTCCCTTATTTGCAAGTTTTCTTGGGGCCATCCCAGTATGATGAGTTTTTCACATATTTATGGTTGATATACAGACTTATTGATTATTTTCATGTTCTTATTAAGCAATCCTAAGAATCAGACTACTCAAGGCTCTTTTCTCGAATAACATACCATGTGGATAGGTTATTAATATGTATGCTTAAGCAGACACCTCATTTTGATTGTTTTGAGAAACCGCATGTATTCAAGTTTGAATTATTTTTCCACATATATGAATTCATTACTTCACTCAGTCAATTTTATCCTCACTTAGCTCAATTTTTTACAAACCAGTTCAGTGGATGCTGCTACTAACAAGCCGTCTAAACCATCCGTGGCTAGGGTATTGGTCAAAATGAATGTTACTTCTTCTCTAGAGAAAGCAATTTACATTGGATCCACATCTATTGGCTACTGGAAAAAGATTGAGTTTGATGGCACTTCTACTCATTGTTCTCATGCAAATATTGGGCCACAATTTCTCAAAAATACTTCCATGCACACCCAAAGCTACAAAATCCTAGAAATCTTGATAGCGAGGATATGTCATTAGATAAAAACCTTTCTTCTAATATCATGGTAGCAATTAGGATTACATGCAATCTAGTCTGAACTCAAAATATTGAACTAACATTGGACCATGTCTTGGAATCAATGCCTTCCTAGGTTGCTAGACCAACTATTATGATTGACCATGCACCTTTAGATGATTAATAATATAGACCCACCTGATGTTTTTTGCTCCTGATAATATTAATGTTGTTGGGGATATGGCACACACTCACTTTCTATTGCTTCTGATGTTAACATTTCTAGACATAGGAGCATATGAGAACAAGTTTCAAATTTTATGTGCCAAGAGGGGAGAAAAAAGAAAGCAAATTTATCACAACTCTTCATAATATTTGAGCCTTCAAGTTAGACATTTTTAATGAAAACCTTTGGGGCACTTGTCTTCTAGCTGTTAATTCACTCTTTATATGTTGGCCTTGTCAGTATATTTTATTTTGAGTTCTTTTCTTGATCGGGCAAATGTTTTACTATTTTTTCTTGCACTCTTTTCATTAATTGATAATAAATATTCTTTTGCTTTAAAAAATGTTGAATTTATAAAATAATAACAAATATGGAGTATGTCCTATGAAATAAAAAAACAGCTAAAAATAACAATTACTTTTATCGTAATATCAAAATTATCTTATTTATGACATTCAGACATTCATAACGCAAGTGCATATAAACAATAAAGTTGATTTCTAATGTGGTGCATTCTTATTTAATCATACTAGTCTTGAATTAATAATAAACTTTATTTGATAATTATTATATTTTTACCAAACTATTTGAATTTCGCATTCTAAAATAATTTTAAAAGAAATCATGTTCAAGTTACACTTGAACATGAAAATTCACATTTTTGGACTTGCCCCTAGGTTTAGTAGTGCATATGCTTGGCTCCTAACCTGGAGATCATGGGTTTGACCTGTACTACTAGTATTTAGATGGACATACTTTCCACCCTTTAGAGTGGTAAAGGGGTTGGCCCCCTACTGTTGGCTAGGTCTACACTCTCCACATATTTGATTCATTCTCCACCTTAGACATTAATTTATAACCTTCAAATGAAAGATCAAAACCATCAATTCTCTTTAGCATCATTAAAACTAGTGGTGTGCATTATTCAAAGATTTACAAGATTAATTGGCCATCAATTGGATGCATCAAAATTTTCATAATAGTTAACTTCAATTGCATGCGAAGATAATTTTGAATTTGAAGGGCATGCAAAGATTAGACACAAATGCATGAATTGATGCAATCTTGCTTCTATTGGATGCTTTTTTACTAAATAAAAACATGAGCAAAAAGAAACTTTCAAATGGGTTTTATATGTCATGTAATCATCCTTGTTCATTTCACATATTTGATGAATGCTTTAAATTGAAGAAAATGGATACTCGTGTAACTCTTATATTGTAGATAACAAACAAAAATATGATTTTGAGTTCAAAGATTATATAAGGAAATAGATGCAAAAACAAAATAGAAAAGAAATTTGCACTCTATAAGAAAGGGCTATTCAAATTAGTGTCATAAAAAATGATTATGAACAAAAATACAAAATACTTACCTCAGGGAATAAATAGCCAGCTCGTAGTTTTTCCATATTTGCATTGCGTTGAACCTTTGTTGTGTAAACTGCATATCATAGAGGAATGATATTAACTGCCTTATCCAAAATGATCATGATGGTTAAACACATAAGAAAACGAATCAAAAATAATGATTTATTTAGATGATTCCTTCATTAACGATTTATCTTTTATGAATTATCTAATTTTATTTTATTTTTTATTACTTTAGATTATTTTCCTTCTCTTTTATTTCCTAGTTGCTTAAAATTATTTATAAATAGAGGGGGCTTGCATTGAAGGAAATCGCTCTTATGAATACAAAGGATGCTTGCAAGTAAACTTGTTCTAAAATCCCCTCTCCTTAGGTTGTCAACTAACTCTCCTTTTTATTTCATCGTCTCTCTTTTTTTCTCTCATCTCCTCTCGGACCCCACTCCCTCTATTGGTCAAGTCTTTCTCTTCATTTCTTTTACTAGCAAGTCTTCTTGCTTTCCCCTAACCAAGTGCAAGCAATGCAATACCCTTACCACAATAAAGCCAAGCTCTACTTGTATGAACAAATGCCTTTTTGATTCCACGTCCTCATCATTTTGCACCAGAGATAAAAAGCCCTCAAATTCATCACGTTTATAATTAATGCACTACCATACCACCCCCCCCCCCCCCCCCCCCCCCCCCCCCCCCCCCCCCCCCCCCCCCCCCCCCCCCCCCCCCCCCCCCCCCCCCCCCCCCCCCCCCCCCCCCACCCCCCCCCCCCCCCCCCCCCCCCCCCCCCCCCCCCTCCCCCCCCCCCCCCCCCCCCCCCCTCCCCCCCCCCCCCCCCCCCCCCCCCCCCCCCCTCATCCTTAAACCTTACCATAACCTTCATTAACCATTAAATCCCTAAAACACTACCACCCAGCTGCCCCTTACCACGTATATCAGTTGGCCACAACCCAAAAATCAAGCCCACCTCCTATGAAATCCTCCCACCATCCTTTTTAAGCAACTTTATTAAAAAAAATATTTGACTTTATTATCTCCTTTCAAATTAAAATCACAATATCTACCAAATCGTGGCAATACAAAAAATATTCTCCACACAAACCAACCATAATTCCTTGTATTATTTGATTAATCTCCTTTCTTTTCATGTCTTATACTCTCCACGGATTAAAGAAATCTCTTCCTACAAGAGAGATGATTCCTCCTTCACATGGAGGAGTTTGCCCCCTCCTAATCCCTCTCTCTCCTCCCGACTCCTCCCTCACATAGTGGAGCCTGCCCCCTCCTAATCTCTTACCCTCCCCCACCAGCAAGAAATCAAGTGAAAATAATCCTACACCCTCGCCACAACAAATGCAATCTCTCATGCATGATCAAAAGCCGATGCTCTTCAACGTCCCCATTACTGATGCAAACCATTTCACTATAGAAAAATCGTAGTAGTATGCCTTGAGCATAAAAATGTATGCTTTACACGATTGAATAGGAAAATCGGAATGTAGCTATAAGTCGTATTTGTACGGCTGGAAATGGAAGGTGAAAAAAATTGTGCTCTGAATTTAAAAAACTTGTTCCAAGAAAGCTCAAATAAAAAAAGAAGGCATGGATATGAGATGTAGACAGAGGGGGAGATAAAGAGTGAGTGAGAGAGAAAAAGACCAGTCGTCTGAGTTGGCGGACTAGCTACACACTTGAGGAACATTGGAGTTCGGCTTCGACGGAAATTTTTCTGCGACCTGTAGAAGCGAGCTAGCGAACATGAGCTACATAAGAAAGAGAGGGAAGATCCACTTGGCTAATCGGACCTGGAGGTGAGGCCACAATCCTGGCCTAGCAAAGAGGGCGAGCACGAAGAAATCGCCGAAGACATTCTCTTGGCTTCAATTCCTTTCCTGCAGCCGCCTCAACACCCTTCGGGGGGAGTCCTGACGTTGAACCAGAAAATGAGCACAGCTCACTGCAGAAAATGGAACTTGGAAAGAAAGCATTTGGGTCTGTTTGGAAGTACGACTTAACTTAGAAAAGGTAAATTTTAGGGATTAAAATTTAAAAATCATTTGTCATGATAATAATACGTTTTTTTTTAATTTAATAAATTATTTTGTTATTAATTTAAAATTTTATAATTTATGAGAGTGAAAATTTTAAATTATTTAAATTCTTGAAATTATAGAATAAATGTCTAATAATATATATATATATAATTCATCAAATATTTTTCATTGATTATGTTTAAGAGCAATACAATAAAAATTTTAGGAACTTTAAACCACGGTATAAAAATGATTAAAATAAAACTTTAACATGTTTGAGTTAAGTTTCGGACAAAATTTGAGCATGATTCAATCATAATTTGAGGAAAATTTGAATATGTTTCAAATTAATTCAATTAAGAATTGAACGAATTATAACACAACATGCTACAACTTTGAAATAACACAGTACAAATCACTAGCTATAACTTTGGTATATCATAGTGCAATTATAATAGTTATAACATAATATATTATAAATTTGATATAACATAATTCAAACACAAATGCTATAACACAGCAAAATTGAATGTAAATCATTTATAAAACCAAATGTATAAATAAAAATAATAAAATATATATCATTTATAGAACTAAATAAATAGAAAAAGAATTAAATGTCCATCATTTTCTATGGACCTAATTTAATAATATAATGTTTTCCTATTATCTAGCTTGAACTTATAGATCTACATTATTGTGAAATAAATCTATATATAATCATTTTCTATGGAAGAGTATATGATCAGTTATAGCTTCCAGAATATGTGGCTTTGAAGTTAGATAGATGATGTGTCACATCTTAGATATGGAAGGCAATACACGCAATAATATTGGATGTGATGAAAGGGATAAAAAGATTTGTTTTGTACTCACAAAGGAGAAAAGGGCATAAGCCGGTAATATAATCAATTATATCAAAGTAAATAATGGAATGGAAACTAAATATTTATTTTATTAGCTTGAATTCAAATAATGGTACACCAAAATAATAGTATTGATACAAGCAAAAGAAATATAAATGAAAAAAATGACAAAGTAACTATCCAAACCTCAAAGTAAATAATCTACTACAAAATATAATATATCAAATATAGTCTATTGTTGATAGCTTGATTCTTGTGGTCATAGTTCACTAAACATTCCAGTAGGACCTGCCATGAAAGAAAAGTAACAATTGGTGAGTTTGATAAATTAAATTACATAAATAACTAATATCTATCAATGCATAAACGGCAAGGCATGGGTCATGCATTATAACCAATCATAAGGTAGGAGTGAAAATCAATGTATCACTATAACAATGCCACATGCCATGACTCCTACAACATATTCTATTATGTTGGTGCTACAAGTATGTCAAATTGCTACAAATGCTAAATCATTTCAATGTTTGTAAATGCAACCATAATAGGTATCATCATACCTGAAAATGTCATGTAGATTATTCATTATTTTTCAATTCACGCCCAATTACATAATTATAAATTTATTTATATAACTAGAATCAGTTTGTCAAATACTCAATAGTGAGAAGGTAAACACCAACCTTAAAAAATCTAATAATTTCCTATAGAGTCATCACTCTAAGGGCATGTCGACCTGGTTAGCCAATATTCAATAGGGATCTACCGACCTACAACAATCATATAGTGTCTATGATTTTACTAATGAGTTCGAGCTTGAATTATATAAGAGAACATGACAATAACAAATTGTATAACAACATGATTGACAGTGAGAATATCATGTATTATATTAAACAAAACTAATATGTATGAATTGGATTCTCTACTACATAAATTATTTTAAATGATAAAAGCATATGCATCAATAAATCAATGCGACATTATTTCAATCACATGGCACTTTCATTATGAGCAATAAATAAGATTTTTAACATGTACAATACTAATAAATGAATATAAAAAATAGGACCAACAACCTAATATATAGAAACCTAGTACAAGAAGTAAGGATAACGCCCCTATTAAGAATGTTATGATTGACTTTTATATTTGTTTTGCTCTTTGTTACCAAGCACTATTGTAAATATATTTCAAATTATTTATGTTTTGGATGATGTATAGAAAACTCATGTTGAGATTCAGTAGTCTTCCTCTTTATATTGCATTCAATAGTGGCTCTGTGTAGGATATAAATTGGAAGTTTTATTTCATTATTTTTCCAAACAGATCTTGGGTCAGTCTTGCCACAATCTAACACTATATGGCATGTGTGCTATCGGGTCATGTTGTGACAACTACAATGCATAAATAACATTTGTAATGGGATTATTAGTTTATAGATTTTATTATTTTTGTACTGCACCATTTTACTGGCTTCCGTATCGTATTGGTTTACTGGTTCATAAAATTTATTTTTATAGTATGTGTTTTACTATTTTATATATATTCATGATTATATTGACTGCTATTGTTATGAACATAATGATTACACACAGTTTTCTCTACCGTGCTTTGAGTAATTATAGGATTTTAGAGACACGTTGGGCTTTTTAGCTCATTATATGTTATTTAATTAATTTCAGGACAATAAATATGATCATGAGTGTGAGACTGATCAGTAGTAGGATTCCTTAGGTTATGTTATTATTTTGTTTCTTTTGTCTTTTAGTTATTCTTTTATGCTCATGGTGAGAAGATGGATTGTTGTATTTGTATGACTCTTGAGTTTTGTATATGATTTTTTGTAGCTATAAATACAGATGTATATTGATGTTTGGATCAATAGAAGTTACTTTTGATGGTCTTTCATTATTGAAAGAAATTTTATAGCTCTGGTTTCTATAATTAAAACAATAAAGTAAATAATTCTTCCAAATTGGAATATTTCATACAACATGATAAACATTTTGCAGTCTAATTTATTATGATTAATTGATATTAATTCAATTATTATATGAGTGTGTCAGTTGTTTAACAAAATTTTGTACCATATATATATGAAAATACAACTCTAAAATTTGATTCATGCTACAAATAATGACCATATTTTTCATTTTGATGATAATAAGATAATTTCTCATAAATAATAACATTCATATAATGATCATATTTCTTCATCTCCCTTCTCCTACTATTTCCTTAGTACAATCGCAATCGACTACAAAATGTGTCGTGGTCTTCTTTTATTCACAACTTAAACTATGAGAGGCTGAGAAGAATATGCATAATGAAGTTATAAAAGTCCTCTTCACCGCTTTGTGCACCTGTGTAGGGTCAACAAATTACCAAGAAAAAATAATTCAAATTTGGCTTAAAAGTTAAATTATTATAATAATTAACATTACTATCACTCAAAATATAATAACTTATAATTGACTTAAAATTTCATTCATTAATAATGGCAAAATATATATTCTAGTTAACATATTATTGTTATTCTAACTCAATATTCTTGATGTTCTCTTCATGGTACTTTGTATATTTTCTCTCAAGCTTTGAGATGACTTTATATGCCCAATATTGTAATGATATGGCATATCTATGTTGGGATTGGTCAATCCTTTTCATGACAATGGCCTTATAGTGTGTCATATAATTACTTTGTCATTCAAATGTCATCTCCTATGATAGATAGCATATGAGTATCCAAAGAATACTTCAACTTCAACAAAGGTAAGCATCTTGGTTTAACAAAATATTAGGGGGGTCAATTTCGGGTCACGGGATTGGTTCGGATCGAACCCGAAAATGATTCGGCACTATTCGGGTCAACCCAAACCTTACCCGTTTTTGAAAATGGGTCGGTTTTCCGAACCCGGCCTGCTTTGGGTCCAGGTTAACCCGACACGACAAGAATGATCCGTTTCCAACAAAAAATTGCTAGTTTTCATGTTCAAAAATGGCCCAATATCCGCTTTTTGGGTAAAAAACAAGTCAATCTCGGGTTATCGGGTCAAAATCGGCTTTTCGGGTAAAAAACGAGTCAATTTCGAGTCAAAGGGTCATCCAGAACCCGTCTCAATTTTTAAAACGGGTCGAAATGTTAAACTCGACCCGACCCATTTCAGGTTCAGGTTGACCCTAAACCGAAATTTTCGAGTCTGATTCAAGTCAAATTTTCGGGTCATGTCAAATATTGAAACCCCTACAAAATATCATATAAAGATAACATAAATTTTGGTTTCATGAATCATCCCTTTTAGTGCACACCTTGAATGACATTTCTAGGCTTGCTTTCTTAAAATCAAGTTTCTAAAAATTAAATTTGACATTGAACCAAAAGAAGAAAATGTTGACCATTCAAAATTTTAACTAGTGTTGAATCATTGGTAAAATCAAATGATATAACAAGTATTAATGTATGTATATATTACATAAATGACATAATAATATTAGAAATATCAAGAAAAATATACCAATTATTTATATAATAATATGTACTTTTAAGAGGAGTTTGCGTTAGGAGTATATTTACTCCGTCGAGAATTTGAAAAAGATTACATAAACTCCTTCAACATTCAAATTGAACCAAAGATCATGGTCCGCTAGGCAAAAGGAGTAGCTTGACGCAATTAGTGGTGTAAGTGTGTCGAGCTTGCTCAAACTCGACGTTCTAACGAGCTTATCGAGTTTCGAGTTCGAACTGAAGCCTGTAATCGAACTCGTTTACTAAACAAGGTTGAGTTCGAACTTAGTCGTCCAACTCGACTAGTTAGCTCATCAAGCTACTCGATTTTAAAATATATTTTAAAAAGTTTTTAATATACATTTTTCTTAAGAATTTTCACGATAACAAAAATGAGTCAAGTTCAAGTTTTTCAATCGAGCCGAACTTGAGTATTTTAAATGAACTCAAGTAATCAAGCCGAGCTCGAGATAGAATTTCATACATCAAGTCGAGTTCGAGCTTACAAACATGCTCAAGCTCGAGGTCAGGTTCAGTATGAGCTAAACGAGTTCAACTCGATAATGTCATTACTCGACTCAACTCAAAGTTGTCCACACCCCTATGCCAGATTTCTTCAGAATAGGCATTTATTCATCAATTCACTACTTCAACCACTGTTTTAACCATTTCAATTGAGTTTTACACAAAAATAGTTTTGTATATGGATTAAATCGGTCAGACCTGTCAATCTAGTCAAATTTTTTTTTAAAAAAAAAAAATTAAAAACTTTTCCCAATATAAGTAGTAATTAATTAGCCTGCTAGATCAGCTCATCTCCCTGAATACCTCCTTAGACAAAACTTTTCCAAGCCCCAAAACCAATAACTAGAGCCAATTCAACAACTTCAAAATTTTGTGATCTGACCTCCAGCATTGAACATAATCAAGTGAATGACAAACCTAGAGAGGAGTTGAATTGGTGTGCAAGTTTTTCAAATAACTTATAAATAAATATAAAATAAAACTTTTATTTTGAAAATTAGATGATTAAAATATTTTTTATTGTTCTTTTTATTTTTTCTTAAAAGATAATTAGTGAAATAAATTTAAGGTTGAGGACTAGTAAATTTCTTTTAGAATACTCTACGAGAATCGATAATAAAATTATCACTGATATATCACAAAAAATTATCTTGATCGAGCAAGAGTTTCGAGGCAAAATCAAGTTGAAAACATCAAAAAAATCGGAGACAATCTGAACTCTAGTTTCAACAAACTTATAGTAGAACTGAACGTCTCAGAAATATGAATCCAATGACACCAAATTCGACTAAACCTGAGCTCAAATGGCTCCAAATCAAAGACCCGAAGCACATTTGGAAGGTTCAATCTATAATTTGGATTATCAAATAGTTTCCAAACATAATGTGCTTGTAGTCGAATCGAGCGGCTTGACGAGATGAATCCAATGAGCCCAAGATCATCAAATTCTGATATCATTATGACATTCAAATGTCCAATAAACGGTCCACAATTGAGGGATTCAACAACGACCATCTATTCAAACCACTCCCAACATGCTCATGATCTTCTCCTTATTTATTAATCATGTCACTATCAAAAAACTATAAATAGATCTCTCATTCTTCATTAAGAGGGGGAGGAGGAAGATGCCCCAAGCAAGGAGAGAAAGAAGAGAGGAGAGGAAGAGAAATCATATATTTCTCTTGCCACCAAGTTCCTCCTCAACCACCTCCCGGCCACAGACCGACATTGAACTTCCGCTCGTCGCCGTACACCTACCCGACACCAGATTTCTACCCAACGCCGGACCTCTGTCCGTTGTCGGTCTTTCATCGGACTTCTACATGATGCCAAACTTCTACCCGTTGCCGGACTTCTACCCGACACCGAACTTCCGCCCGTCGAAACATTTCTACCCAACACCGGACTTCTATCTGTCGTTCAACTTTCGTCGGACTTCTACCAAACACTGAAATTCTGCCCGTCGCCGGACTTCTGCTAGTCACCGAACTTTCGTCGGATTTCTACCAGATGCCAGACTTATGCCCATCATCGGACTTCCGCACAACGCCAGATTTTCGTCGGACTTCAATCCATCATTGGACTTCCACTCGTTGCCGGAATTCTGCTCGTTGTCGGATTTCTACCTGACGCCAGACTTCCGCCTGTCGCATGATTTCTGCCCGTCGTTGGACTTTCGTCGGACTTCTACACGATGCCGGACTTCCGCTCGTCATAGGACATCTACTCGTTGCTGGATTTTCATCAAACTTCTACCCGACGTTGAACTTCTATCCAACACATGACATCCGTCCGTCGTTGGACTTCTGCCTGATGCTGGACTTCCGTCCATTGCTAAACTTCTACTTTCTCCATACTTTCGCTCGTCGTCGAACTTTTGCCCGTTGTCAGACTTCCATTAAATATCTGATGCTGAACTTCTACTTGTTGCTGGACTTGTACCCAAAACCAAACTTTCACTTAACTGCCGACTACAGTCTTTCCGACCTCCGTCGTTAGACAATCGTTCCGACCTCTGTCGCTAGACAATAATATTTCTAATCACTGTCACCTCCCAACTACGGTCCTTCTGACCTCAATAACCTTATTACAATCCTTCCGACCTCTATCACCAGACAACGATCTTTTCTGACCACTCTCGCCAGCCAACTACGGTCCCTCCGACCACCGTCACTAAACTACGGTCTTTCGAACCTCGTCGCCCGCCGACAATAACCCTGCCGACCAAACAAACATATCACTAATGATTCTTTCAAGTCTCATCATATAATGCACTTTATATGATATATATTTATTACATCAACCAAGGCCTTTCCTCCAAAAGAAAGGCCTTATTTGTAATCGACTGTAAATAATAATGGATTCATTCAAACTGGGCCAAGCCCCGTAATTTTGGGCCAAGCCCCATAAATTTTCCCCTTTTCATGATTTTCAACGTAATGCATTCTCTTATTGGGATATCTTCTTTTAGAATAAAGTCATAGGTTCTCTTGTAAAATCAAACTCATTTCCTTTCTTTCTCTCAATTTTTCTATCATCTCAAGTTTTAGGATTTTTAAGAAGGTATTTATATCAAGTGCCTTAAAAATAAACCCTAATGATAGTGTGAGAAGAAAAAATAGTAGATCATACAAGACAATATATATATATATCATAAATATTATTATTATGATTATTAACACAATTGATCTAACTCAATCACCTATGATGATGATAAGATCATTTCTCATAAATAATAAGTCATATCATGATAAATAATTCATCATAAGTACATGTGATGAATAACAAAATAATATAATCATCAAATTAATAAAATTATCATTTGAACAATGGTTTACAAATAACTTAAGCTAATTTAATTACTGCATTATCTAATGATATGACATATTTAATGTCATATATATATATATATATATATATATATATATATATATATGTAAGAACAGATTTTCCATCTCAGCAGCGCAATTATATGCTGCTGTCTGCATGGAAGATCATTTCTTAGATACATTACAACTAATAATAAGCCATAACATCAAACTGGACCTCATGAACAAAAATACAATAATAATAATAATTACTCTTCTAATCCATCCTAAAATACAAGTGTATTTAGATTTTATTTGAGATAGTTTTCTTAGGCTTCATTTGGGACGGTTTCCTTACTTTCTAAAACAGTTTTTTATTACAAAAATTAGAACTTTTGTCCTAAAAAGCTGCTTTAAGAAGCAATAAAAAAGCTGTCTCAAATGAAGCCTTAATGCTTTCTACAACAAGTACAAAAATTTATAGTTAAAAAAAAAAATTGTACTAAAAAACTAATTTAAAAATTAGTAAAAAAGCTGTCCCAAACAAAGCTTAAAACTAACAAACAGAGGGAGAGAAGAAATAATTACAAAAGCAGCTTCCTGCAGTAATTGTATCATTGACAGTATTAGCACCAAGGAAATTGTGGTTGGAGTGGTGCAGCTGAAAGCATTGAGATGAGTCAGTTATGAGTTCCCTGTAGTAGTAGTATTAGTTTGACCGACATCATTTGGTGCAGGAAGGAGGAGGGAGAGTCTTTGTTTGTAACGTTCGATTCTTAGGAGACGTTCACTTCGGAACCTGTGCAGATATGAATAGATTTTAATGTAAGGTTATAATAGTACTTTATATATTTGGAACTGAAGCAAATCATATTATTTGAGGAAAAAGCATAAAATAAAAGCACAATGTAGTCAATTATCATATTTATCTAATTTTGCCCTTTCATGGACTAAATTAATCTCAAATTTAGTACAAGAGTATCATATTTCTCGATTATGTAAAATTGATCTCAAATGGTTCTTTATAGACTAAATTGACATCAATTTTGTATAGCCAAAAGATTAAATTGAGATTAATTTGTATTATGATTTCCATCAATTTTGTAAAATCAATAACTAAATTTAAAAAATATGATATTCTAAGACTTCGTTTGGGACAGATTTTTTATCACTTTCTAGTAATAAATTTCTAGTTCTAGAAATTTTTTACTAGGAAGCTGTTTTTAAAAAGCAATAAGAAAGTTATCCCAACCGAAGCTTAAGACTAAAATGACCACATAAGAATAATTTGGTGACTATTTTGAACTTTTTGATAATAGAATTTAACTCTTTATATTACTTTAAATATGATTTATAGCTTAATCTAAGTTTGATGATATATGCTTAATGATCACAAAGTTTGATCTTCCAAAGGCTACATTGTGCAGGCAATCTGTGGGTGAACGACGAAAGTTACGGACTAATTCTTCATGACGTAAGAAACAGTTTGCAAAACATGAGTTTGATTTTGATTTGAGTGGCATGCTGATGTTTGAAACATGGATGATATAACTCAAATCACATAAGATAGTGTGATCTCCCCAAGGCTAAATTCCATAGAAAATTGGTTGAAAGAGAACTGATAATGAGGTGTAATGGACTCATTACTTGTGGGAAAAAATGTGTTCCCAGTATGAGACTTGATTTTTATTAGGATAGCATGCTCGCTATGAGGAGAGCCATTTGTTGCAGCATTTATGATGCCACAAGTCAATTACTTGAATGAAGAGACTTTTTCTTTTTTACATGATGATTCCTTCAAATATCGCATTTCCACTTGTTATTTTCTACTTCCCCCCTTCTATTGCTGTTTCTAGTTTTAAACTCATGAGGATGTACTTAGAGTGTTTCAAATCTCAAATTATGCTGAAATTCTTTTTCTAAAGTGTTGCTACATGTCTTAATTAATTAGATAAGGCTGGTTTTAGTAGTAGTCAAACTATAACCTGATTTCCCCTAATTCCATGGCTGTTCATCAAGATGAATATTGAATTTTATATTTTCTAAATCAATAGTTCGACTTATGATGTATATTAATCATTTCTATGGAAAGATATTACCTAATTTTAGCAAACCATAGCCTAGACTCCACATTTGTCTATAAATACTATAAGTTCCAAGGTCTTTCACTAGTGTTTATATCATCTCATCATCCAAAGACGTCAAACATATACCCACGTTGAAGCTCATTTAGTTCTTTTAGTTGTTCCTTTAGGTTATCTAGCATCAATTCAGTATTAGATACAAGTTGTAGACCAAAAGAATGATTGTGGGCTCCTAAAACTCTCTCCCAGCTCTTTTAAATTAGAGTGTGGTTTTGTGGGCACTGAAAATTCGGCCGCGGCCTCCCCCGTTTCTTTTTCAGGGGAGTTTTAACGGATTAAGTTCCGGGATAAATTTTAGGAAGGTAAATTGGGTTTGTAGATAAGACACTATCCAGAGATTTCGCCCTCATTTTGTGAGGACTTTATGATATGAGTTCTGGTTTCCTATAGGCGCAAGCCCCTATAGTTAATTACCCCTTCCGATAATGAGAGAGAACTTTTGATTAAGGCTAGTCGTCAATCAGATACGTAGAGATACACGTTATCTGACATATAGTAGTAGTATGGGCTCGAATAATGGAAGTTTGAAGATTTGATATTTAAAATAAAAAATTTTACCATCTTTCACTTAAAGTAGATGGTGGGGGAATGGATGATGAACCCAATCAACATCCCATGGTTCAGCCGTCCCGAGTCATCGTGGTCCCTAGTCTACTTAGTCAGAGGAGGTAGTCGACCCAACCTGATAGAAGGATCCTTGTCGGTAGTCATGGGTTGCTTCATCCAAGGATACCTTGTAGACCTGAGGTGGATGTTTATCTAAGGGGACAAATTTGAATTCACCTTAGCTAACAGAGGACTTTGTGCCCTATCGATTATATTCTATTGTTTCATATCTTAAGGATTTGATGCCATTCATGACCGTAATTTAGTGGTGCCATTTGGCGGCAAACCACCTGGTTCAGAGGGTCCCGGTCGTAACCGTTTACCTGCGGCGCCATTTGGCGGCAAACCTGCCGGCTAGAGGACACGTGTTACGTCTTCGCTGGCAAGAGGTTGTTTGATAATGAATCCTAGTGATATTCTCCACCAGACATTAGCTCTTTGTGAGCTGAAGTATTTTTCAATTTGTCCACCTCAACAAACTGTTGTGGAGGGTAGATAAATTTTGCTTTAAGCATTTGAATAATTGAATTTCAATTTTAAATATTTTTGAATTTGGGATTTTTGTGAACTTTTGGATTTTTACGGGCATTTGGGTGGTATTTCTTGAGATATGTTTGGAAATTAACCCCTCCGGTTAAGATTTTCATTCAACGCAGCCATCATTAGGGTTTATGGGATTACTTCAATTTGTGGATTGTACCTTGTCGACTCTGTCGAGCTGTCGACAAAGGATCGGGCTCATATACTTTATGCCTCTGTGAATGCATTTTCTTGATTATCAACCTTGAAGGCCTTATATAAATGCATAAAACAAATATCTCGGCCGATACCGCGACCGTATATTTGTTTGATGGTTCTAACCGTGTCGACTCACTACAGGAAAAATGGCTATTACCAGCGGTTTTAACCGGCGGTTTATGGACCGCCGGTGTTACCGGCGGTATAGCCGGCGGTTCAACCGCCGTCTTTTAACGGCGGTCTGCCGGTGTTTTTAATACGTTAAACCGCCGATATTAACGGCGGTCCAAAAACCGCCGGAAAACCGCCGGACTCTAATATGAACCGGCGGTTTAACGGCGGCCTGGACCGCCGTTGATAAGTAATTTTGTACTGGCGGTTTGGACCGCCGGAAAACCGCCGGTTAGTGCCCTAAAACAACCAGGCCCGCAACTCACATTTTTCTTTCGTTCTTTCCGACGTTTCCCTCTCCTCCGACGCTCGGTTCTCCGACCGCCGCCGACGAAACTTCTCCGACCGCCGACAGAGATCCGACCGCCACTCCGACGTCCGATCTCGCTGACCTAGTCCGACCCCAAACCGACCGCCGACTTCAATTTTTCAACCATAGATTTCTATTTTAAGGTATATTTTATGTTTTTTTCTTTGATTATTTATTCTCACTAGACATAAGCAAGTGTTAGAGTTATTTTGGATGATTTAGATAGTAATGCAAGAGGTAATGTTGTAATAATTTTGGTAGATCTAAATTTTTTTTTTTAGGGTAGATCAAAATTGTTGATTGTGACATTTATTTATAAGTTATTTAGTGTTAGATTTGCTTGCTATGATAAACAACTCTAACCTAGGTTAAAGGCAATTTTGTGGTGTATGTATTTACTTTCCTACACATTGATGTGGTTTGATACTAACTTGGTGAATATGTGGTGCTACAATGAGTGTTACTTATATATATATATATATATATATATATATATATATATATATATATATATATATATATATATATATATATATATATAACATAAAAGTCTAAACTACAATAGAAGAATCTATACTCTAAGTCTTATAGATAATGATAATAGGTACCAAACGTATCTCATCACTCATAAATTGTAGTTTCTGAATAATAGAAAGAGATGAATCATATAACTAATGAACTAGAAACAACTAACAATTCTAATCTAGAAATAACACAACTAAATTCTCAATATGTTGAAAGAACAAGAAGTTGTTGTCTATATATGTGAAATCCATCATTCCGTTTAGAGGTGTAAGTTAGACAAGCTTTTGCTTACCACCCGAATGCTGGACTGGCTACCAGACATCCACCACCCCGTTTCATCCCCTTAAGCCAAAATTCTTAGAGTGCACTGAACAGGCAGATATATAACCCTGTGAATAAACCACAAAGTCATCATCAATCCTTAATTGTAATTGACTAGGAAACAATCAAGTTATCTTAGCCAACCAGTCAGATTTTCTAGAAAGAATTGGGTAAACTATGTTGGTCCAAAGACCATAAGTTGGTCAAGTGAAAACGAAATCTGACTATCATATAGCTCACTTAACAAACAAGCTTTATAGCCAGTCCTTTGTCATTTAGTACTAACAAGTAACCTAACTAGAATTAAGCCATGTTGGATGTTAAGTATTATAGATGCTAAGGTTTGTAGATTTGATTTGTTTGTAAATAATGTTATATTTTGATTGCTATCAATATTGTTTTATGCATATCATATATTTTATATGTTGATTATACATTAAATTGTTGTTTATTGAATATAGAGAGATAAAAGAGAGGGAGGGAGAGAGATCGAGAACAAGAGAGATAGATAAAGAAAAAGTCAGAGCGACTAGAAAAGTAATTCCACTCTTCCACCAAAACATCCTCATCCACTCATCCACCTAAACATTTATGCAACACTTAACTTAGTATTATGCTTGTCATTTAATGGACAACATTCGGCACCATAAAGCATTGCATGTCTCACCATCTTATAGAATTTTCCCTTAAGTTTGAGGGGAAATTTTCTATCGCACAACGAGCCCGATGCATTCCTCCATTTCAACCATCCAACTTGAATTATGCTGATAATATCGTCATCTATTTCACCATCACTCTGAACAATAGATCCAATAGATCCAAGATGTGTACTCTTATTAATGCCTTGGTTGCCAAAAATTACACTCCATATATTTAGTTTTAGATACACTTAAGTGAGAACCTTTATACTCTAAGATTGACATCTATAATTCAAGTTTACCTTCAACTCCTCTCTCTAGTCTTATCAACTAGAAGAATAGCATCAACAAAAAGCATACAGATTGTTATATTCTAATAAATGTTTTCATAACTATGTAGGGTGACGTTTGCTTCAACATCCAAATGACTATCCAAGAAGAGAGATATTGGATGTATAACAGATTGTTGCCGGGTCGAAAAGGATTGACAGTTGAATTTATAGAGGGAGTTGAAACTTTCATTCAAGTTGCATCTCAACTGCCTTCCTTTCAGTTTGATAAAATATTTAGATGTCCATGTTCGAAGCATAAAAATCTAGCATTCCTCAAGCCCGATGATGTGAAGCTTGATTTATATCGTAGGGGATTTCTTCCAAACTATTGGATTTGGACATCACATGGCGAGTACGAGCCACATAGAGATGCTCATGCCGGTTCATCTACAGCTTATGAAACATTTGATGAAGATCAAATGAGTAGACCCTATGAAGACCTTATTTTTGATGTAGCAGGTCATAATTTAAGGTCTAATGTGGAAGAGCCACCAAATACAGAGACACAAAAATTCTTTGAGTTATTACATTCAGCTCAAAAGCCAATTTGGGAAGGTTGCAGTACACATTCGGAATTATCCATTGCAGTGCAGTGGATGCTAAGTATTAAAACTGAGTATAATATTCCCCGTGAGTGTTTTAATGACGTTATTGGTCTTATGAAGGAAACTAATCCAGCTGGCAATTTAATTCCCTCAGACTTGTACCGAACAAAGAAATTAGTATCCAAGCTGGGTCTCACTGCTACAAAGATTGATTGTTGTATCAATGGATGTATGTTATACTATAAGGATGATGCAGCAGAAGTTATTTGTCGCACCTGCAATGCTCCTCGGTTTAAGCAAAACTCGGAAAAACAACGTCGTCCAAAGAAAGATGTGCCATATTCCCGTTTGTTTTATTTACCAATCATTCCAAGACTTCAGCGGCTCTATGCATCAATGAGTTCAGCAGGCCATATGAGATGACATAAGGAGAAAATAGCAAAAAGTGATGTTCTTTCTCATCCATCAGATGCTGAAGCGTGGAAACATTTTGATCGAGTGCATCCTTCATTTGCTGCTGAACCCCGCAACATAAGATTGAGATTATGTACTGATGGTTTTACTCCCTATAGTCAAACAGCTACACCGTATTCTTGTTGGCCAGTTATATTAACACCATACAACCTTCCACCAGAGATGTGTATGACTACTCCGTTCATGTTCTTAACTCTGATTATACCTGGACTACATAATCCAAAAGCAAATATTGATATCTTTTTGCAACCATTAATTGATGACCTCAAAGTATTATGGGAAGAAGGAGTGCTCACATATGACATATCAACAAAATAAAATTTTCTCCTTCGAGCTGCTTTGCTGTGGACTATCAGTGATTTTCCAGCTTATGGTATGTTGTCTGGTTGGAGTACAACAGGGAAATTAGCATGTCCTTACTGCATGGAGAACAGTAAAGCTTTCACATTAAAACATAGAAGAAAAAATACTTGGTTTGATTGTCATCGTATGTTTCTAAATGCTAATCACCAGTTCCGAAGATAAGGAAGCATTTGTTAAAAACAGAATTGGGCGATCACCTCCTCCACCCAGATTAAGTGGAGATGATATACTCTAGAGACTTTCCGACATTCCAATAATTATTGATTATCCAATGCTATCAGAATCTAAATTTCCAGGTTATGGTGTTCAACATAATTGGATAAAAAAAAATATTTTCTGGACATTACCTTATTTGAGAACTAATTTGATAAGACATAACTTGGATGTTATGTACATTGAGAAGAACTTTATGGATAATATTTTTAATACAATTATGGATGTTAAAGGCAAGAGTAAAGATAATGTCAAAGCGAGGATGGACATTAAAGAGTTTTGTCGGCGAAAAAATCTGGAGTTAGTAACAACAACTGATGGTAAACTAATGAAGCCCAAAGCTCCTTACTCTTTCACGTTAGAGCAAAAAAGAATGATATGTCAGTGGTTTAAAGGTTTAAAGATGCCTGATGGCTATGGATCAAATATAAGCCGATGTGTTGACTTGAAATCTGCAAGGTTATTTGGACTCAAAAGTCATGATTGTCACATAATTATGGAGGTTCTTCTTCCGATCATAGTCTGTTTGTTACCCGATTACATATCAAATTCGTTGATTGAGCTTAGCATTTTCTTCAAAGATTTATGTTCATCTAAACTAAGTGAAAATGCTTTACGGAGGTACGAGGATAACATACCAATCATCCTATGCAAGTTAGAGAAGATATTTCCCCTGAGTTTTTTTGATTCTATGGAACATCTTCCAGTCCATCTACCTTACGAAGCTAGAGTTTGTGGACCTGTACAATATCGTTGGATTTATCCTTTCGAAAGGTAAATGTGTTAAGATTTTTATTAATTCTTCAATATTTTTGAATCAGTTGAGATAACATATTTTTTATTAACTTCACGATGATTGTAATTGATTAATAGATATTTGAACAAGTTGAAAAATATGTTAAGAATAAAGCACGACCAGAAGGATCGATATGTGAAACATATTTGTCTCAAGAGACCACTCACTTTTGCTCCTACTATTTCGAGCCACATGTAAGGAGTACAAGAAACAAAAATTGGTCGTAACATGGACTTCGATGTAGAAAAGAACACTCACATGCTACACTATCAGTATTTAGAAGGCAAGGAAAGCCCTAGTGGCAAATGTGTTGAAAGATATTTCAATGATTTAGAAATAAATACAGCGAATTTGTATGTACTACTGAACTGTGAAGAAGTTGAGCCAATCTTAGAGTAAGTTCTAACATAATGTTAATAATTAATTAGTAATGTTTATTTAAAATACTAAAGTATTATTTGTCACCAGGTATTTCGTAAGCAATTTGCCTTTGACAGATTCAAGGGATATTGAGCAAGCTGTTGCAAATGAATTTCCAACTTGGTTCAGATCATATGTGAGTACATTTTTTTTATAACTTTAAATCTTATTTATTATCAAAAATACTAAAATTTGAAAATGTTTTTAGGTACAAAACCCTGATAACAAATGTTTCGATAAAGGTTTGCAAGCATTAGCATGGGGTCCAATGCGAAAAGTAAAAACTTGGCCAATATATATAGTGAATGGGTTCAGATTTCATACCAAATCGTGGAGTGAAGGAAGAAAAACTGAAAATTGTGGAGTATGTGTTAGAGGGAACACTCATAAAGAAGATGAGTGTGATTATTATGGTATTCTGAATGAGGTCCTTGACTTGGAATATCCAGACGAAGATGAGAACTTTGTATGCTTATTTAACTGTCAATGGTATGATTCAGTACAGATTAGAGGCACAAGGGTTTATCCTGCATATGGTTTAATAGATGTTAAACATAGTAGAAGATACAGAAAATTTGATCCGTTTGTGTTAGTAAGTCAAGCTATTCAAGTTTATTTCAGCAAATATCCCAGTGGTCGTAGAGACAAACAAGATTGGCTAGCTGTTATAAAAACAAAAGCACGGGGAATAATTGATCAACAATACATTGTAGCAACTGCACATCAAGAGGATGAGATGTCAAGTTGTATGCCTGTTGAAATTGAGGAGATGACAACTACAACCTCTACTATTGAAATGGAGTTAGAAGATGTGAATAGTTCAACTAGTTCAGGCGAAGAAGAGAATGAGGATGAAAGTGAAGATACCCTTGAGAGTGATGAAAATAGTTTTGATGATTCTGATTAGTTTTTGTAATTTAGAATTGTAGAATTTTAATGTTTTGTAATATTTTTGAATTCTAAGAAATGAATTTTTATTATTTGCCAGCTTGTATTTCATTATTAACTGCTTTATTAACTGCTTCTCGTAATTCATTAACGGCTTTATTAACTACTTTATTAACTGCTTTATTAACTGTTTTTCAATGCTTTAGTAATTATTTTTTTTTAATATTGCATGTGGCTTCAGGCGACGATCCTCCTCGTAAATCATTTGCCTCAAAGTTCCGCCGGAAGAAGATTACTGCTAGCAGACCCACACAGGCTGAGGTAGGTGAGGGGCCTTCAGTTCCACCAGATCTACCTACACCACCACCGCCACCACCTGTCAGGAGCCAGCAGCATTCACCAGAGCAGGGTCAGGGACATTTAGATCCACCTCCTGTTGTACCTCCATACTTCCCTGGCCACTTCCCTCCTCCCAGCTCGACGAGTCCTCGCTTCCCCTCTCCAGATCAGACACATGCTTCTCCATTCTATCCATATTACCTCCCACCATCATCACAGGCAGCTGGTCCATCCACTGGTCCCCACCCTCCTTACCCTTACCCATATTACTACCCCTATCCGGTGCAGCATGAACATGGTGGACCATCAAGACCACCAGAGGTTGGCGCTAGCGATCATGCAGCAACAACAGATAAGCGTCAATACATCGAGCCTGACGGCGATAAGTAAGTTCAATTTAAGTTATTAAGTTATTTTTATTTTGATATATTACATGTTATTGAAAAAAAAGTCACTTGCAGCTTCAATCCTTCAAGGCCGCCTATACATATGATCCGGGATATAATAAAGAATAAATATGATGCTCCTTACTTATCCTGGAAGAAGATCCCAAAGCCAGTTAGAGATATGTGGTTTGGAGAATTTCAGGTATGTTTTTTTTTGGTATGATTTCAAATATATGATTTAATTTGTACTAATCTTTTTGATATTGCCTAAATTTTTACATAAATAATTTAGGTGGTTGCCTGAGTACAGCACAAGAATCAGATCAAATTTTAAGAGGAGAGGCAGATCAAATTTTGAGAGGAGAGGAGCGACCCGTCTCAGAGACATGTTCACGGACATTAGAAAGTCCGGGCAGCATCCTAATTGGATTGGAGAGGGCGTTTGGGCTGATTTGAGTAGTGCTTGGGCTACCCCTGAGTTCATAAAAATGAGAGAGCAGAATAAACAGAACAGAGCCTCTGACTGCGGCGGTTTAGGAAGCTCTCTTCATACTGGTGGATCTGTACCTCATACGGAACATAAGCGGCGACTGGTAAGTGTTTTGAATTGATTTATTATATATATTTATGTTAGTATAACTAAGCATCAAATTTTCAGAAAGAGCACCTTGGTCGGGAGCCAACACCATTGGAGTTGCATACAAGAACTCATCAACATCAAGCTGACCATCAGTGGGTTGATGAGAAGTCTAAGAAGGCTCATGTGAGTAAATTTTTTTGGAGTTTTAGAATAAAAATTTATTTTAATAAAACTAATTGTAACTCGCAGGATGATTTCATACGAGCTAGAAAAAGTCGGCAGTCCACTGGCGATGGATCATCTTCTGGATCGGCCCACATTTTTGAGTATCAGACATGGTCAGAAGTTGTTGGTGGAAGACAGAGGGGGGGGGGTATATGGCATGGGTTCACAGTCTTTTGCTATTGAGGGCAGTTCATACACCTCTGCATTTCATGATCCAAGTGGAGCTGAAGAATCTGTAAGCGAGAGGGTTGCAGCGCTTACTAGAGAGATTGAAGAGATGAAAAGGGTTCAATCTAGAGAGATTGAAGAAATGAGAAAGGTTCAGAATGAAATGCAAGCAGATTTGCAATCCTACAGAGCTGAAAAACAGAGGAAGAAGGACTAACAGGAGCAGTCATCTGCAGACAGTGAGGATACAAATGATGATTAGATATTTTTTATGTTTGATGATTGTATTAATTAGAACTTGTGAACTTCTGAACTTGTGATTGTAACATTATCATGAACTTACTTGTGAACTTGTGATTGTAATGTTATGATGAGCTTGTGATTGTATTTATAATTTATGGTTATGATGAATATAGCGGCGTGTTGCCCAACATATCTTGCTCTTTCTGCAGGTTTAGACTTTAGGGTGAACCTCCCTCAAATAGAGGGGATGCTGTCAATCTTTTTTTGCGGGTGCTACAGGTTTCCGGCGGCTTACCGGCGGTTTGGCCGCCGGAAACAACGATACCGGACGGCCAATGAGAAGCCGCCGGTAATGGCATTACACCGCCGGTTTATTACCGGCGGTTACCGACGGCCACGGCGGTTCTACGGTGGACATCCGGCGGTTTAGATCGTCGATCATACCGACGGCTCGACCGCCGGCTATCGCCGGTAAATTAACCGGCGGTCTACCGGCGCTTGCCGGCGGTTTAAGAAACAAATGACGCCTACCTAAACCACCGGCAGACCGTCGATAATTTGACCGCCGGTCAGCCGTCGGTCAAATAACCGGCGGCGTAACGGCCGGCAAACCGCCGGTTTCAAATCCGGTTGTCACCGGCAGTATACGCCGCCGGAAAACCGCCGCTAAAATAAACCGCCGGTAGAAGTTTCCTACGCCATTTTTTCCGGCGGTTGTAAAACCGCCGTCAAGCCGCCGATAATACATAAAACCGCCGGTTAATGTAGAGTAACCGCCGGAAAAAACCGCCGGATTTCGGCGTTTTTCCTGTAGTGACTCCCATCTGCCCTCATAAAAGGATTGGGCTCGAACTTGAGTTTATTGTCTAACCCGCGCAGCATCCCTAGACATCACGTGTGTGCCTTTAACACACTCGGCATGGCCCATGCTAGTGTATCATACATCCCCTTCTGTGTACCTATGTGCATACATATTACAGTACATGTGCGGGGGCTTTTTGGATATTAGCCATCACACACTTTTTTGATGACATTCACGATTTTTAGAACGAATTATGTGCTTATCGAATAAATGTGTATATTCACCTTTTTTGTTCTTATGCAAGTTCGTTTACATGCACATGCATCAAAAGATAAAATTTGGGTGATTACTAAAAATAAAATTATCTTGTTTCATATTTTATTCATTCTCATACTTACACAAATCTTGCAAGGGAGAAATTCACACCTATAGGTAGGGCCATCGAGTACATCAATTTCATGTAATTTTTTTGAGTTTGTAGCAAGTAGATTGCAAGGAATGCTTTTGATTTGTTGGCGAGTCACAAAAGTTAATGTAAGTTCGTCTTTAGTTCATTTCTTACTCTTTTACACAACTTTTTGTGCAACTTTAGATGTGTTCGTTGTTCTTTTAATTAGCTTGCTATTTTAACTTTTTATCACATTATTTATGTACCAAAGGAATTAAGGGTTGTTTGGTTGTCTGAAAAAGATGCAGTGTAAAAGAAATGCATGAGATTATTTTTTATGTTTGGTTTAAAATAAAATGAATGCAATATAAAGTGCAAAAAGATAGTAGTGGTGGCTGACAGTGGAGACAGTGTGACCCGAGGCGGGAAACCAACCTACGAAGATGGCTGACATTGGTTGTCGCCGGTAGACGATTGACGGCAAATGGCCGGCTGCTGTGGTGATAGGTTGTGGTGGTGGGTAGCCGGCAACGGGTGATGGTGGCAGGCGGTGGTGGAAGGTGGCCGACAACGGTGATGGTGGTTTGCAGCAGGGATGGTTGACGGCGGTGGTAGGAGACCGATGCGTGGTGGCGGCGGGTGGTGACAATTGCAATGAATTTCTGGTGTATTTGGAACTCGTCCATATCGGAGGAATTATAAATACACGAAAAATGAACTCGATGGTGCATTCCAAATGCACCATAATTTTATACCGCATTTGCTTTACTTCAAACCAAATGCAAATAATTTCAAAACCTCCGCATTTGGAATATTTTTAACTCCCTTTGTAGGCAACCAAGCATCCCCGTAAGCAAAGCGGTTTTCCCCAATGTCAACTCCATGGGATAAATAACAATGTTAACAATGATCTTCTTTATGCCTTGGTCGAGCATTTAAAGGTAATCTACCAAATGATCAAGCCCTTTGTGGAAGGTTTGATCATTTAGAGGGACACAAAAAGTGAGAATTGATAGTGTTCTAACAACAGGGCTACTAATGGTCTTAGCATTTCAAATCACCCACCGACTCATACTTCAGATCACATTGATGATGATGATCCATGACACTCATGTCAATCCTACTACAGTTCCACTTTTCATCAGTCTTGATGATTTACCTCAGGTCCTCAAGTAATCATAAGTCACGATGATTGTGAGGGTTTGTTTAACTTCTACCCAACACCATGTTTCTCTCACAAGGCATCAATACCACCTTGAACTCCCGCCACTAGACATGGAGGTCATAAAGAGCATCTCAATTGTATTCATGAATATCCTCATGGTGTGTGTGGGCATCCTTACCATCAAAATCATGATTTTGATAATAATATTGCTGTGAAAGTCTTCATATGATGGGATACTTGAACCTGAAGTCCTCAAATAATGACTGAAATGAAGTGCTACTTCAACTGGTAATAATTGATGCAAGCTAGTGAACTTTGTCAAAATGAACTTTCTTGGAAAAACCAAAATTTATTTAACCAGTGTGGAGCATAGGCATCTATGCCAAGGTTATGATTCAAAGTTGACTTGATATGATATGAAAGAGAAAAAAAAAAAGAGAAGTACCTCCTAAGATCGTATTTGTATAGTCTAAAGGATAAGTTCATTACTCCAGTATGAGTGTTG
Source organism: Dendrobium officinale (assembly GCA_019514585.1). Lineage (NCBI taxonomy): Eukaryota > Viridiplantae > Streptophyta > Magnoliopsida > Asparagales > Orchidaceae > Dendrobium > Dendrobium officinale. Next base: position 63,195,414 of record CM033688.1, on the reverse strand, counting down.
ACGTACCAGTCTCAATTGTTGGTCCTTTCAAGACTGCAGACCGAGTCAGTCTGAATGAATTGTGGCTCGTTCTAAAGTTGAACTTGGTGGTGCACATATTGAGGTTAAAAAGACCTTAGCATGAATTTTATTTTTAATCTTCCCACTTATAGGAGGCTGACAGTATTATGTTTGTAATGGATCGATTCTCTAAAATGACATATTCCCTCCTTTAACAAAAAGCACTCTCTAAGTTTACAATGCAGCAGAAAGAAATCATTGTTTATAAGGACAGAAACAGAAAATATCAAAGTAAAACTTTCTAAGGTATAGCAAACAACCCAAATAAAAATAAAGAAAACATAAATAATAAACTAATGCTTATTACCTTGCTCGAACTCTTTTAGCTCGCCTTATATGACCTCCTAACAGCTCTTGGGTGGATAGCTGGTCAACAGAATCTCCATGCTGAAAACAAGCAAGTTTAACACCAATTAACAAATGAACTGAAAGAAATACAAGCATTCACACAAATATGGCCTACAACATTGGAATAAATTTATGAAAAGCATAAAAAATGCCCTTCTCCACCAGCGATTTAAACAATATCCATAGCTTTCACACAAATTAATTGATTGATGAGGGCAATGTCCGAAGTTTATCAAATGCCATGTTACATGTTCATAGCGGTTATTCACCTCATTAGAACCAAAAGTTGGGAAGCTAGAACTAAAGAAACAAAACAAATAATCTGGGTTGAAATCCTTGAGAGTTGAGACCCTGTACCATGATTAAACAAACTTTCATTTTTTTTTCACTTTCTAAGCATAACATGTGAAAATGGAGAAGAACTCATATAATTTTCTCACACGATTACAAGGTTGCACATGATTTCTACTTATATAAGAAGCTGACGCACAAAGTTAGCAGTGAAATACACCATTCAAACTTCGTTTTCTTATTTACATTGTCAATTAAATCAAAAAATATATATGTTTGTAATCAAAACTTGAAGTTTTTGGCGACGTAAGAAAGGCTATGATTTGATTATTGAATTTCATATCGCATCTAGAGTTTATACCTTTCATTTCTAATTTTCCTCCGGTAGCTAATGCCAGCACAAATCTTCCATTTATGTTTTTCCTTCCTGACTTCCTAAACCCAGCAGCAAGAAGCCAGACTTATTTGCATTTCCTTCCAAATTTCTCGCTGAACCAAAATCTCCGATGATTTGAATTTATTTTTCATAGCTAGTTGATTGGCTAAATTGTCAAATTACTACATGCAGAGATTCTTTGTTAGTATCTGAACAACTTGTTGCCTTGTTAGAATGTACGTGCAAATTAAGCCTTTGTGAATTTTTTCTTTAATGAATTGATTGTCAACTCCCAAATATTTTATCCTGTCATGAAGAACTGGATTTTGAGACATTGAGATAGTTGAGACATTGAGATAGTCGCCTCATTATCGCATCAAGCCTTTATGGTTGATGAAATGAAAACCTTCAATTCTTCTAGAATCCTATTGATCCATATTGCTTCAAAGATCCCATGTGCAAGGGCTCTAAATTATGCTTCGAAATTGCTCCTAGAAAGCACATTTTATTCTTTTCTTTTGCCATGTGACAATATTCCCTCCAATAAAGGTGCAATAAGAAGATGTGGACCTTCCATAATATTTCTAACCAATTTATATCAGTATAGACTTAGACGTAAAGACGTCCATGTTTGTTAAACTGGAAACCCATGTGGAGCCCCTTTTCTTGACAGAAACCCTTGGGCATTCCACACAGTACTATCTCGGACAATGAGACTATTTTTTAAGAGTACCAGAATATACATAATTGGCTAAACATTTGTTAAAACCCACTTGCAGTTGAGCATTCGTTTGTCTTAGATCAGCATGGGCCTAAAAAGCAATCAAAGATATTTTATAAAAGGAACAATACATGGAATTCCTTCAAACACTACTTTCTGCAAATAACCACAAAACTCCAAGCCAATCCGCAAATTTTCTAGCAGTAATGTAATGTCAATTTCAACCCAAATTATTACCACAGAAGGTTTAAAAAGATGAGAAGTAACAACAATCATTTGAAAATTTTTACCAAAGATAGAACTCAAAGAGTGTAAAGTGAATCAATTAAGGAAATGAAAGAGTATCAGAGGAAAAGCTACTCTAATTGGATGCATCAAAATGGAGAGACCACCTAAGCATACGCAATGAAAAACCACAGACATAGTAAATACGTCCAGAAAAGAGTATGGTTTAGAAGGAGCCTCAGAGAGAGTAGGATCAATTAACATATGAGATGATGATTGAATTGAATGGAGCCACCATTAATTACAATAGGATCATCCATGGAAAGAGGCAATTGTGAAGAAATACAGGCTGACAAGAGGGAAAGCCGATGACTGTTGCTTAAAAGTGATGAGGACACATGCGGCTAGTTGAACAAGTGAAAAAAATCGCCAGAGGGGAGAACAAATATCGATGAGGGAAGAGTGCATGGCCCCAACCCTAGCCCGACAACCACAAGCCATCAAGCATTCTGAGCACGCTCAAGCGCCCGTGAGCTCACCAGCACTTTAAGTGTAGAAGCAAAAGAACAGGGATAGAGCACCAATGCAAAGCACGAAAGTCTATGCCAACATGCACAAGCTCGAAGATGCAAAAGCTAGTATGAGTGAAGCAACGAGCAAGGTGCATGCAATCGCTCATGAGCCCCCGCAGAGCATGCATAGGCAAGATGAGTGTAGCTGGGAGACTTTTTCATTCAATTATTAGACCCAATTGTGTCTCATCATAGAGTCCCTTACGATTGTCCTACATAAAAAAAAAAAATATTTGTGCTCATCAAAATTCCACATTTAAAGAAAAAATGGATCCTTTACAAGCAAATCTGCCATCAAATCATTATTAGAAAATGAGAGGTAAAGAAAAGTGGAAGACAAGAGGGAGGTTGGGATTGAGGTTTACAGTGGGGGTGTTTTCTCTGTGTTGTTCATACAAAAAGTTTGTGCCTAGATAATGCAGACTTACATTGTTTGGACTCATCGTACATAATCTTCAACAATACTAATGGAAAAGAGAGAAAAAGAATAGTAAACTTACCTCATCTTCCTGAAAATCTTCATCTCCCTTATCATCTACCTTCTTGTTCAAGGTTTCTTCGACAATAGATGGAGGAAGAGGCTTTGGAAGTAGCTTTACGCCTTCACCAACATTGGGCTGCATAAGATGACAGTCCACATTAACATAATAGTTCAATGCATTAAAAGCGGAATATGGTAATCATTTTAGCTGTCACTAGCCAACTGATGCAAATTGAAGTGCATAAAAATTAAAAACCCTTCAAAAATGACAAAAATAAAAGCAGGTTCAAAAGCATACCGAACAGAATCTTAGAATCTCACTTTTAGACCTGGGAGCCTGATAACTGGCCCCTCCTTTCTGAAACGGTCAGCCTAATGGGGCCTACAACCCACAGTGATTTTCCTTCGTCATAATTGGAAGCTAAACTGAATCACAATTATTCCTAGACCCATTGGGAAATTCCATATTTTATTATTCCTATCATAGATACTTTACTAAACTAAAACAGTGGGAGTCTAGAGATACCCAGAAACCACTAGGGTTTATGCGAAGCCCATTTTTCAAGTTCCAACTAACGCAACTATTAATTTACAAGACTAGCTTTGATTTAGCATATTTAAACTCACCATTTCTAAACCAAACTTGTAGAAGCCAGCAGACGGATCAATTCCTGGGCTACCTTTTACCTAGGAAAAGCATAACATTGCTTTGTTTACTACAACAACAACAACAACATCAAGCCTTTATCCCACTACGTGGGGTCGGCTACATGAATCCTTTTTCTCCATTGTGTCCTATTAAAAGTCAAATTCTCGTTTAAATCTAATTAAGAAAGGTCATTCCTAATATTTTCTAACCAGGTCTTTTTAGGTCTACCCCTACCTTTCTTAACAAAAGTCAAATCTAATACCTCTACTCTCCTAACCGGGTCATCGCAAGGCCGCCGTTTTATGTGACCAAACCATCTAAGGTGACTTTCTCTAATCTTATCTTCTACTGGAGCTACTCCAACCTTTTCACGTATATGCTCATTTCGTATCCTATCTCTAAGGGTAAAGCCACTCATCCACCTGAGCATCCTCATCTCTGCCACACTTAACTTAGTATTATGCTTCTCTTTTAAAGGCCAACATTCAGCACCATAAAGCATTGCAGGCCTCACTACCATCTTATAGAATTTTCCCTTAAGTTTGAGGGGTACATTTCTATCACATAACAAGCCCGATGCATTCCTCCACTTCAACCATCCAACTTGAATTCTGCTGATAATATCCCCATCTATTTCACCATAACTCTGAACAATAGATCCAAGATATCTAAAACGTGTACTCTTATTAATGACTTGATCGCCCAAAGTCACAAACCCCTCACTAGGTCTATTACTACTAAAATTACACTCGATATATTCTGTTTTAGATCTACTCAAGCGAAAACCTTTAGACTCTAAGGTTGACCTCCATAATTCAAGTTTACCTTCAACTCCCTCTCTAGTCTTATCAACAAGAAGAATATCATCAGCAAAAAGCATACACCAAGGTACATCCTCTTGCAAATGTCTAGTGAGAACATCCATGACTAAAGCAAAAAGATATGGGCTTAAGGCTGATCCTTGATGTAACCCAACCGAAATAGGGAAATACTTGGTCAATCCACCTTGTGTTTGAACACAAGTAATAGCTCCTGCATACATATCTTTAATGATTTGAATATAAGCATTATTGACTCCTTTCTTTTCAAGAACTCTCCATAGCACTTCTCTTGGAACTTTATCATATGCTTTTTCTAAATCAATAAATATCATATGTAGATCCTCCTTATTTTCTCTATATTTCTCCATCAAACCTCTTAATAAATGTATGGCTTCCATAGTCGACCTACCCGGCATGAATCCAAATTGATTTTGAGAAACATTAGTATCACGCCGCAACCTATGCTCCAAAACTCGCTCCCATAGTTTTAAAGTATGACACATTAACTTAATACCTCTATAATTCGCACAATCTTGTACATCACCTTTATTCTTAAAAATAGGAATTAACACACTCATTCTCCACTCATCTGGCATCTTCTTAGTCTTCAAAATAGTATTAAAAAGTTTAGTAAGCCATGAAATTCCTTCATCTCCTAAGCATTTCCACACCTCTATTGGAATATCATCAGGTCCAACAGCTTTTCCACCCTTCATTTTCTTTAAAGCCTCTCTAACTTCAGTTTTACTAATACGCCGATAAAAACATAAATCTTTATTTTCATCTAGGGTACTAAGGTCACTATAGTCAATCTTATTTTCACAATCTTCATTAAAAAGTTTAGCAAAATATCTCATCCATCTTTGTTGAATATCATCTTCTAAGAAAAGTATTTTTTGATCTTCATCTTTAATACACTTCACTTGAACTAAATCCTTACTACTCCTATCTCTTTGTTTGGCTAACTTATACATATATCTTTCTCCCTCTTTAGTATCTAATCTATTATATAAATCACTAAAAGCTAATGCCTTTGCATCGCATATTGCTTTCTTAGCATCCTTACGAGCCACTTTATATAATTCCCAATTATCAGAATTTTTTAAAAATAAACCAATTTTTATAACAAAGCTTCTTATTTTTAATTTTTTCTTGCACATTAGGATTCCACCACCAACTATTTTTACTATTGGGAGCTTTTCCCTTTGATACTCCAAGGACATCTTTTGCAATATTCTTAATATCACTAGCCACTTTTTTCCCACATAATATTAGCATCCTCATGCACAGACAAAATCTTAAGATCTAAAATCTTATTTCCAAAAAATATTTTTGTTAATATTCTTTAAATGCCCCCATTTAATCCTAGAAAATTGTTTTACTTTATTTTTTATTTTATGCCCCTTTATCTTAAAGTCCAAAACTAATAATCGATGTTGGGTACATAAATTTTCACTCGGAATAACTTTACAATCTTTGCAATCTAAACGATTTAATTTTCTAATAAGAAAATAGTCAATCTGGGTTGTATTATATCCATTTTTATAAGTGATGAGATGCTCATTTCTTTTCTTAAATAAGGTATTAGCAATTAAAAAATCATAAGCTAAACAAAAATCCAATATGGTCTTGCCACTTTCATTCGTCGTTCCAAATCCATGGCCACCATGAATGCTTTTAAAATCATCTACCTCTCTACCAACATGTCCATTTAAATCTCCTCCAATAAAAAACTCTTTCTTCAAGAGGTATATTTTGTATTAATTCTTCTAAGTCATTCCAAAAATTTAATTTAGAACTCATATCCAAACCTACTTGAGGAGCATAAGCACTTATAATATTAACAATCTTATCATCAACAACAATCTTTAAAGCTATAATTCTATCTCCAATCCTATTAATTTTTATAACATTATCCTTTAAACTCTTATCTATAATAACACCTACACCATTTCTAGTACGACTCCTACCCGAATACCAAAGTTTAAATCCTAAACTATCAATTTCCTTAGCCTTATCTCCAACCCATTTAGTTTCCTGAATGCATAAAATATTTAACTTCCTATGCTTTGTTTACTATTGCAGTTTATTTATAGTAAATATATATGTTGCCTATGCTTTCTTTTACTTCTTTGTAATTGTCTGGGATATAGACGACACTGTGGTAGGCTTTTAAAATAAAATATTTTCTATAAACTTTAATAATTTGATAAATAACCTAAAAATCAATTTATAAAAAGATTTTATTCTTAAAAATTAAGACTCTCTCAATTTACTTTTTAAATAACATATGCTCTCTTTGTATCTCCTGCATGAGATACAAGATCGAGATAGATAACGATAAAAATCATCAAATATTGTTGCATATTTATAGCATAAAAAAATTAAACATGCATAGTATAAGTGCCCTTATTAATTAAGGGCTGATAATTTTGCATTGCATACCATGATCCTTAAGATAGAGTTCTTTAGCATGGATTTTTAATACGCTTAGGGATCATTTTAGTATGCTAAGTAGTGTCAATCTAACCCATATATGATTTTGAATCCGGTTGAATAGCTCTAGTTGCATATAATTGGGCTATTTCATTCATTTTTAGGTGGTTCTTTGTATCGCTAAGGATTGTAAACTCTGCATCTTTTAGGATCCACCTTCTAAAATTTGTTTGTCTAAAAAATATAAGTTATTATTTTTCATTTTAAAATCATGAGATTAACGCTAGACAATACAATTCATAGTCATTTACAGAGATTCTCATGGTTAAGTTAGGTTGACTACATTCTCAACTAAATAATTTCAAACTCGATAGCCTGGAGATGCTATACCCATGAAGTCCTGACTAAGGCTCATTGCCTAAGGTTGTTAAAACCGGACTGGACGTTGAATTGAAAAAATGATAAGTTCAAGGTTCAATGGTTCGATCGGAATTGAATTGAGGGTTGAACCGGATGTTATAATAATACTATAATTATTTAAATAAAAAATAAATAATATAATAATGATAGAATAATTATATAACGATATAAATTTATGGCTAAAAATAAATTTGGTTAATATACAAACTCATACATTTAAAATAAATTATTACTATTTTAAGTTAAATTTAATGTATATTATTATAATTATATTTAATTTATATTTTATATTTAGATAAATTTTACAACTATAAATTATATATTAAATTTATATTATATTTTTACATTTAAAAATAATTTATGTTATATTATTTATAATTAAGTAATTAATAAAAATTAATTTTTAATGGTGTATATTTTAAAAATTAAAAAAAGATCGATAATTAAATAAAATTAACCAATAAAATAAATACTATTCTCATGATTAAAAAAAATATGTTTAAAAATATATAATGTATGTATTTTGAAGTAGAAATTTCAATTCAACTAAGTTATTAGTCCCACATCATTTGGAAGCTTTGTTTTGTTTTGTTTATATAGTTTTTTTTGTTGTTATGTGCTAAGAGCTCACATAAGGTGATCGGACCATGTGAGCATGTTGTGTTGGTGCTTAGATTGTAAATAATTATTAAAAAATGTAGGCTTATTATAAATTTAAATATGTTATAATTATATTAATATTTAATTAAATATTTATATTAATTAATTTATTTAATTAAGAGATCAATTGAACAGGCTGGTTCTTAAAAAGCAGGACCGGTTCAACAATTGGCCGGCTAAACCGGTTCACACAGGTTTGATGCTAGATAAATCTTGTAAACCTCACATTTGTTTGTAGGTATAAATTTGTAGTTGTAATTCTCAGAAATTCAAAATTATACCTCAGTGTCGAGAGTCATCGAGCTGATGTTTACCGATTGGACCAGATGCCATGTGCAAGGGCATCAAGATGATCAAAGAAGAAACAAATCAAACATTAAAATGAATATACATAAAAAAGCTGCAAATTTTAGCTTTTTTTTAATTTTTTAAATTTATTATTTTATTGTTTTATTATTTTATTATTATTTTTTATTTTAGCTCTTACGAAGATATAGGTTTTATAACTGTAAGGGAAATAACTCATATTCAGGAGGAGAACAAAGCCTTCACTCACTAGAATTTGAAAATGGATGAATTTCATATAGATTGTCAAATATTAATACAGATTGCGGGTGTCATCAACCTCTGTTCACCAACCAACCAAACATTCACTATAAGAAACTAGAAATTGAAGTAAATAATGATAAGAAACAAAGACAAGTGCTCCCATCAAAAAGCATTTAGGGCATGGGCCTTTACCGTCCGGCAAAGGTAAGAACAGTTTTAAAACCATACCAAGGGAAGAATGACCAAGTAAAGCTACTAGTTTGAAGATAATATCATTCAGAGTTGCACAAGTAAGCAGGTAATAAAGAATTCAGCATGCATTTCACATTCAAATAAGGAAAATTCAAAACATATTTCCATTTAGAAGGATATGCGCATAGTAACATACATGAGTTTCTGGAGTCAAGCCACTCTGTATCCAAGATCGACAAAGAGAATATAAGGAGCATGATCCATCATCTACAACCCTAACCTTCAAGGAACAATGAATATAGCAAACAATCAACAAATATACTTCCGAATCACAGATAAAACTACACAAAAGTATTCTAAATTGTCATGTAAATCTGATTTTCTGTTCGAGTATTCTTGTCCTAAGATGCTCTAAAAGTAGAACATAAGGTCGTATGTGTTTAAAACAAAAGTCATAGTCAACTGGAAAACAGAGGTCATAAGAGCAATAGTTCTTCTATTTTCTCCTTGTTACAACAATAACAAGGAATATGGATCAAAATATAAATTTTATTACATCCTTACATACCCAACTCACTTCAGTCCATCTCTGCATACTTTCGTAGTTATATTTCTTTTCTTTTCCCATCCTCAATAATTTTTTTTTTTTGGTTTCTGTAAAATGTGTAATGTGTCATCAACAAGTTCAACATCAACGAAGTTTGTTTTCATTCATCCATTTCCACACCAGATTAAAAGCAAGCACTTGACTTTGGTGTTTCTGTGGCAAGCCAGCCCACAATTTGCACCTAAACTAGTTCAGTTACGATTTTCTGTATTGGAAAACACACAGCTATGGACTGAATAACCACTTACTAGGAGGACCGCACAAGCCAACTGTTTAAATAGACCCTCATGATTCCTGTAATAAGTGAACCCTAAGTCTCCCAATTAGTATATCATCTCCCACATAGTGAACTTTCAAGTTTAACCATGTCAAAAATAGTAAAACTAGAGAGCAAAATAATCACTTTAGAAGTCACCTTATGTAACAACCAGAAAATATGAAAATATTTTAAAATGAAAAAAAAAAATTAATTCCTGTTTGAACTGGAACGCAAAGGCGCAGAACATTTAAACGTTGTGGCGCTGTGCTTGTGAATGCAGCAATGCCAGAAATCGCCATCGTGACATTTGAGGTTCTATTCTATAGTAATTATGGATTCAGTATGCAGTGCTGTGACGCGAGCCACTAACAATATTTATATATATATATATATTAAATTCAAAACCCTAAGCACTAAGTACCCCAACCATCCCCATTCGTGGCTTGCCATGAAAGGAAGAAGAGAAGGAAAGGGAGAATAGGGGAAGAGGAGAGGAAAGAGGAAAGAGAAAGGGGAAAGTCAAGGATTTTCGTCCGTCTTTTCTATTAGAAAAGTTGTTCCACTAGTAGTAAATAACATTTACTCTGCATCTGTTTTCAATGATTCTGAGTTTGTTATGTTTTCTCTCTCCTGAAAGTGATAAAAAGCTTATATCTTTGGTTTAAGTGAAATTTCACCGTATAACTTTCGGTATGTAATAAATGTCGTTAATATGAGCAATTTGACTGGAATATTTCTGAATTTCAGCGGTTAAGATGATAGTTATAAATTTATGAATATATTGCATATTTTATAAATTTTCTTGTATTTCATACATCATTGCATTTATAGATGAAATGATACTATTGCTACATGACGAATGTGACATTTGCATACAAGCAAGAATGATAAACTATTAACACTATAATTAATATGGGTTGAGTTTTAAAACAAAATATCCTACGCAGGAGGGTGGACCGATGGACTTTCCTTTAAAGAGGGGTTGTGGTGTTATCACGGTTATAGCCTTTAACTGATTGACCGAACTACACTAACAACTCTTAAATGATTACTAAGCCACATGCAAATTGACTTAAGATAAATAATAGTTATGGAAAGATAAAGACCAATGACTAATTGGTTGACAGTTGGGGTTAAATTAAAGACCGATGACCAACTAGGTGACAATTAGGGTAGAATAATGAAAAGACTACATTAAAAGCTATATGTCATGCCTTATTGAATCTTATATTCATGCTTGCATACATTGATAGCATTGATAAATAAACCATATAACATTGATGTGTGTATAGATAACATATGGAGAAAAGAATCAAAACGGTCCCTCAACTCTTTGAGAGGGACCAAAATGGTCCCAACTCTTCTAAGGGACTAATATGACCCCTCAATTCCTCCAAATAAGATATTTTTTGTCATCCTGTTAACTTTTAACATAAAATTTGGATCAGCCGAACACATAATAGGGGTATAATTGGAAAAAAAATTGTGGAACCTTTCATTATACACAGTAGAATTATTTGAAGTCAAACCCTCCAGTAGTTTCGAAACCCTAGCACTCGTCGACTACCACTCCCGCATCCCTAGCGAGCGTCCGAAGCCGCGAGCCATCGATCGAGCACTGAGCGTCAATTACGTCGAGAAACTCAGGTCCCACAATCGATTGGAATCGTACGAATTGAGCACTGAGCACGTCGATCATGCCGAGAACACCAAGTCTCGCAGTCGATCGCGATCGTCCAGACGAACACTGAGGGTCGTTCGTATTGAGAACACCAGGTCCCGCAGTCATTCGGGATCATCCGAACGAAGCCTAGAGAGCTTCATTCGATCGGGATCGTTGATTGCCCCAATCTATTAGCTTCTCAGGTGCGACAAAATCATCTCGCTTTGCTAGTTTCAACGTGCTATTGAAATGCAATCTTGCCTTTAGAGTAGGGGTGTCAATATTTGACACGACACGAAAATCCGATCCGGACCCGATCCGGACCCGATCCAGAAAATTCGGGTTGAACCCGACCCGATTTCAAAACGGGTCGGGTTCGGGTTGACCCGGCGGGTTGCCGGGTTAACCCGCCAACCCGTTTAATTTAAAAAATTCAAATTACCGCCCCCTGCCCGAATCGGTGAATCCCGCGTGACCGGCTGCCCTGCTGCCCGCGGACCGGCTTCGGGCTTCCCCCCGCGTGACCGCTGTTCGCGGTCGCTTCGTTCGCGTCAATCCATCGCTGAGCCGCCTGAGCGCATCGCATGACCGTTGCCCAGTGCTCGCTTCGCGTGACCGCTGCCCTGGACGCTGCTGCCGCCGGCCGAATGTCGATGCCGCTCAGCCGCTGAACGCCGGACGTCGTGGCCACTGGACACCGCTGCCCGCTGCCGCCGGACGCTGCTGCCGCGCTGAAGCTGATCCCGGCCTTGCCGTGTCCGCGGGTCGGGTCGGGTTGACCCGAACCCGAAGCGGGTCGGGTTCGGGTCCGGTAAATCAACCCGTTTGTAAAAACGGGTCGGGTTCGGGTTGACCCGATAGTGCCGGGTCATTTCCGGGTTCGACCCGAACCCGACCCGTGACCCGAAATTGACACCCCTACTTTAGAGCTTGTACAATAGATAATAGAAACAGTATAAACATTTTTAAAAATAGTGAAATTATTGAAACTAAATTTATTTATAATTTTTCTTAAAGAAAAGTTTAATAAATTTTTTTACAAAAATTATAATCCCTAAAAAATTATATTTATTAAATATTTTAATTAAAAATGATCAAATTACCCTCATACTTCACACCATAAATTCTACCATTAGATGACAAGACCAAAAAGATCACATTTGGAAGAGTTGAGGAACCAAATTGGTCCCTCAGAAGAGTTGGGGACCATTTTGATCCTCACAAAAAGTTGAGGGATCATTTTGATCTTTTACTCATAACATACGATATGGATACATGCACTGATAGTATATGACACATAAGAGGAATAAAACTGATGACTGTTGATTGGCATAATATGATAGATGAGACTAACTAATTACTGATGACCATTGATTTTGAATGCTGAATTGATATCTAACATATTGATGTGAAATTGAAATGCCACCATGTTATTTAATAAGTTATTGATATGGTTGAGTTTATGATATGCACTAATTTCAGTTGTAGATTTTTGTATTTACTGAGTTATAATACTCATTATGTAGTTTTTATATATTTTCAGGGAAAGGTAAGGAAGCTTGAGGATGATCTGTGTATTGGCTTCTAGTAGTTTTTCCATTTTGTAGTCCTATGATCATTGAGATGAGTTAGTTTATTTTATTCCATGACTATTATACATGTATCATTTTGGGCTTGAACTAGTTGTACATATTGAATAAACATAAATAAAATGTTGTTTATCTTTCTACGATTTCAATGAAATTTGTAAGTTCATATTAAATGGTTATAAATGTAATTATAAAAGATACAATTCTTCCGACTTAGATCCCGAGGCGTGACACCTTACTCCCCCACAATTGAAGTCATCTCTGCAAATCTCACCCAACCCAATGGCAAAGCAGATCCAACAACTTCCTCAGTCTCATTTCTCTAACATAAAATCCATAAACACCCCACTTATATGAGTAAAAGCAGCACATCCTCCTTCGCAACACACATCCATCAACTAGGGCATACAACAACAATAACAACATCAAGCATTTATCCTAATACGCAACGTCAGCTATATGAATCATTTTTCTCCATTGTGTCCAGTTAAGATTCAAATTCTTATTTAAATCTAATAAAAAAATACAATTTCTAACATTTTCTAACTAAGTCTTTTTAGGTTAACCTCTACCTTTCTTAACATAAGCAAAATCTAATACATCTACTCTCCTAAACGGGTCATTGGAAGGCTGATGTTTTATATGACCAAACCATCTAAGGCTCTACTCTGATGGGGACATCAGATCATGGAAAGTTTATCAGAGGCGTGTCTGTCGATCTACGGCCACGATCGAGTCTTTGTACTTTTGATTTATTTATTTTCTTATTTATGTTATTGTTGTATTTGTTTTAATTTCCCGTTGTACCTTTTTAGTAAGGGATGTCGTATGTAAGCCCCGAGGGCATTGTCGTCTTTTCTTTTCTTTTCTTTTTTAGTTTTGTGTACGAGGCTATTTAAAGTCCCTTGTCTTTCTTTCAAAGTAATGAATGAATGATTAATTGCGAAATTTTCTTCTTCGGTTTTGAGTTCTCTTGAGGGCTTGTGAGTTTGAGTGGTGAATCTCCATGAGAGGGAAGATTGCGTATCACCCACCAACCTAGACGAGTCGGGTTCGTGGTTCTTAATTTCTATCTCTTTCTTTCCCTCCTCCCACCATCACCTCCGGCCATACTACTTCCCCTTCCCTCCATCCACGGTCAAACCTCCTTCCCCTCAACGAATCCCTTCCTCATCACCCAACCGACCCCACCCCCACTCTACTAAGACCGCCAGCCACCTCCACCCTAGCCGCCATGCCCTTTGGTTTTCCCCCTCTTCTCCCTTATTTTCTAATATGGATTAAATATATTTAGGATTAACTTTAAATTCAAATCCAAGTGATTTGAAATTCAAAATATTTTCTAAAATACAAAATCTATTTTAGGAAAGTCTTTAAATCTCAACCAAATCAATTTATAATTGATTGGGATTTAAATTTTCCTTTCCTAATTTACAAATCCCAATCTAGCAAGCATTAAACACTTGCCTAAAGCCCTTTTTCCCATTATTGTTGTCGGCCCACCTTTGGGTTTGGAATAGGAAATCATTCCTAAGACTTAATTCTTCTCTTTAGAAAGATTTCCAAACCTCATACTTCCCCCTTGGCCAAAATTTTCAAAAAGCCCAACTCTCTTAAATGCTTTCCAAATCCTAACATTAGAATTTGGAAATAAATCCCTAATCCTCCCTCTCTCCTATTACGGCTGGCCTCCCTCTTGGATTTCTTTTGGAAATCTTTCCATATTACAATGTCTCTTCTTGGAAAGAGTTTAAATCCTTCCCTGCTGCTGGCCGAAATTTCCCAAGGCTCTCACATTGAATTTCCTCCACTAAATCCTTTCCAAACTCCATACAACATTGAGTCTCCTACTTCCTAAGACGACAACCAGAAATTTCAGCTGTTGCCCTTGCATCCTCAGCGCTTGGAAGCCTTATAACTGTTGTTTTGGAAGATTGAACTGTTGTCCACCGATTTCCCTAAGCCCGAACTGTCGTCCCTTAGTCAGAGAAGACTTCCCTTGCTGTTTGGTGCTTCCCCCAACTCAAAAACAGCAAGTCTTCCATGGATGGCTAACCCAGAAACGTAATACGGCCTCTCCTACGACGAGCACGGGTTTGTGTGCATCTTGCATTCAACCTTCTTCGACGTCAACCTGAAGATCGACCACACAGTAGAAGATTACATCGAGCGTATCTTGGATACCTTAGTGGAAGCAATCAAAGAGCAATTGGAGATCGTAGAGTGGAGGATCGCAACTGATCCTTGACGAAGGTTTCCTAATCACTACTTTTCTTGTATTTTCTAAATCTAATCTTTTCTTTATGATATTGATTGTAGTCACGAAGGCCGACCGTCGCCTGTTTCTGCTAAACTTAGTAAACGTAGGATATTGAGTGTACTCATGTGTTTACTAATCTCATGGTTAGACTAGGGATTTTGTTGAAGCTACTATTTTGGCATAATATTATTTTCCAATGTTATTTTGAAGCTTCAAATCTCTTGTTGTGTGACTTAGCCTAATCGGGTGTGACCCCTCTTACGTTTTATTCCGTTGTTTTAATTGCTCATAGTTTTCTTCGTTATTTTCTAATCAAAGTTGTGCAAAATCTTCCAAAATCATTACATCCATACGTAGTTCTACATCATACTCTCTCTAATATTATCTGCCAATTGATCTACTCCAACCTTTTCATGTATACGCTCATTAGCATTTTATCTCTAAGAGTAAAGCCACTCATCCACCTGAGCATCCTCATCTATGCAACACTTAGTTTTATGTCTCTTTTAATGACTAACATTCTACACCATAAAGCATTGCAGATCTCACCACCATCTTATAGAATTTTCCCCTATGTTTGTGGGGTAATTTTTTATCGCACAACAAGTCCAATGCATTCCTCCACTTTGTTCATTAACTGAGACATCTCACTATAAAATTATATAAAACAACCCCTCCCCACTAGCAACCTTACCCAAGCAGCCCAAGATTCTCCTCATAATTGTAATAGCCTGTAATTTGATGCTAGTATGATTTCAATTATACCATAAATCAATTCAAATGTATTATCATGTAAATGTAATCATGAATGCAACATTATTCTCCACCCCAATTATTGTCCAGTTGATTATCAACCTTAATCAGGCACATCTGTCAATTAATTGATATCAATCAATCCAAATTGTTGCCCAGTTAGATATCAATTTTGATTACACCCAACTATCAACTAGTTGGTATTGGCCTCCCTCAATTGTCGCCCAATTGGGCATCAGCTTTAATTAGGCCAAACTGTTAACCAATTAGTATCCGTTTTCATCTTTCATGCTAATGACCAATCATCCATTTAGCCTCCCTTACATACAAATGCTATATTTTTGTCAATGTCATGTATGAAATATAGTAATTCATATAATACAGGAAAATCTCTTGAATTTATTTACTATACATTTACTTCAAAAACATAATAACTTCCAATTTAACTGATGAAAATTTAATATGTTTATGTCAAAATGTTCATATTGATGACATTTATCACATAAAAAAAGTTATGTAGTGAAAGTTGTATCAATACAAAATTATCCTTATTTCTCGATAATGAAAATACAAATTTTGATCCGAAAAAAAATGCCAAAAACACAAAATTATTAAAATAAAAAATAAAATAGAGGTTCCTTGCAGCGAAACGAGCAAATTTCATAACAGGGCCAACAGACAAAAATCGCTCCACAACCTCCAAACCCTAAGTTTCTTTTTCTCTCTCCTCACATTCTCTCTTAATTCCCTCATTTCATTCTTTGTTAGCCGATTTAATAAAGAGAATTGGTTAATGGCTTATTTAATGGTTTACATTAGTGACTTAGTATATTTTTATTTTGGTTACTTGCTAAACTTTTGAGCTCATTATGTAGACTTTAATGATTTCAGGTCGGGGAAGGAATCAAAATCATGAGCGTTAATATTGATAACGATCTTTAGGTTCTTCTTTAGACTTTTTTCTGCATTTTTTTTCTTTTGTAGTCAGGAGCCTCTGGTTTAGTGATTGTAGTTATCTCCTGGCTATAACAACAACAACAACAACAACATCAAGCCTTTATCCCACTACGTGGGGTCGGCTACATGAATCATTTTTTTCCATTGTGTCCTATTAAAAGTTAAATTCTCGTTTAAATCTAATAAAGAAAGGTCATTCCTAATATTTTCTAATCATGTCTTTTTAGGTCTACCCCTACCTTTCTTAACATAAGTCAAATCTAATACCTCTACTCTCCTAACCGGGTCATCGAAAGGCCACTGTTTTATGTGACCAAACCATCTAAGGCAACTCTCTCTAATCTTATCTTCTACTGGAGCTACTCCAACCTTTTCACGTATATGCTCATTTCGTATCCTATCTCTAAGGGTAAAGCCACTCATCCACCTGAGCATCCTCATCTTTGCCACACTTAACTTAGTATTATGCTTCTCTTTTAATGGCCTACATTCAGCACCATAAAGCATTGCAGGCCTAACTACCATCTTATAGAATTTTCTCTTAAGTTTGAGGGGTACATTTCTATCACATAACAAGCCCGATGCATTCCTCCACTTCAACCATCCAACTTGAATTCTGCTGATAATATCCCCATCTATTTCACCATCACTCTGAACAATTGATCCAAGATATCTAAAACGTGTACTCTTATTAATGACTTGATCGCCCAAAGTCACAATCCCCTCACTAGGTCTATTACTACTAAAATTACACTCCATATATTCCGTTTTAGATCTACTCAAGCGAAAACCTTTAGACTCTAAGGTTGACCTCCATAATTCAAGTTTACCTTCAACTCCCTCTCTAGTCTTATCAACAAGAAGAATATCATCAGCAAAAAGCATACACCAAGGTACATCCTCTTACAAATGTCTAGTGAGAACATCCAAGACTAAAGCAAAAAGATATGGGCTTAAGGCTGATCCTTGATGTAACCCAACCGAAATAGGGAAATACTTGGTCAATCCACCTTGTATTTGAACACAAGTAATAGCTCTTGCATACATATCTTTAATGATTTGAATATAAGCATTATTGACTCCTTTCTTTTCAAGAACTCTCTATAGCACTTCTCTTGGAACTTTATCATATGCTTTTTCTAAATCAATAAATATCATATGTAGATCCTCCTTATTTTCTCTATATTTCTCCATCAAGCCTCTTAATAAATGTATGGCTTCCATAGTCGACCTACCCGGCATGAATCCAAATTGATTTTGAGAAACATTAGTATCACGCCGCAACCTATGCTCCATAACTCGCTCCCATAGTTTTAAAGTATGACACATTAACTTAATACCTCTATAATTCGCACAATCTTGTGCATCACCTTTATTCTTAAAAATAGGAATTAACATACTCATTCTCCACTCATCTGGCATCTTTTAGTCTTCAAAATAGTATTAAAAAGTTTAGTAAGCCATGAAATTCCTTCATCTCCTAAGCATTTCCACACCTCTATTAGAATATCATCAGGTCCAACGGCTTTTCCATCCTTCATTTTCTTTAAAGCCTCTCTAACTTCAGTTTTACTAATACGTCGATAAAAACAGAAATCTTTATTTTCATTTAGGGTGCTAAGGTCACTATAGTCAATCTTATTTTCACAATCTTCATTAAAAAGTTTAGCAAAATATCTCATCCATCTTTGTTGAATATCATCTTCTAAGAAAAGTATTTTTTGATCTTCATCTTTAATACACTTCACTTGAACTAAATCCTTACTACTCCTATATATCTCTTTGTTTGGCTAACTTATATATATATATCTTTCTTCATCTTTAGTATCTAATCTATTATATAAATCACTAAAAGTTAATGTCTTTGCATCGCATATTGTTTTCTTAGCATCCTTACGAGCCACTTTATATATTTCTCAATTATCAAAATTTTTTAAATTAAACCAATTTTTATAACAAAGCTTCTTATTTTAAATCTTTTCTTGCACATTAGGATTCCACCACCAACTATTTTTACTATTTGGAGCTTTTCCCTTCGATACTCCAAGGGCATCTTTTGCAATATTCTTAATATCACTAGCCACTTTTTCCCACATAATATTAGCATCCTCATGCACAAACAAAATCTTACGATCTAAAATCTTATTTCCAAAAATATTTTTGTTAATATTCTTTAAATGCCCCCATCTAATCCTAGAAAATTATTTTACTTTATTTTTTTATTTTATGCCATTTTATTTTAAAGTCCAAAACTAATAATCGATGTTGGGTACATAAATTTTCACTCGGAATAACTTTACAATCTTTGCAATCTAAACGATTTAATTTTCTAATAAGAAAATAGTCAATCTGGGTTATACTATATCCATTTTTATAAGTGATGAGATGCTCATTCCTTTTCTTAAATAAGATATTAGTAATTGAAAAATCATAAGCTAAACAAAAATCCAATATGGTCTTGCCACCTTCATTCGTCTCCAAATCCATGGCCACTATGAATGCTTTTAAAATCATCTACCTCTCTACCAACATGTCCATTTAAATCTTCTCCAATAAAAACTCTTTCAAGAGGTATATTTTGTATTAATTCTTCTAAGTCATTCCAAAAATTTAATTTAGAACTTATATCCAAACCTACTTGAGGAGCATAAGCACTTATAATATTAATAATTTTATCATCAACAACAATCTTTAAAGCTATAATTCTATCTCCAATCCTATTAATTTTTATAACATTATCCTTTAAACTCTTATCTATAATAACACATACATCATTTCTAGTACGACTCCTACCCGAATACCAAAGTTTAAATCCTAAACTATCAATTTCATTAGCCTTCTCTCCAACCCATTTAGTTTCTTAAATGCACAAAATATTTAACTTTCTATGAATCATAATATCTATTAATTCCATTAATTTTCCTGTAAGGGAACCTATATTCCAAGTTTCTATCCTAATTTTAGTTTCATGGACTAGCTAGTGTAAATGAAATTTTGGTGAATGAATAGTAAAAAATATTTTGATATATATTATTTTAGTTGCTTTCATTGGTTATTGCTTATATTGATGATTTATAGAAGCTATGACATATGTTTAAAATGATAAATAAATAATTCTTCCAAATTTAATCTGTGTGCATTACAATAACTCTATTCTCAACATCTACAGCACAATAATTTAATGACCACAAAAATCTAAACCACCACTTGGAAATTAACTTTGGCCAAATCAATAGATAAAACACATCCCAATGGGATAAGGATTGACAAGACCAAAAGCCAACAACTTCACGGACCTATCATAGTCACATTAACATATCCTTAAAAGAAAAGGTGCATGATCTGAACCTAGACAAAAATATACAGCAGTTGAGGTAATTCACTGCAATATGTGACGCACACCTAATATTCCCTTGAGACTAACATTGGAAGTTGAAATTGGCGTTCTAACGAGTGCAGTGTACTGTAACAACACTTACAAAAGAGCAAAGTATCTATAAACCTATGATGCACCGACACTTCTCCTCAAAGAGGTGTGCAGTGTCCAACACCGTGTCCGACACGACACTCGTCCGACACTCCTCCGACACGTGTCAAACACACCGAAAACGTGTCTGATTAAAAAAATAATAAAAACAAATTGGGCACGCGTGTCCGACACGCGTATCTTAAATATTTTATATTTTTAAAAAAATATAATTTCTTATTTTGATGAGATTTAAACTAAATTTATTATTTTCTATCCACAACACCAAATCAGCGTCTGCATTTAATACCCTTCATCAAATTTTTCTCATTTTTTATTCTTCTTTGGCAGTGAAGGTATTTTCATTTCCTCTCTTTTTGCACAATTGTAATTTTTTTTCTTGTTGAACCAGAGTTGAAAGCAGTGATATTCAATGATGATGATATTAAATGCCAAAAACAAACCTCTAAAGCTAATCCTAGTAGTTGAAGCTTGAATGCTTAACGTTATAGTAAGTGATTACTTGTTTATATTTTTGTGATTGTACTAGACATTTTGTACTAAATATTTTATATTATAAGCTAGAAAAGTTATCATGTCATTCATTTATTATTTTTTGTCTTTTTTAATATGATATTACATTAATATATATACACTATATATAAAAAAATGTATTGCCGTGTCCACGCCGTACCCGTGTCCTATATTTTCAAAAAAAGCCGTGTCCCGTGTCCGTGTCGTGTCGTGTCGTGTCGTGTCCGTGTCGCCGTGTCCGTGTCTGTGCATCATAGCTATAAACACATATTTTGTGACGTAACCTACCTTATGCTTTCATGTCAATTTATCAAGAAAAAATGACGTGAGCAAGAACTGATAAAAAAACTAAAATGCTTAAAAAGAAATATGCATGCCAATGTCTCTTACCTTTCGGCCATGAATCATCACAAAAGCATCATCTATGCTTTTGTCCCTACAAATCAAGAAGAAAGAAAGTTATCGGCTAGTGTAATGATTTTGTACTCGATGAACATAGTAAACCCAACGAGGTAATTTAATGGAAATCTGAAAATGTCGCAAACATAGAATGTGATGAGCATTATGTGTTAGACATGGTATTTCGTTTTATTTTAGATAGTTTTTTAAAACATGCCCATTATATTAATTGCAAATATATGAACATGATGTTTTATTTAGTATTTTGAGTATTTTATTAGGATTAATTCATCATTGGAAGGTTTTGACTCAACCTATTGAGTTCTAAGTTGGCAAACCTATAGTTCATATTCAACTTAGGAATTGTTGAAATGAGAATTAGAAGGATCCATGCCACTAGATTTTTGCGCCCAGACTCTTATTATTAGTTTCCCTACCCTACTACAACCATGTTCGTTTACACACCAGTATTTTCCACTGTTGTCGTCTCTATTTAGCTGCTTCCAGCTATTGTCACCTCTAATTTCCGCTTCGTTGTTTCCCGTTATCAAGCCATTTACTTTCCACTACTCACGCCTTTGTTTCCTGCTACTCACACCAATACATTCCTCTCTTTTTGGCTGCATCGACTCCCCATTTGGTACTATTCACTTGCCTGTGTCGAGGTTTTTTTTTTTAATTGCCTGTCTCAAGGTTTAAAATTGCACAATTGGGTATTGATGTATTTTTTTTCGTGAGGCAAGACATAAGCCTCAAAATCGAAAAAATTGCGTATATTGAAAATAAAAGCTAAAAGTGAATTTTATATAATACCCAAATACTATCTTAAATAATGACATATATTTTTCTATTGAACTATGAAATAACAAATTAGCAGACATATGAAGCAAAAAATTACACAAGACGTAAAGCGGCAAGTGATAAATTACGTGAAAGAGAATTGAAATTCAAATATTACAAGAGCAAAACAACATGAAATATAGAAATTACATAAAAGTATCCTATAATATCAAGTTCAACTCCAAATTTCTTCTTTCTCGGTTCCCTACTCATCCACATTTAATTTAAAAAAAAAACTGACATAATTGGTAGCAATTCAAAAATCACTTGAGGAGATCTTTATTTGAGTCATCATCATAACAAATTAGTCTCTGCCCCGCCTCATCCTATGGAATTCAATGCCTCTTAATCTATTTCTTCTTCATTTATTTCAATCATATTTCTCTTTCATAAATCTTTGTCATCAACATAAAATGAGAATAATACCTAAAACTTTTTAGAGGAGGAGGAGGTGGTGGTGTTCTGCTTTCAAGTGATTCCCGATGGTGGCTACGACAAAGGCGGTGGGCTGGAGGTCGAGGCGGTTGAGAGGAAGTTGTTGCGGCTTGTGGTGCATGAAATCAAGATTTATTCAGGGCTTTAGTTAAGAATTTAGATAAATTTTAATAAAAAATATATATAAATTGGGTGAAGCGTATGCCCACGCCAGTAAAACGAACTGCGCCTCAAGGCAGGACTTAGCCAAGCCGAGGCACAAGCCTCATAAAAAAAAACTCGAGGTGTAAGTCTCAAGACGTTTTTCACTAGAATTGCAATGAGGCGTGCCTCATATTACACAATTTTAAATAATGGCCTGTGTTAATATCCCTTGAAGGTAATCCGAAAATTGGATCAAATGTTGGACTTTCTATGAGAGATTTGATCTTTTCGCAATTGATAAATGATGTATTGAACCTATTTTATTTGATTAAATATTGAAATTTTTTGAGAAGTTTCATATTTTGTATTTGTTGTGGGCTATAAATAAGACTTCAAAAGCACATAAATATCAATGAACATTGAATATTATAATAAAAATCCAATCGCTCAATTCTTTGTGTGTGTGCTAGTTAGATGTGTATTCTTCGAGTGCTTGGTGGATGTTGATAATTACTTCTAGAGGCGAATCTCCTTGTACTGGCATGAGTTTTGATTCTTCTTTTGGGTGATTTTAATTTTTTATTCTTTCATTAATTTTTTAGTCATTCGTGTGCATATGTGATTGGGATATTGCCAAGCGTAATAAATGTAGGTTGCATTTGTGTAATGTGACCATGACAGTTGCTAAAATCTAATGTTCCTTCTTTTTTTTCTTGTGGAATTATAGATTTAAGGACTGTTGAATTATTACTTAGAATGAATGAAGCTTTTTTGGTTGTTTTTACATTAAAAATGACTAATTTTTGCTGAAGCTAAAAGTTCCCCACAGCTTGTGACTTTTTGAGTTTTATTGTGCATCTTATTCCAGGCTGTATTAGTAACCCAAAATCCTTAATCATCCTGTATTATAATATTTTTAATTAATCAAGATGAGGAGAAAGGTAGCACCATAGCAGGCACATGAACAAAATTGAACATAACAATTTGAGTGTTTTTTTTTTTTGGACTTTTGAGTCAATTAAGGCAAACTCACACACACATAACATACACAAGTTTCAAACCCAAGACCTCTCGGGTGATAGCCAAAACTCCAAACCAACAGATCAAAACAAGCTGTGTGCCAATTTGAGTGAATAAAAACAAAGTATAAGACATGGAGGAACATAATGAGAAGTAAAAGGACTTCAAAGCAATGAGAAAGCTGCTTAAATGTGCAATTACTAGGCGGAAGAAAATCATCATAGATTATTTAATAGCTAGACAATGTTGTACGGAAATAGGTTGCCAATTTGTGGAGACTTCTAACTGCTTTACTATAAATACATCATGCAGTTAAGCACTGAAGCTCAAATTCGAACCATGTAGAATAGAATAAAATGGAAGTATGATGGAACAGTTACTATAAAAACCTCACTAGCACTCTAGAAGTCAACTGCCAGAATTGCAAAAAGGTATTAAATTGAACCTTTGCACATTTCCATAGTTAGAGACACTAAGACAAATTTCATCAAATTCAATAGATAGCTGTTTGGCATAGTTTTCTATAGCCCGCTTCTAATACTGCTTCTTTGAACAGTAGAAGTTTTATGAATGTTTTAAAAATGGCTTTGAGAAAAATTTCTTTTGAATGAAAGTTAAGAAGCAACAATAGCTGGTCTTACTAAGGGCTCGATTCATAAGTAGGCTGTGAAGATGTCAGAAAAATGATTTCTGAAGAAGTGTAAAATTTTATTCTAAAAGAAATATTTTCAAAAATAAATTTCTTGAATAAAAGCTTGACAAATTTTTATCCAAACAAGCAGCTGCTCCGCAACAACTTTCTGCAGCCATAAAACAGGCAAAAGAATTACCAAAATGGGGACATAATCAAATTGCAAATTACCTCTCCTTGGTATCACTGTGCTCAGGGGCCGGAGGCATGGCAGGAAGTGACGTCACCTGATGGTTTAGAATAAGATAAAAAGCGATTTATATTAAAATGTATAATAACTATATAAGTAGAAAATTATAAAGGCATGACAGGAGGAGATCTATCACTAGTTACAGAAATAACGACAACTATGAAATCAGAAAGGAGGACAAAAAATACTATTGGTGCGTTAATTTTTTTCCAATTTCTTTCTTATTATTTTTTGTTGATTATTTTCTTTCTTTTAGGGTATTGGGAACAAACTCATGTCCATCTACAGCAGGCGCAGAAAAGAGAAGGAAAAGAAGAAACATGCAGGCTTTAAACACTTTGAAATTTATGGGAAAGTAAAAATAATTTCAGAAAATACAAAATGAAAACACAAAGCAACAAAGTTTCGTTGCAATGCAAATTAAATAAGAAAAGGAGCACCAAAGCAAGTAATTCGTGTTCACACATTAAGGCAACAACCTTAGACCAGGGAAGAAGCATGCACTTGTAATATTTCTACCATAATACTTGGACCTAAACTGGACCTTCCTTCCAGCCAGAACTCAAATCATTTCATGAACTGTGTGTTTCACAAAAAAAAAAAATAATAATAAATAATAATAATAATAATAGTGACAATGGCTCACAGTACATATTTGCATTTTCATTTTAAAACAAGTAGGCACTATAGCTCAATCTTTGCTAACAAGAATAAAGCATTTGAAAAAGATAGCACAAATGTGTTTATCTAATTTGGAAAAAGAACAAATAAATTAAAAAGATCTCCCTCAGCCCACGACTCCCCCATCCATCTCACATGTCCCCATAGTCGTGTGAATGTCATCTCCCTCACTCATCTCCTCACATAGGTGCATGGTCCGCTTTTCTCGTACGCTCTCTCCCATTGTCTCTCCCAACCTCACACGCTCGCTATCTCACTCTCCCTCTCGATCTCTGTTGCTCTTTGACAATCTCCCACCATCTCTCTCACCCAGCCACACGTCTCACGCCCTATGACAATAGCCCGCATAGCCGTCTACTCTGTCACTTGCTCACTGTTGACCTCTAAACAATAACCAAAGGGAAAAAGAAAAAAAAAGAAGAAAGGAGCAACATAGAAATCCTACAGCACATACCCGCCGGATCCCATAATTCTGCCGAAATCCTCCGCAAAACATGCCTGAAATCCCATCAGAATCCCTGTGCATTCGGCGCTGTTAGCGTCTCCTCGCGGGATTCCCGTATGAAGCTCCTCGTTCGTTGTTCTCCAAGGCCTTTAAAAGTAACCGAACCCCCTCCTCTTCGGCTGCTCACGATCGCTGCTTCTTCTTCTTCTCCACGCTCGACTCCACCCGATCCCACTCTCTGCTCCGACCTTCCCACATCCGACCAAAGCCCCTCTCCTCTCCCACTGCCGAGCTCAAGCCGGCCTCCTTGCTGCTCCCGATCCCGTCAAACCCAAACTCCACCTCTGTGCCGATCCCAAGCCGAGAGAGAGAGAGAGAGAGAGAGAGAGAGAGAGAGAGAGAGAGAGGAAGCTTTCTCTTACCTGCAGCATCCGAGCCCATCCACCGATCTCCTGCCCTAGCCGAGACCTCCTTCGGCGGCTTTCCCTTCCTCTTGGAACGGAAGTTACAACATTTTGATCGAAAGCAACGGCTGGAGCTCGCTTAGCCGTGAAGGTAACTTTCTCCCTTTCACGCACAATCTTCGGCCAAATCCAGTAATATCGCCGAGTAGAGAGGAAGGGGGAGATATAGATTTTAATTAAAATTAATGATTATTAATTTTAATTAGAATTTATATTAATTATATTAGTTATAATTATTCTAATTGATTATATTATTATAATTAATTATAGATAATACTAATTAATTAATTTTAATTAAAAATTATTTTAATTAATCATAATTAATTAACTTTAATTATTGATTTAATTATAATTATTAGAATTAATTATGATTAATTTTAAGTAATTAATCATGATTAATTTTAAAATTATGATTAATCTTAATTAAGGTTAGTATTAATTAATTATGATTAATCATTATTATTTTTAAAAATTAAAACTAATTAATAATAATTATTTATAATTAATTAAGGGTATTTATAATTAATTATTTTAATTAATTATAATGACTCATTATAATTAATTAAAGGTAATTATAATTTTGTGTTATAATTAATAAGGTGGAGAAAATATAAGTACCTCTCTTACCTTTTCCTCCCTCGAGCCAACGCCGACATCTACGCACCCCGCGCAGGTATAATTTCTAAACCCTAAAACTCTGAGAAACCCGTTTTCGATGTTTGCGACGAGACGAAACGACCACCTATACACGCTTTTCTTAGCGTGGTGGGAGGAAGTTAGTCGCGGTGCTCTCAACGAATCGAATGATCACTTGAAATCCCTCTTTGATGTTCGTATCGCCTTGGAAACCTCGCCTATACACGCTTTTCTTAGCGTGGTGGGATAGGAGCCCGGTGCAATGCGTATGACAAAGCGGGGATACCCATAAGTACCCGCTTGCGGGGAAATAACTGCTTTCTTGCAAAATACTTTCAAAAAATGCTTTTCTTGCAAAATGTTTTTAAAATACCCATACACGCTTTTCTTAGCGTGGTGGGGGATCGAAAAATACACGGCCGCGGTGTCCTCGAAAGAGGACATCTACCATACACAATTTTCTTAGCGTGGTGGGATAGGCCCAGTTTTCCGTAGTTTTCCCCTAAACGGGGGAGACGTCGGAAGGCTGCCGAAATTTCGGGTGAAATGTTGCTACACTCGGACCTTTTTGAACTCGAAGAAAGCAAAATTTGGAGACATTGGACAATCAAGGACTTGGGACTTTGCTCAGAGCTCAAATCAAAAGAACTAAATATACTTGAACTCAAATAAATGTGAAGTCATAAGACTTAAATTTGATTGAACTCAAGAGGCTACAAAGACTTGACTTGAACCATTTGAACAAGGACTTACAGTGAAACTACGAAGAACTTGAACTCAAAATGGAGGACTTGTGGACATTGAACTTGAACTAGACTTGATTGAACTCAAGGAGTTTATATTTGCACTTGAATTCAAGAACTCAAACTTGAATCAATCTTGGACATTATGGGACTTCAATCAAACTCAATCAAGAAGAGCTTGATTCGAACTCAAGCAAAGACTTGAACAAGAACACAAAGAACTTTGACTTGTAATTGTAGTTTGAGACAACTACAATGACCACTTGAACTCAAGCTCCTCTTTGAACTCAAATGAACATTAAGCTTGAACACTAATCAAACTTAATTTGACATGAGTTGAGTGATTTAGACTCAAATAAAGATTTAATTTGAGCCTACGTTGTGAACTCAACTTGAACTTGAATGTGATACGAACTACAATGAATTTGAATTCAAAACTTGGATTAGAGTTTGAACTTGACAAAGAATTCAAAATCAAATCATAAGCAAGAGGACTTGAGTTGGTACACTAAACTAGAACTTGAACTCGACATGAGCACCAAGAAGCTTAGACATAGAACTTGAGCTTGCTACTCAAACTCAAACAGTTTGGGGCTTGGACTTAAATGAATGATGGGGAGCAAACACAAGAAAATGTGCAAGGAGTTATGTCAAGACTTCAAATGAACATGATTTTCCCATTGCAAATAAAACACTTGTGATGAATCATTTTACATGCTACAAATCATGCTAGAGTTCATGAATGCCATCCATCCACAAGCAAAGGTTAATTGGAGAGTGCAACGATATGATCGTAATCAAGATATGAAATTTCATTGAGATATCAATGTGTCGTCACATTGATTGGGATGAACATGTTATTAAGCAAGTTTGCTACACAATATTTGAACCATCTTCACATGGCACTAGAAGATTTATGAGGTTCAACAAGGCTCGTCCATCGTTAACAATCAAAGACCAGCTAATCCACAGACAAAGGTTGACGAAGAGCAAGAAAAAGCAAACGACTCTTAAGCACCACGAAGGAGGAAGGAATACACAAACACCAAGTTCAAATCAACGTATAATCCTTCGACAATCAATATCAGTCAACATGTAAGCAAACATAGGAGATTCCTCCAATCAACATATAAAGAACTCGATAACAAGGCAGGAGATTAGTTAGTGCACTACGATCCACCTGTCGAAAGCAACGTGTAGTGCACGACAGACTACTTGTACGAAGCAGCGAACCACTCTATTCAGAAGCTGCTACGCCACGCCACCGGATCTACAACACTCATACAAGCAGACAGAAGGCGTCTACAATCTACAATCCAACGCCACCGGATCTGCAACATTCGTACAAGTAGACAGAAGGCGTCCACAACTACAACGCCACGCCACCGGATCTGCAACATTCGTACAAGCAGACAGAAGGCGTCTATTCCAAGAGTACCCCCGCACGTGCACTATAAATTGTATACACATATGTACACTAAAAGGGGTAAAAATAATTATAAAACCCACATGAGCCCCGACGAGCGTGTTATTGGTACATACGTAACACCTAGGGATGTTGCGCGGGTCAACAAGTGAATTCAAGTTCGAATCCGATCCTTCTATACGGATCAATAGGAGTCGACAGGGTTCGAACCATCAGATAAATATACGGTTGTGGGGACCGGTGTATTTGTTTTAATACATTCATATTAGGCCTTCAAAGCCTATAATCAATAGAATTCACTCACAAAAACACAAAGTCTACGAAACCCGATCCTCTGTCGACATCTAGACAGAGTTGACAAGGTTCAAACTACAAATAGAAATGACCCCAAACACCCCGATGATGGCCGCGTTGAACAAAAATCTCAACCGGAGGGGTTCATTCCAAATAATTTCCAATGTCGTTCCAAATATCCGAAAATCTAAAAAAATCTCAAAATTCCAAAAATATTGAAAATATGAAATCTAATTATCAAACACTTAAAGCAAACTTCATCCACCCTCCGCAACAGTTTGTCGGGGTGGACAAATTTAAATATAACTTCAGCTCACAAAGAGCCGAATGCCTAGTCGAAAATAACACTAGGATTCATCCTCAAACAATCTCCTGCCAATAAGGACGTGGTACATGTCCTCTAACCGGCGGTTTGCCGCCAAATGGCACCGCAGGATAAACGGTTATGACCCGGGGCCCTCTGAACCGAGTGGTTTTGCCTCCAAATGGCACCACGAAATACCGGATATGGCCAGCGCCGTTACGTTCCTTATTGGCATCAAATCATTGAGATATTAATCAATAGAATATGATCGATAGGGCACAAAGCCCTCTGTTAGCTAAGGTGGATTCAAATTTGTCCCCTTAGACAAACATTCAACCCCGGTCTACAAGGTCCCCTTGGACGAAGCAACCCATGGCTGCCGACAAGGATCCTTCTGTCAGGTTGGGTCGACTACCTCCTCTGACTAAGTAGACCAGGGATCACGATGGCCCGGGACGACAGAACCATGGGATCTTGATCGGGTCCATCATCCATTCCCCCACCATCCGCTTTAAGTGCTAGGTGGTGAAATTTCCTATTTTTAAATATTAAACTTTCCAAATTCTTTCTGAATTCCCAAATCCAAACATAATTTCCAAATTCCTATACCTATGCTGCTACTATATGCCAGATAACACGTATTCTATACGTATCTGATTGACGACTAGCCTTAATCGAAAGTTCTCTCTCGTGATCAGGAGGGGTAATTAACTATAGGGGCTTGCGCCTATAGGAAACCAGAACTCAGATCATAAAGTCCTCACAAAATGAGGGCGAAATCTCTGGGTAGTGTCTTATCTACAAACTCATCTGCCTTCCAAAATTTACCTCGGAACTTAGTTCGTTAAAACTCCCTCGCCGAATAAGAAAAGCGAGTGGAGGCCGAGGCCGAATTTTCGGAGCCCACACTCACCTAGTCGCAAAAACCGCTCCTCATATCATAACTTAACCTGATATGACCTATAGATAAAACAAGTCACATCGTCTTCACCACGCCCAAAATCTAAGTTTTAGAAACTTTTCATTTTTTTTTTAATTTTTAAACATACTACAAAGCTACTAATTTACTTCCAAACAATGGAAAACAAGCTCATCTACAATTCCATTTCAATTTCATTCATCTTTTATATATATATATATACACACACACACACACACACACACAACAAAATCTATACACTATAGTACATAGATACAAACTGGAATAAAATAAAGCAGAACTGGCCATGACCATAAAAAATTAGAAAATGCATATATTGACTAAGATAGTTCAGAACATGGACCACAACTACTCAATCGACTTCTTACCCATTCCTGTGCCTAAAACATAATGCAACATAGGTATGAGCCAACAAAGCTCAGCAGGTCAAATATACTCTTAATTTTAATAATTAATTCATTACGCATTTAACTGAATTTTAAAACCATTTAAAAGTTCACTATGCGGGACAAAATAATGCTTGCAATTATGAGAAATTTAATAAAAATGCAGAAAAAGTAAATAAACAAGTGCATATATCAAATAAAAAAATAACAAATTTTTCTAAGATACTTACATCTCCCATCAGAAACAAATATTAGAATCCAAACACTTGTGACTCTTTGTGCTAACATATAAAAAAACAAGCCCTTATGACTCACCAATGCTTAGCACATATCAGATATTACGAACATACATTTATGACTCCATGTGTATTCAACATAATAGAACTTACTCTAATATAAAAGCTCAACAAAATCACAAATTTCATACAAATAAACACACACACAACACACACACACACACCCACACACACCCACACACACACACACACACACACACACATATATATATATATATATATATATATATATATATATATATATATATATATATATATATATATAAGCTCCACAAAATCACCAATTTCACACAATCATTTTAATAGGTGTGTGCTGCATCAAATCACAAAAAATATTTTCTCCTGTGCATGCACTAAATGCACTCCGCAAGCAAACAAAAAGATGTGTAAGCGCACAATATAAACGCACAAAAGACATGTAAATCTACTAATGAACGTGCTAGCATACTATGAAAGCACAACAAAGATTATGCAAGTATGCAAATGCATCACATAAGTATATCATGAAAAATGCAAGTACATCGTGCAAGGCATCAAGAAATATACAGGTGTATTGTACAAACGTAGCATAAAATGTGCAAAAAATAGCTTATAAATGTATCAAATATAGAGATTAGAATGCTACACATGTTCAAAAAAAATGAAAGTGAAGCCAAACTCTCACTCAGAAGAGCATGCAATGGCTACGCACTACAATAATTTTTAAATATGCAAACTCTCTTCTCAAAATCATATTTGTTTACATGTGCTTTGATGAACGAGCTAAATTCTCAAATTTTATGTTTGAGAATGCTGTATGAACTGAAAGTAATATGAATACAAATTTTGCCGCCTCGAGAAGCATTCAACACCTCAAAATATGTGCAATTACTTTAAAATCCTACAAACCCCTTCTTTCAAATTAAAATTCACCAATAGATAAACATGCTCCTAAATATGTCATTCTATTCAAAGGGCAATTATAAGTTTCCAATTTCAAATCTGATCCTCCTCCTTACAAGAACAGGAGTTGACGAGACTTGAAATTCATGAAAGATATCCAAACAATAAGTTTTAAATAGCTCGCCATAAATCCTATTCCCATAAATAAACATACGATTATGAAATCCGCAAATATATTTGATTTTACGTTCACAGTAGGCTTTTAATGTCTTTTACAAAGAAAATTAATTATAAAAATACAAACTCTCGAGTTCACCAATCGTAAGGTAACTCCTTAAGTTTACACTTAAACCTGATTCTTTGTTGCAAGGGAACAAAGTTGACAATATTCAAATAACAAAATAGAATCATTAAATACCCTAATAATGGCTATGTCAAATGAAAATATCAATCAAAGGAAACTATATTTTTCAGAATGGCCCTAAATTCCAAAATTAACCATCAAGGGCTTGAACTATAATAAAATTTAGCAAAAAAATTTTATATTTGTCTAGCATATCAGTACGATTCATTCTCAAATTATCTAGGCACTAATGACATAACATGTATTATCTAACTAGTTAATTTGCTGCCACATGACACCACAGGGAAATAGTTAGGACTGAAGCCCTTATATCGAGAGACTTTGTCACAAAATGAACTCATTAAATTACAGTTATGGCCAAAGCTAAGGTTGTCACTACCAAAATCTAAATCAAAAGAATTGTACATCTTTTTTTTTTTTTAAACATCAACCAGAGTTCACAAGAGTAAATATAAGCAAAAAATATAATTATATTATTATTAATTAAAAATTTACATATATGTCAAGTTTTAAAAATAATATATACAATAGCCAATAACAAGCTACAAAATAACAAATAAAACCTAAATTATCACCCACTAATTTGCCTCACTCTACGGGCTCCTTACCCTTATTTGAAAACATGAAAAAATCACGTAATGAGCACATAGCCCAACAAGCAACAAAAATCTTACAACTAAAATCAATGCATATAAAAGAGAAATAATATATTGTAAATCATGTAAGAAAATCTATAAATCAAAATATATTATTTGTATCGATCAACTGTATCAATTTATCAGTTTTTTACATAACACATCTTAGTATGTCAGTTTTATCGATTATCTTCTTTATCAATCCTAACATAAATCAATCAATCATATAATGTGTCATTAGTCTAATCAGCTATCAACCTTATCTGTCATCAATCATCAGTCACCAGTCACATCTGTCATCAATCTTGTCTATCCTATCTGGCATCTATCGTATCTATCATTTTTATATCCATCATATCATGTATGCATATCGATATAAATTCAACAAAATAGGACATCAAGCTAGTTACATGATGTTCTCATGTATATTATATTAGCATCAAGCATCAGATGTTAGATGGCTATCTTGTAAGAGTCGTTACTCCTGCCCGCAAGCATATCTTGTCCCTTTATGACTCCATATCTTATATCTTATACTGAAATTACATTACAACCCATAATTTAAAAGAAAGCGTATTGACCCACTCTCCTATACAAGATATCTTGCTCCAACCAACCTGAAATATTTTACAACTAGTCAGCCTTTCTTCCAATGCCATATTTTTTCTTATATCAGTCACATAATTTTCTATGCATATTCAGTATCATGCATGAAATACAATAATCTATGAAATATAGATATATACACTATTCAATTACTTCAAAAAATCATAACTATCAATTCATCCGGTAGAATTTTCATATAAACTAGTTAAAGTATTCAAAATGACAATATCTATCACATACCAAAAGTTATACGGTAAAAGATCGCTAAAATGGGAGATATCGCATTTTTATCAATTTCAAAAGGAAGAAATATGCCAAACTCCAAATCATCGAAAACAGGAGTAAGAATTTAGTCGCCTTTATCAATTAGAACAAAATCCATAACATAAGAGATGGATGAAAATGCCCCAGAAGATTTTCTCTCTCTTTTTCTCTCTCCCTTTTCTTCTTATTTTCCTTTCTTGCTTTCCCCGACAAGGTAATGAAATGAGGGAAGGGGTGGTGGGATGGCAAGGATATTTAGATTAAAAATATTTAAAAAATCATTTTTAGTGTATGGTGCCGCGGCACCAAAAACCAAGCATTGTTGCGTTGCATGCAGACCCAGAGTTACTATAGAATAGACTAATAGAGCATTCAATGTCACAAAGACATTTCCTGGCACTGTCTGCTGGATTCATATTCTCATGTTTTCAAATCAATTCATTTTAAAATTTTGGTTATTATAAAGGTCCACTTATATTTGCTCCATAAACAAATATTCACCTCAAGTCTATAAAGTTCCCTTAGACAAAACAACTTATGGCTATCGATAATGATCATTTGATCGAGTTGGATCGACTATCTCTTCTGACTAAATAAACCAGTGGTCATCATAACTCGAGATGACGGAACTTTGAGATCACGATCAATCATTGCTCCCACCATCCAGTTTAAGTATAATGTGGTAAATTTCTAACTCTACACCAAATATGTTACTATTATGCGCTAAGCATTTAGATTCTAACAAATATCCTTAATTATAATTCCTCTCAAGTCATTGAGAGAGGTAATTAAATAAAGAGAGTTGCTCCTATGAGAAACTTAAAACCACATCATAAAGCCCTCACAAAATAAGAGTCAACCTCTGGGTAGTATCTTATTTGCAATTCTTTGTCTTCTAAAAATTTGACCTGGAACACCCAAAATTCTCACAGCAAAGCCGCGAAGCAAATTTTTTGAGCCCATAAAATAGTGATTTCCATTCACAACCAATTCTAGTTTACCTTGACTTGAATAGTTTACCATACTGAACTTCAACTGAATGTAATTTGTAATGTATTAAGTCTGGGAAAGTACATAAAGAAGAAGCAAACAGAATAAATAACAAAAATCACATAGAATCAAAATGCCCGACAAGGAATTCAAGTCTCGTTACCTTTATGAATGAGACTAAGCACAATCAACAAAAAAAAAGCCTAGGGAATATATGAAAATAATGCACGAAGGAAGCTAATGAAGTTTCAGCGTCAGAGGAATATAATATTATATGCCTTATTTTTAAAGAAAATTGATTTAAACAAGTAATTGAACTTAGATCAGGAATAGGAAGAAAACAGGGAAAAAGAGATGGACTGCAAAATAGAACTATTTGTCGAAACTGGGTCAATATGAGCGGGAAATCAACAGCTACATAAATAGATGTTATAAAGAAATAAACCAAATTGTGCAGCTTCAGCCACTACCTCGCGAAACATCGTATCCTATAATATGATTACACAAATAACCTCAAGATTTTCATGAAAATGATTAGATAGCTGCAACATGATGAAGGCTATGCCATGTTGATCAGTGATGTTTTATAGCCATCAGGAAGCAGAAGTTTTTTTTTATATATCTAATATTGTGTTAATTTCTATTGACTATCACCGCTAGTCAGTCTTTTAATAGCTATAAAAAAACCTAACGATGGTTATAGAAATGATACGATACTCGCCAAATGATGAATCAGGGATGTTACATAGCCACCATGTAGCATAAATACTTTTTCAGATCTAATATTTAATAAATTTCTATCGATTGTCATGGATAAACAACCATTTATAGGGATCTTAAGAGAACAAGAAGCTCTATTATAAAATATAAATCAAGTTGCAGCAGTATCAGTTTGCAGTTTGGTCACATTATCTGTGATCATGCCATAATGCCAAAAAAATTCAATTTCTTATAGGGCTTCATTTAAAACAAAATTCTGATCTCGTGAAGCACAAATACTCCAGGACGTGGGACTACAAAAGGATGAGTCAACAATAAATTTTTTAGGAGTTTAAGAAAAACAAAAGAAATGAACAATAAATATAAGAAAATTATTAACATGAGAAGGGAAGAGTCATAACAATTGCAAGCTCAACCAAAACAACAAGTATAGGAACATAACAGAAATTTGTGGATTTGATAATTATATGTCCATGAATTTGAACAAAATAGATGGTGCATATTGCTGCAATGATATGAAGCGGATAATCACAGCAAAGAACTATTCTGGAAATTTTCATTACTTTCTATTTACGATCTTGATCTAAAAGTCAAGATAAAACTTAAATGACATAAATTTCTGTCGAATTTAGTTTATAAGCTGAGGGCCAAAAGGAAAAAAAATTATTTAACTTGCATAATTTTATCTGAAAATAACACAATGAGGCTGCTAACCTAAAAGCGTATCAAATGACATACCTGTGAATAAATATCCTTCCAACAAAGAATTTATCAATAATTCTAGCCACATTATTCATGTTTTTTATCCTCTATCATTTTGGGAAAATTAGACTTCATTTCCGGAAAATGAACCCTTCTCAAAGTATTTCTTCAACTCTTTCCCTCACGTCTGCAACCATTTTTAAAAAATTAATGAAAAGGTTTGGCAACCTTGATATTTAACTTATAAGAACACATTCCCAAACCAATAACAGATTTCACTGCAGAGATTTGGTAGTTCGCTCCAGATCGCCACATGACTTGTCTTGTATCAGTTCATCTATTAGATTCAAAGACATAGTAATGGCCATGTCGTTCAGTGCAGCTACCATGGGATTCAAAAGCAATTATTGGCACTTTTCACTAAACTCCTAGAATCAGTATTATTTTTTCACATTGCAAGCTTTCATCATCATCATCACCATTAGTATCATCCCAACTATGTGAAGTTTCCATTATGAATCATTATTTTCTATTCATTAGCAAAAAGTGAAGTTTGAGAAGTTCAACCTAATCTTCATAAATCCTTTTTGAACAACTTTTATCGATGCTATGTTAGGTCCACCTAGATTCCTTACTAATACTCCAGCATTAATTTTATCCAATTGTCTAATGGGGTATGATTTTTTACTCTTCAATGTGCATGTTCAAAAACCTTAAGTTTATTTCAACTTATCTTCAACAGATATCACTTAAATTATTCTCTTGATATAATCATTTCCTTATATTATACTTCCTATTTTTTCCACAAATTAATCTTAATATTTTCATTTCCAACATGCACAACTTACCTGTCAACGACTTTTGTATTGACAGCATTAAAATCCATACACTAATTACATTTTAATTAAATTTATCATTTAAATCTTCATGATATCATCCTATCACATAATACTTCTCATGCTCGACTTCATTTTAACCAATAAGTCTTAACCCCTGAAGTTAAACTATCATCTATATATTTATTATTTTATATAATAGATTCAATATATTTAAACCGGTCACATCAATGTATTATTTCATCTCCTAGTGATATTAGATGATACATGTTAATATCAAACCCGCTAAAACCGCATACCATAGACCTAACATTTATTATAATAATTCTAAATCATATATAGCTAAACATTTTCTCCAATTGTTTTAACTTTTCATTTCATTCAACATATGTCTCGCCTAGAACTATATTATTGTGAGAAACATGAAATAAAGTAGCTCGCTTTGAATATCCTTCTTAAGTATATTCATAACCAAATCAAAAGGATATGAACCCAATGTCATTCTTTG
The DNA here is from genome assembly GCA_019514585.1 of Dendrobium officinale. Taxonomy (NCBI): domain Eukaryota; kingdom Viridiplantae; phylum Streptophyta; class Magnoliopsida; order Asparagales; family Orchidaceae; genus Dendrobium; species Dendrobium officinale. The sequence goes on along the minus strand of CM033688.1, from coordinate 63,157,684 downwards.
ATATAATGCAATAGCACTTGAAAACGCTTTGGTCACTCTACAAACTCCTAATATTAATCATTGCCCCATCATTCATATCTTTAATAACATAAACATACCTTTGGCATACACTATTTTATTCCTTAATGCCCACAAAGCCAATTCTTGCACTACTTGATCATATCCCTCCTTAAGATCAATAAAATCATATGAATAACATTTATCTACCCTCTATACCTTATATTAAGTCTTAACACACATTACAAAATCGATTTTTCTAACACAAAACAACATTAATTCTCTAAAACTGATGTACCTTTCTATGTATATGTTCTATTTCTCTATCTCATAACTTTATTATATGGCTCCATATCATAGGCTTTTGATGAATGTTAGAATCTTGAACATCTTAACCGCCGTGCCAATCAATATCACAGCCATTTATGCTTTCCATAGATCAAAAACAAGTAAAGATTAATACATTCCAAAGGCAAGATGCAAAGATTTTTGAAATAATGTTGGATCTACTACAAGCCGTGTGATTTCTTTATCAGAAACTCCAGTTTATCTATAGAAGTATGTTTCGTTCAATGTTATAGGTATAACAGCACTATCCATATAACGGTGTTGCCTATCAATGCATTGTGCTTGGTTTAATCATTAATTTTAATGAATAGAAAAATCAAATATCTTATATTTGCCATTCAATGACATTAGGTAGTATGAGTTAAATCAAACAGTTATAATTGCCACGATAAAGCTGTAATAGGAGTAGAAAATAGCAAACCTTGGGATAAGCGGGAACGGAAGCCCCTCGGGAAACTCCAGGACGTGGGACCACAAAAGGATGAGCTTGCTGCTGCCCCTGCGGCGGTGGCGGCCTCATACCATGAGATGCAGCAGCCGCAGCTGCTGCGGCGGCGGTGTGCTCAACACCGCCATATAAATAGGGCCTAGGTTGTGACGCGGCGGCCATTGCGGCGGCAAAGTTCATAACCGCCATGGGGCTGCTGCTTCGAAGGTACGATGCAGGATTGGCCACAGTGACCAACTGATCGACGGCGCGAACACCACCGGAGGATCTCACCGGGAATCCCCGGTGAACGGAAGCTCCGACGGGATAAAGAATGCCGTGTGAAGGAGGCGGCGGAGCGGAAGAATTGATAGGCTTGCCAAGAAGAGGCTGAGCGGAGAACATGGGAGAGCGGATGGCAGAAGAAGATGGGGTGGGGGAAGTGAGGAAGGGTTTTGAGGTGGAGGAGGAGGGTTGCGGAGAGGGGACGGTATCCGTGGTGGATTGGGGAGCGGGGGACGAAGGCGGAGCCGTCATGGCGGTGAGATCTGTGCGATTTTCGATTGTAAGAACCCGCCACTGGATAATAAATAGAGTATTAAGTTTAAGTTTAATATTCTTTTTTTTTTTTTAATTTAATTGGAATAACTAAAAGTTAACAATGTTAATTTTATTTTAATTAAGTTCCAGCACTTTATTTATTTTCTGTTTTCTATTTTCTGTACATAATTTATCTTTTACCATTGGGTAGTTCTCATTAAAAAAAAAATTAGTTGAAGATATATGAATAAAATATGGTTAGAAAACTTTGGCTTTATATGAAAATTAAAGAAATATTTGTTTTATTTGGAGAACATATTTGAAAGTTTCATTTGGAGCAAAATACTCTTATATTGATTATCAACAACTTATTTTAAAGCTTCATTTGGTACAGCTTTTTTATTGTTTCTTAAAGCATCTTTCTGCTAAAAAATTAATTTTTTTATATTAGAAAGCTGCTTTATGAAGCAATAAAAAAGTCGTCCCAAACGAAGCCTAAGTCTTCCACAACAACAAAAAAATATTTTGAACGTGATTAGATAATGTTTAAACAATTTTGCAGCATACTTTGGACTCATGTTCAATGCTTAATTGAATCTTCTTCACATCATATTTGAATCAATCATGTTCTAATAATTTAAATATATTTTGAAGATTGTTCTTTTATGATTTAAAAATTGTTAGATCATCATTCAATGATTGTTTGAAAATGATTTAAAATTTATTTGATTATGGTTCGAGGATTGTTCAATCATTACTCGAAAAGATCGTTTGGTGACGATTCAAACATGATTTAAATATGAATTATAATTTTTGCAGGCTAAAATATACACGATGATAGAGTTAAAATGCGTTGTACGGATATCTAGTTCACACATAGAGAACACAAAATGTTTTTTATGTGAAAAATCCTGGAGAGGGGAAAAACTATGGGGCCTGGTCCAGTTTGAAATGATTCCACTAATATTTGGATATATTACAATGGACTGACTTGTCCCTGAGGGTGATCAGATTACAAATGTCAACCGTTTAGTTGAAATTTAGTGACAAGCGAGGATGAAAGTCCAACGTCACTTGGTGGATTGGCAGAATTTCGGTGCTACTTGAAAATTCGAGAGTCAATTGGCAGTATGGCGTTGGTTTGACAGAACTTCATCTTTGGGCGATGGTCCGGTAGAACTTTGAACATCAAGTGATGGCCCAGGTAGTACTCCGGACATACTCTGGGCATCAAGTGGTGGTCTGGCAAAACTTTGGGCATCAGGTGGTGATTCGACGGAACTCCGGGCCTCAAATGGTGGTCGGGCATAAGTTTAGGCCTCAAGTGGTGGTCCATCAAAACTTCAGGCTTTAAGAGGTGTTGCAACAGAAGTCCAGGCCTCAGGTGGTGGTTCGGTAGAACTCCAGGCCTCAAGTGGTAGTCTGACAGAACTTAGGGCCTCAAGTGATGGTTCGACGGAGCTCAGGGCCTCAAGTGGTGGTCCGACGAAACTCAGGGCCTCAAGTGGTGGTCCGACGAAACTCAGAGCCTCAAGTGGTGGTTTGACGGAGCTCATGGCCTCAAGTGGTGGTCCAGCGGAGCTCAAGGCCTCACGTGGTGGTCGAGCATAACTAAGGGCCGCAAGTGGTGGTCTGACATATGTCTTGGGCCTCAGGTGGTGGTCCAACGGAACTCCAGGCGGTGGTCGAGGAGGCAAGGAGGCTAGAGGGATCTTCGATCTCTCTTTTTTCTCCTTAGCTTTAGGGGTCCCCTTTCAAGAGGAAGAAAATATCTATTTATAGATTTCCTAGAGTGGCATTGCTCGTAAATAGGATGAAGTTCAAGGGTAAATGGAGAGTGGTTTGGATGGACGACCAATGTTGAATCCCTTGATGACGGGTCATTCCTTAGAAATTTGAAAGTCTTAGTGATGTTAGAATTCCACGATCTTGGTCTCGTTGGATTCGTCTCGTCGAGCCGCTCGATTCGACTATAAGCATGTCATGTTTGGAAAATATTTGGTAATTCAAATTGTGGTTTGAACCTTCCAACAGCGCTTCAGGTCCTCTATTCAGATCCATTTGGGCTCAAATTAAGTCGAATTTTGTGTCGTTGGGTTCGCATTTCTGAGACGTTCAGTTTGACTATAAGTTTGTGAAATCGGATTTCAAATGGCCCCAATTTTAATTTCAGAAGTTTCCAACTTGATTTTGCCTCAAGATTCGTGACCGATCAAGATAATTTTTTGATGATGTATCAATAATAAACTGGACTATAAGATTTATACATCAAAGTGAGTAAAATTACAATAATAAATTATAGTGGATGTAATGCAATAACTATAACACGACATAATACATTTAAAGATCGATAGCATAATAGGCATAACATATAATGCAGCTCAAGAGCTATAACTTAACATTTATAGCACAATATATGTAAATTCAAAATAATATAAATTTGATTTGTGAAAGAATTAAAAAGTAATATTTACATTATGATTATATCCATGAAGAATTATATGAGATAAGATGCAATTTCTATAAGATTTTTCATGGGAAAACAAATTATATGATATATTGTTTTGAATTAGTTGTCGCTATAGATAAGATATAAAGCAATTTTCATACTATATATATGTAAGAACTAATGTTGGAATCTTTCCATCTATCTAATAATATAGTTGGAGTATTCAACTATTAGAACCACACTATATTTCCATTGCCCAATCCTATGTCTCATCCTTATTGTCAATCCTAACATCTAAGACTTGAAAGAGAAAAATTAGTCGTCTTCAATCCAGTTGAGAGGATCAATGACACATGAATCGATGAGCTTGTGCCTATTTCTTAATAGAAATGTAAAACCTTCAATCAAACACTTATTCTTTTGGGTTCTTTTTTTAAAACCATAATATATGTGTATCACTCTTATGTATACCTACAACATATGGACTGCCTTCCTCTAGATTCTAAACTACTTATTATGTAGGCATAATGAAAAAATATGGACACCCCCTTCCTTCTCGGCCTTATGTCCTATTATCCTATAAGCATTGTTTTTAAAAACGGATTGAACTGGGCGGTTCGACCGTTTCGATCATGAATTGGTCAAGTTGTTTGTTTGATCAAGTTGGAAAACCAGATTCACATTAAACTGCAAACAAACTGAATTGAACCAACAATTCAATTGGTAAATTGTCAAATTAGTTTTGATTTGGTTGAACCAACCAGTTAAATAAATATTATTTTTTATTTAAAATAATTTTTAATATTAATTTTTATGTACTTAATTTTTTTTATTTTAAATATATTTAAAAGCACATACTTATGCAAATAAATTTAACCAAAATATAAAGTTAATAGCTTGCCACATCATGCAACTTTATTTGTTGCTTACAATTTTTAACTTTACACTATATAAAAAGAACAACTTAAAATTCTCTTATAATGTGGAACTTAAAACTTGTAAGTATTCTACATGAGTTAAAAGAATGAAATTTCTTGACTTTAAAATTTGGGCTAAAAATGTATATAATTTATAAAAATTAGAAATATAAGTTTATATATATAATTAAAAATTATATTATTATTCTTATTAAAATTATATTTATTTTTATAAATTTATATTATTAATTTTTTTTTTTACTTTTAAAACCTATTTAATATGCATATAATTATAACAAATTTATGATGTATTTGAAACTCATTCAAATACGAGATAAAATTAATTTTATATGCCTCCTGATAATATTATTTGAACAAGCAAGCCTACTAAATTTTTATTTGAAAAATATGAACTTAATATTAGTCACACACTAATACTGTAATACATGTGCAAAGATTCGAACAAGAATTCAACAGGTAGGATGATATGTTACATCAACAGATCTGGGATTTCGTGATAAATTTATAGATAAAAAACTTAAAAGTGGGCAACATTTAGAAAATTTCTAAATTTAATGATGAGAGATGGATAAATCTAATAATAAGATCATCTTCAACCGAGCTGAATATCATCGTATGCAGTCAATCATTCGGTCCATTCGAACTCCAAATCTCAAACCAAAGTTCGGCAGATGAACAGTGCGACACTAATAGTTGCGTCGTACTGTTCACCTACGACAAAAAATTGGGCTACGGAATTTGACGAAGAAGCACGCAAAAGAGGAGAAAGCGTGTAAAAGAGGAGAAAATGATTACATTCGCAGGAAGCACATGAAAAAAGAGAGAAAATGATGCGGACATCTGACGGTGGATGATATTCAAAGGAAGAGTCGAAGATCGACGACCGAGATCACTTTGTTTTATTTTAGTTTATTAAGTGTATTTTAATTTAATTTTGCACTTTCCCTTTTTACCCTCTTGTCTTATGCAAGCCCAAGGGGCAAATGTGTCTTTTAATTTCTTTTGAGGCCTATATATATGGCCATCTTCTTATGTATTAGAATGATGAATTTTTTGAATGAAATTTTGTTATTTGTATTCTTCTTCATCTTGTGTGTGCACTAGAGAGAAGAGAGAGCCCGCGGAAAAAGCGAGCGCAATACCCATGTGAGACCTCGTTCCTTTGCTGTAGCTGCTGGGAAAAGTGATTTTTCCCTAGGATCGGCCGGGACGATGGTGAGATCGTCCAGGCCGATCAGTGTATTGAAAACAGTTGATTTCTGGAATATTCTCTGGAGTGATTTCTGGACTGAATCGTCCGGGACAATAGTGAGATCGTCCAGGCCGATCGGTACTGTTCAAAATATCGGCCTGAAACAAGTTCTGGGAACCGTCCAGGACGATCGATTTTGGTCTGATCGTCCCGGGACGATGTGGCGATCGGCCGGGCCGATCAGACTAATGTTATAAGAAAATCAGCTCGTTTTGAGGAGAGAGAAAATCATTTTAAAAATATCAGATATTTTGGAGGAGAGAGAAAGAGCGGAAAAGCAAAGGAAGAAGTCCGATTTCGGGGCCTGCGGAGCGATTTTCGTCGTTCGTTGCTGCTGTTGGATATTTTGTTTGTCTCGCTGTAAGGACTCCGAACCCTACTTCTGTTTTCGAAGATTTTGAGGTTTTGTAAAATGGTGCTCAGATTTGTGTTTTTGTAAGTGATTTTCGTACCCGGTTTGGTACTGGCGAAGATTTCACCGCATAACTTTTGGTATGTTGTAGATGTGATTATTCTGCACGTTTTGATTATTTTCTGGCAAATTTCGTCCGGTCCGTTTTGGTTCTGCTGAGTTTTATTTTGACTGCAATTTATTATGATGTCCGAATTGGTTTAAGCAGTAGAAGAATAGTCTTATAATGTTGCTGTGCACGTTTTGTATTAATTTGGTGAATTGTAATTTTTGGAGATTTCTGTGTAAATTCTGTAGACTGCCGTTGCTCTGCCCGATTTTCGTACGATTTCTGATTTTCCCGGAATTGATAGATTGAATTGATATGTGTATGATTATTGATATGCTTGTTCTAGATTTCTTTATTATTGCTTATTGCATCGATTACTGCATTGATTGATTGTTACTGAAAGACAAGTGGGAACCTGGTTGAACGTTGGTTGGAGATAGAACTTAACCTGTACAGGATGGTGGGCCGACGGGCTTTCCTTTAAACCATAGATCATCGATATAACGATTGGGAGTTATAAGGAGTTTTATATGCCGACGGGCGGCCGACGGGCAAAAGAGTGACGACTCTCTTGATCGAAACCAACGTGCGGATATCTACAATAGCAATATGGATTCTACAACAGCACTATAGATTTCTACAACAGCACTATTGATCATAGCTAGTGTTTGTGCTTGTCGAGTAAGACCATTGTATGGAATTGCATGTATACGATATTGCATCGCATAGATTTCCTGATCTGCATTGATTTATTGATTTTCGATTGATTTATTGATCTTGTTGATTTTATTGATTGATTGTTGATCATTGATATCGTATTGTTTTTCCGATTGATATTATCGACTTGATTGATTCATAGATACCGGCACCGATATTGATATGGATTCTGCGTATTGATTCATAGATATTGACATCAACATTGATATAGATTATATCGATTGATAGATACCGACATCGCTATTGATATAGATATGATATTGACATATGGATACTATTGATACGACAGATCCTGATAGGTTATTGATATACATTGATACATTGATTCGTCGTACCGATTATCGATTGATTGATTGAATGGATTGTTGCCGTATGGATTTGATTTATCGTAGAATATATTTCCTTTATGAAGCTGATAGTATTGATTTGATTTCAATTGATCTTTCGCCGTATTGATTTGATCGTTTATTGGGATTTTGAGCCAATTGATACTATTGACTGGAAGAATTGATTGATACGATTTTACTGTTGTAGCATTGTTCGAGGTCGTCAATGGATGGTTCTTTTTATGGATATGGATACCTATACTGCCGTATTGATAAAAAGTAAGTGAGATTGAACGATAGATTTGATTTGCAAGTATATGTTCCGATACGATTCCACTCTATTGATTTGATTGATGTGATACGATAAGTAAGACGACTAGACGATTGTATTGATGAAATTGATGTTATCGATTGCTATGATAGAGATTGTAGAGAATGGATTGACGCATTGATTTTTGAGCTTTATGGATTTTCGACTGGTTATTGATTTTATTGATTTCTGTATTGCATTGACTCATTGATCATGTACGACTGATCGATTTGACTTGATTTGATTAACCTGCATATTGTTTTCAGTGTCGTGCTTTGATTTCAGTTGTAGGCTTTGGTGACCTGCTGGGCTTTGTAAGCTCATTATATGTGGTTAATAATTTTAGGTGCAGGGCCTCCAGCTTGAAGATCTTTCTGCCGTGTTCTGTAGCTTTTTCTTTTGTAGCCTTGGTAGCCTTTCTTTTGTAGCCTGTACGGCTAGTGTAGATTTCTCTTTTGACTGTACTCTAACTGTTGTACTATATATGAATTATAGTATCCACTGCTGTTTCTTTTCTGTAATGTAATTATCTCTGGCTCTGGATATATGTATGTATGGATTGATATGAACAACAGATGAGGAAACCGATAGAAAAAAAAAAAGAGGCAATAGAACAATCAGATTAATCCTTTCGCTACACGGATCTTGGGGTCGTGATAACCCACCAGTCATTGGAAGAGTCCGTGACTCGTGATCTACCTCCTTCATCCCCGTTCTTCTTTTCTTCCCTCACCCGCCGGCCCTAGCTTTTCCCCAAGTCGTCGGCCACATATCCTTCCCCTTATCCCTCACATCCTTTCACCCACTAGCTTCCCCACTTCAAATCCAACCACCATCAAGGCTCATCCCAACCCGACGGCGACATCTCCTCCCCCCTTTGGGCCGCCGACCACCCTCATGGTTCAAGCCATTATGATGATTTAAATCTTCATAATGACTCCCTAATTTGGGTTCTTGCAATAAATGGAGAAGTTAGCAAATTTGAATTTCAAATTTTGAATTTCAAAACTTTCCATATTCGCAAAAATCCAAATAAGGAAAATTTCTCAATTTGAATCCGTTTGAAGTTTTAATTTTGGTGGAGTCATTATTTTCCCGCCTCATTGGCGTATCTTGTATGGAAAGAGCCTGAATCCCCCCAATCCCTCTTCCCTCTCTCTCCATGATGTCGGCCATGCATGGATTCCCCCCATTAAGTCTCCCATCAATGCATTCATTACAAATTAATTTGAAATCAAATTTCAAATTAGTTTCCCCCCCAAATCCCCTCAAATCCTAAATTTAATTTTAGGTTTTGAAATAAATTCCCCTCCCTCTCTCTCATATACCGCTGGCCCATGTTTGGTTCCTCCCAATTAATTCCCAATCAATGCCTTGATTATGACTAATTTGAAACCAACATTTCAAATTAGTTTCCCTCCCAAACTTCCCAAAAATTTGAACTTAATTTCAGATTTCTTCTTCACCCAACCTTCACAAACCCTAACCCCATTTCAACCCACATAACTCCCCCCTAGCCGACCTCTCTCTTGGCTCCTCCCCACCTTTGAACCCGGTGCCTATCATATCATTGGAAGACAAGGGAAGAAGACAACTCCTTATACTTCTCTCAACGATGGTGCATGACCGATCCTAAAATCGACCACGGCTTCGTCTTTGATGACCAAGGAAGAAGGTATCTCCTTGGTTCACCTTTTTTTGATGTGAATCTCGACGTCGACGAGACCGCCAACGAATACATCCTCCGCATCCTCTTCACGCTCGTGCCTTCCGTTGAAGAACATATTCCCACCGGATCGTGTGTAATCACCGGTCGATTCACTCCTCTTCCACCACCGACGACCTTTCTGTGAATTAAGACTCTTGGCGTTGCGACATTCCTAGTGGCATCGTTTGGTGTGCTGAAGACCTTTCTCCGCTAAGCCGTACTTTGAGCGTGAGTGAGTATTGTAACTTATCGTGAACTTTCTAAACATTAACCGCGGAATTTTATTACAACATATTTATTTTTACTATGATAATTTCAAATCTATCTTAATTTGTCCTAAACTTATAGTCTTGTAATCGCTTACAATAATAAAATTGATGATTGAGAATTCTTTAATCTCACCTTACGAAACATTATTCTTAAGAAGCAAGCATCATGATTCTTTTAAATATTTCCGTGCAATTCTTGTTTGTTTCACATCAGAAAATGTGTTCCGATTGAAAAAAAATTACGGCGTTTTGAAATTTTGCTACATTTTGGAGTCGAAAATGGATTTTTCAGTTGGAGATGCCCTAATAGAGAGAATTTATGGTATGCTTTGAAAATATTTGTGGGTTACTTATCTGTGGGATGTAGCAGTAGAATAGTAGACCAAAAACCTATTGTTACGAGCAATTACAATTAAAATCTAAGTAAAGAATGAAAAGCATGAGACCATAAGTGATCTGACGGAATTTCTTTTTCTGAGAGAGGAACAGAGAAACCCATTAAGGAACACCATAAAGATAACTGAAGGCTATGAATGGTTTAATTAATCATTGATTGAGAGGTAATACTCAAATGATAATACATGTCCTATATATGGGAAAAAATAATAAATAAATATGAAAAAATACTGAAATAATAAGAAGAAAGTCATCAATTATAAATATTTTTATAATAATCCCCACTTCTGTACATTTTTATCTATGGCACAAAAAAAAGTAAAATGAAATACAAATATTTTGAATGGATGACAGTTTTATCATGCTTACCATGAAGTTCTCCGGCCAAAGACTTTCTATTGTGAGCGGACAACGGACGATACGATTTTCTTCCTGTCTATAGTAAAAGCGCAGCTACTACTGTAACTGTATTTTGACTGCGCTTTTACTATAGACAAAGAGAAAAATCTCCGTTCGGTGTCCACACAGAATAATCTCTCCCGCCCAAAACCAAACAATCCTTTCACGAGTGCTGATGTTTTATTCTCATAACAATATAACATATATCACTATAAAGTCCCTAAACTGAAAAACATAACGTCATATATGAATTGTGTTACTTTGGTGAATTCACGCAGTATTATCCTAAGCTTATCTGCGAGTGAAAGCTTAAAATCTTTAATTTTGAAAAGAAACGCCATGAATTCTGTGAAAGAGAAAGAGAAGAGAATTACATTCTAATAAGTGACATAAATGCAATAAACTGGAGATGTTTTTTTTTTTTTTACCAATATATGCTCTCAACTGAAGATAACTCATGTTTGCTCTGAATTTTGAGAGCCCATATTTATCTGTTGAACAAGAATTTAAAAACAACATTAAATCCATAAAAGAAAACAGGATTTCCAATGCCACAGAACCTCACCAGGGTTGGAAGAAGAATGTGTTGCAAGGCCATATACTGCATATTTTGCATAAGCAAGAAGGCGCATGCGACGTGGGGCGCCAAGTTTGCTCGATATGGAACTCAACAGACCACTATGAAAGATGAAAGTGATGTTAGGATAGCAACTTCAAATATGACTATTTAAGAAATTCTAAGGTCTCGTTTGGGGCGGCTTTCTTACTGCTTCTTAAAGCAGTTATTAGTACAAAAAAAATAATTTTTGTACTAGAAAGTTGCTTTAAGAAGCAGTAAAAAAGCCATCTCAAACGAAACCTAAGTGACGGGTACATACTCAGTTCGTAGTATCGACAAAAATTCAGGAGGCAAAGATTCCGTGAACGATGAGATATCTTCCATCCTAAGGGATTGCAGTTCTCGCTTTAAACTTTTTTTCTCTTCCTTGCTCATTTGTGTTCCAAGAGCAGATTTGCTGATGAGCAATACAAAAGGATCATCAAAGTTTTCTAATACTAAAAAAAACCATTTTTTTGTAAAATAAAGTCAAAACCACATAGAAGAAATGGGCAGAGAGGAAGGATTTATAAAGGCCGCCCAAATAGTTGAGATAGGACTAAATATGATGGTGATGCACCTTAGTAAGATTCGTAAGTCACCATAAGATAAAGTACAATATCTTGTGGAGTTGAAAATTGCAGAATAACGAAGTGCTCAAGAAGCCATTCAGACTTGAGTATTTTGACATTTGTCTTAGTTCATGCCACTGACGGCGAGGGAAAAGAGAGAAAAAGATATTCTAAAGCAAAATCGGCTACTGGCTTTGCTGCAACAATAAGGGCTTCCTAATCACTTTCCTAGTCTGTCAAGCATCTTCTTCATTTAATTTGAACAGCAACGCAGTGTCACGTGCATAACATTTTTTAGTTATATTAACTACCACGGGGACTACAGCTTACCAATATTTATGGCACCTGGTTCCTTTAATTAGGATGTCAATGTTTTTAGGGTTTTGGTTGTTGGATGGAGTAGGCTCCAAAGGTAATGGATAGCGCAGGGGAATCATTAAATGCTAACCACAATTAAATCAGGAACCCATCCAAAATTTTAACTGAATTATCCACAGACGCCACAAAAAAGTTTAGGAAAAGGGTAGAAGATACAAGGAAAGAAGAAGAATTAGGTACACAGCCTAAGAGGAGGGGAAAAAAATGACAAGCATCATTCTCATTCTAATAAATACAATCAAATTATTATATGATCCTTGCATCTCTATTTATAATAGATCCAATAAGATAACACTAATCATCAAATTTATCCTAAACTAATTGTGGCCAGCTATTCTGGTTGACAAAGGCATTTGAAAGTTATTGTCAATATACAAGTTAAACAGTGTTGGGGATGTTAAACCATGCTGCGAAACACGACGAGAAATATAAAATGCAACATAAAAGAAAGAACACCAGGATTTAATGGGGAAAAACCTGAAATCTGAAAAAAAAAAAAAAACCACGGAGCAACACCACACCAAGAAACCCTATGAAAATCAGGAGAAATTTATACAAATCTCTTTCTCTCTCTCTCTCTCTCTCTCTCTCTCTCTCTCCTTGTCCCTCTTCAGTCTTGTACCATTCTACACTCAGAACTAACAAAGAGACACACTACAATAACTCTTAGAGACACAACCCTTCAAGTTAAACATGAAAAATGAGAAACAAACTACCTAACCCGACTCATAGTGCTTGATTTTGAGGGCAGCAGTGCTCAACTTTCTGTCTCCAGCTTGACTAGCAACGTTGGGTATGCAGAGCCACGGCACTTCGTTCTCTAACTCAAAATATAACGTGTAAAGCCCCACATCACTTAAGAATACAATGATGCAGTGTTGTATGATTGTGCGGAAAAAACCCAAACCATCTAAGGCGACTCTTTCTAATCTTATCTTTTCTTGGAGCTACTCCAGCCTTTTAACGTATATACACATTTCATATCCTATCTTTAAGAGTAAAACCACTCATCCACCAGAGCATCCTCATCTCTACAACACTTATATTAACATTAAATGTAACTAATTCACCAATAGAAATATTGATATTCATGTTGTACATATGATGATTCATTTACTATTAAATAGTGCAAGCACATATTGCTTCATTTATTATGCATTGGGTTTCTAAGGCAAGTTCCATGAAACATATTGGGCTATTAGTGTAGTAGATAAGTTTTTGATATTTAGAGAAGGGTGGTGATTGGGGGTTGATATGAAGTGATGATGCAAGATAATCTTGCTGATACAAATTGTTGAAATTTATGATTATTGTATATAAACCTTCTTGAATATGAATAGTTATGTATATATTAATGTACATTCATGTTTTTTACTCCATCAATCAGTTGTAAATTTTAAATTGTGAATATTATTAATAGCTTTGTAAATGCTATATGTTTATAATCATGATTTCAATTCTATCCAATTACATCCTAATTTGAGAACGTAGATGTAAAACTCGAAAAATGCTATTTTAGACCTCGCACGCTTTTCGATGCGTCGTGACGAGTTTTAAGTGAATTTTTCAAGGTCTTCGGAATTTGACGAAAATAATTTTATAAAATTCTACAAAAAATTCTAATTATAAAATTCTACAAAAAATTCTAAGATATTTGATGTATAAAACTTATATCTAATTTTGCTCAATTTAGAAATTAAAATTCATAGAAGTCTCTTAATACCCATAATACCCTTAAAGATTATTAAAGGTTGGATGTTTTGAGTGAGGGTAAAAGGGTCTTTTGCAATCCCTATTTCCTTAAGTTATGAGAACCGAACCGAACCCTCCCCATTTCATTCGCATGTTTCGTTCGGCCAAACGCAAGGAGGCGGAGAGGGCGGACGGGCTAGGCGACGGGAAAGCTTGGGCAGCGGCTCCAGCGGTGGTTTCCGACGGTTGGATTTGAGGGAAATTATAGAGGAGACTAAGGGGAAGACTAAGGTATGATTTATTTAAGCATTACATTTCCCCGAATAGTTTTCTTAAGGAAGAAATTTTAGGGTTTTCCAACACTTAAGAATTTCCACATGGAATTTATAGGGAATGCTTTTAATCATGAAAACGAAGTTTTTTCTAGAAAATTTGAGTTGAAAATTTTAAGGTTTTCCCTAAAGTTGAAATTTTTGAAAGTACTTTTACATATGTGGTTCCTAAGGGTTCTAAGAGGGTTTCTAATGGTATGAATTGAGTTTTCCTCAAAAAATGATATTTTTCTACTTTTTTTAAATAAATAAATCCAAAAATTAGTTTTCCATAAATATTATTTTGATGAATGAGAAGTTTTAGCATGCAAAAGTAAGCATTTTAATGAAGATAGGTTTTCCAAATTAAGGTTTTAGGTTAAATCCAAAAATAGAAATTATTTTAAGTAATGGTAAAGGGATTACTTGGATAACAAATGAAATTTTAGAATATATGCTTTATGTTTTAAATGAGAGGGAGAGAAAGAGAATCTTTGGAAGTTTTGTAGGAATAGAATGATTTAATTTTGAGATGATTAGCTTTAGCTGTTGGATACTAAATTAATTCTTATAGGTATTATTTGTGGTGACTTCGAAGGAAGGAGGATTAGCAAAGAGAATCAATTTTCCTAATTTATGTAAGTATACATGATTCTTTATTTACAGTAATGACTTTGTTTCTCTCTAGTTATATGTTTTGAATATTCAAGCATGTTTATAAAATATTTATAATTAATTTAGAACATGATTTTGTTACTCTTATTAAATGGTTGATCATGCAAATTATATGTTACATTTTATGATATTATATGATAAGGTTTATGTGTTATATGCAATGAAATGATATGATATGAGATAATATGATTGTTATATTGAGTGATTTTATCTGCATGTTGAATAGATGAAAGCTCATCCCCTTATGGTACTAGCTGGGTACGCTGTACTCGTGCACGTTAAAATAATAAAAGATACGAAAAAAGATATGGTAAATGAGTACCTTTATGGTACTAGATAACGGCTCCTGTAACTGTTGTAATATATGCGAAATGAGAAAATTACGAATAATAAATATGAATATGTAAATGAAAATGAAAGATATGATTTTATGATATGATATGTGTTTAAATAACATGTTTATAAGGAATCAATTTATGTTATGCTCAAATGAAATATGAAATATAGCATATTGTTCATTTTGCCTTGATTACTGTAGCTTAGAATCGTGTTTTACTTACTGAGCTTTAATTTACTGTTAGTTGTTAACATTTTTCAGGTGTAATTACTTTAAATCAAAATAAGTAGAAGGGGTGAAAATATTTACCGTAGGAGAGGCGCTCCGGAAGAAAGATAATTTTATGAATATTCTTGAGGTTATGCTTATGTGTTTTAAATTTTATTGTTTTAGCGGCTCTTTCAAATATTTTGGAGATTGATTTAGAGAGTTGATATTTTAGTCTACCATCCGACCTCCGTTCCCACCTCGCCTATGCGAGCTCACCGGGCCGGGTTGTGACAAAAGTGATATCAGAGCAAAGGGTTTAAGGATATTGATCAATATGAAAGAGCCAATAGGATGATTCTCTATGTTAATTAAGGTATAGGGTATTTGTTATAGACTGCTAATTTTATTTCATCGGTTATATCTCAGAGCCATGGATCCTGAAAACCATCCCATTGATGGCACTACGGGAGAGATTAGGAGGGAGATACCAGTTGTAGCAGAACCTTCGAATAGTAGTATCAATGCTATTATGGAATCTTTTGCGTAGATGATGACAGCTATGACCTAAATGATAAAAAGTACTCAAACCCAGGCTAGTGATAGTGGAAGTACTCCAATGGACAAAAACTTGAAGTTATTCCAAGACATGAAGCCTCCATCGTTCATAGGTGGTGGACCCACAGAGGCGGAAGACTGGTTAATGAGGATAGAGAAGATCTTAAAAGGAATGTCATGTCCTCAATATAGAAGGGTTACCTTAGCTGCCTATGCTTTCAATGGTGAAGCAGAGAGGTGGTGGAGAAGTCAACAACAAGAGACCTTTGGAGGAAGGCCAAGCAGCCAAGTTACTTGGGAGGAGTTTGTGAAAATATTTAGATACTGGTATGTACATGTCAGCTAGAAGACAAATGCAAGATAAATTCAACAGATTGGTGCAAGGTGATAGAACAATTACTCAGTATGAGACTGAGTTCACTAGACTTTTTAGGTATGTCTCACATATGATACCCAATGCAGAAGAGAAATGCCATCGTTTCTTATCTGGTTTGAAGGATGTCATTAACCCTTGATTCCTTTTGGCATGCAAAAGTAAGCATTTTAATGAAAATAGGTTTTCCAAATTAGGGTTTTAGGTTAAATCCGAAAATAGAAATTATTTTGAATTATTTTAAGTAATGATAAAGGGATTACTTGGATAACAAATGAATTTTTAGAATATATGCTTTATGTTTTAAATGAGAGGGAGAGAAAGAGAACCTATGAAAATTTCGTAGGAATAGATTGATTTAATTTTAAGATGATTAGCTTTAGCCGTTGGATACTAAATTAATTCTTATAGGTGTTATTTGTGGTGACTTCAAAGGAAGGAGGATTAGCAAAGAGAATTAATTTTTCTAATTTCTGTAAGTATACATGATTCTTTATTTACAGTAACGACTTCTGTTTCTCTCCAATTATATGTTTTGAATATTCAAGCATGTTTATGAAATTTTTATAATTAATTTAGAATATGATTTTGTTATTCTTATCAAATAGTTGATCATGCAAAATACATATTACATTTTATGACATTATATGATAAGGTTTATGTGTTATATGAAATGAAATGATATGATTGTTATATTAAGTGATTGTATGTGCATGTTGAATAGATGAAGCTCACCCCTTTATGATGCTAGTTAGGGACGATGTACTCGTGCACGTTAAAATAGTAAAGGATATGGAAAAGAAAATGGTAAAGGAGTACCTTTATGGTACTAGATGGTGGCTCCTGTGACTGTTGTAATATATACAAAATGAGAAAGTTACAAATAATGAATATGAATATGGAAATGAAAATGAAAGATATGATTTTATGATATGATATGTTTAAATGATATGTTTGTAAGGAATCAATTTATGTTATGTTCAAATGAAATATGACATCTAGCATATTGTTCATTTTGCCATGATTACTATAGCTTAGAATCGTGTTTTACTTACTGAGCTTTAGTTTATTGTTAGTTGTTAACATTTTTCAGGTATAATTAATTTAAATCAAAATGAGTAGGAGTGGAAATTTTACCGTAAGAGAGGCGCTCCGGAAGAAAGGAAATTTTATGAATATGCTTGAGGTTATATTTATGTGTTTTAAATTTTATTGTTTTCGTGGCTTTTTCAAATATTTTGGAGATTGATTTAAAGAGTTGATAGTTTAGTCTATCGTCCGACTTCCGTTCCCGCCTCGTCTATGCGAGCTCACCGGGCCGGATCGTGACAATAGAGGTTAATGATATGAATTTCATGTTTCAGGGGATAACTACATTAAAGTTTGTTGACCTCCATATGTCACGACCCGGCCCATATGCTCGATTTAACGAGGCGGAAACTAAAAGTCGAACGGTAGAATCTAATCATTTCAATTCAAAAATATGACAACATTAAAACATCATATTCTCTTTTCTTATTTGAAGAGCCACGAATAAAAAATTTCTCAATTCATAAATTACCTTTTATCAGTTGCATGCCATCTACAATAGATGAATTCTTCTCTTTCTGCCATTTCTAAATCTTTGGAGACTTACCTGAAATAGTTAATTAGTAGAATGTGTTTATGAACAGTGGGTAACTGTTAAAACAATTAACATGAAAATAAAATATAAAACAAAATATACATTACATATAACCTTTAATATATTTTTTGTTCATTTCCCTTTCTTATCTTCATTTCATTTGTTTCAGTCAACTATGCGTATTATATTATAGTTTTTGATAACATTTATAGAGCTTTAATATTTATTAATTTTTCCTCTTTCATTGTACATGAGCAGTGTCTAAATGTACCGAAGGTACAACCATTTTTATTTTCCTTTTCCATAACCTTTTACTTTTTTTAAGGGCATGAGTACGGCGTCCCCAGCCAGTACCATAAAAGGGTGAACTCTTGTAGTTTGCATGCATATTCTTTTTTTTTCTTTCATTTTTATTTATACACTTATTTATCATATAGCTCATTTTATTCCTTCACCATTCCTTGGCTTATTTTCTTATATCTAAAAGTATCATACATCTATTTTCTTTACATATATATTTATATCATTCATTTAAATCCTTTCACATAATAACATCAAAAGATAAGTAAACATCACTTTTAAAATTTAAACATTTAGCAATAACATATAAAAATATCTATATAAAATATTAATCACCTATCATTGTCATAAATACTACTTCAAAAGAAAATGAAAACACAATAATAAAATGTATACACAAACATAATTATCCACTTTGATTCTCCTCTTCTAATATTCGTCTTGTATGAAACCTTTTTTAACTGTTCACAATAACATAAGGATTTAGTTAACATTAAATCCTAATTTGAATGATTAAAAAAAATGTCTGATTTCAATATGAAATTACCTTACAAAATTTTCCTTTCTTTCTTTCACTTCCAAAATTTCTTCTTCTTGTTTTCAATCTCTTCCTTTCTAAAATCCCTAAATCCATATAATATAACTTGCATGAAATATAATGAAATAACAAAATTTAAATAATGTTATGCAATAAAGAATTTACTTACAAATGATAATTTCCTCAAAATCCCTAAATCCTTCTTCCTCTCCCACAATTCTTTTTCTTTGCTTTCAATCCCTTCTTTTTTCCTTTAAGAAAATATCATTCGCTTTTAAATGAAGAAATTGACGAAATTTATAAGAAAAATGAAGGAAGAATTTAACAAACCTTCTTCCCTTAGTCGTTCCTCTCGCTTCTTCCTAAATTCCACTCATTTAGCGATAAGAATAAGAAAAGAGTTAAGAGTTGTCGAATTTCATCCCTAATCACAACCTTCCACTCAAAATAGCAAAATGAAACTCCTTCATGCGAAAACGGGCGTCCGCTCCTGCCCTCGGTCCGCCCAGTTGGTCTCTGTCATGAAATGGGGAGTAGTTACGCGGGGGAAGAGATTTTATTAATAAGGTTCGGTCGATTCAAGTGAACCGGCCGGACCGAACATGTCGTTACACCATATGTGCTCCACAACCCGTTCAAGTGAGTACTATGAATATGACAAACAACAAAAGAGAAATCGCATTAAATTGGCTTGAAACATCTTGACTGCATCTGAAACACGAATTTAGTCCATTTGTAAAATGGATTGTAAAAACACATAAAACATCGAAAATACCAAATAAAGCACCTTATGTGCTCAACTTGATAAAACATAGCAAAATCATGATTTGCGGAAGCAAAATCATGCAAAAGTCACCCAACATTCCTAGTTTGTGAAATGGGCAATGACAACAAGATTGGAACGTCAAACTTACCTATAAATGACCACTTGCATCGCCAAATAGTTGCACGATGTAAAAACAATGAACAATAGACGTGATGTCGCATAACAGTCACTCGCTCACGAAACAAACTATGCCAACGTATTTGAAATTTCGAAATTTCTTGAAAGGGACTCCCGTATTACTGGGCCAACGCCCAAAATTCCTTTTGTATGTGTTTGACGCAATAAGTAGGACTCGTGCATGTTTTTCTTAGAATGACGAGGGAAACTTGTAGGTGATACTCACGACAAAATGAGTAAATGTTGTGCATGCTTCTTCTTAGTGTGTCAGGAAAATTTATGTGTTCAAAAATCCTTTGGGCCGGGACCCCGTATGCACCTTTCTTTGTATGGTGGGTTTTAAAATTTTCATCTGTGTTGTCTTTGGACATCGATCATGCATACCTTGGTGCGATGGAAAAAGCCCAAACTCCCCTATAGATGCCCTTTACAAGAGGGAGGCATGAGAAGGTTGCTAGAATTTAGATTGAATAAACTTAAAAGAATGACATATAAGAGACTCATAAACATACAAGCGACAAGAACATAAACAAATAGGTAAAATACAAAATTAGAAAATCATAAAATGAGAATTAAACTAGATGTGAGAATAATGTTGAACACAAAATTGAACTTGAAAGGACTTATAGGGGATATGATAAATGCAAGATAATAGAACATCCCCTTCGTACCCTATCACTCGGAAGTGATCCCTAAATGCTCATTAGCGAGGGGACCAAAGTGAATGAAAAATGAACAACTTTTCCCATATTTATAAGGAGTTTGTTTCTTCATGGGGTCCACCTTAATAAGACAAAAATATCATTTTGTTATGTACCCAAAAGATTCTAACTCGCCATTTACGCCACCAACCAGATCCACAATACGCAAACAAAAGATGTACTTTAAACTTCATATTAACATTTTACTTGTATTCAATGATAAAAGCTTGCACAAACAACAAAAATCCAGATATTATAAATCCCGCACCCATTAAAATATAATTATCAAATTTAAGCACAATGCTCCGAGAAGCATGCAGCTGCTTTAAAGCGTGCCAATACCTTACGAAGTATATGGCTACTTCAAGAATCATACAATCGTACCAAAAAGATGCAATTATATTAAGACATTGAAAAGTGTGTTAATACATAGTGCAAATGAACCAAAAAAAAGCATCATGTGCATTATGTAGACGACTCGAAAATCATGCAAGCATGTTGAAAAGAAAGTATTCTATGCAAATGCATTAAAAAAGCATGTAAATGCATTGTATTGGTGCATCGAAAAAATGCACAAGAATATTAAAATAAGGCATGTATACTGTCCAAATACACTAAAAAATGTGCAAGTACACAGTGTAGGCACATTGAAAAGTGTTCACACCATATAAGAGCACAACAAATTTTCAAAAAATTAAAAGTGATCTGACAAACATGTTAAATGGCTAAATGTGAATGTCTGAGAATGCTGCACGATTAAAACTGAGAAGAAATTTGAATTAACCTCGATCTAAAACTTGTGCCACATTTAAAAAAAATGACAAACTATTTTGAAAACTCCCAAACTCTCTCTCTCTCTCTCTCTCTCTCTCTCTCTATGTTAAAAATTAAATTTACTTTTACAAGATATTTTCAGAGTGATCCACATTAGCTACAAGGCATGGTCGTAAATTTCCCATTTCAAGTATGGTCCTCACAATGACTGGAATTGATGAGACTTGAATCCCGTAACAAACTTGACACATTAAGTATAAAGTAACAAGATATATTATTTTACGTTCACATTAGGCCTTCAATGCCTTTTACAAAAGAACTTTATTTAAAATTGTACCCTCTCGAAGTCACCTCGCCTACATGGCGATAAAAAAAGTTAATCTAAGAGCCAACCCTTTACTAAAAAGCAAACATAATTTATAAGGTTTAAATAATTGAACAAAATTAAAAGCACCTAATGGTAGACTTATTGAAAGCGAATATCAACCGAAAAAGACTTTAATTTCAAAATACCCTCTAAGATTTATGCAAACTATTTTGACCTCAAATTCAAGCAAATACAAAAGTATCGAGAAAACTAATAAATTCAAATATTTCAAGTGAAATCTACCCATCTAATTGAAAGCAAAATTCATCATCTCTACAATCATTTGTCAATGGAGATAAATTTGATAATAAGTTAATAACCATAATACACATAGTAAATATTTTGTCAAATATTTAACTAGAGTTCATTTTCAAACGATCTCTCACCAGTAAAGATGTGACACCTGTCATCTAATTAGTGATTTGGCTGCCAAATGGCACCTAGGTAAAAAAATATGACTAAACTTGTCTAACCGAATGATTTTGCCACAAAAGATTAAGGTCATGACTAGTGCCCGCAAGTTCTCTGATGGATAAAAACTTTCGAAGCACAAAACTCTCTATAAGCTAAAATAAACTCAAATTTATCCCCTTCAATAAAACATCCGCCGAACATCCACAAAGTTTCCCTTGACAAAGCAACCCAAGGCTCTTGAAAAGGAATCTTTGGTTAAAATGGGTTGACTATTGCCTCAGACTAAGTAAATCAGGGTACATGACAATTCAAAAAGACAGAACCATGAGATCTTGACTGGGCTCATCATTATTCCTCCCCTCCGCAAAATCTATTTTAAGTTCATTATGATAAATTGATACACGACAGCCCTTGGGGGGCTAAACATGGACATATTTCAACTCCTGTTGTGGGACCCAGTCAAAAAATAATTCATTATGTGAGTAGAGGAATTAAGGAAGGGTTAAATAAGGAAAGATTTCCTAATTGAAATTCAAAATGGAAGAGGAAAATATATTAGGAAAGGGGGCTGATTTGAACGGGATTAATTAGTAAACATTTCCTAATTAAAGAGCACATATTTGGGGGCTGACTTGAGGGTTGTTTTGGTATTTTCTGTTAATTGTTTGCTATAAGTTGTAGGGTTTATGTTATGTTTTGTATGCAGAATTTTGTTTGGAGTCTTGTTGTCTACTACTTTGTGAGAGATCCTAGCAGTGTTTAGGGCTTGGGAGAGAAGATCCTCCTATCGAAAGAAGATCATTGTATCTTGCTTGTTCTTATTTTCTTGTTATCAATAAAAATATATTGTTTGCTGAATTTATTGGGGTTCGTTGGCTATTTTTGATACCAAGGTGTATCAAATTGGTATCAAAGCGGTGTCCGAGACCGAAATCTCCGTCCTCATCGCTGAATTCTGTAGTGTCTTTCGGGAGCTTGCTGAAATTTTCTGCCTAAAGACCATTGACGCTGTTTGTTGCTAATTTTACTATTGTTAGTGCGGATTGTAACCTAGATCTCAGGATGGAAGCAAATACGGTGGACGTGTTGGAAAGCGAGATGGGGCAGTTCAAATCCAATGTGGGGGAGAAGATCTCAACCATAAAAGAGAGGGTTTCATCTATGTAAACCCGATTTGGAGGGGTGGAGGAGATGTTAAGAAAAATTTTGGAGATGCAAACAAAAACTTCATTAGTGATTCAAAGTACTAACCCTCATCAAGAATCGATTGGGATTACCTAACCACAACTAAGGGAAAAAGGGATCAAAAAGGTGAAGTTCGACGAGGAAAGCTTCTTTCACCAAGAACCACCTCTTAGGGCTCCGATGAGAGGTGGAATAGGGTCTTCAAAAGGAGGGGCAGCATAAAGGGAATTTTGTGGGAGAGATAGTGGGGTGGACGACCACTATGGGTGTCGGATGGAAGAAAGGTGGGATTTCCACCCACAATATACAGGGGTAAACAACAACGAAAGAGGGAACAGGGGTGGGGATGCTAAGGTGAGCAAGCTAAAGATGTCGGTCTTTGAATGAGAAGATGCTCAAGGATGGGTGTGTCATGTGGAGAGATACTTTGTCATCAATGAGCTGACATAAAGAGAAAAGCTTATGATGGCAAAGCTATGTTTGGAGGGCAAAGCCCTAGCTTGGTTTCAATGGAAGGAGGTTAGGTATCCACTCCATTCATGGGAAGAATTTAAAGATGGGTAGTTGGAACATTTTCAACTAATTTGGGAAGGATCACACTATAAAGGTAAGGGGAAAGATAGGAGGAGAGGCCATGGCGATCCTAGTAGAAAGTGGGACTACCCACAATTTCATATCAAACCAACAGGTGGACAAACTAGGTGAAATAGCTCAAACTCTTAACTACTGAGATATTGTCCACTTTGGCCTAAGGGTCTCACAGTTTTGTCATGTTAGTGTAATTTCCGAGGAGGTTATCACCCATCCCAAAATTTCTCTAGGATAAGCACGCTTAATTGCGAAGGTTGATGCTATCAAGAAATTATGTACTTTTTATTTTATTTGAACAATAATATATTTTGTTTTCTATTTTATTTTATTTTCTTTTTTAGCTATCCAATGATGGGAAAGCATCAAATGATCATGGTAGATTGTGCATAAGGCTTGGTAGACCTTTAGTTTGCTGGCTCGATTGGTCCTTGGCCACTGATGGTTCACGGGTTGGCTGTTTTGATGATGGTTCTCGGGTTGGCTGTTTTGGAGCACATGGCGTTGAGCTTGTTCTTTTAGTTGCTTGAAGCTGGAGTTTAGTAGCTCATTTATTCCAAAAAGGTACCTCATTAAGAAAAATTACTTTTGGAGTGGCCTTGTCCCTTCCCCTTCCCCTTTTCTTCTTATCTCTTGGAGATCCGTGGCTTGCTCTTTAATTGGTGGCTGAATTCAAAGCATTAGAATTTATAATGGAGTGCTTTTCCCTTGGGAGTCCGCCCGGCCTCTGTTTTTTCCGAACTGGGATGTATTTTCCCATTGCTGAGCTGCTTTGAATTCTCGGCCTGCTTGCTGGCTCCTTGGTTCCGTGAATTGCTGGGCTGTTTTTTCGAAATGGCTCTTCGAAATCCTTTGGAAAATAAATGCTTGGGATGTTGTGAGACTTATCTCAAGTGGCTTTTGGCATTCCTGTTCTTTGCCTATAAAATGAGATGATGATGAGAAGGAAGGCAGTTGATATTTGGGAGCATAGTTTGCTATTAACCTGTGGGTTTATTCGGAAATCCTGCGGATTCTTTCCACCCTTCTTTTCTCATCCCCTCCGGAAATCCTGCGGGCTCTTTCCACCCTTTCTTCTCGGGCTTCTAACCTCTTCGTCTCTCCGCAAGTGCCACTCCATCTGTATCCTTCTTCTCAACAGTGAAGCAACTTTAGGGTGTCGTGTCTTGGTTGATTTGGAAGTATTTGAGACAGTCTTGCAATGATGGACCATCGGTTTGCTAGTCTTATGCACTTCTTTTATTTAATCTACTATTCGATGCATGTGAGGAACCCGCTCTGACGGTTGTCTGAGGATAGCATTTTTTTATTTTCCTTTATTTCTTCTAATATTTCTTGTTGTGTTTGTCAAGTCTTACCTGTCTGTTTCTATTTTAATAAAGTTTGTTTTATGTTCTATCCATTATGTCAGTTTCTTCTTGTGTAACTACATCAACTTGGTATCAGAGCAAGTTCGTCTTTTTTTTTAGTTTTATAGGAGTATTTCTCTTTCGTGTCAAAAAATGGCTAATGAACAAGGGGGTTGGCAACAAATGATGCAACAATTGAATGATTTGCAACATCAAATTAATACAATAGCTGAAGCCGTTGTTAATCTAAATGTCAATCAAGCTAACGTTAATCCTAGTATAGTATCTTCTGCGAGTGAAGAGGAAGAACCTAGAAATCGAAATAGGCGACAAAGAAATTGGGATCACGGAATTAAAATCGACGTTCAAAATTTTGAAGGAAAATTGCAACCCGAACAATTCATAGAATGGGGTAGAAAAAATGAATCAGTTGATTTTTTGAATGGAAAGAAATTCCGGATAATCGAAAAGTTAAATTTGCAAGTTCGAAACTAGCGGGACATGCATTAACTTGGTGGAAAAACTTACAAAACAACAGATTAAGGAGAGACAAAGAAAAAATTCAAAATTGGAAAAGAATGAAGGAGAAAATGAAAGGAAAATTCTTGCCAACTGATCATGCTCGAACAATATTCCAAGATTAACTCAATTTGCATCATATCATTAAAACTGACAAGGCTTATCGTATGGCTTTAAAATTGGAAAAACAACATCAAAGGGAAAAGGGTCACAATAAAATCGTGGAAACGTATAAACGTCGTTCAACTGGCGGGATTAAATCTCAATCTCAAACTTCTGGGGGAACATCTGGTCTGAAAATTAAAGCTTTTGAAAGTCAAAATCAAGAAAAAGGAAAAGGAGTAGCAGGAAATAAACCGTCTGAACAATCTAAGCAAATTAGACCTTATTACAAATGTGGGTTATATGGTCACTTGTCAGCTACTTGCAGAAAGAATAATCCTCCATGAACTAATTTCATAGAAGGTGAAAATGAGATAGAAGAAGAGGAGGAGAATGAAACAGAATCTGAAAATGAAGCAGAATTAGAAAAAATTGATTTAGAAGGAGATGAAAGTAAAGAGTTTTTGGTAATTCGACAAGTTCTAACAACAAAAATTGACAAAGGGGATAGATGGCTAAGAGGAAACATATTCAAAATAACTTGCACCATCGAAGGAAAAATCTGTACCCTTATGATAGATAGTGGAAGTTCTGAAAATTTTGTTTCTCAAAAATTGATCGACAAAGTTAAACTCAAATCAAAGCCACTTGCTAAATCCTATAAGATCTCTTGGTTTAAAGAAGGGGGTGAGGTTCCAATCACTAAATAATGTACTGTCAATTTATCAATTGGGGAATCATTTAAAGATCAAATTGTTTGTGATATTGTGCCTCTTGAAGTTTACCATATTTTGTTGGGACGACCTTGGCAGTACGACAACAAAACTGTTCACAATGGAGAGAAAAACACATATACTTTGATGAAAAATAATAAGGAGTTTACTCTTCATCCACGAAAGAATGTGCCGGATTCATCCGTTAAGAAAAACACAATTGCCAAAATTACTTCTCCTGAATTGCTTTTAAATGATAATGATTTGAAACATTTTGAGGTTGCTTATTTGGTTTTGGAAAAAGAATCTGATACTGTTTTTCATATTCCTAAGAAAATGCAAGCTTTATTGATGAGTTTTCTGATATAACTTCTGATGATTTTCCAATTGGATTGCCTCCTATGCGACAAATTCAACATCATATTGACTTGATTTCTAGAGCTTCTTTGCCTAACCTTCCTCATTATAGGATGAGTCCAACTAAACATGATGAATTTTTTAAACAAGCATCTAAATTGTTAAAAGAGGGCTTGATTCAAGAAAGTCTGAGTCCTTGTGTTGTCCCTGCTTTGCTAACTCCAAAAAAAGATAGAACATGGAGGAAGTGTGTGGATAGTAGGGCAATAAACAAAATCACCATTAAATATCGATTTCCAATTCCTAGGTTAGATGACATGCTTGATATGCTAAGTTGTGCTAAAATTTTCTCGAAATTTGATTTGAAAAGTGGGTATCATCAAATAAGAATTAGACCTGGAGATGAATGGAAAACTGCTTTTAAAACCAAAGAGGGCTTATATGAATGGCTTGTTATGCCTTTTGATTTGTCAAATGCTCCAAGTACTTTTATGAGAACTATGAATCATGTTTTACGATCTGTTATTGTAAAATTTGTGGTTATATATTTTGATGATATTCTGATTTATAGTATTCATCCATCTGAACACCTTTTTCATGTTAAAGAGATTCTGAAAACTTTGAGAGAACAGAAGTTATACATCAATTTGAAAAAATGCTCTTTTATGACTTCGAGTTTGACATTTTTGGGTTACATTGTATCTGCTAAAGGAATCAAAGTAGATCCTGTGAAAATCGAGGCAATAAGAAGTTTGCTTGTTCCTAAGAATATCAGAGAGGTAAGAGGGTTTCATGGTTTAGCATCTTTTTATTGTCGATTCGTTAAGAACTTCAGTACTGTTATTGCTCCTATTACTGATTGTTTTAAAAAGGGGATTTTTAGGTGGACACTTGAAATTATTAAAACAAAAATGAGTCAAGCTCCCATTCTTAAATTGCCAAATTTTGAAATAATTTTTGAAGTTGATTGCGATGTCTCTCATATTGATATTGGTGCAATGCTTAGTCAAAAAGAAAAACATGTTGCTTACTTTAGTAAAAAACTGACTGAGTCTAAGTCTAAGTATTCTACTTATGATTTAGAGTTCTATGCTATTGTGCAAGCTTTAAACTTCTGGAGATGTTACTTGGTTCAAAGAGAATTTGTTTTAAATACTGATCATGAAGCAATTCGTTTTCTGGACACAAATGCATACCTCTTGGATCTACCTATTACTGTTGGCACTTTCAAAAAGTTAAGTAGAAAGAAATTTGGCCCTTTTCGTGTGATTCAGAAACTAGGTGCTAATGCTTACTTGCTAGATTTACCAAATACTGTAGGCACTTCTCCTGTTTTTAATGTTTCTGATCTGTCTTTGTATGAAGGAGATTCTGACGATTTTGTAGATATTGAAACTTTACCACTCTCTGCTCCTTTGGTAAAGTCTGAAGATCAAATCGAATATGTTATTGATGTGAAAGTTATTCAAACGAGGCATGGAGAGCACGAACAGTTTTTGGTCAAATGGAGCAATCGGCCATTGACTGATTATACCTGGATTGATGCTGCTGAACTAAAAAAGAAAAATTTGGGGCTTTATGAAAGAGTTGCTGATACGTTCTCATCAGAAGCTGAGAATTTTCCACCAGGGGAGAATTAATGCTATCAAGAAATTATGTACTTTTTATTTTATTTGAACAATAGTATATTTTGTTTTCTATTTTATTTTCTTTTCTTTTTTAGCTATCCAATGATGGGAAAGCCTCCAATGATCATGGTAGATTGTGCGTAAGGCTTGGTAGACCTTTGGTTTGCTGGCTCGATTGGTCCTTGGCCACTGATGGTTCACGGGTTGGCTGTTTTGATGATGGTTCTCGGGTTGGCTGTTTTGGAGCACATGGCGTTGAGCTTGTTCTTTTAGTTGCTTGAAGCTGGAGTTTAGTAGCTCATTTATTCCAAAAAGGTACCTCATTAAGAAGAATTACTTTTGGAGTGGCCTTGTCCCTTCCCCTTCCCCTTTTCTTCTTGTCTCTTGGAGATCCGTGGCTTGCTCTTTAATTGGTGGCTGAATTCAAAGCATTAGAATTTATAATGGAGTGCTTTTCCCTTGGAAGTCCGCCCGGCCTCTGTTTTTTCCGAACTGGGATGTATTTTCCCGTTGCTGTGCTGCTTTGAATTCTCGGCCTGCTTGCTGGCTCCTTGGTTCCGTGAATTGCTGGGCTGTTTTTCCAAAATGGCTCTTGGAAATCCTTTGGAAAATAAATGCTTGTTGTGAGTATTATCTCAGTGGCTTTTGGCATTCCTGTTCTTTGCCTATAAAATGAGATGATGATGAGAAGGAAGGCAATTGATATTTGTGAGCATAGTTTGCTATTAACTTGCGGGTTTATTCGGAAATCCTGCGGGCTCTTTCCACCCTTCTTTTCTCATCCCCTCCGGAAATCCTGCGGGCTCTTTCCACCCTTTCTTCTCGGGCTTCTAACCTCTTCGTCTCTCCGCAAGTGCCACTCCATCTGTATCCTTCTTCTCAACAGTGAAGCAACTTTAGGGTGTCGTGTCTTGGTTGATTTGGAAGCATTTGGGACAGTCTTGCAGTGGTGGACCATCGGTTTGCTAGTCTTATGCACTTCTTTTATTTAATCTACTATTCGATGCATGTGAGGAACCCGCTCTGACGGTTGTCTGAGGATAGCGTTTTTTTTATTTTCCTTTATTACTTCTAATATTTCTTGTTGTGTTTGTCAAGTCTTAGCTGTCTGTTTCTATTTTCATAAAGTTTGTTTTAAGTTCTATCCATTGTGTCTGTTTCTTCTTGTGTGTCTACATCAAAGGTTCTTAATGAAATTCCAACAACTACATCTAAAGGCAGCTCAATGTTTAAGAATTTAGCTTCTTTTACTTAAGGTGTTTCACAATTATCCCCACTTAAGTAACTGAAGTCCTCGTCAGTATCCCTATTCCAGAATCATACACAAGGCAGATATGATTCTATAGGTAACCCCTACAAGTTCAAGTAGTGACTCCCGTCTCGTATCACTTTGTCTCATACAGGGTTCAAGAGGTGACTCCCATAACGCAACACCTTGTCTTGTATGACACTTAGTTCTCATCTTTCGATTGGTGTATTGCTCTAATACCAACTTGTCACGACCCAGAATCAGACTGCTCTGATGCTAATTTGTCATAGTCCAAACTCTTAACCATCGAGATATTATCTGCTTTGGCCTAAGGGCCTCACGTTTTTTATCACGTTGGTGTAATTTCCCAGGAGGTCACCCATCCCAAAATTTTTCTGGGATGAGCACGCTTAACTGCGGAGTTTCTTAATAAGATTTTAAACATTACACCAAAATGCGCCTTGATGTTTAAGAGTTTAGCTTATTTTACTTAAGGGGTTTCACACTAAGGCTAGAGCTAATATACACAAGAAGTTTCAGAGTGATGATGGCATAAGAAAGGTAGAGAAGAGCAAAGGGGGATGTTAGAGTTTAGTGGTGGAGCTGTCGAGGATTCACAACAAGGAGGATTTTCTTCCCTTGGAATTTAGCACTAATTTGATTCTGGGAATGAAGTGGCTACAAACCTTAGGGGAAACCAAGGTAAACTGGAAGGCATTAGCTATGGAGATCCAGGTGGAGGGGAGAAAAATGGTAATAAGGGGAGGGGCCAGCTTATCCAAAGCCATAGTTTCTTTGAAAACCCTGGTTTGTGCACTACACAGGGAAGGAGAGGGATTTTTTGTAGAGCTCCAGTGTTTGGAGAGAGGTGAGACAAAGAATGTAGAGGACATTTTAGACATGGTTCAACCACTTCTCCAATAGTACAGGGATGTATTCAAGCTTCCCCAGGGATTGCCACCCCCTCGAGAGCACGAGCACTCTATTGTTCTGAAGGAGTCTCCCCCATTAGTGCTCGACTTTACTGCTACCCTTAGGTCCAAAAGGATGAGATTAAGAGACTAATTCAAGAGACGGTTTAAGATGGAATCATCAAGCCTAGTGTGAGCCCATTCTCAAGCCCAGAAGAATGGGAGTTAGAGCTTTTGTGTATACTATCATGCCCTGAATAAGGAAACTGTACCAGATAAGTTTCTCATACCAGTAATTGATGAGCTGTTAGATGAGTTGCTCCGATCTGTGATATTTTCTAAGATCGATTTGAAATCCAAATACCACCAGATCAGAATGCAGCCAGGAGACACCCACAAAATAGCCTTTCAAACATACAAGGGACACTATGAGTTCTTGGTAATGCCTTTTAGCCTCACTAATGCCCCGAACACTTTCCAGTCTCTATGAACAGGGTGTTCCAGCCTTATCTACGAAGGTTTTCGCTGGTGTTTTTTTAACAATAATTTGGTATATAGCAGATCTGAAAGGTCTTGGAGCATTTGGGAGCTGTATTGTCCACCTTAAGAGAGCACACATTGTTTGTCAATTAGAAGAAGAGTTCTTTCGCCCAACCCAGAGTGGAGTATCTAGGGCATGTGGTATCTCAAGATGGAGCGGTAGCTAACCAAAGTAAGATTGAGGCCATGCTCAGATGGCCCATACCCAAGAACTTAAAGGAACTAAGAGGGTTCTTGGGACTCACAAATTCCTGCCAAAAATTTGTGAAATGATAAAGTTCTGTAGCAGGGCCGTTACCGGAGCAACTCAAGAAGGACAACTTCAAGTGGGGAGAGGCAGCCATCCAGGCCTTTGAGGAGTTGGAGAAAGCTTTGACCAGTGTGCCCATATTAGTTGTTCTAGATTTCAACTAGCCTTTTATAATGGAGACGGATGCCTCAAGTTTTGGATTAGGAGCGGAACCCATACAGAACCAGAGGCCAGTGGCCTATTTCAGTCAGGTGTTGATGACCTGAGCAAGGCTCAAGTTAGTCTACGAGAGGGAGCTGATGGCGATTGTGCTGACCATTCATAAATGACGGCCATATCTATTAGGAATACATTTCATAGTCATAACTGACCAGAGAAGCTTGAAGTATTTGTTGGATTAGCGGATGGTCACTGAGGAGCATTAAAGGTGGCTTTCCAAGTTATTGGGCTATGACTTCGAGATTCAGTACCGACCCGGAGTGGAAAACAAAGCAACAAACAGATTATCCAGGTGCATGGGAGAAGCATAGATGATGACATTATTTGTGCCCTTGGTGGTTCACTAGGAAGAACTGAGAACAGAGAGCGAACATGATGCAAGGTTTAGAAAAATTAGGGAGGAGCTGGAAGGAAACAAAGACAGTCATCCAGGATATTCAGTAGTGGGACATAAGTTGCTTCATCAGTGGAGATTCATGCTTCCCAAGACCTCTTCTTACATTCCCTGCTTTCTTCGGGAGTATCATGGAATGGCCATTAGGGGGCATTCAAGGGACAAAAAGACATATCATCGGCTCTTTACAGAGCTGTATTGGAAAAGTATGCAGAAGGATGTCGAGAAGGTGGTGACAAGCCGTGATATTTGGCAGGGCACAAGTATTTAGCCATGTCTCCAGGAGGGCTCCTCCAGCCATCAGCTCTGCCAGAAAAGGTGTGGAAGGAGGTGACCATGAACTTCATCGAAAGGTTGACAAAGTTAGAAGGTTACACTACGATACTGGTGGTAGTAAATCGATTGAGTAAGTATGCTTATGTCATTCCCCTTCGCCATCCCTATAAAATAGTAACAATAGACATGATTTTCATGGAGGTAGTGAGACTACATGGGATCCCAGAATAGATTGTATTAGATAAACATAAAATCTTTTTGAGCCAGTTCTGGACGGAATTGTTTAAAATGCAAGGGATTGTTCTGAAAAGAAGCACTGCTTATCATCCTCAGATGGACAGACAGACTGAGGTGGTCAATCATAGTGTGGAGACTTATCTGCGGTGTTTCATATCAGATACACCCAAGTTATTGGTAAAATGGTTGGCTTGGGCTAAATATTGATATAGCGCATCCTATCATTCGACGACGCATACTACACCGTTCAAGATGTTATATAAATAAGATCTACCTCACTTGATTTATTATGGGCAAGGCGGCATACTGGTGGCTTCGATAGAACAATACTTGGAAGACAGAGACGGGATCATAGGGGAACTGAAGGGGCATTTGTTCATAGCTCAAAAAATTATAAAGAAGAAGGCAAATGCACATGAGAGGGACATTCAATTTGAGGTAGGGGATATGGTTTACTTAAAGCTTCGTCCCTACATACTAAAAACCCTGGCACGAAGACGGAATGAGAAGTTATCACCCCGATACTTTGTTCCATACGAGGTAGCGGAATGCATTGGGGTCGTGGCATATCGCCTACAGCTATCACCGTCGTCAGTCATCTACCTGATATTTCATGCGTCCCAATTACGACAGGTGATATGAGAGCATATTTCATCTTCTTCACTTCCCCAATCTAGACGGACGACATAGATGTGTTATTGGAACCATTGGAGGTCAAGGAAGTGCGACAGGGAGTACATGGAACTATGGAAGCAAAGAGTGTTGTTTGGGTGAAAGGACCCACCAAAGCATGAGGCCACATGGGAGTCCTACCAGATTATTCAACGGTAATTCCCTTCATTCCACTTTGAGGATAAGGAGATACTTTTTTTTTTTTGGAAGGAAGGGGGGGGGGGAAGTATTGATACATTGACAGCCCTTGGGGAGGTTGAACCTGGTCAGATTTTGGCTCTTATTGTGGGACCCAGTAAAACATTTCATTATGTGAGAAGAGGAATTAGGAATGGATCAATTAGAAAATATTTTCTAATTGAAATTCAAATTGGAAGATGGAAATATATTAGGAAAGGGAGCTGATTTGGAGGGAATTAATTAAGAAAATATTTCCTAATCAAAGAGAACAAATTTGGGGGATGATTTGGAGAGGGTTAATTAGGAGATGTTTCTTAATTAAAGAGAATAGATTTGGGGGTTGATTTAAGAACTGTTTTAGTATTTTTGTTTATTGTTTGCTATAAGTAGTAGGTTTATGTTATGTTTTATATGCAAAATTTTGTTTGGAGTCTTGTTGTCTACTGCTTTGTGAGAGATTCTAATGATGCTTAGGGTTTGGGAGAGAAGATCCTCCTCTCGAAAGAGGATTGTTGTATCTTGCTTGTTTTTATTTTCTTGTTATCAATAAAAATCTGTTGTTTGCTGAATTTATTAGGGTTCCTTGGCTATTTTTGATACCAAAGTGTATCACAAATTTGCAATCCTTAGGCAATTTGTTGCAACTAGTTATGATCGAAAGTTCTCTCTCATCACTAAGAGAAATAACTAAGCATAGGGAAAATTCTCTGGGTAGTGTCTTATCTTCAATAAAAAATGTCTTTCTAAAATTTAGCCCGAAACTACCAAAACTCTCTCGATAGAGCTAGGGTGCAATTTTTTAGAGGTCACAAAGTTCTCCCCACATGCTGCACCACAACTTAATGTGATTTGCCATTGTATAAGGGCTATATTAGGTTTGGGAGTGCCAATTACAAAGTGAGTTCAGACACAATGAGCATTGTAGCGTGAGGGTAGCAATGATCGCACGGGATATCACGAGAAGAGAGAAGAGACAACTTGTGAAATCAAGGATCAAGGTTGGATTAAGGATCGCAAGGAAGGTTTATGACTAAATTGTGGTTAGGCTGATGAATTGTGGAGCGGAGGTCAAGCGTTGTAATGCATATAGAGACTGTGGGGTGGAGGATAAAGTTGAGCGCAATGAAGCAATATAATAGGAAGGTGCCATTGGGATAAGGTCACGAGCAAGGAAAAATGAAAAGGCATGGGGTTGGGTAGATTTTTTTTTTTTTTTTTTCCTTTTTTTGTGCGTGGTGGTAGGGAAGGGGGTGGTCAGCTAAAAGGGAACCTACTCTAATACCATATTGAGGGAAAAGGATTTCACTGTATCCCTCTATTATAAATAAAGAAATCGATATAATATGCTAGTGTACAACAAAATAAACATATTTAACTAATTATATAGATATTAATTTTCTAAAAATAATATCTTCTATGCTGTCATTTCACCATTCATGTGCAACTAATATGAGAACCAAAGTGAATACAAACATACCATTTAAGCATGCATGGTTAGGTAATTCCATCTCCTTCAACAAAATAAAATAAAATAAATAATATAATTTTTTTAAAGAACAAGCACAATTTTCATGGAAATAATAAAATTCAACATATCAAAATAGGATGAACATTTGGTCAAAATAAGAAAAAAGTCATTTTTACCTTTCTAAAGTTCTGCCAGTGAAAATTACAGGGAAGTATTTTGAGTATTTGCCAACACCAAACCTTTTCCCAACATTAATTATATTCTGAGAATCCAGAAGGATTAAAGCTTTCCATAATTTGCAGTAGTCCAACCTGAATTGTTCATCCAGTTCTCTATAGATTCCATGATCTAATAGGACTGTACTTTAAAGGAAATCAAAATGTAATGTCATAATTAATGAAGATTTCTGGAAATTTAACTTTTGGCTTAAAATCAGTGAGTTACCTAGTGAGAAACTCTTATTTCCTTCCACAGAAACTAAAATGTTGCCTGGGTGAGGATCTCCGTGCACAAAGCCGTGAACAAATATCATTTCAGCAAAGGCTTCAATTAATGCTTTGGCAACCTGCAATACGGTTGAGGAAATCCAATCAAACATGGGAAATAGCACATTGCAGTAATCCATAACTGAGACCACTAAAGTCCTGAAAAGAAGAACAGATGCAATTAATAAACATAAAAACATTTCAAATCATCCAGGTCAACATCTTTGTCATCAGAAGCTGGAGGATTTCTTTTCATCAAGATTTTTATTTGCAGAAGATGAGAATAGCCCAATAAATTATAAACCGTCTCCTTCATAGAAGAAATCTAGAATTCAAACATTGAGCTGTGAAATAGCTCACAGCCAGCCCTTGCTTATTAATGTTTCAGGTTAATAATGAGAAAAGTGATCACCACTAACTTAGTTCTGAAACAAACCTTCACTGTATTTACACCAGAATCCTTAAAAAATTCTAGGTCATCAACCTGTAATATTTTCAGAATGCATGTTAGAAGAAATAATGCTAATAGAATTCCGCATGCTTGTACAAAAGAAAATTTTCATAGTAACTGATGGAACAAAATATTCGTAAAGCTGATAACCAACAAAGAAAAAAGCGAACATAACATATGCTTGTATGAAAAGAAAATTCAACAGTAAATAATGGAAATAAAATATTCAGAAAGCTGATCCCAGTTGGACACAAGCAAAATGAAGATTATGAGAATCAAAGCATAAGTTAAAAAAAAAAGGAAGATGAATGGAAGGGCCATTTAATTATTGGTAAGCAAATTTGATTAGAAATTCAATGCCTAATTCATCTATCAAAGACTAATTACTTTTACCCAGTGTGGCTGGAGTTAAAACGCCAATAGGTTCCCTAACAAGATTTAACCAGCCTGGACCATCATCTTAGACCCAAATTTCATCTAAAAGCTCCTTGAGATTTTGGAGTAATATATATATATATATATATATATATATATATGCTTTACACAAGAAAAACAAGAAGTGCTAATACCATTGAGTTCACAACATTAGACACTGGTAAGTATCCCTGAAGAGAGATTACAGCCAAAAGGATGGAACAACAGCTTTGAAAGTAACCATGGGGAATCAGAGCAACAAGCCTATACTTGTGAATTCACCTTTTTGGCCTGCTTGTCTTATAAAATATTCTAGGAATAGAAGGTTTTGTTCACATGAATTTGGCCATGCATTATTTACAAAATTCTCGGACCAACTGTTCTGCACTTATGAATTAACCCTACCAATCTTGCAATGTAAAATTCCAGGAGATGGCTGGGTTGTTCTTGAGAAGTCATCATTTCTGATCGTTTTAACTCCATCACTACAACCATGTGCATTTCTTAACCAAATTCAAGCTCAAAATTGAACCTAAGTGAACTCCTAAATCGAGAGTTATCCTCTATATACAAAAATGGATAAGTAACTATAGGGACATGTATGCAAGCAAGTATCAACCCCATATCTAAACAAACCCTAAATCACATGAAAATTTTGGTTAATCAATCTGCCTCTTAAAATCGCTATAAAACCCCCAAAATTGTCAAGATTAGGCGCTCCATGAACTCACATTATGATAAGGAATAAACATGCGTGTCAAAAGCAAGATGAAACTATTAGAGATTTGTAAAAAAGAACATTATGGAGTGGCCAAAGTGTTGTTCTCAGTAAGAGTAAAATTATATTCAAGATAAGTACTAAGTTCATATATTTTTGTATTAGTTAAAAAAGAATAATTCAAAGTTGGTTGCATTGGTGCATGCTTTTCACAAAAGGCATAATTTTAATCAATGACTTATCTGCTGAAATAAGTGAATAGTTAGCGTAATGGTAAATAAATATTTAGAATATAGATAAACTAGAATTAGTAAAACAAAGATTAAGTATATAATTTATAATTTTGGAGGTGTGATATTAATAATTATTAATCAATATGATTCTAAGATAAAGTAAAATTCACAGCCTAGCTCAGCTGAAAGAGTTTGGTTGTTTAGTATAACATTTTTAAAAGACGAATTGGATTATAGATAAGATACTATTGATCAAAGAATTTTTCCTCCAAATCTGATTTTAATTGCCCGATTTCACCTTCCAACACTTCGACTTACTTTCCGGCCATTTTTCTTCCCAAGAATCTCAAGAGAGCTTCCGGATGCGAAAGAACCGCTGAAATTTCAGACTTTCAGCCGTCGTTGGTCCCAAGATAACGCTCTGATACCAATTTGATAGAAATACTTGATTTCGCAAGTAACCCTAAGGGAAATACTTGAGTTCACAAGCAAACCTATCACTAATTGGTGAAAACGGCGAGAATAATGCAAAACCTGGGTGGAAAAATAGCCCCAAACGATGGATTGCAATAAGAGAATCAAAGCCAAACAAAGGCGAAGCAAGATACAAGTGATCCTCAATTCGAGAGGAGGATCGTTCTCTCGCCAAAAATCTCAAGAACTCCAAGAGAAAACTCAAATCATGCATAAAACTCCCACCACCCCCCCCCCCCAAAACAAACCCTCCTATTCATACCATTAATTTCCTAATTCAAACCTCTCTCATTCAAAATTTCCCTCTAAAACTAGCCTCCCAAAACCCCCTCTCCCCATTGCTCCAAATGGGCGGCAACAATAAAGGAGGCGAACCCCCCCTTTTTCTGCCTCCTATAAACATGAGCCGATTGCTGGGCCGGCTCCTGGGCTGGTTCAGGGTGAACCAACCTATCAACTACCTAAAGATTTAACTCTCATTTTTCAAAACCTTAAAACTTACTTCCAGGTTTCACATAGGCACAAGCCCCTACAATTGATTATCATTCCAAATGAAGAGAGAACTTTTGATTAAGACCATTCGTTAGATAAATGCTAAACACTTAGTGTACAGTAACTGCAGATTGGTCTTAAGGTTGAAGGTAATTTATCATCACCATAACCTTATCAAGATCCCAAGGATCCATCCTCCTAGGTTGTCATTATCCGTGGTTTATTTAGTCAGCAGAGCTGCAGATGTATTAAACCCAACTTCATTAAAAGATCCATGCCGAAAGCTAGGGGTTGTGTTATCGAAGGGGATCTCGTAGAATTGGGGTAGAATTTTTTTAAGGTAGCAACGTTAAGTCAAATTGAGCTGATAGAAAGCCCTATACCCTATCAAGTGTATGACATGATTCATCACTTAGTGGACTTGGAGTCATTGTAGAACATTCTGATTTTGACCATGACCACAATTTAATGATGTCATTTTCCAACAAAATCACCCAGTAAGGGAGTGGTGATCTCAACCAATATTTAGTGGTGTCATTTAATAGCAAAACCACATAGTTAGAATACACCATGCCACGTCTTTACTATAGTGACATCTTTTGAGAGTGATCATAATGATACACTTAACAATGACATTAACACTTTGTGAGAATATGTTAATCTTAAATTTAGCACCCTTGTCAAATTGTTATGGATAGTGGATAGATTTTACTTTAAGTTCTATGCGGTGAATTTCATCACAAATATTTTGGATTTTGTAAATATCATATGTTTTAAAAATTTTATCAGAATTTAATCCCCAAATGATTAACTTTGAAATATAGAGGAATTTTAAGAAATATAGTTCCATCTGATTGTATTATTTTCAATATTGCCATCATCAGGTTACTTGAATCTTGTCAAATTTGCATGCTTGTTCATAGATGATCATGTTCAAGGATTAACTTCATGAGGTACCATATAAGTGGAGATCCAGAGAGTTTGCATTTTGTAATAAATACTCTTCGTAAAAAAATATTGTAGGCCTAATATGAACATAAAATAAATATCTTCATAGATTTTATATTTGATCTATAAACATCTGTATGAGGTTCAAATCTTATCGACTCTCGTCCATGCAAAGAGGAAGATCAAACTTTAAATGTGGGCCTTATGACCCTACCCTATAAATAGTGTGGCCTGTTTGAGAGCATGCTACTGCTGAACTTCACTTTGAAAGAAAGCGTTGGTGAGTTTAAGAAATTATTGAACGCTTTTCAAGATGATTGCACACTTCTAAGGCAACAAATTTCATATTCATATTATTTTTAATTTACGCAATATTCTCAAATATTAAATCCAAGCATTAAGCATGTTCGTTGGAGCACATGACGACAAGTTTAATTTAAAAAAGTATTAGTGAATTTGAAATGATTACAATGCTTTAAGTGCAATCAAGAAGTTTGTCGGAGCATTCGTTATAGTGTAGTCAAGAAATTCTATGCTCAAAAGCAAGCTTTCAAGTTTGTCATTATTCATGTTCAATTATTATCACCTATTTCTCACTTCATTTTTTATAATTTTCATTTTATTCTTATTTTGCAATTTGTAATTGTCCATTTTATCATTTATGTTGCATGCATATTCTAGAAAATCATTTTGATTGTTCTGTTTGAGTTTCTTTGCAAGCATGATTTATTGTAAATTAGGCAGCCTCCTCGGCAGCCTCCCACGATCAACCCTGCATATGGAGGTATTCTGTGTCTACCAAGCACACAAAGAAAGAACATGTTTTGTAAATACTAAGAAATGGTGCTATAAAAGAAGTTTGTCGTAGGAATATAAATTATAATTTATTTTTCATTTTTGAGTCTGCATATAATTTTATCAATGTATGTGATGTAGAATGAAAATGCAAGGATGACAAGGTAAGATAAGTACGGAGCTCCGACGTGGTCATTTGGGAGCTTTGAAAATGAATGGACAGCAGTACAATCCTCCTAGCTGGCTGGGGATAGCATTTTGGCAAACAGCAGACCTTGGACAGCAGCCGGGGACATTTCCAATTGGCGGGGCAGCAAAGAAAAGGTGCAGAATCCTTTGGGAAGCAACTCTGACAGCATGGACAGCAGTTTGGAGGTCTTCTTGGACAGCAATTACGCGCTCCGGATCTTCTAAACAGCATGTTTCAGGTGCTTGGTACACAAAACAGAAGCCAAAGGAGTCTGGACAGCACTGGATCGAATTATGGGGCTGACCAGCTGGTATGGGGGTGCAGAAATCTGTTGGACAGCAGTTCTCCAACTCTTAGGATTTCTGGGCAGCAATCCCGCTTAGAAAAATATCAAGCTTACGTGATCAATTGGAGGAAAGGAAGTGGTGTAAGTGATTGAGAGTTCCCTTGCGGTTCTCTCCTTCTCTAGAATTAATTTTGAGAGCTAGGAGAGGGAGGTGGGCGGTTAGAGAGAGGGGAGGTAGGAGCAGGCCGATGCATGAGGGAAGGAGGGAACAACGGAAGGATTTGATTGCTTGCCAACTCAATAATTTTCAAATAGGAATAGTTTAAATCAATCCTAATTTGAATTTTCAATTGAGCATGATTTGGGGACTTGAATGATGATTGATTGAGGAAAAAATTAAGGGGAATTAATGAGGGGTGGGCCGGCCATTAGAGAGAGGGGGGGAATTGTGTCCACATTCAATGAAGGTGGACCACACAATGAATTGTAATTAATGACTAAATCTGAGAATTAATCTCAGATTTAGGTAGACCTGTCAATATTGGACCCGACCCGAAAACCCGACCCGAACCCGACCCGAAAATTTCGGGTTCGGGTCAACCCGAACCGGGTCGGGTTCGGGTTAGAGATTTCGACCCGTTTGTAAAACCGGGTCGGGTTCGGGTTGACCCGGAAACCCGAAATTGACCCGGTTTGACCCGTTTTTAATTAATTTTGGAGGATTTTAATGAATTTTTATGAAATAAGTAAATAATATTTCAAAAAATTATAAATATTATTGCCCAAATTAAATTAATCTTGATTTATTTTAAATTAATTGAAGTAAATCTACCCTTAATTTGATTTAAATTTAAATAAAATGAATTAAATAAAAAAATTTTAATTAAATATACCCGAATCGGGTCGGGTCGGGTTGACCCGGACCCGAAGCGGGTCGGGTTCGGGTTCGGAAAATCGACCCGTTTGCAAAAACGGGTCGGGTCGGGTCGGGTTGAACAGTGTCGGGTCAATTTCGGGTTGGACCCGAACCCGACCCGTGACCCGTTTTTGACAGGTCTAGATTTAGGGTGATGGAGGGATATTTCCTTCAAGGCTTAGGCATAAATAGAAAGCATTTGAAATTCCAATTATTTTGAATTTGAATTCAATTTTTTTCCTAAAATACAAGGAGCCAAATAAGTAAAGAAATAATGGGGGTAATTAAGGCTTCTAAAATTGGGTCTTGAAATTAGGAAAGAGTTATTTTAAAGTCCACTTGAATTTAAAATTCAAAATAGACCTAAAATAAATACTTTCCTAAAATAAAAGAATTAATTTAGGAAAGATTTCAAAATCAAATTCAGATTTTTGAATTTCAAAATTAACCAAATTAATCTACTACCCAATTAGGAAATGCAAGGGGGAAGAGAAGTGGGGAGGGGGTGGCTTGGCCGGCGGCTAGGAAATTGGGGCCGGCAGCATTGGGGTGGGATGGGCTTCAAAATCGGCGGCTACTTGAGGCTTGGCCGTAAGTGGTAGTGGAGTAGGGCCGGTTTGGTAGAAGTAGAGAGAGGACGAAGATGACTACTAGGAACAACAAGAAGAAACAAAAATAAAAACAAAAGATAAAAGATAAAACCGCGAGCCTTGGACTCTTCCGAAGACTAACGGGTGATACGTTGCCCTTCACTAAGAGACTTCAGGCCACGAACCCGGACACATCCTGCGGCTGGTGGAAGCTATGAATTCCTCCCATAGGAATCTCACCCAAGGTTCTTCCCAAAGAACACAAGTGCAAATAAAATTTTATTAATAATCCATCATTCCTAATATAAGGGAAAGGAGCCTCTATATATAGGCCTCAAAAGAAATTAAAAGACACATTTGCCCCTTGGGCTTACATAAGACAAGAGGGTAAAAATGGAAATTGCAAAATTAAATCAAAATACACTTAATCTATGATGCACAGACACGACACGGCGACACGGATACGACACGACACGGACACGTCAGTTATTGAAAATATCGGACACGGACACGGGTTGGACACGTTATTATAGTTTTTATATTTAAAAAATAGTGTATAAAAATTAAATAAGTATAATTTTAAAAATAATAAGTCATTTAACTAGAATTTGTGCTTAAAATGATTAGTATTATGATGTCGAGAGTCACGCATCGATGCCGTTTATTAGTTACCGAGAGAGGAGATGAAAATACCTTCACTAACAAAAAGAAATGAAAATGAGAATATTCGATGATTGGGTATTAAGTGCGGACGTTGATTT
Source organism: Dendrobium officinale (assembly GCA_019514585.1). Taxonomy (NCBI): domain Eukaryota; kingdom Viridiplantae; phylum Streptophyta; class Magnoliopsida; order Asparagales; family Orchidaceae; genus Dendrobium; species Dendrobium officinale. Next base: position 63,115,195 of record CM033688.1, on the reverse strand, counting down.
AGTGTTGTTGATAGAAAATAAGAAATTTATTTTAAATCCAGCCAAATAAAAGATAGTATATTTAAAAAAAATCATAAAATATTTAAGATACGTGTGTCGGACACGCGTGTCCAATTTATATTTAATATTTATTAATCGGACACGTTTTCGGTGTGTCCGACACGTGTCGGACACAGTGTCGGACACTGCACGCCTCTTTGAGGAGAAGTGTCGGTGCATCGTAGCACTTAATAAACTAAAATAAAACAAAGTGATCTCGGTCGTTGATCTTCGACTCTTCCTTTGAATATTGTCCACCGTCGGATGTCCGCATCAGTATGATTTGCTAAAAAAACAAAGCAAACACATGAGAGTAAAATAGGTTAAAAAATTAGAAAATTTCATATTATATATTTTACATTGTACTGTACAATTATCAATGATATTTACTTACTCAATACAAAAGAATCCCGAACAGTAATTAACAATTAGGTTAACAAAATTTTGTATTATAGGATCTAGATCGCATAGGCTGAACAAACAAAGAGCATGTTGGTTCGATCTTTAATCACATAGACTAATTCAATAGAAAATGAACAAATCGTGTTGTATATATAAATCGTATAGTTCGATGAAATAAAGAATAATTTTTAAGGTTCCAGGCTGGTTTAACTAATCGGACAGTATGATCCCCTTATCAAACTATATGTTCAGACCAACATATCTAATAATCAGCCTTCTTAGGATTTCTTTTGAAGTCACGCTACAAATACTTAATGTCTAAGTAATCCAAAAGAGTTCTTAAGAGTTTTCAGAGATGTTGAAAGTTTCTAAGAGCTTTGAGAGAGATCTTTCAAAGATTTATAAAAGGCTTAGGAGAGGGGTGAGAGATGAGAGATTTGAGAAGCGTGAGAAATTCACTTGAGACAATTCTTGAATTTGAGTGAGATATTCACTTGGTTCTTATAGCCAATGCTCTTGGAGGAGAGCTTTAAAGGGTCTTATTGTAAAGGCTACGAAGATCTCAAGGAGGTCTAATGTACCTCGTGGATCTAGCCGAGAAGACTATGGTTTAAAGGCTTTTTGAGAGGAAAAGCGATGTAAGGATTTTTCCGTTATTTCGTGAAGGAGAGTGACTTCTCAACCTTGATGGGAGGAGAAAGCGTTGGTAGAAATCCCAAGTGTGGGCTCCGAAAATTCAGCCTCGGCCTCCACTCGCTTTTCTTATTCGGCGAGGGAGTTTTAACGAACTAAGTTCCGAGGTAAATTTTGGAAGGCAGATGGGTTTGTAGATAAGACACTACCCAGAGATTTCGCCCTCATTTTGTGAGGACTTTATGATCTGAGTTCTGGTTTCCTATAGGCGCAAGCCCCTATAGTTAATTACCCCTCTCGATCACGAGAGAGAACTTTCGATTAAGGCTAGTCGTCAATCAGATTCGTATAGAGATACGTGCATCTGGCATATAGTAGCAGCAATGGTTTGGGATTAGAAAAGTTTGGATTTGAATTTGGGTATTTGTAAAGGTTTAATATTTAAAATAGAAATTTTACCATCTCTCACTTAAAGCGGATGGTGGGGGAATGGATGATGGACCCGATCAAGATCCCATGGTTCCGTCATCCCGGGCCATTGTGGTCCCTGGTCTACTTAGTCAGAGGAGGTAGTCGACCCAACCTGACAGAAGGATCCTTGTCGGCAGCCATGGGTTGCTTCGTCCAAGGGAACCTTATAGACCGGGGTTGAATGTTTGTCTGAGGGGACAAATTTGAATCCACCTTAGCTTACAGAGGGCTTTATGCCCTATCGATCATATCCTATTGATTCATATCTCAAGGATTTAACGCAATTAAGGAGCGTATTGGCTCTGGCCATAACCGCTATCTGTGGTGCCATTTGGCGGCAAAACCACTCGGTTCAGAGGGCCCCGGGTCATAACCGTGTACCTGCAGTGCCATTTGGCGGCGAAACTGCCGGTTAGAGGACACGTACCACGTCCTTACTGGCAAGAGATTGTTTGAGAATGGATCCTAGTGATATTTTCGACTAGGCATTTGGCTCTTTGTGCGCTAGAGTTTATTTGAATTTGTCCACCCCAGCAGACTGTTGCGGAGGGTGGATGGGCTTTGCTTTAAGTGTTGATGGATTGATTTCATTTTAAATACTTTTGACTTTTGAGATTTTTATGGAGTTTTGGGTATTTGGATGGAATTTTGAGTACTTGATATGGACATTTGGGATTTTGGATGATCTTTGGAATTTTTTTATTTTGGATTTTTGTGGAGTTTTTTGGGTGAACTTTTGGGATATTTGAAATGAACTTTTGGGAGAATTGAAAAGTATTTGGGAACCCCTCCGGTTGAGATAATCATTCAACACGGCCATCATCGGGGTGTTTGGGGGTCGTTTCTCTTTATGGATCGAACCTTGTCAACTCTGTCGGGCTATCGACAGAGGATTGAGTTTCGTAGGCTTTATGCCCTTGAAAGTGAATTCTTTTGATTTTAGGCATTGAAGGCCTAATATGAATGTATTAAAATAAATATTCTGGTCGCCACGGCCACATATTTATTCGTTGGTTCGAACCTTGTCGACTTCTATTGACCCGTATAGAAGGATCATTTTCGAACCTGAATTCAATTATCAACCCGCGCAGCATCCCTAGACGTCACGTGTGTACCAATAACACGCTCACCGGGGCCCATGCGGGTTTGGATTGTATTTTTTTTCTTAGTGTACCTATGTGTATACAAATTACAGTGCACGTGCGGGGGTATTCTTGGAATAGACGCCTTCTGTCTGTTTGTGCGAATGTTGCAGATCCGGTAGCGTGGCGTAGCAGCTTCTAAATAGAATTGTTCGCTGCTTCGTACAGGTAGACTATCGTGCACTATTTGTTGATTTTCGTAGGCGGGTAATAGTGCACTAACTAATCTCCTGCCTTGGGGTCGTATAAGCTCGCACTTGTTGTATTCTTCTTGCATTATGATTTTTTTATCCTTTCAGTACATCCGTTAATACTGCATCCAGATAGGTAGATGTATTTCTTCACAGACTGAAATTGACTTCAGGATACTGCATTTACTGAAGTCTTTCTGCATCTACCCCTGGGTGGCATGTTATACATACATCTGTATTTGTTGAGGGATTGTATGTATTGCAGATCTTTCATCCTTGCTTGTAGAAGGCTAATATATTTGACTAATGATGAGTGGTATTCATTGTATTTTCCTGATAGTCATTACAAACTTTTCCTTTTACTCGTAGGCTAGATGTTGTTTGTATGGCCGATCTCCTACGACAACTCGTAGGACTTCACATGTGCCACAGATGTGTTGTCTTTAGCTTGCAGGTTATGTGTTCACCAACTTGTAAGTTGAAGTTAACAATATGAACACTATTGTATTCATTGCATATCTTGATTATTGCTCACAAATGACCCATTGCATAACCATATACTTTTTGTTATGCCACTATATGATCTGTTAGTGAATTTGTTATCACTTTATATCAACTTCCATTGATTGTGAGAGGACCACATTCCAACTTGCATTTGTTTATGAATTGCTTAGAATTTTATAAATGATGTGGGTCCATGGATCTTCGTTGTCGCTTAAAGCCATCCATGAGCGCTCATAAGTTTATTATGATTGCTTGCAAATGGAGTGTTATATGTGTAGTAGGTCTTTTGTTATTCGGTTAAGTCTCTTGTCATCATCCACTTGAACTCAAACTTAAGCTCATTGTATTTTCTTGAGTTTGGATCCTCTTGCATATGATTCAAATTCTCATGATTGTTCAAGTTCAATCTTTCTTGATTAGACTTGATTCAAGTCCTTTGCTCATTCAAGTTTGATTTGATTTCATGCTCCTTTAATTTGTTCGAGTTTACAATTAGTTCATTAATGTCCAGTTCAAGTCCCCTGCTGTTTTGTAGAGCTCAAGTCCTTTCTCTTGTTCATTTTGCAAGTTCAATCCAAGTCCGCTTGATGTATGTCTCGTTCAAGTTCGATGTCCACAAGTTTTGAATCCAACCTTGCGAGTCCAAGTTCATATTCATTTAGAATTGAATTTAATTGGGTTCAAGTTCATTTAGATGGATTGAATCAAGTCCACAAGTCCCCAAATTCTTCCAAGTCCTTGTCTTATTTCAGACAAAATTTCGGCAGCCTCCTGGCGTCCCCCCCGTTTAGGGGAAAAACCAAGAGGCCGCCTACCCGCCACGCCACCAAAGGCGTGCACGGTTGGTGTTTGTGAGACACCGCGGCGGTTGTATTTGTATTTTCTCCCACCACGGCCAATAAAGGCATGCTTGGGGTTTTAAAAAGCATTTTTTTGAAAAGATAGCAGTTTTTGATTTTCCCCCCGCCCGGGGGTACTTATAAGCGACCCCGCCTCGCCGTAGGTGCCGCACCGGGGTCCCATCCCACCACGCGCACCAAAGGCGTGCTTGGGGCGGTTTTCCGGTTCGCCACGAACATTGAAACAGAGTTTTGAGTTTAGAAAGATTCATACCTCCGCAGGGTAGTCGTGGATGACACGTGGATCGAGGGGTCACTCGCCTACCTCGTCATAGGCGTCGCACCGGATTCCCTCCTACCACGCGCACCAAAGGCGTGCTTAGGTGGTCTACCGGTCCGACGCGAACATCGAGGAAGGAGAGTGGGGGGATCATTTTTTTTATTTTAATTAAATTAATTTTAATTAATTATAATTAATAATAATTAAATTGAATTAATTATAATTAAGTATTATTAACAATAATTAATTAAAAATAAAATATAACTAATTATGATTAATCTTAATCATAATTAATTAGAGAATATTTTTAATTATTTATAATTAAAAATAACTAAATTATAATTAACTTAGTTAATTAAGATTAATTACAGTTAATCAAAACTAATATAATTAAATACTATATATATATATATATATATATATATATATATATAATATTAACTAATTATATTAGTTAATAATAAAAGAATAAAACTAATCCTATACCTACAGGCCGGTTAGAGCAAGGAAGAGAGGCGATCGGGTTTGGCTTCAGAGAATCGGTCGGCAAGGAGGGGCTCGGCCTGGAGGCGTCGGCAGAGAGCAGGAGGTGAGGGCTCAGGCGGCTCAGGTATGAGGAAGACTCTCTCTTCTTTCTTCTCTCTCTCTCTCTCTCTCTCTCTCTCTCTGGATGGGAGGACCGGACACGGCGTCGGCACAGGGAGAGCAGCGACGGGAATCGGGATCCAGGAGGGGTTTCGATCGTGGGAGAGGAAGTGTGGAGGAGATGGAGAGCCGAGAGGAAACGAAGTCGAGGAGATTTGGTCGGAGGAGGGTCGATCGCTGGTGTAGAGGTAGCGACGGGAGCTCGGTCGTATGAGAGGAGTCGTGCGAGAGTGAGGATCGAAAGGAAGAGTCGGGAATGGAAGAGCAACCGAAAGCTTCGCTCGGGCTGCTATTTAACGACGCGAATGAACCTCCTCGAGCGGAGTTTGAGCAGGAATCGCGGGAAATCTGTTGGAGCGGCGCCGTTTGCAGTGAAATTAGCGGGATTTTCGGCAGGTTTCGTGGATACGAGGTTTGGTCTGCTATAATTAATTTTTTTTGTTTCTTTTGTGCATTACACAGAGGTCAACACCAAGGAGAGAACTTGGGGAGTGGGCGTATGCTAAATTGGCCAAACCATTAAAAATTGATTTGCCTATTCTTACTTTTATTTTTGTTTCTTTGATTTTATTATTATAGGCTGAGAAGTGATATCATTGTTAAAATCCATATTTAAAAAAAAAAAAAAACTTGAGATAGTTTGTTTTCCTTTCATTTTCTTAAAAAAATTATTATTATTATCTTTGCTCTATCATTTTGGTACTTCTTTTTTAAAGATTCTTTTTATATATAATTATTCCTAAGAAAATAATCTTATTTTCAATATTTTGTATAAGAGGAGAAACTAGTGTTTTTCTTTAAAAGTGTCCACTCTATCCTTTATCTCTGTCTCTTAGTGCCCTTTTTCTATCCTTTGATGAAGGGGATCTTGAAGAGGTGTAGAGCGATGGGTTAGTCCTGCCTCGCTCTAGGTGATCGAATCGTTCGATTGTTTGACGGTGGAGGTCGGCTAACTCCGCTTGATCTTTCTTGAGTTGTTGACTGACGGCGCCCAGTTGACCTACCAACCAATTTAAAGTCCTTCCAAGTTGATCCGAGTCCATGCTCTGATACCAAACTGATGTAGAACGGGAAGGGCTGCTTTGCTAGGGAGAGGGTCTCTCAGCAGCTTTGATGCTTTAGAAAACTTGGACGGCAAGTTGGCCTTGTAAAACAATAGTTTTGAAGCTTCAATATTGCAGGAAAAACACTCCTAGTTGCTGAAATTCTCTGGCTGCAATCCTTGGAAGGCAAAAAGTTCCCGTAAGATGGAGTTTGGGAGAGATCTGTGGAAGGGAACTTGTGTGCACAGAATGGGGGAGTTCCGGCCAGCAGGGGGAAGAAGGCCAGGCGTGATTTCAATGTAGAATAATGGGTTTGGAGGTTTTCCAATTAATTCCTGTAGGAATTAATGAACTCCGAATAGCTGGGGAGGCGGTGAGCTGAGAGAAAATTTAGGAATTATATTCTAATTCCTATTTTAAATCCCAAGAGAGAGGGAGCAGCAGCAGTAATGGGAAAAGGGTTAAAACAAAGCCTTCATGCCTTCTAACGTGAGATAATTATTTAATGCTCAATTGAGATTGCTTCCAAAAGAGAGGAGTGAGAGTATTAATTAATGGGTAGGTGGCAGGCATAGGCTAGAGATGATTTAATGGGTAGGGATTTAATTCCTGCTATAAAACTCCTTAGATTAGGGAATCAATTAGGAATTTAATCAAAATCTGAATTTTAATTTCAGTTTTGATTAAATTAGGAGGGAATTGATTTGAATTTTAAAATTCAAATCAAAGAAATTAATGTCATGAATGGGGGAGTAAAGGAGGGAGCCCAAAGAGGGGGGCCGGCGGGTCTAGGGAGAGAATAGAGAGATTAATTCAAATCCTGAAATTAATTTCAGGATTTGAATGAAAATGGGGGGAAATTAATTTGAAGATTGATTTCAAATTAAGACGCCATTAATTGCCTTAATTGGGGAATTGATGGGAGGAACACAATTATGAAATATTTCAAATTTGAAATTTGAAATCCCAAATTGTCATGAATTTTTCCTCTTGATTTTGCCAACCCAAATTGGAAAGAGGCATGGCCAAGGGAGAATGAGAGGGTGAGGTGGCCGGCCGGTTTGTGAAGAGGTGGCCGGTGGCTTGGGTGGAGGATGGGGATGTCGACAAGGAGAAAATGAAAAGATAACGTAAAAGAATAAAACCACGAACCCGGCCGTCTCCAAGGTTGGTGGGTGGGTGATACGATTCTCCCTCTCCAAGGGATCTCAAATCACGAGCCCGGACCCATCCTGCGGCTGGTGACAACTTCGATTCCACCCATAGGAATCTCACAAACGCTCTCTCACAAGAAGAGCACAAGTGTGGAAAAACACAAAAATTTCATATTCATTAATCATCCCATTACAATAGATTAAGGCCTCATATATAGGCCATAATATGAGAAAATCAAAATTACAAAAATGCCCCTTGGGCCAAGACACTCACATAAACTATCCTAGGGGTAAAATAGGAAAATACATAAAACAAGAGCTAAAATTCAGAAAATAATACATAAATGAAAATTTAAATAATGCCCGTCGATTTACGACGCCGCCTGTGATAGATGCGCCAAATCTTCGTACCGATGTCCGCATCACATAAACCTAGCCCCAAATAATTAGGATAAAGTTAATGTAGATGAAGATGATGATGATGTGTGTAGAAGTTGAATACCACAATTTGAAACCATAAGATCATTATCATGGAGGACTTAAAAAAAAAAGCTCTAGTTGATTCTCAATTAGACTATGAATACTTGTCAACCATTTATATTATATTAAAAAAACATAAAAATCCAGTCTACATATTACCACATGAATCATTTGATTCATTTCGATCTGCATTCATTGTAAATTATTTGTACCACATCACTTCAGATGAACGTTCCCTTCAAAACCCAAGTAGAATAAACTAACATAACTTTGTGTTAATAGCTACCTAAAAACCAATCAATTGCAACGACCAAGTCAATACGAGACAAAATGAACGGGAAAAGATAACAGGACATTTTATGAAAATTGCAGAAGGGAAAGGAATGTGAGCACGACACTAGCCATGTGAAAATAGCATTACCTTGGAACCTCTGCAAAATTCCATCGTCAAAACCTGACTTGTAGTTAGATCCTGGAAGGAATCTTATTAGCCTAAATAAATGCAATCTATAACCAACCGTAAGCTGATGCTGTCCAATATCTCCTAGTAGACACAAAAAAGGATCAAATATTAACATTATATCCCCTGTAGTCTCCATACCCAATAGACACGTGGGATTCTAATAGACTTATTCTTTTTGAAATTTCTGGCAGCCCTCTCAGAATTCGTTCCCTCCTGAATGAAATCTACATAAAAAATAAATAGAGAGTCTAACTAAAGTGTGTCCAGCAAAATACAAGATTGTAAGAGAAAAAAAAATTAAACAAGACAGTTTAAAATGATGTCCATGTTGATAATCATAGTAAATGAAATAAGTTATGGAGATAGTTTTTTAAAAGAAATCTCAAAATGCCAGAAAAATTTAGTGCGAACCCATCATCCTGGTCCCATTTGTGGTATTGGGCTAAAGCATCTCAACTGATTGAGATTTATCATGTTTTATGTTTGTTTAGGGCCGTCGCCAAAATTGTAGACTCAAAGCTAAAATACTCCTGAAAGAACCGTACCCTTTCTGCATCCATTTTATTTAAACTGGAGTTGTGTGCATGAACCTTAAATATGCCACATGACAAGATTTTTGCAATGTGGTAACATAGATAATTTAATGCAATGACACCTATTTGAGTTTCATTAATCATAATCTTAATTATAATAATAAAGGTACTTTTAAATCACTGTAGCTTGTGCTAACCAAGATAATTTAATACAGATGAGTTTAAATTAAACTCTCCTCAATGATGGACTTCATAAACAAAATAAAGGCACCTTAAAATCACATTTAACTAATTCAGTGACTTCCTGATTTTTTAGCTAATCTTATAAATGCAAGCCCTAATAAGTCAGCTAATAGAGCCATTAGGGGGACATACTGAAATTTATGACAAGATAAAGTAATACTTTAGCAGTATACACTAATTATTTCATGAGAAAGTATTACTTTAACATTAAATACTGGTTAACTTATATCCATTTAAGTCACTAAAATAAAGAGGGTAGGAGTCTATTAGTTTAAGAATAACTTAGTATATCCATACTTGTTCATAAAAGAAAAACAATCCCAATGGCCATTATTTTAGAATTTAGTATAGAGGAAAAATAATTATGAAAAAGTGCATCTAAAAAAGTCTTAATTTTTAGCTTAATAAAAGAAGGCACATTGATGTAGACAAAGGGGGGGTCAACACTAGTCCAAAATAAATCAAATTTTGGCTTCCCTTGAGTCTAGTAGTTCATCATATTTGAGCTAAACTTTTAGTTCATTTATGAGCTGGACTTTAGTTCATTTATTGAACTAAGGGTTAGCTCATTATGAGCTAACATTTTAGTTCATTTATTATCTTTTAATTATTGTCTTTTATGCTTTTTATGTTTGTTTTAAAGTTTGTCTCTTGGAATTCCAAGCCGGCCTTTGGAATTTCCAAGATTTCTTTTTCCCATGGTGGCTCCTTGTATTCCACCATGGCTTTATTTGTTTGCCTCTTGGGATCTCACGGTTGCGCTCCTTCTTCCGTGACCGTCCCTCGTTTCCCGTGGCCGTGGCTCTCGGTCCGTGCGGTTCCCCTCGTCTCCCGTGGCTGTCTCCTTGGCTCCTGGTTTGGGTGTTTAACCATGAGCTTGGGGGGGAGATTTATATGTTTTAATGCTTAGTTTATTGTGTCAAAATTAATGTAATGTGTCTCTTTGTATTCCCTTTCATACCTATAAATATGGGGGATTGTTTATGTTTGAAGATAGTTAAGTGAATGAAATTTGATTTTTGGAAAAAAATCAGTTAACCTGCGGGTTGCTTGGAAATCCTACGGGCTCTTTCCACCCTTCTTTCTCATCCCCTCCGGAAATCTTGCGAGCTCTTTCCAACCTTTCTTCTCGGGCTTCTAACCTCTTTCGTCTCTCCGCAAGTGCCACTCCACCTGTATCTTTCTTCTCCAAGTGCAGCAACTTTAGGGTGTCATTTTATTTTGTTTGCAAAAGTCGTTTGTATTGTTGTAAGTTTTCTTTTGTTTAGATAATTTGAAATGTAAGAGTTTGTTCGTCTATTTCCTCATCATAAGTCAGTTTCGTCCGTAGAAGTCCGTCGTGTCCTTTGCGATCAGGAGATATAGGCTCCCTGTATCTTTTGCCCGCATCACACATGATATATAACTAAGAATTCTACTTGTTTTGGGAAGAGGTCAATCACTAACCTAAGGAGATATTCGTAGGTGCAGTACATTAAATAATTTCAATGACATGATGAAATGTTAAAAAGTTTTACATATAATCAGATTCTATCATAATTTAATCAAATGTTTCCATTTAAATAAAAATTATCATCAATCACTACCCAACAAAATATACAGTGATGCAATTTAACAAACGATAAGTACTATTTTCTTTTCCTATGCCTATGGATAAAGAGCATAATTTACACAAACAAGATAGAAATAAATACCCAATAACATCATTTTTTTCAGCCCTAAGGGCACCTCTTAAGCTGGACAAATAATTTTTTATCCTCCACACAAATAAAAAATTTTAAGACTGGATTTGCACGCTTAAGTGGTTTTTGCCTCTTTTAGAATGCCATGGATAACTCACAAAAAAAAAAGACAAATAGCAAAAATTTTTGGGTGCCGACAAGATCCTCACGTTGGCAACCTTCTCGAGTTTCATGCATTTGATTTTCACAAAAAAGCTCTGAAACAGACCAAAGATTCTACATATAGAACTGATAAAACTTTGAAGATTAGGCAAAAATCAATGCCATCTTTCCCATTGAAAATTATGACTCTTCCTTTTCTGAAAGAATAATTAAAAAAAAAAATGAATGACGAAGTGGACTGCAATGACCACTGTCAAGTGCAATGCCCACAATAATTCAGAGAAATATTCCTGATTTTCATGCACTTTTGAGCAGTTGGCCTAATTTATTTATGTTTAGTTTGGAAGGCTTGATGACTCTGTTGGCCCAATTAAGTATGGGGCACATATCCATTGCAAGGTCATGGCTAATTGAGATGGGGATTACATTCAACAAAGGACAATGTGGAACCTACAACCTTCATGAAGCAAAAGCAAAGTACTAAGACTTATGGTATTACCTCAGAGATAAGATGTCTAGGGCAATTAATAGGATTGAGAGAGCACGTATCCATTGTAAGGCCAAGGCTAATTGAGATGGATATTACATCTATAGAAAGACTCAAACTTGGAACCTACAACCTTAATGATGAAGAAAGAGAAGCACAAAGACTTAGGTAGCACGATGATTGGCATGGTGATGCCTCTCATCCAAATCAGGATCATGATGTGGATAATGTCCATGGTAAGTAGCTCGATGATTGGCCCGGTGTGGCCTCTCATCTGGGTAGGCTTCATCCCCATACATAGAAGGAGGTATAGATAGGGTGTAGGGAGTAGCGTGGTCTATAGCTCGCTCAAGTGTATCAAATCTCTCGGTGGTGTTCCTACGAAGCTCAGCTAGATCCAACTGGTTTTCCTTGAGTTGCTGACTAATAGTGTTCATTTGACCTACCAAGAGGCCTAGGGTCCTTCCTAGTTGTTCCGGGTCCATTCCTAAACACAATGGGGTACTTAAGAGGGTTTCCTAAGGAGTGGACAGCAAGCTAGGGAAAGGAAAGACACTCTAAAATGTTCCTATATGGTGCAGGAATTTCAGGGACAGCAAAAACACACTTAACTAGTGATCCTGAAGTTTGTAAAACTGCAGGAATCTTCTGGACAACACACTAAACAAGGGTGTAGGATGAACTTAAGATGTTTTCTGCTCACAAAATGACATACAATGCTTTAGTAGCACTCTAGGGATAAAATAAAAGCTTTTCTAAATGAAAAATAATGCAAAATGAAAACAGAAAAGGAAAACTACCAGGAATCCTAAGACATGCAAGAGTATACCATGCTCTGATACCAGTTGATGCAGGACTAGCTAGATGCGATGATTATGTAGTCATTTAGGCATTGCACAACTCTTATATTAGAATAAATCCAGAAAATAATTACTTAGCAATTCTCAACGAAAATTCAAAACAAATAAGGAAATGATTTGCTTAAGTGAGATTGCATGCTCCGAACTTTGAATCTTTCAAAATAAATAAGAAAATCACACAACGCAAACAGTAGGCTTCAAATTAAATCCCTAATCTAACAATGAGACGAAGGATGCATAGAAGATTAAACTCAATTCCTACAAATGACTAAGCTTGGCAAGAGCAATTGAAGGAGCTTTCGTGATTACAATCAACCAATTGAGAATTTAGATTTAGAAGAAATTGAATATAAGTAAAAGGAAAACCCTTTGTTAAGAAGACTTTGAAATCCTCCACTCAAGACCTTCGAAATGCTCGTCAATGGCTTCTGTCAATTGGAACAAAATGCGATCCACGTATTCTTCGATTGTGTGATCGATCTCCGGATTCACGTCGAAGAAAGTAGAACGGAAGATGTCGGTGTAGCCGTCGTCGTCCCACGTGATACAGTACTCAGTCTCCGGATCCGCCATTCATGGATGGTTGAAGGTAGATCCTCCTTGATCTTTGGTACACCTCTCAAATGATAGCAAAGAGAAAGAAGTTTCTCTTACAAGGGGAGAGGGCATAAGTTTCAAGTTTCTTCTCCAAAGAAAATTTATGAGAATAGTTTCTGATGTGAAACTACTAGGAGTTACGATCGAAATTAAATAGAGAATTGTTAAAGTTTGCTTTTATAAGTTTATGTGGATCATGCAAGATAGATTTAAGAATTAGAAACGTGAACTTTGCTTAGGCCAAAGAGATGCACTTGAGATTAACCAAAATAGTTCATTCAAAAATCCAAGGGAATTAAATGCGAAGTACAAACAACAAAACCCAAAGTTTAACAACGAGAATTTCACCTTGGGGCCGTATCACTCAAGAGGTAGTGGACTTTTGGCGGAGATAGAAGATCCAAGCGATGAAAGAAGTTACCACTAGGGAGAGGGCGCCGAAAAACTTCGTCGGAGGAAAAGTTGCCGGTTGGGATGGAAGTCGTAGGCGACCGTCGAGGCTCCAAGCGTGCTTTGAAAGCTTTCGGTCGTAGATGCTTGCAAGGATTGGCACGACTCTCTCCAAGTACTCCTCCACGGTAGTTTCGTCTTCAAACCCTACGTCGAAGCAAGGTGACCGTAGGACGTTGATGCTTCCGTCGGCGTTGAATACTAGACCCCACTCAAACTCCGGGTCCGCCATGCGTCATTGAAACGGGGATGGAAGAAGTCGCCTTTGTTCCCTCTACGACTCTTGATTCAAGAGACGGGAAGAGAGGGGATGAGGGGCGGCGGAATTCCACGGGGGAGAAGGAGGCAGGCGGGTGTGGGGAGGAGCAAGATGTGGAAACCAATTAGGTTTAGTTGGTTTCTAGCGGAGAATTAATCAAAACCTGAATTAATTTCAGTTTTGATTAAGATTGGAGGGAAATTTGATTTGAATTTGAAATTTCAAATCTAGCAATTAAGGCATTAAGTGGGATTAATGAGGGGAAATCAATGAGGAGGGGCCGACGGTCAATAGAGGGAGGGAGGATGTTTGAAAACTTAAAACTGAAATTTGATTTCAGTTTTAAATAAATTAGGAGGGAAAATAATTTGGAGTTAATTCCTAATTCAAGGGGAATCAATGCCTTAATGGGGCATTAATGGGCTCCACCCAAGCATGGGGCCGGCGGCACCTAGAGGGAGCAAATTCGTGTGGGAGTAATTGGAAGGTTTCCAAATTGGATGCATGACGTGTAAGGAGAATTAATACAAAATCCGTTTGAATTTGAATTTTGTCATGAAAGCGGAGTCAACACTTTCCTAATTTGGATGTTCCAAATTTGGAAGGTTTTTGAAATTCAAAATCCTGAATTTCAAAATCAGCCGTTGTAGAGATTGAGGAAAAGGAGGTCGGGGAGGAGGAGGTCTCGCCGACGGCAAGAGGGAGGGGTGGTGGCCGACGGGTGGGATGGCTTTGGGCCGGCGGGTTTTGGGGAAAATGAGGAAGAGCGGAATACCGGGATAAACCACGAGTCACGGACTCTTCCAATGATTGGTGGGTGTTGCTTTTCGCCCTCACCTTGGGCTCTCGATCTCCTCTCTAACTTCAAGCTCTCATGCAAGACAAGAAGAAAAAGAAGCAAAGAGACAAAAACTAGATTTTCATTCAAATATTCATTAAAAATCAAAATGATACAATAGACCACTATATATAGGTCTTGACTCATGAAAAGTGAAAAGACTAAGTTGCCCTCTGGGCTACAAAGAAGCATAACTCCCCACAGGGGTAAAATGGGAAAACAGTAAATCAAACAATACAATAAAAATAAGATACATCATGTCATCAAAAGTAGAGACGCTGAATCGTGGCCGTCGATCTGCGGTTTCGCCGGCGATAAACATGTCGGTAGCGTCTGTCGATGTCCTCATCAGTTTCGGATTTGAAACCCAAAATCTGAAAGAAATTTCAGATTTTGATTTGGGACTAAGAGTTGGAAAATAGGAGGGAGGATAGCTAGGCAACAATTCCACTTACGGTAATAACTAGGGAGAGAGGGGGAGAGGTAACCCAAGGTGAGGGCTAGGGGAAGGACCGGTCAACAGCAGAGTGCAATCCCAAATTTCTCCAATGAGAACAAATAAATCTGGACAGATTTCTTGAGAAATTCAGTGAGGAGGAGCGGCGGGACTGGGTTTATTTCCATATTCCTCTTCTCAGCTTTAGGAAATAATTTAAAAGTTTGAATTTTGGGATTTTCGGCTGATGAGGGAGGAGAAATCTTTCCAAAGATAGGGGATGAGCTTTAGGAAAGAATTCCTAATTCCACCTGTAAGGGGGCCGGCGGCAATGATGGTCCAGTGAAGGGAATTTAGGGAGAATTAATAAGATCCTAATTTAAACTATTAAGATTGGAAAGTTTTGATTTAATCCTCTCTTAATGAAAATTTAAAATAGGGGCTCATTAATGGACTTTCCTAAAATAGGATTAGTATATTAGGAAATATTTTGAAATTCAAATATGTTAAATTTGAATTCAAATATATTCCAAAATATATTAAATCCAAAGTATGAAACAAATCAAAGAGGGAAGGAAGGGAGGTGGTTGGCGGCAAGGATGCTAAGGCCGGCGGTATGGGGGTTCGGGTGGGGGTTTGGCCGTAGGTGTGGGATGGGGCACGGAGGAGATTTTCGGGTGAAACTAGATTCCGGCGGCTAGATGATGATGGGGAATGAAGTAAGGTAGAAACAATGAAAAGAGACGAGATTGAGATAAACGAAAGAAACCACGAACCCGACTTATCTAGGTTGGTGGGTATTGCGCCAAACTTCTTCCTCTCCTAGGAAGCTCTCCATCAGAACTCTCAAGCTCTCAATGCTCATGTAAGAAGTAATTTTCATAATCACTAATTCATTGCCTTGAAAATAAAACAAAGGGGCTTTAAATAGCCTCATACAACAAGATTTTAAATGACATGACACAAATGCCCTTAGGCTTACACATGACCACTCTCATACAAAGGGGTACAAAGGGAAATAAATAAACACACCTAAGCAAATAATAAAAAGCATGAAAATAAAATATATCGACTCAAAAATATAACGACTCGATCGTGGCCGTAGATTGGCGGGCACGTCGCTGGTAAACTTTCCATGATGATCTGATGTCCCCATCATTCTCCCGGGGTGCGAGAAAACTCGACTCCGTCGAGTAAGAATCTCTGGCGCTCGCGTAGATCTCTAGTGCATCTTGGTCGATCTGCTGCAACTCCTCGCGATCTAGCCACGTATCCTCTGACTCGAGCTTCCCTTTCCACCTGATCGAATATCTTCTTCGTCCTCCTTCTCTTGTGGATATGATCTCATTACTTAAGACTGCCTCCACTTGCTCTGCTATAGGACATTTGGGAATATTTGGTAGTGGAGGTAGGTTTGGGATCTCACAGGGTGGGTTCACACAAGGCTGTTTTGATAGTGGATTTTGTGGGTTAAAATCAGGACCTTCATATGCCACTAAGTCTTCTATGTTAAAAGAGGGATTTATATTCAAATCTGCGGACATATCTACTATGTAAGCATTGTCATTAGTTTTCTTAAGTATTTTGAAAGGTTCAGCACTCTTTGCATGCAATTTCTTAACTGTTCCTGGAGAGAACCGTTCCGGACGAATCCGTACCATAACAAAATCACCAACCTCAAAAGTTTTAAATCGACGTTTTAAATCTGCATGTAATTTGTATTCCTGATTATTCTTTTCAATTTCTTGTGCAATGTCTTTATGAAGTTCATGCAAATGAGATGCAAATGCTGATGCAGACTCAGAAATCCTATACCATGCAAATGAGATGTCATGGGTATCAGATCTAACGGCTGTCTAGGTTTGAACCCGTATATAATTTCAGAAGGACTTAAACCCGTGGTTCGGTTAATTGAATTATTATAAGCAAACTCAGCAGTAGGTAGAATGGAATCCCAATCTCTAATGTGTTCACCAACCAGGGACCGCAACAAATTACCCAGACTCCAATTGACTACCTCAGTCTGACCATCTGTCTGTGGATGAAAGGCAGTGGAAAAGTAAAGTTTGGTACCCATTTTCATCCACAGGGTTTTCCAAAAATAACTAGTGAACTTCACATCCCTATCTGAAACAATGGTTTTGGGTAAACCATATAGACGGACGACCTCATTGAAGTATAACTTCGCAATGTGAGAGGCATCAGATGTTTTAGAACATGAAATGAAATGTGTCATTTTGGAAAACCGGTCAACTACCACACAAATAGCATCATGCCTACGGAGTGTCTTGGGCCGGCCTAAGATAAAGTCCATACTAACGTCCTGCCAAGGACAACTGGGGACAGGTAAGGGCATGTAAAGACCAGTGTTCTGCTTACGTTGCTTGGCCAGTTGGAAGGTGTGACACCGACTGACCAGCCGACTAACATCTCTCTTAAGGCTGGGCCAAAAGAAACAATACTCCACGGCTTCGATAGTCTTGTCCCGTCCGAAGTGCCCAGCGAGGCCTCCGGCGTGAAGTTCCCAGACCAAAAATTCCCTAAGGGAGGTGCTCGGGATGCAAAGCCTCTGGGCTTTGAAAAGATAACCATCCTCCAGTAGGAAATCGTCCACAAAGCGCGTGCTGCTAGTGGACAAGAGAGTGTAGGTCTCCTTGAAGTTGGGGCATTCCAAATAATCCCTCTTTATTTGGTCAAATCCCACGACTTCTACTCTCATCTCAGTTGAGGTCATCATACGACGACTGAGAGCATCGGCAGCTTTATTTTCAACTCCCGCCTTATGCCTAAGGATGTACGTGTACTCCTGAAGGAATTCAACCCATTGACCGTGACATGCATTCAATTTCTTTTGGGAGTTGCTATAACGCAGAGCTTCGTGATCCGAGAAAATGACGAATTCTTGCGGGAGCAAATAATGTCGCCAATAACGAAGTGATTGGATCACGGTGTAGAACTCTTTGTCATAAGTGGAATAACGCTGCCGAATATCGTTCAATTTCTCACTGAAGTAAGCTACAGGGTGACCTTCCTGGGAGAGGACTCATCCAATTCCGACCCCCGAAGCATCGCAAGTTACTTCGAAGACTTTGGAGAAATCAAGAAGTCGCATCACTGGGGCCTCCACCATTTTCTACTTAATCTCATCAAAAGCTCTAGTGGCAGTCGGGGTCCAGTGAAAATCACCCTTCTTCAGGCAGTTAGTGATAGGAGATACGATGGTACTGAAATTTCATATAAATCTCCTATAGAAGGTGGCTAATCCGCGGACCTCCCGGATAGTCTGAGGGATAGGCCACTCTACAATGGCCCTCACCTTCTCGGGGTCTGCGGAAACCCCATTGGGCTGAAACGATGAAGCTCAGAAAAATGACGCGATCTACTAGGAAGGTGCATTTCTTTGGATTGGCATATAATTGCTCCTTCCTTAAGACCTCATAAACTTGCCTTAAGTGGTTCAAGTGCTGACTAATGGAATGACTGTAAATAAGAATGTCGTCAAAGTAGACGACGACAAACTTTCCCATAAACGGACGCAGCACTTGAGTCATGATTCGCATAAAGGTGCTAGGGGCATTACTGAGCCCAAATGGCATGACTAACCACTCATAAAGACCATCCTTGGTCTTGAAGGCAGTTTTCCACTCATCACCGGGTCGGATCCGGATCTGGTGGTACCCACTTTTAAGATCAATTTTGGAGAATAATGTGGCACCCGTCATCATATCGAGCATGTCATCGAGTCTCGGTATAGGGAATCGATATTTGACGGTGATCTTGTTAATAACACGGCTATCAACGCACATTCTCCATGTTCCGTCCTTCTTCGATGTGAGAAGGGCCGGCACCGCACAGGGACTAAGACTCTCCTTAATGAAACCTCGTTGCAGTAACTCCTCAACCTGCTTTTTAAGCTCAGCATGTTCCGTTGGGTTCATGCGATAGTGTGGCAGGTTTGGAAGGGAGGCTCCAGGGATGAAGTCTATAGCATGCTGAATGTCTCTAAGTGGAGGTAATTGATCTGAAAGATCATCGGGAAAGACATCAGCATACTGTCCTAAGATAGGTTGTACCTCTTCAGGAATGGGCTCGTCAGATTCGGTGGGAATCTCACGGCCAACTAAGGCAAACAGAGGGGCGCCTTGGGCAAACTCAGTAATCAGAACCTTGGCGGTGACAAGGTTCACGCCCTTTTTAGATTTGGCTGGGTTGGATTTCGTGGTATCCGTAACCCGGGGCTGTGATGGCAAAATCTTAATCTTTTTGCCAGCATATTCAAACACGCAGGTGTTTGAACGCCCATAAATGTGGACATCGTTATCATAAATCCAGGGACGACCTAGCAAAATTTGTCCAACATTTATAGCCAACACATCGCACTAGACATTCTCCTTATAAGTGGCAAAGGAGATTGGTACGTGGCTTCGTTCCTTCACCTCCAAGGCATTGGAGTTGACCCACGATACCTTATACGGGTTGGGGTGAGGAACGACAGACAGACCTAACTGGGATACCATGCTGGAGGAAACAACATTAATACAACTACCACTATCCACTATGACTTTACAGTTCTTGTCTTTGATTTTGGTGTAGGTATGAAAAATCGTGATCCTACGCCAGTCATCAGTGGGTGTCGGGTGTGATAGTGCACATCTCACCACGCAGATGGGAGAGGTATCCAGCTTTTGAAGGCAATTGAGGACCGTAGTGTCATCGTCCTCCTCGAAGTATTCGCCTTCTTCCTCAACTTTATGGATCTGATCAACCTCGGGCTCGAGATCGTCCTCAGTCATCTCCTCAACGATCGAAACCTTATAAGGACTGGAGCACTGAGAAGCGATATGCCCATACCCCTGGCATCAAAAACACTTGGTCCCGGGACTGGACTGAGGGGCATCCAGGGTGGAAGGTTTACTTCTAAAATCAGATCTAGGTGCAGGTGGACCCGTGGGTGGTCGGGTCGTGCTCCCCGGAGTGGGTCGTGAAGCAGGAGTGTGCGGGGTGGAACTACCGGCTGATCTAAAGGATGGTCTAGAATCATGTGATCGACTCGGGTGCTGAGAATGGGACTCCTCTAGATCAAGCACTAGGCTGTATGCATTCTATAGTGTAGTGACGTTCCGGGCAAATAACTCATTGCGTAGATCCTCACGCCACCCGGTACGAAACATAGACAAGATCTGCGCGGGGGTGGTAGAGGTCTCCCCTTTGCAGCGATCAAGAAGTCATTAAACGAGGCGATGTACTCCTTCACTGGTTTGTTGCCCTGGGTCAACCTATTCCACCTGTCCAATAGGCGGGGGAAGTACGACAAAGGCAAGTACTTCTGTTTGAGTTCCCGCTTCATGGACAACCAATCTACGATAGGATACTCATTCCTATCCTCCCTGAGACTCTCTAAGTTCGCCCAAAACTGACTCGCCCTACCTGTAAGTTTCATAGCAGCAAAACTAACCTTCCTGGCCTCAGAAATGTCGTACCACTTAAAGACACTGTCCATACCTTTGACCCAGTCCAGGAAGAGCTGGGGATCGAGGGTGCCAACAAAGGTAGGAGCATCAACCTTAATGTTCTTCATAAGTAGTGCATCGGGATCATGGCCGTGGTAGGTAGCACAATGATTGGCACGGTGATGCCTCTCATCCAAATCAGGATCATGACGTGGATCATGTCCATGATAAGTAGCTCGATGATCGGGCCGGTGTCACGACCCGGCCCGGTTAGCTCGTAGATACGAGGCGGGAACGAGATCGGACATGAAATAAAATTAACTAGTCATTCTTCTTAACAAAATAAAACTATTCATTGAACTCTTCAAATACAAAAAGCGCCTCTAAATCTTTTCTAATTTCATTCCAAAAAGAGTTTTCAAAAAAATATACAAGATGGCTAACTTCAATCTAAACATGCTAGGATAAGCCATCCAAACATAATAGGAAGTACAACAAGTAAAACTACTAAAAATGAACCTGTCACCCGGTGTACGACGACTGTAGGTAAACCTTGGGTTTTCAGCCATTTCTTCTACTAGGTTCTCCTGAAATTTCCCAAAACTAGGGAGTGAGCTACGCTCAATAGAAATTCTAATCCTAAACATGCTCAGTTGACATAAAGAAAATATTGATTTACTTGCTTTGAAAAGAAAAGGGAACATGCGTTTAAATGTCTCAATTATGTCCTCATGAAAGATATATAAAGGTCATATGCATATGTTATAACTATACTTCATGCATCTTATTTAACATAATCAACCGTCCCGGAGTACCGTTTTGTACTGATCAGGTACACATCTTTTGGCCGTTTCTTTTCCTCAATTGCCACAAGGGCCATCTGTGCCTTTGGCACCGTCTTTGGTACTCCGTATTCAATCATACACATTCCATTCAATATTTCTTTCACATGATCATATAATTTTCCTTGCAATGTTTGACATAAAGCTTTACACATGATACTCATGAATTTGAAGCATAAAGGAAACAAAATGCTATAAAAGGCTTTACACTATAACATGAGGCTTTAAAACAATATAACATGAAATAAACATGAAACATGAAATAACAATTGAACATGTAAGGATAGGAATTCCTACCTCCAAAAATTTTGAATTCCTCCTCCCTTCCTCTTTAATTAAGCTTCTCCTTCTAGCCACCACCTAAGGAAAAATAGTTTAACTTATACTTTGCCAAAAGTAAAATTTCTAATTCGATTAGAAGCTTCCTATAAACCTCCTACACCTATTCTTAAGGTATAACATCATCAACATCATCAACCTCATACTAAACTTAATGTTTTTAATAATAATTTTCGGATTTAAATAAAATTAAATATTGGAAAAATAGTTTTCTCTCCAATTTTAACATTAGAGGTCTCTTGAAGCCCTTAGGAACCCAATTAGGAAACATGCAATCTATAGAAACTAGGTTTGGAAAAGAACCTAAACTTCCCTAATTTTTCCATTCAATTTCACTCAAAGAAAAATCATAATTTTTATATAAAAAGGTTTCCCTTAACTCTCCTATTCATTGCTATAAAAGATTTCATCAAAGTGAGAAATCCTAACATTCATGAACCCAACATTTTTTCTTAAATCTCACAATGTCTTTACATAAAAGTTTTCTCAAGTCATTAGAAATAACATTTGTGAAGACAATTACAAAGAAAATCACTTTTAAGTAAAACCCTAACTTTCAAAACTCAAATTTTTTGGTGAAGGAAAATGTACATTAGGGTTTAGAAACATCCCCCTAACCTTCCTTAAACTTTTCTCAAAAGAATCTCAAAGAAAACTTAAGTTTTTTCTCAAACCCTAGTTTTCATTCCTTAGGGAAAACTCAAGGAGGCAGATGCAGGAGCGTTTCATTAGATTGGTGCAAGGAGAGAAGACTGTTATGCAATATGAAGCCGAGTTTACCATGTTGTCTCGATATGCACCCCAGATTATTCCTAGTACTGAGGAGAAGTGTCAGAGATTTTTGGCATGACTTCATGATGCTATTCGTCAGCCACTGATCCCTTTTAGTTTTGATGACTATCCTGATTTGGTTGGAAAAGCAAGAAAGATAGAGATTGACTTTCAGGCTACTCAAAAGAGGAGAGATTTCCTTCAGAAGAAGAGGGGTTTTGAAAAGACCAAGAGTTTTCAGATGCATTCTAGTGGGCCTAGTGTGAAGAAAGGTAGATCTGACAGCAGTGGGAGTTCTTTCAGTAGTAGAACTTGTGATAGATGTGGCAGGATGCACAGAGGTGAATGCTTAACGGGCTCCAATGTTTGCTTTTATTGCCATCAGCCTGGGCACATGGCTAGGAACTGCCCAAAGGGCCCTAGGGAGGGGAGGTCTAGTGCTCCACCTCAGCAGAGTTTTGGGAGACAGCCTACAGTTGGTAGACCCAGAGCTCAGGAGTCCACTGCATCGGCTTCAGCACCTAGTCATCCGGTTGCGAGACCTGTTGTGCAACCAAGGGGTTTATGCCATTACACAGCAAGAGGCCAAGGAATCTCCTGATGTGATCACAGGTATTATTCATGTCATGTATTTCCCTAGTAGAGTACTTTTTGATACTGGAGCATCGCATTCATTCATTAGTCAGGAGTTTGTTACGAAGCATGCATTGGATGTTTGCACCATGCCTACTACATTGTCTGTGCTGTTACCGGATGGGTCTAGGATGAGTGCTACACTTATGTGTTCCACTTTTCTCACTATTTGCGAGAAGAAGTTTGATGTTTTGTTGATAGTTTTACCCCTGTTGGAGTTTGATGTGATCTTAGGAATGGATTGGATGTCAAACCAATTCATTTCCATTGACTGTAATAAGAAGGTGGTGAAGATCAAGCTTCTTGGAGGAGAGACTTGTTTTCCAAGGCGATCGAGGTGTATCCTCGATGATTATTTCATCTATGAAAGCTTGCAGTTTAATTATGAAAGGGTACCCGAGCTTTCTAGCACATGTAAGGGACACTTCCAAGCAAGTGCCTGAACTGAAGGAAATTGCTGTAGTAAGAGACTTTCCCGAGGTGTTTCCTGAAGTCTTACCAGGAATGCCTCCGGTTAGAGAGATTGATTTCTCAATCGATCTTGTACCTGGTGCTGAGTCTGTTTCAAAAGCACCTTATCGTATGGCGATTAAAGAACTTCAGGAGTTGAAGTCACAATTACAAGAGTTGTTGGAGAATAGGTTTATTCGACCGAGCACCTCACCCTGGGGAGCACCCGTTCTTTTTGTTAAGAAGAAGGATGGTAGTATGCGGCTTTGTATCGATTACAGGGAGTTGAACAAGCTTACTGTTAAGAACAAGTATCCACTGCCGAGGATAGATGACTTGTTTGATCAACTAGAAGGAGCTACAGTCTTTTCTAAGATTGATCTAAGGTCTGGTTACTATTAATTGAGGATTAAGGAGGAAGACATCCCTAAGACAGCGTTTAGCTCAAGGTATGGACACTACGAGTTTACAGTGTTACCTTTCGGGCTAACGAATGCCCCAGCTGCCTTTATGGATTTAATGAATCGGGTCTTTAAACCGATGCTTGATAGTTTTGTCATTGTTTTCATAGATGACATTCTGATTTATTCTTATAATGAAGAGCTACATGCACGTCATCTTCAAGCAGTGTTACATACTCTAAGGAGCAATGAACTGTACGCCAAATTTTCCAAGTGCGAGTTTTGGCTGAGGAGTGTAGCATTTTTGGGTCATGTGATTAGTGGAGACGGCATTTCAGTGGACCAGCATAAGGTGCAGGCTATAGCTGAGTAGCCTAGACCTACGACAGTGACAGAGGTACGGAGTTTTCTTGGGCTAGCTGGTTACTACAGAAGATTCGTAGAGGGGTTTTCCAAGATTTCTGCACCCTTGAGTAGATTGACTCAGAAGGCAGTTAAGTGTGAGTGGAGCAGTCTATGTGAGGAAGCTTTTCAAGAGTTGAAGACTCGTTTGACGATTGCACCGATTCTTACTATCCCTTCAGGCAGTGATGGTTTTCAGGTTTTTAGTGATGCATCTCTAAGGGGTTTAGGATGCGTTATGATGCAACATGGGAAGGTAGTTGCCTATGCCTCTAGGCAATTGAAGAATCATGAGAGGAATTACCCAACCCACGATCTGGAGTTAGCAGCGGTAGTTTTTGCCTTGAAGATCTGGAGGCATTACTTGTATGGAGTTAGATGTGAAGTTTTTACTGACCACCAGAGTTTGAAGTATATCTTCACTCAGAAGGAATTGAATCTGAGGCAGAGGAGATGGCTAGAACTCATAAAGGATTATGAGTTGGATATTCAGTATCATCCGGGCAAAGCAAATGTGGTTGCTGATGCTTTGAGCAGAAAGAATTCAGGTAGTGCAAACTGGATGATTACACAGCAGCAGGAGTTGATAAGGGATTTGGAGAAGTTGGAGATTTCAGTGGTTCAACCCAATGATGCAGAAATTATAAGGTTGAATCAGACTATAATTATGTCAACATTTCCAGAAAGGGTACGAGAAGCTTTGCCACTTGATGCAGATTTTAAGAAGATACTGGATATGGTTAGTGTTGGTCACATTGAAGATTTTGAGCTTGATGGTAAGGGATTGCTTAGATATAAGGGCAGATTGTGCATTCCAGATGTGGATGATTTGAGGAAAGAAGTCCTTCAAGAAGCTCACTACTCCAGTTACACCATTCACCCAGGCAGTAATAAGATGTATCAGGATTTGAAGGAAGTGTTTTGGTGGCCAGGAATGAAGAGAAGTGTAGCAGAATTTGTGGCTAAATGTACAGTTTTCCAGATGGTTAAGGTAGAACATCAAAAGCCAGGAGGTTTATTGCAGCCTTTACCTATACCAGAATGGAAGTGGGAAGACATAGCCATGGATTTTGTGGTTGGATTGCCTAGATCTAGAACTGATCATGATGCTTTGTGGGTGATCATTGATAGGTTGACTAAGTCAGCACACTTTTTACCTATCAAACAATCTGATGCTGTTGAGAAGTTGGCAAATGTTTATGTTAATGAGATTGTTAGACTTCATGGTGTACCAAGATCGATAGTATCAGATAGAGATGGGAGATTTACCTCTCGATTGTGGAGGAAGGTTCAAGAGGCAATGGGCACCAGACTCACTTTCAGTACAGCATTTCACCCTCAAACAGATGGTCAATCAAAGAGGACTATTCAGACATTGGAGGATTTACTCAGATTAAGTGTACTAGACTTTGGTGGCAAATGGGAGTCACACATTCCATTGATTGAATTTGCCTATAACAATAGCTTCCAAACAAGTATAGGTATGGCACCCTATGAAGCTTTGTATGGAAGGAGGTGTAGAACTCCTTTATGTTGGGCTGAGACAGGAGAAAGAAAGATTATTAGAGCTGATTTAGTAGATGATGCTACTGAAAAGATAAGACTGATTCGTGATAGATTGAAAGCTGTGCAAGATAGACAGAAGAAGTACTATGATGCCAAATATAGATTTGTTGAGTTTGAGGTTGGAGAGTTTGTTTTTCTCAAGGTAAGCCCTATGAAAGGTGTGAAGAGATTTGGCAAGGTTGGAAAACTGAGTCCAAGGTATGTTGGCCCATTTGAAATTTCAGAGAGAGTTGGCAGTGTGGCTTACAGACTGATTTTGCCATCCCACATGAGTGGAGTACATAATGTATTCCACATCTCTTCTTTGAGGAAGTACATTGCAGATGAAGCTCAAAAGATCAATACTGAAGCAATAGATATCCAACCAGATCTGACTTTTGTAGAGGAGCCTGAGAAGATCATAGATTATGATGTTAAGCAGCTTCGTAGTAGAGAGATTCCTTATGTCAAGGATATGTGGAAGCATGGAACGGAGAAAGATGCTACATGGGAGAAGGAATCAGAGATGAGGGAGAGCTATCCTCACCTTTTTGACTAAGGTATGATTTCTTGTGCTTGTCTTAAATTTCGAGGACGAAATTTTTATAAGGGAGGGAGAATTGTAAAACCCGAAAACGTCGTTTTAGGCTTCGCACGCTTTTCAAAGCGCCGCGACGAGTTTTAAGTGAAAATTTCAATGTTGTCGAATTTTGACGGGATTAATTTTAGAAAATAGAGCGTAAAATTCTGATCGTTTCCATATATAGAACCTATATTTAATTATGAGTATTTTAAAGATTATAATTTTCGGAAGGATAGAAATGCCAAGGTTACCCCTAGGCCTTGTGAAGGCCGAAATTGTTTAAGTGAGGGTAGTTATGTCATTTGGCCTTTCCCATTTCTCCCATTATACAAGAACCGAACCCCCCTATTCTCCCTCATTCGCCCTTTTCACCCAAACCGAGCGGACAAGAGAGGGAGAGGCGGACGGGTAGGAGGCGACGGGCTCTTCAGCGACGGCTCCGGCGGCGGTTTCCGGCGGCCAAACTTGGAGGAAAGCGTAGGGAAATCTAAGGGAAGGTTAAGGTATGTGTTTTGCAAGAGTTTCTCTTCCTTTCCCTTGAGTTTTCCCTAAGGAATGAAAACTAGGGTTTGAGAAAAAACTTAAGTTTTCTTTGAGATTTTTTTGAGAAAAGTTTAGGGAAGGTTAGGGGGATGTTTCTAAACTCTAATGTACATTTTCCTTCACCAAAAAATTTGAGTTTTGAAAGTTAGGGTTTTACTTAAAAGTGATTTTCTTTGTAATTGTCTTCACAAATGTTATTTCTAATGACTTGAGGAAACTTTTATGTAAAGACATTGTGAGATTTAAGAAAAAATGTTGGGTTCATGAATGTTAGGATTTCTCACTTTGATGAAATCTTTTATAGCAATGAATAGGAGAGTTAAGGGAAACCTTTTTATATAAAAATTATGATTTTTCTTTGAGTGAAATTGAATGGAAAAATTAGGGAAGTTTAGGTTCTTTTCCAAACCTAGTTTATATAGATTGCATGTTTCCTAATTGGGTTCCTAAGGGCTTCAAGAGACCTCTAATGTTAAAATTGGAGAGAAAACTATTTTTGGAATGAAATTAGAAAAGATTTAGAGGCGCTTTTTGTATTTGAAGAGTTCAATGAATAGTTTTATTTTGTTAAGAAGAATGACTAGTTAATTTTATTTCATGTCCGATCTCGTTCCCGCCTCGTATCTACGAGCTAACTGGGCCGGGTCGTGACAGCCGGTGTGGCCTCTCATCCGGGTAGGCTTCATCCCCATACATAGAAGGAGGTTGATATGGGGTGTAGGGAGTAGGGTGGTCTCTAGCTCGCTCAAGTGTATCAAATCTCTCGGTGGTGTTCCTACGAAGCTCAGCTAGATCCGACTGGTTTTCCTTGAGTTGCTGACTAATAGTGTTCATTTGACCTACCAAGAGGTCTAGGATCCTTCCTAGTTGTTTCGGGTCCATTCCTAAACACAATGGGGTACTTAAGAGGGTTTCCTAAGGAGTGGACAGCAAGCTAGGGAAAGGAAAGACACTCTAAAATGTTCCTATATGGTGCAGGAATTTCAGGGACAGCAAAAACACACTTAACTAGTGATCCTGAAGTTTGTAAAACTGCAGGAAACTTCTGGACAGCACACTAAACAAGGGTGTAGGATGAACATAAGATGTTTTATGCTCACAAAATGACATATAATGCTTTAGTAGCACTCTAGGGATAAAATAAAAGCTTTTCTAAATGAAAAATAATGCAAAATGAAAACATAAAAGGAAAATACCAGGAATCCTAAGACATGCAAGAGCAAACCATACTCTGATACCAGTTGATGCAGGACTAGCTAGATGCGATGATTATGTAGTCATTTAGGCATTGCACAACTCTTATATTAGAATAAATCCAGAAAATAATTACTTAGCAATTCTCAACGAAGATTCAAAATAAATAAGGAAATGATTTGCTTAAGTGAGATTGCATGCTCCGAACTTTGAATCTTTCAAAATAAATAAGAAAATCACACAACGCAAACAATAGGCTTCAAATTAAATATCTAATCTAACAATGAGACGAAGGATGCATAGAAGATTAAACTCAATTCCTACAAATGACTAAGCTTGGCAAGAGCAATTGAAGGAGCTTTCGTGATTACAATCAACCAATTGAGAATTTAGATTTAGAAGAAATTGAATACAAGTAAAAGGAAAACCCTTTGATAAGAAGACTTTGAAATCCTCCACTCAAGACCTTCGAAATGCTCGTCAATGGCTTCTGTCAATTGGAACAAAATGCGATCCACATATTCTTCGATTGTGTGATCGATCTCCGGATTCACGTCGAAGAAAGTAGAACAGAAGATGTCGGTGTAGCCGTCGTCGTCCCACGTGATACCGTACTTAGTCTCCGGATCCGCCATTCATGGATGGTTGAAGGTAGATCCTCCTTGATCTTTGGTACACCTCTCAAATGATAGCAAAGAGAAAAAAGTTTCTCTTACAAGGGGAGAGGGCACAAGCTTCAAGTTTCTTCTCCAAAGAAAATTTCTGAGAATAGTTTCGGATTTGGAACCCAAAATCTGAAAGAAATTTCAGATTTTGATTTGGGACTAAGAGTTGGAAAATAGGAGGGAGGAAAGCTAGGCAACAATTCCACTTACGGTAATAACTAGGGAGACCCAAGGTGAGGGCTAGGGGAAGGACCGGTCAACAGCAG
Source organism: Dendrobium officinale (assembly GCA_019514585.1). Lineage (NCBI taxonomy): Eukaryota > Viridiplantae > Streptophyta > Magnoliopsida > Asparagales > Orchidaceae > Dendrobium > Dendrobium officinale. Next base: position 63,086,278 of record CM033688.1, on the reverse strand, counting down.
AGTGCAATCCCAAATTTCTCCAATGAGAACAAATAAATCTGGACAGATTTCTTGAGAAATTCAGTGAAGAGGAGCGGCGGGAGGTTGATAAGAAATTGGGTTTATTTTCTTATTCCTCTTCTCAGCTTTAGGAAATAATTTAAAAGTTTGAATTTTGGGATTTTCGGCTGATGAGGGAGGAGAAATCTTTCCAAAGAGAGGGGATGAGCTTTAGGAAAGAATTCGTAATTCCACCTGTAAGGGGGCCGGCGGCAATGATGGTCCAGTGGAGGGAATTTAGGGAGAGTTAATAAGATCCTAATTTAAATTATTAAGATAGGAAAGTTTTGATTTAATCCTCTCTTAATGAAAATTTAAAATAGGGGCTCATTAATGGACTTTCCTAAAATAGGATTAGTATATTAGGAAATATTTTGAAATTCAAATATGTTAAATTTGAATTCAAATATATTCCAAAATATCATGGTTTAAAATTGCGCAATATGAGGCTCGCCTTGAGGCCCGCCTTTGCGCAATTCCAGTAAAAAATGCCTCGATGCTTACGCCTTGAGTTTTTTTTATGAGGCTTGCGCCTCAACTTGGTTGAGGCAAGTTGAGGCTCGCCTTGAGGCTTGCCTCGCCTTACTGGCATGAGGCTTACGCCTCACGCTATATATATTAAAACTTACATAAATCTTGAAGTAAATGCCCAACATTGGACTCTATAGGAGAGGAGGAAGGGGAGAGAGCAGTTCATCATAATAATGATTCAAATGAAGAACCCCTTAGTGATGATAGTGCTTATGACTTATGAGTTCTTATGTGATATGTCATTGCTATTTATTTTTAGAAATTTGAAGTATATGTTAATGAAAAGAATAATGGGTTTTGGTAAAGATAGAATTTTGAGTTGAATTATATTTCATGTTGTCTTATTCTTAAATGATTCATGTCTTATTCTTAAATGTTGTCTTATTATTGGGATATTTTGATTTCACTTCATATCTTAAGCTTTTTTATGTTTTATATTATTCACTCAATAGTATATAAAAAATTTATCATTTTATGTTTACGCAATCTTTTGATTTTGAGGCTTAAGCCTCAAAACGCCTTGAGGCTTACGCCTCGCCTCACGAATGAAAAACGCCTCAATACCCGAATACGCAATTTTAAACATTGCAAAATATATTAAATCCAAAGTATGAAACAAATCAAAGAGGGAAGGAAGGGAGGTGGTTGGCGGAAAGGATGCTAAGGCCGGCGGTATGGGGGTTCGGGTGGGGGTTTGGCCGTAGGTGTGGGATGGGGCACGGAGGAGATTTTCGGGTGAAACTAGAGATTCCGGCGGCTAGATGATGATGGGGAATGAAGTAAGGTAGAAACAATGAAAAGAGACGAGATCGAGATAAACGAAAGAAACCACGAACCCGACTTATCTAGGTTGGTGGGTATTGCGCCAAACTTCTTCCTCTCCTAGGAAGCTCTCTCCATTAGAACTCTCAAGCTCTCAATGCTCATGCAAGAAGTAATTTTCATAATCAATAATTCATTTCCTTGAAAATAAAACAAAGGGGCTTTAAATAGCCTCATACAACAAGACTCTAAATGACATGACATAAATGCCCTTAGGCTTACACATGACCACTCCCATACAAAGGGGTACAAAGGGAAATAAATAAACACACCTAAGCAAATAATAAAAAGCATGAAAATAAAATACATCGACTCAAAAATATAACGACTCGATCGTGGCCGTAGATCCGCGGCCACATCGCTGGTAAACTTTCCATGATGATCTGATGTCCCCATCACTATGCCATGCATTAGAAGCAAAATACCAAGTGCTAAATCTTTTGAGAGAATGCCATAACATTTTCCAGCCATTTCAAAAGAGTGACCCCTCTACAATTTGAATATTATAATTTCCATGTCATTGGTTGTAATTGTGGAAAATATATTTGTCTTTTGGCATATGATCTAACACTCGAGTCTACCATCCAAGTAGTAAGTTTTTTTTTTGGATGAGGGCATTTGAGTATTCACCTTTTTGAGCAATTTAGCTTGTTTCGATGATGTTCCTGATAAGCTTATTTTAAGTAGAATAATTAGCTATCTTCAGTTTGTTGTCCAGATGGCTGAAACATGAATAAGAGAGCTATTGATATTTTTCTTTGTTGTTATTTCTCTTTAAAAAATTTTGATCCAATATTTTATTATGAAATTTACATGTTTTAGAGCAGGATTTTTAGCATTGGGGTTGTTGCCTTCTTAACAATTGGCTTATTTGTGTCAGTTGCATCCACATTTTAATTCCAAGAGGATAGTTCACATGTGTTTTCGTTACCCTTGTTGGAAAGAGATTGGTTTTCAATGTCGGTGAAGGACTCATCATCTCAGAGGAGAGACTCCACGCTTCATGTTAAAGGACTTGTCGGCCCAAAAAAAAGTAAAACCATAATGTCTTTGATACCATCTTGAAAATTATAATGAGGAGAAAGTTGGAGATTTTATGATTAAATTTATTCTCTTATTCTATATATATATATATATATATATATATATATATATATATATATATATATATATATATATATATATATATATATATATATATTGTACATCACTAGAATCATTTGATAAAAAAATAAAATATTGTCTATGAATTATTGGATTATAGTACATGAAAAGTTGTTGCCCACAGATTATTGAATTGCTATAGATGTCATGATGCGGACCACAAGATTAGGATTATTTAGCAAAAAGTTCTTCTAAACTACAAAAAAAACTTTCACTGTCGCATGATGATTAAAGGTTTTAATAATAGTTTGATACTTTGATTAATGGTTTAGAAAGAAATCATACATAAATGATCGATGCAATAAACCTTGTCACGTATATGGCTTACTTAATAAGGCTATTTACTCAAACTTGCTAGACTTGGCAATGCAATTATGCCTTTCAAGCAATGCTAGGCTTTTAAACATAAACTAGATCAAATTGAAGGCGAATAAATCAAGTTAGTTCTACCCAGTTCAGGGTATAAGGATAATGATTTCCTAAGATACAATAAGTGAATATTGTGAATAGCTTTGTTAACCGTGAAACAAAGTACACACTTTTGAAATAATGTGGATGGAAGCTGGCCTAAGATCACCATGCATAAATGGTGCAATGAAAGGTGGCACCAGAAGTGCTTCATATATTGATGTAATCTGGCACCCCACTCTTTTGGTTCAATAGAAGAGCTGCAGAAATATACGACCCTTTTGGCCATATCATGTCCTATTCCCATGCTACTTTCTCCACTAGCTGTCCCTAGTGTTCATTCCTCCACCTATGCACCTTGTCAACCTTTTCCTATGCCGTTCCTCCGTGTTATTATTTCTTGAAGTGATTTCCCCTGTCCATGTTTTCCTATGTTTGATCTTTTTCATGCCCTTTCCTCTATTTCCGGCAGCTATTTTTCCATAATTTTGTTGTGCACTCAATATAATTGGTTAATAATTTATTAAGAATACAAGGGTTTCATATCCATTATTGCTAGTTATTCTTCAGAAAGGTGCATATCAACCATCTTTTGACTTGTATTAATTGAAATTTAAGTTGCATCCTATCTTTATTGTAAATATTTGATCTAACGTCATATTTATTGCACCTAAGATTGCTGAATATTTGTATCCCTTTAAGTGTTTTTCCCTATTAAAGTTGTTATTTGTTAGCTCTGGGCTTCAATTAAGTAAAGAACGCATTTTCATAGCACTAAAAAAATGAAAATACTAAGCAATTAACATGTTAATGAATCACAATGAGTAAAGCACTATCTTAAAGATATCTCCCTAAAAGTCAAACTGCTTCTAGATTTTTACTCCAAAATTCAATTAATTCAAATGTGGAAACTGAATTGTACGCTCGCCAAATTAAAAATTGCATAATGACACTACAAAGGAGCAACAGTAGTAAGAAGGCTTAATTGTAGGGTAAGTCTCTAGCATAACATTTATCAGAAAGTAGCTATAAATGGCATTCATTTACATTGCCATTCCATGCCTGCAAACGATCTCCTAAATATGATATAATTCAATCCTCTCAATATCTGGAAGAACAGGTCTAATTAACCTTTGCACATAACATGTCTTGCTCACGTATGCAGGAAGTTCCTTCTTCATAAAGGAAGAAACCTTCTCTCTGTATCATCAAATTCAATAGCACCAAACTCATCTTAAATATGGTTTCAAGTCTAATAATATTTTATTTTTAGAAGAATCTTTACTCCTTAGTCATTTTGTGAAAACGTAAAATATAATCCCTGTCGAGTCATGGCATGAACTCAGATTCATTAAGCATTACACAATGTGAAGTAAGAAATAATGCGGCAACTGATATGCATGTGTCTTATTAATTTTATGTCTAATCCCATAAACAGGTCAGATAATGCTTAAGGTACTTATTTTCAAATTCCCCGCATCATTCAAGTTCACAATTCCCAGGCCAGTTGCAGCAAAAAAATATACTCAATGTTTATTTCAAATGATAATAATATGAAAGCTTTTAAGCAGCGTGTATTTGGCATATACAAGTGAGTTATGTTGAGACAAGTTAAGGCGAGGAAACCAAAATGCAAGTCAGATGAACTGGACACGAAACATCTCATTTTAATTAGTAATGTAAACTTCTTCGTAAATTGAATTGGCAAATCACAAACATAACTAAGCCCATAACTAGTTGATTTAATATCCATTGTGCAGGAAAAAAATCCATCAATGTTTTTATACATGATTAAAATAAATATATATAGACTTTTTAGTATCAAACTGTAGAGCAAACATCCAGAAAAATTATAGGACTCACCAAGTTCCAGAGAAATTGTTCTCTTAAATTCAGATAATACTTGATCGAACTTGTATCCAGGAAAAACCTGAAAACAAAACAAGGTCTTATAAGGAACAGTATGAAACCAAAATATCCCTTCATTTGAAACTAATAGATATTATGTAACGCATCGAGCAATGCTGACTTTCACGCAATAGCATCCGTAAGGTGCAAGTTGAGTGGTTTGACCAGGCGCACAGACCACGCAGGATTTATAATATTTACAAAGAGCAACAACAACATCAAGCCTTTATCCCACTACGTGGGGTCGGCTACATGAATCCTTTTTCTCCATTGTGTCCTATTAAAAGTCAAATTCTCGTTTAAATCTAATAAAGAAAGGTCATTCCTAATATTTTCTAACCAAGTCTTTTTAGGTCTACCCCTACCTTTCTTAACATAAGTATAATATTTACAAAGAGCAAGTTTAAAAAAACTAATGCTGAATTATGTCAAAATCAAAAAAAAAAAAAAAAAAGACTTAAAAATGGTAAACTGTGGTCTTTATAACTTTTGTGCTGCATACATTCCGATAGACCTTCCGTAACTATCTTAGGAGGGGAACTGATAATTATCCCAGTTCCGCCCTCTTCAATAGTATTAAATATTAATGACGCTCATTATATATAATTTATTCTCAATTTCCAAGCAAATCTAAGAGAGTAAGGAAATACGAAAGGTCTGCTACAACGAATCCAAGCACTCATTGTTAACGTATGAGTGTGATAGACTGATCCAACCGGTCCAGCACACGGCAAATTATTGCATCCGGTCACCTGATGGAGAGATGCGTTCGGAGCTCTCTCCGTCTACAGTGAAAGCACAGGTACTGTAGCAAACCTGCGCTTCACTGTAGACGGAGAGAGCTCCGAACGCATCTCTCCGTCAGGTGACCGGATGCAATAATTTGCCCCAGCACACAGGAATGGCCCATGTGCATAGAAGCGGAATCAGAACAGGGAGTTCAGCGCGGATGCGGAACTGGGAGTTCTGCCTAGGGGAGATCCTGCCCACTCTCCAGGTGGGGTCTAACAGGAATTAGAGGAGGATTTTAGGGGTCAGTAGGAGGAGGGAAAATTCAAATGAGGGTTGCTTAGGGATTTACTTGATTATTATTTGCTTTAAGGAGGTTATTCTCTCTAGGGTTAAGATTACCGTATAGTAACAATAAATCCGTATAATAATTATTATTATTTCTATTACTGATACGGATACAAAAAATGAGAGTCGTCACTTTTTGTCTGCACAATAACAATAAATCCGTACATAATATAACTGATACAAGGCATCCGCACAATAACAATAAATGCTTCTACTACTAATCACAATAACAATAAATTCATACAGTAAAAAAAAAATTCGCACAGTAATATTATCAATGCTTAAATAACATGTATTTCAGTAGTCACACTAAACAAGTAAAAATTCCTAGCTTATCGATATTTTTCTAGTATTGTATCAGTAGTAGTAAACTGTTGGCTCAGTAAACAGAGTCGTCACTCTTTGCCCGTCGACACAATAATAACTTCTTATAACTCTCAATTGTTGTATTATTATATCAGTAGATGATAACATGCAACCATAATAACTAAAAAAAAAGTCCGTCAGTCTATTATCATGTACAGATCAATTAATCTCCAACCAAAGGGTCAACTAGTGTTTACTTGTCTTTAACACATATATTATTATCACAATACTATAACAGTAATATCGACCAACTATTACTCAATTAGATGCACACATTCATTTCCAATGTATTACAGTAAATAAAAACATAATTGAGTTTAATTCAGAAAATGTCAACATAGCTTAACGATAAGAAACAGAAAATCCTACTGAGCATAAATTTATTTTTTAGAAACTAACCAAATTATCAGATATCATATATAACAATATTCTTAAACTTTAATTGAACTAAAACACTATTTTTACATATCAAAAATAAATTTTGAAATGACAAAAATCATTGCTTTTTCAAAATCAACTAGTAGAAAATCTGAAATAAATACTCAAAACTTTCATAATTATAATTCTTTATAACATATGAAAAGTTACCCGGTGAAAGTTTTGTCAATATAAAATTATTCTCATTTTTCGCTAATAAAAATACAAATTTGATTGTAAAATTTTCAAAAACACCAAAATATTGAAATCGGAAATAGAATAATGGTTTTTTACAATGGGGCGATCAAATCTCCCAAAAAGGTTGACGGAGAAAAATTGCTCTAGAGCCTTTAAATACTAACTTCTATTTTCTCTCTCCTCTATTTTTCTCTTAAAATAAAATTCCTTTTCCCAAATCTCAATATTCTTTTCATTAAAATATAATTTCAATTTCCAAAAATAAATAACAATGACATATCACATAAAAACTCATAAGTCATCAGCACTGTCATCACTAAGGGGTTCTTCATTTGAATTATCATTATGATGAACTGCTTTCTTCCCTTCCTCCTCTCCTATAGAGTCCAATGTCGGGCATTTACTTCAATATTTATGTAAGTTTTAATATATATAGCGTGAGGCGTAAGCCTCATGCCAGTGAGGCGAGGCGGGCCTCAACCAAGTTGAGGCGCAAGCCTCATAAAAAAAACTCAAGGTGTAAGCATCGAGGCGGTTTTTACTGGAATTGCGCAAAGGCGAGCCTCATATTGCGCAATTTTAAACCATGTCAGAGACCCAAAATAAGAAGCCTGCAGGAGGGGGATTTGAGAAAAATTTCAAGAATCTCACTGAGAAAGAGCTTCAGAAGAAGAGGGCAAAGGAATTGTGCTTCGGATGTGAAAAGAGCTATACCCCAGGGCACAGGTGTAAGAACTGAACTCTTTAAGTTTTCGCCGTCTTTGATGACAAGGAAGCTGACGAGGGAGGTGGGAGTGAGGCATTGGCAGAGGAGGAAGAGCTGCATTTAGACATGGCGGAGGTCTCCTTGAACTCAATGGTGGGATTTATTCCAAATCACACCATGAAAGTGAAAGTAGAAATAATATACATGGAGGTGGTAGTTTTTTGATAGACAATGGGGCTACTCATAATTTTTCTCCAACCAAGTTGTAAATCAATTGGGGGTGAAATTAGTAGACATAGGATGTTATGGAGTGATGATAGTCACTGGAAGGTGGAAACATGTAGAGGAGTTTGTAGGGGAGTGATTTTGATCATACAGGGGGTCCAGGTGAGAGAGAACTTCCTTTCATTGGAGTTGAAGAGCATTAATGTCATCATGGGGATGAAATGACTACAAACCTTGGGGGATACCATGGTTAATTGGGGAGCACTGAAGATGAAGCTGATGGTGGAGGGAAGAAGGATGATGATCATGGGTGATGCAGGGTTATCCAAAGCCATGGTATCACTCAAAACCATGGTGAGGACCATACAGGAGGTGGGAAGAGAATTTCTAGTGGAGCTGCAAAGCGTAGAGGGGATCATATTAAAGGAGAGGGGGTGGACCTTCCTCCTACAGTACAGTCTCTTATACGGCAGTTCAGGCAAGTCTTTCATCCACCTCTAGGTTTTCCACCACCGAGAGAGCAGGAGCACGTCATCACCTTGAGGGAGGGGGTGTCACCGACTAGTGTCAGGTCTCACCGCTACCCTTAGATTCAGAAGGAAGAGATTGAAAAGCTGGTCTGAGAGATGTTAGAGGTAGGAATTATCAAGCTGAGTGTTAGTCATTTTTCTAATCTAGTCTTACTGATCAAGCAGAAAAATGAGAGCTGGAGATTCTGTGTAAACTACCAAACTCTGAATACGGAGAATGTGCTAGACAGGTTTCCCATTCTGGTGGTAGATGAACTGCTGGACGAATTGTGTAGAGCAATAGTGTTAATGAAGATGGATCTAAAGTCTGGATACCATCAGATTAGGATGAGAGAGGAGGATGTCCCGAAGGCTGCATTGAAGACACATGAGAGCCACTATGAATTCTTAATAATATTGTTTGGCCTCACCAACACCCTTATTATTTCTCAGTCCCTCATGAATAGAGTATTTCAACCATACCACCAAAAGTTCTTGCTATTTTTTTTATGACATCCTGGTGTACATCAGGTCGGCTGAGAAGCATTTGAAGTACTTGAGGGTGGTCATATAAGTGTTACAGGAGCATCAGCTAAGAGCCAAATTAAAGAAGTGTTGTTTTGCGCAAGCTAGCGTGGAGTACTTTGGGCACGTGATATCTTAGGAGAGGGTAGCCACTAATCAGGCCAAGATTGAGGCAATGCTGAAATGGCATCTACCTAGGAACTTGAGGGAGCTGAAAGGTTTCTTAGGGTTGACTGAGTACTACAGGAGATTTATGAGAGGATACAGCACCATAGCCTGACCATTAATAGAGCAACTGAAAAAGGATAGCTTCTTGTGGGGAGAGACAGTTACTCAAGCCTTTGAGAGATTGAGAAGGCCATGACCACGATATTAATCCTAGCACTACCAGATTTCAGCCAGATTTTCATAGTAGAGACGGATGCATCATGGTATGGATTGGGGGCAGTGCTCATGCAGAAGCACAGGCTCGTAACTTACTTCAGCCAGGTGTTGACAGCCATAGCTAAACTAAAGTCAGTCTATAAGAGGAGCCATTAAGTTAGCTATTCAGAAGTTGCAGCCTTATTTGTTGGGTCGACATTTCATTGTCAGGACGTACCACATGAGCTTGAAGTATATGTTGGAGCAGAGGATGTGACTGAGAAGCATCAGAGGTGGCTATCAAAGCTGTTGGGATATGACTTTGAGATCTAATAGGTCGGGGTAAGAGAACAAGGCAGTTGATGCCTCGTTCAGATGCGTGGGGAAGCTCCATGAGTTAGCCATTTCGATACCACTGATGTTAGATTGCGGGAAAATTAAAGAGGAGAGTGTGCAAGATGAGGATCTCAGAAGGATTAGAGTAGATCTATTAAGAGATGAGAGCAGCCACCCTGACTATTCCCTGGAAGGGGAGAGACTGTTGTACTAGGGGAAGTTTGTGCTGTCACGGACCTCAATCCATATTCCACACCTACTGCAGGAGTTCCACGGGAGCGAGAGCGCTGTTGGGGGACATTTTGGTTTGCAGAAGGCAAACAGGAGATTGGCAGCATAATTGTATTGGAAGGTGAAACACAAGGATGTGGAGAAGATGGTGGCGAGATGTGAGGTATGCCAGAGAAGCAAATATATTGTTATGGCTCTAGGGGGATTACTACAACCCCTAGCTCTTCCAGACAGTGTGGGAGGAGATTACCATGAATTTTATAGATGGGTTACCCCAATCTGAGGGGTTTACAATGATCCTGGTATTGATGACTACATTGAGCAAATATGCTCATTTCATTCCACTATGACATCCTTACACGACAGTGATAGTGGCAGGCGCATTCATTAGGGAGGTGGTCAGATTACATGGGATACTAGAGTCTATAGTGTCTGATAGAGATAACATGCTCCTCTGCCATTTTTGGAGGGCTTTATTCATGCTACAGGGGACAGTGCTAAAGAAGAGCACCACTTACTACCCCCAGACAGACAAATAGACTGAGGTGGTAAACAAGAGCTTGGAAATGTACCTGCGATGTTTTGTTTTAGAAACACCTCGGTTGTGGACCAAGTGGCTAGCATGGGCAGAGTATGGGTAAAACACTTCGTATCATTCGGCTTTCCAGATGACTCCTTTCAAAGTGTTGTATGACAGGGACCCACCGCACTTAGTGTACTTAGGGCAGAGTAGCACACCATTTTTTTCAATGGAATAGTACTTGGAGGAGAGGGATAGGGTTTTAGATGAATTGAAGAAGCGCCTACTTAGGGCTTAGCATATCATGAAGAAACGGTTGGATGGGTGTAAGAAGGACATCCAGTTAGAGATAGGGGATAGATAATACTTAAAGCTTCATCACTACAGACAAAGGACAGTAGCTAACAGGAGTGAGAAGCTGGCTCTGAGGTACTTTTGCCCTTATGAGATATTGGAAAGGATTGGAACAGTGACCTATCATTTGAGGTTACCCCCGACCGCTACCATACACCCAGTGTTCCACGTGTCACAGTTAAGGAGAGTTATTGGGGATCATGCATCTAGTTCAGAGTTACCCGGAACACTGACAGAGGATTTGGACGTGATGTTTGAACCATTGGAGCTGAAAGGGATATGACAAGGAGAAGGTAGGATCAAGAAAGTGTTGATGAAGTGAAAGAACCTGCCCGATTATGAATGTCACATGGAAGCCGTACCAGAGAGTGAAGCATCAATTTCCATTCTTCCATCTTGAGGACAAGGTGGGTCTTTGGGAGGAGGGTATTGATAGACTGGTCTTGCCAATCCAACACACGAGACCGGCCCGTGAGTATACGAGGCGGAAGCGAAACAGGGAGTTCCACGCGGATGCGGAAAACCCCTTTTCATTAAAATAAAAGGATGGGATATAGGAGAAAGCTAATTACAATAAATATGGACAGAGAAAAAACAAAACAACAATCGTCCGATTATATAATAGCCAAAGATCAATTGGTTTCTCAGGAAGTTAAAGATCAAAGTTACACTCTGGTGGCAGTAGCCTTTTCACAGTAGCATTAAAGGTTCAGAAGCATGCAAACGAGAATATATCAAATCAAAACATCTCCACAGCATTAATAACATTAGAGAAACATCAAGCATTTCTTTCCTTCAAAATAGTCTAAACAGAAGAAAATAAAGAGAATACCCAAGTGATCCCTGAGTAGACCATGATGTTTACACAAAGCACCAAAGATGTTAATTATATTGCAAACTAAAATAATAGTATATCAATTTAAACAAAACTTTTGACAACAAATGCCAAGGCCAATTGAAGTTGGTGTGCAATAAAGTGAATATAATATATAAATCTATTTTCATTCATGAAGAGCCCAACCAACCCACATATTACTAATTCCATCATAACATTGACCACATATTCTTGAGACACTATAAACCATTAGTTCAAAAGAATAGCTCAAATGACCTCATGGGATTTAGTTGTCTCAAAGGCATTCATAATACCAAAAAAACTCTCAACATGACCTGTCCATTCACATAGAGGAACACAATAGTCATTTTCTCTTTAGTAGATATATCATCAAAATCACCAACCAAAATGAAAATGAGGCCATCTCCAAACTCCTTAATTATCAAATTTGTTATTCCAACAGATACAACTCTAATAATATATATTTTTGGCACCATCAATTTTAATCTTTCAGCACCATCAATTTTATTTATATCTTCATTATGATCAGCCAAAAAGTATGGAAGATCAAGAAAATTTCCAATTAAAGCAAGATGAGAATGAGCAAAGATCAGTGCGATAATATTGTAAGCAAATAATATTTAAATCATCAAGGAAATTTCCAATTTATATCTTCAAGAAAATTTCCAATTTAATAAGGATATGAGAAAAAGCTTAGTATTTGAGGGGGCAGATGGGAAAGTGAGCAACCAGAACAAAGCTAAATTTCTCCCATTTTTATGCATTTTTAGTTTCATTCTTAATTTTACATCAATTTTCATATATTTTTATTAGATTTATAAGATGGATTAGAATTGAATTTAGTTTTTTTGGTCTAGTCCTTGTAACCCTATTTCCATAAATAGGGATTTATGGCTCGTAATTGAACATAGTTATATGAAAGAAAATTATTTTGAATGGCCAATTGAGTGTTTTCAAGATCCAACTTATGCATGTTGATAAGTAGAAGTTGGTGTACACAAGGTTTCTTCTCGTCCCTCTATCACCTTCATTAGTTAGATTTAAGTTTTAATTGACCTAAACTTAAAATATAAAGATAGATTTCAAAGTCCCCAACTTAAACCTGAACCAATTATCAGCCATTACATAATGTGGAAAAAATGGGAGGAGACAAGCTCAGCCAATGATAATTAATGCAAATTTGAATAGAAGTATAAATTGACCAAGTTGCAAGTGAATTTAGTATTTCAGGCGCTTTATTTCATTCACATAGAAGTTGGAGATTAAAACTGTAAACTCGTCATACCATGGAAACCGATTTAGAAAGGATAGCCATAGTTGTGAAATCTATCTTCATACGCTGCTCCAAATCAGGATACTGTACCTAAAGCCGAAAAAAACAATTTTATTTACACAGTACATGAGATCCTTCTCTGTGAAAAACATTTCAACCCTACATGAGATTCTTTAATATGAATAAATTACCTCGAGTATGATATCCAACGTTGACAAGAAGAAAGAAACAATTTGTTTAAAGATTTAACAAATTATAAATTACCAACAGGCAATAGAATGAAATATGAGATTGATGCATTTTGAAAAAGAAATGGAAAAGATGCAGCTAAAAAATGCAAGACTTAAGGTATGTGACAAAAATTATAACCTAAAATGAAAACCTAGTGCATAGATCAAGTCTGAAGATTTCCCAAAATCCATAACGAGGACCTTCGTCCGATCTTCAAGAAAATCTAAAGATTTCTCACAATGCAAGTCTAGAGTTTACATTGCCTGAAGCTTTTTTGTTCTCCAACTTTTATCATTTATTGATGTCAGAATCTTTTAACAGGCACCATGTAATCAATTTCAAATATTATTCGGTAATTTTTTTGCCCATTAAATTAAAGTGAATGTAACTGCATTTAAAAAGAAGGAATATATATATATATATATATTCCTTCTTTGAATGTGCAATTTTGGGTCTAAAGTATATCAAAAGCTTTTATAATATTATTTATTATATTTTGTTCATACACACATATGTATAGATGTTTTATTCTTTTATTATTCATTTTATCTTATGTACATTAAGCTGAAAAAAATGCGATTTAACTTGTAAATTTATAAATTCAACTTTTTGGCATTACACATCAATGTACAAGTGTTTTAGCCATGTTTGGTCTTTTTTTTTTCTTGAAAATGCATGTTTGCTCATTTACCGGGTTGCAAATGAACTGTAGACTCAATTTTTATGTTGTACACAGCAGTTCTTTCATCATTAGTGTGGCACATGTTGTTTGCATCCCCGTAAACCTAATTTTTTAGTTGCACACTCCTATGTACAGGTATTTTAGAACACGTTTTTTTCTTTTTTCTTTTTTTTGATTTTTTACAGAAGTGTACGGCAGTATAAACTCACTATATGAGTTGCACACACCTGTGTATAGGTGTTATAAGCACATTCTTTCAACTATTGCGCATGCAAACTCGATTTTAGGGCTGTACATACATGTGCACAGCTGATTTAGCTTAAATTAGTTCATTTTTGTGTGTACACAAATGTATATGTTAGACTTAATCAAATATTATTAGATCCCAAAATGGAATCAAATTGAGAAGTATGTGCTTGTAACATGACAGACAAGTATCAAAGAAGAAGGAAAAAAAAAATCATTCCACATTGACACTACAACAAGCAAAGGATAGCAATATATCTTTGGGCAAATAAATTACAAATTAAATAGTTTATACATATGCAATAAGCACTAGTTTATTTCTTTTATTCTATTTTAAATTTGTATTAGGTAGATCGGTTCTATATTTTAAAATTGGTCTAACCAAGCATTACAAATACCCCTCTTATTGTAAGAAAAGATAATGGAATGAATAATTTCAAATTTTTCTTCTCCTCTTCTTCTTCTTTTGGAGTCTACACCTACTCTAAAGGTGCCCTTTCTTCTTGGATGCCAAGAAGCTTATCAAATGGTGCTCTTGTTGCACTAATCTCAAGCCACAACAAGATCTTTCTCCACCTACAATCCTTTCCAGTATGCATGCAGCAACCCACAAGAATCCCCTTCACAGCCCTCTTTCCACCGTGCCTAGCAGATTTCCGCCAACTAATATGCTTCTTGGAGGGCCAAGAAGTGGCGCACCTTTAGAGTACGTTTCGACTCCAAGAGAAACTAGAAGGTGAGAAACAAGAAATTTTCATTCATACTTATTTTATTACAATAAATGCTATTTATACTATTTGGTTAGGCGAACTTTATAAGATAGGCTTAGTCTAACTAATACATACCTAAATAAAAATAGTTAGACTTGATCTACCTTACTTAAAAGAACAAAATAAAGTAAAGCTTTATTACATATTTGCATATCACTTAATTATGTTACAAAGATTGACTATTTTGGAGCTTCTTCGTCTTCTTTGATATATTCTGATCATTGTAGGTTGGTCAATCATGTTGGTAGCCCATGCTTTACAATTTACTTGCACCATTTTAGGATCTAAATTGATGTTTAACACTCCCGCCACCATGAAAATAATCTTGTCCTCAAGGTTTAAGAGAGTACTACAAAATTTTCCCATGTGGCATCTTCCAGTGTGTTTAATTTTTATTGCAATAAGACTTGATGGTGAGGTTGACCATGAATATGGGATGCTAAAATGGCATAAGGAACAAGGAGTGGTTGATCGTTATTAGTAAGATTTGGCAGTATGGACAGAGTTAGAGGAGGGGTTCCTTTAAATGGTTTGAGACGAGAAATGTGAAAAACATGAATGAATTTTGCTATTAGAAGGAAGAGTTAGGTGGTAAGCCACTAGGCTAATGACCTCTTCAATTGGAAAATGGCCAAAATATCGTTTAGCTAATTTGGAATGTGTTATGTGGACAATAGAGTTTTACCTGAAGAGTTGTAGTTTCACCAATATCAGATCTTCTATTGAGAACTGCAAATCCCTTCTATGGTGATCTATTGTTAGTTTCAAGCAATTTTGAGCTTGAGACATTCAGGCGAAGGTGTTGTAAAAGGGTGTATAGGTTTGTTAATAAAGTCTCTACATAATAAATGTAAGAAGAACCACGAATATATGCGTGAATTGATGGAGGTTATCGACCATATAGGGCCTGGAAAGGAGTCATTTGAATAGTCATATGAAAGGAAGCATTATAACAAAGTTTAGCCCAACAAAGAAATGTAGACCATAATCACAGAATAGTTGATGTAAATGCATGAAGATATTGTTCTAAACAACGGTTGAGGACCTCAGTTTGTTCATCAATTTGTAGGTGATAGACAGTGCTATAGTGAAGAGAAGTGTCACTCAAGGCAAAAAGACGATGCCAAAAGTGGCCTGAGAAAATGTTGTCATGGTTGGAGAAAATTGTTTTGGGGAATCCATGCAATTTAACAACGATATTTGTGAAAAGTTCAACTACTTGAGAAGCAAAATAATTAGGGGTAATTAGCCAAAATAAGCATATTCGGACAAACGATCAATTACTACTAAAATGGTAGTGTACCCTTTTGATGTAGGCAAGGAATGGATCAAAATAAGTTGAGTTGAAAATTTTGTAAGTTCTACTGGATATTAGCTCATTAATGTCTAGTAGAGAGCTTTTTTAGCTCATAAATTGAGGTTCATTCCCCCATTTCTTGTCCCTTCTCCTCCCTTTCTTTAATATTTATCTTTGTCCCATGGGATTTCATGGCTATTTTTGGGCTTCCTGTGCTGGTTGAATCCCGTGCCATGGCTCCTTGGTTTTTCGGTTGGCTGCTGGATTCCCGAGCTGGGGGCCTTTCCGTTCCTTTTGGCGCCTCGGTTCTATGCGAGCCTCTTTGGTTCCCGTGGCTGCTCCTTCGGTTCCCTGGCTGGGCTATTTTCCGTGAAATGCTTGGGGGAATTTTGTGACTTATGATGTTTGGGTTCTTGTGAAAATTCATTAAAGTGGCTATTTGTATTCCCTTCTCATGTCTATATATAGTAGATGTTTTGGGTTGTTTAAAAATGATATATAAATGATTTTTGAAAATGTAAACTTGTGGGTTTTGTTGGAAAATCTTGCGAACTTTGTCCACTTCTTCTTCTCTTCTCCTCTAGGAAATCTTGCGAGCTCTTTCCACCCTTCTTCTAGACTTCTAATCTCTTTCGTCTCTCTGCAAGTGACCATCTCACCTGTATCCCTCTTCTCAAAGTAAGCAAGTTTAGGGTGTCTTGTTAGAGTCTTTGTTTGTAAGTCATTTAATTTTAAGAGTTGCAAGTCTTTATTTATAAAAGTGTTCGTTTATATGAAATGTAAGAGTTTGTTCTAAAATTTCTAAGTTATTTCTTCTTTTTGGGTATTTTGTGTCTTCTTTTATAGGAAGTTGTCTTTTTGTTTTTGTGATAAAAAATTTGGGCCCCTCTCCCAAATTTTTGATTGCATTAATTTTGTGATGAAAAATTTGGGTTCCTCTCCCAAATTTTTGATTGCATCATTTTAGTATCATAGCAAGTTAGGAAGTCCTAGGTTGTGTCGTGTGTGTCTTGATGTCATGTTAGTTATCATGAAAGTTTTATTATGAGTCGGTTTGTCTAGCAAGTCTTGGTAAGTCATAGTAGTTATTGTGTGAGTTTGTGAGTTCTAATGAGTCTTGGTTTTGCGTGAGTCTTGTTTTGTGTCTTTCTAGATTTGTGTCTTAATTCTTGTGTCTTTCTAAGTCAAGTTGGATAAACATCAAGTGGAAAGCAAGCAAGAAAGTAAACCAATGGACCTCGCCACAAGAAAGTTCTTTTGACCCGATTAAGATCAAGCTTTTCAAGATTCAAGTGCAGCTACACTCAAATGCCAAAAATTTTGAGCAAAAAATAAAAATTCAAGAGCTGGATGCACCATCCTTGCCTCCTCCGAAGAAAGCAAAAGCCAACTCCGATGAGTTCTCAAGAAGGGGAGTCTGATGTAGGCAAGAAATGGATCAAAACAAGTTGAGTTGAAAATTTTATAAGTTCTACTAGATATCAGCTCATTAATGTCTAGTAGAGAGCTTTTTTAGCTCATTAATGTCTAGTAGAGAGCTTTTTTAGCTCATAAATTGAGGTTCATTCCCCCATTTCTTGTCCCTTCTCCTCCCCTTTTCTTCTTTAATATTTATCTTTGTCCCATGGGATTCCGTGCTGTTTTTGGGCTTCCTGTGTTGGTTGTTTCTCGTGCCATGGCTCGGTTTTCCAGTTGGCTGCTGGATTCCCGAGCTGGGGGCCTTTCCGTGCCTTTTGGCGCCTCGGTTCTGTGCGGGCCTCTTTGCTTCCCATGGCTGCTCCTTCGGTTCCCTGGCTGGGCTGTTTTCCGTGAAATGCTTGGGGGAATTCCGTGACTTATGATGCTTGGGTTCTTGTGAAAATTCATTAAAGTGGCTGTTTGTATTCCCTTTTCATGTCTATATATAGTAGATGTTTTGGGTTGTTTAAGTATGATATATGATGTGATTTTTGGAAATGTAAACCTGCGGGTTTTGTTGGAAAAGCTTGCGAGCTTTGTCCACTTCTTCTTCTCTTCTCCTCTAGGAAATCTTGCGAGCTCTTTTCAACCTTCTTCTCGGCTTCTAATCTCTTTCGTCTCTCCGCAAGTGACCACCTCACCTGTATCTCTCTTCTCAAAGTAAGCAAGTTTAGGGTGTCTTGTTAGAGTCTTTGTTTGTAAGTCGTTTGATTTTAAGAGTTGTAAGTCTTTATTTATAAAAGTGTTCGTTTATATGAAATGTAAGAGTTTGTTCTAAAATTTCTAAGTTATCTCTTCTTTTTGAGTATTTTGTGTCTTCTTTTATATAGGAAGTTTTTTGTGTTTTTGTGATCAATAATTTGGGCCCCTCCCCAAATTTTTGATTGCATCACCTTTTGATGTAGGTAGGCCAATAATTAAATCCATAGATAAATCTTCCCAAATTTATAATAGAATGGGTAAAGGAGTTAATAGACCAACGGGAGGCAAGGTAGAGGTTTTAATTTCTTGGCAAGTAAAACAATTATTGACAAAATCCATGACATCTTTATGGAGTCCATGCCAATAAAAATTAGAAGAGATTCATTTAATGGTTTTGAGATTACCCTAATGTTCAACAAGAGTTGTGGAATAAAATTCAGAAATAATTTAATTTTGGTAAGATAAAACAGGGGTTGTGTTCATGGCTCTCTTGAGGTTATTAAAGGCCATAAAAGAAAAGTCGTTCCATTTGAAAGTCTTTCTTGAGTAAGTCGGTTAAAAGAGATGCAATTGAAATATAGTTTTGAGATAAAGTGGCGATAATAGCCCATTAAATCCAAAAACGGGCAAAGTTATTTTATAGATGAAAGAATAGAACAATTAGTCATAACAGATATTTTCTTAGGATCAGGATAGAAACTTCTAGAAGATACTATATAACCAAGATATTCTATGGATGATTTGATAAAATTGACATTTATTTAATTTAAGAAACAACTTGTTTGTAGTTAAACACTGAAATACAAGGAAGAAGTTATCAACATGACGTTCTAGAGTAGGGCTATAGATGGAACTTTTATTACGTCCGGTGCAAAGACGTAGAGGAACGTCCGGTCGGAGGCAATTTCCCGTCAAAAAACTAGGTATTTGCTCGGTACAACTAGGTATTATTTGATAATAATGAGGAATACCGTTATCTGAAGACCAATACCGAGTTATACCGAGCTGTACCGAGAAATACCGAGTTGTACCGAGTTTTTCTGGGAAAAACTCGGTACAACTTTGGTATAACTCGGTATTTGCTCGGTAAAGCCCGGTATAACTCGATATTGGGTTTTCAAATGATGGTATTCTTCGTTATTGTTTGGTATTGCTCGGTATTTGCTCGGTACAACTCATTTTTTGGCGGGAATTTGCCACCGACCGGACGTTCCTCTACGTCTGGTCGGACGACGTAATAATTGTTCCTATAGATGAGGATATCATAAAAAAATAATGACAATTTTTTTAAGGAAGAACAAAAATTTGGTTCATTAAAACTTGAAAAGTAGATGGCCCATTTGTTAAGCCGAAAAGTATAACAAAAAATTCATAGTAACCATCATGAGTGTGGAAAGAAGTTTTACGAATGTCATATGGGTGCATACAGACTTGATGATATCTAGAGCGAAGGTCAAGTTTAGAAAAAAATTGGGCTTCATGCTTTGCATCAAACAGTTCATCACTTCATCCACAGTTGGAATGGAAAATTTATCATTAACTAGAAGGGTATTCAAAGCATGATGGTCAAAACAAAAAAGCCAAGTGCCATCTCTTTTCTTGACAAGACTAGAGAAAGGACTATGACTATGGCGAATAATACCATATTGTAACTTTTTTAAAACTAATTGCTCCATCGCATCCTTTTGAAAATGTAGATAACGATAAAGACAAATGTTAACAGGTTTGGATAAAGATGGAAGATTAATATGATGGTCAATGATATGTAGTGGTGTTAACTCTTACGGTGGTTTGAATAAGTGTTGAAATTTATATAATAATGTGGTAATTAGAGTGGGAAGAGGTTGAGGGAAAGTATCTAGATATTTGTCCAAAGAGTTAGGTGGTGCAAGATCAATATTTAGGTGATAGGGTTGAATAGTGAATAGCTAGATGGTTGGGGAATGAAAAATGACGGCAGGTAATTGGTTGAAAGAAATGGGATTGCAAGATAATTGTGGTTCGTCATAAAGTATAAGTGGTTGATTTTGATAACTAAATTGCATAGTCAAGTCACAACAATTATGTAAAACTGAAACTAAGGAATGTAGCCAATACATACCAAGGACGACATCAGCCCCATGGATGGAAAGGACGAACAAATCTAACGTGATGTGATAGCCTTGCTAGCAATTATGACATTGGGCCATTTAGAAGTATAAAAAGGCAAATTGCCATTGCCTACTAAAACTTTAAGTTAGTTGATGGGTTGAGAAGTAAGAACAAGCTAATGAATAAGATTGCTTGAATAAAATTATGGGTACTTCCGCTATCAATTAAAATGTGAACATTTTGATTATTAATAGAGCCATTTAAACGAAAAGAACGAGGATTAAATTGTGTCCCGCTAAGACATTTAAACTAATTTCAGAAAGAAAGACTGGATTTGACTAGAAATCTTCGAACCACTTCGATTCGGGAGCCCGCATCTCACCACTGATCCGTGAAAAATTGTGATTATCATTTATATCAAGGGAAGAGGGAGGGGACTATAAATTCAATGTCATTAGTGCCAAGTAATAAGTAAAATTTATTAGGCAATGATGTTGGGATCCAAATTTTGCATCACAATTAAAACAAAGGCATTTTTCACTCATCATTATTTTTTTAAAGAAGTTAAGGGAACAAAATGGTCCTTAAATATAGTTGGAACTATTTTGATCTTTCATAAGGAGTCATAGGATCATTTTGGTCAATTTTTTTCTCTCTCTATCTTATTTATATATATATATATATAAGGCACAAATTTCCACACATCATCCTTTTATAAAGTATTTCTAAGAGCATCAAAGCCAAAGCTTGACCACGCTTAACAAATGAACCAACATCATAGTAGTGTGACTATACTCTCAAGTGAAAAAATATTTGGCAGCGAGGGCATGGCAAGCAAAATCATATTGGGTGGACATGCCTAAAGAATGCTACTAAACCACTTTAACAAAAAGGGCAAAGCCCGGATGTTCTTGAATGACCACATCTATAAGTTAGTGAATCATCTAGTGTATTTGATAGGACATGAACACTCTATTAGCCAAGGTTGATGATAAAATTAGAACCCCAATAAATTCTTCACACTCGATTTTCATGGTCCCCTCAGACAAGGTATCTCATGGACTCATGGTTGCTGTGAAGGATCTTCTAGTAAATGAATGAAACATCGAAATCCCTTTGAGTATTCAAACGGGCTTGTTGACAGAGTAAAGATGATAGAATCATAGAATTTTAATCAAATTTTGTAATATTCCTCCATCATCCCCTTTAAGTATGAGAGCAACAATTGCTCAAATGAATCATAGTAGGTCAAACCATATAAGAAATCATGACAAAATAACAGTTAATGTAAAACCTTAAGACTAGCCTAAATTGATAGTTCTCTCTTTTGATAGGGCTTGCTAATGAACAGTGAAAACTTGTACAAATAGAAAACCTCAAAACAAGAATATGTAGCTCACTAATGATGGCAATATATCAAGGTAGTTCTTTATTTATTACATTATCAAACTCCTAAAAAATCATCCAAAGCTAATCTCTCATACAAGCAGGGCCATTTTTTCGGACCCACACGAGCAAGTGCCACCCACCCCCACCATACTGCCACATAGACGCAAAAAAAACATCCCCACAGATAACTATTAGGAAGGGAAGAATAAAAAATGAAATACTCTAATTGAAGAAATAAAAATTAAATGTTACGGCATTTTGTAACTTATTGAAACTTAAATAGAAAAAATGTGGACCAATTCAAAATTAAGGGACTGCAGTGGACAAAATGAAATATGAAAGACCAAACTGTAGTTTATCATTTGCATATCTACGGACAGCAAATACTATTTTCAGTCAATATATAAGCAACAAAAAATTCACTTCATATATCTATCTATCCTCAAGAATCAACCCACCATACCCAAGTACAAAAAATACATTTTTGTCATAGACATTAATAACATGATATTAGCTGAATGCATGAAATCATCAGACGACAATTATACTCATCATCACAAGTAGATAATGCTGACCTTGATTGCAACTTCTTGATTATTCCTCAAAGTTCCGTAGTGTACTTGAGCAATTGATGCGGCAGCAATTGGCTTTTCATCAAATGAACGAAATCTGAAAAATCATCAAATAAATAAAAGGTGGTGCAAATCACAACCAAAAAATGCCCCAAAACTTTTAGCAATATACGGAGAAACATTTCTATTAAAAATGACAATAAATATTATGGACCATTTTCCCCTCATACAAAAATACCCTAAATAAATTTCTTTTAAATATACAGCATGAAAGGTGCATTCAAAGTAAAGAAAATTTACGGAAGCAGGCAAAAAACCCAAATATGGTGAAATAAACACTAGGGTGTTCAGACAACATAGTTGTGCTTTTATCATGCACTTGAAATAAAATAATATTCAAAAAAAACTCATAGAAAGTTTTAGTCTAAGGGTAAAATTAAAAAAAAAAAATCAATACAAACAACTAGTTAGCCAACAGAAGTTTGGCATATATTAGCGCAAGCACATGCGAGCAAGTTTGGAAGAACGATTTTTCAGAGAGTTTACAGATTTGGTGAAATCATGCAAGAAGTTTTATTATCAGTAAATTACACATGAACCCCAAGCCAAGGGGTTATTTTACATTGGTTCTCATTTTTTTAAAGCCTACAACTGGGTCCCTCGTGCATTTTCATATCAATAAGGAGCAAGGACCTCTAACTAAATTATTGATCTTCAAGGTGGAAGCTTAAAATCATCAAAACAAAGTCAGCTAAATACAAGCATATGTCCTTATATTGAAGGTTGCATATTTATAATGGCTTAAATGCCTTCACCTCAAGAAAACCATGAGATCTCTTCATAACTCAGTCGTTCTCATCCTATTAGTTGCCAGCCTTCACAATTTCACTTTAAGTCATTATTTTCACCACAGCTACAGGTACATAGCAATGGCTTCCCGTAGAGAAATTCAAAGCAGCATAGGTAGCTTCTCATCTCCTTCACATTGAGGTTCAAGAGCAGCTTTTTCATGTGCAACTAGAATGCAACGATGAAGATATTTAAATTTGCTACAAATAAAGCCAACCTTTAGCTTACAACTGCAAGAAATCTATGAGGATTCTTCAAGTGGTTTGCACCCTATAACATCAAACTTACTTCTAATTTTCCTAAAAAAGAAACTACTCGCAAAGAACAAAGATAAGTGCCATGTTGGATACTCATGTTCCCATTACCATGATCAACTACTCATGTTCCCTACGTTCTCTTAACATTATGTCCTTTTCGTATCATTTTTAGAAGCTTACTAAAGAGAACTTAACAATTAATACAGAACATAAAACCATGCATAAACATATTAAAATCAGGCCGCAAGCCCATACATAGTTCAAATGCCAGTGCATCAATAAGCATAAAACAAAAAGTTAAAGCGGTTCCAAGACAAAATATAGTTCAAGCACAAAACCAAAAAGGTGCATTCATACAGATCCATACGCTACAAAGTTTTCAAGTACCGGGAGAGAACATATAAGGAAAAGGCAGAGGCTCACAATTTTAAACTGTCTTCACCTAAACTTTTGAAAATCACTTCTTTAATGTCATTGATGTTGCATGGATTCACCTGCTAGATGAAAAAATATAACTGAACAAACAAACCATATATCATAATGCAATTCTAATAAGATTCAGCCGATAGAAGATCATAAGAAATGCAGATTTTTCACATGCCTGATCTTGTAATGATGAAAGTATTAAAGAGTATTCCTTTGGAACGTGTCTCAATGATGAAACGAATTGGCCAGCTTTCACATAAAACCCTCCATTGGCTTCACAAAGTTTCAGCAGCTTTTTAGCAGCACGAAGATGAACCTAACCCAAAGATGATGCAAAATTTAGAAAGATAGACATAGTAGAAGTCGCCATAGCTTAAGATGCATGTTGCACATCCCAAAATTTTTAAAAGCTATGTAGCAACTCTTGAGTAGGGGGTATTGAATAGTGGAACGAACCACTAAACTCTGATTAGCGTAACACTTTTTTTTTGGGGGGGGAAGGTAAGTTTAACTATTCTTATTATATCTGCAACCTTTTTGCTTAAATAATAAATTACATTGCTAATGATAAGGATCATTAATGAATTGCAACAAAAAATCAGATATATGACGAGTTATGAAGATTATATAGAATGAAACACTGACAAGTAATTTCTAATAATAATAATGTAATCACACTAATTCCATAGTATTTTAGAAGATAAAATTACATCCAGCACTTTAGTTTTGTCATACCAAGTCTAATAAACACTGAATTTAATAGGTGAGTTAAATTTGTATGAGTTTGCAAAAACGTTTGCACTCTAATCATGTTTATAAAAAACAAACCCACTATAAGTTGTCATAAATAGCATAAGATGACATGATCTAAGTTCAGAAAATTTTATTACTTTTGATCTTTTGGAAGATCTCCATTGGAGAGAAGTGGAGTGACGTCAGGAGATGAGTTGCTTTGAGGTAAAAAGCTCCACATTTGATGGGAAAATTTCAAATAGGTGTGCATTTTTCACAAAGATTTTTTTTGGGTAAACTTCAAAATAGCCCTTTGACTTGACTATTCACGTAAGGTCAATCTAGTCTAAAAGTATCATGTTGCTCCAATTTAGTCCCTCGACCATACAAAATTGATCCAAAATGGTCCCTCTATAAGTAAATTTGGATCAATTTTGTATAGTAGAAGTACTAAATCTAACTCAATTTTATATCACAATTATAACATGAGAACCATTTTAGATCAATTTTATATAGCTGATGGGCTAAATTGAAGCAACGTGATATGTTGAGATTTAAATTGGCCACAAACGAATAGTTTGAGGACTATTTTGGAATTTTTTTTTTATATATATAAATGTTGGGTGATAATACCCTTCTCAATAAAAAAAAGATTAATACAAATTAGAAGTTAAGAGATATATTGTATTAATAAAGAGAAAGAGATACAATAATAAAATATAAAAAAATTTAAAAACATTAAAGATAGATCTTTCCCTCCAAAAATATTTGCCATGAAAGATAGATCTGGTGGCAAGTATTGCAATTATCAATAGATTTGCAAATCCACTTAACCAAAAGAGCAAGATTAGTTGATCTGAGGTTGATGATACCCAAGCCTCCTTTCTTTTCATAGTCTAATACAAAATTTTCAATTAGATAGAAAAAACCCATCACCATCTTTCATCCCTTTTCAGAAAAAATTTTCCTGATTTTATTAATCTTAATTCACCAATATATACTTATGCTTGGATCTCTCAATCCTTCCAACTACACTTTAATCTGAAAATTTTTGTTGTTGAAAATTTTCCATTGATCACTCTCCCAAATTTTACTTAGGGGCTGTTTGGTTGGAAGTAAAATGGGTGTAAAGTAGAGTGAATGCTTGATTTTAAAAATTTTGGAGAAAAAGAAATGCAAAGTAAAGTATATTTAGTGTAAAACAATTTAATTCCTTCAAAGATAAACTAAACTCGCACAATTTTGAGCAAGAACCGTTTACACTGCAAGCAAGCTCGATCACAACCAGCTACCACCACCCATCGTCGGTGGCCACCACTCCCCGCCATCGGCCTTCACTCCTCACCGCCAGCCATCACTATGGCCAGAACCCCGCTGCCGGCCACAACCCATTCCAGCCGCCAGGTACCGCCACCAGCCGCCAAGTACCGCTGCCACTGGCCACTGCCACTAGCCTCCAAACACCACTACCGCCAACCCCGACGGCCTCCACCATTTTTGGACTTTATACTATATTCATTACTACAAAGCAAACAAAAAAATCATTCATCTACATTTACTTTACATTCATCCAAAGAATTCCAAAATATTTCTTTTACACTGCATTCATTTGATTTGGTACTTCCCACTACATTTCCTAGTCTCCTAACTCCTAAGGATTGGAAATGGTTAAAATTATATATTTGTTAAGGTGGTGTAAAGACTAGAGCCATGCAAGAAGATGGTGAGTTGGTGACAAAGACTATTTTAAACTCTACAACTTAAAGAGAAGTAGTACATGGTCTTACAATAACCACCCCCCCCCCCCCCTCACAACCAATAGCTTCATCGCTATCACACTCATTTTGTTTCGTCTCTCCAAACCAACAAAATTAATAAATCTTTTTTACCTTCTGGTAATTGACATTCAATTTCTTTCCGGTCAACCATAAACCCAAAATTTTAAGATATAAAAGTTTGCAAATCTCTTTTCCATGTATGAACCACCTCAAAACCAAGAACTATCTTCCTAAGAACTGTGTTAAGTCTTAACTGAGAACTCTCCCTCATGAAACCGTGTGGATTACTAGCTATTCTTCACTCCCCAAATGGGTTCCTTGAAGTCTGATCAAGCTCCACATCAAATCTCTTCTACCTTATGCAACATCAAATCAACTAAAACCTACAATTTACAAACACAATATCTAAGTGGATTAAAAAAACTAGAATACGAGGAATCAAGAATACATGGCAGGCATAAAAATCATCGCAAACTCAAAAACAGAAACTAAAAGTACAAAACTCATATCATCTCAGCCATACATTGATGCATCAACACTTTATTTTTACCAACCATATTAAATCGCTCCAATATATGTTCATTTTTACTAATCATTGTAGAATATTAGGCGAAGGATAGACATCAAAGAAATACAGCAATAAATGTATTTCCAAAGAAAATTACGGTGAAATCTAGGTACCAAATAAGCATACCCACGTCACTATACCATTATACCTCGGGCAATTTAGATCTGTAATCACTCGATCCAAGAGGCAAACCCCAGAGAGAATACTTGTAATCAACCACAATGGAACTTATCTGAAGAGATCACCATAAGTCGAGGAATCAGGAGATGGAGAATAAATAATATGAGGCAAATGAATATCATAGGAGATGTATCATACAGCATAGATAGCACGAGAGGCTCGGGCTACACCATCGAAGGCCCTATGGATCGTCTCGCCAGACAAGGAGGGAGTCGACTCACCGCTTAGCACGCTAGGGCTTGTATGCCAGACGAGAGCAACGAAGGTTGCCCCCGCGGCAAGACGGAGCGGTGCCCTCGGCTTAGCGGAAATTTTGAACAGCCGAGAGACTGCCATTGACCAGCTGCATCTCCCGGCAAGCAGTGGACGAAGCGCCGCCACCCGATCGACTGGGAACCGGCCAAAGCCTGAGAAGGTGAAGGATTGAAAATGCAATTTACTCGATTACAGTTTTGGAGTAACCTTTTTAACTTGATGATAAGATTTAAGCTTTTTTTTTTTTTAAGAGATCGTTTGGTGATGTTTTTAGAGTTATTGTATTTCTTTAAAGGGTATTTAAAGTGTACAACTAAATATTTAAAAAATTATTTAAATTTAGAAGAATTATTATTTTTATTTGTTTAGGTAATTAGGTATATGCACATTAAATTAAAGTTGTATATTCTAAATATTTTGATTTTATTTAGTTAAGTGTAGAGTACGGAGTCTAGTATAGCAATAAAATGCAATGATTATATTATCTTTTAATATTTTAACATTAAAATTTTATTATTTAAATAATGTAAAACTTTGATCTATTAAAGCACGATAAAATAGGAACTAGACATACATAACAATTAATTTTGTTACAAATTAAGACATAAAAGCAACTAATCATATCCATAGTAAAATTAGCAATGATTTAATTATAATCATAATATAAACATTACTATTTCATAAGTCTGAAATACATTTAAAGGTTTAATTTCAAATTTTGATATGTTTAACATAATTATAACACCAAAGTTAATTAAATATTACAACTTAAAATGATAAATCTAACATTAAATTTCATATTATGAAATCATTTATTTAACTCCTTTTTGCATCTATTCAGACTTTGATTTTGTAGGTTTTGAGAGGAATGAGTGTATCATTGTTCAGTTTAATAAGTCATTATATATCATATCAATCTTTTCCTTAAAAAAGTCAAAATTACTTGATAGCTCTGCCATGAGTTCATTGAATATTTTTCTTTCTTCTTGGGGTTCTTGTTGTACTTTGGATATCAATAAACCCTTCAATAAACTTCTTAATAAAAGGAAATTTGACTATTGTTGTTCTTATTGGGGTATATATCTTTTGGGGCTTTTAAATAAAAAGAATTTCATTTATGTTCATGTCCCCTTAAGGTGGTGACGGTCCCTCCTAGGGACAACATTTGTCTATTTCCATACCCTCTTAAGATTCATGCAAGGCATCTTGAAGACTTTGATTGACAAAGGTGGAGGCAAAGCCTTAGGCAAATTGTTAGGATTTAAATGCATATATATCCTCAAGCGGGCAATCTTAAATCCATAGTATAGAAAAGCAATGTGCAATAATATTTCGGCGTGATGGTTTTGATGTGTGGTATTCACATATTAAATGGAAAATCTCAACCTCATTACAATATATAATACACATAATCCTCTAAAGAAGATGGACCCTTAAGATATGTTGGTTTGTGTTATGATGAGCTCTCATGAATTTTTTTAGTAAAAGTTATTTGCCAGTTATTATGCTCTTATGGAGTCCATGTGATAATTCATGCACCTTAGAACTTTTAATTAAAAGAAATCGATCTATTGTTCTGACTCTTGGGGACCATATATCATGAAGCGCTCATAAGGGGGTTTAAAATAAGGAGAAGTTAATATGCTTCTAAGAACTTTTTAATAAATAGTTATTTTTCTTTTTTGTACCCTCCTAAGATTTATGCAATGATGGTCTTTTAGAGGACCTTTGATTAGTAGAGGTTGACGCTTTGCCTAATGGTGGGAAACAAATGCTTATACATACTTGAGTGGGAAGTCTTTGATTTAAGGTAGAGTAAGGTGAGGTGTAACACTATTTTGACCATTTTGGTGGGATTTACATAAAAGATGGAGGCTCTCAACCTAGGATTCCTCTATAGAACTTATACAATCCTTCAAAGATTCATCATCAAAACCTTTGCCAACAAAGTTTCTTTAGTAGGAAAGGTTTATGGAAGTTCGGTCCTGTTGTATGGATGGGTTGTAATAACCAATATTTAACAGTCAAATAATATTTCAGGAGTTATTATAAGTCTAATTTGTAAACCATCTTTGCCATTATATAGATATTATTGTTCTTTAATTATATATATTTTTTAATTTTATGGGCAATGTAGATATGAAAACAAGAAGTTTTTTATTTAATTATAATCCCCAAAAAATGACACATGTCAATAAAAGTGATTTTCTAGAACCATTATGTGTTCATTTTACAAATAGATTTCACTAGAGTCTTTTAGACATGCTGGCCTATTTCATAAATATTTTTTTTAGGAACTTTGAATTTCAAGATATAAAAAGATTTATATAAATTTTATGCCTAAACTAAACAAATGGCATAATTACATTTGTATCATAAAGATTTTTTATAACAAAAATCTTTAACCACTAATAGAATTCTTATATTCCATTTTTTTCTCATACATTTGAGAGAGAATAGAATATGTAATTTGAGAAGAAAAGATAGGAGAGAGGAGAGAGGAAAAATGAGAGAGAAATTTAGGGTAGTAGAATCATTTTTGTCCATAGGCCTAGTTGAGAAATTTGCTCATCTCAAGATAGGATGTTGTTAACCTGCTTTTGGTTTCAATGGTTTTGCTTATTTTATATTTTTTTATTGTGATTTGATCAAAATTTACAAAAGTTTTGATATTTCAAATTTTAGCAAACTTCCACCGTATGACTTTTAATATATTATAGTTTTAATTATTCTGCACACGTTGACAGGGGTACATTAAATTTTATCAAATATTTTTATATTTTTTGGTAAATGTCCTAATTTGAGATAAATAAATATGCAAATTGGATAATTTGATTGACTGCAATGAAATATTAGGATTGTCTTTAAGCTCTATAAACACCTTCTAAGTTTCTACAAATTGGTGATTTTATTCACACAAACAAAGTTGTTGGGGAAGCAAAGCCAAGCAGCGAATACACGAAAGAAAATGAAAAATACAGTGGAAACTAAAGATCACTAAGATTTAACCTGGAAAAATCAAAACTGGGAATTAAATAACCACGGAGCCACACTACACCAAGAAATTCACTGTGCAAATTAGGAGAAATTGTAACTCTCACACAAAATGGACAAATAGACACACTTGAATAACTTTTAGGGACGTCGCAACCTTTCAAGTTAAACGTGAAAAATAAAAGGGAAAACTCTTAGGGATGCAGCCTAGCTCGTAGAGCCACGAAGCCAGGTTTGGAGCGCCGCAACGCTCCACTCTCTATCTCCCGCTTGATTAGAAGTGCTGCAGTGCCTAGGTTTGGAGCATTGTAGCGTTCTGCTCTTTGTCTATATATCTCCAACCATACTATAAACCGCTGCAGCACTGTGTGGTTGCATAGAAAAAGAAAATTCAGGAGGAAGACCCCCTGCAACCTCCCAGCAAGCTTGGCGAACAAAATTGAGGTCTGAGACAATAGTACAACTCAATTGATCAACACAATAGATTCCACATGAAACTAACAAAAGTAAGTGAAAATATCATAAATTTTTTATTCACAAGAAATAAAAATAGCCCATCTATTATTCATATTTCAGGCAAAAACAATAGCATCAGTGGTAGGAAAGAAGAAGATCAAGAGATGATTCACAAATATGTTGTCATTCTCAGTACTTAATAGGAACACAAAAACATAAACTTAAACAAGCAATATATAAAAAACATATGTACTTATATATGCAATCACAGTCAAATTGAATAAATTCAAGAACCTCTAGCGAGTGAAACAGCAAGATTCAGAGTCTGTGGGCTCTTTGAGCTCCTCAGTTCTTTGCAAACTCGATCTAACATGCCCAGAAAATCACTTACAATTACAAAAATTCTAAGAGGATTCACCTCATCCTTGCTCACATCTCCATGATAGTACTCTGTGATCTCCCTAACATGGCGAAAAACTCGGTCCTCAGATTCCTTTAGCTCATTTATTATCCCTTCTCCTTGTTTTTGAAATGATCTCATTGAACTCACAAAGCTTACATCCCTCTGATTCCTTGTAAGTTCTTCCAACAGTTCTTTCAGCTTGCACATTCCATTTGATAGATTCGAAATGGAGCTTGCCAATACATCCAAATCCATGGTTGCTGTCTTTTTAACATTGCAGAGCTCACTGCTTAGTGAAGAGACTATTTCTTGTTCCCTTGCATTGTAATCCTCTTCCTTCTCTTTTGTAGTCTTAGCTTTACCTTTTGTGAAGGCCTTTTCATTATTTTTTTCATGGGTATTCAAGCCTTCTGACTTATTCATTTCTTGTACAACAAAATGCAGCAATGTGGTCTTTCCATCAGTTCCCTTGACATCTGCAAGCTTCAGCAAAGCATCAAGCTTGAAGGCTCTTGCACCACCTCGTATAGTCCCGACATTCATTCGATTCCCGGTTTTCAGCACGGCATCGAGTAATCTCAAGAATAGTCTGCTTGATCTCAACTCCTTACAAGCTTCCTAAAAAATTACATAAAACAAAACCTTTAGTTGTTGATATGTATTGCTAAAGAGAAAATCAAAATGATACATTTTATTCGTAGACTATTTAATGTGTCCAACTTAGTCTATTGATTTCTCAAAGATGATCTAAACAATCCATTGACTTCTCAAATCTTATTCAAAATAATTCAACATAGGGCCTACTTTAGATCATATTTGAGAAATCAAGAGACCAAAATTGAACATGTTTGAATGTTGGGACAAAAATGACCCTATATAAAAAGTTTATGGATCTGAGAACATGCTTGTATTTCATCATAATAAATGATGCAATGACACACTGCATGCCATGGGCTTGTCCTTTTTCAATTTGGCTCAGAATATTTTTCATAAGTTTGTAATTAGAATGTCACCTCTAGAATTGCAAATGATTTTTTCAGGTGAATCACTTCATCATCAAATGTCTCCTTATATAACATGACTCCAATCCTTGAAAAGGCTAATGGAATGCTGAGTATCACTTTCAGAAAAGTTTCTGTAGATCCTAACTCATCAATGTCACCTTCATATTTGTATATTCTCTCTTCTTCTTCCTTCGTAGGCACCATTTTTGTAAGTGCTTCCAATTGCTGGGTACCCAAGCCACTACCTAACAATTGAATCAACAATATCTGAAACAAAATTTTAAATGTGCTATAAAAAAATAAAGAACCATTCTCCTCATTAAGTCTTGCCTAGTATCAAAGCATTGCAAACTTGTTCCGCTGTTGCATTCAAGGCTTTCATTATAATAGTGAAATTCTGCAATCTCTTGTGTTCAAGGACATGTTTGCTGGGAGACGAATTCTTTCTTTTTGATTCTTCATTTTTCACTGAGCAGTGCATATTGTACCCGAAAAGCGATTCAATTATTTTCTCATCCAATCTACAAGAAATTTACAAAAGAAAAAACATTCAAAGTTGCATATATTTGTTCAGGTAAACATGAGAGTGTAAATAATATCACATCAAAAGTGAAAATAAGTTTCTAATTTACTAACTTCAGACTCTTATAACGTAGTATTAGACCCATTTTCTTGTGGGATCAAGTTGTGTGTGGTTTGTGGCTCCCATTGGTCTTGGTATTGGTAGCTTTTACTATGAACGAGCAATGTTCAAGAGCAGGTGGCTAACTCTCATCTAAACATCACATAATTGAGTAGGTTCTTGATGTATGAGATTTTATTAGCTTAAAATGCTTCTGTTACAGGGAGATTGAAGGCCCATGTGGTGGGCAACTTCTATCAATATAATGCAATATTCAAAAACAGATAATTGACTCTCATGCAGGCATCACATGATTGAGTTTTTGATACTTAGACATTTTATGATCTTAAAAATCTTCCATTTGAAGTAGTGTGAAAGCTAATGTGGAAGACTCATAAAAGAGGAATATTGTTAGAGTAAACATGAAATTAGAATAAACCAATGTCAAAAGCAAGAGATTATAAAGATTAAGTTCCTAATGTATTGGTAATGGTGCTTAACAATTAGCTTAAACCATTGGGTTAATAGGTGCCAATCTACTAGTATATTAAGCATATTTAGATCCTCAGTATCCACCATCCTTACAATATTTTATAACATTCCCATAATATGAAAAAGTTTTTAAAGATAAGATATGGGTTCAGATAGCTACTTACACAAAAGAGCTTGATCTGATCTTGTCCCACACCATAGAACGGTCAGGGGCAGCTCTTACTTTGTCCCAGTGAAGTGGTTTCAGCTTTGGAAGTGGATTGCCATCTTTATCAACTGCTGAGCTTTGCTGCTGTTGGAACGGAGGAGGGGGAGCAGGCTTACCGATGTTGCTACTCCTTTGAAATGATGGCGGCAGTGGCCGTGGTGGCGGTGGTGGAGGTTTTGGAATGCTTCCATTACAATTTGATGGGTTTGGTATCTGTTGCCCTTTGATGCTTTGTACAGTTTGAAGTTGTTTTGCCGAGTTCATTATATCAACCGTTATAGGCATTGATGATGCAAGATCTGCTCTTATAGCTTGATTTCTTGATTCAGAGGGTATTTTAGCAATTAGATTTGAGCTTTCAGTATCTTTGGAAAAAGGCCAACTTCCTGCTGGTACCATTTGAGGATTTGAAGAAGATTGAGAAGTAAGAAGAGGCAACATGTTATCCTCATTGTTAAGCGTGTTTGAGAACTGAGATGGTTTACTCTCTAAGCTTTCTGGAACAAGAGGATGAAGTGAAGCTTTTCTTATATTGAAAGGAATTAAATTGGTAGAACTTACTGGTTTCTCTATGCTTTTAGTTGAGAATACATTCAGTTTTGAGGAAGTAAGAAGATGCAAATTACCATTTGCTAGTGAACAATCTAAGCTTGGCTCAACGAGGCTACACTTCGATTCGATCGAGCAATGAGAACAACATATAGAATGAAATGAGTCACTCCCATCAGAAGATAAGGAGTCAATATGATTTGTAGCTTCCTCTAAATGGTTCTCAGAATCCAAAAATGAGTGGAGTGTCAACCCTTCACTTTGTAAGGAAGAAGTTACATTCTTTTCAACTGACATCACACTCTTCAATTCAGAAGACAGCTTGTGATCTGAACCACTCTCAAGAAATGGTGCTAAGGAGTCAAAGTAAAACATATCTGGCTCAGGATCAAAACTCACCTTGTTAGAAATATTGCAATGACCAGCATTTCTTCGACGTCTTCTATAAACTAGCACTGCCACTGCCATGACCCCAAAGATAGCTAAGGTTGCTAAGATAGACACAGAGATTGCTACAATCATCTGTGAATGCTTTCTCTGCACTGATAAATGTTCTTCTGTTCCATGAACAACAGGGGGTTTCCTTGGATTCTTTGATGGTGCTATGTGATAGATGTGGAGCTTGTGGAGTGATGGAAGAGGAGATAGGATCTCAGCTACTTCTTCTATTGGTGCTTGAGCTGGGGATAACTGCGAAGCTCTTATGTGTTGGCTTGCAGAGCTTGAACCATGCAGACCAAAGAGCATCCTAAGCTTTGTAAGCATGGCTATATTTGGCTCTCCTCCGTCCACATTGTCTTTCCCTGAAACCTTCTCAATCTCAGCTTCCACTTCACCACTTGGAGATGCAAGAAGCTGTAAGCTCAGTAAGAGGACTATGGAGAAGACAAGAATGAGAAAGAGGGAGCTATGAGAAGATGACTTCATATCTAGATTTGATCATTCGGCAATCTTCTATCTCACTAAGATTAGACAAAGTAGACAAAGAAGAGCGAGGAGAAGAGCAAGGGATAGGCCATGAAAGATCAACGTAAGATTTGATGAGTTTTTTTCACCAAAGTTGGGTGAGAGTAGAGATGAGAAGCAGAGTAAAAGGCTTTAATGCTACTCCAAGGAATCCCTGACTTATGGCAGTTGAGAGAAGTAATGGCCTTTGCTTGTTTTGTCCCCCTCAACCCTCCACGAGGAGAAGAGAGACCTTTCTTCTAAAGAACTGTTTGGTATTTTTTCAGTTACTGCCATTGTTGGTTGGAATATCACCAAATTTGCTGAATTTTTTAACTTCTTTGTTCAAAATGTTCCTTTTGTTCTTCCTTAGAGAAATCATTAGATTAGCATATAACTCATGATTCTATTATATACTAGAACTTATTTTTCTAATATTACTCTAGATTTTTAAGCATTATACTTCGTGTTATAATATTCAGTATGAAATAATATGGAATAATAGAAATGAAAACTACGGCTTCGTTTGGGATGATTTTTTTTCTGCTTCTTAAAGCAGCTTTCTAGTACAAAAATTTTAATTTTTGGACTAGAAAACTGCTTCAAGAAGTAGTAAAAAAATGGTCCCAAACGAAGCCTAAATTACGAAATCACTCAACAGTACATACCATATCAACATTTTTTTTTTTTTTTTTTTTTTTAATTTTTTTATTTTTTTTAAGAGGGTTAGCCGGGCAAGCCAACCCTATAAGATCCATAAATTATGTCGGCCATATGTCTTGATAACCATACAGCGCCCATCAATTAAAAGATGTGCGTGACATACATAGCCAACCGACCCTTTTTACATACCATATCAACATTAAGGCTTTGTTTGGGACGGCTTTTTTATAGTTTTGTAACGCTATTTTTTAGTTAAAAAATCTCTTAAAAGTAGGAAACAAAACAGGATAAACATAGTGGTATTTTACCCCAAACGAAGCCTAAATGCTCGGTGTTAACTTAAGAAATTAATTATTTGGTTAGTGTTGTTAATGCCTATTATTTATCATTCTCGAAAAATATAAAATAGGGATTTACATATATAATATAATTTCTATGTATTTATATATCTAACATCTAAGTATTTATATATATATATTTAGATGACATCATAGTACTATTTAAATGATATCTAAACAGATACATGAAAAAAATAATATTTTATTTTAAATAATATAATATTAATGATATTTTTTATATCATTTAAAAATTATGATGTTATATAACTAAATATAAAAAAAATTATGCATTAGTCATGTGATAAATTTGCAAAACACTTTAAAAATATATAATAAAGATCAATAAGGCTTTATTTGAGATAACTTTCTTACTGCTTTCTAAAGTACCTTTTTAGTAAAAAAATTTATTGAAAGCAACAAAAAAATAGTAGTCAAAGTTTGTCTCAAATGAAGCATTAGACTTTGTTAGGGACAAAACTTTTCAATGTAGCGTTTTAGCACAAAAATTTCAGTTCAATAAGTTTTTGTATTAAAAAACTGTTTTAAAAAATCTAAAAAAGTTGTTCCTAATGAAGACTATGGCTACATTTCTAATAGCTTTATTATTACTTTTTAAAATAATTTTTTAGTTAAAAAAGTTTTTTGAATTAGAAATTTTTGAACTAAAAAGTCACTTTATAAAGAAGTAACGAAGCTTAAGTCCCAATGAGCTTAACTTATCGATCTAATAATCTTTCATTTTCCTAATATTTTCTTAAGAAAATTTCTTCTGTAGAATTTGAGAAAATTAAAATTTCATGAATAGGAAGATTTCTTAAATGCCACCACCAAATCTTGCAGAAAGGTTGGACACAAATCTAGGAAATACATGTGAAGAAGATACATGTGAAGAAGACGTATTTGTTTTACGTCAGTTGCTTCCCTCTCAAGAGGTTAAAAAATAGTGTTTGGCTTCCTACCAAACATCAATGATGAGAGAGAGAGAGAGAGAAATATTAAAGGAGATTTACTAGTTAGTGATTGAAGAGATCATGAGTCCATGCAGAAGGCAGTAAAGATTTAGAGTTTCTTAGTTTAATCTGGCATAATTATTTTGATATCATATTTTGTTATATTATATGTGATAAAATTATCATATTTTTATATGAAATTATATGATAAATGCATGTACAAAATTAAGATTTTTAAGCAAGCACTTTGTTCATAACAAAATAAAAAATTTATACATATTTTTAATCAAGCAGAAAGCAGCTAATTACATAAAATGAAGCCTTGATTGAGTTTGCTCGTTTGGTAGCTAATGCTTGACATTTTGATAGAAATTTTCTCACTTCAGTTGATCTACATCTACTCGAGGCAATGGTTACTTAGCTGCTCCACCTAAACCTCATTTAATGAGAAAGAAGAAAAGTAATGGGTTGAAAGTGATGGATGAAGTTGACTTGCAGTATAATCAAATTAACAAAAGTAAGAAAATACAGCTCACCATGGTATATTATAGTCGTGTGACACGACTTGAAAGTCCGATCTGATTCGGATACGAAAATTTTGGGTTTGGATCAACCTGAATCCGAACTGGATCGGGTTCGGGTTAGGATTTTCGTCCCATTTCAAAAAGAGGGTCGGGTTTGGGTTGACTTGAAAATCCGGGAATGACCCGGAATGACCCGGAGTGACCTGATTTTGACACATATACTCTATTAGTTGGGAGCTTTGTCTTCCTACCAAGAGATCTTCCGTATGTGATGTATGTATGAATTTATCTTAATTGACTTAAATGTCCCAAAAAAAGTAAGAGAAGTAATTGGTTGATACATTGAAAATTACTTGTTTTATTGATCTTTTAACAAAATGAATAAAATAGAATATAAATTATTATTTTAAACACATAAAATTTTATCTAATAAACCAAACCCCAACTAAAAATAAGTTCATATTTTACTTCTTATTGAAAACGAGGTATTGTTAGAATAATATTATTGTTTCATGCTAGAAAATTTATGGTTGCAGAATGAGAATTTCATATTGAAAGCTATTTTTTTCTTGTGTTTTCGTGTGAGAATAAAAATCTTTTTTTGGGCAATAGAGTTCATCAAGCTTGAGATCATCAAATCTCTCCATCTCGATAAAAAAGTAAGTGAATATAAATACAAAGAATATAAGATAAGAAAAATAATAAAAATAGAAGAACCTTGAAATGAATCCAAATGATAAACATTTATAAGAATTTTTGTAAATGTTGATGTGTGCATGAGAAGAAATACTTAAATTCATGTAATCAATCATAATAAATGTTCCAACTTATCATGGTTGAGTTGAGCTCTACAAATTTTATTTTCTTTCTTTGTCTCTCTTTGTTATCTTCAAAGAGATAAGAGAATTTTGGAACTTGTGTATAATTGTATTCATATGGGTCAAGCTAGTCAAGTTGATTATATTAAGTTATATTGCTAACATGAATCACTTTTATTAAAAGCTCTAAGTTGCCCAAAAAAGCATTCCATTAAAGTTGCCTATTAGCTTGCCCTTAAGCATGTTAAAGTTGCCCAAAACCTAAAATCATCCAAAGGAAGAGTATTGACCAAGTGAATACTCTAAAGAATTCGCTAAGGGAAAATATTTTTTAAAAACTATCTTAATTTTGTTTCCTCAAAGATAGCTATCCACTATCGTAGATTGATATGCTTAGTCAATACTATTGTAGGCTATCTTATGATGAGCTCTCTACATGTGCTCTTAGGATATCACCAAATTAAATTGTACCTAGTAGATTTTGAGAAGACATCCTTCATCATAGATGATGGGTCAGATTGATATAGAATAATGACTTTTGGTTTAATAATATAGGTGTGCGATATCGAAGGATGATAGATTTTCGAGATTAGAAGAGGTGAAATGTTAAAGTTTATATAAATGATCTCTTGTCTAAAATCAAAACTCTAAATTAAGTAGCATATTCATGATCACAAAAAACTGTTTCTATTTTAGAAAGTATAATATAAAGCTGAACCTTTGTGAGGTGTACTGTTACAACTAGATCAAGTAAGTTCTTCAACTTCATATTAACAATAGAATGTATCAAAATGAAACCGGAAGAGATAAAATATACTTTTAAAATGTACTCTCCTCAAAATTCAAAGGAGTTGTAGAGACTAACAAGGTGAATTTATGGGCTTAGTTTATTCACCTCAAAGTCAAACGATAAGTACTTATCATTCTTTAATGTTCTTAGAACTGCCAAGTATTTTGCCTAGATCAAAAAATCTAAACTCTTGTTTCAACAATTGAGCTTTCTCCTTTCTTCTTTACATCAACTTCAAAGTCTAAAGTAGTAGAGGGACTTGTTCATGCATCTCATAGTCAGTGAAGAATTAGTTAGGTTAGTCTTTTTTCACTAAGAGGAGAAGAAATAATGCATGGTCAATTTGCTATGTGAGTGAAATTTGACAAGAGGCCAAGCTATGCTATCCGATCATTAGAAGCTTGCATGGACTTTAATCATTTCTCCATGGAGACTTTATCATTATTTTCAGCGCATTCAATTCATGTTGTTACAAATCATCCATTGAATCAACCCTGACAATGTTGGGCCACTAAAGGTGACTACTCAAATAGCTTGTGGAACTTAATGAGTTATAAATTTCTTATGCCCCAAGATTTACCAATAGGGAATATGCACTTGGGAATTTGTATAGTCAACGTTGAAGAAGAGGTGATCGTAAATAAGACCTATTATATATAAAGTCTGTATATTGATGGCGTCTCTGGTGTAGGAGTTAGCATTTGGAGTTATTTTAAGGAGTCCAACAAGAATGGTGCTTTTCTACACGATCAAAATGAATTGTCAAATTACTAACAATCAAGTCAAGTATTTGATTTTGTTCGTAGGCTTGAGATTTGTAGGAGTGGGTGTGAAACCCTTGTCAACACATTAAGTCTCGCAAGTTGTAAAAAATTAGAAAAATGCATAATATAAAGCAAGAGAAAAAATAATTGAAAAATATCTATTTAAAAATTAAGATCAAGAGATTTAAATACTTCAAAATTGAGCATATTACAATAGAACATAATCAATTTATTGACCTGGTTTCTAATATTGAAGATCTTAATGAAGAACCCATCTTAGAGCTTACTTGCCATAAAATTGAAGTAGCATAAATGATAGTAGTTGACCAACCATCAAGGCTAAGTTGGATGGATCCTTTTATAGAAATCTTAAAATCGGGTACATACTTGATGAGTGTGAAGGATCCTTGATATCTCAAAATCAAAGAGGCTTAGTATCTATTCACTTATGGCCATTTATTCAAAAGCTAGAGACTGCCATCTATTTGAGATATGTAAAGGAATTTGAATTCATCAAGGATCCTTAATGGTTCCTTCACCCAGGCAAGTTTGATAACTACTATGGAGATAGAACTTTGACCATCCTTACTTTTTTGAGTCATCAAAGAATCTGAAATCCTTATTCTCAATATAGTTGGGTGTAATTCACAAAGATTAATTTTGAATTCAACATATTTGCAAGGAACAAGCTAATAAAAGCTGACAATAGTAATTTATTGGAAAATATTATTTATTAATTTGCCTTTATTTTCAATCCAAAAAAAAAAAGTAGAGAAAATAATCATTTTGTATAGTTTCAATATAAATCAGAATATTTTTTGAAAAATAATCTTTTGAACAAGATATAAAAAGAAGATTTCTAATTTTTGAAATCGATAAAATAATATTAGTTCTCAAAAATCATAATATGCTACAATAAAAGTCATTGTTTTAATTTAAATAGGTTTTAGATTCTTTTTAAACTTAAAATGATTATCATAGCTTTAGCATTAGAAGATATTTATAAACTCAAGTCCGAATTTTTCGTTTGTTGTCTCATCTTGAATGTTGGAATACATTAAGCTAGTTCTGTTTATTACTCATTATCGGAGTTAAGAGGAGCTATAAGATCAAAATGAAAAATACAAATAACATAAATATTTGCCACGAGTGGTCTCCATTTAATTTGGGGGCGAGAGAAGAGCGAAAGGGAAAACGAAAGCCTGCTCGAGGTCGTGAGTTGCGAGAGAGGAGCAAAGGGGAAAATGAAGTAGGCCGTTTGGGTCGAGGGAAAGCAAACTATTTGGGGGCGGTCTCCATTTGGGCTTGTGCACGCGGAAGAGAAACCCTGCTCGAGGTCGCGAGTAACGAGAGAGGAGCGAAGGAAAAAAGAAGCATGCTCCACTGGTGGAGGAGAAAACGAATGAGAGAAGGGGAAAACGAAGCAGTGACCAAGGAACCGAACAAAAAAAAAAGGGTTTTTGTATAATTATATATATAACTTGATAAGCACAAATGATAAGTGATTTTACCTATAGAGCATTCGGCCCATATATCCATGTGATATGCTCTATTACAATTGTACTACATATCTTCAATCTCTAACTAATTATGTAACAATAGTATGATGGTATATGCTATATATTAAGAGTTACTGTACACAAGCACTTTTCCAAAAAAAAAAAAAAAATGTACACGAGCAATAGAATGAAAATCTGATAATTGATTACCACTTAGAACTCTTTATTATTGCTTTCCTTTTTATTTAGGGTGGGGGGGGGGGGGGGGGGGGGGGGGGGGGGGGGGGGGGGGGGGTGGGGGGGGTAGAGTGGTGATGAAGAAGTCTTGGATGTCTTCTAGTCTTTAGATAACATTAGTTAGAGTTTCTAATGCCAATATAAATTCATATTCAAGGAGGCTATTATGTAGGACAGATGTGGACAAGAGCATGCAAGTATCATTCTATTTCAAGTGATGATCAACAACAACATCATTTAAGAAGGCTATTGTCATGATAAGATAATCATGAACATGAAAAACAATCACTTTATATTTAAATGACGAAGATTTATATAATGCATATAATACAATTTTGTAGGAGATATAATAATCCTAGACTAAAATGTGCATCATCTAATCATTTGATGGAGATGTTCAATGCGATTGTAGCCCTTATGTGTAGAACATTTCTTGTGGCAATCATAGTGAAAGGATAATTATGAATGGGAGCAAATATTATCCACCCTTTAAGAATGCATCAAAATCCAAGGTCAAAATGCTAAAAGGTAGTGTCTGTTTGTAGATATTTGCATGATGATCATTTGAAAGATTCATAAGATGTTGGAAACTATTGTTTGATCTATGAATGTTAAATGAGAATTTTCTTCATAGCTTTTAATAATTGTTAAAATTTGTCAAATAAATTAAAGGAAGCTTTATTTGTAAATCTTATAATGGATATTTTAGCCCTACGTAAAAAAAATAATTTCATAATTATCATCAACAAATAGAGGCCTTTTATGATCAAATTAAGATTTAAAAAGATTAATCCTACTTGACCATTTTTGTCCGACCAAATTCAAAATGAGCTTGGTTGCTAATATGATGATGATGTGGCAACAACCATTGATGCTACCTTAGCTAAAATATGTAAATATACAATTTAGCAATCAATACTCTAAAGAGAACATTAGTGGTAACTTGTTAAAATTTTAATGGGTTAATTTTAGGGAATAAATCTAAAAAAAATTACTTCATAAACACACACGACAAAAACATGTGACAATGTCTCACAATTTTTATATTTACAAACTCTTTTGCTTTAAACTCACAAAATTGTTTAAAGATGTTACATAAATCTAATGGATTACACTCACTAATACAAGCTAATGCAATCAAAGATCATCAAAAAGTTCATGGTGAAAGCAAATCGACTAATCGAACCCTAATCACAACTGATTAACACATAGGTAAAGGGCGACAACCTGCCGGTCGATCCATTCCCATTTGAGCTCAATCTTAACCATTTTTTGTCCATTCTAACTCTAGTTTAATTGATTCACATTCACAAAATCTTTTTATAAACTTGACACATCATTATGAGCATATTTGGCATATTATGTATTGTTCAATTTTTCTAACTAGCAAAAATTTGAATTCTTTGCAATTAAATTTGTGCTTGATCACATAGAAAGTTTATTATTCCATCACTAATATACATATACTACATCTAATCTATATAAAACAGCCATTTTTCTACTTTTATTTTAACAATTTGTGAATTTTGTCGCTAAAATAGAAATGTTTTTTTTTTATAAATTTATGCTTAAATTGGGACAATTTCCTTACTATTTTAAAACAACTTTTTACTACAAAATTTCTCGAAAACAGCAAAAAAATAATAACCAAAAAATATTTTCAAACGAAGCCTTGGGACGGCTTTCTAATACTACATATTATGAATACTTATACATCATAATTCACCAATCACACCTTTCTATTGGACATCAAGATGCTATTCTTCGTAAGTCATTGAGCTCTAGGCTCTCACGAGAGGGCGCCCTTCCTTGTTGGTCTGAGTTCTACGAAGATTGTGCCCTCAGCGTAAGATAAGGGCTCTTTGTTTTCACCATTCAATTCATTCATTCTCAAAATTTCTAAATGCTTCCGACTGCTACTCTTCAATGAATTCCCACAAGATACGATTGATCTATTGCCGAGGAAGATTCTCACTCAAAGAAGCTCCAACAAAGACCGGGTTTTGATCTTTATTAGACAGTTATTTTGGAGTTAATCTCATTGCATGCATGAAGGAAGACAGAGATTGAGCGAAAGAGCAAATGAAGGATATCATAGGTAATGAATGATAGAGTCCAAGGCTTTGCTTTGGACGGCTTTCTTATTGCTTCTTAAAATAGCTTTTTAGTTAAAAAAAATTTATTTTTTTAACTAGAAAGCTGGTTTAAGAAGCAGTAAGAAAGTTGTCCCAAACGAAGCCTAAGAGTAAATGTGCAAATTAGTAAAATAGTGAAATGAAGACAATTAAATCATACACAAAACTGATCATCCATTGAGAAATGCAGCAAAATAAACTTACATAAAGCAAATTTCCAGCAGTCCTGCTATGAATCTAAGTCACCATCCAAACAGAGAAGATAAGCTACCAATCCCAACACAGGAATGTATCTTAAAACACTCACTAACTCTCTATCACTTATCTTCACATTTTGAAGGTTGTCACCAATCAACCATGGCTGGAATATGGCATAGAGGAAGATATCCCATATAAAAGCATAAGCAAGCCGTTCTGTTTGGATGTAGAGCTCCAGAAACTGCCATCGACTGGCAAAATCGCCGAAGCCACTATCGGCACGGCCGAAGAGAGCCCAAATCACAGAAACAAAGCACACAATGCCTCCAATTAAGCCCACAGGTCCTGCACCATTCGCCATTAACAAGCCTAGTTGTGATTGCTTTGGAGGTGGTTGATCTGCAACGCTGCTCATGTTGTTGAGTCGGATAGCCATGTAAGGTATTAGAAAAGCTGTAAGACATTACAGGAAGAAACGAAACCATTAGTGAGGAGTATTAAAGAATGATGATGCGAAGGAGAATGTTAAATTGTTGGAAGGGAAGAGCTTACTGTTTGTGAGAAACATCTGAAATCCCCATAAGAGGTCAAGAGATCCTTTAAATCTTCCTCGACGACAGTCGGTGAAGAGAAGCGGAGCGAAGAGGAAAGTCCATCCAATTACAAAATTAAACAGGCCTTCAGCCACCTAGCTAATGTAATAGTAGAGGAATAGCTGATTTAGATGAAGGAAAAGGTGAAAATTAAATTGTAAATATTACTAATTCCCTTACAGGGTGAAGCACTGGTGCTTGAATCACATGAAGGCCAACTGCTCTGCCAAGAAATGCAGCAAATGCATCAGCAAAGAGCTATAATTGATAGTAATCTAAAAGATGACAAAAGAAGATTCTGAAATATGAAAGCACTTAAGAGAAAAATCAAAAGATATATATTCCATTGCTTCTAAATAGTCCATTAACTTACCCAAATTTGCTAAGGGCAAAACAAAGAAGAAATTCAGTGACAGACCGACAAGATCATTGACTGTATTTGAATTAATAGCCCACACGGGATCAC
Source organism: Dendrobium officinale (assembly GCA_019514585.1). Taxonomy (NCBI): domain Eukaryota; kingdom Viridiplantae; phylum Streptophyta; class Magnoliopsida; order Asparagales; family Orchidaceae; genus Dendrobium; species Dendrobium officinale. The sequence continues at coordinate 63,041,319 of CM033688.1, read as the reverse complement.
CCTGAAAACCAAGTATCAGATTCAGAATTAGTAAAATCTTTAAATTTAGGTTTCATTTGGGACAACTTTTTTGTAGTTTTCTAAAACAACTTTCTAGTAAAAAAAAAAACATTATTAAAAAAAATATACTAAAAAGCTGCTTTAAAAAATAGTAAAAAAACTATCACAAACAAAATATTACTGACCTGAAAATGCAATACTAGGGTACATTGTAAATGAAAATAATGATATTATCGACACATTGACACATTCATGTAAAACCTCCCTGTAAAAGCAAATATGTTGTATAGTTGCTTAAGAAGCTATATGTACATGAACTGAGATTTTGCTACAAGAAAATTGTAGCTTTTTGCCAACAATTGTTAAATTGAGCAAAAATGTTTGAATTTCCTTCATTCAGCATTGGAGCTGACATGTACCAGCTTGACTAATCATTCATTGAAATATTATCTACTTTGTCCTCACAAATTACATCTTTATCCTGTTCATGTAACTTCCCAATGAGGCCACATATCCTAGTTGTGCTCCTTTACATTAGAGTTCCTTGATGTTACTCGAGCTACTATACAAAAATTCACCTAAACGTTCAAGAATTTTACTTCATTGCATTTAAGAGAAATTAAATCTCCCCAAGTTAAGGTAGTGATGCTCTTATAGATGGCCTTATTAAATAACCAATAAACATTACCTAGCATATAAAGTTATAGAGGTTAAAAACCCATTATTACTTGGACCGAGTTAATCAAATTACATAATTATAATGAACTGAGTTAAACCCATTGCCATTCATTAAACCAAATCGCTTATAGAAACATTCAGCAAGTCACCTTTTAGCTCAACAAGAAACTCTGACATTTATTATTTAAAGTCACAAGAGTAAAGTTCTATTCAGCAATAATCACACTGATTGAAGTCATAAAAGGTCATTCACCCAATGAAAAACTAATAAAATGAACTCTCCCAAGCATACCAAAGCTACTCGCAACTTGAAGTGAAATTGTCGACAATTTCGTTAGAAGCTTCATTTGCAAAGAACTCATCCCTTACTTTGACATTCACCATGGATTCTCTATGTAATTTGCTGTTAAGCTTTGATGATTGAAATCAATAAATAAGGAGTCAGATGATAGGTTTATGATACCAAGTTATATCTCCACATAAATTTGCATTTTCTAACAACTTAATGAAACCCTAGAGCTTCTCTTTCTAGGATCTCTTTCTCTCTTCTTTTTCAATCTAGCTATCTATGTTGGTTAATAAAGTTATGATGTCATTTATGGATAAATTTGAATCCAACATGCTCTACGATGAGTATGAATGATATATAGAAAAAGAAATGAAGTAATGAATCACTTGGATGAAAAGAAAAAAAAATGTATGCAAGAGGACCAACAAAATAATTGATTATGAGCAACCGGATCAAATGGAAGATCATTTGAGACAAATGTATGCAAGAGGAGCAACAAGATAATTTCTTATGAGCAACTAGATCAAATGGAAGATCATTTGAGAAAAATGAACCAAAGATCTCAAAACATTTTTGATAAAATATCTCTCCTATTTGACCTCTCCAAGAAAACAACACTATCAACTCATATCACCATTGGTTTCATATTCCTTCACCAACTTCTGTTGAAAGATCTTCATCTCATCGAATAGAAAATGAAGCATAACCTTTGCATCCCCATCAGCCCAATAAAGTCTTTACCTATAACATATGTTGAATCTACGTACAGTTGTATCTATTCTGACTCGACCTGATAAAAGTAACTCGTTAAATCTCTATGATTGAACCCTTTTGCATGTGTTTGGGAATGTTTTATATGCATATGTGTCTGAATCTGTCCTAAAGTAGGTCCTGGGGGTCTGTGTGCTCGATTTTAAAATATTAAAATTTTCTTCATAGGGCATTGCAGCGTCGCGGAGTTGAGCTCTCTGTTTTAGCCAAAATAGATTGTGCGTTGCGATGCTAGTGGCGGCGCTGCAACGCTGTGCTCCAATAAGGGGAGTGCTGCGGCGCGCAGGTTTGGGCACCACAACATCAGGCATAAAGTTATATTTAGAATATCATTTTCCATTATTCCAAATCCATTTCTCATTTGGGTAGATGACAAGAGAGAGGATATTTCTAGAGAGAAAATTAGGGTTTGGGCAACTCCGGTCCACTTGCTACTGCCGACAACCCAGTTCTGAAAGTTGTCCGACTCAAGGTATGTTATATTTTGTTTCTCTCAGTTTTTAAAATTATGAGAATTTTGAGATTTTCTAGATTTAAATTATAATTCCAATAGAACAAATGAGAATAACTATATACCGCTAAAACTTTTACCTTGTAATTTTATGTATGTTATAGAGAATATTATTCAAAATATTTAAATATTTTTCTAAAAAATTTTCACCAGATAGTTTGAAAAGTACATTATTTTATTTATTTATAAAATAATTCTGGTCCCAAAAAATAATATTGCAGTACAATTAAAGCTTCAAAATAATATTTTGAACAATCCCACGTAATCTTCTGAAATGTTGCATTTCTACTCATTTGTTGAAATTGTAATATATTGATATAGCACACTGTGAATTCCTGCAAGCTATTTATTTATATTTCATGTATTGCAATGCAATGATATATATGCTTATCTGCTTGAATATGTGATTATGAGGAGATATGATATGTGGGAAAAGCTCTATTCTGGTGTTAAATGCACATCTGTTCTGATGCTAAATACACAGGAAGTCATAAGGGCCAAAATATTTAAGCATATGATATGTGTTGAGCATTGGGAGTCATAAGAGCCTGATATGCTAACATGTGAGTCAGACCTGTTTCTGATGGAAGGTATAAGGGCCTGAGAAAAATCTATCTTTTTTGCTCTAACATATGAAGTGCATTTTTATTTACTTATAGTGCACAATATATTTTATTTCAGATATTTGCAATCAATATTATGCTTAGTCAATACATTTTTATGAACTGCTTTTATATTCAGTTAAATACATAATAAATAAATTGTTTGAAAATTTAGATGGATGGGCGTGACCTATTGAACTATATTGGCTCAAACCCATTTTGCTTTTTTATTTCGGGTAAGGGAAAAGGGAAAGAGCCAGTTGAGTAGATAAACATTCATAATTTGATTTAGGCATTTCCCCAATTTTTATATAGTCATGGCTATTTGTTTTCTTTCTCTGTTTTGGATCATATACTTATTGTAAACATTGTAAATACATTTTGATGAAATTAAAAGAAATTTGTGGATGAGTTTATTTTATTCTATTTAGTGAGGTAAATTAGAAGCTCTGTTGTTTGTATAAAATAATAGAAGAATTCTGATTAGTCCCCTAGAACTTAGATCTTGGGCTTGATCTGCCCGAATTCAATATGGTATGACCTATTTGTCAATGGGTCTGATAGGAAATAGTGGTGGAAACAAAAAATAATTGTTGAAATCACAGTGTGGGGTTGTGACAGTCCCTTTTGGTATCAGAATAGTGGTTTTGAGGGAAACATATTGTAAAATGGAGTTATAGGAATTAATATATAGTCGAGTGAGGTAGTTCTAGATAATGCATATGCATTCATTTCCACTTACTTTCATGTGCATGATTGTTTAATTGTGTGCCCCCTATGATTTTCTGATGGATTCCATATATGTCTAATAGACAAAGTGCTAGTCAAACAACACAAGTGCAGAGTACCACTCCATTGTCAATTTTGATTCTATTTCATAGTTTGCCAGTCTGATTGCTCAACTGATGGGTGAGGCTCAGAGCAGGATTTCCTTTGTTAGATTTGACGATGTTAACATATACTTATAGAAATTCCTCAAATTGAAGCCTCTTAGATTTGAATGCGCTATTGAGCCTAAAGTAGCAAAAGACTGGTTGATAAGGCTGGAGAAGATTTTTGATAGGATGAAGTATCCTCCTAAGAGGAATGTACTGTTAGCTATTTTTTTGCTAGATGGTAAAGCTAAATGCATGTGGCTGAGCCAGTATAAAGAGAAATTTCAGGGGAGGTTGAATCCCTGATTAGTTGGGATAAATTTATTGATGTTTTTTTTACCATGGTTTGTACCTCTGTCTATATGGCAGCAAATGTCGGCTTTTCTAAGGTTGTTTCAAGGGAATAGGACAATCATGCAATATAAGACAGTTTACTGCTCTCGTTAGATATGCTTCGTAGTTGATTAATACTACTGCGGAGAAGAGCTGTAGATTTCTAAGGGCTCCATGATAGCCTAAGGCAACCATTAGTTATATTTCATATTACTGATTTTTTCAGAATTGGTGAAAAGAGTCTATTTGATAGAGAATAATTTGTTGGCTACTCATCAGCGATGAGCTGCTAGTAGGAAGAGATTTGGTGGCAAGAATTCAGGTAGTAGCGAATTTTTTAGGAAGAGGAGAAGGTTTGGACCTACAGATTCCAGGAGAGTTGGTCAATCTGGAATAGTCCTAGGTGGTGGCGGTATGGTCAGTTTCGATAGTTCTGTTAGTGAGACACTTATGTGATAAAGTTGTGGTAGGAGGCATTTTGGTTAGTTCTAGAGGCTAACGGGGTAGTGTTTTCAATGTGGTCAGCTTAGACACATGGTAGCTGAGTGTCTGCAGGTATTACAAGATCAACATTCTGAGTCCAAGTTTGAGATTTTTGTTAAATCAATTGGGAGGTCGGGACAATTCTGCCTGGTGTGTTTGCTGAGGGATCATCCAACCTAGGTTGTGCTTTGGTTTTGTGGTAGGCTCTATAGTAGGGAGGTCGTCTTGAAGTAGACATAGAGAGTTTGGTAGTCCTGTTACTCCGGCTCCAGTTCAGGCACGTGTATATAACTTGGCTCAGCATAATATTAGAGATGCTTCGGATGTGGTTACAAGTACAGTCTATGTTTCTGATATGCTTTGTCGTATTTTATTTGATTCTGAATCCAGTCACTCGTTTATTTTTTAGATGTATTTTGATTTACTGCACTTTCTTTCTATGTTATTGCCTTTTTCGTTGTCTGTTGTTTTACCGAATTGGAATGGTATGTTTATTAGTAAAGCTTGTTTTGTGATATTAAGTGAAAATCTAGTTTGATTTTATTATATATATATATATATATATATATATATATATATATGAATTTGATATTATTCTAGGTGGTTGAGTCAATATGAGACTCGAGTTAATTGTTTTAAAAAGAGAGTTACATTATTTTTGGATAGCGAGAGCTATTTATTTCAGGGAGTTAAAGTGTTATGTCATATCTAATCACTGCTGTTTGGGTGGATAACTTATGGAGAAAAGGTTATAGTGTATTTCTAGCAATAGTTCGGGATTGGAGCTTAAACTCTGAATCTTTGCCTGATGTCCAAGTAGTAAAGGAGTTTCGTGATGTCTTCCCAAAGGAGTAAGTGAGTTTGCCACCTAAACGAGAGATTGAGTTTGTATTGGTATATTTTTGGGTTCTACATCAATATCCAAGGTTCCATATAGGATAACAGTTAGGGAGCTTCAGAAGTTGAAGGTACAGCTTCAATAGCTAGCTGAAAAAGGTTTTGTCCATCCAAATGTGTCTCCGTGAGGAGCACATATTTTGTTTGTGAAGAATAATAACAGTACGATGCACATGTGTACCGATTACAGGGAACTAAACAATGTCATAATTGAGAACAAAAATATCATCTGCCTAGGACTAATGATTTATTTGACTAGCTTATAAGATCTTCTGTGTTTTCCAAAATCGATATGAGATATGGATACTATCAGGTGAAAGTGAGATCGATAGATGTGATGAAGACAACTTTCAGTACTTGATAGAGGCATTATGAGTTCTTAGTCATGCCTTTTGGATAACTAATACGCATGCAATTTTCATGGATATGATGAACAAGATATTCAGAGAATATCTGATCAATTTGTTATTGTCTTTATAGAGAATATTCTGATTTACTCAGCTTCTGAGAAGGAACATTTGGTGAAACAGACTCAAAAGTCGGTGGTTTTTATCTGAACGTCTAATTGTGAGGAGATTTTTCGGAGGTTGAAAGATTATTTGGCATGTGCACCGACTCTGACTATTCTATCAGGTACGGAGGGATTTCAAATTTTCGGTGGTGCTTCAATGAAGGGATTATGATGTATTTTGATGCAGGATAGAAAGATTATAGCATATGCTTCCAGACAATTGAAGTTCTATGAGAGGAACTATTAGACATATGATTTAGAATTTGCTTCTATTATGTTCGCATTAAAGATCTGGAGGCACTACTTGTTTAGAGTCAAGCATGAGATATACACTGATCAAATAATCTGAAGTATATTTTCACTCAAAATGATTTAAATCTGAGACAGAAGAGGTGACTTGGTTGATTAAAAATTATGATCTGACTATTCAGTATTTGCTAGGTAAAGCGAATATGGTGGTAAATAAATTTTCTAGGATATCTAGTCTTTCGCTTAGCTTTGATAAACACTTAATTCGGGATATGAAAAAACTACAATCGGAAGTGATTGTTCTGGTTGACTGGGATTCTAATTTTCTGACATAGATGATTATTCAACTATTTATGCAAGAAATGATTCAAGAAACTCAAAAGTTAGATATAGAGTATCCAAAATTTACTGATCAAATCAAACCTAGTAAGAAATCTAAACTACAATTATCTAATTCTTGAGTTATTCTTTGCAAGAACAGGATATGGGTTCCTAATTCTGGATATCTAAGAAGAGAAATTATGTACGAAATGCAGTATTCGGGTTATACTATTCATCCAGAAAGCAGTAAAATATATAATGATTTAAAAGGCATGATTTGGTATCCTGGATTAAAGAAGAACGCAATATATTTTATTTCAAAATATGAGGCTTATCAATTGATGAAAGCAAAGCATCAACAACTGAGAGTTTTTTTTTTTTTTTTGCAACTATTGTCGATTTCGGAATTGAAATGAGAGAAAATGATGATGGACTTTGCTATGGGATATCCCAAATTGAGGTAATGGCACGATGCTATCTGGGTTGTAGTAGATCGTCTGATGAAGTCTACACATTTCATTCTGATTCGACAATATGATTTAATAGATATATTGGCATGGGTTTATGTGCAAGTGATCATCTGACTATATGGAATATCTAAAATGATAGCTTCTGATAGAGATGTCAGGTTTACTTTCAAACTTTGGAAAGGTATTCAACAAGGTTTGAATACGAAACTACATTTTAGTACAACCTTTCATCTGTAGACTGATGGACAATATAAGAGGGCTATTTAGGTGTTAGAAGGCCTTCTAAGGTTATGTGATCTGGAGATCAAGTACCTCTGATTGAATTTTTCTATAATAATAGTTTTTAGTCAAGTATATGTATTGCCCAATATGAAATTTTGTATGGCAAGAAGTGCAGAAAACCTATGTCATAGATAGAGGTGGGTGAGAGGAGTCTGATTGGGATAACAATAGTCGATGATGCTACTAAAAAGATCTGTTTGATAAAAAATAGATTAAAAGTTGTGTAGGACAAATAGAAGCGTATTATAATACTAAGCATCGGACTGCAAAATTTTTGGTTGATGATTTTGTATATGTGAAAATTAGACAAATGAAGGACATCAGTAGGTTTGGAAAATAAGGAAAGTCGAGTCCAATGTATGTTGAACATTTTGAAATACCAAAAAAAAAGAAAAATCTCTTTACATGTTATAGTTTTCAGAGAAGAAAACTGATCTGCACAATGTGTTCCATGTGTCTTATCTAAGAAAGTGGGTATCTAATTCTGGAAATCAAACATCGGCCGATGAAGTTGAAATTCGTCCAAATTTGAGTTAAAGAGAAGAACCGAAAAGGATTCTGACGTACAACATTTGAAGGTTTGATGTTTTATGGATGTATGATAAAATGGGTCAAATTCAAAGAAATTTTTTGTGCCCAAAATTATGCTTACATTTTAAAAACTCTGGGTATTATATAAAAGGTGGACAGAGAGGACATAAAAGGGAGAGACAAAGATGGATCGATATTTTCTCCTTTTCCTTAAGGAAGAGATATATTATATCATTTTTAGCTTAAGCTCTATAACACAGAGCCCTCACTTCTATTATTCTTGTACATCTGACATAACAAAGATTTTATCTAAATCCACATTCTCTCCCCCTTTCTCTTGTATTCTGATTTCATCATATTGACCTTCAACCTCTTAGTCCATCGGTGGCCCTAAGCAAGGTCCGGTATCGTTCATCATTCATTGGACAATCCTTAAATAGAAAGATCTAATTTTGACACCAAACCCGAAAAAAAAAAAAACAAGAGAAATGAAGAAACTCATATAAACATCAAGAACATCATAGTTCGAAAGCGAAAAAAGAAAGGCACTTACAGGCGCGTACGGAAGGAGAAATAGCCAGAGAATGTAAGCAGTCTCTGCGGCCCAGAGCGAGGATTGCAGGGCTATCCTCGCCAACCGGTTTTCCTTCGGGTTAACTGCGTTGCCGCCATTGCCACGCTTCTGAGCTCCTAGTACAAATCCGCAACTACGAGTCGGCAAGGGAAAGCGCCGGAAGATACCCGGAAAGCGCTGGGTGGTGGATGAGACGACGACGTTTTTACGATTGAAAACAACTGCCTGCCTACCACGGTTGCCGTGCAGAGGAGGAGCCGACCATTGGGCATGAACGAGCACAGCTGAAGCCATTCTGGCTCGCGGTCTCTCTCTCTCTCTGGGGTACCCCGCCAATTCGTCGATTCCTATCCGATTGGGGTTCACCATTTTATGAAGTGCTGGGTTGAATTTTGTGACTCGTTAAATAAATGGGTTAACCGTGAATCAGCTTATGATACAAAATTGATCCATTTATTTTTTTTTAATTTATAGATTATAATTTTCTTATTTTTATCAAATATCATAAACTTTATAACTAATAAATTATAAAAAATTATTTTTTAAAAAATTAAAACAGGTTAATGTGTTGGGGTCTTATCATTTGAGTTGCTATTTAATTGGGTTCCGGTAGATATTTTACTTAATTAATATTACTTATTAAAAATAAAAATTTTAAATTTAAATGTTAATATAATCAAATTAAATTACAAATTAATAGTATTACTTTATATTTATTAACTAGTAATTTTCTCCTACCTTAATGTCCCAAAACTCTCCTCATCATACATAAAGTTGCAATAGGAGCTTAGCTAACTTAAAGGGGCAATAACGGGATTGACATTGTGTAAATGAAGGAGAAGAACAATTATTTTCTTTATCCCCTCTTCCCTTTCCATGTCTACTCTATTTCATTGATGAGAAGATGTTAACAAAAAGGGAGCGAGGAATTTATGCGATGGAAGATCACTATCAGATAAAGGCAACCCTCACCTTTCTCCCACATTTCTATTCACTAAATTATGTAAATCCATCAAACTCTCGAACTTAATAAATCTGTGATTTAAGGCAAATCAGAGGAAATACATGATTTAATATTTCGTAAGATTTAAAGTTGTCATTTTAATTGTTTGACTTGGTGGGATTTAGGTTAAATCCTTAATTCCTACTCAACATTTGGTACCAAATAGTCTCTTAGATTTATTTTAAGTTTTAGGTTAGTACAATAGAAATTATTTATATATTGCACTCATCTTAAAGTACATCCAAAACTCCTTGTTGCCCTTAAGGTCAAAGATTCTTGTTAGAACAACTCATCCAAACTTGCAATCATACTTGCTCAAATTCAACTTGACATGAGCTATACGTTATGTTGCTCCATATATATATATAATATTTATTGTATTTTATCATCATGATTTTATTAGTAACTTTTCAATCTTCTCTAAGCCTTAGATTAGTAGTTTCTCAAACATAACCTTGATTGTGTAGTTCAAGTATTTTAGCCACATTTTTTAGCTCAATACTCCATTTTTAAGGGTCTTGAACTTGTTGGAAAGATAAGTTAAAGTTCTATAAATCTTTAGTTCACATTTTTGGCCAAATCGTAATGTATCATAATAAAAAATTACTATCTTTTTAGGAGGGACATTTAGACTAATCTTATACTTTTATAAAAAAATATTTGCACATCATGTAACGATTTTTTTTTTGTTCTTAGCACCCAATATATTGGGTAGCCACCATCCACAAAAGAAATACTTCGAAATATTTTACTCATTTCTTGTGCAAGCTATATACTTTTATGTGTTCAGTATATATATATATATATATATATATATATATATATATATATATATATATATATATATATATATTTTGTGTTAAGACAATTCGATCAGGCTCTATGAGGAGGGTTGGTGATGCCCAAGTGGTGTGACACCATGACCAATCTATTTAGGAATTGAAATACCAAAAGTTTCACGTATATGTAATTCTAATACTTCTCAAGTTTTAATCACTTTTTTTTATTTAGTGTAGTCTCCTCTTTATTTGGTATAGTCTCCTCTTGCTTCTAGTTTTAGGTATATTTTCTTTATTTGGTATAGTTTTTGATATATTATTTTTAGATTTAGTAATTTTGTATATATATATATATATATATATATATATATATATATATATATATATATATATATATATATATATATATATATATATATATATGAGTTTTAATTTATTACTTGTTATATCATATTTATGTTTAAACATTATCAAGCACTTTATTTATTTTGTTGAAATATTTTATGTCAAGTCTAAGGAAATAATTTTATGTTATCCTAGTCCTCCTCATCGAGAGTCATGAGAATATGACTCACCTTATGTGTTTCTTGTGGATATATGTTTCATACCTTACATCTCTCTAATATTATTACGAGCGAAGTAAGTTATTAAATAAATTAGCATCTGCATGAGTCATGTCTAGTATCAGTTGGCATCAGAGCATGGCATATTAATAGGCATTTGCGTGCCACATCAATATTTTAGCATCTTTGGCATTCAAAATTGTCTAGTTTATTTTTTCCGGGCCAATTTTGTTTTGGATGTACATTGAAAATTAATTGGCTTAGGAAGACAAATGAGCTTATTGCCTTAGCTCAGTTTCAAAATCCAAATAATCCAACTTGGTCAATAATACACCTAAGCCAATTGACTTTGGAACGTTTCAAAATTACTCTGCATTCTCTTATTGGTTTGAAGCACGATGGAATATTATTAATCTAGTTGGCTCATAATGGCTAGATATATTAATTTCAATATTTTCCTTTATTATTTCTTTTTTATTCAAATTGTTTATATATAGGAATCATGCTTAGAATGCAAAAGAAAGAGAAAAAGAATAAGATTTTCTTTGAAATATTGCATTATGTATGACTACAAACTCAAGTAAGGTGTACCAAGCACATCTTAGAGACAACCAATAAGGGACAATTCCAACAAACTTTAAAGGCTATTCAACTAGGTTGGAAGCAATATATGATAGATTGACTAATTTAGAAGAGGGTAATCTTCATTAATCCTAATGCCTCGCAAACTTGAAAATACAACATGACCACAAGGACACCAAAAAACAACATCCCCTATCTCTAAGCCTAATTTTATACATATTGATGATAAGATTATTAGAGATATCAAAATTAAAGACCTAACTTTTTGAAGTCAAGATCCTAAAGTTTGCTTAGAATGAGAATCTAGTATGATCCAATATTTTAACTGATACAATCTGTGTGAGGAGAGGAAGAATTTATAAAGATGAAGCTCATGTCTAAAGTTCATCTCAAAACTCAATATCTAAGAAGTGGTTTAGAGAAATTTGGTACTTGGAGAAATTTGGAGACTCATTTGAGGGGAAAGTATGTATCATTGTAATATTATGGGTAACTGCTAGATCAATGGTAGAGGTTAATTCAAGGTCGAGAGTATTTATATGATATATATCTTGATTTAATGAGTACTTAATATATTGTGGAATATAGAAAGATGGTATTACTAAACTATCATAATTTAGAGCAATTTTGTGTGAGTATATTTAGAGAGTGTTATTCCTGAGAGAGGTTGATATATAGAGTTTTTCTATAGGATCATGAGAGATTCTGAGTATTTTCAAAGGCCTTCATTATTTCGTAGACCCAATTTTACATTTGTTATCTAATCAATATCACGAAACATCACTATAGGTGATTCCTCAAGTTCTATATCATCATGTAGTTCTACTTCCCATTTACATGCAGCCTTGAACCCAAGTGAGAAAGTACTCCTTAGTCCAACTCATGAACTATAAGAGGGACATAAGCTTAATTCTTCAAGTGCAAAGGATGAGTTCATATTACAACTGTCTGACTAAGTTAATGTACATTGAGGAAGAAGATATATATTCAAACTCTATTGATGGGGTTGATCCAAAAAGTTTAATTCCTAATTATGAGTTAAAAGCTTAATATTATGATGATGGTTATATAAATGACTCACAACACCATGTTTTTATATCCATTGTTAGACGCATCTTTGCATAGCCTAAAGTGAGTGAAGATTGGAGGTATATCATAATATTTCACATGTTTATCAGGATATGAATAATGTTTGTAAGATACTAATAGATAGTGATAGTTGTATAAATGTAATATCTACAAAATTGATCTCAGCTCAAGTTAGTCCCTATAGATCATTGTAACCCTTACAATGTATCTTAGGTTAATGACACTTCTATCCTTACTAAAAAAAAAAATGTTTAACACCCATTAATTTTAATTCTTATTAAGGAGAGGCCCTATTTGATTTTAGCTATATATATGTCTTATAAATAGAAAAGGATAATATGTGTGTTTACCTATGGTAGAAAGAAGAATAAACTATACCAATAACTGCTTAAAAAATCCATCCAACCTACCACTAATGTCAAACTCAAATCAAGTAAAACAAAAGAAAAAATCTTACGAGTGATATCCCATGGACAAATGAAGAGAGAGTTTGCCAATGAATCTATCATGTGTTATGGAAGTTTGTATGTCTAATTGTAAGGATGCTAAATTGGTCATTCCTTCCACAATTGAGTCTATTCTCATTGAGTTTAAGGATGTATTTATAGAGGATCAACCAAATAGTTTATCGCCTATGTGTGACATTTAATGCAATAGATTCAGTCCTAGGAGCCACTCTGCAAACTTTGCCTCATTATAGGATTAGTCCTAGTGAACAATAAGAGTTGGTTAGACAAGTTAAAGAGTTATTAGAAAAAAATTAATTAGGATAAGTCTTAGTTCATGTGTTGTTCCTGCACTTCTTACCCCTAAGAAGGATGACACTAAGAGGATTTACATCAATAGTCATGCAAGTAAAAAAATAATAATAATCAAATTTAGGTTTGTTACTACAACATTAAATGGAATATTGGATAAAATGAGTGGTGTAATAATATTTTCAAATTAGAACTTGAAAGTGGATACCATCGAGATTGGATAAGGTCCAGCGATTAGCGGAATATAACATTCAAAACTAAATATGCCTTTATAAGTGTCTTGTAGTGTTATTTGGGCTATCAAATGCCCCATTTACTTTTTATAAGAATTATGACTTAGATTTTGCATCCATTCTTAGGGGCAATTAATAGTGGTATATTTCAATAGCAACCTAATTTTTAGTGAAATTATTAAGGGTTACCTTAAACACCTTTGAAGAGTTTTCCATACACTTAGATAATGTTATTTTTTTAGTCTTAATGAGTAGTATTTTAAAACTAATTTTTTGTACTTTTGATATTTATTGTCTCTAAAATTGGAGTATTAATTGAACCTAAAAAGGTAAGAGCTATTAAAGACTCTCCAACCCCATAGTTAGTGTATGGTGTTAGAAGCTTTCATGGGTTGGGTTATTGACATTTTAAGAAGATATATTAAAGGATTTAGTATTATCACTATACCCCTAACTGATTGTATTAAAGTGGACACATGTAATTAACTACTAAGCCTTTAAATAAAATAAAGAGAAATTTGACCCAAGCACTGTTATTAAGGTTATATGATTTCCTTATTATCTTTGAAGTGTCATCTAATACTGCAAGTGTAGGTGTAGTAAGAGTTTTAAGCCAAGAGGAAAAATTGATGGCCGGCCTTCTTCGGTGGATAATTGTATATCTAAGAATAAGTATTTAATGTATAATAATGATATTTGTGCTTTAGTTCAAAAGATTAGGCATTGGAGAAGCTATGAGTAGCCCCAAGAATTTATATTATACTTAGATCATGAAGCATCTAGATTCTTAACTAACATAAAACAAAATATTGCCCTCGGTAGATAAGTGGGTAGAGTTCCTTTAGAGCTTTATGATGTAGTACATAGAAGTGGTTATATCACTAAGGCTGGGCCAATATCATATAAATCTCAAGCTATGAAGAACAAAAACAAGAGCAAGAGCAAATGAAGAAATAATTATGCATTTAGTTTAATGTTTTTGTATATTTTCACATATTTGCATGTATTTGGTATTGTAAGTGTTATGTGGAATTCATGTTGATGTAATTTACTTTCTTAGAGTTTACATTTATATCTAAGTCATGTTATATAAAGCATGAAACATCCATGTTAGTATGCATCAGAGAAAGGTGGTGGTCCCTCCCTCCTTCTTCCCCTCATTTATTTTGATTTTAAATTGGAGAGATGTGTCTATTCACTTGGTTTCAGTTGCATAAAACATTAAAAAACTAAAATAAAGATATATTTGGTTTGCTTACACATTTTGGAGAAACAATCCAAGCGGCTTGAAGGCTTGGTGGATAGCCATACTCATGGAGATTGGGTGATATCCTTGACTACTTCAGTGAGTAAGTTTTTTTTTCTTGCATTTTTATTTACTATAATTTTCTTTATTTGTTTTTTCCCTTAGTATTATATCATCACAAATCTCATTCTATCCCTCTTAATCCAAGTAAAATTATCGATAATTAGTGGTGGCCGATTTTCTGGAAGTGCATGATGGACCATTTTTCCATTCTTGAAACCATTTGACCAAAATCTCCAGATAATTATTGCATATTCTATACTTCAATAATCCAAAATTTATTTAGAGTTATCCTACTCAAAATTTTGGAGATCTACTCAACATTAATTGTATTTCATGTTTGCTATTTTAGTTCTACTGTCTGTCTCCAATCAACAAATAACAAAAAAAAAAAAAAAAAATCAAAACTCTAAAAAAGTTTTTTAAAAAACTTTCAAATCCAATCTAGAGGACGTTCATGAGCCATTGCAAGTGGAATTTTTTAATTCCAATTTATCTTTGGAAAATTACACCTTGCAAAGTCAAAGTATCTAGATTATTGTCCCTCTTTCAACATATCAAAACATCATGGGGTAGTGGACCTTAAAAAAGCTTGATACATATGGTACAATAGACAAATATAAGGTTTGACTCATAAGACAAGGCTACAATCAAAAGCATGGATTGGATTACATTGAAGATTTTAGCCTCATGGAAAAAATTCCAACCATCTTGGTTCTACTTATTGTTTCTCTCCTCCATGATAAGGATATAATTTAGTATAAGATTCCTTTTTCTCCACAAAAAAACTTAGTGAAGTTGTCTATCTTTGCCAGGAGTTGGACTTCATTGATACTCATTATCCTAATCATATTTTCTTGCTAAAAAAGGCCATCTATTAAAAACCCCTAAATAATTGTTCAACACCTTCACTAATCATCTACTTCAATTCCATTTCCAATTCAACTAACTTGATCCATCTCTTCTCCTATATCATCACAATGATACATCTATCTACATCGTAATATTTTTTTAAGTATATTCTGGTTATAGGGAACAATCACTCAACTATTTAGCAATTTATTTGAAGCCTAAAATCAGCCTTCAGTGTTAGAAATCTCAAGCAAACCCCATATTTCCTAGGAATTTAAGCTATCCAAGATCCTCAAGGCTACTTCCTAATGAAGAACAAGATCCCAAGAACAAGAATGGAACGGGAACCAGGAGAAAAAAGGAGAACAAAAAATAAAACCTTTCTTACTGCTATCATATAGGTAACACACATATATATAGATATAGAGGATGACCTTATTATACATACAAGCTAATTGTTAAGTGCCACCTCAGCAATAGTTAAAGTAATACAATATTATGTGTGGTTGTGTACTAATATGCCCCTGCAAACTGATAGGTTTGGAATGACCGTTCGTTTGAGTAGAAGTTTGGTGAAGCAAGGGGTAGAGAGAGCTTTGGTAAAAATGTATGCTATCTGATCAATAGTACTAATGGATAAGAGACGAATGTTGTTCTGTTGTAAATGATCCCGAATGAATTTTTGGTCTATCTCGATATGTTTGGTACAAGCATGAAACACTGGGTTGTTTGCTAGTGCAATTGCCGATGTATTATCACAGAACATGTTTGTTGGACTTTCTTGAAGGATACCAAAATCTGATAATAGGCGTCGAAACCAAATAATATCGGATGTCAGGGCTGCTAATGCACGGTACTCAGATTCGGTGGACGATATACAGATGTAGATTTGCGAGAGATCAGATCTCCATCCCAATCAGCATCTGAAAAGGATTTAAGAACAAGATTAGTCTTTATAATGGGAATGTCATAGTCAATCGTACCTTTGATGTAACGAAGAAGCCTCTTGAGTAGATAGATGTGTTGAGGTAAGGAATTATGGATATATTGAGACAGTTAATTGACGCTATATGCAAGGTATGGTCTAGTTAGCATCAAGTATTGTAAGGAGCCAGTAATGCAATGATAGATATGCGAGTCGGAGATTTTATGTTCCAGTGAGAAGGTGGAGGGCATTTTCGTGCAAGTTGGAATTGCTAATGGGTTGCATGAGTGAGATCCGTTTGCTGAAGAATTGAGAGAGCATATTGTTTTTGAGATAAAAAATACATATCTTCATGTTTGTCAATCTTGATGCCAAGAAAGTCATGAATCAATCCAAGGTGTTTCATAGAGAAACTATTGCCAGGTTCTTGATAACCAACGAGATGATATATTGATTGTTGCCCGTTATGAGGATGTCGTATGTCCAAGTAAATGAGAAGTAAAATATGAATTTTTTGTTGATGAAGAGTAAGGAGCGATGAATCTGCAATGTTGTGATTAAATCCAATGGAAACCAAGTATTCCGTAAAGGTGTTATATCATTGACGTGGGGCTTATTTGAGGCCATAGATAGCCTTATAGAGATAACAGACGTAGTCCGGATGAAGCGAGTCTTAAAAGCTTTTTGGTTGAGCCATAAAGACAGTTTTAGATAGTTTACCATGAAGAAAGACATTCGCCACGTCTATCTGATAAACCTGCCAATTATTATAAAGGGCAACAATAAGCATAATTCTTATTATTGGTAGCTTGACAACAGGACTGAAAGTCTTAGTATAGTCCAAGTCGGAGTCTTGATAATTCCCTTGAGCCACCGGACAGGCCTTGTACTTGGAAATGGAGCTGTCAGCATGAAATTTGGTTAAGTACGTCCATTTACAAGCTAGGATGGATGATCCTTGAGGTGGCTCAACTAGAATCCAGGTAACTTTCTTTTGTAGTGCAAGAAATTCATTAGCCATGGCTGCACGCCTTTCCAGATGTTTGATTTCTTTAATATAGTTGTGAGTACAAGCCGTGGGGTTGGATATTGATTGGGAATGTAGCAGATTTAATCGAGTAACAGGTTTAAGGGAGCTGATTTTAGTCCTGATGACCATGGGGTGATGAGGAAGTACTTTAGAAGAGGAGGGATTTTGAGAAGCAGTTGGCTGCACCACCAGATGAAACATAGGTGATGGAGATAGAGCAGAAGATAATGGAATGGAATCAGTGGTCTTAAAGGATGGATGAGTATTGGACTGATGTGATATAGATATGAGAGTGAGAAAAGATGGAGGAACGTCCAGATCAGTGCTTTGGGAGGTCATAAGAGATGTGCCAAAATTTTGCAGGAAAATCACCCATTACCGGCGGTCTTTATCGGCAGTTATATGGCCACCGGTATTAACTGCAGTTTCGCCGGCGGTTTGGTCGTCGGCTATTACCGGCGGCCTAACCAGGGGTTATTTAAGTTTAGGCCATCGGTACTAGCGGTGGTCATGTAATCGCCAGATGAACCGCCAGACCTCAATATTACCGGCGGTATACCGTTGGCTCAGATCGCCGTTATTAAGTGATTTCATAGCCGCCGGAAAAAATCGTTGATTTTGACTGAATTTTCTGTAGTGAAAGGAAAGATATATTCATCAAAGGTTTTATGTCTAGATAAAATTATTTTGTTGGATGAGACGTCCAAACATTTGTAACCTTTGTAAGTATCTGAGTAACCAAGAAAAACACAAGATCTAGATTTTTCTTTAAATTTATGATGAGATTGAGGTGGGTATAGTAGAAAACAAGCACAACCAAATGTGCGAAGATGTTTGTAGTTAGGCTTAACCTTATGTAATAGTTCAGAATTGAGTGAAAGTATGATTGAGAAATTCTGTTCCGCCATAAGTTCTTAGGATTTTAATATTTTGAGAGGTATATTTCTTGATTTGAGTTTTAAAATTAACGAAGATATTATAAACTTCACATTTTTGACGCATCAGAAAAATCCATGTGAAATAAGAAAAATCATCGACAAACAAAACATAGTATATATACCCTTGACTTATATAACTGGGGATGGACCCCATACATCATAATAAATAAGCGAAATAACAAAAGTTTGACGATTTACAGACTTATCAAAGGCCAATTTGTGCCCTTTAGCTAGACTCTTTGCAAGAAAAATAAGAAGATGAGTCAAGGTTTATATGCAGATCCAGATTATATTTAGCTAAGGTATTAAGCACTATGTCATTGGGATGACCAAGTCTGTTATGCCATGGAGGATGCCTAGTGGTAGCCGCAGACATCACCGAATTCGAGTGAAGAGAAGAATTGAGCAGAATGGGGTAGAGACCATTGTTACATGGTCCTTGAAGCAGCACTTGATGAGTATTCATGTCCTTAAACAAAAAACTAGATGGATCAAATGTTATAGAAATATCAGTCTTTGGTTAGTTTGGAGATCGATAACAAATTATAATGAAGGGAGGGAGTATGAAATATTTTCGATAGATTTAACTTACGAGAGGGATTCAAAAACACGCCGGCACTAGAGTTAGCAATGTTAATCGATCTCCCATCGCCGACGGTAATAGCATATGAACCTTGGTATGGAGACGAAATTGACATGTTTTCAAGCGAGTTAGTAAGATGGGAAGTCGCTACCGGATCAAGATACCAGTTGGAATACGAACTATCAGAGCTTGCGACCAAATCTTTGTTCTGTGTTGGCGGAGGAGGAGGTGTGTTGTTTAGGTCCATTCGATGCCAACAGCTGGAGGCGGCATGCCCTTTCTTGGAACATATTTGACAGATAACAATAGGATTTGAGGATTGTCATGTAGATGCATTGAGATTTTGAGAGTTTCATCCACAATACCTTCGACCACAACCATGATGCATAAATAGCGTAGTACTGGGGCTGAGAGAAGAAGAGGAACGAACAATGTCAGACGCAAGATTGATTTCTTCACTAAGCAATAAAGCATAAAGTTGATCAAGAGTGATGGGTGTAAGCATGGTGCGAATAGCTTTTTTAAATGATTGATATGAAGGTGGAAGACCGTTAAGGATGTAAAGAATTACATCCTCAGTATCAACTGTCGAACCAGATGCAGCGATTTGATCGACGAGGGACTTGTTCTCGGAAAGGTATTGAATTATGGACAGATTCTTGAGAGAAATGTTGTGAAGAAAGTTTTTGAGTTGAATCACTTTAGATCTATTTGTGGATTGAAATCTTGTTTCTAGGGTAGACCAAATTTCAGCTGTAGAATCAAGATTAACCATGTAGGAAAGAATTGAAGATGAAATGGTGGAGCATAAACATCAACAAGGTTTTGATCCATAAGAGACGATTGATTAAATGAAAGATTAAAGGAGGAACTGCCGTCAGGTTGAGGATAATTGGACGGGGAGAGAAAAAAGAAGATTCAAGATACTTATCGAATTTATTTGCCTTGAATATTTTGAGGATTTGTGCTCGCCAAACAAGATAGTTGTCAGCAGCAAGTTGAACGGGAACGATCGTCTTCAAATTTGAGACGACGAACTTTAAGGCGGACGTGCGTGATGAATGGATCTTTGGATTCCTCTGCTTCATTCTGAGCGGCAGGATGCGACGTAGTAGAGGTCGACATCGATTTAGGATCAAGATGCCAAGCTTACTGATACCATGAATAACAAGATCCCAAGAACAAGAATGGAACAGGAACCAGGAGAGAAAAGGAGAACAGAAAATAAAACCTTTCTTACTGCTATCGTATAGGTTAATTACACATATATATAAATAAGAGGATGGTCTTATTACATACAAGCTAATGGTTAAGTGCCACCTCAGCAATAGTTAAAGTAATACAATATTATACGTGGTTGTGTACTAATACCTAACACAAACCAAAGATGCTTAAGACAACATGAACAAAGCCAAAATAAAGGATTGTAGCCCAATTTACATACCTCTACCGACCAAACATCCATATATCTCTATAATGAACTCTCCTTGTGTGAATACTTGCTTAAAGCAAAACTACTTCTCTATATTAAAGGCACCATCAACATCAAACTATCCAAATAATGAGGTAACTTATCTCTCCATAGTTACTTTGATGCAGATTAGGCTAGTAGCAATATCAATTGCAAGTCAACTATATTTTGATCCTACCATGGAAATACTAGAGGTTTCAAAACGGGTTGTTGTATCGGGTTTGGGTCTAACCCAATATTGACCAGACCTGAGTTTAGTCAACTCGAATCCAACCCTTTTAATAAACGGATCAAAAACACCACCTGAAATCGACCTGTTAACAACCTGAATGACCTGAACCTGACATGTTAACCCATTTTAGAAATTTTTTTCATAACTTTTAATTATAAAATTTAGCTTATTTGATTAGAAAAAAATGATATACTACAAGTAAAAAATAATTAAGGAAAAAAATATTAAATGGGTCATTTTGGGTCAAAAATGAGTTTGCTGGTCAACCAAAAAAATATACTTGAATTTTTTATGTTGGGCTCGGGTCGGGTCAAGTTGACAAGTCTGATCATTTTTTTACACCCCTAGGAAATACCTAATCTCTTGAAGTGGGAAGATATAGCATACCGTTACAAGGTCGTCCATATACTCTGAACATTACACACTTGCCTTTGCCACCACTTACATTCTTTTGCTTTACCGGTTCCTACAAGAATTCCAAATTCTAGTAAATCAACCAATGCCACTGTACAACAACGACATGTCGACCAAAGCTACCACTAACAATCCTATTTTCTGTGCTTACACTAAACACTGACATAAATCACTTCATTCCTCTAACATATTAACTCCAATGAAATCAAAATATATACATTAGCTTCAGTGATTAATCAAATCATCCAAAACAACCAAAGCTAATAATCCAAGTCATGAACATGTTCCCACAAGCTTATAAAATTCAGCATTGTATTATCACTTGTTCTAACAAATTTGATTATTCTCTTTGCCTCCTTTCTTTCACTGTATGTTTATGCACTATGTTATTATGCTTTTGCTTATCTATTCATTAGATCAACAAATTTGGTTAATTTGACTTATTAACAATTATGTTTGATTTGTGATTATGATAGATATGATTGGGTTTACTATAATCTTGTATTGACTGTTTGGCTTGGTAGTTCTTGTTGAACAAAATTTTTTAACCAATTTGATGACTTTTATGAGTAAATATATTCTGTCAATTAAGGCTAATTCGTTTGTGGCAGCTTTTTTGTTACTTTATAAAGAAGCTGTTTAGTACAAAAATTTCTTGATTTGAAAAGTTTTATACTAGAAAATAGTTTTTAGAAAGCAATAAGAATGTCAAGTTTTGATTTGAAATTTTTTGTACTAAATTATCAATCAATATTGCACCATCCAACAACAACAACATCAAGTTTTTATCTCAATACGTGGGGCTAAATGATTCATGTCATAATTATTCGATATATTTTACGCTGACTACCTAACACAATCCTCCACTTTTCTCATCCAAAACTTGAGACTTGACAACTTAAGCGTAAAGAATTTTGACATAAAAATTAGTTATAAGTAAAAATAATATTTTAAAATTTATTTATTAAATTTCTTTTTCCATGAATATTATATTAAAAGAAAAATGCTATGAGATATGAGCTAGTAGAAAAAAAAATCGAATAATTTAATTTACATGTGGAGGTGGTCACCGAAACTGGCCGGCGAACACTGTAGGTGATATTTGCCCACCGGCTCTAGCGGCCTGCAATATTTTTTTTTAAAAAAAAAATCCCGACTACCAAAAAATTATTTTGCATGATTTTAAAAATGATATGATTTATTTTGAAAAACACAAAACAAAAATAGCTAAAAATTTAATAAAAAAAAACAAAATAAAATAAAATTGATGCCAAGAAACCCTAAATAACTCATTATTAAGCAAGAATGTCTTCCAAAATAAAAGCTAGAAGTGAAATCAATAGAACATACTGCATGCCTAACAAATATTATATAACTAATAAATCTTCTCTAAGCAGCATAAGGCCTTGCAACAGTTGCTGAATCCTTTGGAGTTTCCTGCTCCATGTTCATTTGGGCATTAATGCAGTAGTTCCTATAGCCCACACCATACCTGCTGCTGAAGATGCCCAAATGGAGCATTATGAGATAGATCAGTTGGGTCACTGTCAAAATTATGATGAATGACTCCAAAGCTTTCTGAAAAAGAATATAAATATAATTATCATGTTATGTTTTACATATAATTTCTTGTAATGAATTTGCAATTTTATGTAGCAAAATTGTTATTTGAATTTTACCAAGTCTGTATGTCGATTTCTCATACTGATTTGCTTGCATGCAATGCTGCAAAAAAATAAAAACAAAACAAAATAAAATTAGATTGTAATATTTGGTGCATAATATTTTTGTGAAATAGATATTATGGCATGAAACTGATAAAAAAAATAAAACCAGCAAGAAAGCAGTATTCAAATGGAATTATGATTGTATTCTGAAAAATAAAATAATAAGAGAGCTATCCCAAAAAAAAGAGGAAGGAGAAATTATTTTGTGCGGATGCCGGTAGCAGCTCTACGCCCGAAGCCGAATCAGGTACAACCACGTTAGTGCTACCGAGCCGCGGTACCGAGCAATACTGAGCCACAATACCGAGCAAAGATGTGGCATGACCCAATCTGGTTGCATTGGTCTCCGGATGACATTTAGCTTCCGCACATAATAAGTTTTCGAGACCCTAAGGAACTGTTTGGGACGCCTATTGCTTTTTATAAAGATGATTGTAAACTTGTTATCCAAAAAATGACTTTTTTAAAAACTACTATGAATATTATAAATAAATTCTTTTCTTAAAATGCCAATTAACTGATTTCTTACAACTATCAACTCACTAGTAAAGATGATTATGAAAAACAACTTCTCATCATTGAAATTTCTTAAAAACGAAAAGAAAGCTAGGCTGTGATATGAAAAGCAAAGCAATGAAAAACTTGTCCCAAATAGGCACTAAGTTTAAAAATAATCCGACCTGCTTTGACATTAGTGTATTACAAATTCTTCATATAAAAGTATAAAACACTAAACTTCAAATAAATTTAATAATTTTTAAATACATTTTAATACAAATTAATTATATTAAGATATCACAACTTAATTTTTTTCTAATCCTACATCAAGATAAGTACTATGTCAAAGAATTATTGCATATATATACTCTCTTTATTTGAACTGACTGAAATATGTTTATTAGTCCGCTTCTGAAGCTACCACATAATTATATATATAGATCAGTGATGCTAAAAAGCCATTTGAATACTTACCCGAAAGCAATGGTTGTCATAGCCCAAGAGATGAGGGCGGAGGACACAGCAGATGCTAAACTATCCCCACGCCATGCACAAACATGTACCAGTCCGGCCACCACCGCGCATACCCCCGTCGCTCCGGCGATTAGCGAGAATATCAGTAAGTACATCGTAGTAATGTTGCCTCTCATACCTGCAAACAGATATACATATATATCAACTGAACATGAACGAGCAAATCCAAACTAGCTATAAGATGATGAGTCCTATCAGCTCAGCCATCGCCGCAGAAATATTCCGTTGGAAAAAGCTTTTCCATGCACTTTTTACTGTCCACTATATTTCCGCCGAAAATTTGTCAGAAAATATAATAATTTGCTTCATATACTCAGGAGAGAATTTAGAGCTAAAGGAAAATTATATGGCAAAATGCATAAAAATATAACAAAAATCTATTCGTAATTTGTTTTTACCACAGATTTTGGGCCGTCGGTAAAAATAATTTACAATTTTTTTTTTTTTGATGATCAAAATTTTTGTCATTTTTTTTTTTTTGATATTTTGCTAAAATTACCATAGAGCGAGATTTCTGCAGATTAAGATTTTGTTTTGGATGATTTTTTTACTATTTTGTAAAACAATTGTAGAGAAATGAACTTTTAAAAGCTAATGTAGAGAGCGACTTCTTAGTACAAATACATTTTAAAAGCAATGAAAAAATAAATTAATGTCAAATAGAATTTGTGATTGATATTTGAAAAATAAAGTTGTGTTAAAGCCATCCCAAATAAAGCCTAAGGATTTGTTTGGGGTAGCTTTCTACCTGCTTTGCTTTCAAACAATAATCACAATTTCATTTCGATACTATTTTCTCAATATTTTTTAAAAATTGTTATGTTAAAAAGCTATTTTGTGCAACGAGAATGGCTAACAGGTTATTTTCTTCTTGAATATTAATTTTATAAAACGCTGCAGTCATTCCAAACAAACCCTAAATTTCGAGAGACAGCTCACAAGTAATCCCACGTTTGAACAAGTTAATCATCCCTAAACAACTATGTTTAATTTGATTTTTTTGTAGAATAATCTCACCTAATTAAACCCTAATCTAAATTAAATAAAAAACTTAAACACATAAAAAGTAGTTTTAAAACTTTTGAAACGGAAATGTTTTCCGTTTATATCATAAAGCTTTTGAAAATAGTACAAAAATATAGTTCTCTGAAAGCATTGCTGTAAAAGTGGCACATACAAATAATTGTAAAAAATTTCTACCGTTTAGAAACTAAAAAGACGAAATTAAGCGGTGTCAAACCAGGCCTAATTAACTCACGTTGATGAACAGTGTTGTGGTTGATATACTTATCAGTGGACCAACCAGCCAGACCGAGCACAGTAACATACATCATGAAGTTTAGAAGAAGAAGAGGACGCAATACTCCTTTGCTCCAAGTTGCCACCATTTTCTCCAAATTACTTAGTTTTTTTTTTTTTTCTTGAAGATATCTGCTTGCGTTTATATAAATGGTTAGGAAGAGAGAAGTGTGGCCAGGTGGAAGGAGATGAGAGAGAAGAGCGTGACGTGTAGGGCTGAGATGGCTGCAGTTCGTTCTTTGATCAGGCATCTGCGGACGGGTGGTAACTGAAAGATGAGGAGACCTTTTCAAATGGAGAGTTTAAACGGTCAAAAAAAAAGTATTAAGGATATACACTTACATTAGTTATATTAGACCTTTGCAAACGGATCAGGCTACTGCTGCTAGGACTCGACCTTCTGTTGCTAGAGTGCTTGTGGAAGTTGACATTTCGAAAAAGCATCCCAAGGAAGTTTGGGTCGGTTCTAAGGCTTACGGGTATTTGCAAAAGGTTGAATTTGAAAAAGTTTCTGAATTTTGCAATCACTGTAAAATTCACGGCCATGCACAAGTTGACTGTTTTAAATTCAATCCGGAGCTTAAGAAGTCGGTTGCTCCTAATAACAGGAATTCTGGTGGTAATGAGCCTAAACAAGTTTATGTTCCTATACATAATTCCATTGAAGAGAAAACTATGCCTGTGGACTACCCTGCTACTGCTCCCGTGGGTCTAGCAGATAAATCTGATAGTCCTTTACAGGAAACGAATGGGGAAGTGGATAATAGGGAGACGTCTAAGGAAGATATTGTTATTCCTCCAGAAATTGGTAAAGGGGATGTGGGTAATATGGAAATGCTGATGGATGATAGAAATACCGCTAATGTTGCTTTAGTTCAGTCTTCTAATGACATTTCTTCAACTGATCCTAAACTATTTATATTGATTGATGATATGTTTAATGATATGCCTACTACTTCTAATTCTGTGGCAATTGAAAATGCTCTTCTTGCTAGACAGGACTTGGAGCAATCGAAAAATGATGGTGAGGAGGTGGACAATGAGCTTGTCGAAGAAGGTGAATTTGTTCCTTCCTCTAAAAATAGATATGATTCGCCGTATAATCATGGTATGGCTTCTTCATCTATTGCTAAAAATAGTAAGGAAGATTATTTGTTAACTGAAGAAGCTTTTTCTATGAAAGGGGAAAAAAAAAAAGGTAAAAATGCCAAAAATTTATACCCTGCTACCCCGAGAAACACTAGAGCTCAAACTTCTTATAAGGATTGTAATGATTAAATCTCTTTTATGGAATGTTAGAGGGATAGGTTGTAAAGATTCCAAAATTAGAGTTAAAAATTTGTGTAGGATCCATAATATTCAAGTTTTAGTGTTATTTGAACCTTTTGTTGCTATTGACAAATTAGCTGAAACTGCTTCTTTTTTGGGTTTTCATATGCATTTTGGTAATTGCTCTAACAAAATTTGGATCTTGTGGCATAAAAATATTGATCTAAGTATTGTTGCTGATTTACCTCAAGTTGTTCATTGCCATGTTAATGTTTTTAATATGAACTGTTTTTCTTCCTTTGTTTATGCTGCTTCCACGAGAACTAATAGACTGGTTCTTTGGGAACAACTTTGCAATTTTTCTAACAACATCAATGGCCCTTGGTGTGTGGGAGGGGATTTCAACATCATTTCTAATGCTAGTGAACGGAGGGGAGGTGCTCTCCCTAATGTCAATGCTATGGAAGATTTCAATTCTATGATAAATGATTGTCAGCTGAACGATATTGGTTTCTTTGGTAGTCCTTTCACTTGGTACAGGGCTAATCTTTGGCAACGGCTTGATAGAATTCTTTTTAATAATGATTGGATTACCAAATTTTCTTCTACTAATGTTGAGCATTTAAGTCGTACTCTTTCAGATCATTCTCCTATGCTTCTTAATATTAATGTGACTAGCCAAACTGGTTCTTTTGCTTTTAGATTTTTAAATATGTGGTTATTGCATGAGAATTTTAACGAGATGCTTCAAGTAAATTGGAATGCTCCTATATTTCCTGATAACTCCATTTCTGGTATGTTAAGACTGTGGGCTAAGTTGGCGAGATTGAAACAATGCATTAGATATTGGAATAAAAATGTTTTTAAAAATGTTTTCTCTAACATTCTCGAAGCTGAGCAGAAAGTGTTGGATATGGAGAATATTTTTGAGGCCAATTCGAGTGAGGATAACCTTTTCAATCTTAATCATGCTAAGTATTTGCTTAGTCAACTTCAAGCTCAAGAGGAATCCTTTTGGAAACAAAAGGCTAATATGAAATTTGTTATGGAAGGTGATAGAAACACTAAATTCTTTCATGCTATTGCTAATAAAAACAAAACTAATAATAGAATCAATAAAATTCGCGATAGTAATGGGATTTTACTTGATAATGATGATGATATTAGTAAGTCTGGTGTGGATTTCTTCCTTAATATGTTTAATAATAAGGTTGTGATTGAACATGTGCATAACCCGGCTATTATTCCGAATTTGATCTCTGTTGCTGATAATATTATGTTGTGTCAAATTCCTCTTGAAAATGAAATCCTGGAGGTTTTAAAGGATATGAATGGTGATGCGACTGCTGGTCCTGATGGTTTTACTACTTACTTTTTTTTTCAGAAATCTTGGGAGATTATTAAAATTGATGTTATTGCTGCTGTGCAAGACTTTTTTAGTGGTAATCCTTATCCTAAATTTTTTTCTTCTTCCAATATTGTTCTTATTAAGAAAAAAGAAGGAGCTAATTACTGGAGTGATTTTAGACCCATAAGTCTGTGCACTTTCTTTAACAAATTGAATTCGAAAATTATTGCGAATAGATTGGCTAAATTGCTGCCTGGCATTATATCTTTAAATCAAACTGGTTTTGTGAAAGGTAGAACTATAAGTGATAATGTTTTGTTGGCGCAAGAGCTTACACATGATCTTAACACTAAGTCGACTGGGGGTAACATTATTTTTAAGCTTGATATCACCAAAGCTTATGATAATTTAGATTGGAATTTTCTTTATAAAATCTTGGATCTCTTTGGCTTTAACCAAAATTTTATTTTGTTGATCAAAAAATAGTATTGAAAACTGTTTCTTTTCGGTGATCATAAATGATAAAAGGCATGGTTATTTTAAATCTTCTAAAGGTCTCCGTCAAGGGGATACTATTTCTCCGGCTCTGTTTATTATTGCTATGGAATACTTATCTAGAGGCCTGGAAGATCTTTTTGCTAAAAATAGTTCTTTAAATTACCGTATGATTAGAGGTTTCCCCATTTCCCATTTAAGTTTTGCTGATGATTTTATTCTTTTTTCTAATGGTGCTACTAAGAATGTTAAACTTCTGATGAAATTTCTGTCTAAGTTTAGTGCGTGCAGTGGCTTGACTTTCAGTAAAGATAAGTGTACTTTTATTGTTGGTAAGTCGATTAATCAGAACAGAGTTCATGCTATACAAAGAGTTTGTGGTTTTCAAGCTAAAAGTTTGCCGTTGAAATATTTGGGAACGCCGATTTATAATGGTAAGAAGAAAAATTTTCTTTTTGAAGATATTTTTACTTTGGTTCAAAAACGTATTGCTAGTTGGTCGGCTAACTTCTTATCTTTTGGTGGCCGGTTAATTTTGATTAAATCTGTGCTCAATTCGATTCCTATTTACCTGTTTAATACTTTAATGCCTTCTCCTGCTATATGTTCTAGAATGGAAAAGTTGTTCAATAAATTTTTCTGGGGGGCTAAGATGGGGACGAATGTTATCCATTGGTCTGCTTGGAATAAAAATTGTGGGAAATTAGAGGAAGGTGGCCTTGGATGTAAATCTATGTACGATACGGCTACTGCTTTTTCTCATAAATTGTGGTTTTCGTTTCGTTCCAATGCTAGTTTATGGGCTAAGTATATGAATGTTAAATATTGTAGCAAGATGCATCCTTCTTTTGGGTATTTTAAGTCCAATGATTCCAAAACTTGGAAAAGGCTTTGTAGTATTAAAGGGATTGCTGAAAATTATATTCATTGGGGGTTGGGTAAAGGTGACATTAGTTTTTGGCATGATAACTGGTTAGGCGTTTCTTCCATTGATACTTATTTAAATACTTGTACCTTGGAGGTTGTGAAAGTTTCTTCTTTTTTTTATTAACAATGGATGGAAACATACACAAGCTTAAAGGGTGTTTACCTCTTGCTTTAGTGGAATTGGTTTTGAAAATCCCTCTTCAGTTGGATTCGAATGATCTTATTCTTTCTACTCTATCCTCTAATGGGAAGTTTAAACTAATGAATATTTGGGATAATTTTCGATGCATTAATGCTAAATCTCCTATTTTTGAGTCTATTTGGCATAGTTCTTTCCCCATCACTTACTCTACCTTTGCTTGGAGGTGCATCAAAGGTTATATACCCGTGGACAATAAAATTCAAAGCAAAGGTATTTCTCTAGCTTCGAAATGTTATTGCTGTTGTCAGTATGAGGACATTGATCATCTGTTCGTTAATGGTTTAATTGCTAAGAATGTGTGGAGTTACTTTAATAATATTTCTGATAAGAATGACATGCTTATTGATTCTCTTATTTTAATGTTTCATAATTGGTGTCATCCGAAAAAAGGTCATTTATTTAACCTGATACCCATTCTGATTATTTGGTATATCTGGAACTCTAGAAATCAGGCCAAACATGAGAATTGTAAGATGGATGCTATTGGTATTATTGAAAAGGTGAAAACTAAAGTGCATCAGCTTTTTAAATATAATATTATCTCTGTTAAAACGTTTTACAATTGTAGAAATTTGGCTGGTTATTTTGGAATTAAGTTGGAGGAGGATGATGTGGGTGTTGATGCTATTTTTGTGTATTGGTTAAAACCCAACCTGCCTTTTGTTAAGCTCAATACGGACGGTTCCGTGGGTGTTAACAGAGCTGGTGCTGGGGGTGTGATCAGGGATCATTGTGGCGATTTGTTGGCTGCTTTTGGTTCTCCTGTGCCTACTTCTGATGTTATTGTTGCTGAGCTCAATGCGTTAATTCTTGGTTTAGATCTGTGTATTAAATATGGGTACTTTGATGTGTGGGTTGAACTGGATGCTTATTTTATTGTGCAATGTATTAAAGATGGGAATACTGGTAATGCTAATTACTTTTATCTGCTTAGAAAGGCTAAACAGAAAATGAAGGAGATGAATGTCACTATATCGCATATCTATAGGGAGGGAAATGGTTGTGCCGATTGGCTTGCCAATTGGGGCTCTAACCTCCAGGATTTTGTTGAATTAAATTTATCCAATGTTCATCCTGTTTGAGAGGTATTTTACGTGTTGATAAGGCGTGTCTACCCTATGTTAGAGCTGGATGAGTTGTTCTTTTTGCTGTACTTCCGTTTGCTGTGTTGCTTTAGGTTCGGTCTCCCTCATATCTTTCGTTCTATGGTTATTTATCTGTTTCCTGTAGTTGTGGAGGCTGGTTGTTGTTTGCTGGGTTATTTGTCCGTGAACTGGAGGTACCATGTTTACATCTTTACGTTAGGTGCTGATTGTGATTGTGTGGCTAGGGGTTTGGATTCTTGGCTTGACAATGCTAGTGTTGTGCACGTTAACTTTTTCACGAAGCTGGATGGTTTTTTCATTGGGAAGTTACTATTTAAGAAGAAAGTTGGGGTGAAGAGGCACGTTTATTGTCTGGACATGCTTCCTATTCGATACTGGATTTTCTGGTTGTGGGACCTTGTGTGGAAGTGTGGGATTTTTACCATGGATGGGAAGAGAGTCTGCAGCAATTATATTGAGGTTTTTTATCTTACTTGTGATTATCTGAACTTTTTTTGGAGTTGTCCTTGCAGGTTTATTATCAAGCTTCTTATTCAACATCATAAGGTTTGCAAGGTATGTTTTTTTGGGGTATTAAATTTCATTTTTTGCTTGCTTAGTATTTTTTGCAGGAGATCTGAGCTGAATGGGTATATTGCGTATCTCCTTTTTTGGGTGCTGACTTCTCTCAGACCTTCTAGTTTTTTTGATTTATATTGTATCCTTAGTATAAGGATCTACTGGCTCTTAGGTTTTATTTTGTTTTTGAATCTTGTAGCTCTTTCGAGCAGTAGCGAGCTGGTGGATCCTTTTAAGGACCTTGTAACCGAATTTTATATCAACACGTAGGCCCCATCTTGTGGGTTTTAACTAAAAAAAAAAAAAAAAAAAAAAAAAAGCTTTGAGATTAGTATTGCAAATAAAAAAAAATATTTTGCATTAATCTAAAAACAAATCTAATGACTTCTTTTAATTGCATCATGATGTTTGATAAATTTTTTGTTCATGGAGGAAAAAAGTGTGTGAGATCGAATTTCATGAGATAATTTATATTATGATGAGCTTGAAAATTATTAGATCTAGATTGCACTAATCTAAAGGCAAATTCAATGGCTTGATGTATGAAGCCAGATGAATATGTTGATTTTTCAAGATTCTTGGAAAATATATAATTTAATTTACGTGAAATTTAAATGATACATTATTATCAAAGAAAAAAAAGTTTTTAATGATATTCATATGATCAATTGAAAATTTATTGATGTGCTTGATGATTTTTGTATGTGCTTGTTGTTCAGCTTGTTGAATTCAACTTGGTAATAAATGAATTAGGTACAAATAAATAAATATGAGATCATTTGTGTTTTGATTGATATTTTTAGGAAAAACGAGTAATAAATCGTAAAATTTGTGGCTCGACTCCATGACATTGGAGAAACACGTTAATTTTTTCACAGATTTGATGGTTAATAAATCAAATTGAAGAGATTGTTAGCTTATTTATATTTGACTTGTCAATGATAAAAAATTATGAGCAAAATAAAAAACGAAGATAATAATTGGAGAATGATTTGCTTGCATACATCTTGAAAACTCTTTTTTATAATATAGAACACTAAAGGGAAGAAAGAAGAGAAGAATAATAATAAGTGAATCTCTACTAATTTTATAGTGATGATAGTAATTACATTAATTATTTGTAAGGAAATGCAATTTGTGATTTCAAAAATATGTCTTTGTGATTGGAAATGATCTTCTTAATGATGAATATTAACTTGCCTTGTTATCATGATCCTTTTTAATTATGAAGATTAACTTTCCTTATTATGCCTTCATATGTGACTAGATTGAGTCATATTATTTATGATTCTCTTAGATCCCTTTGATCTAGGCCATTGTGTATTGCATTCTCTTAGACCCTAGATGATGATCCATATCTCTATCGAGCACTAATTTACCTTAATTAGTTTGTAACCTAGTCTAATTTTGTTGACTTAGTTAATCTTACTAATCCTATGTGTTGCCTTAGTCTAGCTCAGTATATCCTAGTGACCCTCACTATAACTAATCAAGGTTTTGATCATCTCTTAGGTGAAGAGTTTAGATCCTATTGAGTCATAGTTAATCTAGTGGACTATCATGCTACACTACTTTAGTTCCTAAGGTGTTTATTCTAGTGATCTTATTTTATTGAGCCATAATTAATTCAGTGGTCTTTACCTAGTATTTCTTAACTAGTCTTAGGAGGTGTACATGTTTCATTGTGGTCTCATCATAGTCTGATCTTGAAATTGAGAGGAAAATTGCCCATCCTACTAAGTCTCGTTTGATTTTTTTTTTTTTATTAAAACCCAAAATGAGTTTATATGTTAATTTCAAAAATAAAGATTACATGTCTTTAGAAGAATTTGAAACTCACTAACTAAGTGCGCAAAGAGCTACAATCAAAAGATAAAATAAATCAAAAGAGTAAAAGATCCCTATTTATTACAATAAAGAACTAGGAAAGCAAAGTTTGGCAAAGCAAAACCAAAAAATATTTAGCCCAGGCTAGAATCCACAACTATGCTCCATGATATTAACAAGGGATACCCACAAAACTGAAAAATGCCACAGAACACCAATACACCATAATTGATTCTATATGCTTAATTTGGTATCCATATTTTATATCTTGATAAATCATAGCAAAATATTGGTCCCTAAACCTATCTTAAGCTGTTTGAGCTGATTTTATGTACCCCTTTCCTATACTCTTCTAACATATTCTATCTAGTTTGAGGATTCCACTAGAAGCCTAAACATATTATATTGTGGATAGAGGATTGTTCTCGTTTAAGGCCACCTTGAAATTTAAAAAATTCACATTTTTTTAGGATATTATGATGTGTTATTATGCCTTAGGATAAATCATACACATTATTAAATCTTAAACACATTAAATGGCAACATCCACCTTAGGGTGGACAATATTCATCTATTAAGTTCTAAATAACTCTTATAAAATAGTTGAAAATTCTTATTGATAAAATTAAATAAAAATTTTAAGTCATTGATCATTTACATGAAATCAATTTTTTAAAATTTTATAAGAATTATTTTATTTGACTCCTAAATAAAATTTTAATTTTCTCTAATTAAGATGGTATATTTTCTTATGTACTTTTTTAAAAAAATTATTTCTTTTAAATTTAAAAACATATTAGTGAGTATAATATTTTTATTTTTATCTTTCTAAATATTACACTACTTATATCATAAAATATATCTTTGATAAATATTTCTCACATTTATGTCTAATATTATATTATATCAATACTTTTTTTCAATTACAGAAAAGTTTCAAATTAATAAAATCTTTTCAATTGGATCATTTTTCTTTTCACAAATATTTATATAAAAAATTACATAGCTCTTTTAATTAAGAAAGCATACAACATAAGCTAAAATTTCTTTAAGGAAAATAAAAAGCATACCATTTCTATCAAATGCAAAAGGATTACCTTCAATGTCTAAGAGCATATTATATGTGTGTGTGTGTGTGTCAAAATAAGCACAACCAAACAGATCCACAATTTAAATCTAGCATATAAATATTGTTTACCCTTAAACCATGTAAAACATCATTACCATTTAAGCTTAATATGCAGCTAGTAAGAAAAAATTTAACACTGTATCCTTTATCAACCAAATAAATGAATAAAATATATATTAATATTTTTTTACAAACTATATTTTATAATATATATTTTTTGGCTAAATAATTTTGATAGTAAAAAATGTTTTTAATTCAAATGAATATTTTTAAAAATTATTTAATTAAAATTTCTAGCTCACCATCATTGAAACTCAATGATGCTATGAGTTATGAGCTAGTTAGGTAAAATGGATATACTATAGCACACATGAAGATACCAAATAATGTTTTCTTAATCATAAATAATAAATATTTAAATTTGAATATTCAATGGATCATAGTTCTTCAAATATTATATAGTTAGTACATCTTCAAGCTGCATCGAGCCTTGCAACAAATGTTGGACTTGATTGAGTTTGAGTGTCCATCACCCTAAAGGCAATGTTGCGGCTCCTTGGACCCAAACCATACTTAAGAGTCATGTAGCACAAGATTAAGACATAGGTTGGTTGGGTCACTAACAAAATCAAGATGAGTGCCTCCAAAACCCTCTGGAAAAAAAGAAGAAGCAATGTGTTCTAATTTCTTTGGATAAAAAAGGGGCAAGAATATTAGGATGATTTGAAAAATTTTTAATTTATTTTAAGATAAATGTAATATAAGAGTTGGTTGATAGTCGTCATATTAAATTTATCTCAAAGTAAAATTAAAAATTTTAAAACTCATATTGATATATTTTTTTTTCATTTATAAGATTTGATGAAATTTAAGTTTTACCATGCATATTCCATGTTCTCTCATATTAACTTCCTTCCATGCAACACTGCAAGACAAGAAAATAAAGTTAAAAAATAGTAGTAAGCAAAAAAAAAAAAAAAAAAGAATTGATCCAAAAAATTTATATCAGTGGCTACACTAGAATATATATATAGAGATATGGGCGTGGGGAATGATGATCAAATGAACACATGTTGAAATTTTGATCAAAATATCAAGGAGTGGTTGGAGTAAGTCACCGACTTGCATAAGCTTTATGACGAAGGTTGAATCGTTAATGAATACGAGTCTCTCTTGCTAGTTGGGTGAGTGCCCATGTAGGCCATGAAGATTGTTCCCACAACTAAGATGAGTGACCGTGCTATTAATTATGAGCAACCCCTCAATATGGGGTGAGTGGCCCTATCGACAATGATGAGTGGCCCTACATGTTGGGGTGAGTGCTCAAATAGGCAAAGGCAAGTGCCCCCATAAATTTGCATGAGTTTAAGTTGATCCATGGGTAGTACACCCTGACTATTAGTGAGTTTGATTGAGCTATGACTTAAGTGTATTTTAGTGTACATTTAGTTCCTTAATGCATCTTTAGAGAATATCTTGCTAATAGAATAATGAATTTAGGTAAAATATTTATTAACTGAACAAGGTAAAATAAAGAGAGAATGATAGACTTTACTATCCTATTTAATTCCCATCTACAAAATTATCTCATTTAACTCTTTAGTAATGGTGCTGATTTGATTGTTGTACTCATTAACTTCAATTTTAGTAAATATACATGGCCTTAGTTTTTTCATTTGAACCTTGATCTTTTCTATCATATTTTATTATAGCTTTATAGTATCTTTTATTTGTCACATAGCTAAGTCTTCTCTGAAGAATGCATCAAATATGCCAAACTACATCTTACATAGGAATGTTATTTGTAAGCACAAGCATGTTCAACAAGCTAAAGATGGAAAAAAGCCAAGTCAATATGTTAATAAAAGAAAAAGTAAACAATTGGACCCTCAAAATTGTGTCCGCCTGACAAGTCAAGCTATTGGGTCGATGCCACACACAACTACTTTGCCTCAAATAACCAAACTTTGTAAGAAGTAAATAGGAAGAAAATTTAAGTTTTAGTTGGCAATATAAAGATCTGGACATTTCAATAGTAGATCCTAAGAAGGAGAGAATCGAGTAATAATGAGTCACTCATGGAGGTAAGATTGACCAACCTCCCTTGCAAGAAAAAAGTTACTTTTGCAAGCTAAATTTTGATGATTGTTAGTGATCGAGATTCGAGCATGTAGTTCATTTAACTATGTGTGAGCTTCTAAGTTACCAATTAGTATAGCAAGAGTCTATATATAGCTCTTTCAATTTGGCCGCCGGAAACTTTGATACCAGACGGCTTTTCATAGCTACCCGGCGGTCGCCGGTGGTAAACCGGAAGTTAGGCCACCGGTAAAACCGATGTTTTTGACGGCCGATAAGCTGACAGTGATTAACTTGCGGTCACCGGGGCTATGACCGCAAGAATTTACCAACCGTTTATGCCGCCAGAAAACTGCCGGTAAGGTTAACCACTGGAAATTGACCATCATAAAATGTTTCCTACGTGGTTTATACTAGCGGTTTACTAACCACAGGAAAAAATCCGCCAGTAATTCCTAATTTTTCTGTAGTGATAGCTCTTCTAGGCTTGGCCTTTGGGTCTTGGCCATTTATAAGAGATTTAAGGAAACAATTTAAAGGGGTTCCTCTTAATATTTTTTGGAGTGAGGAATTTTCTCTTCTTAATTTTTGATAAATATTACTGCACAAATTTATTTAGTGAGGAGGCTAGATTACCATGATAGTGAGACTAATATCAAGGTCATATGATAAGTTGATTTGGCCAGCAAGGTAGATCGACATGTGAGTGAAGAGGGATATTTCATGGATCCCACTCCACAAGATCATCATATCAAGTTTCATGCGTTCATGCCTCCAGTGACTCATGATTCCCATACCTTAGCTTCATTGGAAGGCTTAAAAGGCTAAGATTATTGAGTTGAATATCATACCTCAATGTGATTAGTGTTTGTGGTGAGGAAGAGAAGAAGAGATTTGCTCTCTTATAATAGAATGTGGTTTCTAGCTAGTACAATTCATGTTCATCGACTCCATTCAAGAAGTTCAGGTCCTAAAGACCAAGCTTGAGGTCACTTACGAGCTTATAGTGGCATCTAGCTTGAATCAATTCCTAGTTAAAGACAAGTTCATATTACAGTATCAAGTGCATAGTGAAATAAGTGAAAATAATTTTATATGTAAAATAAGTGATTTATGGATGGACTTTAGATTTCTCCAAATTCCTCTGAGGAAAGAGGCAAGTTTCCCATGTCAATGAGATTTGACTTTTTTTTTTTTTTAATAAAAGACATTTTCTTTCGTCTTTTTAATTTTGTATTAATATGTATGTGCATTAGAGTAATTAAAATAAAATTTTAACAAGAACATTGAATAAAGTAAGAACAACTCTTTTTTCATGGCTAAAACATTTCAACTTATTTTCACTCGTACTTAGCACCTTTTTTCTTGTAAGTGTTTAATAGTCATGATCCCAAACCA
This sequence comes from Dendrobium officinale, assembly GCA_019514585.1. Taxonomy (NCBI): domain Eukaryota; kingdom Viridiplantae; phylum Streptophyta; class Magnoliopsida; order Asparagales; family Orchidaceae; genus Dendrobium; species Dendrobium officinale. The sequence continues at coordinate 63,003,788 of CM033688.1, read as the reverse complement.
ACCTATTTATTGATTATTTAAGGCTACTTTTAGGTTGAGCCAAACTTTTCAAATACTAATTATCAAGCCCCAACATCTAATTTCCTCAATACCAAAGGTTTTTTCTTTGACATTCAAGTTAAAATATTTTCCATCCTTCTCTTGATTTCCACATGACCTCCCTATGCTTGATCAAATCCATCCTCAAGACTCCAACCAGCCATGGCCATTTGGATATGGGTTCTAGCTTATGTGAGGATTATAGTTATATTGGAGTAAATTTTTGGCACTACAAATAGTTCTTAGAGAAATTTCACATCCTTTTGAGGGTTGACAAGAAGTATTATTGTCTAAGGATCATGTGATCTAAAGTTCTTTCTTTTGAGTGACTCTAACATTCTCCCAAATAAAGTTCTCTCAAATTTTCTTTTTCTCCACTTTCTCCTATACATCTTGGGAGGTGATTGATCTTTTGAGTAACTCACCTCCCATGAGTGAGTGATGGGTGACCTTAATTTTGAATTTTCATGAGTCTACTATTGAGGGAACATTTTCCTAGATATTAGATACTCAATAAGTGGGTCCATCCTTGTCAACTTAGCTTCTTTTACCTCTGTCACTTTGGCCTCTTTGATATTAGGATGGGTAACTCTATGTTTGGTCTTCTGCAAGGGTACCCTGCCTTCGAGAGAAGTTTGGTGAGTAAATTTTGCTCACTCAAAATCCATTATATTTTGAAGTATATATTTTCACTTTATAATTTAGCTTGTGTATATATATATAAACTTTTGATTGCTTATAAACCTATTATACTATTAATTGAGTCAAAGAACACAGTTAGTGCAACACAAGCTAAATTTATGTACAGTTACATATGTTCTAACCTGAGCTAATAAAGCTAACTGGATAATTTTTATTATTCATAATATCTTGCATATGTCTATGAGTGTTCTACATGTGTAAGATTGTCTAAATTTTGTCTGAAGTGGGTCCTAGGGTTCTATTTGCATGTTCGAATATATAATTTGATTTTTTTTTTTCTTGAGGCGCCACGACACTTGCTCTAGAGGCACTATGGCTTTGAGCTTTCTATTCTATAAAAAATAAATCAGGTGTTGCGGTGTAGTGCTTCTAGAAAGGAGGCATTGCAGCACACAGGTTTGGGCATCGCAGCGACGATCTCATATTTTACATTTAAAATATATATTTCCAACTTTTTCTCATTCTAGTTTCTCCCATTTGGGTAGCCAGCTAGAGAGACATAAGAGATTTCTAGTAAGAGAAAGCTAGGGTTTGAGCTACTATGATTAACTTTCTATTGTCAGCCTTGTTCTAAAAGTTGTCTAACTAGAGGTAGGTTACATTTTGCCTATTTCGATTTTCATAAATATAAAAATTTTAGAATTATTTTGATTTAAATTATTTTGGATAATTTTTTATCTGTAAATCTTTCTCCACGCAACATTCCGTATATTATAGATATGACAATTTTGGACATTTAGATATTTTTCTAGAAATTTTTGTTCAGTAGTTTGAAAGTATACTATTTTATTTGTCTATAAAATATTTTTATCCATAAAATAATGTTATAGTATAGATAAAACTTTAAAATAACATTTAAAAAAATCCCTAATAATATGGTGAATTTATGAAATATTGCATCTTTTCTCAGTTGTTGAAATTGTAGTCTACTGATATAGCACACTGTAAATTTATGGAAGCATATTCATGTACATTCCATGTACTGAATTGTAATGATATATATATATATATATATATATATATATATATATATATATATATATATATCTGCTTAAATTGTGTGATTCTGAAGAGTTCTGGTGTAAGGGGGAAGTTATGTTCTAGAAGTTCTTGTGTTAATGCACAAGAGAATCATAACGGCCTGAAATTTTGAATAAATCATATATTTTAGCATTGGAGTCATAAGGACCTATTTTGTGATATGCCGGCATGAGAGTCATAATGGCCTATTTCTGATGGGAGGTATAAGGGTCTAAGGTAAATATGTTATTTATGATTTGATGTATGAAGTACTTTTTTTTTTATCTTTCAGTGTACCATTTGCTTTATTTTAGATATATATAATTAATATTATGCTCAGTTCAATACATTTCTTAAGAATGACTTTTACATTTAAGTTAAATGCTAAATAGATGAGTTATTTGAAAATTTAGATGGATGGGTGTGACTTGTTGAGCTGTGTTGGCTCACACTTATTTTATCTTCTATTTTAGGTCAGGGGAAAGGGAAAGAGTCGGTTAAGTAGCATAGTGTTCAAGGTCTGATCTATCTAAGTCTGTATTAGTATTTTTCTATTTTTTTATAGTCATAACTAGTTTTATTTTATTTATTCTTTTATGGTATGTAGTCATGTAGTATACTATATATTTTTAATGAAATGAATGGAGAAAGTTAAGGATGAGTTTAAATTTATTTTGTTCATTTAAGTTAATTAGAAGCTATGTGGTCTATAAAAAATTAAATGAAGTATGAAAATCCCCAAAAACTTAGATCTTGGGCTAGCCTGTCCCAGTTCAACACGGTATATGACCTGTCTTTTTGTGGGTCATATGATCTTGTTGAATGAGAAAATCCCTTTTCAATATCTGAATAGTGGTTTTTTGGGAACCGGTTGTAAAATAGAGCTACATGAATTAATTTGTAGTAGAGTGACATAATTGGGGTAATATTTGGGTATTCATATTCATGTTTTCATGTATATGTCTACTCATATTTGTGCACTGTGTGATTTTCTAATGGATCTAAAAAACCCATATATGACAGATAAGTAGAGTACTAGTTAGGCCGCACTAGTGCAAAGTACCACTCATACTGTTAATTATGATTCCCTTTCACAATTTGCCATTCTGGTAGCTTAAGTGATGTGGGCGAGGCTAAGAGTATTATTTTTTCTGTTAGGTCTGATGGTGTTGATGAAAATTTTTAAATATCTCTGAGATTGAAGCCTCTGAACCTAGAGTAGCGAAAGATTGGTTGATGAGATTAGAGAAAACTTTTAATGGGATGTAGTGATCTGCTGAGAGGAAGGTACGGTGCCATTAACTATTTTTTTATTAGATGAGGAGGCAGAGCGTTGGTGGTTGAGATAGCAAAAGGAGATGTTTTAAGGGAAAGTTGAACTCTTTAGTCAGTTTGGATGAGTTTACAAAAAAATTTTGAGCATGATTTATACATTTATCTATACGATAGTAGATTTAAAAAACTTTTCTGAGACTTATTCAAGGGAACATGACATTTATGCAATATGAGGCAGAGTTCACTACTCTAGCTAGGTATGCTCTATAACTTATTAGTATTTCTGAAGAAAAATATTATAGATTTTTGAAAGGGCTCTGAGATAGTCTGAGCTAGTCATTAGTTTTTTTTTTTTCATATTATTATTATTTTTTTGTTGGTGGAGAAAGCCCATTTGATTGAAAATGATATGTTAGCTATTCAGTAGTAATGAGCTGCTAGTAAGAAGAAATTTGGCAGTGTAGCATCATGTAGTGGGTTTTTTGGAAAGAGGAACATGTTCAGACTTGGAGATTCTAAAAGAGGTAGTAAGCTATATTAATTTTAGGTGGTGGCAGTATGCCTATGCAATTCTAGTAGTTATATTAGCGGCGCACCTGTATGTCAGAGTCATGGCTAAAGACATTTTGGTTAGTGCTACAAGAAGATGGGATAGTGCTTTTGATGCGACCAATATGGGCACATTATAATTGAGTGTCCACAAGTAGGTTCCGATTGACATTCTGAGTCCTGATTTGAGAGCTCTATTAAATTAATAGGGAGACCAAGGATTGTTCTAACTTGTGTGTTTGTTGAGGTATCATCCGTAGCTATTTTGGTTTTATGGCAGGCTTTGTAGTAGGGAGGCATTTTGGGAGTGATCAGAGAGAGTCTAATAGTTTGTTGTTTTAGCTCCATTTCAGGCACCTGTATATAATTTAACTCAGTATGAGGCTAGATATGCTCTTGATATAGCTATAGGCATGACCTAAATTTTTGATATATTATTTCTCCATAGACTCTAGAACACTAAACATCATATATCTACTCATGTAAGAGTTTCATTTCAATACTCTTAATTATTCTAATATTTTTTTCATCCAGGTAATATATCACATTATATTTTAACTCTACATATGGCCATTATATATATTAAATTAAGAATGAGAGATATTAAAAATATCCATTAATTCATAAAAGCACAAGAGTCTACATTATTAATTACTATGGCATCATATCATTAGCCAAAAACTTAGAATTTTAGTCAGTCATGGAATTAAAATAAAATAAAAATGATTTTATTGATTTCTCCGAAAAGAAGCACAAGGAGAAAAGTGTAAATAGATATCATAAGGATAATCTAACCTTACTCTCTACACTCCTATCTTCTTTAATTACTTACTTTCTCATAATTAGGTAAGCCAACCACTCCAATTTCTATTCTTTCTCTCCTTTAGTCCCCCTTAGACTTTACTCTAAGGTGGCACTACACTTAGCACTCAGGACTCACTAAAATGATTAAACCCCACATAAAAAGATTGAAAACTATTTATATTAAGTATATAAATGGACTCACGCATTGTGACATTCGACATGGTAGCACTAGGTATTATAATATGAACTAGTGTCGTTGTTCTGCTAAGTAGGTTCCGTTATAGCACTAGAATGATCTGATGCATTATTTGGATGATTCGACATGGCTCTACATGTTGTCAACTACTTCACCACGGTTCTCAATGCAAAAGCTGAGCTGTGTTTCACTTTAATGTGTAATCCAACATTGTGGCATTATACAATTTGACGCTCCGACGCTAAAATTCTTGAGACTTCTACACTACGATGCTAATTTCTAGCGTTGTAGTGTTATGGAGCACTGCAGTGCTGACCTTTGTTCCACCAAGGCACTAAGTTAAATAATATTTTTTCTCAAGATCCATCACTAGAATGTTGTGATCTTGCATCGGGCATTAATGATGCTGTGGACTGATATTTCAGGTGTTGTAGCGCTGGTCTAATACTTGTGAATTTTTCTTAATTTCATGAAACTTCCTTGTACAGCATCAACTAAAAATATTTTTTTAAAAAAAAAATTAACATAATAAAATACTACATAATTTTCACTTAATAGGTACTTCTCTAATATCTAAGGCTCCGTAAAGGATGAAACATAAGGAGATTTAGGAGTTGAAGGTATAACTTTAAAGACTAATTGATAGAGATTTTGACCATCCTAGTGTATAGGGCTATAAATGAACCAAGCCGAGCTGGGCAAATGCTTGTTCATATTTATATTCAATTATTATCTTCTTGTTCATGTTCGTTCAAGTTTGATTCTATAATAACTTGAATTTTTGAAAATAATTAAAAATCAAAATCAAAATTTTTGGTTGAACTGCAGTTTAGAGGCACTATGCCTTAGAGCGACAAAACATTGGGTCTCAGAGTGCAGTGGCACCCAGAAGGGATGCTGCGACATTTGAGTCTCTATTCTACAGTAATTTTGAATTCTCCATGCATCACTGAGTTTGAGCACTGCGTCGCTAGGCCACTAATTTCTGGTTAGGGTAGAGGATCTAGAAAGAAAGATTGATCAGGATTCCTAACGTTCTTTTTATTTTTATTTTAATTATTCTTTTATATTCAGGATTTGGATAGGTCAAATGTGATTGTATGATTCATGAGTGATGTATATAATTTTTGATGATATATATATATATATATATATATATATATATATATATATATATATATATATATATATATATATATATATATATATATATATATATAATATTTCAGCTGATATTTATACAGATAAAAAAAATTAGATAGCTTTGGTAGTTCTTATATTAAAAAATAAAAAGAATAATTCTTTCAAATTATATTATAAGGCATCACAAATTGATATCAGAGCATAATTATCAGAATAATTGAATTGTTATTAGAGTTGTTGGAATTGATTGTCAGTTGGGTAGATTGATTAGGGTAAGGTGCAATATTTATTGCATAAGTGAATACAATGTGATTGAATGAACAACATTATTGTATGATCATTCAATGAACTTTTGCTTTAATTTTGATTTGATTTGAGTCTTGATTGCATAGATTTTTTATATCTATTTTTTGTGCCCCAATATTTAGGGAAACATTTAGAATGATATTTTTCCAAGATGGGTAGATTGCAACAACTCAAATTTCTGAAAATAATTTAAAATAGAAAATCTAAATTTTTAGTTGAACTACAACACAACGACATTATGACTTTGAGCACCTATGTGCTAGGTTTTAGAGCATAGTGGCACCCGAGAGGGATGTTGTGGCTTTTGAGTCTCTATTTTATAATTGATATATCATCAAAAAATTATCTTGATCATGCACGAATCTCAAGGCAAAATCAAGTTGGAAACTTCAAAAATTAAATTGAAGACCATATGAAGTCCAATTTCATCAAACATACAGTCGAACTAAATGTCTCAAAAATATGACCCCAATGACACTAAATTTGACTTAATCTAACCTCAAAAGAGTCCAAATCAAAGACCTGGCCCAAAGCACATTTAGAAGGTTCAATCCATAATTTAGATTACCAAACGTGACATGCTTATAGTCGAATCATGCGGCTTGACGAGACGAGTCCAATGAGCATAAGATCATCAAATTCTGATATCTTTAAGATATTCAAATATCCATTAAATGGCCTATAATTGAGGAATTCAACATCGGCCATCCATTCAAACCACTCCCAAAATATCCTTGATCTTCCTCCTATTTAGTTGTCATGTCATTCTTAGAAAACTATAAATAGACCTCTCATTTCTCATAAAAAGGGACCTCAAAGGTGGGGGGGGGGGGGGGGGGGGGGGGGAGGGGAAGGACCCCTAAGAAGGAAGGAATCAAGAGAGAGATCGGAGAACGCTCTTGCCTCCTCGCTCCCCCTTGACTAACTGAGGTCCGGACTTTTGTCGGACCATTGACCAATGCCGGAGTACTTCTGCCGAACCACCAACCGATGCCCAAACTTTGGTCGATCCACCACTTGATGCTTAGATTTATGTTGAACCACCACCTGACTTCTACCGGACCACCGATCGATGTTGGAGTTCTACCGGACCACAACCTGACGCCCAGACTTTTGCCGGACTACCGACTGACGCTGGAGTTCTATCGGACCACCACCTGATGTCCGGACTTCTGCCAGACCACCACCTGACTCCAAAACTTCTTGTGGACCACCGACCAACGCTGGAGTTCTACCAGACCACCACCTAATGCTCGGACTTCGACCAGATCATTACATAATGCCTCGACTTCTACTGAACCAGCACATGAGGTCAGAACTTCTACCGGACGATAGATTAATGTCAAACTTCCATCAGACTTACACTCGGCCACCTATGGCACTACCGACCTCCATCGCTCGATAATCGTCTTCCTGACCCCTGTCTCTTGCCAACTACGATCCGTTCAATCTCCGTCACCGTCACCTACTAAGGTCCTACTGACCTCCATAGGACCCCTAAGAAGGAAGGAATCAAGAGAGAGATTGGAGAACGCTCTTGCCTCCTCGCTCCCCCTTGACTAACTGAGGTCCGGACTTTTGTCGGACCATTGACCAATGCCGGAGTACTTCTGCCGAACCACCAACCGATGCCCAAACTTTGGTCGATCCACCACTTGATGCTTAGATTTATGTTGAACCACCACCTGACTTCTACCGGACCACCGATCGATGTTGGAGTTCTACCGGACCACAACCTGACGCCCAGACTTTTGCCAGACGACCGACTGACACTGGAGTTCTATCGGACCACCACCTGATGTCCGGACTTCTGCCAGACCACCACCTGACTCCAAAACTTCTTGTGGACCACCGACCAACGCTGGAGTTCTACCAGACCACCACCTAATGCTCGGACTTCGACCAGATCATTACATAATGCCTCGACTTCTACTGAACCAGCACATGAGGTCAGAACTTCTACCGGACGATAGATTAATGTCAAACTTCCATCAGACTTACACTCGGCCACCTATGGCACTACCGACCTCCATCGCTCGATAATCGTCTTCCTGACCCCTGTCTCTTGCCAACTACGATCCGTTCAATCTCCGTCACCTACTAAGGTCCTACTGACCTCCATAGGACCCCTAAGAAGGAAGGAATCAAGAGAGAGATTGGAGAACGCTCTTGCCTCCTCGCTCCCCCTTGACTAACTGAGGTCCTGACTTTTGTCGGACCATTGACCAATGCCGGAGTACTTCTGCCGAACCACCAACCGATGCCCAAACTTTGGTCGATCCACCACTTGATGCTTAGATTTATGTTGAACCACCACCTGACTTCTACCGGACCACCGATCGATGTTGGAGTTCTACCGGACCACAACCTGACGCCCAGACTTTTGCCAGACGACCGACTGACGCTGGAGTTCTATCGGACCACCACCTGATGTCCGGACTTCTGCCAGACCACCACCTGACTCCAAAACTTCTTGTGGACCACCGACCAACGCTGGAGTTCTACCAGACCACCACCTAATGCTCGGACTTCGACCAGACCATTACATAATGCCTCGACTTCTACTGAACCAGCACATGAGGTCAGAACTTCTATCGAACGATAGATTAATGTCGAACTTCCATCAGACTTACACTCAGCCACCTATGGCACTACCGACCTCCATCGCTCGATAATCGTCTTCCTGACCCCTGTCTCTTGCCAACTACGATCCGTTCAATCTCCGTCACCTACTAAGGTCCTACTGACCACCATCTCTAGACAACGATTCTCCCAGACCCCTATCTCCTGCCGACTACAGTCCTTTCGATATCCGTTGCCTATTATGGTCCTACCGACCTCCGTCACTATACAACAGTCTTCCTGACCCCTGTTTCCTGCCAACTACAGTCCTTCTGACATCTGTCACCTACTATGGTCCTACCGACCTCCATCGCCGCGACAGTGGTGTTCCTGACCCATGTCTTCTGTCGACTATGGTCCTTATGATGTCCATCGCCTACTATGGTCATACCAACCTCCATCACCAAAGAACGGTCTTCCTTGCCCCTATCTCCTGTCAACTACAGTTCTTCCAATTTCCATCGCCTACTATGGTCCTACCGACCTCCATCGCTAGACAACGATCTTTCTTACCCTTATCTCATGTCGACTGTGGTCCAACCTCCATCGTCTATCAACAATGGTCCTGTCGATCAAATAAACATGTCTATGTAACTCCCACTATGTAATGCACTCTATATGATGTATATTTGTGACATCAAGCCAAGGCCTTCTCCCAAGGAAGGACCTCCTTTGTAATCGACTGCTTATACTAGTGGATTCATTCAAACTGGTCCAGGCCCTGTGGTTTTTTCCTTTTAAGGGTTTCCACGTAAAAAATTTGGTCTCTTATAAATGATGCCCCTCTCTCTCTTTTTATCTGATTGTGTGCTGGATCTTCGTAAAAAGCTAAGACGTTAAACTTTATACTTCTCTACCGCCGCAAATATTTCAGGGCGTAATAATATATATATATATATATATATATATATATATATATATATATATATATATATATATATATATATATATATATATATATATATATATATATATATATATATATATATATATATATAGGTTAAAACCCATAGAGGGGGACTACGTGTTAATTTCAAAAATTTGGTTACAAGGTCCTTAGAAGGAACCTCCAGCTTATTAATGCTCGAAAGAGCTACAAGATAAAAAGAAATAAAACCTACGAGCCAGTGGTTCCTTTTTTTAAGATAACAAAAAAGACCTAATAAGTAACACGGGCTGTGAGAGAACAGCACCCAAAAAAGGAAGCTCAAATAAATCACGTTCAGTGCAAACTTTCTGCAAAAAAGAAGACCAAAAAAGAACAGCATATAAACCAAATACAAAGAGGGTACCTTTCACACCTTGAAGGTTTTATGATCAGAATAGTCCCTGCAAGATGCTCTCCAAGAAAAGACATTAGACATAAAGTAAAGAGATCTAATAGTAGCAGAACCCTTATCTTTCATATGAAAACTAAAATTCTCAGCAAAAACCAAAACCAGAAATCTCCACCCTAACAAAGGACTCCAATACACACCAGAGAACACCTGAAACTTACTAAAACCCTCCAAATGATAGATAGACGAAAACCACCTTACTACCCACCTCTTGAACGAATACAAAAAACCTTTCCAACAAGGAATGCAACAAGTAGTAATAAACCAGTAATTAAGATAAGAAGAATCCAAACTACCAGCTAGAAGGAAACTCCAGCATTGATTACTAATGGCACAGTGACTCACCCAGGCAAAGAAATAAGAAAAACCACGTCCAGAGAAACCAGCAAAGGAACCAAATAAAAAACCAACTCAGATAAACCTGCAAGAAAAGCCCAGCAAACACCAAAACATAGAAACAAGAGCAGAAAAAGTCATGCAGATCTAATATAAGGCAAACCAATCTTATCCAGGTTGACCAAACCTTTCAAAAGATGTGGAATATTGGCAGAAACAAATTCCCTCTCCTCCTCCAACTTACTACCAAGTTTAGCTAAGCAGTCAGCGCACGCATTTCCCTCTCTTAAAACATGTTTTATCGTATAACTAAAAAGAGAGAGAGCCGTACGAATCTTTCTAATAAAGTAAAAAAGCTGGGGAGAATACACATCCAAATTATTTATAATTTGAATTAAACTTAAAGCATCCACCTCCACCTCAATGTACATAAAACCTCTATTCTTACAAATTTGAAGCCATTTAAGTAAACCCATAATTTCAGCAAAAATGACCTTACACGGAGATAAAGGGCCCGCAGCCACAATCACATTACCAGCATTGCCATGAATATTCCCACCAAACCCAGCACAAGTTAAATCAATAGAACCCTCAATATTAAGCTTCAGATAAGGGTGTATCGGTTTAAGCCATCTAACAATCCTTTCCCTTCTAATCAAAATATCAGTTTGAATAGGAATGCCCAGGTTCACGCTCAAATTATCACAATTAATAAAATGATTTCTTGAAATCAGCTTAACAGCAAAAAGTTGAAGCAATTTATAATTGATATTAGATAATACTCTTGTCCTCCATTTTGGTACCATTGTGTTTAGCTTCATTACGAGCTTTCCAAATAAACCATAATATAAGAATAAGTAATAAGTTCAAAACATGACCTTTAACCGTGGAAATCCAACCAGCCAGAAAAACCTGAATACTATTAATAGACATAGGATCAAAAATAGGAATAGGCTTGTTAACAAGGATGACATAATATCTCTACACTTTTTGAGCAATTTTACCAAAAAGAAAGACATGATTAATATTTTCAATATTGCAACAACAATAACATTTAGAAGGAAGATAAAAATCTTTGTTCCAAAGCCGGTCATCCACCGAAATAAAACCTTTAATACACCTCCAGGCAAGAATAGAGTAAGATAAATGAATATTATTGTGCCAAATAGAACCATAAACATTAGAAACCTCCTTCTTGATTCTGAAAGCCTCCCACACCTTTTTGATTTTAAAATTTCCATTAGTAGAGTTTTTGAAGAACATACGGTCAACATCATCCATGTTCAAAGGAATATCCAAAACAAGCTGCACAATTTCCTCAGGCAAAATCTCTCTCAACTTAATGACATTCCAGTTATTATTGGTAATATAATAGCTAACTTTAGTAGAAGCCAGAGTATGAGAAAAGAGCAAACTATCAATAGAGCCCGGCCCAATCCAATTAACTTGCCAAAAATTAACCTCTCCTTTACCTAAACCCCATTGGATAAAAGACTCAGCCTCCCAACTGATAAGACATAACCGCTTCCAAACAGGAGAATCCGTACTTTTAAAACTACATAAAATAGGGTGCTTCTCTTTGCAGTACTTAGCATACATAAAATTAGACCATAAGCTAACTTTAGATCTAAAGGAAAACCAAAGTTTATAAGAGAAAAACTTAACTATATCCAAAAAACTCTTACAACCTAACCCACCCTCATTAAAAGGACCACACATTTTATACCAGGAAGACCAAATAATGCAAGACTTGTTATTCTTGGCTCCCCCAAAAAATTTATTGATCAATCTTTCCAATCTAAGATAAATAGAAGGAGCAGGATTAAGGGTGTGAATAATAAAAACAGGGATAGAATTTAAAACATGTCTAATTAGCACAAGTCTACCTCCAAAAGAAAGAAAATTAGAAGACCAGTTAATAATTTTTCTTTGAAAAACCGTGATCATATCCTCAAATAACAATCTTCTCTTTTTCCCCTTGAAAATAGGGGTACCCAAGTTTTTAAAAGGCAAAGAAGAACAATTGAACTCACAAATCCTTTTAATATCATTAATTCTACCTTGACTAGCAGCTTTAGAAACAATGAAAGTACTTTTATTTTTATTAATAGAAAACCCACTCAAGTTTTGAAACTCATTTAAATACTTGACATGAAATTTAATATTAGTCAAAGAACTATTAGCAAAAATAATAAAATCATCTGCAAAGCTAAGGTGAGTAATAGGGATGCCATCCTTAGTACAATAAAGTAAATTGGGATACCTTTTGTAAAGGAGCTTCAAACCCCTAGATAAATAATCAACCGCAATGATGAACAAGGCAGGGGAAAGGGGATCACCTTGACGCAAACCTTGACTAGATTTAAAAAAAACCATTACTTTTACCATTAATAATAACATAAAAATAACAATGCTCTATGCTGTTTTTAATTAAGGAAATAAAAGCTTGGCTAAAACCAAAAAGAGATAAAACTTTATATAAAAAATTCCAACAGAGGTTGTCAAAAGCCTTAGTGATATCCAATTTGAAAATAATATTCCCACCTTTCACTTTAGCATTGATGTCATGAGTCATTTCATGCGCAAGTAAGACATTATCAAAGATGCTTCTACCTTTCACAAAGCCAGTTTGGTTCTGAGATATAATTTTGGGCAGAATATTAACAAGTCTAGTAGCAATGATCTTAGAATTAATCTTATTAAAAAAGGAACATAAACTAATCGGTCTAAAATCATTCCAGTTGTTGGTCGCCTCCTTCTTAGGAATTAAAACAATGTTAGTCAAAGAGAAAAAATTGATATAAGGTTTACCCGAAAAGAAATCAGCAACAGCTTCTATAATACCCCCCTTAGTAATGTGCCAAGTCTTAATAAAAAAACTTAGTAGTAAAGCCATCCGGCCCAGCAATAGAATCCATATTCATATCCTGTATAACCTTCAAAAATTTCTCTTCAGACGGAGTCATACTAAGATGAACATTGTCGGCCTCCGAAATACACGAAGGAACAATATGAGGATTAACAATAGTAGACGGAACAAAATGACTATTAAAATATTATTGAAATGCTCCATACCAGAGTTTAAAATAGAATCCTCCTCTTCCAAAACCCTACCATCATCGCTAGAAATTTTGAAAATATGGTTCATAATTCTCTTTTTGTTAGCCAAGGCATGAAAACATTTGGTGTTCCTATCACCATCCATAGTAAATTTAGTAGTGGCTTTTTGATGCCAATAGGTTTCTTCCTGATCAGGTAAAGCAATAAGATTGATCTTAGCATTATTAAGATCAGCTAGATTAGAACTATCGGGTCTAGATTGGTAAACATTTTCAAGCTCCAACACCTCATTCTCAGCATTTTTAATATTCTCAAATAAAATTTTGAAAATATGTTTGTTCCACCACCTCAACACCTGCTTCAGTCTGCTAAGTTTGTTCCACAACTTAGCCATACCCGAGATATTGCTATTAGGAAACATAGGAGCCTGCCAATTTCTCTCAACAACATTTAAAAAATCATGATGGGAAAGCCACATATTTTGAAATTTAAAAGCAGTAGGAACATAATTCTGATTAGCATTAATAGAAAGCAGAAGAGGAGCATGAACAGAAGCAGTCCTACTAAGATGCTCAACATGAGTCATATGAAACTTATCAATCCAATTACTATTAAATAAAACTCTATCAAGTCCTTGCCACAAGTTACCTCTACTCCAGGTGAAAGCATTACCAAAGAAACCTAGATCATGTAAATCACAAGTAGAAATCATGGAATTAAAATCTTCCATAGCATTAATATTAGGAGGATTACCTCCCAATCTTTCAGTAGCATTAGAAATAACATTGAAATCACCACCAACACACCATGGCATCGAAGAAGAAGAAGCAAAATTCTTAAGTTGATCCCAAAGGGGCACCCGACCCCCTCTAGAACAAGCAACATAGACAAATGAGGCATTACAGTCAAAATTAAACATATATATGGAGACATGAACAACTTGAACACAATCGTCAATAATGTTCACATTGATAACATTATTCCAAAATATCCAAATTTTATTAGAACAATTAGTAAATTTATTCGAAAAGCCTAATTTAGAAGCAGTATTATCAATTTTACTCATATCAATAAAAGGTTCAAGTAAAACCAACAAATCGATATTGTGAATCCTACAAATATTTCTAACTCTAGTTTTGAACTCCTTCCCACCAATGCCTCTAACATTCTAAATAAGAGACTTAACCATAAGAACTTTTAGGATTAGTTTTGGTTTTAGTAGAGTACGGCGTAGAGGATTCAGCATCTTTGGATTTTTTTCCCTTTTTTCTTAGAAACTTTAGTAAAAGTATCCTCCTCAAAATTCTTAAGAAAAGTCTCTCACCCGCAGCTCTTTTAGATTTAAAATCGTCTAAATTCAAAGGTAAAGATTTGCCACATTCCAGAATTTGAACCTGTTTATCCTTCTTTTTCTTAGTAGGAATAATTTCCCCTTCTTCACAAGTTTCATTAATATCAGAGTCTAAATTGATATCTAAGTTAGATTGCATATCTGCTACAGGTGAATCAATAGAATTTTTTAACATATAATCAATAGAAACAAATAAAGTAGGAAGCTTTTCAGTATCACAACATAAATCCTTACCTTCCATATTAGCATCCAACTCACCTATGTTCTCTGGCACAACAGGCTAGTCATAGCCTCGGCCTGGTTTTCAATCACAGCATGTAATATCAGATTTTCTGGATTTTTATTAGAAGTATAAATAACAGGAGAATCAACTATGTCATCCATGGTTTTAGCAATTTTTTTTAGCTCCGGATGCAACTTAAAACAATCAGAATTCGCATGACCATGAATCTTAATATATATATATATATATATATATATATATATATATATATATATATATATATATATATATATATATATATATATATATATATATATATATTAGTTTTACTTGAACTTTCATAGTATAACTTTTTATATGTTATTGTATTGAATATTCTATATATTTTGACTATAATATTTCAAAATTTTATGGGGTAGAATGAAATATATTATATATTTTTGAATTTTCTTAAATAGAAATTAATAGTTTATTTTAGGGGTGTAAGTGAGCCAAGTCAACTTGTGACCTGGCTCGAACTTGACTCGTTAACTAGCTCGTGAGTTGAGCATATTAAGCTTCCAGTTCGAGCTCGAGCCTATAATAAAGCTCGTTTACTTGACTCGAAAGTTTTTCTAGCTACTCGATTACATTAAATAATTATATTATACTATTCTTAAATATTATCTAATATTATATTAAATGAACAAAAGTAAAAACCCTAGCTGCATGCCGCCCAATTATTTCATAAATCTTGATCTGCACTCCGCATATTGCATCACGCAAGACGGCTGGGGGTTGCGAGTTCGGCTTTGTCTTTGAGTTTCTCTTCGCTTGTTTGGTTTATCTCATTCACGTCGTCCGCATTTCAAGCCACTTCGACTAAAATGTTGTTCTTGTTCGTTGGCATTCACCCGAAGGTTCTCGTCGGTTGTATTTTCACGTTAACCCTCCATAGAATCAAAAAATCCTGCAATTTCGTTTCTTCCTCTTCTCTATATTTCCCTTCTTTTGCCTTGTGGTTTTGTTATTTAACTCTGTGTGGTCAATGCCAAAATTTTCTAGCAACAAGTGTCCTTTCTGCATGCATGGTTCTTGCTACAATAAGTGTGCATTTTCACAGTAACTTTAAGTTCTATTTTTTGTATTAATTCGTTTGGGGGTTTTGTTACCTTCAAATACTTCTCCACTTCTTTAAAATTCCTCTCATTTAATGTTATAATCCTTTAAGCTAAGTCTAGTTTTTTTTTCTGTTAAGTATTTTAAAGGGTATTTTTATGTCATGTAAGTGATAGAATGCCAAGCGTAATTTGATTTATTAGAACCAATATATTGTGATTAAAATAACTACGAAACATTATAAGATCTAATCGATGAGAGATATGCCCTTTTTGGCAACAAGTGTGCTTTCTAATGCTTTCTACAATAATCTTACTACTAAGTGGATCTATTTTTTAATAAGAATATGGTTAAAACTACCACAATACTAAAAATAAGTTTATTATGAAGATCTTAGCGGCGGTTATTGTTGCGGATCAATGGTTTATGATTTTGATGATAACAAATATTTTTATTTCTCTACGGCTGCCTTATGTACTGACATTTCAGGTTCACACGATCGGACTGCAATTTGAAATCAGCTCAAGATTGGGTAGACTAGGTCTGAGTCAGTTTGTACCCTTTTTTTCCTTTCTTGAGTCTATTGCATTTATTGTGACTCCTGATGCTTTGTAACGTATAAGAGTTTCTAACTATTCCCTAGAGTTTACTGTTTTTGGTAACATCGTCCTGGACGATATTTATATCGGCCGGGACGATCTGTTCAAAAGCAGAAACCCTAATTAGGGCATCCTCATTAAAGCAGCCATCATTATGCAAAACACATCGTCCTGGATGATTTTGTATCGGCCAGGATGATAGGCTTAATTCAGAAAGAATCTGCCACCAGATTTACTTAGGAAATTCTTATTTTTGGATATCGGCCTGGACTATAAAATATCAGCCAGGACGATCCAGGACAATTTTTCCAAAATTTCTCTGGCAAATTTGGAAAGCAATTAATGGTGATTTCGTCCGGGCCGATCGCAAGATCGTCCGAGCCGATTAGACATCGGTCAGCTTCATTTCAGGGCGATATTCAGGACGATTTTCCTCATATTTGAACTAATCGGCCAGGATGATATGTCTATCATCCTGGACGATAAAGTCGACAACTTGCATTAATGAGCTCGTTTTTAGCTATTCTATTTAAGCTATGACATGACACTTTGTAAGTGTCTTTGGCAGCCATTGTAGCTTCGTTCTTGTGGGAGAAAGCTTGAAAGGGAGTGAGAAATGGGTGAAGTCTGAGAGAGGGAGAAGATCCTGTGAGGGGGGACTCAAGGGAGTGTGGAGGGGGATTCCATACGGTTGCTCTGGCAGGCTTGCATCTTAATACCGTCGGATTCAAGGTTTGTCTCGAGGGAAGTTCATCAAAGTAGAAGATCTCTTTGGTGTCAAAGGACTCGGCAACTCCACCGCACCGGGGAAGGTGGAAGTGATTTTGTAAGGGCTTCTCCGCCTAGCTGTGGGGGCTAAAGGAGAGACACTTGTTTTAGTGCAATACTTGGAGGGTGCCTCTAAGGAGTGGACATAGGTCAAGGTTTGACCAAACCACTATTAATCATGTGTGTTCTTTTCTTATTATTGCTTCCGCATTATTTTCTACCGCACTTTGATTTCTGTGATGATTTTGGTTTGAGTTTTATCTTTGATTTTAAAGTTATCCAATTCACCTCTCTCTTTGTTACCCTTGGGCCAGTCATAAGGGCTTAACATCCCTAACGAACTTTCAAGTGGTCTCATAGCACTTTCTAGTGTTATTTGAGCACTTTCAGTTATGTCCGCTACAAATATATAGGTTTGCACCAATTATAGTCGCTACTAAATTTAGCGCTTCATCAAATCTATTTTGTATGTCCTTAAACCACTGCAGAATATTGTTGCATCACATAACAATTACAGTGGGCATGTAACAATTTTAAAAGCGCAATGAAGAAATTAGTGGCGGTTATAATCGCTGGGATAACTCAAAAATAGTATTACGATAGCCGTATTTTTCCTTAGTGTATTTTTCCTTCTATTTCCGATCAAAGGAAAAGGAAATAGCTTGTTGAGTAGCCAAGCATTCAAGATCTTATCTATCTAGGTATGTATGGGTATTTTCTTTTTTTTTTGTACAATCATGGCTAGTTTTGTTTTATTAGTTATTTTCTACTTTGTAGCAATTTAATGTAGGGTGAATATTGTATATACATTTTGATGAAATGAAAGAAGAAAGTTGTGGATGAGTTTAAATTTATTTTGTTCATTGAAGTTAATTAGAAGCTCTATATTCTGCAAAAATGCAAGGATGATTAGATTAAGGAATTTGTACGCTTGATATTTAGAGCACAATAATTATATCTTTATAGTGATTTCGAACGACAACATAAAACACAAAGAGCCATGACATAAGCTTAGGCTAAATCACATGTGTAAGAGTTAAGATAGTAAAATAATCAATTAGTCTAACATTGCATACATTGAAAGTTTCAACAAGAAATTCTTAGACTAACAATGAGATTAATACTATGAAAGATCCCTCACACAACTCTATAATTTACTAGGCTTTAGTGAAGGACTAATACGATCTCAGTGAATTAATTAAATTCCACATTTCAAAGTAATGAGGAAAATAAAGAGTGAGGGAAAGAGTTCACCAAAGGTATACGATGATGGATGGATTGGTTGATGTCCCAATATCATCCACGATCCGGTTGGGAGGTGTTCCTCAATTGACGGGGCCAATGTGAAGATGATGCGTGCAATGTATCTTTATACGGAGTCGTTGACGTTCAAATTGAAATCGAAAAATGGAGATCGAAGAATGTTGGTCTGGTTCAGAGAATCCTCTACGAACCATGATCAACATCTGGGTCGACCATACATGATTTTCTAAGAGAGAACGTAGAGAGTGAGAGGGGAAAGGGATAAGGTAGGTTAGGCCAAGCAAAAGGGGAAGAAGGGAAAAGGGTTAAATCTGAAAATAATTTTAGATATAGTGAGTAATTAGAGAGTAATTACCTTGAAATTTGAATTTGAAATGAGTGTGAGTTAGAAAGGAAAGTGGGGATGGGATTGAATTAATTAGTTCCTTGATTTATGGGACCTTATTAACTAGAGAGAGGAGGGGGGAAGGGGTCGACCAAGGAGAAAGGAGAGAGAAAGGGGTTAGGCATTCAGGAGGTGGGCCCAAGAAATTAAGGGGATTGAATACTTAAATATGAAATTAATTTTAGATTTAAGTTAATTGGAGGGTTTTCCTAAATTAAAGGAGGATAATTTAAGAAGAATTTTGAAATTCAAAAATTTTGAATTTGAATTTAATTCTCGTCCTAAATTAGTGGGGCTAAATTAAGAAAGAATTTATGGTGGATTTGAATACAAAAGTTTGGAGATAATTATTTGGCCAGCTATTATTATGGGGTAGAAGGATGTGGCCGGCAGCTTTAGGTGGTGGAGCAAAGGGTTGACGGGTGGAGGCTTCAAGCTGGTGGTCAAGGGCTTTGGCTAGGTAACTTAGATCCATGAATTGAGCACTTTCATAATATGAATTAAATAAATTTAAAAAAAATTCAAAATCTGGATTTAAAATCATATTTGATTTGGAGCACTCTCCTAATATTCATGCTCCACTTTTGAAAACAGGCAAGATAATCAATTTTGGATCCATGGGAGGAGAAGGCCGACGGTTAGGATTTGGGGTTTGGGTGGCGTTTGGCTATGGAGCAAGGGGTGTGGATTAAGTGGAAGGAATCTTGTTGAGGTTGATCGGCAGCTTGGGGACTTGAAGTGGCCAACAGGTGTTTGGGGAGGAAGAGGTGGCCAGATGTAGGGGAAAGGAAGACTTGATAAAAAAATACTATGAGTACTGACAGTGAGTCCCGAAATTCACCGACAGTTGACGAGTGATGTGTATCCCTCTCTTAGGATTTCTCCTCTCAAGAACTCACAAAGAGATCAAGAAGAAGAAAGTTGAAATTTTTATTAATTTTTATCATTAACCCAAAATACAGGAGAACTAGCCTATAAATATGCCTCATGAAAAGAAAATAAATAATGACTAAAATGCCTTCAGGCTACAAAACCACATGACCACCCTTAGGGGTAAAATGAGAAAAATAAAAATATAAAATAAACTATTACATAAAACACATAAAAAAAATAAACTCCATATCATAGCAGCCGATCTCTGATGTCCTTATCATTATCCCCAGGTGGGAGAAAATTTGACTCCGTTGAGTGGGTGTCTCGAGAACTCTCATGCATCTGGGTCGATCTGTTGTAGCTCCTCACGCTCTGACAATGTATCCTCTGAATTTGCTTTACCTATCAACCTTATAAGATATCTTCTTCGTCCACCCTCATTTATGAAAATAATGTCATCACTCAGAATCATGTCAACCTTCTCTGTTATGGATAATTTGGGAATATTTAGGAGTGGAGGTTGGCTAGGGTTCTCACAAGGTGGGGTCACACAATGCTTAATTTGAAGTGAATTTGGTGGGTTAAACTCTGGATCCTCATAGGTTAATAAATTTTCTATGTTAATAGAGAGATGAATGTTAAATTTTGTAGGCAGATCCACCACATAAGCGTTATCATTAATTTTCTTGACTATTTTTAGTGGTATGTACTTCTAGCATGTGATTCCTTTACGGTTTCTTATGGGAACCGCTTCAGATGAATCTGTACATCACTGAGTTATCAAACTCAAAAGTTTTAAATTGTTGTTTAGAATCAGCATGAAGTTTATAATTATTATTATTCTGTTCAATTAAGCATGCCATTTCAAGAGATGAGATGCAAATACGTCATATTTTATGTGAATTCATGTGACCAAAATTCAAGACTCAATAAGTAAATAATTTTAAACTAATGTGATGCAAGAAACTTCATATGCATGGTCATTGAAATGAATTATGGGCTCACACAAAGGTTTTAAATAGAGGAAAATTGTGGAAGAAAACAAACTTAAAAACACACACAAACATACTGACTCACAAGCACACATAGATAGGAATAAAGATGGGTCAGTCACAAAATGATAGGACATAAAGTTTTCATTTTTTTTAAGAGAACTGGGGTATGAGGAGCAATGAAGACATCCTTAGCTACAAGGGCATTTCTTTAGGGAGTTTCAGCTAGGGTCATAGGTAGTCTTCTAGGGGCAACAGGATAATCTAACAAATTTATCCAACTAGGAGAAAAATTGTCCTTAATAGAGAAGGACAAGAATATAAAGGGCATAATGGGGATATCAGAAACACGATAAGATGATGGGTCCTGACTCAACCATAATGAGATAGCCCAAAGAGTCACTAGTAGGTATGGGACTCAAAAGATGGGGTGGAGTGTCCAAAACAGAAGTGTCTAAAGGAGAAACTCCTAAAATAGTGGGTACAAGGAATGGTGAAATAAATCCAATCAAGAAAGACACACCCGTTCCAATATGAATCTAAGGGATAAACTCCTAAAATAGATTCCAATAAACTACAAGGAGGCTCATTTTTCCAATTAGGCTCAGAATCATTCAAATTTAAATTATTATCTTTTGAATTCAATTTCAATATGCTCAAGGTCAGGTTAGTTTTTTTTTTTGGATCAAATTAATATCATCCAGGCAGACCTTATCCCACGGGATATCCTTGTTGAGGTTAGGATCAGGATGGGCTAAGGTATCAATGCTCAAAGGTTCTAAATCTCTTAAATTAGGGTTTAAGTCATGTTTGGAGTCTAATTCAATCACTTCAGTTTTATCCTCAAATATGTCATTATTATTAGTGATATCATTAGTATCTACGAAATGGATGCACCCAATCTTAGGTTCAAGGAAATTATCCTTTGTAGTGCTTCCTTTGGGTATAATTATACTTGCAAGGTCAAAGATTGGGGATATCAAGGGTTGGGTAGCCTTAGAATCGTCACTAATTTTAAAGGTGGTAAAGTCACCCACGTGGTGAGGTAAATCTGGCTCCATCACGTAGAGAGGATGCATGCTCAGACAAGGTGGATTGGGATGGCTAGGAGTCGGCCCATGTGGGGAGTCATATAGGATCAATCCAACATAAGACTCAATAGAGGGTCGACCATTAAGGCTAGGTGCAGACCTACAGGGTGGGGCAATAACCCTGAAGTTACTAAGGGATGGGTGGTCTCAATCACAATGATGTCCATGGGTTATCCCAATAAAAGAGGTAGGGTGGTGTTCTAGATGAAGATCATTAGGTGTTGGGGCCATTTCATGACTATATACATGAGTGGGAATGGTATATCGGATAGTTTTAGGGGTAACCATACAGATAGGGAAATGAGTAACTACCACTCGGTGAGGACTAGGAGTCACGATATCAAATTAGAGTGCAACAGGTGAGTAGGACTAACTTTCACGTGTAGGGTTCTTGAGAATGTTGTACCCAAAAGTTTGATGAACAGGGGGTGACCTAATCTTAAAATCGGATGGTTTTCCATAAATAGGGGAAAGATATTTTAATCTAAGTTCTCATCTCATGTCTTTCCAATCGGAAGTAGGGTATTCACCTCGAGACTCTTTATGATCTTCTAACCTCATCCAAAATTGACGAACACTATCGTTCAGGTGAGACTTAGCAATGTTAATATAGTGGGACTTAGGAACATCATGTGATTCAAAATAGTCCTCTAATTATCTAACCCATTCCCTAAAATAGTAAGGATTCGAGGAACCATCAAAGGTGGGCAGACTTTTAATGAGACTCTAAGTGAGGTTGTTGCGTCTTAGGTTCAAGTCTAGGTTGATAAGCAGAGTGGGGCATCTTCCGACTAGCATAATCGACCGAATGGGGCACATACCTAGAGTGGGTAGATTTAATATGTTTCTCCTTCATGGTTTTAGTCATAGAGCCCACTAGATTAATAAGGTTATCCAACTTATTTTGAAATCCTATCGGGTCCATTGGGAATTGCTAACTGATACCTAAAGAAGATTGGGTGTAAGGGACAACAGTTTATAAGGAGAAAACATAATTATGACTTGCTATAAGGTGCAGGAAATTACTGAACAGCAAGCTACAAGAGAGACTTAAGTGATCTAGGCAATTAGGATGGTTGTTCAGATGAGGACAACACCTAAACACTTTATCAGACTCACCTAAAGGTCATTAGATGGTGCAAAAATAGTTTAGACAACAAGCTACAAAGGTGGTTTAAGAAGTCTAAGTAATTAGGAAGATTGTTAAGTTAATGACATCACCTAAATAATTAAGAAACCAGCCTAACATTTAATAGATGTGTGTATGAATGATGTAGACAGCAAGCATAATAATAATTTAAACTAGGTTAAATGATGATATACATGCAACAATAATTATATCTTTATAGTGATTTCAAACGACAACATAAAATACAAATAGTAGTGACTTAAGCTTAGGCTAAATCACATGTGTAAGAGTTAAGGCCGTAAAATAATCAATTAGTCTAACATTGTATACATGGAAAGTTTTAATAAGAAATTCCTAAACTAACAATGAGATTAATACTATGAAGGATCTCTCACACAACTCTATAATTTACTAGGCTTTAACAGAGGACTAACACGATCTCAGTGAATCAATTAAATTCCATAATTGAAAGTAATGAGGAAAATAAAGAGTGAGGGAAAGAGTTTATCGAAGGTAGCCAAAAATGGATGGATTGGTTGATGACCCATGATCATCCACGGTCCAGTTGAGAGGTATTCCTCAATTGACAGAGCCAATGTGAAGATGATGCGTTCAATGTAGCTTTCCGCAGAGTCTTCGACATCCAAATTGAAATTGAAGAATGGAGATTAGAGAATGTCAGTCCAGTCTAGAGAATCACCTACAAACCCATGATCAACTTCTAAGTCGGCCATGCATGATTGTCTAAGAGAGAAAGTAGATAGTGAGAGGGGAAAGGGATCGGGTAGGTTTAGCCAGGCAAAGGGGAAGAAGGGAAAAGAGTTAAATCTAAAAATAATTTTAGATCTAGTGATTAATTAGAGAGTAATTTCCTTGAAATTTGAATTTGAAATGAGTGGGAATTAGGAAGGAAAGTGGGGATGTGATTGAATTATATACATCCTTGATTTATGGGACCTAATTAATTAGAGAGAGGAGGGGAAGGGGCTGGCAAAGGAGAGAGGAGAGAGAGAGGGGTTAGGCATTAAGGAGGTGGCCCAAGCAATTAAGAATATTGAATACTTAAATTTGAAATTAATTTTAGATTTAAGTTAATTTGGGGAATTTCCTAAATTAAAGGAGGATAATTTAAGAAGAGTTTTGAAATTCAAATATTTTGAATTTGAATTTAAATATCGTCCTAAATTAGTGGGGCTAAATTAAAAAAAAAAACATTTATGGTGGATTCAAATTCAAAAGTTTGGAGGGAATTATGTGGCCGACAGCTATTATGGGGGAGAAGGATGTGGCTGACAGCTTTAGGTGGTGGAGCAAGGGGCAGGCGTGTGGAGGCTTTAAGCTGACGGCCAAGGGCTTGGGCTAGGTAACTTAGATCCATGAATTGAGCACATTCCTAATATAGATTATTTCAATTTATGAAAGAACTCAAAATCTGAATTTGAAATTAGATTTTGAGTTGGAGCTCTCTTCTAATCTTCATGCTCCACTTTTGGGAAGAGGCAAGACAATCAATTTTGGATCCATGGGAGGGGAAGACCGGCGGTTAGGGTTTGGGGGTTGGGTGGCATTTGGCTGAGGAAGGGGTGAGGATTAAGTGGAAGGAATCTTGTTGAGGTTGACCGACAGCTAGCTTGGGGACATGAAGCAGTCAACAGGTGTTTGGGGAAGAAGAGGTGGCCGGATGTAGGGGAAAGAAAGAGACGATTTGAAAATACTACGAGTACTAACTGCGAGTCCCGGAATCCACCGGTGGCTGAAGGGTGATGCATGGCCCTCTCCTAGGGTTTCTCCTCTCAAGAACTTATAAGAGATCAGGAACAAGAAAGTTAAAATTTTTATTCATCTTCATCATTAAACCAAAATACAAGAGAACTAGCCTATAAATAGGCCTCATTAAAATAAAAGAAATAATGACTAAAATGCCCTTCGGGCTACAACACCAAATGACCACCTCTAGGGGTAAAATGAAAAAAACAGAAATATAAAATAAATTAATACATAAAACACATAAAAAAATAACTCCAGATCATAGCTGTTGATCTATGATATCCTCATTAGGTGGTTTACTCTAAACATATCCATAAAGTAATCTTACGATCAATGTTTCATATTTGGATTAATTATTGGCAATTTGAAATCCAATTATGACAACATATATTAGAATGACTCTTGTTATGCTCTTTATGATCATGCCAACCATAAATCCTTCTTCCCTTAAAGCTACATCAACATAAAAGGTCCACAACATGTCTTTTTTACTCACCACTTCAACCATGAGGAGAGTGAGCATAATTAGGAATTCAGTGAGTTCTTGTACTTTGATCATAAGTTAGTATGTAATGTAGAAGTGGTATGGAACTCACTTAACTTAAAGGTCCACTTCATTAAGCTTTCAAAATAGTCAAGCTTAGCAAGTCTAATTTTCAACAAGTGATTCATAACAACTTGGATCTAGTGTACATGGAAGTAGGGTTGAAGTCATCGAGCTATGATTACTAATGCCCGTATTAGTTTCTTCACAATTGGATACCTCAATTTGAACCACAAAAGAACTTTGCTCACATAATAGAATGACCATTGTTTACTTATTTCTTCTCAAATTAACACAAAGCATACAACTCCTTATAACCTGAAATATAAGAGTAAGTCATCTTAAGGTGGTGGGCTTTACAATAATGGTGGCAAGGAGAGGAACAACTTTAAATTTTGAAAGTTAGTTTTGCACTCTTCAATCCATGGGGTGTTTGCATCACATCTCAAAAATTTAAAGTAGTGTGAGAACCTATCTCTTAATTTTGAGATGAAGTAACTAAGTCTTATGACTCTCTAATCACACACTACACATCCTCAATAATTTTTTAAAGGGAATTCCTTAATCATTTTTGTATTCACTTTATTGCCTTAAGGGGTAATCAAGAATCCTAAGAACTTCATCGATCTTAATCCAAAGCTATTCGTAGGGTTAAGACATATATTGCATTTATTCATTATAGAAAATGTTTCCTTAAATGCAATGAATATAATGCTCAATGGTTTTGCTCTTAACTAGTATGTCATCCATATACACTTATGTATTCCTCCCTATTTGCTATTTAAAAACATAATCAATTATTTATTTGTGTGCAGTCCCAATATTTTCTAAGCCAAATGGTATCACTTTATAGTAAAACAGTTCTTTCATTTACATGGTGCATTTTAATTTATGGTATTTGGAAAAGGCATTAATGATGCTAATTACATGGAAACTAAGTACCAAGTCAATCAATGTGTTAATTCTAGGGAAATAGCCATCCTTTAGGAAAGTAGAATCCTTAATAGTAAAATCTATGCACATCATTCACATGTCGCTCACCTTATGCACCATCACTACAATTAAGATCTACTCGCGGATTATACTTCTTCAGTTTTCCTATCTCATATTAAACCCATAATTTTCTTATAATGCACTTAACCTTGCCTTATGGGTTTTAGATGCCTTTTTTTTTGTATTGCCTATACAAGTTTGGGAATTGACATTAATCATTAAAAGGTGATGGATCACTACAAGAAAAAACTTCATTTTATGGAGGTCACTTTTGCCAGAAAATGAATACAATCCGTTGGTAATTTATATTTCTAGCAAATTTCCAACAGTAAGTCACGTGTCGAAAAAAATTTGTTGGAAATATTTCTGGTGGATATTCTACCAGATATTTTAGGAAATAATAAAAAATATATTATAATTTAGCATGAGCGAGCCCGCTGCCCGTACCCTACGATGAACCAGGCCCACCTGCTATCACTGTGGATCCGTGAACCAGGCTCGCTAGCAAACCCACGGGCCTTTGAACCAAGCCAGCGCGTGGGACCCTTTTTTGTGTTTCCGCCCACTTCAAACCAGCTCTATCCAATGAGCTGCGATGCATACAATATTTTTTCAGTTGTATTTTTTTTAATTATACTTTCTTAATAATTATTTTTAATACATAATATGTTTAAATTATTTAATATATTTAATAATATATATTAGATTATCTAATTAATTTATTTTAATTAGTTAAATTAACAAAATAATAATTATTAAATCTTTTTAATTATTTTAGTTTAACAATATTTAATTTATTTAATTTAATTTAACAAAATGAATATTTTAAACATTTGTAATAATTATTTTGAAGAAAATTTTAAAATCCGTCGGAAATCTGCTGGAAAATTAGTCATAATTTTTTACGGATTTCTTTTTGTCAGAAATTAATGTTTTTCCTACAGTGGATAGAAAGTGGTCTCTCTTTATCGTATCATTCAATCACTGGGATTGGGTGCCTCCTCATTTCAATTGACTAGTGTATTGGTGATTCTTTATAGTCTCTTGAGCAATTAATCCCTTTGATGATAGTATAAGTGATTTTGTTAGAAGTTTGGTATTCTCTCAATTCTTTGAGCTTTAAGAAGGCTTTTGTCATTATTGATGACTGGAGAGTTTTGCATTACTATGGCTTCTCTCAGTCATTTTAAGGAAGAGAACTCGAATGCATGGTTAAACTTCTTAGTGTTATGGCTGCTGGAAAGTTCAAGCATATGGTATAGTAAATCTCTTCAAGGGCTTTGCTTTGGTGATATACCTATAGAATACATTTGTTAGTTGGAGCCTTCACGTACCTCTCAACTTCCCTTAAAGGAGTGACTGGATGGAGTCGCCAAATTGGTACATGAGATCACGAGTCTTCACTACAGGAAATTTAGGTATTATTAGCAGCTATTATAGGCGGTCCTATAGTCGCCGGTAATACTGTCGGTTTAGCCGGCAGTTCGACTGCCGGTATTAACCGATGGTGTTTAATAAACTGCCGCAAGAATTAGCAATGGTTTAATAAACGCGGGATATGGCGCCTATTTAATTTTATACTATCACCTTTATAGGTGGCCAGGACTGGCAGAAAATGCCCTAAAATTAGCCATCTCGAGCCTTCCGCTTAATTTCTTTACATTATCCTCTTCTCTCTCTACAGACACTCGCCACCACTCCTCCAGCCTCTTGCGATCGATCATGCATCCTATGCAGGAATCTGGCCACCGACAACCTCCCTCAAGCCGAAGATCTAGCCCCCACTCCGGCATAAGAGCACGACCACAATCCACCCTCGAAACTATCGTCTGAACCAAATTTAGGTTTGCATTTTTTTTTTCAAAAAATGCTATTTAATGGATTGAACAAGTATTTTCCTATTTCTCTTGAATTAAATCAAGGATTAGCATTAAGTCCATATCTTTTTTGCTTTACTCATGGATGTTCTCACTAGACATTTGCAAGAGGATGTACTTTGGTGTTTGATTTTTGCTCATAATATTCTTCTTGTTGATTTTAGACAATCAAGTAATTTAATAAGAGTACACATTTTAGATATCTTATGACTATTGTTCATAGTGATCATGAAATTGATTGGGATATTATTAGCATAATTGAAGTTGGATGGTTAAAGTGGATGAATTCAATGCTTTATAGTGCAAAATTTTGGCCATTAAAAGAGAAGCATAATAGTTAAGTGTTACTGAGATGAGAATGGTCAGGTCGATGAGTGGACTTACTCTTAGAGATCAGATATGAAACGAGCATATCTAGAAAATGGTTGGAGTAGTTCTAGTGACAGATAGGATTAGAGAGAGTCACCTTAGATGGTTGGTGAATAAGCTTTTACCGGCGGACGTTCCGCCGGTAATGACACTAGTGACGTCGGTATCATTTCCGACGTCTAATCCGTCGGGTATATTTCATTGAGTTTAAATACGCCGGCGCAATGTCCGCCGGTAACATACGTCGGAATAGTTCCGCCATAACGTGCGACGGAAATGGTTCAGGCATCCCTATACCGTCGGATTTGCCGGCGGAACATGCGTCGGTGAATTTACGGCGTATTTTGCGCCGGAAAGGTTGACGCAAACTTTACGTCGAGCAAATCCGCCGGTAACTGCGCCGTTTATTACCGTCCAGAATTTTCCGCCGAAAAATCCGACGGTATTCGCGTGTTTTCCTGTAGTGGTATTAAGCTGCATGATGTTGATTATGTCTAATATAGATATAAAATCACTAAGAAATCTACTTAAGGTGAGGCACTAGAAGAGAATTTTCATTTTAATTTAAACTCATGGGCAATTCTAAAAATTTACTTTCAAAATTTTCATTTATGTTATGATTTAATGGAAATGAGATTGATATGGTAGAAAACCAAATTTTGACAAAGCTATTCTTTCTAATAACTAAGAGAGTAGTAGAGCTTTCAATGGGAATAGGAAGTCCAGCCTACAATGGTGATTAGTACTCTTATTTAAAGGTTACCTGGTGTAAGAGCAAATCCTAGTAAGAAGCATTATGATGGAAGAAGCATATTTCACCATCCTCGTATCTTTCACCAATTTTGATCTAACTAAAAGTTCACAAAACATGTCATTATCAGGAGCTCTTCTCCCATATCAAGTGACTCAAAGGAATCAAAATTTTCTATTGATTGAACCTTCACCATCTTTATATTTTTGTTAATTTTAGTCTTCATAATATTCTTCATCGCACCATCAAGAAAGAAAGAAACATGTTACCAATATATATAACCAATGCTTAAACTAACATGAATTCTTACCTTGATCATCATATAAGCTATCCTTTGCACATACCAATGCTTCAATATTATCATGTTTTATTGCAATTTGATATTGATCAAGAATTCTACAATTATTATCAAATGCACTTCCTTAAACAACTATACAAATTGAAATACATAGAACATCATGAACCATTGTAGAAATCTCAGGAAACCTATATTGACAATCTTTTCAATTTTATAAGATAACCAACTTTATTTTCCATTCAAGTTTGGATTTGTCTAAGTAAGTTTCCAGTTCAAACTACCTAGGCATGCTAACTTCAACTCAAAAGATTCAAAATTCTATATAGATATAAAAATAAACTTGGTAAGAACCTTGTATTACTTCTAATGTATATGAATATAGCCAATGAATGTTTGATTTAAAATAATTTGTAAGTAATGAAAAATAATTAAATTTTGTCTCACCTTTGCAATTTTTCTGACATAATCAACCTCATGTAACTTTACTTTCGAATAAATAGTGGCTTTATCCTTAGAGATATGATACGAGTCATTAGCTGAATAAAGTAAAACACGTACATTTGTTAAGGATCCATAAAGTACACTTGTTCAAAATAAAGCACGTACACTTGTTCAGGCTGTATATGTTATAATAATTAATTTCACAACTTTGTAGGGAAATGTTTGTTTTAACATCCAAATGACTATCTAAGAAGAGAGATATTTGATGTATAACAGATTGTTACTGGGTTAAAGAGGATTGACAAATGAATTTATACAGGGAGTTGAGACTTCTATTCAAGTTGCATCTCAACTACCTTCCTTTAAGTTCAATGGAATGTTTAGATGTCCATGTTCAAAGCACAAAAATTAAGCATTCCTCGTGGAGATACTCATGCCGGTCCATCCAAAAATACTCATGCTGGACTTGAACATCACATGGCGAGTACGAGCCACACAGAGATACTCATGCACGACCATCCACAGCTTTTGAAATATTAGATGAAGATCAAATGAGTAGATCGTATGAAGAGCTTATTTTTGATGTAGTAGGTCCGTCCACATAGATATACTCATGCTGGTCCATCCAAAAAAGCTCATGTGAGTATAATTTTTTAGAGTTTGGGAATATAAATTTAATATAAAAAAATCATTCTAATATCAATATATTTTATAGATTTATTCTCATAGGATGATTTTATACGAGCTGGGGAAAGTTGTCAGTCTACTGGTGAGGGATCATCTTCAGGATTGACCCAATATTCTGAGTATCATATATGGTCAAATATTGTTGGAGGAAGGCAAAGTGGAAGGATATATGGCTTGGGTTTGTAAGGCTATACTTATGAGGGCAGGTCATCCATATCAGCATTTTATGATCCTAGTGGAGCTGAAGAAACTGTAAGCTAAATGGTTACAGTACTTCTGAGAGAGATAGAAGAGATGAGAAAGGTTCAAAATGAGATACAGACATAGCTGCGATCCTATAGAGATGAAAATCGAAAGAAGAACGAGCAAGAGCAGACACATGCATCACCAGACAGCGAAGACAAGGAGGATAATTAGTACTCTTATTTGTTTGATGAACTTATGGTTTAAACATTTGGTTTGATGAACTTGTTGTGTGAAAACAAAGAACAATGACATGTTATTGTTGATTTATATGTTATGTTTATTGTAGACTTTATTTGGTTTGATGAGTTTATGTTCATTGTTATTTTCTTATTGTGGATTTCATTTCAATGCTATATATGTTAATTTTGGATTATTATTGTGAGTTGATTATAGTAGCGTGTTGCCCATATTTGTGATAATTATTTTCTATTATGTGCAGGTTTGTAAAAATTTGAGTATATACGGCTGTCAATTTTTTTTAAATGCTACAGGTTTCCGATGGGAAACCAGTGGTTTGGTCGCCAAAAACTCGATACTGGATAACTAATTATAGCCGCCATAAATTTAATAAAACTATCAGTAAATATCGGCGATCGACGTCTGTCAACCGGCGGTACCCGGTGGTTTAACCGCTGGTAAAACCTATAGTTTTAACGGCCGGTAAGTCGTCGATAAATAACCATCGGTGACTGGTGGTAACCCAGCGATTTAGCCGCCACTAATACCAGCGGTTTTGATAGCCGGATGGCCGTTAAGCCGTCAGTGATTAACTGGTGGTCACCGGCGCTACGACCGCCGAAAAACCTCAGGTACATATAACCGCTGGAAATGAACTGGTGGAAATCGTTTTCTACGTGGTTTATTCTGACAGTTTTTGAACCGTCGAAAAGAAACCGATTTTTTACAAAATCACTGTAAATCTATCATTAACCTTTGAAAAAACTGCCAGTAATACCTGAATTTCCTGTAGTGCTTTAGAGGGAATTCTTGCTGATGAAGTCTTCAGTTCAAGATAGGCAGAAGTTAGTTTGTTCTGTTAATTAGTGAGTGCATCTCCTCACCTCCATAGGCCATGATGAGTGCTCTCACAAGTTATGGTGAGTGGCCCTATCGACTATGGTGAGTGACCCCTCAAACTGAGGTGGGTGCCCTACATGTTGGAGCAAGTGGTCTTATAGGCGTGCATAAGCAAATGCCCTAAAAATAGGTTTAGTTAGTCTTAAGAAATCCATACCAAGCACACATCGACCTTTGGCGAGTCTGATTTAGCCACGCCTCAAGTATATTAGGCAGTACAAAATCTACAAAATGCCAAATTATATAAAATATAAAAGCATTTGAGAACCTTACCAAATAAAGCCTTGCACGATTATAGATAAATATCCTACAAGATATCATGCATTGCATAATATATAATCAGAAATCACATAAATCCTAGACCAACTTATGTGGTCAAGAGTAATTGCATATACATGCAAATATCTAACATTTAAATTTGCATTATTCAATTTATCACTACATCTCCATCATAAATGTATCTGTTCACCATAATCCTAATTTCTATCAAATAATATTCACTATTTTGACAATTATATCTAATTAAGTCTACATATATATTACAATTAGTTTTTGGTGTTAATGAGCCAATTGAATACTCACTCAGTAGTAACCAATGTGAGACCCCAAGTGATGAGAACCGTGATTATAGCATATGTTAAAGTATCCCAACGCCATGCACGCAGGTGGATCAGTCCCATTATCACTGACCACACTCCCGCCAATGAAGTGACTAACGAGAATGCGAGTACATATGACATTACAAGATGGCTTCTCAAAGCTGCAAACAAAAATAGATGTTAAGACATACATGCATTGAGATTCGTAATTCACATGATTACTTTCATGATAATGTCACATGTTATGACATCACGAATTTTAAAGTAGGTATAAGAATTTTAAAATATTTTAAATAAATATTAGTGATATTCTTACATGCTTTCAAGATTATAATATTAAAAAAAATAAATATAAAAATTTAACTTGTTAGATATGTAATTTTTCTTTACATATTGGTTATGCCATGAACATAACATATTCAAGAAATTCAAGAGAAAGAATTTGGAAGAGTGGACAAATTAATAATCTCTTTATAATCAATTATTATCTAAGTTTAATAAGAGTAAAAGCTATATTTAATGTGATTATTTTATTTATTTTTTTCCTTTTGGATTCATCTGAAGTATATAGTTCTTCAGCCTCCCACACATTTCCTCATCAATAATAGAGAAATAAAAAGCTACGAGTTACATGAGAATCTTAAAGACAACAACAAATAATTAACTCACTCTGCTCAGCGTTGATGTCGATATATTTATCCATGGACCAACTTGCCAGAACAAGCATGGCCACAAAGATCGCCATGTTCAGTCGAAGAAGGTGCGGCAATACGCCTTTATTCCTTGCCACCACTGGCATAATTATTTTTTGAAGCTTCTTTATGAATGTTGTGATGAGAGAAGAAGAGAAAGAGAGAGAATGGAGAAGGACGGAGAGAGAGAGAGAGAGAGAGAGAGAGAATGTTTGCTTGCATTATATAAACAGTGAGGAAGAGAGAGAGAGAGAGAGAGAGCCCCGTGGTAGGAGATGACAGAGAAAAGTGTGTCGTACGTGTAGGGCTGTGATGGCTGCTGTTTATTCGTTTTTGACTGAGTGAAAACTGGAACAAAATAATGACAAATGGAGAGTGACTACTAAAACGTGAGGGACTGTTTCTAGTGGAGATTTCTAGGGTTTATGCACACGTAAATGTATTTTAATATTAAAAATTATAAAACATTGTTGAAGAGTCGTCAAAAATAGATTATGTAAGTTGTGTGAAGCTTGCATGCATGATATACTAGTATGGGGTTGGCATAGAGAGTGTCAATAAGGCTGCATTTAGATAGTCGGCCAAAACAATCATAGTAGTAGTTTACTCAAAGATTTTGTTGTCTTAGCATTTGTACGAAGATCCTCATTCATCACAAACATCTATAAGAGAGAAATGCAAAAATTATAAGAGACTAAAATTTTTACGTGAAAAAATTCATGAAAGGAAAAAAGCCATGGGGCATTGTCAAGCTAAAATTATTCCAATAGTCATCGATTATAAATGATGGCCTTCTATTAAACGTACAACATCTAGAACATATTATGTGGTTGAAGTTGGAAGAATCATATGGCATGGGATTTATCTTTAAGAAAATGTTTGCTCGTTTTTTTGGTCGTACTTCTCTGAGAAAGGAAACTAGAGATCAATAAGTCTAGCATAAATCCCAATTCTAATGTTAGGGGTTAAATCACAATTCTAATGTTAGGGATTAGAGTTAGTGTAAATGAAATACATTGTTATTATAATGATGACATGCATTAACATTATTAATGATGATAGTTGATGAAGTTAGTGGGTTTTGGTGTAGCCATGAAACAACGATCATAAGATTATATATAGGACAGAGGACTATAGAGGTGATATTGGTCGAATGTTGGAGGACTATAGTTGAGCCATACTTATCAGAGGTTTGTAGCAAGGGATGGTGGTCAAAGAACTTCACCTAAGCAACGATGGTTGAAAATTATAGTTGACCAAGGGTGGTTGGAAAATCATAGACGAGTGACTATGGACGAAGGACCGTAGTCAAGCAATGATGATAAGGGATTCGTAATCAAGTGATCGACAGAGTTCCAAGGATCATACTAAGGTGATAATGATCGGATGAGTATAGTTGGGATGAGAAAGAAAAGTGTAACATATAATGTTGTGATATCTATTGTTTATTCGCAGACTCAATAATAGCTGAAAGTGAAACAAATCTCAAATGGAGGTTGATTAATGAAACACGAGGTACTGAATCTAATGGGGAATTCTAAGGTTTATGCATACATAAAAACTCTTTTATGTATGTATTGTATCATTACAAATTATGGAATATTGATGAAGATTTATGGAAAATGGATAATTTGATTTATGTGCAGCTTAAATGATATATTAGTATGAAAAGTTAGAAATACTTTTCATATGGAAACAATTAATTGAAAAATTATTGATGTATTTAATGGTCCTTATATGTACTTTTTTGGCTAAAATTCACTGACGGGCTTACGCATTAATAAGGAAAAGTACAAGTTCTTAAAAGGAATCTTTAGCTGGCTAATGCTCAAAGGAGCCATATCAAAAAGTGAAAATTTTAGAGCCAAATATCCCATCTAATTACAAGAAAAGATAAACCTAAAAAAAATCCTGGGCAACCAAAAGCCAGCACACAAAAAAGGTGATCAACAAAAGGGCTAACAGCACCATCAACCAACCAATAAAACTAATCACCGAAGAAAAAAGAGAAATATAACACCAACAAAAGATAAATGCAGAGAACAATTGGAGCATCTAGCACGACTAGTAGAAACAGTGAAGTAACAATCAAGCCAACCAAAACCAAGACAACTTTTAGCCAAACCTATAGGAAAAGAAAGACTCCAAAGAAAATAATTAGAACATGAAATAAGAGCCAAAAAACCACCAAAGAAACCAATAAAATCAAATGAATCACTCAACCCAAAAGCCAACTCTACACAATCGGGGAGTAAAAACAGTCAACCAAAACACCAAGCCACCAAACAATAGCAAAACCCCCACCACAACAATACCCAAATGCCCACCAATAGCAAAACAACAACATAACCAACAAAAGACAAACAGGCAACCAACACACAACCACAAAACCAACCAAACCATAATAACCAAGCCAACACCAATAATGAACCACAATAAAAGACACCCGACCACACACAAAAAATGCCAACAAAGGAGCAAAGAGCACTCCAAAAGAAAAAAAAAGGAAAAGCTAAACAAAGGGAGCATTTATAGATGAAGTATTAGCTCTAGTAAGCTGAGTAGCAAAATTTTATGCTTAGAAGAACACAATATTAAATCATCTTTAGAAACTTTAATAACATTTAGTGCTGTCAGATCATGAGAATCCAAATGATCCAAAATTGTATCATCCGGGCAAAATTCCCCATCCTCCCAAAAGGAAAATGACCGGACAGTAGGGCTAGTCCCTCAGAAATGTTGAAACTTGTTCACTATGAATTAGGTTGTTAAACCTAAGCTTATGTCCCAATGGCTAACCAAGAGGGGGGGGGGAATTGGTAATTAAAAAATTTACCCATCTTTTTAAAATTTAAAATGGAGAAAATAACTTTATTGAATTTTATAAAAAATATTTTTCAACCACAAGTTAAAAACAGTAAAGCAAAAATAAAAGCAACGGAAAAGTAAATGACACGAGATTTATAGTGATTCGGTCAAACACGACCTACATCCACTCCTAGGAGGCACCCTCCTAGTATTGCACTAATACCACTAGTGACTCTCCTTTTGCACCCACAACAAGGCGGAGAAGCCTTTACAAAAACTCTCTTCCACTACTACCCGGTGCGGCAAAGAACTGTCGTCCTTTTACACTCTTCCAAGTGTTGGCAGAGAACCGTCCATCCTTCCTTTAACACTTTTCTAGTGTGTGCATAGAATCCTTCATCCTTTCACACTCTCCTAGTGTGGGCAGAGAACCCTTCGGCTGTTCAAAGTCTCCAAGTGTGGGCAGAGAACCCTTCGGTTGTTCACACTCTCCAAGTGTCTACAGAGAATCGGATCTCCTTGATATATCTTCTCACAAAAAATCTAGAAGAAAGAAAAAAAAGAGTGAAGTAATCACAAATCAAAAGTAATGACTCTTACCTTTAAACACCAAGTGAAGTCTTTACACTCCAGTAGTAAGAATTCTCCTTCGAACACTCTCTCACACTCTCTCCTTGACTTTTCTTTTAATAGGCACAAAGATCAGTAGGCAAAAAGATTAAGTGGTAGTCTAAATTGGACTATTTATATGAAAGACAAGAAAAATCATCCAAAAATTATAAATTTTCAAGTCAACACGTAGTTGATCGTCCAGTACGATCGTGGATCATCCTGGACGATTTTACTTAAATGTGTTGGAAACGAACCAAATGTATATTTGTACGAACTGAATTTGTACCCGATCATCGTCCCGTACGAACTAGGTTCGTCTGGTACTAACTGTTATACCATAGGTCGGTTCCCAAAAACTGCAGGACGTCGTCAAAATTTGAAGAGTCGGTTCACTTCGTCCTGGGACTAATATGAGTTAGTCCGGACGAAGTTTTTACAGAGAACATTTCGTCCTGGGATGAATTTGCATTCATCTGGACGAAAATTTTTCATAGAGCATTTCGTCCTGGAACGAATATGAATTTCGTCTGAACAAAAATTTTTCAGAGAACATTTCATCCTGGGACGAATTTGAGTTCGTCCTGGACGATCAGGACTTAGAAAAATTTTCTTCAATTCCTATTCGTTCCATTACTCTTTAGAGGAGATAACTGACTTGATCGTCCCATACGAATTATGTTCATCCCGTACGATCAGTATAAATTCTTAAGGATCTCCTTAAGTGTGCATGTGTGTGTGTTTATTTACTCAATTACAATCACTCCCTCTCAAACTTAATTCAAAGAAAAGTACAAGCTTCAAATTATAAAATATCTCATGCTGAATTTGATTTGAAGTCTTCAATAGCCCGAAGTTCGATTTTCCTGAAATGTTAGTACACATAAGAGCAAAAAATAACTCTTCCAAAAAAGTGTTAGGAGATAACAACATTTAAAATAAAAAAATTTAAAATCATCAAAACAATACAAGTTGCAAGAATGTAAAACATGCAAATAGTAACTCTCTTAACAAGAAAGAGCATTAACGTTATATTAAAATTCAAATCTCCCTGTTATAGCCCATCCACATTATCCATAGAGTCATTTTCAGAGAGTGTGGTAATGAGAATGAGAATAATCCGGAATAAGTTAGAAACATCAATACCCCGGGCCCCCGAAAGCTAACCAGCAACCTCTTCAACATTAGAATCAGTGAGAAAATTAACATTATTATCCCCAAAGAGGAGTTACACAAGGTAACCTTAGAGGAAATTAACAAACCATGTTTATTAATATTACCCTTAAAACCATCAACATCATCAGCATTAAAGTGACCCGACAAGTTAATAGTGGATGGAGCCAGAATGTCCACTACTAGATTTAACCCATCCAAATTTTTTAGAGCCATAATAATATTGGATTGATCCTAAGTAATAGGATTGATAGGGGCAACACCATGCACCTCATCAACAATATCCCTAACTCCACCATTAACTTTCTAATTTTTAGCTTTCGTCAAATGAGGATGTAAATATAAACATTAAGATTTGTCATAGCCAATACATTTATAGTGCCCATAAAAAGAAGGAAAATCACTCATAAGATCTTTTTGAGCATACAAAACTTTTCTAGGCCAAACCAAACCTCATTAGGATATTTCTTGGTGATATCCAA
This sequence comes from Dendrobium officinale, assembly GCA_019514585.1. Taxonomy (NCBI): domain Eukaryota; kingdom Viridiplantae; phylum Streptophyta; class Magnoliopsida; order Asparagales; family Orchidaceae; genus Dendrobium; species Dendrobium officinale. The sequence goes on along the minus strand of CM033688.1, from coordinate 62,965,214 downwards.
TTTGATTAAAATACGAGCAACTGAAGGTCTAGAACCAGACGTTGTAGCATTATCTGATTGGAGGGGTGGACAAAGAGGGAGCCCAACTCGAATAAAATGCGTTGAGAAAATAAATATAGTCGAAGCTTAGGAAATGAAACCCAAATAAAAAACACAATAGATCACTAGCTAAGATTAAACAAAGGAGACCATTTGATTAACTTCATAAAATAATTGTTAACACAATATGAACCCCTTAGCAAAAATTCTATTATAATCCAATTCATTGGATAATTTAATTAAAACATGTATAGGATTCAAGAGACTAAAGGAAAATTAGCCTGATAGTTTCAAGTTAACGAAAAAAAATTTGAATTCCATCTAAAGGATTTTTACGACCAAAAAAACTTTCCAACTAGCAAAAACTCAAAGGGTGCAACTAAGGCCTAGATCTCCTTCTCTAAGTTCCGAAGAGAGGGAAAACCATGATGGTTACAAGCCTTTAATTAGATTTGAAATATATATATATATATATATATATATAAAGAAGAGCTGAACAACACATCCTTGAATGATCATTTGGAGTGAGGTTTACCTCACAAAAAATAAGGATCAGAGCGGGAAAAAGTGTTATTCTCCATATATAATGAAAACCCCTCCCAAAATCAAAAAAATGAAAGGGATTTACCTTAGTGATAATAAGGCTCATATAAAAAAAATTTGTCACTTCATTAATACACATGAGTTCATCTATATTAGGCTTGAAAGTTAGTTAGTTGAATAGAGATAAGCATTGGCTCTTTCATGTTCTACTTGTTAATAATAAAAAATTTTGCGAGTATGGTGTGTAATATTTTGCTTGCATATATCTTAAAAGTTTTTCTTTATAACCTATAGAATGTTATAGGAGGAATAATAATAACAATTGATTTGTCAATAATCATGTAGTAATATTAATTATAATATCTATTTCTGAGGGATGAAATACATGATTTTGAAAATAAGAATGCAAGATGTATTGCCATATAGAATTCTAATGTAGGTGTGTAATCCATGTTGTCAAAACCGAAAAAGTGGATGATGAGAGCATCAGCAAGTTCTTCATTGGAAGGGACATGAGAGACATGACCAATATATAGCTAACCAATTTGAACCTTAACATTGATGAAGTGAAAGGAGCTTGCAATGTACTTCAAGTGATGACAAAATACATGGTTGGCATTGAAATGAGTAGCCATAATGTGACCACAATAGATTCTTAATGGACTCAAGTTAGAGGTATCATGTTTGTGGTGTAGAGATTGAGGCCTCATTTGGGATGACTTTCTTAATGCTTCTTAAAGCGGCCTTATAGTACAAAAAAAATATTTTTTTACTGGAAAGCTGCTTTAAAAAGCAGTAAGTTATGATCAAAGCAACATTTTTTTTTTGTAGAGGATCCATGTATAGGGCTTTTCTTTTTAGAGCTCTAAGAAATGACTTTAGATCCCAAAAAAGCAATATAAGCACCCATGGATGGTTGATTGTTAATGTTGCCTACCCAAACTGCATTTGAGAATAAAGAGCTAGCTAGGGGAAAATATGAAGTCCATGAATGATTTGTAAACGATCAAGGCTCAAATTATTCGGCATAGTAGATATCACAATAATTGAACTCGGGAGGAGATTAAAAGACAACCAAAGTGTATGTACTAAGGCTAAACTTGTGAGTGCATCAAAAATGAAATCAATAAGATGCTTAAGATATTTAACATCAAATGTATAGACTATTTTATGAGCATACATGCTACTTTTTTGTGCGTAGGTCATGCCATTCTTAAATTAAGTACTATTGAACGTATTGCATTGCCTAAATATGATAAATATCTATGTAAGTTAAACATTTAAATGAAGGAAACATTAGTTGATTGTCGGTAAGATAGTTGCCGAATGTTCTTTCCATTGTACATCACTACGTTGATATTGAGGAAATAAAATGCAAAAGGATATTTCTCTTGAAGTTGAAGGAGATAACTGCACTTATATTCACAAAATCAAATAAATTTGGTCATGAAATAATCTTAGCCAACGATGGACCATCAAAAGTTTTTTAAATTTTGACTCCAAGTTTTAGAAGAATTTTAGATTACTTATTTCAGGCTGTAGTTTTTTATAAATGTGATTGTAAAACTCTTATGAGGAAGTAGCTATTTTTAAAGCTGCTATAGAAAGCAAATTTCTAAAACAAAAAATTCTTGAAAATAATAAAAAATTGTAGCCAAATAGAAAGTTTGTGGATGCACCTTCCATTCTAAGATCAGCAGTGGATGAGCAGCAAAAAATTTTTTTTTTTTTTGGGTAATTGTGGGCTAAGCCCGTATATTAATGAAGGTAAAAAAGGAGGCAAAAGCCTCAGCTTACATCAGACACAAAAGAAAATAAAAAGATACATGAGAAAAACCTATACCATAGGTCAAAAAGACAAAAATTAGATGGAAGACAAAGAAACAAAACTTCCAACTAACAATCAGGAATGAAGAAGGATCAGTAAGCATCTCCAGACAGATAAAGTTCCAGATAGGACGATCAGAAACAACAAGCGGCACCAAGCTAACCTTCGGCATCAGCAGATAGGAAGGAAAACCAGACCACCTGCCAAAATAGACAGAAAAAAACCTTCACACAGCACATAGCAAGAGGCGATATGATGCAGCCAAACCATCGGGCGCAGGAATTCAGAATTCAACCATATATGCTCATCACCCCCGGTTGCCATCATTACCGTCAAATAAGAATATGTTGTAAAGATCGCCTTCCAGGGGGTGAGATGGAATCTGACCATCATCGCCCCCTGTAAGACAGCTCGCACAGTATAACCAGCCATTGCAAAATAGCACAGCAAATAATAAATAAATAAACAGAGAGATTATCCAGTAGAAAGCAGGGCAAAACGAGGGCATGGAGCCCAAGCAAGATCATATTTTCTCCCATCTCTTAATTTTTATTTCAACCACCTTCTTAATGCAATGCTTTATAGAGATAATACTCTTAAAGTGATTAGAGAACTTCCTTGCATTCCTTTCTCTCCAAATAGTATTAACAGTAGCCCAAAGAGTCAGCAAATTGACAGCAGGACTAACACCCAAAGGGTCTCTATAATAGAGAAGATAATCAGAAAGTTGAAGGAGATTTGGTCTTAGAAAGAAGGAATTAGTAGAAGGGAGTAGTGAACTCATAATGTTAATTTGAGACAGTTTTTAGCCACTGCAATTTTGCTATTTTCAAGAAATTTTAGTATTAAAAAGTTGCTTTAAAAAGAGTAAGAAAGTTGTCCCAAACAAAAAAATAAATAGAGCAGAATGCGACATTGACTTAGATATATGTAACATAGCCTTCGTTTGTGGCACCTTTCTTAATTAATGTTTTCAAAAGCAAATTTCTAGTACTGACATGTCATCAAAAAAATATCCAAATCGGGCACGAATCTCGAGGCAAAAATCATGTTGGAAACTTCAAAAATTAAATCCGGGATCATCTGAACTCCGATTTGAGCAAACTTATAGTCGAACTGAGCGTCTCGGAAATACAAACCCAACGACACCAAATTCAACTCAATCCGAGTCCAAATGAGTCCAAATCAAAAACCCGAAGAGCTGTTGGAAAGTTTGAACCACAATTTGAGTTATCAAATAGTTTTCAAACATAACATGCTTATAGTTGAATCGAGCGGCTCGACGAGACGAATCCAACGAGCCCAACATCGCCGAATTCCAGTATCATTAAGACCTTCAAATATCTGACGAACGGTTCACGATCAAAGGATTCAATATCGGCCATCCATCCAAACCACTCCACATTTGCCCTTGATCCTCCTCTTATTTACGAGTCATGACATCCTTAAAAAACTATAAATAGCCTCTCATTTCTCTTGAAACGGGACCCAAGCAAGAGAAGCAAGAAGACGAGAAGCGAAAAAGAATATGAGGGAAGAAACTCCTCGACCACCGCCAGAATTATGCCCGACCTCCAAGTGACCCCGGAATTCCGCCCGACCTCTTAGTGACGCCGGAGTTTCACCTGAACTCCAAGTGACGTCGGAATTCTGTCTGACCTGACGCTGGAGTTTCACCTGAACTCCAAGTGACGCCGGATTTCTGTCCAACCTTCAAGTGATGCTGAAGTTTCACCTGAACTCCAAGTGACTCCAGAATTTTCCCCGACGTCCAAGTGAAGCCGTAGTTTCACCCGAACTCCAAGTGACGTCAGAGTTCTGCCCGAATACCATCTAACGCCGGAGTTCTCCTCAGCTGCCAACTAACGTCAGACTTCTACCCAACGTTGGACCTCCGCTCGTCACCAAGTTTATGTCCTCCGTCACCCGCCGACTACGGTCCTTCTGATTTACATAGCCCACCGACTACAGTCCTTCCGACCTCTGTCGCCCACTGGCTATGGTCCTTCTGACTTACGTCGCCCATCAACTACGGTCCTTCCGACCAAACGAGCACATCAACAGTGATTCTTTGTATTCACATTATGTAATGTACTCTATAAGATGTACATCAAGCTAAGCCCTTCCCCCAAGGAAGGGCCTCATTTGTAATCAACTACAATAATAGTAGATTCATTTAAACTGGACTAGGCCCCGTGGTTCTTCCCCTTTTCAGGGGTTTTACACATAAAAATCTTTGTTTCTCATAATTGCTACACCCTCTCTCTTTATTTGTATGCGTACCGGATTTTCGTACAACGCTAAGACGCAAAATTTTATATTTCTCTACCACCGCAAATATTCTAGGACACAACAAATACAAAATTTTTTTGTACTAGAAAGATGTTTTAGAAAGCAGTAAAAAAACAGTCTCAAACAAAGTCTTAATTAGCAATTATAATTTATCTATGATTAGCATGTAATCATTTGAGTTCAGAATAATGTTTGGCTTGGTTATTATTCTAGTGAATAAATTATTTTTAAGACTATAAATAAAGAGAGTTGATTGAATAAGGCTTTGTTTGGGACGGCTTTCTTACTGCTTCTTAAACAGTTTTCTAGTACAAAAATTAATTTTTTTGTGCTAAAAAGCTACAGTAAGCAAGCGTCCCAAATGAAGCCTAAATCATATTAAAAAATATATATCAAGCTGATGTCATGTTGAAGAAAATTAGTACCATTTTGATGGATGTGATCCATGGCTTGAGAAAAATATTCGGTCATAACATGCGCAAAAATACTGATTGATGGTAAATTTTAAAAATTTGCCATTGATTTGGTAAATAAAAAAGATTTAATTCGATGATATGTGCAAAAATCTCTTAAAGAAGTAATAGACTTATAATCTAAATATTTTTTTTTTTTTTATTATTATCTATATTATCCAATTAACGTAACTCACTAGTTTGGTCGGTTGGTTGAGAGATTTGACTATCAATCAAGAGATATTGGGTTCTAGTCTTGTGTATGCAATTTCTCTTAACATGTCATAAAAATAATGTCATAGTTTATAATTTCTTGTGATAATTCTATAATTTTATGGGATTCAGATTTCATTTGGGACAGTTTTTTTATTGCTTTTTAAATCAACTTTTTAGTATAAACTTTTTTTGAGTTAGAATTTTTTACACTAAAAAGCCACTTTATGAAACAATAAAAAAGTTGTCGCAAACAAAACCTCGGTGTTACTTTAATTTTACCAAGTGATCTCCTTGATTTCTCATATTAATTAGCTTGCATGCAAAACAAACTCTAAGACACAAAAACAAAATATATATTAGCCAACAACAAAAATTGAAATATTTGATGCATAATATTAGGGGTGTTAATTTCGGGTCATGGGTCGGGTTCGGGTCGAACCCGAAATTTACCCGTGTTAAGTCGGGTCGACCCTAACTCGACCCGGGTAGGTAAACGGGTTGGAAACTCTGACCCAGACTCGACCCGTCGGGTTGTCGGGATGACCCGACCCGACACGGGTGTGCAAGTGGGACGTGAGCTAGCTTGTAGGCGGACTCGGGGGCGCAGGCAGGCGCACAAACGCGGGCGCGCAGGCAGACGCACGGAAGCGGACGAGCAGACGGGCAGCGCGGGAGCGAGTGGGCAACGCGGGTGCGAACGGCAACTGCGAGGCACGGGCAGCCCCGGGGAAGGCGCAAGCGGCAGTTGCGCTGCGTGGGCAACCTTGGTGGTCGCGAGAGCAGCCGCAGACAGGAGCATGCAAGGCACGGGCAGCTGCGCGAGTAGCCGGGACAGGTGTGGGCAGCCTCGGGCAGCGCGGGCAGCCTCGGGCAGCGCGGGCAGCCTCGGGCAGCGCGGGCAGCCTCGGGCAGCGCGGGCAGCTCATTCTAAATAGGTTTCTGGGTTGACCCGGCAACCCGTCGGGTCAACCATCGGGTCAACTCGAACCCGACTCTTTTTTCAAATGGGTCGAATTCTGAAACCCAAACCTGACCCGTTTTTCAAACGGGTCGAGTCCAACCAGAAATTTTTTGTTTCAGATTTTCGTGTCGTGTCCAATATTGACACCCCTACATAATATATATCATAAATTATAGGATATATTATTTTGCATATATCTTATGCTGTGTTGAATAAAATAAAGTTATTGATACTGTCATAGAGAAATTTACATTATATATATATATATATATATATATATATATATATATATATATATATATATATATATATATATATATATATATATATATATATTGAGGGTATGCTATAGTTCAGAAAATTTCAAAGCTTCTTTCAACGTTACCAAATCAATCCTTGTCCTACATCAAATAGTGTTGTTAATAATTATTGCAAATATGCAAATATATATGCAACATTTGCATCATTAGATTTTTCATAGATGCTCTTGGAGCCATGACCCGCCCTCAACCAGCCCAATCAGAATTCAACCCGATTACACAAATGAGTCAGAAATTGAAACTTGAACCCGACCCACCTAAAACCCTGGTCGACCTGACCCGACACGTTGACCTAGGAGAGTAGAGCGTGAACAAATCAATCTTGCAAGGCAGCAAGCGCATGCAAGTGTACTAGATGTGCGATTGACTGGGAAGCACAGGTGAGTGCAGCAAGCACAACGAGCGGCACAGCAGGTGAGTAGACACGATGATGATGTTGCAAGCGAGGGCAATTGAGGTACGAGTTCGAGTTGTGATCGATATACTTATCAATGGACCAACCAACCTGACCAAGCATAATAACATACATCATTCAGGTTTCGTTTGAGACAATTGTTTTGCTGCTTTCTAAAACATCTTAATTTCTAATACCAAAAATTTTAAATTAGATATTTTTCTACCAAAAAGCCGATTTTAAAAACAATAAAAACCCATTCCGAATGAAGTCTAAGTTAAAAAGAAGAAGAGGATGCAGTACACCTTTGCTCTAAGTTGCCACCATTTTCTCCATATTACTTTTTTTTTTTTTTGGAGATATTTGTTTACGTCTATATAAATGGTTAGGAAGCTGAGAGAAGAACGTGACGTATAGGGCTGTGATTTGTTCTTTGACTCGCTGGATGTGATCTATTACATTGCTGAAACGTGAGGAACTTCCTCAAAAGGAGACTTTTAGGGTTTATTAATAACAGAGATGGGTTTGCTGGTCGCTATGTGATAGTTCTTATTGGGTTTGATAAATATTTATATTTAGCTTTTGCTTAAATATAAGAAATGAGATGAATTTGAAAAAAAAAAAAAGTTTGATAAGAGCTTGATGAATAAGAATATTACATATAGTAAAAAAAATTAGTAAAATATTCTAAAACAATTATAATATGTGGATTTAAAATTATTGGATTTACTTTAAGATTAATATTGTATTTGAAGAATTTGTATTATTAGCTAATTATAATATAATTATTTGGATTAGAAAATCTTAATATGATTTTTAATTATGAATAAAAAAAGTATTTATAAGTATCAGCTCATATATGTTCGGATCGATAATCAATTACTTTAATCATGTGTAATGTTCTTGTATGATTATGTATTCTTGATTTTAATAATCAAATGTGACAAATTTGCATGTATATATATTATTTTTGTTGCATTTTAGAGGATTCATGATCGTAAAGAGAAAATAATTAATATCTTACCTTGTATATATGATGATCCAACACATAATTAAAAGAATAGTTGCAAGTGTCATTAGAGTTTTTATGTGAAAATTTATAAAAAAAAAATCATGTGGTCTAGTCAAGTTGAAGTTATTTGATCACCATTGTGTATTATTTGTGACAAATGATGTCCATTCTGATAATTGAGAGAGTTATTGATATATTTTGGCGAAAATAAGCCGTAAAGAATTAATCATATGGTGGAAGTTGGAAGAATAACCTAGTATTAGAGCTATCATTTAGAGATTATTTGTTATATGTTTGATCAATATCCTTTGAAGAGAGGAGAATAGAGACCAAGAAGTATAAAGTACATCTTGGAGTTGATGTTTCAAATTAAAGTTGGTGTTGATCAGGGCGTGCATTGTCCTTCTAGACATTGGTGTGTGTCAAAAATAGTGATGACATTAAGTGCCGAAGTCGATGGGCATCTATGCAGTTGATTGACATTGATTATGAGACTTTTTTGGGGTGATGGTGGTTAGAAGATCATTGTTAGAAAATGTTGATTGAAATATTATACTCGGGTAATGATGTTTAGAAAATCATAGTCGAGTAATGATGGACAGGAGATCAATGTTGAGTAATGGTGGTCAAGAGGTCGTATTGATTAGAGGATTGTAATTGGGTGATGGTGGTTGAAATATTATAGTGATAAGAAAACTATAGTTAGGTTTTGGTGGTTAGGAGATTGTAATTAGGTAATGGTGGTCAGGAGATCATATATGGCTAAACAATAATGGTTGAAGGAATGTAATCGGGCGACCATGATCAACTGGACCATAGTCAGGCGATAATGGTCTAAAGACCATAATTAGGTGATGGTTGTCCAAGGATAGTTTTCGAGATACTATGGCCAAATAATGGTGGTAAGGAGACCATAAATAGTTAAGTGATGGGTTGGAGGATCATAGTTAATTGCTCATAATTAACATGACCATTGTTGGGGACCATGCACAATAAGACTATAATCGAGAAATGATGGTTGGGAGATTATAGTCGAGTAATTATTATCTTAAGACTATAGTCGGATAATAATGGTTAAAGAACTATAGTGAGTGGTAGTGATTGAAAGACTATAATTGGGAGATAATGGTTAAGAAATCTTAGCCCAGTGATGGTGGTCATAGGATGTATGTAATGACATAAAATTTGTATAGATAACTTTAAAATGAAAACATAAAATTTATGAACTAAAGCGTTGTGGTGCTGTGATTTCGATCGGGGGTAGTGGCGCTGGAATTTGATGTGGCAGTGTTGAACTCTCTATCTACAACAACACTGGATTAAGCATGAAGCATTGTGACATCACATTCAAAACATCACAGCATTGGGCATTAAATAATATTTTTTAAATATAAATTCCACTGCCAAGCGATTACATCCGCTCTCTTCTTTAGCTTGTAAGCAAAAGAAAGGAAGAAGAAGGAGAGGAGAAGAGATGTAAGGGAGAGGAGAGTGAAATCCATTCAGACCATTTTCTTTTATTGATTATATTTTAAGACTTTTTTTATAGTGATAGGTAAGATGAATCCTATATTTATTTTCAGTGGTTTTATGTTGGCAAATTTAACCTCCTCTAAATTGATAAAAATATATCTTCTCATGATTTATAAAACTTTTACTATATAATTTTTGTATATGATAGATATGATTCTTATAAGCATTTTGACTGTAATATTATTAAATTTTATCATATAAATTTATAGTTATGATTTTATGAAATAAATAAATAATGTATATTTTTTTTGCATTTCATCTCATGCATGATACTGAATTTGCATAGAAAATGATATGCTTTATATAAAATAAACATTACATTGCAAGAATGGCTGACTAGTTATAAAATGATTCAAGTTGGTTAGAGCAAGATATCCTATATAAGAGGGTGAGCTGATGGGCTTTCCTTTAAATTATAAGTTATGGTGGCTCAATACAATATACATGATACAAAATGTAAGATGCAAGATAGAGAGTCATAAGGGGATAAGATGCACTAATGGGTAGGAGTGACATCTCTTACAAAATAGCCACCTAACTCCTACCGCTTAATACTAATACAATATACATGAAAATACCACGTAACTAGATGGATGTCATGCCTTGTTATTTATAATTATATTCATATTTGCATGCATTTATATGAGAGCATAAGAATTGATTGATAAATATAATTGATATAACATGACAGCATATGATAGGGATATTGATATATACATATTGATACAGCATATTCATATGGAATACTGATATGACATAATTGATAAAAGCATATAATAGAACCATATGTATGAATATAATTGATAGAAAATTAAGAATTATTTTATTAAACAACACCTATTATTGATTGATAAATGTTTACTAATTTTCTTATAGATTGATGGACTTCTTTTATTTACCGAGATCCTTCAATTTTATTGATCATATCAATTTCTACTTGTGATTGATATTGATTGTATAGATTGATTATTGCTCATATTTCTAATATAATAATTGATATTGATTTGGACTAGGCATACATATTAATTCTCTTATCTTGTATTGAATGCAATGATGGATTTTGATTGCTTGTCGAGCATTATAAGCTTATTATGTCATTTTAATTTTAGGTATAAAAATGTTCAGGATATTGCAGGGTGAGGCTGATTAGTCTTTTCAGGTTTATTATATTTTTTTTATAATCATGAGTTGAAAGATCGATTAATATATTGTAAGTGATCTCCTACATATTATAAATTGCATTTTTAAATAATGAATATAAAATTACATTTTGATGTATATGATTTATAATAGTTTTTGCTAAAATTAGTAATTTATTGGATAATTAGTGACTATGGTAATTAATTAGGAATATATTAAAGATATAATTCTTTTAATTCAAACTATGGGGAGTGAAAAATTTGTATCAGGGCATTCATTTTTGGATGAATTGAATTATAAGTCAAAGCATTAAGATTGATTATGAGTGTGGTAGAATTATGTAGTATATATTTTATTCTTTTCATTTGATTGATTAATTAAATATGTGTGTATGTGTATTAAGTTTGATATTGTTTGGTTTAGGAAAGATAATTACATCGGTGAATAGATGAACTCTACTGGTCTGGATATACATAATGCATGAACAAAATACATTAACAATTCTAATGTCTTCTAATAGTATATTATAATTGGCTAGCATGGTTACCCAGATTATAAGTGACGCTTAGAGCAGACAATAGGGATAAAAGATAGTGATGATGATAAGCACCTTCAAATATTTCATAAGTTGAATCCACCAATGTTTAAGGAAGCTCTAGAGCCATGGGCAACAAAAGATCAGTTGTTGAGAATTGAAAAGATATTCGATAGCATATAGTGCCCAAAGAATAAAAAGGTACAACTAATATTATTAATGTTTAAAGGTGACACTGAAAGATGGTGGGTTGGATACAGAGAGAAAAATTTCAAGGAAATTTGAATTCTCATATCAAGTGGTAAGAGTTAGTACATTCATTGATTGGTTTGTGCTCTCGTTAGCAAGATAGTAAATGCATAAGAGTTTGATGAGATTGAAGCAAGGGACTAATAGTTATGCAATATGAAGCTGAGATTATGACATTGGTCGGGCATTCCCCTCAATTAATTAGTATTGCTGAAGAAAAATGTTATCAATTTCTATGCGGACTCTGAGATGAGTAAAGACATCAATTAGTACCTTTAAGGATTAGAGAGTTTTCAGAGCTAGTGGAGAGAGCAAGGCTAATGGATAATGATCTAGCAATTAATTATTTAGTTTGAGCAAGACAGTTTTAAAGAGAGCATGTGAAGAGATGAGCAGGGGAAGTGTTAGTGAAAAGAAGAGTTTTAAATCTAATGATTATCAAACAAGATCCATGGTTTATTGTCAATAATCTAGAGTGTGTTCAGTATGAAAGAAGACATCCACGTTAGTATTTTTTGCTGACAGAATAGTGTTTTAGGTGTGGATATTATGTGCATAGGATTGCAGATTGCCCTCAAAGATTTGAAGAATGAAGATTAGTGTCTATAGCAAAGCAGTCCGGGCAAAATTATAAATAGAGAATCATTAGGCCCATAGGATATAATGAAGGATCAGTGAACATAATAGATAAAAGAGAAGCTACTAAAAGTCAAAGAAAGCCTGCATGTTATGTTACGCCAGTACTAGTACCAGTACGACCTAGAGTTTATATTCTAATTTAGCATGATGATAGGGATGTATCTAAAGATTCACTTGTAGAATTCTTAATCCTACGCATTTAAATTTGAGTGATTAGCATTGCATAGAATGTTGAATGTTATATAATTGAATGGCATGTATAAGTGTGTGATTGGTTGATTGAACTCATGATTATTTTGATTAAATGAATGATAAGTCAGTAATTTAGTGGTTGTTTTGGAATTTTATCAATCATAGATGTAAATTGATATTATACTTATTTATTTTTGAATCTAATTAATTTATTTTAATGAATTGAATTGATTTTAAATTTTGTTCTATTTTGTATCTCTTTTTTTTAATTGTTATATTCATATCATTAGTGAAAATATTGAGGGTGACATTAAAGATGGGTAATTTTTGGTTAATAATGATCAAAAGACCTACTTGGGCAATCGTGTTCAAGAGACTATAGTCAGGTAATGGTAGTTAGAGGAATTAATATTATAAAGAAACTATAGTCAAAGGATTATAGCTGGGCAACATTAAAAAGATGACTATAACATGGATATAGTAGTTAGGGGATCGTAGTTGGGTGACCGTGGTAAAAAAAAAAAACTATACTGAAGTGACAGTGATTGAATGATTATGGTCAAGTGATAGGGGTTGGGAAATCATTATTAAGAGATGGTAATCAAATAATCATATTAAGATAATGGTGGTTAAGTAATAATGGTCCAAAAATGGTACAACAACAACAACATCATCATCATCAAGCCTTTAAATAGTGGTGGTGTTCAAGTGATGACAATAATGGTTCGACGATGATGGTCAGAGGGTGGTGTTCAGGTGATGACAATTAAATAGTGGTGGTTCAATAAAGGTGTTGTGTATCAAAAAATTGATGGCAAAGATATGACAATAGTGCTTTGATGGTAATGGTTCAATGGCGGTGGATAAATGGGGGGGTGGTCTGATAATTGTGGTCTAATGGTGTGGTCTAATGGTGGTTGAGTATTTCTCGAAGATGCCTCTAAGTTCTCTCTTCCTCTTTAGTCTATCCCATTTATTCCCTCATATTGAGAATAGTGGATTATTTATAGTTTTTTTAGGGCAGTATTTTAGTAAATACAGCTAAAATCTCATAATATCCATCATATATGACATGCATTAATTTGTTTAATCAAATATCATTCTTTCACCATTTATATATCTTAATGACATCAAAACAATGTGGTCTTAAACTCATTGGATTTCTCTCATTGAGATGCTTAATTTGACTAAAAGCATGTAAGATTTGGATATCATATTGTCCTCTCATTCATAATTGATGTTTCCAATCAAGCTTCAAGTCCTTAATCTGAGCTTGATTGGGCTCAAATCATATCATTTTTTTTGTCGATGGATTTATCACATCTAGGCATTCAATTCAAATATAAATTTGAAATCAAAATTCAAATGATCTACAATGTTATTTTGGAAGTTTCTCATTTTATTGTTGTCTCTAAATTTGTACTTGATCAAGTTTTTTGTGATGTAAGATTACATAAGTTTGAGTAGCATGCATAATTTCATTTGATGATACTTGGTGTAAGATTTTTAAATACATCTGAAATTGGTTTCAATTTAAGTCAATGGAGTCCCTGCATCTTTTAATAAAATTGGTTGAAGTATTTGCTATAAGGTCATCTTTTTAAAAAGTTTTTTTTTTTTGGTATTCTATTTTTTTTAATAAACTGTTTCTTTCTTATAACTACGCACATTATCAAATTTGATAGAAAAAATTAACTTTTCATCTAAATTTTTTTAAATAAATAAAAAGTAGTAGTCAAATAAAAATAGAACTTATTTGAAAAGCAAAATAACATAAAAACTACCTAAAAATAAACCTTAAGTAATAGTATAAAAAATTTTATATTGATAGGTTTGATAAGTGTGCTCTGCCAGGGTTTCCTTAGCGCCCTCAGCGCTTCCTCCGCATCGGCGATTATATGCTCAGGGAAGTTCTCCTTTTTTTTCTCCTTTCATTTCTTTTGATTCATCCCCCACCGGCCATTTGGTCGGTGTGGTAGTGAATCGCTAGGTCAATGCCGATTTTTTGGATGGTTCAATCAAGTCTCAGTCTTTTTTTGATGTGCTTTCTAATTTGTCAATGGATGTGAGGTTTCCTGACCTTAAATCTACTTCTTACCGTGGCCTTCCATCTCTTTGGATTTTCGAGGAGGAAATCCTTGCCCTGGCAGCTCCTCTGCATTTTGTGCTTGTTGGTTTCTTCCCTTATCGGCATCAAGTGGTGGAGCCAGAAAATTTATTGAGGGGGGGCCTAAATTATTTTATTAAAATTTTCCCTCAACTTTGTCCATCCTGGCTTGGGATTGGCATAGGCAATTTTAAAAAAATTTATTTAAAAAATAAACTACTAAATATAAAATAAAGTACACTTACAATTTATACCTTCTATTCTTCATATTTTGAAATAACTAAATAATAACATCGTTGTCAATACAATCTAAAATTTCTTTTTCAATATAAGCAAGTATCGTTGATCCACTTATCTCCAATTCTATTGTGTATCTAATTTTTTATGATTGTCATTATAGAAAATGCTCTTTCAACTCCTGTTGTTATAACGGGTAGTACTAATTAATGCCAACTTCAATAGCCTAAAAATAAGGGGATATCTTATTTCCTTCCTAATATGAACCAGTTTTTCAACAAGACTTCTGATATCTTTTAATAATGAAAATTCTACATCAAGCTACATATCCATAATATAAGTTTCTAGCTGATTATCAATAATCATCAAATCAGAAGGAGTGAAATCACTTGGATATAAGTTTGTCATTTTAATTAACTTTTCTTTGTTGAATGCACTGAACAAATTTAATGGATTTAAATAAGTAATACACAAAAGTAATTCAATATTAGCTTCTAGGAAATGATTATTCAACTCTTGTAGTTGCATATCAAGTACTGTGTAGAATATATCGACTCGATAATGACGTAAATTTGTCATTTCTTCATATTCACATCATGATTGTCCACTGGCAACCCATTTATCATTTAGATTTAGAGTGATAATTTTTTGTTCAACATAAAATAAAGACACTTTTGTAATAAAATCATTCTACTTGTTATCTCTCATGTCTTGTAATCTGATTTTGGATATTTAAACTAAGGACATGGCATTCACGATGTCATGATCTTTCCTTTGTAAATCATCTGATAGTTCAGTAGTAATTTCAAGGATATTTTTTATTAAGTGCAGACAAAAAGAGAAGTCAAAAGATTGAATTGAATCTAATAATACAAATGTTTCTTCTCTCTATTCAGAACTTATGTCATTCTTCAAAACTATTTCAAGCACATCAACAACTGAGGAGACCATTGTAATCAATCTAATTAGTAACTTATAATGAGAATCGCATCTTATTTCACTAGGATGTCATAAAGATATTTTTTGATTTAATACTCATCCAGTGAACACCTCACCATTATGTAATACACTTAATGTCATATCATGATGTTTATCTCTTAGTTGATTATGATGTTTGCATGAAACACCCATAATATTCATCACATTTGAAATTATAATAAACAATGGTGCAATTTGAATATGATTTTTCACAACTGTAATAAAAGCTAACTGAAGCTAGTGTGAGAAGCAATAAACATAATATACATAGTTATTATCATTCAAAAAAAGTGCTTTTAGTCCATTAAATTCTTCACTCATGTTGCTTGTACCATCATAACCTTGTCCTTGAATTTTAGAGTGAGACAAACTATAATTTGAGAGGACTTCTTCAACTCCTTTTTTGAGACATCAAGCTGACATTTCATGAACATGTACAATACCCAATAAACGCTCAATAATTTGGCGTTTCTCAATCATATATCATATAACGACATTCATTTGTTCTTTATCTGATACATCACTAGCTTAATCAATGAGAATATAGAAGGAACTATCACCAACTTCTACTTTTATATAGTTTGTAATTGCATTAGAGATGGCTCTACAAATATCTTTCTGAATTTCATGGACAATTAATTTCAAATTTTTAGGAGCATTCTTTAGTACAACATTATTTATATCTTCATTATGCTTTGATAAGAATAGAAGTAGCTTAAGAAATTTTCCTTGATTTTTGGAGTTGAAACTTTCATTATGCCCTCAAAAAGCTAATCCTTATCTTAGAAGGAATTTCACATAATCATTGGAAGAATTTAGTCAGACACGATATGCATTTGTAACTAGATCAGACTGCATCTACAAGACAAAGTTGATATGTTGATCTTGTTTCATTAAATCCTCACAACTTTGCCCTACATTATTATGAGCACTACTTGGTCCTCCTATATGAAGATCAAATCTATTATGTTTTTTTCCAATTCGAGAATCCATTTCTGTGAGATGCTTCATCCTCTTCTTTTCCTCTTCCTTCTACTCCAAAAAGGTAGCAATATAAATAATATGCTTAATCCTTTTGAATATTATACTCTAACCAACTGCAGTATCTATCAAACCACCTCAGATAGAAACGTCTATCTTTGATTCCAAACTTACTTTTAGGAAAGTCATGATTGTGTGGCTGACATGGTCCTTTTTACAAATATGCTCTTCAAATTTGATCACAAAAATTAAAACTAAATTCAAAAATAGGTATACATAAACCAGGATCTAATTGAAGGCTCTCTAGATTTATTAGCCCGTTGTTAGATGATTCACCAAATGTTTGATTTCTTTTTTTTATCATCATTCTTTCTTGAATCTTCTATTGGTGTTGATACACAAGATTGTGAGGCCTTCTTAAAATATTTCTTCATAATCTTTGTGCAAAATCAAACTATCTAAAACATATATAACTCAAATATTATAAGTTGATCTAAATAAAAAAAATTAAAAATAGGGACACAAAAAGACTATAATGAATTTTTTTTTAACCTAAAAAAAAAACGAAATTTAAACTAAAGCATTCGAAAACATTTTGACAGCAAATGAATTTTAATTTTTTTAACCTAAACAGCAAACTAAAGCTTACAAAGTAATAACATAATATTATAAACTTAACAACATCAAACGAAGTTGAAATCCAAAAAATAAAATATAAACGAAATCAATATGACTTATATAGAAAACTAATAACATTAAATGAAATGATACACAACAAAATAAAATGAAATCTTAAGAGATTTTGAGAGGTACTTACCTTCAAGACTTCAGCTGCGTTCGATCAAAAGAACTAAAGATGGGAAAGATTGAGAGAATATGCGAGTGAATGCAAAGGTACAGGCTGTCCGTTATCGGCTAGACAAACTTTTGGAGAAACTGCTGCATCACACTAGAGGCGGAGGCGGACGAATATCTTCCTTCTCCCATTCTTCGTGCGGAACCCAAACATGTACAGTGTTAATCGCTAAAATATTAGGGCAAAAAAAGATTGAACCTCCCAAATAGACTGAACGACTACAAGTACATGGGTTTTTTTTTTTTACAGAGGTGGCACATGCCCCAGCAGAACCCTATGTATCTCCGCCGTTGTCGGCGCCCCTCTCTAGAATCAATCCATAGGTTTTTCTTTAATCTAAAACTTATTAGTGATTGCTCTGTCACTGTGTTGAACTCGTTGCATATTTTGATTAAGTTGGAAAATGACTTAGATTACAGTAGAATTTTTTTGTCATAGACATATCTAATCAATAATTTTTATATGAAATTGACTAAATGGTCGCCCCTTCTTAACATAGGCGTGGAATCCCATGTGATTCCTATATAGATTTCTATCCTGAATTTGTGCCCACATCTGTTCTCTCCCTGTATCCTTCACAATTTTGGCTCGATTTTTTTCGTCGGCCTTTAAAAGTTGATAATGCAACATATAAGGGCTCCCGCCCCTTTGTAAGTACGCATTTAGGTTGAACTTGATATTACAAAAAGTTTTCCTGATGAAATTTGGTTAGGTCCTAAAAAATTAGGTTATATTCAACAACTTATCATGGATGAATTTCCTCCTTTTTGTGTGTTGAGCGAATGTATTGGTCATTGTAAGGGGGATTGTCATCCTCATCCCTCCTCTGCGCTAATAAATATTGGTAAAACTATCACTATATTTGTTCCTTTTCCTACTTCTTCTTAATTTGGTTATTCACAATATTAACCTTGTGGAGAATGTTGTGGTTAATGTTGACTCTTTGGATCATAATGATCTTCTTGCAATGGTGAATGTGAATGAGTCTATTCATGTTAATACTAATGTTATTTCTCCCAATTTCTTTTCGGAGGAGAATGTTATGTTGAATGTTGAATCTTTGGTTAATAATTCTTCATTGAATGATTCACATGCTCCTGCTTTTCATGAAAATCAGGGTGAGGTTATTTTTGGGGCCATTGGGGTTGGTGGTCCTATTAATGCTCTAAATGAGGATTTTGTAAGCTCTATTGCTGCAAAGCTAAAACCTACTTTTTCGATAGATGAGTTTCCACCTTTGCTTCCTGTTAAGGTTGGGGAAGTTAATAATTATTTGGTCAATCTCGTTGCTAGACCTCTTACTTCTCTTTGTGCTCATGCAGATGTTAGTCCAGTTTTTAATGTTCTTGCCTGTGTTGACGAAGCTGCGGTTTCTAATGATTTTGTCCCTCAGAAGCTTGGGGACTGTTTGGTTGTTCCACCTGTGGGTGAGCTTGTGAATGTTGATTGTGGTGATGTTGGTAATGATTCGGTTACTCCTGTACATTTTAGTGCTTCTTCTTCTATTGGTTTTGTTCATGCGGCTATAAATGTTATTTCACCTGTGAGTGAGGTCGATGTTGCACTTTGTAACCGAGATGTTAAGGATTCCAATGGGGCATTGCATGACATGATTGTGGTCGGGGATGTTGTTATCCCTCAAGCTAACTTGGCCTTAACTTTAACTTTTGTTGATATTCCAATTTCAATTTTGTCCAATGCGGAGTTCAAAGCTCGTCTGGCTTTGTCGGTGAGTAACTCTAATTTGGATCATTCTGATTGGTTGGATGAGTCCCCTTACCCTGTTTATGGGCCACATTGTTGATTATGCAGGTTCAAGTGGTGTTGGCAATAGACATAAAAGTAAATCTAAGAAAAAAACAGTTTTATTTTAATCATGGGTTTTCTATTTTTGGTTGTTCTGGGGCTGTTCATGTGTTTGATGGTGGTAAGCTTGGTGTTGGTACTTCGTCTGGGTTTATTTTTGGTTGGGGGATTTATTCAGGTTTGGCTTTGGGTTTTGGGGACTTCTGTTTTACAGGTTTGATGACTTTCCAGACTATGATGAGGCAATTCTACATACCCCGGGTTGGCTTTGGATTGTTGGCAACCTTGGTGGTAGGTTCCTAACTAGTGGTTTTTTCATTGCCTTGTGGTTGTCGCTTATATCTTTTGAGACCCTCGACTGGTTACTTGTTGGCTTGCTATCTCCAATGGATGGTCTATCCTTGGCTGCTCGGTGGTTGCATGATTGTCATTATTGAGTCCGTCTAGGTTGTAGCTTTCGTTTTTTCTTGGGTTCATTCCTTCTTGTTGTTCTTGTTATCTCAGCTCTTGTCCTTTGGAGTTTAGGCTCTCTATGATTTTTATTGTATTTTGGATTTGCTTGGGTCGTTGTATTTTTCTTTTTATTGAATAAAATTTGGGCTAGTCCCTTTAAAAAAAAATATTGATAGGTTTGATAACTTGTCAATTTTGTGATTCAATTTAAGTTATATTTTATAATTTTCCAAAAAAAATTATCTTTTATTATAATTTATGTATTTAAATATGAATAAAGATTTATCTGATTGAAGTTAAATTTTAATGGGCCTTTAACAATAAAATTTTGATGACGAAGATGAAAAAAAAATTAGTAAAAATTTATTTAAAATAATAAATTTCATATTAATTCTTTTTTATCCAAAATTTTCTCGACAAAGGAAATAATTTTGCTCTAAGTATATATGAGAATAATCTTGAATTTTCATATGTTTATTGTTTTCAACCTATTTTATAAATTCATATTAAATTAATTTAAAATGAAAAAAAAAATATTTTAAATAAAATTATAAACAATTCATTACTCTTTGATTAAAGAAAATAATTTTATATTTAAAATAACTTTAAACAAACAGTTTTTAATTTATTGCTAGCCATTTAAAAATATAAAATTAAATCAAAATAAATTTATTTCAATAGTTTTGAAATAGATTTTGACGCCTAAAATCATTTTTCATTCAACGCTGTGTATCCATTGACCCACTCAAAATTTGACACGTCGCCGAGAAGTGCTCTCGAACTCTTGCGTATCAGTGGGCCCACTTAAGAAGTCAGAACATTCGTGTGGGCCCCACTACAATCTGGTCCCACCCCTCCCCAGGGTGTGCACGCGGGTGGCCTGGTGGTGCCCGTGAATTCCATTCCATCGAGCGCATTCTAGGCCGTCCACGTACTCCGCTATCCACGCGCTGTATCTGTGCCTCGTACTAAATTGCACTGGCTTGAATAGCGCACGATAGAGAGTCGACTCAGAGAAAGAATGCAATTCACTCCTTTACGAATCCTCAATTACAAAACCACCTCGTCTAAACTTTGCATATTGCATTTAAGCCCTTGTTCCAAGGGTAACAGTAAAGAATTGGACAGTAGGGTCAGCCTGGCGGCGAGCGTGCGCACGTTAGAAATGAGGCCAGCGTTAGAGAAAAATAATTGCAATTTTCTAATTTAAGTTTTGCTCAACATATTAAATGGCTCAATATATTTTTGTAAGTTAACACTGAATATATTAAATGATCCCTCTTTCTAATTTATGAGAAAAGTTATAAATGTAAAGAGAGGCATTGCAGCACAATGCAATTAACATTATTTGATAAAATTTTTAAAAAAAAATTTAAGGCTTCGTTTGAAACAGTTTTCTAACTATTTTATTTTCTAGATTATATCACAATTTTTATTTAGCTATTATTTTCACTTATTTCAAAAAAAAAAAAAATACTTTGTACGATAAATTTGACGAAAACTGTTTTCTTCATTATAAATTTTATAATCTCACTTATAAAAAAATCTTAATCTTAAATAAAGTATAGTTATTAATGACTTGAACACTCATTTAAATTAAGTATGGTAAATAATTAAAATGTTTAAAATTTTAATTAAACTAAAAAACTATAATTCAGCTCATTTTGAATTTTATTTTATTTTATTTATATTTTTTATAAATATATTTATATGATCAAATTGATATGATTAGTCAAGTTAAAATTGTGGACTTGAATTGGATCTAACGAATCGATGGAGATTAGATCAAATCAAACGATGTTAACGTAGCAAATCACCCTCATGGAGCCACTCAAAGCTATTCTGCGACAAGTAAATGTAGGCTTCGAAAGATCCTTTTGTAAATGCGGAGAAAATCTTATATCATATTACCAGGGAGGAGGATAGTTCCCGCCTCGTTAAATCTAGCATTCAAGTTACTACAATTCCAATATTTTCACCCGCTCAGGTTTTCGCCCGCTCTGCTAGGGCAAATGCCCTAGCTCTCTCCGGCGTGTTCCTTTGGCTGGGGTCACTTACCGTGGTGGCACCGTCTTAGTCCGTTCCTTCAGGGAAGTTCTCCTCCCTCTCTAGTTGGGTCTAGCTTTTGTTGTTTTGGTTATTTGTTTTTTACGTCGTTGTCGGCATGCCTCCGAAGCTTTGCGACCCTTATTTTTTATAGGGTTCTTCTTCTTCTCATTCGTTTTTAGATATCCTTGCAGGCTCGTCAGCTGTATCTAATTTTCCAGAGCTTATGGTTTCTTCTTTTCGTGGTAATCCCTCTCTTTGGATCTCAGAACAAGAAATTTTGGCACTAACTACACCATTCCAGTTTTCTCTGGTCGAATTTTTCCCCTCTAATCAGCCATCCTTGGACTTTATCTGCTGATTTTTCTTTAATTTAAAGTTGAACGGTGAATTTTTGGTAACTTTGCTAGATCTGACGCATATCTTCATTAAGCTTAAAAATGATCTTGATTATTGTCGGGTTTTCTGCCATGGATCTTACTTAGTTTATAACTATTACATGAAGCTTACCAAGTGGTCCCCTTGTGGATATCAGGGCCGAGTCATCAATTGTCCCCATTTGGGTGTCTTTCCCTAAATTTTGCCCCCATCTCTTCTCTCCCCGCATTCTTCATGGCTTGGGTTTGATCTTTGGCAAACCCCTTAAAATTGATACTGCTTCCTCCATTGAGTCCAGGCCATCCCTAGCTCGTGTGTTGGTTGAATTGGATGTTACTAAATCCTATCCCAATAGAGTCTGGTTAGGCCCTGAGTCGTCTAGATATGTTCAGCAAGTGGTTTTGGAGGATTTTCCTCCTTTTTGTTCTTCGTGTAAAAAATTTGGGCATTTTTCTTGTAATTGTCGTCCGGTATCTGATATTTCGATTCCGTGTAAGATTTCTAACAAGGATTTGATTAATCCTAAATCGATTATTTCTTCTTCTCCAGTTGAGTCTGAACAATTTATTTCTGTTAAACCCCCTTATTCGGCTTCTACTTTGTGTGTGATGCATGTGGCTCAGTTGGTTAATAAGGATCCTATTTTGCCTTCGGTGGAGGTTGATGGTACTATGTAGCTGGCTGCTTCTTTAGATAATATCAATGTGAATGATGAGCCTGTGGATAATCGGATTGTTGTCTGTGATAATGTCTCGTTAGCTGTGGTTGATTTGGGTTCTATTGATGAGGTTGTTGTTGTTTGTAATATGCTTGTTTCTGAGGGTGTGGTGGGTGGGGTGTTGCCTGCTGTTCTGGACTCTTGGGATTGTGCTAGTGCAGGTGGGAGATTGGGTTGTGTTGTTAATTTTTGTCCCAATTTGGGTATTGTGTCTGCCCCTTCCTGTTTGCCTGGGTATGTTGGGCCTAGTGTGACTATAGATTTTTTGGATTTATCTCGCAAGCCTAATGAATTTTGTCCTGATCGTGTGATTGAATCTGGTGTTGGCTTAGTGTTTATGGGTTCTGCCAGTGTTCATGCTTCCCCTGTTACGCCTATTGACCAAGTTTCTGGCCATTTTGTTCAAGTCTCGGTTAATCTAGTTTCTCCTGAGGCTTTGGCTGATCATGTAGGTACCAATTCGGGGGAGGCTGTCAGGCTGCAACTAGATTGGCTTCAATGCTCGTCAGACTCCTCTTCGGAGGATAGTGGGGAGGATGAACCTGCTATTAAGTTTGCTTTGCATAAGAACCGCTCGGTTGTATCTACTTCCTCTCGTGGGAGGGGTAGACGTGGTCGGAAATAATTGAGATCGTGGCTGCTATGTTGGTTGTTTTTATTTCTCGTTATCCACGAATTCTTTTTGCCTTTTTTGGTTTTGGTTTTGGTGGCTAGCGGTTTCTGGGCAATGATGTGGCTAGGGCTCATCGCTCCAATCTGTGGCTAGTTGGCAACCTTAGGTGGTGTTTCTTATTAGCAGTGATGGCGGTTGGTTGGCTTTTGTTGGTTTTTGGCTCTTTCACTCCTCTGGATGGTCCGTGCCCGAATTTGGCGTGGTTCGTAGTATGTGCATTTGTTGAGCCTAACGGTCGTTGTGCCTTCTTCTCCTTGTTTGAGTGTACCCTTCGTAATGTTTTCATTGTGTTTTGGCTGCCTCGGTTTTGTGGCTTTTTGGGCTTTGATGTATCTTTTGTGTTCTTTTGGAATAAAATTTCTTTTTAAAAAAATTACCATGGAGGGGGAAATTTATCGTAAACCTTTTATTCAATATGAAAATCAATAAAATAAATAATTTATATGAGTTTTGCTTATAATGACACTTGGTTTCAAAGGGAGTTTATGGATTGTGATTTTGTATGGTCACAAGCTTTTATGATTAATCATATTCTAAGTACAATATTTAAGAAATATTATTGATTAAGGAAAACCATTCATATCATTGAACTCAACAAGACTTGTATATTAATTATCTAATTAAAATGATACCATCTCAAGTGAGTACTCAGCAGATAAGGCATCACAACAAGGTACAACAATGAAATCAATATATAACATCAACATGGTGATGTGAAAATATGGTGTCTAAAATTTGAAAAAAAAAAAAAATATACTCCAACAATGAAATCAATAAATCTAACGCTGTCGTTGCTAGGTCACATGTCTAGATGAGAAAAGTGGAGGGTTGCATTGAATAATTAACAGCGAGCATAAAATTTGTTGAATAATCATGACATTAATTTAATGATATGTTTGCATGAGCTGTTACTTGTGTTCAGACACAAGGTAGTTTGACCAAGTATTTTCCAATTTTAGTTGGAAAACATCAAAGATCATCCTTAAGCCTATATCCTTTTGCTTTAGTCATGGATTTTATAGTGTATGTTTTTTTTTGCTGATGATACTCTTCTTGTTAATAATACTAGAGAGGGAGTTGAAGGTAAACTTGAATTATGGAGGCCAATCTTATATTCTAAATGCTTTCATTTGAGTGGATATAAAACTGAATATATGGAATGTAATTTTAGTAATAATAGTTCTTGTGGGGGGGATTGTGACTTCAGGTGATAAGTCATTCATAAGAGTACATGTTTTAGATATCTTGAGTCTATTGTTTGAGAGTGATGATGAAATAGATGTGGATATTATTAGAAATGTTTCCCTCAAACTTAAGGGAAAACTCTATAAAATGGTAGTTAGACATGAAATATTTTATGGTGCAAAATGTTGGCCATTAAAAGAGAAGCATAATATCAAGCTAAGTGTTGCATAGATGAGGATGCTCAGGTGGATGAGTGGCTTTACTCTTAGAGATATAATACGAAATGAGCATATACATGAAAAGTTTGGGTAGCTCCAATGAAAGATAATTTAGAGAGAGTCCCTTAGATGATTTGATCATATAAAACGATGGCCTTCTGATGACCCAGTTAGGAAAATATATGTTTTACATTTGACTTATGTTAAGAAAGGTAAAGGTAGACCTAAAAAGACTTGGTCATAAAATATTATTAATGACATTTCTTTATTAAATTTAAATGAGAATTTAACTTTTTAATAGGGCACAATGGAGAAAAAGGATTCATGTAGCCAACCCCATATAGTAGGATAAAAGCTTCTTCTTCTTCTTATTGTTGTTGCTCCAACAATAAAGTGAAACTACTCGGCATCAACTAAGAGGAGAAGTTAAAGGAATTGACTCAAAAGAGTGACTAGGTCATGAGACTAGCCTTTGATTCTGTAAGAAGCTAGAAGAAATCTGTTTGAATTAGATAAATACCCTAATGTTAGGTGTCACCTTCCTATATTTCTAATCCTAAGGTATGTGCACAAGAAAATAACATAGTAAGTCAAATGGTAATAACAGCTCAGCAAAATAAATCAAGAAAGGACAAAACCAACCCATGTATGACGAACAAGAAGGATAGTACAACACAACAAAATTAATCTATTAGATGTACACACGTGTAATACTATATGGCTATAAATATAGAGCCTCTATATCCCATAACATATACGGTTTTCCTTTTACATGAAAGATTTTATTTTATTACCTCTTCCATCTATCTTTAAGGTATCAGAGCCAGTTACGTGATCACATTGAAGTTGACTATCATTTTATACGTGATCATATTCAAGCTGGCGACATCTCGGTTGCTCCCATTAGCACGCTGGATCAAATCGTCGATATCTTCACAAAACCATTATCTACTCCAAGGTTCAATATTCTCTGATCCAAACTAACGGTTCAAGAACCTTCATTAGTTTGCGAGGGAGTAATAACAGCTCAACAAAATAAATCAAGAAAGGACAAAACCAACCCATGTATGGCGGACAAGAATGATAGTACAACGAGGCCTACATTTTAGATATGAATGACTTCAAAATTATGTGAAATAACTCTCTAACATTTGAGCTCCCCCCCCGTCTCTCCGTCTGCTAGGGTTTCGCCTTTTTAGGGCTTTTGCCCTAGCGCCGCCTCTTCCTTGCCGCCGGTACACTTCTTGATTGCTAAAAAGTTGCTTGATCCTGGATTCCTTTCGGGTAAGCATCCTAAATCCTTTAAGGATGCTCTATCTGGCTCTAGTGATTCGAGTGTTTTTCCGGAATTTCGTATTTCTTCGAATCGGGGAATGCCTTCTCTGTGGTTTTCGAAGGAAGAATTTTTGCATCTAGCTAAGCCTTTTGAGTTTGCGTTGGTGGGGAGATTTCCCCTTAAGCGTCCTTCTTTAGATTCCATTCGTAAATTTTTTGTTATCTTAAAACTTTCTGGGGAGTTTTCAGTGACTTTGTTGGATCAAGCGAATATTTTAATTAAGCTTGCCAATGATATGGATTATGCTAGGGTTTTTGCTCACAGATCTTACCTAGTTTATGCCTGTTTTATGAAAGTTATTAAGTGGTCTCCAGTTATTGATTTGTCGGATGAATCTCTGATCATCCCTGTTTGGTTGTCTTTTCCTGGTTTACGACCCCATCTTTTCTCTTCCCGTATACTTTTTGGTTTGGGATCGGTTTTTGGCAGGCCGATTCATACTGATCAGGCTACGGCTGCTGGATCCCGTCCATCTGTTGCGCGTGTTCTTGTTGAACTTGATGTCACCAAATCCTTTTCTGATACTGTTTGGTTGGGTCCGGAGAAATTTGGGTATGTCCAGAAAGTCGTTTTTGAGGGCATGCCAAATTTTTGCTCTTATTGCAAGACCTTAGGTCATAAAAAATCGGATTGTCCTAAATTTTCATCCAAACCAGCCCCGGGTGCCTCCTCTGCTCCTCTGGAAACTCCTACTGTCCCTACTTCTATTGAAAATCCTATTATTGCTCCTGGTTGTGGTAATTCTGCTAATTTCTGTAATGTTTTCTTAGAGCCTGCAGTTTTGGAAGGTGAAAATCTTATTTTTAATCAATCTGCTGTTGTGGAGGGTTTGATTGGGCCTGATGTTAATTGTCGGGTTGGTTCTCCTCCTGCGGGTGTGCTAAATGATTTGGCTCAGGGGTGTGCTTCTCCTATTGATGTGGTTACTGATGTTTCTAATGGTGTTGGTTTGGAGCAAAATTATTCTAATGCTTCTATACCTGCTTCTATCGAGGTCGGTGCTAGACTGGAGGAAGATTTGGATATTAATTTTGTCTTATCTCCTAATGCTGTGCCGTTTTTTCCTCCTACTTTACCGTCTGTTTGTGTTGAGGTTGTGCCGGTAAATTCTGTGGGTGAGCCTCCTGTGGTTTTACCTAAACCTTTGCCTCCAGCTCATAATGCGATCTCTACGATTTCTAATAATTACATCGAAGTTCCTGTTAAGTTAGTTGATACGCGATTTGTGGGCAATTCATTAGGTGACAGCTCTGGACTGGATATTAGGAATCATTTGAACTGATTGGAGTCGTCTGCGGGTGAATCTGACTCCGATTTTTCTGAAGCTGCTAGTCTGGCGTCGCCAGATTTTTGTGGTGGATCTGACCCGGGTGGTGATTTCACTGTTGCTAATGTTAGACCCTCCTCTTTTGGGTCTCGGGTTGGATCTCGTGGCAGAGGCAGGGGTCGCCGGAGGTGTTAGTTTCTTCTGTGGAGTGTTTTTCTTTTTTTTGTGGTTTGTCGTTTTACCGTTGAATGGGCAATGATGGGTTTGGGGCTCGCATCATTATACCTCGCTTGTGGCAACCATTGTTGTGGTTTTTTCGGGTTGGTTCGGGTCGGCTATTTTCTCCACCTTTTGGACGGTCTTGGTGGGTTTTGGTGGTGCTGGGAGCCTCATCCACTAACTGAGCCCGCTTTTGGTTTGGTTTTTTCTTTTCTTTTGTTCTTTTTCTTTTCGAAATATTGTAGTTTGTAATCGTTTCATTATCTTTAATATATGTGTTTGGTTTAAAAAAAAATGATAGTACAACACAGCAAAATTAACCTATTAGCTATACACACGTGTAATACTAAATGGCTATAAATATAGAGCCTATGTATCCCATTACATATACAGTTTTCCTTTTACATGAAATATTCTATTTTATTATCTCTTCCATCTCTCTTTAAATGGCATGCATTCAGTGATAAAAGTGGAAAGTAAGCAATCACTCCAAGGAGTGTAAAAGAATTAAGATTATATCTACAGCTCAAGAAAGAGACTCCGATGTTTGTAGATATATCATATGTCTTAGAGTGTAAATATTGATGTACAATAACATATGTTTGATTGTATTTTTATTCTTCTTCTGCGTTTCTATCGACTTATTTATAATAGCACATGCTTCTAAAAGAACGATTGAAGAATCACAGAATGATCGAGTTGATATGAAGTTTGTTCATATAGTTAATGATTATAATAGTTGTGATATGAAATTGATTAATACTTCTAAAAGCTTTATGATTCACGTATATAATGGAGATGTTTTTTTTTTTCATACTAGAATAGATTTTGAAGATTACACGCCTACTCATCCTATAACACCTACATAGTTATGAAAAATATTTAGAAAAATCTTATTATATAGCACTAAAGCATTATTTTTTTCTCTCTCCATCTCTAACTTTATGCATTTTATCTTGTTTAGGTTCACCCTTTACTTTGAAGGGATTGACCCAAAAAATTTTACCAAATCATTTGAAATATCACGAGCTTCAATCAAGCCATATTTTTCTTCTTATTTTTACTATCATATTTTATATATTTTTGGATATTTATGCTAATTAAGACAAATTCATACACATCACATACGTAAGACTCGAACTCAAGACCTTTTGGTTGGTAGCCAAAATTCTCAACCAACAGACCAATATGAGTTGCATTTTTTTACTCTCAGATAAGGTTCAAATTATTTTACTACCGAACAATATTAGATACAACACATTTAAGCTCTTTTAAATTAAATTTATATTTTTCCCAAATAAAAATAAAAATAAATGAATGCTCTTAAATTATTTCTTCATAAAAATCATTAATCTATATATTAAAAGAAAAATGAAATAAAATTTCAATTTAAACCAAATAAAATAAAACTTGAACTAAACAGTTGAATTCTATTCGAACTCAGTTTGATTTATACCTAAATTGACTGATCAGTACAGTCCCATTCCAAATTGATTTGGACCACCGAATTGCTCCCCTCTAATTTGAACTATTGCATTTTTCCCGTTTCGGTCCATCTTAACCGTTCTATTTTAAGAATTAACCTCCCGTAAATTGTTTTTTTGCAATTGCACCCTTAAGGAAACAAATAATTAATTACAGCAGACACCACGGCAAGGTGCGTCAAATTATATAAATCGAAAAAAAAAAAAAAAAACTGTGCATGTGTGCTAAGTGTGTAAACAAGTTGTGTCGAGCTCGAATCACTCCGGGTTTGAACTCGAGTTTGAACTTGATTAATTTTACGACTTTGAGACAGCTCACGGGCTGGCTCAATTTTTATAAAAAGAGAAAATGATTATGATTCAAGCCGATATTATAATAAAATGATAACAAGAATAGAAAAATTAAAAAAAATTAAGAAATAATCACTTATCATAAGAAAGTTATATATATATATATATATATACACATTAGGGGTGTCAATTTTTGACACGACACGAAAATCCGACCCGGACCCGACCCGGACTCGCCGGGTTGGACCCGACCCGATTTCAAAACGGGTCGGGTTCGGGTTCCAGAAATCGACCCGTTTCAAAAAATGGGTCGGGTTCGGGTTGACCCGGCGGGTTGCCGGGTCAACCCGCCAACCCGTTTAATTCAAAAAATTTCGAAATCCCGCCCTCTGCCCGCTGCCCCCGCCCCCTGCCCGCTGCCCCGCTGCCCGCCCCGCTGCCCCGCTGCCCCGCTGCCCCGCTGCCCCTGCCGCGTGCCGCGCGCGCTGCCCCGCTGCCCCGCCGCGTGCCGCTCGCGCTGCCGCGAGCTGCCGCGCGCTGCCGCCGACGCCTGCTGCCCGCGCGCTGCCGCCGTCGCGATTCCGGGTCGTGTCGGGTCAACCCGGCAACCCGCCGGGTCGGGTCCGGGTTCGGATTTTCGACCCGTTTCTCTAACCGGGTCGGGTTAGGGTTGACCCGTTTTCCACCCGGGTCAGTTCGGGTTCGACTCGAACCCGACCCGTGACCCGAAATTGACACCCCTAATATACATACAATCTTGAATGCTAATATATTTAAAGGGTGTAATCTATAATAGCCCGTATGTTGACTCTGTCAAATATATTTTTATGGGGTCAATATAAGTCCAAATCTCAAACCGTCTTTGTTATAACATTCATATTGTAGTATTTTAATTACGCAAATTTTTTCATAATTTTTTAGAATTGAATACAGATATATATTGATGTTTTGATCGATAGTTTTATATATGTTGTCATTGATATTGATAAAAGAAATTAGGTAGCTCTGCTTGTTATTTATTAAAAGATAAAAGAATAATTCTTCCAAATTATATTATGGGGCATGATATAAACGAACCAGCTTGCGAGCTAACGAGTTGAGTCAAAGTTGGCTCAAACTTGGCTCATTAACTCATCGAGCTCAGCTCATTAGCTATTTATTGAGCCGGCTCACAAGTCGGTTTGACTCACTTACACCCCTAATGTGGACATCAAAACTGTTAGATTTGTATTAAGATCAATACAATATAAAATATCATGATATAAAACTAATTTTAATGTAAATATAACAGCTTTGGAGTTCATCCTGATATGTATATTTTGAATTTTTTTGTATTAGATTATTCTTATTAAAATTTTAATTATGAGATATTTTAAAATTTTTTGTGTTTATTTTAAAATAAATATAATATAAAATTTAATTGATTTTTTATTAACAATTATGAATAATATGATTTAAGTTTCATTAAATTGGTACAAATTTTACACGAATCTTAATGCAATGTTATGAACTTAGAACGTCCAAAAGTGATACTGATTTTGCTTCAAATGATTAGATAGAAATTAGATTTGAATTTATTTTTTTAAAGGTTCTATTAATGATAATTAGATAAGTCCCACCTAACGTGAAGTACTATGCTTGATTTCGGGCGGTTAAGACTCTTATGGCATATTTGATTATCAAGCCAAGTTAGACTTGTTGATCGATCAAAGATTATTTTCATATTTGATATTTTGTAATTTCACTTTTTTTAAGATATTATATTTTGCTTGCTTGAAAATTGGAAAATATATAATTACGAAACATGTCGTGCAAGTTTCTCTTTTAATGAATGTGAGGAAGAATATTGGATGGCGTTAGTCGATCAATGGTGATCGGATGATGGTAATCGATTGATGACGGTTAGGTGATGATGATCAAGTGACGGTAGTTAAATGATGACTATCAGACGATGATGAATGGGTTGGGATAATCAGGCGATGTTATACATGTAACAACAGTCTAGGGAGGGGATAATGTCCATATATAGCTGTTAGGCTGTGACAGTTAGGCTTCAGCGGTCATACGATGACAGTGATAATCATTGACACAAAACATTAAGTAGAGCTTTATATTTCTTCATATCTCTAAGCTCTCTCCAAACTTAAGTTTATATTATCTTTCAAATGGAGAGTGTAGGTTTAGTTACGGTGTTTTTGGAGTAATAGTTTGATAAGTTCAGCCAAAGTGTTATAATATTCCATTGAACGACTCATAGGAATCCTCTGAACATAGACTATTTATTTAGCATTTGAGTATCTTAATGACCTCAAATTTGAGGGATATTGTGTGAAACCCCTTATGTAAAAGAAACTAAACTCTTAAACATCATGTCTCCTTTTGGTGTAATGCTTGAAATTTTCGTAAGAAACTTCGCTGTTAAGCGTGTTCATCTTGGAGCAATTCTAGGATGGGTGAACTACTAGGAAGTTATACCAACATGACAAAATCGTGAGGCTTGTTGACCTCATTTTTGTATGAGGTCACTTAGACCAATCTTGCCCCTGAATCAATTCAATTCCCAAATCAATTCGAACTCTAGGATCTTCCTAGAATCTTGACCTTAGGATCTATCCTAGGATCCTTCTAGACTTTAGATCTTAGGATTCTTCTAGACTTCAGACTTTAAGATCTATTCTAGACCTTAAGACCCTTCTAGGAGTCAGACTTTAGGATCTACCTAGATCATAAGTCAATCCAGACATATAATCAATCAAATCCAAAATCCAACTCAAATCCAAAATTTGAAACAAAAATCCAATGCTAAAAGGCCAAGTCCTAAAAGCCTTTTTCAGCAAAATTTCAAACACTTTGAAACCCAGTTAAATGACCTCCGATTCAGAGTCTGTCAGTTGCGTACTGATGGGACATGTCTCTGGAGGCAACCCTCCAAATTTGAGCCCATTCTGAGGTCTCTAACCTTAGAAACTTAATTAAAATCCATAGGCTGTAAAACCTTCAAATATTTACAGCCTATACCACTGAACCTGTCACATAGAAGTTTCTGACCTTAGAGCCTTCACCAAAGCCTCCAGTCACTTCTAGACCATTAATCCTGATATGTTGAACAATAAACTGAATTTTTCTGGACTCATTTCAGCCCATAGTGGCCATGATCCCAAAATGACCAGAATACCCCTATGGGGCTCAAATTGTGATTTCAAACCAAACGACCTCCAAATTGAATGCAACCACCTCCAGCAAGTTTTAAATATCAAACCAAACTTGTTGGACCCATTTTCAAACTTTGGGTCAACCTGGTTGACCAAGTCAACTTAGTTGACCTAAGAGGCCCATTAAGGGCCCAAATGGGTGTTTTGACCTAATTGATCTCCTTAAACATTCAAAACACATTCAACAAACTCAAAACCATATTTCAAACTTATTGAACTCAAAATTGGACCCTTGACCCAACCAATAGTTGACCAAGTCAACTAAGCCATGGTTGGTCAAATTTGACCCATATGACCCAACCCATTACATTTAATCTAACCAACCCATTCAAATCATACCAAACAATTCAAACTCTCAAACCCATTCTAAAATTACTCCAAACCCACTTGAATTCATGTAAGGAACTTGGTCAACTCAATCATATTGGGTCAAAATTGAATGGCCATGGCTTGAGTCCTCAACCCTCTAGTGGACTACCTTAGGTTCTTTCCAAACCAGCTTTTTGAAGCCACTCTATCTGCCACATCAGCTGGTTTGACAAGTTGACTGGTCAAACCAGTCAACAAGTCTTCAAAACACCATTAAGTGATTAGGCCATTAAATTAAAAATATCCCATTTGAACCTCATTTAACTCCAGCTATTTGGGCATGCTCTAGAAGCTTCCTAGGGTTCACTCCAGCCCTTTGATCTTGATCAAACAGCCCTCAAGGCCCCATGTGTCCAAGTGGGGACCAAGGGAGCTTTCCATGTAGATGTCCTTGGCTAGTCCTTGCATCTAGCTTTCCAACCACCCCAGGGACAGGTGGCTTGATCTTAGGAACCCTTCCAGTCAATCCCAGCCTTTCATTTGGCCTGGGGACAATTGAATAGGGTAAAACCTCCTAAGGGAGCCGCATTCTAAGACCTACCCTATCTCTCCATACTCAGCCTCTCCAGAGGAATTTATTGCTCCTTCAGGCTTTGAACAATCCCTATACATCCCCAAGGCCGGAATCCGACGTTTGTAGGCTGCCGCCGGCGAGCTTCCGGCCAAACCGAAGGCTAACCACGTCCAGGCTTTCTCCAGCTCGATCCGTAGCTCCTCTAACCATAGTGTCTTCTACAAATAGGAGCGTGGACAATCTACAAATGCAACAAATCCATAAACGGTTCAATCCGTCCTTTGAATCAATGTAAATCTCTAACCCTAGGCATTTACATAGTTTCTTAAATAACTCACTAAATAACGCATCAAATGGCTTAAAAATTATTCCCCATTCTTCCTTTGACGCTAATACACATCTGTTAAAAATTTTACATCGTTTGGTTGGGTATTTAAGAAAAACGAAATAAAAAAGAGCTTAGGGCTCTCGGTTTTGGCTGGAAGAGGAAGACGAAATCACGTCCGTTGATCTCATCTATTTGGTTTTAACGGACGAGATTCGGTCATCTATCCCGTCTGGTTTGATTCGCATGAACGGATGGAAGAACCATCTGCATACGGCGTGATCTGGTTCATCCATTTCAAACCGCGGGGCTTTAATCAGCCGTCCAATCCCTTAGATCAATAATCTACCGCGGGACCTGATCTTGGCCGTCGGATCGGCTCTATTTTAGATCAGACGGCACCTGTTACCCGCTGAGCTGGATAAGTGGCGGGTCCCGCCTGACCGCCGCCATCTGCACGGCCGAACCCGAGCGTGCCGCGTGTCCAGGTCAGCGCCGTCGGCTGACCAGGCATTTAAAATGTTTAAATTAATCCAGAAAATGCAAGAACTTCAAAATTGCATAGGAATTTCATTTCTTGTCCAAATTTGGAGTTCTTGGGCTTGTTTTGTTCGTACTTTTAAGTACTATATTTTAAAAATAATTAAAAGTTATTTTGATTACTATTTTACTAGTAATTTCAATAATATAGAAAACCTTACTTTATTTTTAAATAAAAAAATATAAAACATCTTTGGCTGAAATTTGGCAGAGAGGTCTTAGGATCTAGGTTTGATGCTCCATAATTTTCTTAAGCCATTTTGATGCAATATGAACTAGATTATGAATTTACAAAATTTTGATCATAATTTGATCTTGATTTTTGGAAATTCATAACCTACTCAATCTAAAACTCATTTCAAGCATATTAGGGTTCTATGGAGTCAGTAGGAGTCTCTCTTTTACTGATAAATGGATTTGGTTTCTTAATTATGTATGATTCTATAGAGATTTATTTGTTTTAGAATACTAGATTATACATGTATATAGTCATCTATATACATATATAATCATCAAATCATACATAATTAAGATATGAAATTGAGAGAAAATATGCTTAGAGAGATCCCTTTCTTTCTCTAAGTATTGTCAACTCAATTTGATTAGCCATCTCTTCATAGGGAATTGTTAGGTTAATAGATTACATTGTAGTCTATGACTTAATAATTATCATGAATAATTCCATAGAGCGTTAGGACATTTTATCTTGTTCATGTTTGCTTTGATGTGTTTATAATTAGTGTCCAAAGGGTTAGTAGACATTGATTTCATTCCTATAACTTAGTGACACTAAGGACAACAATTAAGGTGGTGTCTTAGTAAATTTAGATCAATCTAGGAAGAACCACATATATCCCTTTTGGGATTGAACATAAACATAGAAAACTAGTGTCATATACCTTTGTAATCAAATACATCTTGATTGGACATTAATTGATCTCAAAACAACTAGTAGATTAAGGATTCTTCTTTCTTTGATCTTGGTAAAATCAAATGAAAATCTTCAAAAATCTAAATCAACTCCAAATTATCCTAACTAGCTTTCAAACACATATCAAATCTTTTAAAATCAAAATACAAATCCAAAGTTCACTAAATTTCATTAAGTCTAAATCAAACCCCTAATTAATCCTTAATCACCTAAACTTCCAGAAAATGCAATAAGTCCATTTTAAACCCTAAAATTATGTATAACCCCTCTAATTGACCAGTTTTAAATCCTAAACCAATGAAAAATAAAACAAAATTTATTTGACAGCAAATTAAACTTTAATTTAATTTTAAGAGAAATTGAATATTTAATTAATATAATTAATTAATAATTATTAAAAATTCTAAAAATTTTCCAAACACTTGGGAATCTCTCCTTAGGTCATTCCTGACCTTTGGAGCTGATTTCAAGGAGTTGGGATCTCATTTGGAGCAAAACCACAAAAAGGCCCATTAATTAAGGATTTCCAATAATTCATTAAATACCCTAAACATTCAAACCTTCATAACTAATTCAAGAAAAATCCAAATTGAACAAACTCAGTTACATTGAACTCATAATAGGGTCTAATATTTATTAAAAATGTTAAACTCCAGAAATCTGTAATATTTCAAAAAAGTCAACTTTTTGGTCAACCATAGGTCAAAACTAGTTCAAAACTTCAAACCTTCATAATAAAATGCAGAAAAATCCGATTTCAACGTACTTACCTTCTAACTGATCGCAGTAAGGTCTAGTATTTTAATAAAATACAAACTTTCCAGAATTTGAGCTTAACCAAAAAGTCAATTTCTAACCCTTTAATTAAATGATTAAAATATTCATAAAAATTTATAAAACTCAAAATTGTCTTAAAACTCCAGAAATGATTAATCAACTTAAAAAATCAGTAATCAAACTTTTCTAATAAAATTTATTAACACTTAAACCCTTAATCAACCTAATCTACTTAATTATACCGGGTACCACTGGGTAACCCAGGCCTACGAGGCTATTAACTTAGCCCCAAGGAAGGTGAAATAAACTTCACGGCCTCGGTGTGAAACAAAGGTGGTATTCAACAAATAATTAAATAAATCTTAAAATTAACCTTAAGCCATTAATACTTGAATTTAAACTTAAATCCCTTAAGCCTTTCAACCAATCGAACCTTAAGCAACTTAAATCTAATGATCCTATTTAGGACATATCAAAATCACACGACCTACCTCACACACTTTAGATGTTGTGCTAGGATCACCGACTCTAGTTTTAGGATAGGCCGGTGTTTTACTTTTTCTGTTGTGTGCCGGATTTTCGTAGCTTTCACTGCATGCTGTTTGCTAGTGTAGAATTATTGTGTTTATTTACTTGCTTTCTGCACTTTGTGTTTGATTGTGCGTTAGACCTACCCATAGGCTAGGAACGAAATATATATATTTGTGCAATCTTATGCAGGTGGCCATGCTCATATAAGGAGCTGAAAACTAAAGGGGGCAGTTAATAAAAAAATATATAACTCTTTGCACAGGTACCTGCCGCGCTTAAGACCCCCTTTAAATAAAAAGAGCATGGCCAAGTGTGGCTAAAAAAAATGCATTTTAATTTTCTATATTATAACTGCTTGGGATTGAGTATATAACTGTTGATTATTAGGATAACCCTGCAGGATCGAGTCTAGATTTTCATTTTTTTAATTGAGATGTAAATTTGATTGTATAAAGGTTGTAATTGTTTAAAATGATTTGAATTTGGATATTCGATCCAATTTGAATTCCAAAGAGGTGAAGACATCCCTAAAGGGGAGAGCCTTCTTCCATTTGGAAGTCAAATTAGGATCTCTTTCAAATATCCAAAGAGGAAAGATAACACCCCAATTAAGGGGGAGTTTCTTTTCATTTGGGTATTCGGAACCGACGAATCAAGATGTTCGTGAGAAGATGAAGAAATGGACAACGAGAAGAATCCCAAATTTCAAATTCATTTAATTTAGGATTAGAAATCCGGGTTGTAGTCAGTGGTGCCCGGCCACTCTACTTTACTGTCATTTCTGTGATGTAATAATAAGTGGCACTTGCCATATGGACATTCAATTTGATATATTTAATGTAGTTGATTTATTTAATTTGATTGCGCATTAGAACTCATGTTTTTCTAGTCTTTTTATTTGCATGTCGTGTTTGGATTGACCTGGAATGTGAATTTAGGCTCTTAGGGGTTTGTCAAAAATTCTTCTACTTTAATTAAATAAAATTTTTAAGATAAGATAGAAACTCTAAACGGTCCTAAGAAGTAAGCTCGGACTCGCCGAGGGTTTTTCATGCATACATATTGTACTTTCTCAACCTTGTTAGGCATCTCCCCGCCTGCGGGTTCTGGCAGGCCACCTGACCTATGAGGGTGCCGATCTGTCAAGGGGATGTTATGCAATCTCTAGGATAAAACCTATTTTCTAAGCCAAAAATTTTTTAAACTGCTACATACTGATTTTTCGCATCCAATCGAGTCAATTAGCATGCATCGCATTAGTAACACATTAAAATCGAGTCTAATACTTAATTGCATTATTTAGACATAAAACCCGACATGAGTCTAAGGGGTCAATTAAGGATCTGCTCTAGATGTCGACCCCATTCCTCTAAAATTTTCTAATTAACGTCCCTACCACTCAACATTAAAAGACCGGGCTCATATTTTAAAATCGTTTAGGTGGTTTAGCTGGCTCCCCAATCCAGGCCGGGGTAAGACCAGATCCGCATTGCACTAGCTAGGTTCGGGGCATTAATTTTTAGTGCCCAATTTAGACTTAGGTTCTGAGGCTGGCTCGGGCCCTAAGACCTCAACTTTCGGGAATCGAATCCCAAATTTCTAATAAAATTGACCACTCAAACTAAAAAAAATTTCTTTCAATCAAATACAAGCCCAATATTTAGGATAGATTGGGATGTTTCTGAAGTAATTCAGAAAATCAAAACATCTCCTACTTCTCTTCCTTTGATTTCAAAAATAAGTGTTCAATCTTGAACCAATCCCATTTGAAAATTCATATCATTTCTCTCCTTTGATATCAATCTTTGGAAATCTAAATAAAATTCATATCGATATTTTAATCGAGAGTTTTCGTAGGAAAACTTTTAATTTTCTTACGATGTAATTAACTACGAGGGCTTGCGCTCGTAGGAGATTTAGTAACCCAGAACTTATTTTCAAAATCAATTTTTTAAAAACCTCAATTAATTATTTTTGGGAAAATATCCAAATTTCAACGATCGTTATTTCCATTTTCGAACAATCAATAGCGATTGATAACTTCTTTCCTCGGAGAGATATATCAATTTCTATTGTCATTTTGATTATGAAATTAACGGTCTCTCATTCAAATTATTGTAGTTGAACAATTGATTGAACATAATTTTGATCTTTCGAGATCATATGTTGTCTCCCCTGAGTTCGACTACGATAACTTGGATAACTTTAAAGCTTTGAAATTCAGACCAATTAGTGAATGATATTCTCTCTATTTGAGATAATATATATATCGTTCCTAATGTTGTGTTTTATTTCAAAGCTAAAATTTGAAAATTTAATATATTCCCAAAGAAAATTAATATATTTTCAAAACTATATATATTTAAATAAATATTTTTTTTAATCAAAACAAGGCTCTTAGTCCAAAGCAGACAATATCTCGATAGTTCAAAGTTTGGGTTGTTACAAATGATATCAGAGCAATACACTAGCTGAAAAATGGGTGCTAAGTGTCATAAAAGACAAAGTACTATTTTATGGGAGCCACCTCTTGAATCCTGTATAGGACAAAGTGCTACATGGCGAGAGCCACCACTTGAACTTCTAGGAGCCACCTCTAGAATCTTATTTGCCTTGTGGATAATTCTAAGATAAAGATACTGACGAGAATGTCAATTATTTAAGTGGGGGAGATTATGAAATCCTTAAGTAAAAGAATCTAAACTCTTAAACATCGAGGTGCCTTTTGGTTTAATGGTTAAAATTTTCGCAATAAACTTCACAATTAAGTGTGCTCATGCTGGAGCAATTTTGAGATGGGTGACCTACTGGGAAGTCACATAAACAAGACAAAACGGTGAGGCTCTTAGGAGAAAGCAGATAATATCTCAATAGTTAAGAGTTTGGATTGTTACATATTGAGCCAATTGGATTCATCTCACTGTGCTGCTCTATTTGGCTATTACCATACAGATTTTAGAGATCATCTAATCCTCAAATCAATATTATAAAGTATTCAATTTATTTTAAGAGCTTTATTTGGGCTTATCTAGAATTGGATTGAATCAATTTATGTGTCATTGGATTATTATTATCAAGACACTTAATTTAATTATAAATTTGCTAAAATTGAAGTTTAGATGATTCTGAATTTAATTTTTTAATATTTTAATATAAATATTATCATTAATGTTTAATTAACTCATTTAATTATAATAAAATCATATTAATTTAACATCTACATATACAAAAATAATTCCCTCAAAGATTATAATTATATCAAAATATTTGCATTATTTAATTTTTCATGATGTAAAAAAGTTAAATAACGACATAATATTATCAAATTAGGTGAAATTTGGGTAAACATATTTTATTTAAATTTGATAAATTGGATTTTAAATTCATTAATTTTACTTCAAGATTGGTATGCTACACAATTAATGAAAATTTTATAAAACCCATTTTTAAATCAAATATGATCTATATAATAAATTTTTTAATTAAATTTTAATCAGCATATTTTCACCTTTTTTCTATCAAAATGAGCCCTAATTTCGCAATAATTAATGCAATGAATATAATTCAGATCAAACGACTAATTTATTAATTTCTAATAAATTATATTTGATGCACATTAAATAAAATAATTAATTAACTTTAATAATAATAATGCACTTCAGATCCACATCAAGCCTAAATTACTAAAATTTGCGAGGTCAATTATGCAAAATGCTTAATTGCAAAAATACCTTTAAGAAACATTTACAGTAACAGTTAAAACCAGAAGAAAGGCGAGGCGGGGCCAGCTCAGTTCTTCGTGACATCGCAACCGCGGCTCCTATGTAAAATTTCTATCCTCTCTTCTGTCCGCGTCCGTGCACTAAAGCCGCCGAAGAAGAAGCAAATCTGATCGGCGAAGCCCTCCTTCTAATCCGTGCTAGACGGAATCCGATAGCCTAATTCGCTGGACTCCAATCTGATCATCCACGGAAAGCTCCTTCCGATCTGAATCCGGAATTATCGCCACCTCTTGATCGGACGCACCGTCGGAGAATCTGGATCTCCACGAAGGTCCGCTGATCCGCCTTGGATTTTCCGCTGTGGATGGGGAGTTGTAGGGAGGAATCGGAGAGGTGGAGCGGTTGAGAAGGTTACGATGCCGGGATTGCTGCAGAGAGGCGTTCAATTTGGACATGCTCCGGCGACGGCTTGCTCGGCATTCAGCGGCGCCGCCGGATCTCTGCCTGTTTCTAACGCTATCTGGTCCAGACAGCGAGAGGATGTCAGCTTCGATCTGCTACGGAAGGTTTCGCCTCGTTTATCGGCAACATTAAATCCTTTTTTTTTTCGCTGTGGTTTTCAGTGGCTGAATTTGGATTACCTTAGAATTCGATTTATAGGATTTGGTTCTCTATTGTGTTCTGTTCGTTTTTTCTTACGTTGACTCGATGGATCTGAATTTGCCGTTTGATTGGATGTTTATACTCGCTAGATGAGAAAATGCAACTTTCTTGAAATGCAGCTGAAGTTAATATATGGAGGTTTATTCACGTGCTGGTTGTGAACATTTTCACTCATGCAGTTGTAGTGAATACCACCTCAGCTCTTATATGTCAATGCACCGGGCTTTGTTCAGCAATTTCGTGCATCAATTTGGCTCTTATTATCATAGTCGATAGATATCTACATTTCAACTTCTCTGCGTCTTGGGGCTGTTTGTTTCAATATAATACTATTGTAATATTATGCTAAATATTTTACTGATAATAAAAGGTGCTTAATTTGATGCTGTCTCCTCCATTGAAATAATTTGAATTGCATTAATACGATACATTGAGCTAATCTACATAGCAGCCATACTAGAACTTGATGCTATTTAGATTCCACAATCTTCATGGACGAAAGAGAGGAGAAGAAAGAGGAAGATCATAATTATTGTTGAACTTTTTAGATTGCCCTGTATTTGTTTGGTAAAATGGCACTGAAGCAGACGCATTGTATTTTACAATAAAAGATTGTTATCTAAATAGCATTGCTACCTAGATAACACTTTTGTCTAGAGAACAGTTCAATAAATTATTTTCTTCATTTCCCTTTTTTAATAAATTGCTAGGGGGAATATTGTGATTGTGGGGACTTGTGCATACTTCAAGAGTGGTTCTAGAAGGACCATTTTAATATTTTATGTTTGTTTTTTTTACTGCATTATATTTTTTAGAGATATCTAGCTTTCTTGGGTTTGTGTTCTAGTAAACCCTATTATCACTATGCATTTTTGTTAATGGTGATGAAACATAAACTAATTACTCTTTTCCTTACATAAATGTTGCTTAAATCAGTTTTGGTGCGAATTGCCAATCCAAGCCCGAAGGGAGCTCCTGAGGATAGATAAGCAGACACTTTGTGAACAAGCTAGGAAGAACCTATACTGTTCCAGGTGCCATGGGTTGCTTCTGGAATGTTACTCACAAATTGTTATGTATGGGAAGTCCTTGCAGCAAGAGATTACTGGCGGATGCTTTCCTCAAAAAACAACTGCTGAGGTCCTTGCTGACAATGAATCTGATCATTTACAAGACCCTTGTGTGCACCCATGGGGAGGCTTGGCGACAACGAAGGATGGAATGCTTACTCTTCTTGATTGTTTTATTTGTGCAAGTTCACCTGATGTGATCCACAAAGTATGTTATTACTAATTTCCCTTGCACATTGCTTTCCTCAATGGCACCATTCATTCACCTTTGCCTTTTATGGAAATGTAAAAATTCTGCATCTAGAGTGACTACTAGTTTGTGAAGAATGCATGCCTCTCACAATAAGAATATAATTCAGATTTTAAATCCTGAAATCTTAGCATGATCGCATATACTTAGAACTTTCTTTTGACAATATTTAGCATTTTCGTCTTAATATTTGTAGCTGTGTATAACAAAGCGTATTCTTATCTCAATCATGTGATCATAGAAAGTAAAAATGTGGAAATGTCATAGCTCGAGCATTCTTGTTTATTTTTATTCTTTTTGTAAGAGAGTTTGGTCCAAAGGGGATCAAATTGGGGCATAATGCCAATGATACATTTTCAACCCAAAGTTTAAGTTGATATGTTAACGAACAATGATTAATATGTCTATATTCAATATTTTTTAATTATCATATGTGAAATTAAATAACTCTTTGATTTTCCTAAACAAATTTCCTAAACAAATCTCACTGTAGGATGTCTTAATAGTTGTTGATGAAGCAATAACATAGATATATGCCACTCAAATCTAACCGCTCCACTTCGGTATTTTTGTGGGATTTGGGTTTCATATCAAATTTGTGAAAAAAAATGTATATATATATATATGTATGTATATAAAATGTGTGTGCGCACGCTATAGGTTGATGCTAACCTATTTTTTAATATTTTAGGATGAATAGATGACTGATCATTTTTTTAATATTAAGTACCCGTAGAGTGAAGGCTATGTCTTTCTCCAAGGATTTATGTTACTTGTTGTTATCATAGTCTATGGCTAGCTCTCCCATGGTCCGAGTAAAATTAACTTTTGTAACTGTTTTCTTTTGTGCATCATTGGTGTATGAAGCTTTATTGGTATGGAAGATTTTCCATTTTAGAAGTGATTTTTGGTGTGGAGAATTCTCACATGAACCAAAGTTTTGTTTTGAAATGTGAAAGTGTTGGGTATTGCCTCATATTGTGTTTCAAATTGTTAATATATTATAAATTAATACTTACCTACTATCTTAAGCTTTTGGTTTTGCTATCCATTACTGTAATGGGCCCTTTGCTGCCCAATAGTATCATATTCCTTTATAATTTTCTTTTTGTATATTCTTAAATATGAAAGCAACCATGCTAATTTACTCATAATACCTTTTTCCTCTAATTTTTATGAAGGATTGTTGTTTTAAAATCATTATCATTCTAGTACAGTTTGTTTTATGTTGGAGCATGCTTAATTAATATTATTTCCTAATACTCCAATAAGAATAGAAATAAGTTCATTCCATTCCATATGTAAGAATATTCTTCAAAAGTTGTTAGTATTGGTTGTTATTATCTTATTATTCAAATTTATTTTATTGTATTTTCTGGTTTCTCCTAAATATATAATGCAAGTCAAAGGAGAATAGAGACTCAGATGAAGTTATTTAAAGTGTGGAGATAATAAGATATTAGTTAAAAATGAGGATATCAAGGAGAAATGAAAGTATTAGTTGAAGATACTAATTAATAAGAGTTTTAAGAAAGAATTTTTCTTAAAAAATAAAAAATGAACATAACAATGAAGTTTATTGTAATTAAT
The DNA here is from genome assembly GCA_019514585.1 of Dendrobium officinale. Lineage (NCBI taxonomy): Eukaryota > Viridiplantae > Streptophyta > Magnoliopsida > Asparagales > Orchidaceae > Dendrobium > Dendrobium officinale. Next base: position 62,921,142 of record CM033688.1, on the reverse strand, counting down.
CCAAAAAGTGAGCTTCATTTAACTTTAAAGAAGATGCAAAAAAGGATTTACATAAGATTTCTATTGAAATTTAGTGAGTAATGAGAGATTGAGTAGTTTGATAATAAATCATTTTAATGAAATCTTAAAGACTAAGACAATGCTAAATGATTGTACCAAAAAAGTTGTTTCTTATCAATATTGAAGAACAAAAAAAAATTCAAGATTGTAGTCATTATAAGATAATCAAACTTATGAATGCTATAATAAATTTGTAGGGGAGGATAATGGACAATTAGCTAAAAAATCATGTTTCGAAGAATCAATTTAATTATATATGAAGAGGAGCTACTTGGATGACACTTTTTTTAGGAAATTAATAGAAACATATATAAATTAAGAAAATGGTCTTCATAAGATCTTTGTGCGTCTTAGAAAGGCAGATGATTAGTTATTACAACTTCTTTTTTCGTAGGCATTAAAAAGAAGAAAAATTGTATGTCAAAGGGATGGTGATTTTATTAAAGATATATATGACAAAGTAGTGATTAGTATTACAAAGTTGTTGTAAAGTATCTAAAGAGGTTTGAACAATTAATTTGAATTTTTTGGTTTGAATTGTGGGATGCTTACTAGTGATATCAAATTGAGGTACCTCAATACATGCTATTATTTAATGAAATAGTTTTGGCAGGTGAGACTTTTTGTGAAATAAGTTAAAAATGAGTAAAACTGATAATTTTTTAAATGATAAGAGGCATAATATATGTAAAAAATTTTAAATGAAGTGTAATTTTAATCGAGGTGAAATTAATAATTATTATACAGCTTCATTAGATGATCAAGCAATACCTTGATGCAATAGTTCTTAATTATAATGGACCTATTACATAATACAATGAGAATATAGATGCTAGCCTGACTTTTGGAGTTAAAGAAGTGCCATTTAAAAGGAATTGGAGTACTATACAATAGAAAATATCATGTAGACTTGAAAGAATAAATTTTATAGAATTATTACTAAATTGGCTATATTATATACATTTGAGGTTTTAAAAATAACGAGATTATTATTGGTGAAGTTGAAGTTTGGCATTAATTTAAAAAGTTTAGCTTGATTAGCGGTTGAACTTGGAAGGATAGTGTGTGAAATGATTATATTTGAGTTGTGTTGAAGTGGCATCTATTGAGGATAATGTAATGAAATTTAGACATTGATGGTTTTAACTGATACAAGGAGCCTTGAAGATGCACCAATGATATCAATACTTTACATGGATAGAAGTTGTATGAAAATCTTTCACAAGTTTGAGTAAATAACTCATATAGCGTTCTATCTATGAGTGACTGGAGAAAGAGGATTCATAGAGTTGATCCCAAAATTATTGATGATTGATGACAGGAATAGATTTTTAATAATAGAAAGCTCTTTTTTTTTTTAATTATATGGAGGTGCACAATATATGATGATTGCCTTGAAAAATCTAATTGCATATTTCATAAAAACAAGCTGTTTATGTTTTAAAATGCTAGGAGGATCCAATATTTGTATCCATTCATATTTATTTCAAAACATGCTAGTCATATATAACATTGAACTACTTTTTTCGTTTAAAAGTGGCATGTTATGCATTGGAAGTCTTAGTTGTTTCAACATGATTCCTGTTGCATAACTTACATCTATCCTTGTCTTTAAGCTATTTCAATTGTCTTATACATATTTCACGATTCTGGAGGGTACACTACTTTCACGTTTAATCTTCTCAACTTATTTGACTCTTACATGTTCTTGTTTTCAGGTTTTTAGTGGTGCTCGGCAAAGAGAGCATGATCGAGAATTGCTATATCCTGATGCATGTGGAGGTGGAGGCCGTGGTTGGATAAGTCAAGGGTTGGCTAATTATGGACGAGTTCATGGAGCAAGAGAAACTTGTGCTTTGCACACTTCTAGGCTTTCATGTGATACACTGCTAGACTTCTGGTCTGCATTGGGTGATGAAACTAGATCAGCTCTACTCCATATGAAGGAGGAGGATTTCATCGAGAGGCTCATGTACCGGTAAGTTTTGTCATGCTAATTTATTGTGGAAAGTTGTTTCTGTTAAAATTGCAGGATGTATTGGTCGAAACATTCTTGCATGTTATACCTGGTTATTCCTAGAAATGATATACATAGGTTTTCAAACTAGTCGCATGAATTCCTTTCAAATCATACAAGCAATAACTTAATGTGCCTGAACTAAGAAGTATAAATTCAACTTAATGTTATTTGTGCCAAACAAGTGAAGTATCTCATTATTTGAGAAATAAATCCCCTGCCTCTTTAATCAACCATTGGCATGCGTATGCTCAATTTTCCCATTCTAAAATTGTATAAAAATTCTTGCCTTCGTGTGCCAATAGTTACTCTTGATGCCTAGCATCATTCCTTGAGCTCCACAGCTGAAATCAGATCATTATGACTATGGTTAACAAAAGCATTACATATGTATTGAGGTGTAAATGCGAGAGAATATTTGTTATCCTTGAATGATTGATGTGGTTGGTCACATGTTGATATGAAGTTGATTGATGTAACAAGGGATATTGGTTGTCGGACTTGACATAACCTCCCAGTAATGCATGGTAAGGGTATCTCAATGATTCTCCTCCAATGATCAGGTTAATGCAGAAATTGGGAAGGTTCTCCTGAGAAGGAATCTCAAGAAAGGGTCAACAAATCAAGTGATCACAAAGAGGAAGTGGAGACTCTGGGAAAGGAGACTTTGGAGAGGGAAAGAGACGTATGAACACATTCACATGCATGACTTTATTTGTAGGGTATATTTATAATTTTAAACTTGGGGTCGGTGAGTTACTTTGGGCTTTTCCATAGGTAGTTATTAGCTTAATTTGTTATAATGTGGGATACACTGCTATGTTCGAAAGAATTTTTTTTGGTTGAGCTTGTAGGTTTATTGTTGCGAACCAATTTTAGCTCTGAGTGAATTGGTTGAGCCTGTGCAACTGTGTGCATTTTTTGCGATTTTAATCTCATGATTATCAAACAGAAGACTTTTATCAGGATATTTTGGGGTCAAACAACATGCACAATCATTATGCAGTTAAAGATTTACTTGTTGAATTAAAGAAAAAATGGAAATCAAGTTCTACAGAGCTATGAGTAATGCTTATTATGTGTGATCATTTTACAAATTAAATACATTTGATGGTTGCCCATTTTGAAGTAGAGAAAAAATAAAGAACTTATATCCTTATATTACTAGCATTTTAAATCTATTTTTTGAAACTTGTTAAAAAACAGCCCTTAGTGCATTGGTTTATTAGTATTTATGTTTGTATATAAAAAATAACATGAGAAATAAATCTAGAAACCAGTCTTTCATTCTAAAATCTAGAATTAATTAGACACAGAAGTTGAATGTTGATTTCTAAGATTGTTGAATTATTGTAAATGGGAAGTTGCTGTTAATGGATTATTGAATTTTTAGAGATGGAAAGATGCTAGCCATAGATTTAGGATTGTTTCAATACTCTCCCTCATCTGGGTTGTATATGTTGATCATGTCTAGTTTTTTTATTAGTTTATCAAAACTTATTCTAGGTAAAGCTTTGGGGATAATTTTTATAATTTGAATGTTTTTTGGAATACAATATGATTTGGCAAGTAAATTTTTAATTTTATTTGAGGTAAAATTTTGATCTATCTCAATGTGTTTAATCTTGTCTTGATAGAAAATTTTTTCACTTGATGGTTTAGTTCTTTTTAAATCACATTCTTTTGCAAAAAACATGTGTTACTTCTCTATATTTACCTTTAGCGCTACTTCTTGAGACAATATATTATTGTTTATATCTCCACATAATCTAGTTTCCCCATCCAAGAATACAATAACCAGAGGACAATCTTCAACATGATGCATCACCAGCCCAATTTGTATGTTGAAAATTTCAAATTTTTTTGTTGGATGACTTCTTAAATAATGGAGCTTTCCTTAGTATCATTTTGTTGGTACCTTAGAATGCGTTTAACAACTTTCATGTGAGCTTTAGTTGGGTTATTTGTACATGTACTTACATCCAAGCATTCATGTTTCTTGAAGTAGATCAATAATATATTGTCTTTGGGAAATAACAACATCTTGTCTTGATCATGTCACTTCTATGCTAAAAAAACTATTTTGAAGTTCTTAAGTCTTTTGCATCAAATTCTCTTGTCAGAAATCATTTTACTCTTATTAGCTCTTTCTTGAAGCCATCTGTCAATATAATATCATATACACATGCAATAATAATCCTGGATTTTCCTTATTTTTGAGTGTTTGATAAATAGAGTGTGATCCGTTTGACACTAAATATATCCACACTTTTCAACACATTTGGAGAATCTTTCAAATCAGGCACGAGTTATTCGTTCAACGCCATATAGTTCTTTTCGAGTCTACATATCTTATTGTTGTTTCTCTGATTTTTCAATATAGGTTAGATCTCCGCATGTACTTTCTCCTGAAGGCCTTTATCAAGAAAAGCATTCTTAATATCAATCTGATGTAGAAGTTAATCCAAATTTTCCACAAGATAACAGAACTCTAATTGTATTGAATTTGGCAACTGGACAGAGTTTATTGACAGTCATTATTATATGATTGGGTATACCCTTTCAAATTCATCCGCTCCCATTTGTTTTATGTTTATTATGAGCATTTGTTTACATCCCAATGGTTGTTTTCTTGGTGAAAGTTCAGAAACTTCTCACGTACTATTTGTTTCTAAGGCCTAAACTTCTTCCTTTATAGCTCTCTTTCACTCGGGGATTTTGAGAGCTTAATAAATATTATTTGAAATTTGATTTTATCAAGAGAAGTGGTACAACAACAACATCAAGCCTTTATCCCACTACGTGGTGTTGTCTACATGAATCCTTTTTCTCCATTGTGTCATGTTAAGAGTTAAATTCTTATTTAAATCTAATAAAGAAATGTCATTTCTAATATTTTCTAACCAAGTCTTTTTAGGTCTACCTCTACCTTTCTTAACATAGGCAAAATCTAATACATCTACTCTCCTAACAGGGTCATCAAAAGGCCGACGTTTTACATGACCAAACTATCTAAGGCAACTCTCTCTAATCTTATCTGTCATTGGAACTACTCCAACCTTTTCCCGGATATGCTCGTTTCATATCCTGTCTCTAAGAGTAAGTCCACTCATCCACCTGAGCATCCTCATCTCAGCAACACTTAACTTAATATTATGCTTCTCTTTTAATGGCCAACATCTATGCCACAAAGCATTGCAGGTTTCACCACATATTATAAAATTTTCACTTAAGATTGAGTTGTACTTTTGTATCACACATCAAACCCGAAGCATTCCTCCATTTCAACCTTCCAACTTGAATTCTACTAATAATATCCTCATTTATTTCACCATCACTCTGAACAATAGACTCAAGATATGTAAAATGAGTACACTTATTAATGACTTGATCGCTCAAAGTCATAAACTCCCCACTAGATCTATTACTACTAAAATTACACTACATGTATTCAGTTTTAGATCTACTTAAATGAAAACCTTTAGACTCTAAGGTTGACCTCCATAATTTGAGTTTACCTTCAATTCTCTCTTTAGTCTTATCAACGAGAAGAATATCATCAGCAAAAAGCATACACCAATGTACATCCTCTTGCAAATGTCTAGTGAGAACATCCATGACTAAAGAAAAAGGATAAGGGCGTAAGGCTAATCCTTGATGTAATCCAACTGAAATAGCAAAATATTTGGTCAAACCACCTTGTGTTTGAACACAAGTAACAACTCCTGCATACATATCCCTAATGACTTGAACATAAGCATTATTAACCCTTTTCTTTTCTAGAACTCTTCATAGCACTTCTCTTGAAACTTTATCATATGCTTTCTCTAAATCAATAAATTTCATATGTAGATCGTCCTTAATCTCTCTACACTTCTCCATCAACCCTCTCAATAAAAGAATAGCTTCCATAGTAGACCTACCCGGCATGAACCCAAATTGATTTTGAGAAACATTAGTATCACGTCGTAACCTATGCTCTATAAATTTTCTCCCAAGTTTTTTTATAGTATGTCACATCAACTTAATTCCTCTATTATTCACACAAATTTGTGCATCACCTTTATTCTTAAAATAGGAATTAACACATTTATTTTCATATAACATTTTTTTTAGTCTTCAAAATAATATTAAAAAGTTTAGTAAGCCAAAAAATTCCTTCATCTCCTAAGCATTTACACACCTCTATTGGAATATCATTAGGTCAACTAGTTTTTTCACGCTTTATTTTCTTTAAAGCCTCTATAACTTTTGTTTTACTAATACGCCGATAAAAAAAAAAATTTATTTTCATTTAGAGTGTTAAGGTTACTAAAGTCAATCGTATTCTCATAATATTCATTGAAAAGCTTAGCAAAATATCTCATCCACCTTTGTTGAATATCCTCTTCTAAAAAAATATTTTTTCATCTTCATCCTTAAAACACTTTGCTCGAACTAAATCCTTATTACTCGTATTTTTTTGTTTGGCTAGCTTATACATATATCTTTCTCCCTCTTTAGTATCTAATATATTATATAAATCATTAAAAGCTAAAGTATTGGCATCGTAGGTTGCTTTCTTAGACTCCTTACGGGCACTTTATATCTTTCCCAATTATCAAAATTTGCATATGATCTATATCAATTGTTATAACAAATTTTTTTTTTTAAAATCTTTTCTTACATATTTTGATTCCACCGCCAACTATTTTTATTATTATGAGCTTTTCTTTTTGAAACGCTAAGCACACCCTTTACAACATTCTTAATATTATCAACTACTTTATCCCACATAACATCCGCTTTCTCATGCACAAACAAAATCTTAATATCTTGATTCTTACTCTAAAAAATATTTTTGTTAGTATTTTTTAAAAGCCCCCGTCTAATCTTAGAATAATATTTTACTAAATTTTTCATATTTTGCCCCTTCATCTTAAAATTTAAAACCAATAAGTGTTGTTGGGTACATAAAATTTCACTCGGAATAATTTTACAATCGTTGCAATCTAATCGATTTATTTTTCTTATAAGAAAATAATCAATCTGAGTTTTACTATATTCATTCTTATAAGTGATGAGATGCTCATCTCTTTTTTTAAATAAGGTATTAGCAATTACAAAATCATAAACTAAAGCAAAATCTAATATAGTCTTACCACATTCAGTAGTCACTCCATACTCATAGCCACCATGAATACTTTTAAAATCCTCAACTTCTCTACCAGCATGTCCATTTAAATATCCTCCAATAAAAATTCTTTCTTCAAGAGGAATCTTTTGAATTAATTTTTCTAAATTATTCTGAAATTTTTAATTTTAAACATATATCCAAACCTATTTGAAGAGCATAAGCTTATAATATTAATAATCTTAGCATCAACAATAATCTTCAAAGCAATAATTATGTTTTCAATTCTATCAATTTTTATAGCATCATCCTTCAAACTTTTTTCAATAATCACACATACACCATTTTTTGTATAACTTCTACCAGAATACCAAAGTTTAAATCATAAACTATCAATCTTCTTAGCCTTCTTTTCAACCCATTTAATTTCTTAAATGTATAAAATTTTTATCTTCCTCTGAATCATAATATCAATTAATTTCATTAATTTGCTTGTAAATTTGAAGTCTAGTTTCATGGACTAGCTTCTTTCCCCACATCCGTCCATGATGTCGGAACCATTGCTTATTTAACACTGCACCCGGAGGCCAAGCATTAATACAGCGGCCCTTGCACACTTCTCGCAATATTCAGGCCATACAACACGTCTCTTTCCAGGAACGTCCTAGCATTAATACAATGTATTAAAGGCTTCATGTTATGGTTATTCGACAAGGATTCATGTTATGATTATTCAACAAGTTTTACATTTGTTGTCCACTACCTAACACAAACCCTCTATTTTTCTCATACAGGAATTAGGACTTGACAATGACAGTGTTAAAAGTTCAGATGAAAGCCAAGTCTTTAACTTTTTACTTCAAATTGTCCTCATCAAGTGTGATTCCATGGAAATGACCCTAGAAACTTGTTATACTTTACAATGCACTTTGTCCATTCTTGATGTCAATGTGCCATGCCAAGCATCCCATAATATATGAACATGGCTTAAATCACTAAGTTTGTCGTCCTTTGTTATTTATATAATTTCATATACAACAATATGGTTTCTCTCTGCTAAGTTAGCAAGATAAGGCTGCTCTACTTCTCCAAATAAAAAAGGGGGAACATGGTAGATCTCTGCAAAATCTTGACTATGATTATCTTTTATTTCAAATTGTATTACGCGTGAGAGAAGATTTTCTATTTCTCATTGGGGACCATTATTTTTTTGTTACCTTGTTCCTATTGGAAATTGATTAATTGTTTAACGATGCTTAAGTTGAATCATAACAACATCTGAATAGTGAATACATTGCTTTTAAATGGAATGGAGAGATAAAATTTTGTCATCTGAATAACTTTCACCATTAGATTGAGAAAACTTTCGACTCTAGTAAATAAATGTTTCCTATTTCTAAGTTATGCATTTACTTGTTAATAAAGGTACCTTTGTACTGTTTTTTGAGCATTCTGTACTGAATATCTATCACTAGCATACTATAGAGTATATTTGCCATCTTATAAAGTTTTTAGTAAAAAATCCGTTTTTATTTTCAGTTTCCCTCTACTTCTTGAAACTTATTTTTTAAATTTTGTGTCGGAAATAATTAAATCCATGATAAGAATTTTTTGATGAAAACTTTACTATTCCGACGCCACTTGTTGGAAGCGATTGTGTTTCTTAAGCTGTCCTGTAATGTATGCCATTGTCCTTTTCACTGTTTTTTTCTTTTCATGCAACAAATGGGATGCTTAGATAAAGAAATATACGATATTTAAGGTTTGCCTATTCCACATGTTTATTTGATTTTTTTTTTTTTTTTTTAGCATAGCAATTTGTGATTTGCAAAGTCAAGAATTTTTTAAGTATAATATCGAAATTCCTTTTTACCAGCTGCCTGCTAGGATGGATCTCCCATTGAAATTATAAATGACTTGTACAAAAATATGATGTAATGATTTATCAAAAAACTACTTATTTTGTTTATAAATGTTCATTAAAATTAACCTTTTTTCATGCTTAATCCGGCATCATTACAGGCATCATCCGAGTGAGAAATCTGCAAGTTTATTTTTTACCATGCTTGGTGGCAATTTCATGTATTACCAGTTTTGTTGTGTTGACATTTTTTTAAACTAAATGCTCCATACACAGGTTTGATAGCAAGAGATTTTGCAGAGATTGCAGAAGAAATGTGCTCCGCGAATTCAAGGAACTGAAGGAACTAAAGCGGTTGAGGAAGGAACTCCGCTGCACTAGTTGGTTTTGTGTTGCAGATACTGCTATCCAATACGAAGTATGCCCCTACTTATCGCTTCAAAGCTATGCAATATTTTTCAATGAGTTGCTCCTGCAGGCTGCAATATTTTCTTTTAATATTCTAAGTGTCAATGGATATCAATATGCTGGCTATATGTTTAAAGAGAAAAAGACTAAAATGGTCCCTCAACTCTTTGTGACGGATCAAATGATCCCCAACTCTTTTGAGGGATCAATTTGATCCCTCAACTCCTCCAAACGGGATTCTTTTAGCCATACTGTCAATTTTAAAGGGAGAAGTGAGATGGGCGCGAGGGTATTATCGGAATAAGTAAAAAAGGTTTTAAGAGATCGTCCCACAGTGCAGAGCAACATATTAGCGAATCCTCAAGGCGCAGCCAATCCCTTCTTCAGCCCTAGCAACCGAGCAACCAAGCCCAGGGGCGAATCCAAAATCCCATAGTGCAGCGTAGCGTAACATCCTGCAGTGCAGAGCAGCGGCCTGCATTGCAGCTGCCTCCACTATGACCACGATCCCCAGTATCTCGCAGCGCATTGCATTGATCCCGCAGTCGCGCAGCGTTGATCGTGTCGATCCACGCCCCAGAAATCTTACGGCAGAATAAATCCTTCTTTTTTCTCTTTTTGCCGTAAATCCTGAATTTACTAAATCCTATAGTTCGGCGGGATTTACAGGATTTGGCCGAAGAAGCGCGCAAAAGGGAGAAAGTTACCTTCACAACGAGCAAGCTCCCGTCGTTGCTTCCGATCAAAATGTCGTAACTTTCGATCTGATGGAAAGGGAACGTCGTCGAAGCAGCGAACTCAAACAGCAGCAAAGGAGCCGAAGAAGCGACTCGTAGAATTCTTAAGTGATTAATAAGATAATTAATAATATAATTTATAATTAAAACTAATTAAATAATACTTAAATTATTAGTAGGTTTATTAGTTAAATAGTTAGTTATTTCAAAATAATTAGTATGATTAAATATAATTTCAAGTAGAATAATTACTTTATAATATTATAAATAATACTTAAATAATTAACTAGTATTAGAATAGTTAAATAATTAATGAGATAATTAACAATATAATGAATAATTAAAACTAATTAAATAATACTTTAAAATTAATTAAATCATTAGTATGAGTATTAGTTAAATAATTAGCTATTTAAAAAAACTAATTAATTTGATAATTATTAATATAATTAGATATCAAATACTTATTAAATTAACACATATACATATAATTTGATAAATAATACTATAATTAGTAATTAAATTATTTGATAACTAAGCTAATTACTAATTAAATTATTTATCATTATAATTTTTTAATTGGAATCCTACTAAAATTAAATCCTACTTTTCTAAACAGCCCCTAAGAGTTGTTGAGACAAGTATATTAAAACTAAAATTTTTTAAATTATTAAAACTAAAATTATTTATAATTTTTTTATTAAAGAAAATTTTAATTAAATTTTTCACAAAAATTATATTTTTTAAATATTTTAATTAAAAAAGATCAAATTACTCTTATACTTAACGCCATCAACTCTACCATTAAATGGTAGGACCAAAAAAGTCTCATTTGGAAAAGTTGAGGGACCAAATTGGTCCCTCAAAATACTTGGAGACTATTTTGATCCCTCACACAAAAAGTTGAGAGATCATTTTGATCCTTTTCTTTCTATTTAAATTATGTTCGTCTGTTGGATGGTAACTTATTTGGTGCTAACCATTGACTAATTTCTTCTGTTCAAGTTTAACTGTTGGTTAAACCTTGAAAACAATCATACCATGTACCTTTATGATTTATGTATTCCCAGGTATCTGAGGATTCAGTCATAGTTGATTGGCAGCATTCCTTCACAGACACAAGCACTTATCATCATTTTGAATGGGCCATTGGAACGGCTGAAGGGAAAAGTGATATCTTAGATTTCGAAGATGTTGGCATGAGTGGAAAAGTTGAAGTGAAAGGACTTGATCTTAGCAGCTTCAGTGCTTGCTTTATCACGCTGAGAGCATGGAAACTCGATGGACGTTGTACTGAACTATCAGTAAAGGCGCATGCTTTGAATGGACAAACATGCGTTCATCGAAGACTAGTGGTAGGCGATGGCTTTGTCACCATAACAAAAGGGGATAGTATCAAATGTTTCTTTGAACATGCAGAAGAAGTTGAAGAAGAAGAGGTCTGTGGGTACAAACCCATTATTATGCAATGATTTTTAAAGTGACAATATTTTTATTTCCATTATATTTTTGTGAAATAGGATGATGACTCCATTGATAAAGATGGAATTGAACTTGACGGTGATGGCTCCCGTCCCCAAAAACATGCCAAGAGTCCTGAACTTGCAAGGGAGTTCCTTTTAGATGCTGCAACGGTTATTTTCAAAGAGCAGGTACTGTGCAGTGTTGCAATTTTTTGACATATTTTGTATGCTAGCGTTTATTACATTTTCACTATCACTTCAATCATTAGCTGTAATAATTCCATTTGCATTAACTAATTGTTTATGTTTGGCGACTCTGTGAAAAATTAAGACTTTTTACTTGATTAAGTTTTCATGATAAATGTCCAAAACAAAATGTTTGGACGGGGGGTTGAACGGTTTACATAATTTTTTGTGTTTGCATTGGTGAAAGGATTACTCACAATGCTCGTTATGATGATAATTATTGAGATATGCAAGGGGCAGTGAAGTTACTAGCATTCTCTTATTCATCTGTTTGATTTGAATCATTTGATAAGAAAGGCTATATATGGTACATGCAAGGTTACATCTTGCTATTTAAGCTTACAGACAAATGATGAAACATATAATGGCTTATTATTTTTAATTCTTCAAGTGCTTGGACATCCCTATAGGAATTTCATAAAAAAACTATAAATTTAAGAATTATCTTTGAAATTGGTTCAAACAAATACCCACTCTTCGTAGGCAGCCCTCCTTTTTGAAAGTCTTCAGCGGATTGTCCAAACGTTGTCCATAAGTTAGTTTCATAAGTGAATTTTTTTCAGAAGGATTTGAATTATTTGCATATTCGTCAGATTTAACATTTTATTAGGAATATTCTCTGCTTGTTAGATTGACTCAATAGATTCACTTTTATTTGTATCTTCATTTACCTTTTAAAACATGTTTTTTTATTTGTGATCAGGTAGAGAAGGCTTTCAGAGAAGGAACCGCGCGGCAAAACTCTCATAGTTTATTCGTTTCTCTTGCCATAAAATTATTGGAAGACTGTGTTCATGTTGCCTGCAAAGAAATAATTACACTGGAAAAGCAGGTAACCAATGATCCTTTGATCTTTCTGGTTTGCATACAAAACAAAGTGGTGGCTATTCCTGAATTGTAACTTGATAATGCATCAGATCAAACTTCTTGAAGAAGAAGAAAATGAAAAACGTGAGGAAGAAGAGCGCAAGGAGAGGAGGCGAAACAAGGAGCGGGAAAAAAAATTGAGGAGGAAAGAGAGGCTGAAGGAAAAAGAAAAAGATAGGGGAATAAAGCTTATTGAAGAAAAGCCACCTTGTATTGATTTGTCAACATCTGCAAATAATCCGCTCAGAAGCATTAATGATGAATCTGGGGAGTCACTCAGTGTTCCTAGAGATGATAAGGATACTTTGGAACCTACTCTTACAGATCTGACCGATGATACTTCAGTATATGAATATCTAGATACTATGAACCAACAGAGTGACAGCCCATGTCGCCAGGCTTATCTTGAAGAAGGTATATATTTAAGGGAAAGCAACGGCTCTTTTCTACTCAAGCAATCAAAATCATCTAGACGGAAATTACCATTTAAAAGAGCCTCTCTTCAGGACCAGTCTCCCAACTGGTATGACAAGCACAGATCTGCATTCAACAATGTCACCATGAAGCTAAAGGCCTCTTCCAGGTGCTTGAGCGGAGGACCGCGGCCATTTAGAGAAAGGGTTGGGAGAATGGATTCTAGGAATTGCATTGATGTGAGATTCAGTGAGAAGTTTCGCTCGTCGCAAGGCCGAATTTTTTATCAATCTGATTCTTTATCAGGTAGAACTAGTCATCCTGGCCGGTATCATATTTCTACTGTGAAAGGTGGTCGGGAAGTGAAGGGTGCAAACTCAGCAGATTCAATAGGGAATTTGCCTCGGCAACTGCCTCACTACAGTAAACACAATCGTGGCATTCTTCCCAAAGGGAAGCTAGTTACAGGTACTTCTGGAAGAGATCCTAACCACATGCGGCAAGTTTGGGAGCCAATGGACGCCCGAAAGAAACACAATAGAATCAACACAGAATCTGATCTTACTTCAAGTAATACTGCTAAGATCCACCCATCAACGTCTGATAAAGATGAAAAGGATTGCCACAGCCATAATTCACCTGAGTTTTCAAGAAAAGCCGGAGAAGTTGATTCCTTGAGGTTTTCTGAAAATCAGATGGATCATTCTAACGATTCAAATAATTGCCAAAATGGATTCTCACCATCTGAGAAACCTCTTTGTTTCTCAAAGGAAGTCACAGATGAGGACCACCATAACCCATCTTCCATCATCTCTACATTTTCCACGAATAACAGCTGCCATTCCATTATGACCTCTTCTAGTTCCGATAGCTGCTCATCCTGTCCTAGCGAGGGAGACAGCAGCACCAGCTTTTCAAGCACTTTGAATGTCGAAACATCGTCAACTTCGGATTCAGAAGATGTTAGCCAGCAATCAGATCAAAGAGAGAATTCAACTTGCAATGAAGATCCTTCTCTCAAAAACCAAAATATTTCACCAGACAGCAAGTTTGGCTCCAGAGGAGACAACAAAGTTGACTACAGCCATGGCGTTAGTTCAATATTTAATGTTGCCCCTCCGTCGCAATTACAGGTACATAATCAACTGCCTATGCCTACATTTCCCTCAGAGATTATGGGCTATGAAAATCAAAATACAATAACTTGGTCTGGTACTCCTATTAACGGACTAATGCCATTTTCCCAACACAACCACTACATGCTCCCAACTCCTGTAGGATATGGCTTAACTGCAAACAGATCTTCAGGTTTTGCAATGCAGTATAACACCCACACTCTGCAACCTATTTTCTTCAATTTAGAGCAGAATCGCTCATTCCATGGCGTTAGTAAGGACTGTAGAGCTTATCCTGCGAACCCAAACGAGCATTTAAGAACTGGTAATGGTTGCAGAGAGGAACAAGTGACCGAACTGGCAGAGCCAAAACCAAAATCCTCTGAAAGCAAAGAACTTCAGTTGAGTGAAGGAAATGACAAAAGCACCACAAAATCAAATGAGAGCAATAAATCCTTCTCATTGTTTCATTTCGGAGGTCCATTAGTTGGTGCGAAAATGGAATGTGCGAAGGAACATACAGGAAATACATTGAAGCCGGTTGAATCTCTGGATAATATTTCTTGTTCAATGGAAGAGACGAAGATCGAAGAGTACAGTTTGTTTGCTGCAAAAAATAGTTCCAGGTTTTTGTTTTCTAGCTTCACCTTATAAAATAGGCTGCAGGAACGTCACTGCTTTGGTTGTGAAAGTTGAGTGCTTGTATTTGGCGACAATAATCTTTCTCAATGCTTTAAGTATAGTTTCTATTGTTTCTTCTGCTTTGGTCCTTTTTTTTCTTACTTGAGGGCCAAAGAAGAGAGAGAGAGAGAGAGAGATTTTTTCCCTTTTGGTTGGTGTAAGGAGTAATTTTTCTATTCTGAGTGAAGTTTGTTGAGAAAATAATATTTTTGCAAATGACGAATGCATTTTTGTTTCTGTTGATTTTATGGGAGGATAAACATCAAGTACTTTGCGATGATTAAGGTTTCGTTTGGGAAAGCTTTCTTACTGCTTCTTAAAGTAATTGTACTAAAAGTTACTTTAAAAAGCAATAAAAAAGCCGTTTCAAACAAAGCGTAAAACATACACAACTCTCCTTGGCCTATTGGTTGAGAGCTTAGGCTTCCAACAAGAGGTTCAGGGTTCGAGTCTATGTGTATGCGTTGTGTGTGTGAGTTTGCCCTAAATGGCCTAAATGTCCCAAAAAAAAAAAAAACAGCGTAAAACATGGCTAAACAGCATCCTTCATATTACTTTGCACTCCCATTTTATTCATTAAAACAAAATTTTACTTCCGAGTGGCTTCATGGTTGTTTGTTATACGGGAGTAATTATTACGTCCGGTCAAATCCGAATGTATACCAAGCAATACCGAGTTTCAGGTGACGTGACGCGTGGTTATTGGTCTATGAACGCGTTCGGTCACCGGACATAATAATTGCTCGTCATACGGCCGTTGATCTTGTTTAACATTATAAGAGTTTGCCTCCTGAAGCTTTCTTGATCTTTTCTAGGCACCATCTTACGGTTTGGTTTGCAACAGTTTTTTACCATTTTAAGAAACCGTATTTTAGCATAAATTTTTTTAATGTTTTTTTTTAACTAAGAAAATGCTTCATAAAACAAAAATAAAAAATAAAAAATTTGTCCCAAATAAAATTTTAGTTGTTAATTTTTTTGTATTTTTCTTTTGCTGTTTAGTTATTTTATAAAAGCTGGTTGTGCAAGTTCAGAGCACTGAGGTTTCCCAAATAGATTTGTAATTTGTGCTACTTTTTCTGGAAATGAAATACTAAAATTCTCATGGACTATTCATTTGTGGGTCATGATAAATCTTAAAAGGAGCTTTAAATAAATATCACCAAAAATTTTATTTTTTGTATATTTTATTGCATATATACAAATTCTAAGTGTGTTAGAGAAGCATTATATTAAGTGTTGCAGAGATGAGGATGCTTAGATGGATGAGGGACTTTACTTTTAGAGACAGGATATGAAATGAGCATATATGTGAAAATGTAGGAGTAGCTCTAGTGGAAGATAATATTAGAGAGCTACCTTAGATGATTTGATCACATAAAGTGACGGCTTTCGATGATCCTGTTATGAAAGTAGACGTTTTAGATTTGACTTATGTTAAGAAAGATTAGAGAAAATTTTAAGAAGACTTGGTTAGAAAATATTAGAAATGATATTTCTTTATTAGATTTAAATGAGAATTTAATTCGTAACTGGCACATTGGAGAAAAATGATTCATGTAGCCGACCCACATAGTAGGATAAAGGCTTGATGTTGTTGTTCTTATCTGTATTTTATACATAAAATTACGTGTTTCACAATCATATTTTGCTTACCTTCAAAAGAGAAGTTGGTTCCATCCCTGCTAGCAATTAGTAATTTAATACATTGATTCGCCGTATTTCTTTGCTAGTGAGAAGGATTTTAATCTGACAAGATGAGGAAGAAACTTGTGGAGCTGAAAACAAAAGAGAAATATTAGAAGAATGAAGCATGGATGGTTTGCTTCTAGTGATGGAACTATCCTATTGTGTACTATGTGGATCAAGAAATAGAGATATATAAAATAGTTAAAATAAAAGATAAGAAATGTAAATGCTTAGGTCAAATTATATAAATTCAAGTATAGATTATAGAATAATGGTTAAAGATAAAAAAAATTAAGAATAATTAAAAAATATTGCTTTGAGAAACTATTAGATAAGAGTTTTGATAAAGAAATTAGATGGGACATTACAAGAAATGGCCGATTTCTGACAAAATTTTTCATTAGAAATCGACGAATATCCGTCGAAAAAATGCATTTCTAGCAAAATTTAGACTGAAAATTTTTCACCAGTAAAATGTGCTTTGGAAAATAATCACCGACCAAAAATTTTGTGCCGGAAATTTTTATGACAGATTTCTAACGAATTTTCGCCAGAATCTCTGCCTGAAATTTCCAGGCAAAAATACTGTTAGAAATCCTGTTGCTAATATTTAAAAAAAAAAATATTTCATGAGCCAAAAAAGAAAACAACTCATTACAATGAAAGCAAGATTCAATTTTCTGATGTTTTATTTGTGAATCAAAGTCCTAGACTAAAAAATCAATAGTCTGATAATATAATAGCATTTAAGATAAAAAAACTCAACATACTATAGAAAGTCACGACTCAACATAGAAACAAAAAATAAGTTTGGTATGCAAAATAATGTGATGACTAATACTGATCATTTTTCCTTATCAATGTCTAGAACATCATATCACGCCTCAAGATCTAACATGGAAGAATTTTTTTCTTTATTATCTTTCAACACGTTCTATTCATTTATCTTTCATTTTCAAGCAGATCAATTGACATCGAGAGCTGAATAATTGCATTACAGGGAAAAAAATAAACAACGAAAAAATAAAAATACCCCTCTATAGTCAATATTCATATTCTACTACAAAATTTCGAGTCCAAAATAGTACGTACAATAGTCACACTAGTTACAAAAGAATATATATAACTAAAAAATTTAAAATAAACTAAAACAAACATTATTGCCTAGCCTCATATATGCTACATGTTCCCAACCTTCATATGAAATCATGTAAGACTACGTAATGAGCATAAAATCTAAGCAAGTAACTGAAATCTTACAAGTAAAATTAATGTAATGCAAAATATAAATAATATACTTATAATCAACCAATTCAATACAGTAACAATGAATTAGTAAATAGTGTACCAGTGATAAGTGTAAATAATGTTATTTTTTGTGTAAATTTTTTAAAGAAAATATACTGTTTTAGTTATGTTTGTACAAGAAAATGCAATAAATGAGCAACATTTTCAATTATAGTACAACATCACAACGTTGGACACTATACCGCCGCGACGTCATCATTGATATCGTCGAAGCACCCCATTATGGACATGACGACGCTCAGTCTCTATTTGACAGCATCGGAGAAGTCAGCGCCCCAAAGCTCAGTCAAGGGAGTGCAATGTGGACTACAGTTGTAACTATTCTGGCCACGATGTGCTAGCAAAGTGACATGTCGATTCATTTAACAGTTGGACCATATCAGCAAGTGCTGCAATGGAGGAAACCCTTCAGCATTGCGATGTTAGTTAATTTTATGGACGCTGCAGCGCAAGTTTCTCTAGCGTCGCAACACGAGAAATCTATTTTGTATATTTTTCTATAATAGTTTATTTATAATGTTAGTAGATGAGTTCAGTCACTTATTTAATTTCATTCTTTATAGTTAATTCTCTGATTTTTCCTTAAGAGTGACAACTAAGAAAATTTAGAGAAGTACTAAATACATTCTATTAGAGTGCTTGACTTGTATTTGTGGAAGTAATTCTGTAAGTTCATGAAGGATACTATTGGAAACATCCGGTGATATCTTTTCTTTTGTACTATCTTTCTTTTGTGCAATTAATAAAAATAAATTTGCTTCACTTTTTTCTTAATGTTTGGCTAAATTCTCTAATTTTAGATAGATGGTGTAAATAGAATGTTTAGTACTAATAAATTCTCTTCATTAATAATTTCAAAATATTTTCAATATTATACAAGATCTTCTTTTAATGCTCATAGTGGTCATATGTATAGTTAATATCAGGTATAATGTGAAGCTTAGGAATAGGAAAGTAGGCAAAAACTGGTATGTTAGATTGGTATGATGCAAGCATAAAAATAGTGTTTGGTCATGTATTAAATTTATAGATATAAATTATCATAAGGGGTTTTAACAGTACATGCTTTACTTGATTCTCATAGGGTGACAGATCGATTATGAGATTTTAGAGTTGTATTGACATTGAAAGGTTTAATATGTCATTTATCTCTTCACGTTTGACTGAGTGGTCGGTGATACTTATGTCTGAATAGCATCAATATTAAAGAGAATCATTAGGAAATATAGTATATTTACATTCAATCAAAAAAAATCCAAATATTGTTTTATTTAGTTATTTTTTATTTTAAATTAAGTGATTGAATCTCCGCCAAACTTATTTTTATTGAGTATGATAATTTAGATATTAAAGGTATTTTATTTATTTTAAATTCCTTAGTTTTTTTTTAGTTTGTTTTATTACTTTTGTTCTTATTTATAAAAAAAAAGTTGTTTCAAGAAAACATATCTATATCTGTAAAAAAATGACATAGAAAAGCAAGCAAGTTTTAATTTTATTATATTTATTTAAAGAAAACATTCTAGTAAAATGAAATACTTGAGTAATGTACATCAAAGTATAAAAAATAAGTCAACTAAAAAAAATGAACACAAAAAAAAAATTCTATCTTAGAAAGGTTAAGGCTAATATTCCATGTAGCATCAATTATGTGCTAAGTTGTGAGAGTGTCACCCTATTAATATTTAATTAGTATTTATTTTTTTAAAATATTCAATTAATTTAGGGGAGATTTTAAGTTCAAGTCATTAATGCTTTAAATATTTTATTTGGTCTTTAAACTTTGAGATTTCATTTTTATTTTAGGGTTTCAAGAATACCTCTTAAATATATAATGTTAACCCTAAATTTAACCTTGACATTTAAAGCATCCCTTGATATAAAAAAGATTTACATCTTACCCAAGGGGTGAGGTGATACTTTATATTGCCTCAAAAGCAAAAAAAAAAAAAAAAAAAAAAGATTTTGTATTAGGTAATGTATGAGAGAAATTTTTATTTTTAAGATATATGAAAGTTGAATATATTTTATTTATTATTGTTTACAATTTTGTGAAAATTTTTAGACCATTTAATTATTTATTTATAGCTTAATAAATGTTTAGAGCCTAATAATTTTTTTTATTTTTGGAAATTCTTATGGCCGCTTATTAAAATATTTATGTGGAAACATAAATATTTTTTAAAATTTTTAAAGCCTATTTAATTTATTTATAAAATCATGATGATTATGTAGTTTTTTTTAATTACAAAAATTATGTTATACACAATAAATTTGTGATTAGTTTCCTACCATTCCACTGAATCCATTGAGTTATTTACTGATAATTGTAAATCTTATATGATCATGCTTTCAATCAAAAGTAAATTCATTAAAATTTTTCAAAACATTACAAGTTTGATCTCAAGCCTAGACAAAACTAAACACACTTAAGCACCTCACCTAGACAAATTGAGTTCCATTTTGCTACTTCAAGCTGAGTAATGTCTAGTTTTTAATATTGTTGGGAGGTGATTTTAAGGTGTTTTGAGGATTCTCT
Source organism: Dendrobium officinale (assembly GCA_019514585.1). Lineage (NCBI taxonomy): Eukaryota > Viridiplantae > Streptophyta > Magnoliopsida > Asparagales > Orchidaceae > Dendrobium > Dendrobium officinale. Next base: position 62,900,624 of record CM033688.1, on the reverse strand, counting down.
AAGGGATCTTTTGAGGAGAGTATAAGAATGAAAAATCAAGAGAAAATGACTTTAAATGTTTCATTTATTTTGGAAGAAAAACTATAGAAAACCAAAGTGTTCATCAATTAAACTCTCCTTAAGTATTTTCAACTAAGAATATCAATATTCTCTCTCTATTTTTTCTTTTAAAATTTGCATATGAATTCATTTGTAACTCTGTAGTCAATTATACGTAAGGATTGATTATAAAAATTATAGGTAATAGAATTTTGATTGCCATAAGAAAATTGGAATACTTTGACTAGGTAGTTTCCTTAATTTTTGAGAGTTATGTATCTCAACGTACATGAATAGGTGATTGAATTGCACTTACCCCAAAGAAAAAGTGTATTATATCATAAAAGTTTCTCCTTTTATTGGAGTAAAATAGTTGACTTTTTAGTTGTGAAAGGGTTGAAGTTGATGAAAAGATAGGGAAATGTTGACTAGCTTAATATTTTTAGACATATTGTTGGCTATAAATTATTGAGTTGTTTTTTGGTGTAAAAGGATAGAGAACTCTATATCTAAATCTTGGATTGTTAGTGAACTAGTGAAGATGATTTTAAATTAATTGGATATATGGGTAGAAAATTATAAATAATGGACAACTAAAGCTATGATTTTATGTAAACATGATAGAAATTGTGGACAACTGGAGCTATGAGTTTATAAGGCTTATTTGCCTCAATTTTTGTGAGGCGATGAAATGCTTTATGACCTTAAGAAAACTGAGGGGATGTTGAAGAAGGACAGAACAACTAGAAAAAAGTTTATTAAGCTTAAAAAAATTTAAATATCAACTTTTTTTTTTAATTTATTCGAAGGGATATAAATAATACCCGAAGGGAATAGAAAAAGAAGGAAAAACATACTTGAAATAGCACTAGAATTTTCTTCCACAATATTCAAATCCTACAATTAATTATCATGCAGTTGATTTTTTTACTTGAATCTTATTATTAAAATAAATACTCAAGTGGTTATTCGAGAAAATTAATTTGACTATTTATCTATTAATTGCTATTGTGCTCTAGTATTGAGTAAATTGTAAATATTGTACTTATAATTTCAACACTCTAAATTTTCCAAACATTAATTTCATTTACTATATTCTTATATATGGGTTATTTGTATTTTTTTTTCTAATTAAGGTTTTACAAAGTGTATTGGATTAACTTGTGAAGTTGATTTACACATTAACATTATTCATTGTAGTTATATACTCACAAACTTGTTTTATCATATAGCCCATGACATAATTAGCTTATGCGATGTGACTTGTAAGAATATATATATTGATTACTTGTGTCCACTCCCTATTATTCTTGAGTGTAATACAGCTTTAAATTATGGTGAATAAGTAGACACTCATTTATACTATTTGATCCACATTATGTATATGTCATCTCTTATAATTGTAAACTTATTTATGTATTAATTTGTAATTTAATTATTAGTTTACTTATATTTCATTAGGACATTATTATTGAGGATTGAAATTGGTGGATTTCAAAGTGCTATTGTACACTCAATTCATCCTCTCACAGTTGGCATTTACTCCAAAAAATCATCATGTTAAAGCCTATGATCTATGTAATTAGGACCTACTATATTATACTTACGATAGTATGTATATATAAGTGCTTTTTTGTATGATGAGATGTAGAATTATTTTTATGTATTTTGAGTCACTAAAGGATGTGGGTTATATTGAGTCTTGATTGACAATGATTTTTAGATTGATAATAGGTTTTTATTGACTCATCATGCTTTGAATGACATTGTATGTTAGTTGTGTTTGAAATGGTCACTAATTTTTTTTTTTTACTTTGCCACACTTTTAAAAACTTCTTTGTCATTTTTTTTGACATTTGTGCCACCATTTTTTTGGTTTATTCACATCCATTTTTTTTAACATCATCCCCATAGAATTGAAGGATATTAGTTAGTAGTTGTATCATTCAGGATAACATGATCATCCCCATTGCATTGATGTTTTTTAAGGACAAACATCACCTTCACTAAAGAATTCATGATTATATATATGATCATGAATTCATCAGTGAAGGTGATGTTTGTCCTTAAGAAAATGACTTCCAAGGATTTAAAGGTTGATATTTTGATGAAGGATCACATGAAATAATAATAATCTTCTAGTTACCTCTTGATATTTATTATATTTTAGTACTTGTATTCTCCTTTTTCATTTTGTATTCTCTATTTTAGGATTTTTTTCTATAAAGTTTCACCATCATTAACTTAATTTTGTGTAAATAAGTTACATTAAGATCTTCACATCTACAACTTACTCTAATTCGATTTAATATTTGGTTTCAAAATTGTAGTTGGTTTAAGTTGAATCAACATTAAAATCTAATATTCACTTAATCTCTCCAAAACTTTTATAAAATTAGCTTAAGACTCTTTCCTTTTTTTTTTAAACTTAAGACTCTTTCCTATAATTTGTCTCGTGTAGTTTTTGATAGCATTATTCCTTCTTTCCTCCACCATCAGTACATTTAGTAAATCTGTTAGTTGTCATGCATCTTGGATCAATTTATAATATACTTCAGTATATTATTCCTACTATAGAAAAAAATGGCCATTACCGGTGAAAATTTTCCTCAAGAAATTACAGTGGGTTTTTAGGTGGAAATTTTCAGCTGAAAATTTCGCATGTAATAAGTTAATCTAAAGAAATTTCTGGTGGCCCTTTTTCAAAAAAAATTACTTAATTTGCGACGTAAAACTTCATATGAAGTGCTGCCTGAAACGCAGCTCTCGACCTCTCCATCCCACGTCGACATGCAAGGTTATTACTATTTCATTTTCATCCATTTCTTCGAAGTTTGTTTAGGAATATTAATCTAAAGCCCCACTGTTAGTTGTCATGTATTTTAGTAGCTCATTTTTTTTTAATATGTAGAAAGAAGGTAAGCAGAGTCTTCCTGGATTAGGGAGAAACATCCTGATAGAATTCATGTATGCTTCTCTTAATCTTTCATTTTTCTCTTCATAATCAATGGGCTTGTTTTGATTACGGGTGTTAATTTTTGACACGACCCGAAATCCGACCCGAAAAAATCTGGGTTCGAGTTGACTCGGTTAGCAAACGGGTTGGATTTGGGTTTGAATTTTTGACCCATTTCAAAAAATGGGTCGGGTTCGGGTTGACCCGGAAACCCAAAATCAACCTGATAATTACCCGAAAATCGAACCTGGACTCCGCTGTCGCACGCACGCGAGTCGCAACTCCGGACTCCGCCTGCAGGCTGCAACCCTGCACTCGCTGACTTATGGACCCGCGGACCGCAGACGACTTCGCCGAACCCGTCGGCTCTACCCGCTATCGCGGTCCGCACTCTCCGACTTAGACATCGCCAGTCCGCCTGCGCTCGTGATCCCACATAGCCGCACTCGTGAACTCTACTCTACCGCAGAAGCTTGCAGTCGCGCTCGTGACTTGGACTCTGCCGCTGTCGCTCGCAGGCGCGCTCGCGATCCCGCACAGCCTCACTCGCGGACTCATGCTGCTTCATCGATTTAAGCAAATCTAGGAAATTCGGGTCGGGTCAACCTAGCAACCCGAGCGAGTCGGTCCGGGTTGAAATGTCTAACCCGTTTGCAAAAAACGGGTTCGGGTTCGGGTTGACCTGACCCATTTATATTCGGGTTAGCTCGGGTTTGACTCGAACCTGACCTGTCGACCCAAATTGACACCCATAGTTTTGATGGACATCATCTTGCTATATATGTGACCATGGAAAAGCTGAGAGGAGCAACATATAACAACCCAAAAATGAAAAGTATTTTTTAAAATGGGTTTTTGAATTTTATGTTTGAATTAAGGCGCTTCAACGCTATACTTTGAGCAGTGCAGCGCTAGAAATTGTCACTGCGACATTGGAGTCTCTATTCTATAGTACTTCTAAATTCAATATGTGGGATTGCGGCACTAGGCCACTAACAATATTTATATATATTTTTATTATAAACCTAAGCACTAGAGCATCTCCTCTCCCCATTCATGCCATGACTTGCTTGGGAGGAGGGAGGGGGTGGCGAGGAAGAGGAAATGAGAAATATAAGAGAGAGGAAGCGTTTCGAGGCTTTTCAATTCATCACTTATATTATAAAAAATATTATGATCAACACAAGTAACTATCATCTTATATTTTTGGCGACTTTGATTTCTATGAATTTTATCTCTCCTAAAACTACAAAAAAGCATTATCGTATGGTTTTGTAAGCTTTTCACCATGTAGTTTTTATATATTATAGATTTAGTCATTCTGAACAATATGATATAATTTTATTACATTTCTACCAGTTAAATATGTGTATATGATTGTTTCTGTGAAATGAGTAGGAAAAATGTATACTAAAAATGGATTGAAAAGTAATGTACTTAGATTTGATATAAAATGCCAAAATGTAAAATGTGTTGATCCGATTAACATGATTGATAGGTACCTAGAATATGATAGAGATGAGTAATTGTTATGTGTTAGAAATGGAAAAGACAAAAGGTTAATATAAATAACTTTAAGGCGGGTGAAATGATGTACCAAATTAATACTAACGTGATAAAAAAGATGTACTGATTGATATCAGATATATGATATGATAATCCGCACATGATACGATGATATAATTATAGGAGTCATAAGGAGCTAGAGACTAATTGAGACTCATAAGGAGTAAGGGTGATTAATCCATGTTACTCAGAGAGATTGTTCTGTGCGGAGACCAGATGTAGAACACCGTCCGAAGATAAACCAGAATGTGCCACCGTTAGTAGTACCGATCCGCGATACCGAGCGAAGGGGTGATGTGGTGCATTCTGATTGGTCTGCATATGACATTTGACATCCGCACAGAATAATTAATCTGTGACTCAAGGGGACTTATAAGGAGCATACTGATTGAGAGTCATTAGGGGCAAATGATCGGAAGTCATAAGTACATGAGCAAGATTAAGATACGCTCAAGATATCCTAATATGAACATAAAATACATAAGAAAATATTGATAGTAATGTTATATATGTGTAACTCATATATATATAATAGATTGAGTGATGAGAATGGACTACTTGACTGATTGCACAAAACTGATTACTGTCACTGCATTATTTTACTGTTTTACCAATCACTATTAATGTATTGTTTTACTGCTTTGTCACCAACCCTACTAATATCAAAATTGTTATTGATAATGTTACTGATTTGTTGTTACTATTTTTGGTTGCTGAGTGTGATGGAGTAACCTAAAAAATTGTGAAAATAATTTAAGGCTCTATTAATTCCTAAATAATGCTTAGATTTTCTTTGATATAAAAATTATAAAAACCTCACTTAATATATGTAAGTATATGTGTTAAATCAAATAATATAATAATATAGTAGAATATCGATCCCATGTGGAAGAATATTTATTTGCAAATATTAGTAATGTTTATTTCAACTATAATAATTATCATACTCAATAAAAATAAGTTTGGCGGAGATTCAATCACTTAATTTAAAATAAAAAATAACTAAATAAAATAATATTTGGATTTTTTGAAACATAAAGTTTTATATCTTTCTATGAATCTCTCTCTACCATTTGGTGTATCTCTTAATGTTTCTTCATCTTCCAATCCTTCTTCTTCTGTCCCCCTCCCCCTATTTATAGGAATTGGAGAGTTACAATAGAATATGTACGGAGTACATTAGTTGTATTATCGATCTTTGATGTAACTTAGCCAGATGTGCCGATTTGTGTGTCGATCTTGTGAGAGATAATGCGGGTGAGATGTACCCATGGACGTCTGGAGATCAGTTGACTTTGGCTAGGAAGCCGATCTGATGTTACCCTGTTGGTGCGAGAGGGGATGAGTGGTGATTTGATGTTATCTCTGAGCATGGTAATGATCTGAGCACGAGAAAATTATTAGGTGCGGACACCAGACATAGAGATGCCTCAGGAGACTACGTACACTATGCTTATGCTTTACCTACTCTCTGCGTATTGCAGTAAAGAAGCAACAAATATTTAGTTGTGAGGATTTGCTGCTTATTTGTTATGTATCTACAAATACGCCGAGTATAAGCAGAGCGTACGCAGAGCTTACGTAATGCATCCAGTAATCCGAACGCATTTCTATGTCTCGTGTCCGCACCTAATCATGAGAAATATCTTGTGGATGAGATGTTGTGCATTTAGCTTGGTTTTTGATAGGTCTCACACTCAAGACATGACTTTGGCTGAGATGAATCAAGACTTGTCCGACTGAGTGAGAAACTTTTGATGATGCTATTTATCTAAATCATAATTTAGGTAATGATATATCTTATACTTAATATTTAATAACTAGCAATTATTTTGTATTATTAACTATTAATTTGTTTTTATCGAATTTTTTTCAAAGCAACCCCTTAATAAATAATAATAATAATAATAATAATAATAATAATAATAATAAAGAATACTTCAACCAGAACAGAAACTTCTCTGCGAACTCGGATACATTTCTTTCCTCCGAAATGGCGAGAGCCCCTTCTGCTACTCGATTGATGCTTACAAAACCCCATTCCTCATTATTCCCTTAGTATCTTGGTTCACTCTCGCCTCCGTCGCCACCGCCGGCTTCACTCCTCTTCCACCTATCACTGATCCTCTGGTTTTTGTGTCCCCAGAAAAACCCTAACACGCATCAGTGCTCCTCGTCTGGTGTGGTGGCTTCCTGGATATGGCATCGGGAAAGAGGGAGAATCCCACACAAAGCGAAGAGGTTGAGATGCTCCTTTCCACCCTATGACATGTTTCAGCTGTACTTTGTTTCTGATAACATTATATTGTTTTTCTTAATTAATTATTTAAAAAAAAATGAATTTGGGTTGGCCTATTATGAGATAGCCAAAAATTTTCGGCTTAAAACGCAATTTAGTGACAAATATTGAGGAATGTCAATATGGGCGGAGTGCATTGTGAAAACTTAACATCATTTAGAAGAATCGGGTGGATATTTTCTGTTAATCCTTACCATACAATGCTCAAGCGATGGATTATTGGCTTTGTTTAAGGGTCTGATTGGTTTGCTGTAAAATGGATGCAAAGTTCCCCTCTTTATTTTGTGCCCAGTCATCTTTATTACATTATCTTCAGAAAACCTTGCAAAGTAATTGGGGCCCCGATTGGATCATTTCCTTATAGATGTTTTGATGATTCACTAAATACTCTGCTGTCAGTGGAAAGGAGGCGTACTACCACTTTCCATTTTCTTTTGAAATCTTTTCCTGATATTTCACTCGACATCCAGTGGTGTAATACATGGGATAAGTGTACATTCTGCCTGTTCAACCATTGTCGTTAGATAGTTATCAGCTGCTAAGAAGACCAAGAGTTGCTTATAAAATCCACAACTGACCTATGTCATGAAAAAACACAACAACAACAACATCAAGCCTTTGTCCCACCATGTGGGGTCGGCTACATGAATCTTTTTTTCTCCATTTTGTCATGTTTTTTTTGGGATATTTAGGCCATTTAAGGCAAACTCACACACACAACTCACACACATAGACTCGAACCCTGAACCTCTTAGTTGGAAGCCTAAGCTCTCAACCTAAAAGTCGGATTCTCTTTTAAATCTATAAAGAAAGATTATTTTTAATATTTTCTAACCAAGTCTTTTTAGGTCTACCCATACCTTTCTTAATATAAGTTAAATCTAATATCTTTACTTTCCTAACCGGGTCATCGGAAGGCCATTGTTTTATGTGAACAGACCATCGAAGGCGACTCTGTCTAATCTCATCTTCCACTGGAGTTACTCCAACCTTTTCACTTATATGCTCATTTCATATCCTGTCTCCAAGGGTAAATCCACTCATCCACCTGAGCATCCTCGTCTCTGCAACACTTAGCTTAGTATTATGTATCTTTTAATGGCCAACATTCCGCACCATAAAGCATTGTAGGTCTCACCACCATCTTATAAAATTTTCCCTTAAGTTTGAGTGGGACTTTTCTATCACACTACAAGCCTGATTTATTCCTCAACTTCAATCATCCAACTTGAATTCTACTGATAATATACCCATCTATTTCACCATCGCTCTGAATAATAGATCCAAGTTGTCTAAAACATATACTCTTATTAATGACTTGATCACCCAAAGTCACAATCCATTCACTAGGTCTATTACTACTAAAATTACACTCTATATATTCAATTTTAGTTCCACTCAAGCGAAAACCTTTAGACTCTAAGGTTGACCTCAATAATTCAAGTTTACCTTTAACTCCCTCTCTAATCTTATCAGCAAAAAACATACACCAAGGTACATCCTCTTACAAATGTCTAGTGAGAACATCTATTAATAAAGCAAAAAGATATGAGCTTAAGGCTGATCCTTGATGTAATTCAACCGAAATATGAAAATACCTGGTCAAACCACCTTGTGTTTGTACACAAGTAATAGCTCTTGCATACTTAAAGATAATGATTTGAATATAAGCATTATTAACTCCTTTTCAAGAACTCTCCATAGCACTTCTCTTGAAACTTTATCATATGCTTTCTCTAAATCAATAAATATTATATGTAGATCCTCCTTATTCTCTCTATATTTCTCCATCAAACCTCTCAATAAATGTATGGCTTTCATAGTAGACCTACCCAACATGAATCCAAATTGATTTTGAGAAATATTAGTATCACGCTGTAACCTACGCTCCTTAACTCACTCCCATAGTTTGAAAGTATAAGACATTAACTTAATTCCTTTATAATTTGCACAATCTTGTGCATCACCTTTATTCTTAAAAATAGAAATCAACATAGTCATCCTCCACTCATCTGACATCTTTTTAGTCTTTAAAATAGTATTAAAAAAGTTATCAAGCCAAGAAATTCCTTCCATCTCCTAAGCATTTCCACACCTCTATTGGAATAGCATTAAGTCAAACAGCTTTTCCACACTTTTTTAAAGCCTCTTTAACTTCGGTTTTACTAATACGCGGTGAAAAAAAATCTTTATTTTCATTTAGGGAGCTAAGGTCACTAATATCAATCTCATTCTCATAATCTTCATTAAAAATTTTAGCAAAATATCTCATCAACATTTATTGAATATCATCTTTTGAGAAAAGTATTTTTTTGATCTTCATCCTTAATATGTTTCATTTGAACTAAATTCTTACTACTCATATCTCTTTGTTTGGCTAACTTATACGTATATCTTTCTCCCTCATTAGTATCTAATTTATTATATAAATCATTAAAAGCTAAGATCTTTGCATCACATATTGCTTTCTTAGATTTCTTATATGCCTCTTTATGTGTTTCCCAATTATCAAAAATTTTTATGTCTAAATTAATTTTTATAACAAATCTTTTTTTTTTATATTTTCTTGCACATTTGGATTGCACCACCAACTTTTTTTTACTATTATGAGCTTTTCCATTTGATACTTCGAGCACATGTTTTACAATACTCTTAATATCACTAGTCATTTTTTTCACATAACATTAGCATCCTGATGCACAGACAAAATTTTAAGATCTAAAATCTTACTCTCAAAAATATTTATGTTAATATTCTTTAAATGCCCCCATCTAATCTTAGAATATCACTTTACTTTATTTTTTATTTTCAGTCACTTCATCTTAAAGTTAAAAACTAATAAGCGATGTTGGGTACATAAACTTTCACTCGGAATAACTTTACAATTTCTGCAATCTAAACGATCTAATTTTCTTATAAGAAAATAATAAATCTGAGATTTACTATATTCATTCTTATACGTGATGAGATGCTCATCTCTTTCTTAAATAAGGTGTTAGTAATTAAAAAATTATAAGCTAAAGAAAAATCTAATATTATCATGAAAAACACAGAATTGAATAAATGTATATATAAGTACATGTACTCAAGATGATGCACAGAAAAATAAATTAGATCCTGTAGTGGGCTGATTGATGACTTACCATTTTTTCATCAAAATAAAAACTAACTGTAAAGGCCAAATTTTTTCCTATCTATAGGAAATATTTCAAATGCGCCTGACTACTAGTTCTTTTTGATTAGATTTTGCTTATCCTGTATCAAGTTAAACGTTGCAAACCTCTTTGCTCGCTGTCCAATTCCTATATCTTTTAAGCATGAGTTTGAGACACGTTGAATATGCTTGGTTTATAGGTTGCATATAGGTTTTGGAATGGAACTTTAAGTTTTCTATGAAAAGGTAAATTAATAGAATCCTTCGAGCTTTATGAAGCTTAATTAATACAGTGCTCTTTATAAAATGAAAGAAGTATGCCACTATTAATTAATTGTTTTTAGATATTTCTATTCATGATTTTTTAATTGAGATTTATAATTTGTAGAAGCATACTAACATAAAGTTGATAAATATATGCTTATTATATTTAGTTTGCTATTTCATGAGCGCCTCACGTATACCTTCTACTATATTATATGTAACTAGGTATGAGGTTCCTTGTCCATACCCTCAACAAAACTAATTTCTCCTTGCCATGAACCTCCTCTATTAACATGTCAGATTGAGCTGCGTACCTGGGAACCCTACTTTTAAAGGTTGTTAATTGGAGAGAATGGAGGGTAAAGAGAGAATATTGCTTGACAATTACCTTCATTTAGAAATGATATAGCTCTATATGAGAAGCATAAATGAATTGATCATTAGGAGTTATTATACATAAATTATAATATGGCTCATTGATGGGATAATATCACAGGAGTCTGCTGATCAACATGGGCAAAACACTTTGGTTGTGTGTAAAATACCACTCTAAGGGAAGATGCTGATCAATGGATTAATGAATGCTTTAAACATTGGCTATAACTATTAAATCAATAGCAGTGAAATTAGTGAAACATATTAAATCCTTGATTTGTTGGTTAGGTTACATTAATTTTCCTCTGCAGTTAATTGCATAAATTGAAAATTTATAAAGTTTGTTTCAAAACGTTTTCTTTGCAATGATTTGAATTTTCTTGATAATTTTTTTGTTACTTTATTAAAATCCTTAGTCACTGCAAGCACTCAATACTGTGGCTTATATTTGGGTTGAGTTTCCTGTTCTTTTCTTTGTTTTTTGCATAAATAACCTTAATCATAACTCTCCAAGATCACACAATTTGAAAGAATTGTTTATTCAAATCACATATATATAATAAGATTCAATTAATGAAAGCAAAATGAAAATCAATGGAGGTTTCCACTACTTAATTTGAGGTTGAAAAATTAGCAGTCTTTCTAAAATATTTATTGTGCATTTGTTGATGCGCTTTTCGTATCAACTCGGCTCCAATCGAGCCGATTTGAGCTTGCCTGGACTCGATCGCGCTCGATCAACTCAATCGACCGTCGTCGAGTGTCAATTTACCTAAATTGGACCCTAATTTGCTGCAATTAAATTCAATTTTGCCAAATTAAAATAAAATTGATCGAGCCGACTTGAAATTGGTCCACATCGAACCCAACCGAGCCCCGTCGAACAAAATTCGATGCAAATCGGCGCCGATTCGAGCCTAGTTTCGCAAAATTGGCTCGACGGACCCAATCAGACCGAATGATCCCAAATCGATTTAAATTGGGTCCAATTCAGATTCAATTTCAAACCAAATCAGCCAATTTGACTTTGTGACATTGTTTTGATTTAAACTCTGAAAATTATTCTATCCATTATCTTACTAAAATGCACCACAATACCTTTACAATGTATTAATGTTCAGAGTTGAAGCAGCTAAAACTATATGCGCTTACCTGAATTTTTCTATTAACATTATGCCCCTGAAAAATTGAAAACCTCTTTTCGATAAATAGTTACCTTTCATTCCCCTTTTTATGATTTGTTAAAACTAGAGAATTTGAGAGGGAAAAGCTTGTTCTTATTCATCACAATCTTCCCTATTTATAGATCTATACAAGAGTCCAAATGCGGAAATAATAAATTGCAGATTTAATACACAAATAAGAGAATAAAATCTTTCCTAAATTCGTTCCCTCATTATGGCGTGATCCATGAGAGTATCCCACGGATTGATCTTTGTGTCCGTCGGATTCTTTGTACTAGGAACGGCTGGATTTCAACACTCCCCCTCAAGCTGGGAAATATGGATCCGTCATTCCCAGCTTGTCAATCATACGGAGGAAGACAGCACTGTCCAATCCTTTAGTAAGAAAATCTGCAAGTTGATCCTTTGATGATACATGGTCAACACTTATTAGACCACTGTCTAGTTTTTCTTTAATAAAATGTCGGTCCACTTCTATGTGCTTGGTCCTGTTATGCTGGACTGGATTGTGGGCTATGCTGATTGCTGATTTGTTGTCACAATGTAGCTTCATGGGCTCATCCCAATTAACCTTCAGATCTTCTAGGATTATTTTGATCCACAGTAGCTCACATATTCCCAAGGCCATAGCTCGATATTCTGCTTCTACACTAGATCTTGCCACCACATTCTGTTTCTTGCTTCTCCATGTAACTAGGTTACCTCCAAGAAATGTGCAATACCCAGAGGTAGATCTTCTATCAACCGGTGATCCTGCATAGTCAGCATCTGTGTATACTTCTAGAGTCATTCCATGATCTCTCTTAAAGAGAATTCCTTTTCCTGGTCTTCCTTAAGGTAGTGCAATATCCTGTTTACCGCTTGCATGTGAATCTGCTTTGGATTCTGCATAAACTGACTGACCATGCTTACAGCAAATGCTATGTCTGGTTTAGTGTGGGAGAGATAGATCAATTTCCCTACAAGTCTCTGGTAGGCCCCTTTATCTACATCTGGATCTTCTTTAGCTTCTCCCAGTTTAAGATTAGGTTCTACTGGTGTCGGTGCTGGTTTACAGGCAAGTTTACCTGTTTCTTTTAGAAGATCTTTGATGTATTTCTGTTGTGAAATGAATATTCCTTTGCTGGAGTGAGCTACTTCAATTCCAAGAAAATATTTTAGTCTACCAAGTTCTTTGATGCAAATTCCTTAGCCAGATTTTTCCTTAAACTGGCTTTCTCCTCTTCATTACTTCCAGTCAAAATAATATCATCAACATACACTAATAGTATTGTGACTCCCCCTGAATCTGAGTGTTTGAAGAATAGTGTATGATCCCCTTGACTCTGTTGATACCCATTCAAGAGCATGAATTTAGAGAATTTTCCGAACCAGGCCCTTGGTGATTGTTTGAGCCCATATAGAGCCTTTTTCAGTTTGTACACCTTGTTACCTTCAGATTTTTCTTTAAAGCCTGGGGTATTTCCATAAATATCTCTTCTTCTAAGTCTCCATGTAGGAATGCATTTTTCACATCCAGTTATTCCAGATGCCAATTGTACTTGGCTGCTAGTGAGATTAGTATTCGGACAGTATTCAACTTGGCCACAGGAGCAAACGTTTCTTGGTAGTCAATGCCATACGTTTGAGTAAACCCTTTTGCCACTAGTCTTGCCTTATATCTCTCCAGTGTGCCATCAGCTTTGTATTTTACTGAAAACACCCATTTGCAGCCGACCGATTTTTTCCCTATCGGTAGATTGACGATCTCCCATGTTTCGTTCTTCTCCAGGGCCTGCATTTCATCTTTCATGGCATTTTTCCAATTTTTATCAGATAAGGCCTCAGAAACATCTTTAGGAATACGGATATCTTCTAATGAAACAAGAAAATTTTTGTGTGACGATGAAAAGTTGTTGAAAGATATAGAGTTGTTTATAGGGTATAAGGGAGGTGGTGAACTTACCTTATTTCCAGGAGATGGTTCAGATTCTTGGATCTGCTTTGGAGTACAGCTTGAGCTTGTACGTCTGGAGTAAACCTTTCCAAATTTAATAACGTTGTCATTTGTTTCCCTTTCTTGGGTTTCAGGTGAATTGTTTTGAGGTGGTGGAGGAATGTCAAGAGGTGCTAGTTCAATTTCCTCATCTTCCTCAAGTTCAGTCTCCCCCTGAAGATGAGTTTTTGAGAAATAAGAATTTTTTTCATCAAAGGTAACATCCATAGAAACAAAGATTTTTCTTGTGGGAGGATGATAACACTTATAACCTTTTTGGGTAGCTGAATAACCGATAAAGATGCATTTGAGTGCTCTTGGATCTAATTTTCCTCGTTCATGGCTGTGGATATGAACATAGGCAGTGCATCCAAAGATTTTTGGTGTAATATTATGATGGGTTCGAAACTCAGGGTAAAAAGTGGACAAGGTCTCCATTGGAGTTTTGAGGCCCAAAGCTGTTGATGGTAATCGGTTTATGAGATAGGCTGCAGTTAAAAGAGCTTCCCCCCAATAGGATTTGGGTGTATCGTAATGAAATAGGAAGGCTCGAGTGGTGGTTAGAAGGTGACCATTTTTCCTCTCTGCAACCCCATTTTGTTGTGGGGTGTGAACACATGAGGACTCATGGATGATCCCTTCACTCTGGAAGTATGAGAAAAGGGTTTGGTTGAAGTAATCTTTGGCATTATCGGAGTGGAATCTCCGTATTTTTACCCCAAATTGATTTTGGATCATGGAATGAAAGATGGGAAGAATGGTACTAACATCAGATTTATTTTTAAGGAGATAGATCCAAGAGACTCTAGTGCAATCATCAATGAAAGACACAAACCAGCGTGCCCCAGAGATATTGGAGATTTTTGAGGGCCCCCATATATCACTATGAATAAGGTAGAAAGGAGTGTCACATCTCTCACTTTTGTTTGGGAATGAGGTTCTTTTATGTTTAACCAACTCACAGGTTTCACAATGAAAATTTTTATTTTCTATTTTCTGAAACAGTTGTGGATACATATGCCTTAGGATATCAAAAGACGGATGTCCTAGTCTATAATGATGAAGCCAAATAGTGGAATTTCTATCTACTAGGGATAACATAGAGCAACTATTATTAAATTGGTTTGGTTCTTCCAGGTAGTACAATCCAGCTTTCTCCTTAGCAAGTCCAATCTTCTTCCCCGATCTCTGGTCCTGAAATAAGCAATAAATAGGGTTAAATAAGGCTTGACAATTATGGTCATTGGTAAGTTTTTGTATTGATATTAGGTTGGTGGATAATTGTGGTACGTGGAGGACGTTTTTCAGGGTGAGTAAGAGAGATAATATGATGTCTCCTTGACCGGCTACCATGGTAAGAGAACCATCAGCAGTGATGATTTTCTTGTTGTTTGGGCAAGGAGTATAGTTTATGAGGTCGGTAGATGAGTGGGTCATGTGATCTGTGGCTCCTGAATCAATTATCCATAATTCCTTTAGATGATTTCTGGAAGCACTTAAACTGAAAGAAATTGGAGTCTTACTTGAGAGTGCAAGTGAAGAAGAAGCATTTGGTTTTTCAAGAGATACCAGGAGTTGTTTTAATTTGTCAATATCTTCTTTATTGAGTTCTCCAAGGCTGGACCGTGCTTCTGGCTTACTTGTAGTGTTGTTGGCATGTGATGTGCTCTTTGGTTCACCCTTTTGATTCCACTCCTTGCTGGGGGGTTTACCATGTATTTTCCAGCATGTTTCCTTTGTGTGTCTTGACCTTTTGCAATAACTGCACCAAAGTGAGTCCTTGTCTTTGAACTTTGAAGGATCTTTACCCTTCTCCTTCCATGACGATTCTTTGTTCATCACCATTGCTGAGCTTTCAACTGTCTTTGGTTCTAACATTACTCCTCGTCGACTTTCTTCTGCGCGAATGAGAGAAATGGTTTCGTTGAGTGATGGCGTCTCTTCCTTGCCGAGGATCTGAACTCTAACTTGGTCAAATTCTGCATTAAGTCCTGCAAGAAAATCATAAACTCTATCTTTTTCAATAAAGTTCTTTAGGATCGCAGCATCCTCCGGACATCTGGTTTCAATGCACCTATAGTGATCAAGTTCTTGCCACAGATTTTGTAGAATGGTGGCATATTCCGTCACGGTCTTACTCCCCTGCTTCGTGCTTCCAACTTTGACTTTAACTTCAAAGATTTGGGCCGCGTCACGAGCTTTAGAGTAAGTTTGTCTGGCAGCATCCCATATGTCCTTTGCCGTTGAAAGGAACATAAATGTGTCACTAATTTCTGGAGTCATGGAATTCCACATCCATGACATAATTATGGAGTCTGCTTCATCCCATGCCCCAAATTTGGGATCTCCTTCTTTCGGTCCTCCTCCAAGGAGATGATGTATTTTACCTTTCCCTTTCAAGTAGGTCTTCACAAATTGAGACCACTTCAGGTAGTTCTTCCCATTTAGACGATAGGAAGGTTGCATGCTTTGAAGGTCACCTTGTCCTTGGTGCACCAACGATTCCTCAGTTTGATCAACACTTTGAGAGGAGTTAATTTCTGACATTGGAAAGCAATTAAGGCTTCCTAGAAATTTTCTTTGTTCGACAATAAAGGTCGAAAAGTAATTTTTTTTTCTTCGTAAATAAGCTGAACCGGCCGAATCTTAAGAAGACTCGGATTGAACTAGGGCACGGCCGAACCGACCGAATCTTAAGAAGACTCGGATTGGACTAGGGCACGGCCGAGCCTCTATATGTGCACCCCCAAGTCGCACGGTAACTCCCTCCCGCGAGTCGCAGACGTGGATCGAGCTTCCGTGATCGGAAGAGGTGGCGGGTCGAGCGGCTGCCTTTGCTTCTTCGTCAGCCTGCGAGATCACGCGGCTGTGCGATCGGAAGAGAGGGGCGGGTCAAGCGCTGCCTTTGCTTCTTCCACGATCTTCCGTCCCTTTCGGATCGGAATCTTGTCGTCCGCTCCTTTGTCCTTCCGCAAAGGATCTGCCGCAAGATTTCTTCCTCGGTCGTTTCTCCTGGGCGGCTTTTCTCCGATACTTGATCGGAAATCGGTCGGCGTCGTTGCTTAGTAGAAAGTGTAGAGATTGCGCGCGTGGCTCCTTCGTGATTGTTCGACTATCTGTCGTTCCGATCGAAAGTTCGATCGAGTCACCCGTACTGTCGGCGTATACGGTTGGCTGCGATCGAGTCTCGGATGCCCCAAGCTTCTTTTCTCTTCCTCCTCTGACGATCTAGGATCGTTCTTTGACGGCAATTAAGGCCGTTGGCTCTGATACCATGTTAAAACTAGAGAATTTGAGGAGGAAAAGCTTGTTCTTATTCATCACAATCTTTCCTATTTATAGATCTATACAAGAGTCCAAATGCGGAAATAATAAATTGCAGATTTAATACACAAATAAGAGAATAAAATCTTTCCTAAATTCGTTCCCTCATTATGGCGTGATCCATGAGAGTATCCCACGGATTGATCTTTGTGTCCGTCGGATTCTTTGTACTAGGAACGGCTGGATTTCAACATGATTTATTGATGTTGTCAACGAGCAAATAGGAATGGCTTCCTCCAACGCATGCCATAAAATGTTTAGGACACTGAGTTTATTTTATTGTTAGATAGGAGAATAATGTACTGAAAATTGTAATTTATAGGATTTTGATTAAAAAAAAGTTGAGCACATTTTAAGCAAACATACTCTAGTCTTATCACATGATTTTTGATCAACAAAAATTTTGATAGCATACCATTGAAGATGTTGATGTTTAGACTAACAGTTGAATATAACTTGCTTTACTATTGTTGTTTGAAAAATATAGAAGAGAGGATATAATAGCATATTTATGGAACAAGCTTGTATATTGAGTGAATTTAACTTTTTTTTATACGTGACTCAGTTCCTTCTATCTTTCCTATTGATAGGGGTGTAAATGAGTTGAGTTGAACTCAAGTCATAGCCAGCTTGAGCTATGCTTGCCTATTTAATAGTAAGCTCGGGCTCAAACTCGTGCTCGATCTTGGCTCATCTTAGCAACTTGTAGCTCAAGCTCGACTCGAGAGCTTGTGTTTTGCCAAAACATTGATGCTAGTGATGCTATAAAGTTGTGATAGGGGCTCGCTGGTGATGGAATAAGTAGTTAGGAATTCAAAGTGGGAACTTGTTGGTGAAGGTTTTGATGGGACCAATGGCGGCAGTTGATTAGGTCATGGTTGAAGCTCACTGGAAAAAGGTATAAATGGGATAAGTTCCCAGGAATTTATGATGGGAGCTCATTGGTTAAGGTATTGATGATACCAACAACAGCCGCCGAGGAAGATGTAATGAGAGCTTGTTGGAGAAGACATCTATGACACTAGAAGTGAGGAAGTAGTTGCGGGGGTTCACTGTAGTTTGGAAAAGGCATCGATGGAACCAATTTGTGAGCTTGTGGCTGATCCAAGACGAATTTTTTTTTTTTAATCCTGAATTGATTTTAACTTAGAGCACATGATTTAGGATTTCTAATCAAGTTAACTCGTGAGGCAATGAGTTGAAAGCCTTATCAAGCTTTACTCTAGCTTGTATAATATATTAGTTGTAATGTGAGCTCTATCTCACGGCTCCATAAGCTTGACTTGTGAGCTTGTTAGAGAGTTGAATTCGAGCTGGCTTGGCGTACTTACACGCTTATGTCTATCTCTTTCTATGTTTGTGTTTATGTCCATATGTATATGTATGTAGACTATTTGAATTTAGGAAGACATGCATATTATTAAGTCAGTTGTAGCAAGCTACTAGGAAGACATGGCGTACTTACACACTTATGTCTATCTCTTTACTTGCCCGCACGCGTCTGTGCTCGCGCACCTGCTCGCGCTCGCCCGCTTGCACACTTGTGCACTCGCCCGCTCGTGTGCGTTCGTGCCCGCGTCCACGCGCGCGTCCAGGTCAGGTCCGGGTTCGGATTTCCGACCCGTTTACCTACCCGGGTTGGGTTAGGGTCGACCCGTTTGAACCCGGGTCAGTTCCAGATTCGAACCGAACCTGACCAATGACCCGAAATCGACACACCTAATTATAATAATCATTTTTTATCTTTTTTAGTTTTGTTTCAGCTCCCTGTTTTATCAGGCCTCATTACGCCTTGGAAGCCATCTCATGCTTTTTTATTATCTCTATATGGAACTAGCTTTTGTTTTGCTGCTCCAAGCTTTGGCATTTTGTTATTGTCTAGTTTTTCATAGATAGTCTTATTAATTGTTTCAACTTTTCATTGTTTTTAACTATTTCACACCTAACTTTGTTAAGAAACTATGCTGAGGCTTTGCACTTCAGGCTGATGCTGCAGCTCTCCAATATCAGAACCAGCAGCTTGTTCAACAGTTAGAGGCTCAAAAGAAGGCAATGCATGAGCTGGAAAAAAAGTACAAAGAGCTACAAGAGATGAAGATCTCTTATGACCAAACTTTGATAACTATAAACAAAATATGGAATCAGGTCACATCTACAATTTCAAACCCATCTCTTCCTCAACATTACTTTATTTATTTATTTATTTGTTTGAGTCTTTTTCCTTTTATTTCCATACTATAGCTGGTTGATGACTTGGTTCTGCTTGGAATACGAGCTGGTGGTAACCCGCAACATTTGCATGAACTAGACCATGAAGATTTCGTTGAAGGTCCTGTAAATTCCTATTATTATTTTTGTTTTATATGTGATCTTTCCATGGTAGCATTCTTTTTAACCTATTAGATTTATGCGTTAGTCATATTTAGTTGCTTCTAATCTTCCAGACATCCTCGCATCTTTCCCACCAGAAGAGATGTTTCTGCGCAGGCTTTTAAGAACGTCTACCATTCAGAGTAATGGGGTAGGGTTAGATATCAAATATGTGCAAGATGCTCTTGCATTGCGGCATTCACAGACCATGGATTTGATGAAAAATCTCGATGAAATGATAGTTTCTCAACAACTTAAAACTGAGGGGTTAGCAGTGGGTTTGCAGGGCAAATCATCTTCAAAAGGTTAGAGCAATATTAAAAACATTTTTGTTAATGTTATGAATGTTTTTAACTCTTGCTCTAAAAAATGACGTCTTAAGCTGAACCAAGTTGATGTTTTTTCTGTGCTTTTGAACGCTAATCAATTTGCTTTTATTCTAGAGACCATAGCACAACTGCAGAAGGTTGATGCTTCGTTGAGAGAGGAGGTTCATAATCTTCATGCGGCCATAGCTATTATCCACCATAAGCATAAAAAATATGCGGAAGAAATAAATTATTACCTGGAGAACAAGTCAAAAGAGGAGTCTGAGATTAAGCGCCTCTCAAGTATGATTCTTCCTCACCACCCTCCCTAAAAAATTCTATTATCTTCTTCTATCGTTCTGCCTTCATTAACAGAATTTTAGTTGACAAATAAGACAATCTTCTGTATTGGTTAATAATTAGAAAATTCCTTAGCTTTGATATCGATGTCTATATGTTATTTCCTATCCATCGCCATAGATTTCATATTACAATTCAGAATAAAAATCAGTATGAACTTTGTCCGTAGGTGTTCATGGTAATGACTTTAGTGGCCTTAGCATCTTAAATGAAATTAGAGATTTTTGTTTTTATCATCGTATTAGTAAAACCGAAGTTAGAGAAGGTTTAAACAAAATGGAGTGTGGAACAGCTGTTGGACCTGATGATATTTTAATAGATGTGTGAAAATGCTTAGGAGATGAAGGAATTTCTTGGCTTACAAAACCTTTTAATTTTATTTTGAAGACTAAAAAGATGTCAGATCAGTGGAGAATGTGTGTTGGTCCCTTATTTTAAGAATAAAGGAGATGCACAAAAGTGTGTGAATCCTAAAGGAATTAAGTTAATATGTCATACATTAAAATTTAAAACTATGGGAGAGACTTATTGAGCATAGGTTACAACGTGATAATGTTTCTCAAAATCAATTTGGATTCATGCTGGGTTGGTCAACTATGGAAGCTCTAAATTTATTGAGATGTTTGATGGAGAAGTATAGATAAAATAATGAGGATCTATATGATATTTATTGATTTAGAGAAAGCATATAATAAAGTTTCAAGAAAAGTGCTATGGAGAGTTCTTGAAAAGAAATGAGTTAATAATGCTTATATTCAAGCCATTAAGGATTTGTATGCAAGAGTTGTTACTTGTGTTCAAACACAATTTGTTATGACTAAATATTTTCCTATTTCAATTGGATTGCTTCAAGGACCAACTTTAAGTCCGTATCTTTTTTGCTTTAGGCATGGATGTTTTTGTTAGGCATTTTCAACAGGATTTAACCTGGTTTATGCTTTTTGCTGATGATATTCTTCTTGTTCATAAGACTAGAGAGTGAGTTCAAGGAAAACTTGAACTATGCAGGTTAATCTTAGAGTCTAAAGGTTTTCGTTTGAGTAGATCTAAAATCGAATATATAGAGTGTAAATTTAGTAGTAATAGATTAGTTGGGGATTGTGACTTTGAGCGATCAAGTCATTAAAAAGAGTACACATTTTAGATATCTTGGATCTAATTTTCAAAATGATGGTGAAATAGATGGGGACATTATTAGTAGAATTCAAGTTGGATGGTTAAAGTGGAGGAATTGATGCATGCACATTTCAGTTTTTGTTTTAGTTTTATTGTAATTTGAATTCTATAGTTAATTTTGATTTTTTTTTAATGCTACCCTATGATGGACGGCAACCAATGATCATGAGTAGGTTGTGCTTGGGCTTGACAATCTTTGGGTGTGCTAGTTATCTTGGTGCCTTGGCTCTTGGGCTGCTGGTGGATTCTCGGTTTGGGCTTGGCTGCTCAGGTTTTGTTGTGTTTTTGGGAGCTGCTATATTCCATCTCATTTATGTTGAGCTGCTATTTTTTCAGCTCATTACTTTTGGTAGTTCTCCTCCTTTTTAGCTCATTAAGTGGAGTGGTTTTTGCTCTTTCCCCTTCTCTGTGGCCCCTTGGTTTCCCCCGCCTGGCTCCTGTCCCATGGCTAGTTCTTCTGCCCTGGCCTATTCCGGTTCCCCTGGCCGCATGTTCCTGTCCCCCTTGTGGCCCTTCGGGTGATGCTCCTGGACCGCCTGCTGACCTTCTATTTCCCCTATTCTGATTGGATCAGTTGGAGGTGGTTTTGGGTTGTTTGGCTACCCCTTTTCTCCTATATATATGAGATGTTTTGTGGCATGAAAAGGTTGTTGATTGTTGAGCTGTTCTCTAAAAACCTGAGTGTTTCTTCTTTGGAAAACTTGCGAGCTTGTTCCAACTCTCTTCTCCTCTCTACAATTTCGTCTTGGGCTTCTTATCACTTTCTTCTCTCCGCAAGTTCCACTTCACTTGTATCTTTCTTCTTGAGCTATTGGAGGTGTTGGTTGGCAGGTTTGGTAGCATTTACCGGAGGAGTTTTGGTGGATGTTGGCCCAAGTAGCTGTGGTGGACCCTTAGTTTGCATGCCCTTAAGCACATATTTTATATTGTCTACTATTTCAATTGCATGTGAGGTGACCGCTAGACGGTTTTTTTGAGAGTAGCTGTTTTTATTTTTAATTTAGTTTTCGTTTGTTTGGCTTTCGTTTGTTTTGAAGTTTGTTTGATATTGGCATTCTAAGTTTTGAATCGAGAAAGGTTCTACTTATCTTGGTGTTCTCCCATTGTGGCTTTTTCTATCTACTTATCTACATCATGTTTGGTATCAGAGTCTAGGTTAGCATATCCTAGGTTGATGTGTGAGTCTTTTCTTAAAAACACAAATGACTAATCAAAATAATCAAGGGGATTGGCAACAAATGATGCAATAATTAGCGGGTTTGCAACATCAAAAAATAATATGACTAACACTCTTGCCAATTTGAATGTTAATATTTCTAATGCCCAAAATTTTGAAAGTGAGGAGGAAGTCCCTAGAAATCAAAATAGGCATAAAAGAAATTGGGATCATGGAATAAAAATCGATGTCCATAACTTTGAAGGTAATCTACAACCAGACCAATTCATCTAATGAGTAGAAAAGATGGATCAAATTTTTGATTGAAAGGAAATACCTGATAATAAAAAGGTTAAATTTGCTAGCTTAAAACTCACTGGTTATTCATTAACGTGGTGGAAGAACCTTCAAAATAATAGGCTAAGGCGAGGAAAAGAAAAAATACGAAGCTGGGATAGGATGAAAGAAAAAATGAGAGGAAAATTTATGCCTTCAGACAACTCACGAATCCTATTTCAAGAATTTAACAATTTTCGTCAAGACAATCAAACAGTTGAAGATTACACCGAAATTTTTTATAAACTCTAATCTCGGAACTACTTAGATGAATCCGAGGAGAGAACTATCACTAGATACATCAACGTATTAAAATGGACAATTCAAGATCAACTAAATTTGCACAATGTAATCAAACTCGACGAGGCTTATCGAATGACACTGAAAATTGAAAAGCAATATCAACGGAGTCATAAAAAAGTAACTGAAACTTATAAGCGACGACAAATTGGTGGGATTAAAATTCAATCTTCACAACCTTCTGTGGGAACATCTGGTGTGCGAACTAAAACTTTTGAAACTCAATCTTTAGATAAGGGTAAGGGATTAATGGGACCCAAATGGACTGAACCACCAAAACTGATTGAACCATATTACAAATGCAGACTATATGGGCATCTTTCAGCTACTTGTAGAAAAAATAATCCTCCAAAAACTAACTACATTGAAAATGATGAAGAATTAGAGGAAGAGGAAGAATAAAATGAAATTGAACCTGAAAATGAAATTGAGTTAGAAAGGTGGATGTAGAGGGCGATCATGGTCACCAATTCCTAGTAATCTGACATGTTTTAACTGCTAAAATGAAAAATGAGGATAAATAGCTTAGAAGAAACATTTTTCGAACCACTTTCACTATTGAGGGAAAACTTTGCACTTTAGTGATCAATAGTGGGAGTTCAGGTAACTTTGTCTCACAACTAATGGTATATAAGCTTAAATTAAAATCTAAACCACTTGCCAAACCATACAAAATATCTTAGTTCAAGGAAGGAGGTGAGGTTCCTATAACAAAGCAATGCACTGTTATTGGGAGTTCTTACAAAGATAAAGTTGTTTGTGATATTATGCCTCTTGAAATCTGTCAGATCTTATTGGGTCGGCCTTGGCAATACGATCATAAAACAATTCATAATGGGGGAAAAGAACACATACACCTTAATTCAAAATAACAAGGAATTCACTCTTTACCCTCAAAAACATATTCCTGACCCACGTGCCAAAAATATCAAAACTACCAAAACAACCACTCCTGAACTACTTCTTAACACAAAGGAATTGAAATAATCTGAGGTAGCATACCTGGTGCTAGGAAAAGAATCTGATACAACTTAACAATTCCTAAAGAAATATAACCTTTAATCGATGAATTTTCTGACATAACCCCTGAAGAGTTGCCAAAAGCTTTGCCCCCTAATGAGAGACATTCAACATCACATTGATCTAATCCATGGAGTCACATTACCTAATCTTACCCATTATAGAATGGGTCCAACTGAACATGAAGAACTTCATAAGCAAGTGTTTGAACTTTTATAGAAGGGTTTGATTAAGGAAAGCTTAAGTCCCTATGCTGTGTCTGCTTTACTTACTCCTAAAAAAGATGGAACCTGAAGGATGTGTATGGATAGCCGAGCTATAAATAAAATAACCATCAAATATAGGTTTCCAGTTCCTAGACTCGATGACATGTTTGATATGTTAAGTAGTGTTAAAATTTTTTCTAAAATTGACTTGAGAAGTGGGTATCATCAGATTAGGATTAGACCGGGAGATGAGTGAAAAACTGCATTCAAAATCAAGGAAGGATTGTATGAATGGCTGGTTATGCCTTTTGGATTGTCTAATGCTCCTAGTACATTTATGAGACAATGAATCATGTTTTAAGACCTTTCATAGGAAAGTTTGTGGTTGTGTACTTCGATGATATTTTGATTTATAGCATTCACCTCTCTGAACATCTTAATCATGTGAAACAAATTATGCAAACTCTAAGAGAACAAAAATTGTATATCAATCTGAAGAAGTGGTCTTTCATGACTTCAAGTTGACATTTTTAGGGTATATCGTGTCTGCGAAGGGAATTAAGATTGATCCTGTTAAAATTGAGTTTATTCAAAACTGGCATACTCCTAAAAATATCAGCGAGGTGACAAGGTTTCATGGTTTAGCTTCTTTTTATCGTAGGTTTATTAAAAGCTTCAACTCTCTAATTGCTCATATCACTGATTGTTTGAAAAAATGAATCTTTAAGTGAACACCTGAAGCTGAACAAACTTTTCAAATAATCAAAACAAAAATGAGTCAAGCTCCAATTCTTAGTTTGCCAAATTTTGATAAGATCTTTGAAGTTGATTGTGATGCCTCGCATATTGGTATTGGAGCTGTGCTTAGACAGGAAGGGAAACCCATTGCATACTTTAGTGAAAAGTTAAATGATTCTTGGTCTAGATATTCGACTTACGACTTGGAATTTTATGTAATTGTTCAAGATTTGAAATTTTGGAGATGTTATTTGATTCAAAGAGAATTTGTTTTAAACACTGATCATGAAGCTTTGCGATTTCTGGGTTCTAAAAAAAATCTGAACAAAAGACATGCCAAGTGGACCTCTTTTCTGCAAAAATACTCATTTGATATTAAACATAAGATTGGGGTGCTAACCAAAGTGGCTGATGCTTTAAGTAGGTCTCATCTTTTGGTAACTATTTTTTCAACCATAACTTCCTTCGTTTTCTTAAAAGACACTTATGCTAATGATCTATATTTTAAGGATATTTGGGAATCTTGTCTCACTTCAGGAACTGATCAGTCTGCCCAATTTTTCATTCAAAAATGCTTTTTATTTAAAGGTTCTAGACTTTGCATTACGAAAAATTCCTTAAGAGAATAACTTGTGCAAGAACTTCATAGTGGGGGTCTAGGTGGGCATTTTGGTCAAGGAAAAACTATTGTTTTAGTGGAAGAAAAATATTTCTGACCTTATATGAGAAAATAAATTGCTATGCTGGTAAAACAATGTAAAATCTGTCAAGCTTTCAAAGGAACATCTCAAAACACTGGTTTGTATACCCCCCTTCCAATTCAAAATAAACATTGGGAAGATATTTCTATGGATTTTGTTTTAGGTTGCCTGTTACTGTATGAAAATATAATTCGTATTTGTCGCTGTGGATCGATTTAGCAAAATGACACACTTTATTCTATGCAAAAAAACTTCTGATGCTTCATATGTTGCTGACTTATTCTTTAAAGAAATTGTTCGTCTCCATGGCATACCCCGAACATTTACTTCTGATAGGGATACTAGATTTTTGAGCCACTTTTGGAGAACACTTTGGGCTAAGTTGGAACTACTCTTCAGTTTAGTAGTGCTTATCATCCACAATCGATGGACAAACTGAAGTTGTCAATCGAAGCTTAGGGAATTTACTGAGATGCCTTGCTGGAGAGAAATCTTCCCAATGGGATTTGATATTACCCCAAGTTGAGTTTGCATATAATAATTCTGTTAATCGATCCACTAGAAAAACTCCATTTGAAATTATTTATGGTCAGCGTATACCTCACATTTTGGATAGAACTTGTTTACCTTACCTAACAAAGTTAGTGTTGAAGCCATAGACATTGTTGATCATATCAAATCAATCCAACAGCAAGTCCTTAAAAAACTCCGTATGACAATTGTTAAATACAAATCTGTTGCTGACAAACACCGGAGGAAATTTTATTTTAAAGAGGGTGATTTGGTTATGGCTTATTTTTGTCATCAACGATTTCCTGTTGGTACTTTTAGCAAGCTAAGCAGAAAAAAGTTTGGACCTTTTCGTGTTCTACGAAAATTGAGCACGAATGCCTATCTCCTGGTTCTTCCTATCACTGTTGGAACTTCCCCTGTATTTAATGTTTTTGACCTTTCTTTGTATGAAGGAAATTTGGATGATTCTATGGAAGTTGAGACTTTACAAATTTCCGCTTCAGTCCTTAGCAGAGATGATCAGATTGAAGATGTTATTGATATCAGGACTACTCAGACTAGACATGACGAATATAAAAGGTTCTTGGTTAAATGGAGCAACCTTCCACTAACTGACTGCACATGAATGGATGCGGCGGAGCTAAAAAATTTTCATCCGGATCTCTATCAGAGAGTTGTTGAAGCATTCTCATCAAGAGATGAAATTCTCCCATCAGGGGGGAATTGATGCATGCAAATTTCAGTTTTTTTTTTAGTTTTATTGTCATTTGAATTCTATAGTTAATTTTGATTTTTTTTATGCTACCCTATGATGGACGGCAACCAATGATCATGAGTAGGTTGTGCTTGGGCTTGACAATCTTTGGGTGTGCTAGTTATCTTGGTGCCTTGGCTCTTGGGTTGTTGGTGGATCCTTGGTTTGGGCTTGGCTAATCGGGTTTTGCTGTGCTTTTAGGAGCTGCTATATTCCAGTTCATTTATGTTGAGCTGCTATTTTTTCAGCTCATTAATTTTGGTAGTTCTCCTCCTTTTTAGCTCATTAAGTGGAGTCGTTTTTGCTCTTTTCACTTCTCTGTGGCCATTTGGTTTCCCCCGCCTGGCTCCTGTCCCATGGCTAGTTCTTCTCTCTTGGCTGCCTATTCCGGTTCCCCTGGCTGCCCGTTCCTGTCCCCTTGTGGTCCTTCGGGTGCTGCTCCTGGACCGCCTGTTGTCCTTTTATTTCCCTTGTTCTGATTGGATCGGTTGGAGGTGGTTTTGGCTGTTTGGCTACCCCTTTTCTCTTATATATATGAGATGTTTTGTGGCATGAAAAGGTTGTTGATTGTTGAGCTAAGTTCTCTAAATACCTGAGGGTTTCTTCTTTGGAAAGCTTGAGAGCTTGTTCCAACTCTCTTCTCCTCTCTACAATTTCGTCTTGGGCTTCTTATCCACTTCTTCTCTCCGCAAGTTCCACCCCAGTTGTATTTTTCTTCTTGAGCTATTGGAGGTGTTGGTTGGCCGGTTTGGTAGCATTTGCCAGAGGAGTTTTGGTGGACGTTGGCCCAAGTAGCTATGGTGGACCCTTGGTTTGCATGCCCTTAAGCACATCTTTTATATTGTCTACTATTTCAATTGCATGTGAGGTGACCACTAGACGGTTGTTCTGAGGGTAGCTGTTTTTATTTTTAATTTAGTTTTCATTTGTTTGGCTTTCGTTTGTTTTGAAGTTTGTTTGATGTTGGCATTCTAAGTTTTGAATTGAGAAAGGTTCTACTTATCCTGGTGTTCTCCCCTTGTGGCTTTTTCTATCTAGTTGTCTGCATTAGGAATGCATCGAGCCTATTATGTGGTAGAAAAGTATCCCTCAAACTTAAAAGAAAATTGATGAGGACATCGGAGATCAACGGCTACGATCTTGAGTTATTTATTTATATGTTTTATGTATTAGTTTATTTTATATTGTTGTTTTTCCCTTTATACCCTTACGGGTGGTCATGTAGTGTTGTAGCCCGAAGGGCATTTTAGTCTTTTATTTCTTTTTTTTTCATGAGGCCTATTTATATACTAGTTGTTTTGTATTTTGGGATGATGATTTGATAATAAAAAATTTATGTGTTTTCTTCTTCTTCCTATGCGAGCACTAGAGAGAAGGGAGAGAGAGCCCAAGGTGAGGGCAAGTACAATACCCACAAGTCGTTGGAAGAGTCCGCGGCTCGTGGTTTAATTTATTTTATTTTTCTTCCTTCTCTTCCCCACCCCACCCGCCGGCTCCTCCTTTTTCTCCACCGCCGGCTATCCACCCCCCACCCAAATACTCCCCAACTCCACCTCAAGCCTCACCGCCGGCCTAACCCCATCCTCCCATCCAACCGAGCCCCTAAACCCCCTCCCACCTCCTTGCCACCGACCATCTTGGCCCTCCCACCATTAATGATGATTTCCATCATCATTACCACTTACCAAAACTCACCCAAGTGATTTAGGAAGATAACTCATAAATTTGAAATTCTAATTTGAATTTCAAATAACTTCCTAAATCGACATAGCTATATTTGGAAAGTGTCTTTATTTGAAATCAATTCTATATCATGAATTTTGAAATTCAAAATTCAAATTTCCCTTGATTACTTTCCTTAAATAACTTCTGTCAATTAGAAAAGTTTCCTTTCTTGAATTCATTTAAATATTTGAATTCAAATACTTTCCCTAATGATACAACCCAATTAGGAAGCCTCCCTAATTTAATCAAATCTGAAATTAAATATCATATTTGATTTCAATCAATAATTGAAATCAAGGGCTCACATACATCAAATCTAGACGCTTTTCCCTCCTTTCCCTATGGCCGGCCTTCCCTCTCCCTATTCTTTCTCCAATCTAGTCACTAACTCGTAATTAAGTTCCCCACTAATTCACTTAACAGCCGCCATATTTTGGATTAATTTTTGAATGTCAATTTCAAATCTTCCTCCCAATTAAATGTTTCCCTGACTTCCTACTTGATGCTCTCCACATCCATCAAGTGAGCCTTGCTATCCAGCGGCAAGGAAGGCCACGGTTTGCTGTCCATAGCTCCCAGCAGCCCAAGGAGCAGGCTCAGACGTTTCTAAGCCTTACGGAGTGCTGTCCAGGTCCTATCCAAGGTCAAAACTGCTGCTGTCCTGAAGTTCTGCTTGCTGTCCCCTTATTCCAGCAAGAATCTCTTGCTGTCCAGCACTCTGGAAGACCACACTTTGCTTTCCCAAGTTCCCAGCAGCCTAGAAGAACAGTCCAACGTTTCTTGCACCTGAAAGGTTGCTGTCCAAGATCTGTTCAAGACCAAACTACTGCTGTCCAGAGAAATTCTGCATCTCTTCCCGCTGTCCAGCCAGTCGGGACTCGGGAGATCTTCGTGTGCTGTCTGAAAGTTTCCGATTGCTGTCCACCACATCAAGAAGGGTCTTGGTTGCCGTCTACTTCATGTCAAGCACCCAAACAGCCACCTAAGCTTCGTATCTTCTATTTCTTTGGGTAAACTTTTCCTCCGCCCTTTTATCTTTGTAGTTACTTCTCAATTGTGGTCTTAGTAGGTTCATGAGAATAGTGTCAATACTCCTCCGCTAAAACTTTGAACTATTAGAGAGTTGAGTGAGGGATATCTATTGATGACAATCTTATTGTTAGCATAGGGATTTATTGTTGAAATCATTCATGTATGCAATGCTAGATTAATTGATTATTTTACGTCCTTAACTCCTATGCATATGGTTTAGCCTAAGCTTGTATCACCACTATGTGTTTTATCTCATCGTTAAAATCGTTATAAAGATATAATTATTGTGGTCTCTAAAATTAAGCGTGTAAATTCATTAAATATCTCATCTTCGCATGTACGTTCTACATCAAAAATTCTATAAGATGGTGGTGAGAACTGCAATGCTTTATGGTACAGAATGTTGGCCATTAAAAACAAGCATAAAGCTAAGTTAAGTGTTGCAAAGATGAGGATGCTTAGGTGGATGAGTGACTTTACTTTTAGTGACAAATTGCGAAACGAGCATATACGTGAAAAGGTTTGGAGTAGCTCTGGTGGTAGATAAGATTAGAGAAAGTCGCCTTAGATAGTTTGGCCACATAAAACTTTAGCCTTCTCATGACCCGGTTAGAAGAGTAGATGTATTAGATTTGACCTATATTAAGAGAGGCAGAGGTAGACCAAAAAAGATTTGATTAGAAAATATTAGAAATGTTATTTTTTATTGGATGTAAATGTGAATCTAACTTTTAATAATACACAATAGAGAAAAATAATTCATGTAGCCAACCCTAAGGTGAAAGGCTTGATGTTGTTGTTGTTTTTACGCATGTGCAAATTGATATACACCATTAAATTAAAGCAGAGAAGTTACCAGAAAATTTTCTGAGAATACTTTACCTTGACAACATTGATATTTTTGTCTTAATTTTGATAGTAATAGCCATTATTTGTTCTTGACGATAATTTTGTATATGCCATCATTAGTCAGCACATGCTTTACTTTGTTTAATTATTTAAATTTGTTTATGCTTGATGAAGGTGAGCTAGAAGAAAGTATGGCCGAACTTGAGGAAAGTCGACGCAAGTTGATTATTTTACAGCTGCAGAAGAAAGGGGCATCTGCTATGACTGATTCACTTGTCAGCTCCATAAATGGTACCAGTACTCCGGGGAGACTTGGAGATAGGACTATTACTCTGAGGCAGTTGAAAGATTCTATTGAAGAAGCCAAGGTACCTAAATGCATGCCAAGAGGATTTTTAATTTTGTTTATATTCTTTGACCAGCATAACGTTGGAAAGTCCTCATATCTAAGTAAAAATCTTTGCTTTTTCTTGTGGCAGGTGTTGGCATCAAATCGTGAATTAGAGCTTCAGGAGGCACGGGAAGACAATTTATCCTTGTCAAAGCAATTGGAAGACCTTGAGGTTACTTGATTTGAGCTTTATTAGTTTTTGTTTATATAAGTTGCCTTTTTGGTTAATTTTTTGGTGGTGGTGCCTCAAATGATTTTGAAGTATTGACTAACTTACCCTTTTTCCTCCCACAATTAGAATCAATTGAAGGATGACAAATATGTGCTCCATTCAAAACCATACACTTTACTGAAAGACCAACTCCAGCATTTAAATGCTGAAATTGAGCGGTACAAGGGGTTGATAGAGCCTTTGCAGGTAGTCTTTTTGCTATTTAATTGCTGAAGGCCCGTTGTTTGCCTGTTTTATTGTTTGATTTTCTAAAATCATGTATGCAGGCTGATAGAAATCAATTACTTAAAAAAGATAGGGAGCTGTCTTCAAAAGCACATTCATTTGATGCTGTGAAGACCTCTATTTCAAGCTATGAGGCCAAGATAGAAGAGCTAGAGCTTCAAATTCAGAAGCTTATTGCTGAAAGAAACAAACTTGAAATGAAATTGGAAGAAACCCTGCAGGATTCAGGTGAATATTATGAAGTTTTGCATTGTGACACAGTTTTCGCGTCGCACTCTAAAAAATAATTATTTCAGAGAGAAATGATATCAAGGATGAGATTCACGTCATGGCATCTGCGTTGGCTAAAGAGATGCAGATGACTGAAGCACAGTTGAATCGGTCTAAAGATGCTGCATCTGAAGCCCTTTCATTACGGCAGGAAGCCAATTCCCTAACAGCTAAGCTAGAGGAAAAGGTCTGGATTTAAATGCGGTCATATTTTTATCTAGCATTTATGTGTAACGTGCTCTTTATGAATTATATATTGCAGTCTTTGACTTATAAAATCTTTTATTACTGTCAAAGTGTTGATGTATCTAAATCTGAGACATTTAAGATTGATGTATTCTTGGAGGTCAAAAGTTGATATTAGCATCAGCAAGATGGTAGATTGCAAAATTAAGTGATGGAGAATCAATTTGGTAGAATCAATCTTATTCTGTGTTTAACTTTGAGTTGAGAGATAGGGGATGGATGGATTGTTAAGTGGACACTGAGAGAGACGTGTTGAGAGAGATTCGGGAAAGACAGGAGACCTAAGAACAAGGGGAGAGAGAAAGAGATGGTGAGAGAAAGGTCAAAGTAGGCGGGGAGGAGGAGCATTTTGAAGGGTAAATAATCATTAGTGGTGGAGATATAATATAGCAAAGTAAATCTTGCTATCTTGTGGCTTGGCTTGAGAGAGGATAGGGAGACCCAACAATTGGGGAGGAGGGGTATTTTCAAGAGTAAAACGAAGAATTGTTTTGTTTTTCCTAAAAATAGATGACTAGTTGCAGATGGCGTAAAAAATTATGTACATGAAATGCAAATTTTCACAATATGCTTATATATTGGCATGGGATTCTAGACTCTTTAGTGTTGATATGTTTATTGAAGTGGTAATATTGTAGAAATAATTTAGTTCACCTTGATGTATGAAGTCTAGTATGAATAGGTGATCATTAAAAAAGCTGCATAAAAACACAAATAATGGTAATTTCATTTTTTTTTTTTAATTTATTAGCTTGTTTAAAGCATAACTGTACTATTTCTTGGTATAATCTCTTATGGCCTTGCTGACAGGCCGTTGATGGCGAACTGTAGTTATCAAAGAAAATATTGCTGACCATTAATCTCAATTTAAATTAATCTTTCCAGCAGCATTATGTTTTCACTCCCATATAAGATGATGCCTTTTGTTGTTAGATTGCTGAACGCAAAAGCTTGTCAGATAAATGTGCTGAGCAAACTGTTGAGATTAAGTTACTGAAAGAGCTGGTATGTGTATTTATTTTATGATTTCATGATTCCTTTTTCTCCATTCTCTGAGTAGCTCTCTTTGTTCTTTTGGTTTGATAAGCCTTTTGAGAAAACACACACACACACACACACAAATTAGAGTTTATGACATAATGCTGTGATAGTTTCATCTGAAAGGATGTAATTCTGCAGATTGAGAAATTGGAGAAGGAGACACAAGAGCTGCAGAACATCCTGGATATGTATGGACAAGAATCTTATGACAATAGGTATATTCAATAGTTTTCTTAGACTTTATTTCTGCTTATTTTATTGAAGGAACAATCTGATCAGGCAAGAAGCTTTGCAAAATTTTGCTATGAATTTCCCTATAGTCGCCTCTAAGGAGAGCTAGAAACATATGTTTCCTTATGATATAAGGAAGACAAGTTAATTTACAAATGGCCAATTATGGTCAGTTTGAAGCAACTTTTTCACTAATTTGTTTTGCAAACGGTTGGCACATTGTTATTTGGCTAATTCTTTCTAGAAATTTTTATAATAAGATGTAATCTTTAACAATCAGGTCTATTAGAATGTGATAGTTATAAAAAAGTTGCTGTACAACCTTTTCGAAAGGGAAAAATATATATAATACCAGCAACACCTTTAAAAAAATCTTCTTTTCTCATAATATTTTTCAAATACTTTTACAAATAGTTACAACCACCCCTAATAAACCCTTGTTTTCATCCATTTAAATTTTGCAAAAAGAAAATAATCAATCTCACTATAACCAAAGATGATAGTATGGTGTCTAAAATAGTTTTCTTTGTATGTATCTGTTTATTTTAGAAACGGTTGTGCTGTTTTTTTTATTTGAATTGTTTATTGCATAAAAGCTTTTAGGTGATCATTGATTTATTTAATGGTTGGATATCTCTCTTACAGAACTATTTCCAAGTGTGTTATGGTTTTATTTCTATTTATTTTTGGTTGGTGGGGAGGGCGGTTGGATCTCTCTCTTACAGAACTATTTCCAAATTACTTATGTTACACTTGTTTTAGGTGTGTGTTGGGTGGGGGGGGGGGGGTAAGTAATGCTAATGCTTCTAAGAGATTACAAGTCCTTCATGAGATGGAAAGGATGATAAGATGCACTTAGTGATAAATGCCGACTGTCCCAGAGAGGTAAACTTTAAGAATAATGCAGATGGAGTTTATTAAGTGTGAATTTTTGTTACTGGAGATGGAAAGACCAGAGAAAAAAAAAAAGATTATGATTTCCTTTTATTTACATGATAGCATGTTTGAAAAAAATAAGTATGTTTAAAGATGCTTGTGTTATTTTGGGGATGTAGGTTTTGTCAGATTGGTTCGCTATTGGAAAGTTAGTGATGAAAAACTCAGAATTAGGCTGCAACAAAGTGCCATTGGTTTGGTTTCAGCCTGATCTTAGAACTCAACTCGCTCTTTGTAGTTTTAGAAATATGGACCTTCATTTGAGCTGTGAAATCAAACATGATGATTTTTTTGTAAAAAAAAAATCTTAGAACTGAACCGGTTTTCTTTGGTTCTACGGATATTGAATTTGATCTGAGTTATGTAATCAAGCTGTTAATATTAAGTCATTGTGATATGATTCTTGAAGAGCCATAAAGGGAAGAACACCTTTTGAGTAGATGCAAACTCCTAGAGAGAACAAGAGGGAGAGGGAAAGAGAAATCAAATTTTATTTCCTGAACTTTATATTATAGAAATTGGGCATTTATAGATCTTAGGTTCACTAAACCTGACTCGGTTTTATGGCTATAGAATAGAACCGGTTCATGCAAGGCTGAAAACAAACTTATGTAATTATGAAATAGTAAATAAATGACCTTGTGATGCAGGACGTATATGAAAATTTGATTTAGGTAAGGATTTTTGCACGCTTAATGAGTAAGAGAAAATTAATTAAATCTTTATGGTGATTCAAACAATGAAATAAAACACAAAGAGCGGTAAACACAAGCTTAGGCCAAATTACTCGCGAAAAAGTAAAAACTACTTAATAATCATTTACTCTTGACGTTGCATACGAGATACGTTTCAACAAGAAATCCCTAATCTAACAATAAGAATAGTGCTATGAAAGATCTCTTACACACTTCCTACTAAACACTAAACTTTTAACGGAGCTTGGCAAGATTTTGCATGAATAAAATAAAACCACAAGCAAGGATCAACGAAGAAGATAAGAGAGAAGAAAAAGTTCATCCTTTGCTAAGATTCAACCTTCTCGCAAGCTTGGAGCCGTTTGTGGCATCTTTGACGGCTCAGACAGCAACAAATCCATGCTCGAACCTTTGGACAGCGAGTATCCAACCCTGGACAGCGATCCCTGATAGTTCCAGGCAGCCACGGTCGCTCCCAAAAGGGCTGGACAGCAGCGAATTGCTGCTGGAGTCTCTGAACAGCAAATATGTGGTCTTGGGCAGTAGCTCTCTAGGGCCTGGAAGGGTGGACAGCCACTATTAGCATCCAGAAATTTCTGGACAGCAAGTAGAGATGTGTAAACAGCAGCACATGAAGATCGGGACAGCTTTCTACCAAGAATCCAAGTGGAGAAGGTAAGGGAAGGTGGCCGGCTAAGGGGGAAGGCTTGGGAAAGATTGGGTTCAGGTTTTGGGTGAATTAGGCTTAAAGTTTGGAAGAAGATCTTGGAGGGAAAAGCTGAGATTAATTCCCAAATAGAAATTCCTTGATTAGGAAATAATTTAAGTGGGTTATGGGGTAAGGGAAGAGGGCAGGTAGGCTAGGGCTGGATTTAGAAATATTTCCAAAGTGGGGGCTGATTTTTGGGAAAGAAATATTGGGGTGGGGCTTTGGAAAATTCGGCTCAGAGAGGGTGGGGGGGGGGGTGGGGGGGATGGGGGTGTCTAGATGCAATGTATGTGGGTGGATTAATTAATTAAATAATCAATCTCAGATTTTGATTGATAACTAATTAGTGGGGTTTCCAAATTTAGGCATCTTTAATTAGGAAAGTGTGAGGATTTGAATTAATCAAATAATCAATCTCAAATTTTGGATTGATTAATAATTAATGGACTTTCCAAACTTTAACCACTTTAATTTTGAAAGATTTTACTTTCAAATTCTCTTGAATTTGAATTCAAATAATTTCCAAATCAAACTAATATATTTTAGGAAAGGGCAAGGGGGGTGGCCGACGGCTTGGATGAGTGGGGGAGGAGCCGGCGGCTTGGGGTGGTGGTGGTGGGGCCGTCGGTGGGAAGGAGGAAGTAGGGGGATAGTGAAGAGGGTGGTGGGGCCGGCAGTAAGAGGGGCAAGGTGTTGGGTTGAATGGCTTGGTGGTGGGAGAGGGAGGGCCGGTTTGGGTGTGGAGGGGAGATGGGTTGGTGGGGGAAGTTGGCCAACGACAAGGAGGGGTGGGGGGTGGCTAGGGAATCCGGCGGCTAGGAGGAAAGGAGATTGAAAGAAAAAGAACGATAAAACAAACCATGAACTCGGCCGTCTCCAGGGTTGGCGGGTGATCCATTTTATCTCCCTAGGGATATCTCCAAAGCTCTCTCCTAGAACTCTCACAATTCAAAGAACACATGTGCAGGAATTTTCTTATAATTCATTCATTAACCCTCAAAGAAGAAGAGGGAGGCTTTAAATAGCCCATACAATGAGAAAATAAAAAGTACTACAATGCCCCTAGGGTTTATACATACCTAAGCCCTCAAGTAAGGGAAAAAATGGAAAAGCATAATAAAACGTCATAAATAAAAACTAATACATCAATAATAAATACGAAAATCAAAAGTAGAGCGGTGAAATAGTGGTCGTAGATCGACGGCCACGGCTCTAATAAATCTTTCATGTCCTGATGTCCTCATCACCTTGTTGCTACTTTATTCTTTTCGGGTATGGTGGTCTGCCTTTTGCTATGCTGGGAGGAGGGTTACGGGTGCTGTTGGGGCCCTCCATTTGCTGTTGTGGATTGCTGCAGTTGAAGGAGATGTCTGCCGGGGGCTGGGACAGTTGCTGTGTTGTTTTGTATGGTTCGCCGCTTTGTTGATATACTTGGATGTGGTTATTGTTGTTTTGACCATGCTCTTCAATAATTTTGATCCAATCTTCCCATTTTTTCTGAATTGTAGTGGGATTTAGATGAACAACTTGCTGCGTTACGGATAGGAAATACTTGAAATCGAGTATTTCCTATTCACTTCTTGCAACAACTCTCCAAGCAAGCTGCTGACCACGAGCAGAGCAGGAAAACAGTGAAAAACAGCAGAAAAAACTGAAGAAAAACTGAGAGAAAATGTAGGAAAACAATTGCAAACACTTGTATTCCACTAGTAGATGCAAGCAACAAGCAAGATACAATTTTCCTTCAATTCGAGAGGAAGGAAAAACTCTCCAAATCTCTAATCATAACCAAGAGCCCAAGAACACAAACCCTAGATCTCAAATCAAATTCAAATTCAAGATAACTCTAAATCCCTCCAAAACTCCTAATTAAAGACAAAGGAATAATTCAAAATACCTAAACATCCCTTAGTTCAAATAATTTCCCTCCTAATCTTGCATTGAGCCCATGGTGGACTCCACAAGACTTCCGCCCCCAACATGGGGTTCCGCCTGGGTCTTCCTTCGTCTGGAATAGACCCGGACCGGTCCCTCCTAGACCGGTCCAGCCAGCCCTTCCTGGGTCGGCGTAACATTACCGTCCTCCCAAAGAATCACCTTGTCCTCAAGGTTAAAATCAGGGAACTGCTGCTTCATCCTCCCGTATGGCTCCCACGTAGCCTCGTAGTCAGGAAGGTTCTTCCACTGGATCAACACCTCCTTAGTTTTATCTTCTTTTTAGCGAACACCTTTTAGCTTCATAGGTTCTAGAATCACCTCTAACTCCTTAGTCAGGGTTGCTGGTAGCTCAGAATTGGCGGTGTACTCCCCAATGGATTTTCTCAATTGTGACACGTGGAAAACTGGATGTATAGTTGCTGGTGGAGTTAGTTTCAATCTGTATGCTACTGTCCCAATCCTCTCCAGCACTTCATATGGCCCAAAGTACCTTGGAGCCAACTTTTCATTCCTCCTGTTGGCAACTGTCTTCTGTCTATATGGTCAGAGCTTCAGAAACACCCTCTCCCCTGCTGCAAACTGTATGTCCTTCGGATGCCCATCCGGTTGCTTCTTCATAATTTGCTATGCTCTCATCATATGCCTCTTTAGCTCTTCAAGTACTCGGTCTCTCTCCTCTAAGTACTCTTCTACTGACGAAACAGGGGTGCTGCTACTCCCAAAATGCACCAAGTGTGGGGGATCCCTTACGTACAATACCTTGAAAGGGGTCATCAGTGAAGCAGAATGAAACGATGTGTTGTACTAATATTCTGTCTAGGATAGCCACTTAGCCCATAGCCTGGGAGTTTCTGACACAAAACACCTCAGGTACGTCTTCAAGCTCCTGTTGACTACTTCTGTCTGGCCATCCGTCTGCGGGTGGTAAGCTGTGCTCCTTTTTAGAACTGTCCCTTGTAATCTGAACAACTCTTTCTAGAAATGGCTGAGAAACACCTTATCCCTATCTGATACGATCGCCTCTGGTACTCCGTGCAGTCTGATAATTTCCCTGATTAATGCTGCAGCTACTGTCACTGCGGTGTAGGGGTATCTAAGTGGAATGAAGTGTGTATATTTGCTCAGCCGGTCCACCACTACCAGTATCACCGTGAATCCTTCTGAGCGGGGCAGCCCATCTATAAAATCCATAAATATCTCCTCCCACACTCTCCCCGGTAGAACCAATGGTTGTAGTAGTCCTCCTGGAGACATGGCCATATACTTATTCCTTTGACAGATCTCGCAACTTGCTACCATCTTCTCAATATCCTTGTGCATCCCTTTCCAGTACAGCTCCCCAGCTAGCCTGTTGTATGTCTTCTGTACGCCTGAATGCCCCCCCACTGCACTCCCATGAAACTCCTGGAGTAGGTTTGGGATGTGGATCGACGTCCGGGGCATCATAAATCTCCCCTGATACAGCAGTTTGTCTCCCTCCAGTGAGTACCCCGGGTGGCTACCTGGTTCCTTCAGTAACGCAGTCCTGATCTTTCCCAACTCTCATCTCTAGCACTTTCTTCTCTGATGGCCTCCCAATCAAGCATCAGAGGAACGAATAGGGCAACTGTCTGTAGTTCCTCCATACATCTGGACAAGGCATCTGCCGCCTTGTTCTCCACTCCTGGCCTGTACAGAATCTCAAAATCGTACCCCAGTAACTTAGACAACCACCTCTGATGCTCTTCCTTCACCATCCGCTGTTTTAGAAGAAACTTTAGGCTATGTTGATCTGTCCTGACAATGAAGTGTCTTCCAAGTAGGTAGGGCCGCCATTTCTGGATGGCCAACATGATGGCCATCAATTCCCTCTCATATACTGATTTCATCCTTGCTCGAGCAGTCAATACCTGGCTGAAATAAGCGATGGGCCTCCGATTTTGCATAAGTACTGCAGCCAATCCGTATCCGGATGCGTCTGTCTCCACAGTGAATGTCTGAGTAAAATCTGGCAACGCTAGGACCGGCACTGTAGTCATTGCCTTCTTCAGGCTCTCAAATGCTGATGTGGCTGCTTCTCCCCACGAGAACCCATCCTTCTTAAACTGCTCCGTAAGTGGCCATGCTATGGGGTTATACCCCTTTACAAATCTTCTGTAATACCCTGTCAATCCCAGAAATCCCCTCAGCGCCTTCAGACTTTTCGGTAGTGGCCAATGTAGCATCGCCTCAATTTTGGATTGATCCGCTGCCACCCCTTGCTTTGATACCACATGACCCAAGTACTCTACACTGGCTTGTGCAAAGCAGCATTTCTTTAAATTTGCCCTCAACTAATGCTCCCTCAATACCTCTAACACTTTTTTCAAATGTTCCCAATGTTCGACCTCTGACATGCTGTATATCAGGATGTCGTCAAAAAATACTAACACAAACCGTCTGAGATATGGTTTGAAAACCTTATTCATCAGGGCCTGGAAAGTAGCGGGGGCATTGGTGAGACCAAAAGGCATCACCAAGAACTCATAGTGGCCTTCATGAGTTCTAAAAGTCATCTTGGGAACATCTTCCTTCCTCATTCGAATCTGGTGGTAGCCCGATTTCAAATCTATCTTGCTGAATATCACAGTCCCGCTTAATTCTTCCAACAGCTCGTTTATAACGGGTATAGGAAACTTGTCAGGTACAGTCTCCTTGTTGAGTGCTCTGTAATCCACACAAAATAGCCAGTTGCCATCCTTTTTCACCAACAGAACGGGACTAGAGAAAGGACTGTTGCTGGGTCTGATGATCCCTGCTTCCAGCATCTCTCTAATCAACCGTTCAATTTCATCTTTCTGGAACTGAGGGTAGCGGTAAGGACGTACACTGATGGGTGAAAACCCGTCCCTCAACACAATTGCATGCTCTCGCCCCCTCTGTGGTGGTAATCCCTGAGGCCGCTGAAACACCTCCTGGAACTGCTGAATCAACAGTTGAACAGAGAGGGGTATGTCTCCTCCCTCCTCTCTTGCTCCCTCCAAACTGTGCAATTCCACCAAATAGCCTCCTCCCTCCTGCTGAATGGTCCGGATTAGGGATTTGAGAGAAACCCCAGCCTTGGTCAACTTAGCGTCACCCTGAATCATCCTCCTTCTCCCCCCCTATCACCAATTCCATCCTCAATGTCCCCTAATTGATCTTAGTCTCCCCCAATGTATGCAATTACTTCATCCCTAGGATGACATCAGTACTCCCCAATTCCAAGGGAAGGAAGTCCTCGTTCACCTGGATCCCCTGAATCTTCAGCACCACTCCTCTACAAACTCCTCTACCCATTTCCATCTTTCCCGTGCCCATCATCACTCCATAGCCTCCTGTATCCACTAGCTCCATCCCAAGCGACTCCACGATCTGGGTGGAAATGAAATTATGAGTTGCCCCACTATCGATCAACACCACCACCTCACGGTCAGCTATCTCTCCTCTCACTTTCATAGTATGACTCGGAGTGAATCCCACTACAGAGTTCAGAGAGACTTCTGCCACATCCAAGTGCAACTTCTCTTCCTCTTCCACTTCAGAATTGCTCCCACCTTCATCCTCGTCTTCCTCGTTATCACAAACAAGGAGAACCTGAAGAGTTCGGTCCCTGCACTTATGCCCTGGCATATACTTCTCATCCATCGGAAGCATAATCCCTTTGCTCTCTTTTCCCGCACCTCCTTCTCACTCAGTCGTTGCTCTGATACCAATTTGATAGGAAATACTTGAAATCGAGTATTTCCTATTCACTTCTTGCAACAGCTCTCCAAGCAAGCTGCTGTCCAGAGCAGGAAAACAGTGAAAAACAGTGGAAAACTGAAGAAAAACTGAGAGAAAACGTAGGAAAACAATTGCAAACACTTGTATTCCACTAGTAGATGCAAGCAACAAGCAAGATATAATTTTCCTTCAATTCGAGAGGAAGGAAAAACTCTTCAAATCTCTAGCCGTAGCCAAGAGCCCAAGAACACAAACCCTAGATCTCAAATCAAATTCAAATTCAAGATAACTCTAAATCCCTCCAAAACTCCTAATTAAAGACAAAGGAATAATTCAAAATACCTAAATAGCCCTTAGTTCAAATAATTTCCCTCCTAATCTTGCATTGAGCCCATGGTGGGCTCCACAAGACTTCCGCCCCCAACAGGGGGTTCTGCCTGGGTCTTCCTCCGTCTGGAATAGACCCGGACCGGTCCCTCCTGGACCGGTCGAGCCGGCCCTTTCTGGGCCGGCGTAACAGTTACACTCTTTTCCCCATGAACGATAAAACAAACCGTGAACCCGGCCGTCTCCAGGGTTGGCGGGTGATCCGTTTTCCCTCCATAGGGATATCTCCAAAGCTCTCTCTTAGAACTCTCACAATTCAAAGTACACATGCGCATGAATTTTCTTATAATTCATTCATTAACCCTCAAAGAAGAAGAGGGAGGCTTTAAATAGCCCATACAACGAGAAAATAAAAAGTAATACAATGCCCCTAGGGCTTATACTTACCTAAGCCCTTAAGTAAGGGCAAAAATGGAAAAGCATAATAAAACTTCATAAATAAAAACTAATACATCAATAATAAATACTAAAATCAAAAGTAGAGCGGTGAAATCGTGGTCGTAGATCGACGGCCACGCCTCTAATAAATCTTCCATGTCCTGATGTCCTCATCACCTTGTTGCTACTTTATTCTTTCGGGTATGGTGGCCTGCCTTTAGCTATGCTGGGAGGAGGGTTACAGGTGCTGTTGGGGCCCTCCATTTGCTGTTGTGGATTGCTGCAGTTGAAGGAGATGTCTGCCAGGGGCTGGGACAGTTGATGTGTTGTTTTGTATGGTTCGCCACTTTGTTGATATACTTGGATGTGGTTATTGTTGTTTTGACCATGCTCTTCAATAATTTTGATCTAATCTTCCCATTTTTTCTGAATTGTAGTGGGATTTAGATGAACAACTTGCTGCGTTACACTCTTTTCCCCATGAAAAACAACTTTGTCCTCAAGGGTGAGAGTTGGAAAAAAGTTGCAAAGAGCAGTAAAATTTTCCCAAGCAGCATCTTTTGGAGCAGATAATGTCCATTGTAAGAGAACTTATTTGTGAGGATGTCCACAGATTTGAATTACATGTGAAGCAAGAATTGTTGTTGGTAAACAGAGGGCTGTTGTCGTAGCTGAAATTTGGAAGAGGGATGGGTTGAGCGATGGATCAGCTTTGAAAGGATTTAAAATAGAGATTTGGAAAATTGGGTGTATTTTGCTTTCTAGTGGGAATGAGATGGTATGCAACGAGACTGACAATAGAATGAACTTGAAAGGGTCCAACATATATTTTGGCTAATTTAAAATGAGTATGTTGGATTACGGATTACTGGCGAAAAGGTTGTAATCTAACCATAAACCAATCACCGACGGCTAATTGTGTATCTTGGCGATGACGATCATTCATGATTTTCATGAGTTGTTGAACTTGTTGTATGTTTTGGTGAAGTATTTGTAGAAGTGCATCATGATTGGTTAAAAGTGTATGAACCGCACCAATGTCGTATGTGGCACATATATAAGAAGGAATAGATAATGGTAATCTACCAAATAGTGCTTGATATGATGTCGTTTGTGTACCTGTATGAAATGATGTATTATAGCATAATTCTGCCCAACAGAGGAAGGTGGACCACAACCATGGAGTGGTGGAGATAAAGGTTCGAAGGTACTGTTCTAAGCATCTATTAAGTACTTGAGTCTGGTCATCCGTTTGTGGGTGATAGGCAATGCTATAATGCAAAGTAGTACCACTTAGAGCAAAGTGTTTATGCCAAAAAGTGCTTAAAATGGTGTTTTGATAAAAAAAAAATTGTTTTAGGGAAACTGTGTAGAAGGATGACCATATTGACAAAAATATCAACAACTCGAGTTGTGGAATAAGAGTTAGGTAAATGACCAAAATGGGCAAACTTGGACAATTGATCGATCATGACTAAAATAACTATATAGCCTTTTGAAGTGGGTTGTCCTGTGATAAAATGCATGGAAAAATCATCCCACCCTTTGGATGGTTCTGGAAGAGGAGAGAGAAGACAAGCAGGGTCCATGGTAGCTGACTTGATTCTTGACATGTGAGGCATTTGCTAACGAAGTCAAGCAACTTCTTTATGGAGGCATGGCTTGTAAAACTTACCGCAATTCTTTTGATGGTTTTTGGAGTACCAGCGTATACTGTAAGAGGTGTAGAGTTAAATTTTGTAAGTAATTTTTATGCGCTGAGTTTTTAATAATATAAATGCGGCCTTTAAAGTATAGAAGGTTATCCTTGATTTGATAGTTGATTGCGGGTAAATCAATGTTGGTCAATTGTGATGTAATTTGAAGTATATCTAAGGCAGTTAGTGTTTCTTGTTTTAATTCCTTAAGAAAAGAGAAAGAAAAAAATTTGTAATTAAAGCGAAGGGGGGAAGCAAAAGAAGGGATAGTAGACTCCCTGTCTTCTGGCAAACAAGATAATGAGTGAACCATCGTATTTGCGTTA
Source organism: Dendrobium officinale (assembly GCA_019514585.1). Taxonomy (NCBI): domain Eukaryota; kingdom Viridiplantae; phylum Streptophyta; class Magnoliopsida; order Asparagales; family Orchidaceae; genus Dendrobium; species Dendrobium officinale. The sequence goes on along the minus strand of CM033688.1, from coordinate 62,856,519 downwards.
CCTGGGTTATATTCAATGTGAAAATTGAAGTTTAAAAACTTACAAAGATAATATTGTTAATCAGTGGTTTGAAACACCTTGGATTGTAGTTCACGGAGGCTCTTGTGGTCGGTATGAATGAAAAATTCAGTACCTAAGAGATATCATCATCATATACAAACTGCTTCGTTAATGGCATATAATTCCCATAAATATGCAGAAGATTGAGATAAACGCAAACCCAAAATTTTACTAAATAAGCAATCATGGGCGGAACCACCTAGCCCCTAGGGGGGCAATTACCCCACCCCCCCTAAAAAAATTTAAAAATTGTTTATTACATGGATATTTAGGTAATTTGTTCCCATCCATCCTTTTTTCTCTTTATTATAGGAGTTTTTAGGCAATTGCCCCCCCTCCCCCCTAAAAAAATTAAAATACTATTATCTTTAGATGGTTGCCCCCTAACAAAATTAAACACATTGTGTAGATGTGTTATTTATAAATTTGTCTCCCCTAAGAATCAAGGCCGGTTCCGCCCCTGTAAGCAATAGGTTGATTATTTTGTAATAGACTAGCACCAATGCTAATATTAGAAGCTTCAGTATCAATAACAAAGGGTATGGTAAAGTTAGGTAAAATTAAAATGGGTGCAAATGTCATGATGAGTTTTAAATTATGAAATGCAGTTGAGGTGTGCGAGTCCCATTAAAAGCGTCTTTTTGAAGGAGGTTTATTAACGAAGCTGCAATAGATGTGTAATTAGAAATAAAATGACAATAATTTGTTAAATCTAAAAATGATCTTAAATGTTGTAATGAAGGAGGCAAGTTAATCATGGCTTCAATTGTTTTGGGTATGTTTGAACGCTACAAGATGAAACAATGTGACGAAGATCTCAATTGTTGATTGATAGAATTGGCATTTATTTAATCTTTTTTTAAAAAAGATGATTATCCTGAAGGAATTGAAATATGAAGATGATCATAGTAAAGATCCAATGTGGAACTTTTTATTAAAATATCATCAAAAATATGATAACAAACTTGTGAAGATATCCATGGAAGACGTGATTCATTAAAGCTAGAATGGTACAAGGTGTATTTGTGAGGCCAAATGACATTACTAAGAATTCAAATTGACCATCATGTGTGTGGAAAGTAGGTTTAAGAATGTCTTTGGGATGCATACGAACCGCTGGGTCCTTGGCGCCAATGAATTTGAGGTACTTCTGTAAGAGTCTCTCGCAACCCCGCTCTTACCGCTTCTCTCCATCTGCCTTCGATCCTTTGCTATATGTGCTAGCTCCATCATCTCCTTCAACCCCCTTGGCCTCATCAATTGAAGGTTTGCTCATATTTCGGTCTTGAGGCCCTTCATAAATTTTTTCTCCAATACTACCTTCGAAATTCCCCTCAATCTTCCTGACAACAACTCAAACCTCTCCCTGTACTCCATGATAGTCCCCTCCTGTGTAGGGGTGTCAATTCGGGTCAACCAGTCGGGTTTAGGTCGAACCCGACTTGACCTGGTCGTAAACGGGTTGACACTAACCCGACTCGGTTTTTCAAACATGTTAGGTTTGTCAACCTGGACCCGACTCTACCCGCGAGCTAGAAATCACGCGCGAGTTTGCCAATTTGGGCTCAACGGAGCGGGTCTCGACCGGCGATTGGCGAGGGCACAAGGCTAGGTTGGCCACTGTCTAGGCGACGACGTGAAGGCCAGTGTAGGCTCTGGTGGCTCAGGCGGTGCCGGTGAGGTCCTTGCATGCGGGATTGTGCCAATTGACGTCGAGTGACTTGACTTGTCGAGCAGTTAAACCATCGATTAAAAAAGCGGTCGAGGCGTCCGAACAGAGATGCGACTCAGTTCGAGGCCCTAACCCGGCACCTTGAGGCTTAAGCCTCAATGTATCTGACGAGGCGTGCGATTTTTTTCAGCGAGGCATACGCGTTGAGGAGTAATGCCTCGAGGCAGCGTGAGGCGACGCCTCATTAGGATTCCACGGAGCTCACAGTGAAGAACAAATTCCTTATCTTTCGAGCGCGCTGCTTCCGCTTCGTCCCTTTTGAGAGCTGCTTCGTGTTCGACCACAAGTGAGTTCTTCGATCCGGCAGGAGTGCTCAGGAACGACCTTTCTTCCTGTTCGACCGCTGGTTTGAGTTCGTCACGCTTCGTGTGAAGTCGGAGCTCGACTCGAAGGTAACACTACCTGTTCGACCACTGTTTAAACTTTACCTGCTTCCTCTTTCGTATACTTTGGCTTCGACAACTGCTGGTAATGGGCTTTCTTCCTTTGCTCATGGAGTTTAAAACAACAAGAATTATTTTTATGCTTCTCTTTTAATGGCTAAAATTCAGCGTCTTAAAATCATTGCATGTCTCACCACTAGGTACATGCTCGGTACCACTAGGTACATGCTCGGAAACCCCCGCAGGGGCGCTGCCCCTTGACCCCGCTACCTAACCGGGCAGGTCGAACCTTGCCAGGGGGCAGCGCCCCCTTGGACCCCCAGTAGACCGGTATATTGTTGTATTCATGTTGTTTTATTATTGGTAGTACAAATAATTGTTAAAATAAATCTTCAAATTCATAGTTGACATAATATTTTGTTATTTTTTATCATTATTTATAATTTTAAATTAATTTATTTTAATCGTTCTCGCATCCCTTAGAAAAAAAATTCTCGATTCTCGATTTCGTCTTTTAAAACCTTGAGTTAAACCAGTCGTGCCTCGTGCGGGGCTTGCGACTGCGGGTGGATGTTCGTAGGCATGCAGCAGTCATATAGAGACGGTTGGCCTAACGCGGTCCAATCCCTCGATGATGTGGATGGCTTGTCAGGCGATGGGGATGGCTGGTCAGGCGATTACACGATGTCTGGTCAAATCCCTCGATTCCCTCCCACGCGGGAAAAATTAAAAAGGACAGAGGCATATGCGGGTCATCTCGGGTCAATTTCGGGTTACCGAATTGACCCGGACCCGACCTATTTTTTAAATGGGTCGAAAATTGAAACCCGAACCCGACCCGTTTGTTAAACGGGTTGATCCTAACCCAGATTTTTTGGGTCGAGTCGGGTTGTCGTGTTGTGTCAATAATTGACACCCTTACTCTTATGTCAAGGCAAGGAATTGCTCGTGTAGGTCTCATTCCCGAATGGCTCATAAATATTTCAACAAGCAATCCTTGAACTCCTACTATGAATGGATCAGGTATTTAGCCTCTCTCCACTGGATCCAAGCGAGTGCTTTCCCCTCCAGACATAACCCCGCGGTTGTAAGCTTCTTCTCCTCTCTTAAACCATTCACCACAAAATACCTCTCTACCCGGTATACCCACCTATGGGCATCCTCTCCTTCGAACACCGGCATTTTCAACTTCCTCACATTCGCTTCTCCACCCCAACTTTCTTTCTCGTTGATAGTCCTCACGGTGTATCGAGAGTGGTCATCCCACCTTTCTTCCATCTGCCTCCCATGGCTCGGCTTATCCACCTCCCTCTCCGGTTGTCCACTCTCCTTGCCCAGACGGCTTCTCATAGTGGTCGGTCGCCCTACTACTTCCTCCATAAATCCCACCATAGAACTCTCTTCTTGTTGTCCCTTCATATGAAAACCTTTATCCGCCCCTTCTTGGAGCCATGACGGTGGTTCTTAATGGAAGAAACTCGCCTCATCGAACCCTTCTCGTCCGATCCCCTTTCCCTTCGATTAGGCCAAGGGAACCCTGTTCAAATTGTATTGAGGGTTAGCAATCGAAAATGTCAGTGGGGCTTTGGATTGCATCTCGATGAGCTTCTTTATCATCTCTTCTATCCCTAGCAATCGTCTCTCCATCCGATTTTCTTGAGTTGAAAACCTTTCCTCCATCTCGGATTTGATTTTCTCCACTTCCCCTTCCAACGCATCAACCTTCTTTGTTGCCATTCATAGATCTAAGTTCCAAACAGCAAAAATCAGTGACTACGGTCTTTAAACAGCAAAAAATCGGCCACGGGGAGGAAATACGCAATAGAAATCGGCAAAGAGAATTGCGATTTTGGTCCATGACACAACTCTGATACCAATTTGATGCTCATTGGCATCATAAACAGCAAGAAATTCCAAGAGATTTAACACAAAAACATATTTTATTTTAAGAAATCAAATACGAACAAAGCAAGATACAATGGTCCTCTTTTGAGAGGAGAACCTTCTCTCCCAAACCCTAGACGCCGTTAGGATCCCTCACAAAAAGAAAACCACAACACTCTCAAATTAAATTCTCCATACAAATATAATATAAATCCTACTAATCATAGCAAATAATAAAACAACAAATTCCAAAACAACCCTCCTCTAATTCTTTCATAAATCATCCTCTAAATCAGCCATCTTCAATTAGGAAATATATTCTAATTAATCTCCTTCAGATCAGCCCCTTTAATTAGGAAATATCTCCTAATTAATTTTCTCCAATTCATTCCCAAATCAGTTCCCAAATCTATCATTTTTAATTATGATATATCTCCTAATTAATCCCCTTCATATCAGCCTAAAAAACAGCCCTTTTTAATTAGGAAATATCTTCTAATCAATCCCTTCCTTAATTCCTCTTCTCACATATGTAATGATAGGTATGATAGGTTGAATGAGCCCCACAAGGGAGGCTGAATCCATTGCTCTTCCCACCCCTAGCATGTTGTCCTCTTCCGTGTCAGAATGCTTCCATTATCCCATTACTAATTTCTATTGCGTAAATGATCAGATGGAAGCCACATGAAACATACAAAGTCTATATGTTGATTAATTTTTGCTGCATAGGTGAAATCATGAACTTATAAAAGTAGTCATACTTACTCACAAGGCTCCCTTGTAGATTAATTATTATTTTTGTAGACATGTTATTGTCATGATTTGAACTGTTGAGCCCAAATGACAAGGTATGAAACATACCATTGTTCTTAGGCTCACCCAAATTGTAGGATCGTCAAGAATGAGATTTGAACTGATGCCATTTAAAATCAATACTTGAAACTGGGTCCTTAGACCATTGCCATTGTAGAGGATATTTTTCCTTGTTGCATATGATATGAAAAACCACAAGAATGCTTCAATTTTTTCATGACATTGTAAAGCGACATACACTGAGATGGGTGTATAATGTAGTTCATGTAAAAATGTTTAATGAACTTGGGTGCATTGCTTAACACCATGAATTTTTTAGTACAAATTATTAGGACGAAGTTCTTTAAGCATGATCTTCTGTTAGATTTTGTGTTGACATTAAGGGACATTCTTGTTGCATTGGCATTTTAGTGATCTCTAGTATTTCTTTGCCCATGGTAATGAAAATTAGCACGTGCTTTTCCAAAATGTAATTGTTGATCTTGCAAGCAGATAATTTTGCCGATCCCAATCTCCATGTTTTTAATTCCTAGATACTCCTGAAAATTGATATTAATGATTGACTAATGTTTTGTTTGAATCTTTCACATATATGCTATGTTTAAGAAGTGGCACAGTTTGCATAATATCATCTGAAAAAACCTTTCAGGCGAATTGTAACTTCATTCGATCCAAATCAGCTAAACCTTAACCAATATAGATTCCCAATGACTATACTATACCGAATCAAACTAAACTTGCAAATAAGCCCTTAGAATCCGACAAATGTTAGAATGACCATCTATGGCCCCAAAAACCAAGGCTTAAAAGGAAATAGAAGTCATGAGAATTTGTTCAAAAGAAGCAAGTTTACTAGGCTTTCCTTTACTGTCGCAAATTTTTCTTCTCCAGGAATTCTAGGGCCTTAGTTTTCTTAATCAATACTGATCCATATTTATTAAAGTAGACCCAAAAAAAACTAAACATACAAATAAGCCTCTAATTCCCAGTAAAAGAAACAAATGACCATATATGAACCCAAAGACAATCTAAAAAAAAAAGAAAAACCAAGGGCATTAAAATTTCATCAAAAGCAGCTAAACAATCATTATTTTTTTAAACCATAAGTCTGGGAACATATCATTAAAAGAGTCAAAGATGTACAGTTTAAGTGACTGTGGTGGTTATGTACTTGTGGAGAGTCTCTAGACAGTGGCGGATACAGTGTGGGGGCCTTGGGGGCACGGGCCCCCACTAACTTTGGAATGAACATCTAATTAATATTAGATATGATTTTTAAATATAGTATAAATCAATTATCCTTTTACCTTTTTCATCCCAACAGCAATCCTTCATGGCTTCATGTATATTCCAGTTCAAGCTCAAGTTCGGTTCGAGCTTCTTGGACAAGATTTGGGCTCAATTAATTACAAGCTCATCGAGCCTCTCATCGAATCCGAGCTGAGCAAACGCAATTCACAAAACACGTTTGTTCGTACTAAACAACTTAATTGGGATAAGTTAACTTAATTAGAAGTAACGAGCTGTGCTTTATGCTTTAAATGATTAACATATGCATTTGTTTATATAAAAGAAAATTCATATCCTCCATGAGGTGTGGGACTAAACCGCACAGTTTTTTTTTTCTTTTTTGTTTTCCTGTGGCCACGGAGAGAGAGAGAGAGAGAGAGAGAGAGAGAGAGAGAGAGAGAGAGAGAGAGAGAGAGAGAGAGAGAGAGAGAGAGAGAGAGAGAGAGAGAGAGAGAGAGAGAGAGAGAGAGAGAAGCGGGCATGAGGGAGTTAAAAAAATTAAAAAACTGTTATTAAACATATTATCTAAATGTATATTTAAATAATATTATTTAGGATATTTCTTAATGTTATTAAACACATTATTTAAAAAACTGTTATTAAAAAATTTATATATTTAAATAACATTATTCTCAAGTATGATTGAATATTATTCACATGCATGATTGAACATTATTAACTGATTGAATATATATAATTTAAATAACATTATTGAATATATTTAATATCTATTTTTAATTAAATAAGGCATGATCGAGCTTCTTAACGAACATATTCACAAGATCTAAACGATGTTGTTCATGAGCGCCAAGTTGTTCAAAATTGTTTATTTAGCTGTCGAGTATTAAGGCATAATTGAGTTTCTTAATATTGAGGATTTTTTAATTACTTTAATGATTTGTGCCCCCACGTAAAAAAAATTCTGGCTCCACCCCTGTCTCTAGATCCAGTTTTTGCTTGCATAGACGCAACAATGAGTTATCTCTCATTCCATTGGATGTGTACCAACCAGTAGACACTATTCTTAATACCTTGAATTGTTGATGAACTTTTTTATGTAGAATTCTTCCTAGGCACTGAGAATATACCATATTCTTATGAAGACAAATGTTGTTTCGTGATGGCTGTTTAGTTTTGAAAACATTCGGTAACTTTATAATACTCACTTGTACATCTAGTTTTCAGCACATGTACTTTTGTCTTCTGCTTTCAGAACTATAATGGAGATAAAGGAGTCAGAACAGAGAGCCCGGATGCAAGCTGAAATATTAAAAAATGCTTTAGACGAACATAATCTTGAATTGAGAGTTAAAGCTGCCAATGAGGCTGAGGCAGCTTGCCAGCAAAGGCTATCTGCTGCTGAAGCAGAAATAGCTGAACTACAGGAAAAGTTGGATGCTTCAGAAAGGTTAGATTATTATTTATGTATTATTCTCGTAGCTTACCCAAAACAATATCAGGCTTTCATTTAATGCATGCACCTTTTTTGTATAATTTTCCTTGGATCTATATTTTAGAGAAATCAGCTTATAAATTGCTCCCTGATGATATTATCATGTTATCTCAAGTCTTAGAGTTCGATATTCTGGGGATATGTTTTGTAAGGTTTCCTGGGCTAAACAACTGGAAGGCTATTTCAAAGAAAAATTTAGGCTTATAATCTCAATGGCCTTCAAATTGCTCTTTACATTGAGTTATGGCTGACTATCTATTTTACTTGTAACATGTTTTTGGTATTCTATATATATATATATATATATATATATATATATATATATATATATATATATATATATATATATATATATATATTTGAGTCTAATTTGCTTACAATACTTCTTATTGTACTTTAGTTTAATTTCATGCACAGGGATCTTTTGGAGCTTACAGAGGCTATAAGAATTAAAGATGCAGAAGCCGAGGCTTATATTTCTGAAATCGAGGTCAGTTGTTTGCCATTAATCAGTGTCAATTTGTTAACTCGGTTGTAACAATAACTTTTAGTTCACAGACTATTGGTCAAGCATATGAAGATATGCAGACTCAACATCAGCATTTAATTCAAATGGTTGCAGATAGAGATCAGTATAACATTAAGGTCTGTGGCTGATTTCCTATTTTCTTATGTTCTTGTTTTCTGCACGAAACTTATGACAAAAGAACCAAACTTGATACTAATATGGAGAGGTGCAAACTTCTAACACATTGAATATGTTAAAGGTTTTGTTGACCATAGTGTATAAGAAGTAATTATCTATATTGAATAGTTCAGCTTTCTAATGGCTTAGTTTGCAGGAAAAATTTCTTCTTGCAAATGGCTCTTGGTTGTACCCAAAATAAATATGCACTTAAGCCTAATTTAGTTTGGCCGAATAGGTCATAAGTGGGGCCCGCATTGCAAATTGCCATTCTTACCCATTCAGCAAGTGAATTCAGCAAAAAAAAACTTCTCATAATAAAGTATTTCTAAATAGTTGATAGAAATTTAGCGGAAGCATTAGCCATGTTATTAGGTTTAGTGGTGGACACATTAGGCAACTTTTTAGGTGATATGAGGGATGGCAATATGATTGTGTCATTTATTGAAAAGCAAAGAACTGCAAAGCAATACATGCTGGTTTCAGTCGAAACTCAAAAAGTTAACAAACTATTAGGTTGTTGTTTGATATCATACTGGATTGATAAAATAGTTTATAGGCATAATTTAAAAATCATCATTGAAGGTTGCCTTGGACTTGTAGTCAACTAGTGTAATCTCGAGGTTCAAATTCGAGTCAAATAAACCTCATTGATAACGATATGGGATCATCAGACCGAGTGTGACTCCTTTTTCTAGCCCAGTTTTGCTGGTCAAGAAGAAGGATGGGAGCTAGAGATTTTGTGTTGATTATTGGGCTATGAATAAGGAGATTGTGCCAAACAAGTTTTTCATACCGGTGATCGATGAGCTACTGGATGAGTTGTGTGGGACAGTGGTGTTCACCAAGATGGATCTGAAGTCGGGATACCATCAAATCAGTATCAGGGAGGAGGATGTCCCGAATATTACTTTTAGTACACATGAGGGGTATTACGAGTTCTTAGTAATGCCATTTGGGCTCATAAATGCCCCTGCCACTTTCCAGTCACTCATAAACATAGTGTTTATATCATATCTCTGGAAGTTCGTGCTGGTTTTCTTTGATGGAATACTAGTATACAACAAGTCGATTAGGGAGCACTTGGAGCATGTGAGGATGGTCTTGGAAGCATTACAGGAGCATTAGCTTTGGTCCAATTTGAAGAAGTGTTGTTTTTCACAGGCCAGTGTGGAGTATTAATGCACGTGGCCTCTCAGGAGGTGGTGGCCGCATATCATGTCAGGATTGAGGCAATGCAAAAATGACCTCTACCTAAGAATTGGAGAGTGCTGAGGGGTTCCCTAGGTTTGACAGGGTACTACATGAGATTTATAAGAGGATACAACACCATAGCTTAGTCGTTGACAGAGCAACTAAAGGACTGTTTCCTATGGGGAGAGCAACTACACAAATTTTAGAGAGATTGAAGAAAGCCATGACCACAATATTGATTTTGGCCCTACCGGACGTCAGTCAGATCTTTGTGGTTGAGACAGATGCATTAGTATATAGGTCGGGGGCTATGCTCATGCAGAATCAATGACCTATAGCCTACTTCAGCCAAGTGTTGAGAGCCAGAGCTAGGTTGAAGATAATCTATGAGAGGGAATTGATGTTCATTGTGTTAGCCATTCAGAAATGGCGACCATACTTGTTAATCGGCATTTTATTGTCAGGACATACCAGAGGAGCTTAAAGTTCCTTTTGAAGCAGAGGATGGTGACTGAGCATCAAATATGGTTTTCAAAACTATTAAAGAACAAAGCGATATATGCCTTATCTAGATGCATGGAGAAGCTCCAGGAGTTGACTATGTTGATACCCCTGATGTTGGATTGGGAGGCTATCAAAGAGGAGAATATGTAGGATGAGAAGTTGGAAAAAATTAGAGAAGATATTCTGAAGGATGATAATAGTCACCTAGGCTACTCTTTAGAGGGGGAGAGACTGTTGTACCAAGGGAGATTTGTGATGCCTAGGATCTCAATTCATATCACACAGCTGCTGCAAGCGTTCCACGGGAGCGCTGTTGTGGTCACTTTTGTGTACAAAAGACATACAAGAGACTAGAAGTGGAGTTATATTGGAGGGGGATGCATAAAGATGTGGAAGAGATGGTGGCTATATATGAGGTGTGCCAGAGTAGGGGATTACTTCAACCCTAGCTCTACTGGACATAGTGTGGGAGGAGGTCACCATAGACTTTATTGATGGATTACCTTGATCGGAAGGGTTTACTGGGATTATAGTGGTAGGTGACAGATTAAACAAGTATAGGTTATGACGTGATACTAATGCTTCTCAAAATCAATTTGGATTCATGGTGGGTAGGTTTACTATGGAAGCTATATATTTACTGAGAGGTTTGATGGAGAAGTATAGTGAGAATGAGGAGGATCTATATATGATATTTATTGATTTAGAGTATGATAAAGTTTCAAGAGAAGTGCTCTAAAGAGTTCTAGAAAAGAAAAGAGTTAATAATGCTAATATTCTAGTCATTAAGGATATGCATGCAAGAGTTGTTATTCGTGTTAAAAAATAATGTGTTTTTACCATGTATTTTCCTATTTCAGTTGGATTGCATCAAGGATTAGCTTTAAGTCCATATATTTTTGCTTTAGTCATGGATGTTTTTATTAGATATTTGCAAGAGGATGTAACCTTGGTGTATGCTTTTTGCTGATGATATTCTTCTTGTTGATAAGACTAGAAGGGGGTTGAAGGAAAACTTGAATTATGGAGGTAAACCTTAGAGTCTAAAGGGTTTTGCTTGAGCAGATCTAAAACGGAATACATGGAATGTAATTTTAGTAGTAGTAGATCTAGTGGGGGATTGTGGCTTTGGTGATCAAGTCATTAAAAAGAATACATGTTTTAGATATTTCGGTTCTATTTTTCAAAGCGATGGTGAAATAGATGGGACATTATTAGTAGAATTCAAGTTGGATAGTTGAAGTGAAGGAATGCATCAAGCTTGTTGTGTGACAGAAAAGTATCCCACAAACTTAAGGTAAAATTCTATAAGATGGTGGTGAGACCTTTAATGTTTTATGGCACAAAATGTTGGCCATTAAAAGAGAAGCAGGAAATTAAGTGTTACAGAGATGAGGATGCTCAAGTGGTTGAGTGGCTTCACTCTTAGAGACATGATGCAAAAAAAATATATATGTGAAAATGTTGGAGTAGCTCCAGTGGCAGATAAGACTAGAGAGAGTTGCCTTAGATGGTTTGGTCACATAAAACATCGGCCTTCTGATGACCCGATTAGGAGAGTAGATGTATTAGATTTGGCCTATATTAAAAAAAAGGTATAGGCAAACCTAAAAAGACTTTGTTAGAAAGGTATAGGTTGATCTAAAAAGACTTTGTTAGAAAATATTAGAAATTATATTTTTATTATATGTAAGCGAGAATCTAACTTTTAACAATACATAATGGAGAAAAATGATTCATGTAGCCGATCAGATGTAATGAGATATAAGCTTGATGTTATTGTTTTTTTTTTTATTGAGATTTGTATTTGTAAATGTCTGCTATTTAGAGGTTTTATTAAAAAAAAAAACAAATCTCAATGTGGAGTGAGTGAGCTAAAATATTGCTCATAGTGAATTTTTATAGAGAATTCCTTACAGGATTTGCATCATTTGAAGCTTGCATTTCCTTCCCATTGCCCAACTGATCAATTCTCAAAGTGAAGTTTCATTGCTTATGAATAGAGTAATGAATATGGACGTCACACAATCCAGCTCACAAATAGCTCATGAGCTTGAGCTCAATGGATAGCCATACTTGAGTTACTGCTGACTCAATTTATTAGCTTGTGAACTGTCATTTTAAAAATTATTAATATAATAATTCACTTAAAATAATTAGAATTTTAGAGTTCAAATATCAAATTGTCAAAAGTATTTAAAAATTATTTATAATCAAATACATCATCAGCATCACGCCAGCATTGAAGATTAATCTCCATCAATTTGAACCTTTGCATAAAATTTCTTTGGGGTTTTTGGTTTCTGTTCCAGCGGTCAATCATCTTGTAAAATTGAATGGTTATAAACACTTGTCAACTAACAAGCTTATGAAAAAGTCAAATCAATTTATTTCTTCATTCTATTAACCATTCCTAATAATTTGTCAATTTAACTTCATGATATTTGAAAATTTTTTGAGCTATAAAATGACTAGGTTTCTTTACACATTATCTTGACCATTCATCTAGGATGATTTGAATCCTTTAATGCATAAAAAAATTTTCAATGGGTGTTCTGCTTTACTTATGATGACGTTTCATTGAATTCCTTAAGGTTTGAGAGATGTAGTCTATGGGACTGTAGATTTTCTTTTTTGCACACTAGCGTGTATTCATGCTTGCTTACATGCATTGAGTTCAACTCAGCTTGGATCGAATTTCTTCTTGAGCAAGAAATCATTGTGGCTAATGTGGCCGTCCCTTGGCATTTTGATCTTACTGCTAGGATGAGAATCCGTGGGAGACTCACTTGTTAAACCTCAGCCATCCCTTAGCATTTTTATCTCACGGCTAGGAAGGGAATCCGTGTGAGGCTCACATAGATCATGCCGATCCTTACATATTTAGTTGGCTGTGTATGAAGGATTATATTAGAGCAATTATGCATGATTTTGTAATTATTTGTTTTTTTATTAAGTTATCTTGTATAGATTTATCAATAGGGATAATTTTGTGTAATAAAATTAAACTTTTTCCCTCTCCAATTCTTTGAATTTAACAATTCCAAAATTTTAGGTCAGGGCTGAAATGAATGGGAGTTAGAATATCATTCCCTTCTTCCCTCCTTAACCTCCATCGCCCTTTTGCTCAACCACGGCTTCCTCTCCTTTCCACCTTTCATGCTTTTTCCCATCACAATATTCACAGGATGATATTTATTATGTAGTTAAGATTCGATCTCAAGACATTGATAATAACTTCTATGTCCTTATCATTCTGACTGGCTGGCATCTCTAGCATGATGACTACTCTTTAGGCTTCTCTGGTTTACATCCAAATTGTGACTTCTGGTCAATGTGATTGGATTCTTTATCCCACTATCCTCATCTTCTTTCGTTGCCAAACCGCACAACGGCATTACCCACATCCCATTGCATGCCATACTTCCTTCTGAGTGCCTTAACAAGCTCAAGCCTGGCTTGGTAGTCTGGTCTTAAAATTGAGCTTTATTGAATTGCTATGTTTCTTGTTCTTATTATAAAATTCATTATTTTTTAAATCTTGAATGTTCTTGAGCTGCCTTAAGCTTATTTTGTGTATGATATCATGCCCTTAGTACTGTAGTGAGGAAGGATTGGGCCTGGTTTAAATTTTATAAATTTGAGTCTTTTCCCCCTCCTATTGCTCCTGAATCTGGTCCTAGCAAAACATTGATTGGCTTACTGTTTTCAATTAAGATATGATTTCGCTTTTCTCCATACTCCTCCAGTATCTTATGATGCTTTAAACTGATGGCTATGTTTATGAGAATTTTGCATGAAGGCCTTATTCGTTATTGCTTTATTAATCATCTTCAATGTTGGCCCTTTCTTTTTAAAGCTCTTGTGAGCCTTACAACCGTGTTATCTTGTACAAGTGCCATTTATTTCAATGATTTTTATGGCAGTTAGTATCCGATAGCGTGAAGATGAAACAAACATATAGCTCTCTTCTCGCTGAAAAGCAAGCCAAGGCAAAGCAGCTTCAGCAGGTTAATTCATCATTGGAGTCACAGAAAGCCAAAATAGCTCATGTTGAAGAGCAGGTTTGTTCTATGCTTATTCTCTTCTACATCTTATTTCTCCTCCTCCTTACCAAATTACTTCACCAGATGAAATCATACCTTGCACAAGCTGCCAAAACTTCTGTAGAGAACAGGCACATTGCCATCAACCTGGATAAAGCAAAGCTAGAGCTGGGAGATTCTGAGAAAGAGCTAAAGTGGCTGAAATCTGCTGTTGACATCACCGAGAAGGAACATCAACGCAACCAGGAGAGGATTCTTGACTTGAAAACGGAGTTGGAGAAAGAAAGGTTATATCTGCATTTGGATAGATTCATTTCTGTTTAGTTTTAGAAAAAAGATTACTAATTCTGTTCATTGTCAAAGACAGCAATGAGAGGAAAAAACTGGAGGAAGAATATGAAGATCTGAAGAAAGAAGTCATGGAGCTGAGCCCTGAAAGGCAGGAATTAGCCATTCAGAAACTCGAGGAAGAGATCAAGGAGTGTAAGGCTATACTGAAATGTGGAGTTTGTTTTGATCGGCCGAAGGAGGTTAAGTTCAAAATCTCTTCCTTTTTTCTAATTCATCAAGCAAAAATGGCTTCCAGGATTCATGAAAGCCTGTCTTATCTGTAGGTTGTCATCACTAAATGCTTTCATCTGTTCTGCAATCCCTGCATTCAAAGGAACCTGGAAATTCGTCACAGAAAGTGCCCTGGTTGTGGAACACCATTTGGGCAGAATGATGTGCGTGAGGTCAATATTTGAACTGAAATCTTATAGTACTCCTTTCTATTAGGAAAATTCTCCTTTCTATAAATCGGCTCTACAGGAAAGCTTCCATTCCACCATTAATTTCTCTTTGTTTCATAATAGGTTTGGATTTAGGCTTTGTTTGGAATGGTTTTCTTACTGTTTTTTAAAGCAATTTTTTAGTATAAAATTTTCTGATTATAAGAATTTTTATACTCAAAAGCTGATTTTGAAAACAGTAAGAAAATTATCGTAGTCATTGATTGGATTAGGAATTTTGTATATATATTGAACAATCTCAAAATAGTTTGGAATAGTGGCCAATTTAATCAGAGTATTGTATTTTTTCCAATTTAGTTCATTGATTATGCAAAACTAATACCAAATAGTTAGTTGGAGATTAAATTGAGATCTATTTTAGGGCTAAATTGGCTACATACAAATGATCAGAGGATTATATTGGAACTAAATTGAACATATGATATCAGAAATATAGCTATAAAGTAAAAAAAAAAAAAGTTACTTTATATGAAAGTTTTTATTACAAAGAAATAAAATCTTATAGGTGCACACCAGATGGCAATGTATATTACTATACTCTCAATTTTCAAACACCCTTGAATGAAAAATAATATTCTTATTTATAGTAGATTTTGACTCAAAATATTATTTTATGACTTAAGCTTCATTTGGATGGTTTTCTTACCACTTTTAAAATTATTTTTTTAGTATAAAAAGTTTAATTTTTACATTAAAAAATTATTTTAGAAGTAGTAAGAAAATAGTTTCAAATAAAGCCATAATATTCAATCAAATAAATATATTCTTAGATATGAAAGTAATTTATTTTTTAAAAGCATTTTCTTTTAGGCTCTGTGTGGGATGGCTTACTTAATGCTTTTTAAATCAATTTCTTAGTACAAATATTTTGATTTTTTTTTTATTAAAAAATTATTGTATGAAGCAGAAAGAAAGTTATCCTAAATGAATTTAATTTAAAGTTTTTGTGAATATTTTTGAAATAGAATATATATAAATATCAGGAGCCTTGTTAGTCATTAATGCTTTATTTGCACTAATAATACTATTAATATGGGTAAAATTTTCATTTATCTTAATAGCTGACCATCATTGCAGTAAGAAATTTGGTTGAAAGATTAATATTATTCTTCTCAATGCCAACATTTCTGATGTTGATTCAAGGGATTTGTTATTCTGTAAAGAAATTTAATAAATTGGTCTTTTGGTCAAATAATACTGATTAATTTTTTAGATATGAGAGCATTTTACCCGTAAAAATAAATATTTTTAATGAAAGCTGATAGTTTTTTATTTTTGCTACAAAATGTTCTAACAAATTATAAAATCAATTAAAAATATCCTTTGATATCAAGGGTTTATTTTGGATGTCTATAGCTTTTTGGAGAAAATTGTTCTTGAAAATAACTTTTTATCATAACAAAATTATTAAAAACAGGAAAAAAAATTAGCCAAATAAAAATTAGGATTGTAATTTGAAAAATAAAATAATAGGAAAATTATCTAAAATAAAACTTAAGTCATACATCAGAGTAAACATTTATGAATATTTGTGTTTAGGATTAATGATATTTTAGTCATCAATTGAATAAAGGTTCAATAATTGAATGGATTGATCTACTTGTTTCACAACTTTCTGAATTATAATTTATTATCTTTATTTGGGAAGGGCTTATTATCTTCTGATTTTAAAAGCACATTATCGTCATAATTATATCTCCTAAATTTGTTAAAAGCCCGCCTCTATCTTGTGATGTAGATCATTTCTACCTTATAGCATTTCATATGTAGTAGATGTTATCATCCGAAACATTTTGATAGGCTTATATGAGATTTCACTGGCTGATGTTGCATATATATAATTTTATTCGAAATGAGTAGAGTTATAAATAGTATAAAATGATCATGAGTCAACGTACTAAATCTAAATATGAAATATATGATATGCGTAAAGGTACTTTCCATTTGATATAATATGCATTTTAGCATAATACATGTATACTAATGAGCACACTAGATATATAGATTTACAAGTTATGATATATGAGATGTGCAAATGATGTCTGCTATTATGATATACATGATATGACATGTGCAAAAATAATAAAGATTGGTTAAAAATGATTGATCGATTTTGGTTGACTTGATACTAGTTACCCTGTAAAAGAGAGCTGGCTAAATAACTTCCCTTTAAATAAGATTTGTGGTGTAATCGTAAAAGATATAACAAGAAGACATAAATAGATTGATTGATATGATATGATATGTTGATGGGCACGAAGTGACACTTCTTACATGAAAGTCACCTAATTTATGATATATGATATGAGAACCTTTCTTGTTTGGTATGAAAGGCCAACATGACTTGATATAAGTAAATGTTCACTTTGTGTGGAATCTTATTTGGGCTGATAAATCAAGTTGCTTTGTTGCCTCGGACCTTAGTTCAAATTATCATGCTTGTTGGGTGGTGCGAGGGTTTACCCCTTTTGGTTCAGGTGAAAAGCACCAGAATTTTTTTCATACAACTCCTCGGCGTTGTGTACCAGAGTGCCTTGGCATTGTGTTTCGAGCACCACAACGCTTTATAGAGTTGAGTGTCGCAGCGCTCTAGATTCAGTGTTGCAGTGTTGTATGACGCTGCAATGCTGCGGGTTTGAGCGCAACAGTATCGTGATGACAGAGGCTTGAGCATCTTAGTACTGTGAGGTGAACTTGATAGTTTTTGTTATTGTTTTTTTAAAGGGTTACGTGTCTTGGTGTTATTAACTTCTATTTCTCTTATGTTTAGTGTTAGAGAACTGTGAGAACGATATAAGAGAGAAAAGAAGGAAGGAGAGAGTAAGAGAGGAGATGTTTGTACTTATTTATCCTATTTTCATAGTGCATTCATTGGTGTGGTATGGCTTCGTGATATTTTCCCAATTTTGAATTTTTTCATATTAAATTCGAGTGTCTTCTTACTTTTCGCTGCTTTTTAATTTTCCTGTTTGCTTTTTTGTTGATGGTTTACTCCTCATCCCCAATAGCAAAGCACCATAAGTGTTAGATATCTTGCCTTGCTTATTACTATTGTTATGTGACATATGCACACCACATAATTATATATGATATATGCACAAGTGATATGACATAACATTAATATGATACATGATATGATTGATAAAAGCATATAATAAGATTGATATAAAGCACATGTAGATGATATATATGCATTGATATAGATTTATACACATATATATAAACATATGACACATGATATTACATGATAGACATGTTGATGCATATGACTTGGCATATAGATAATATTTATTTATTATAACTGATTGATGTAGATTCATATATGATATATGCATAAATTCATATTTTTCATAACATTGTACTGCAAATGATACAAATACAAAACTAACAAAACATATTGATTATGCTGAATTGTATTGTTTGTTGATTAATCATGATGATGCATGCTAATTATAGTGATTGCTATTTATTCACACTGATTTGGATTGAATGATTACATGCATATTATTTTTATTGCAATAAATTGATAGCATTTATATATTTTGATAACTTATTAAGTTGTTAGCTCACTTTATAGTTTTCATGCTTTAGATTCGAGTAGTGACCCAGTGGAGTGAGGCCAATTTGATTTTAAACTTTTAGATTTAATTTTGTATACTTTTTGCTTTATTTCTATATAGTCAGGAGTATTGAAAATTAGATTGATGTATTGATTGAACTTTTAATGTAAGAGAATTTTAATGAATAATGATTATAGTGAAATATTTTTGTGTATATGATTATAGTGAATATTAGACTGATTTATTTTTAAATTTCATTTTAAGTTTTTTAGAGCATTTAGTTTAATTTAGTGAAGCGATTAGAAAAATAAAAATTACCAATATTATTTAGTTGGGGAAGTTAATTACAAATTTAGGTAGACTTACCTTGTATAAATTATAATAAAATAAATGAAATATAAAAAATTAATTTATGAAAATTTAGGCTAACAAATTTAAAATTAATTTCATTAATATTCTTTAACTATTATTAAGACATGTAATGATCATAATTAGAAATTAATTTATCTAACTATTTTCCTAGAAAGAAAGAAATGACCATCAATATTATAATTCATATACTTATTTATGTGATATTAACTAAAATCAAATTTTTAATTTTACAAAATTAATAATGGTATATCAGTTTTAGAGAATTGATTGAAGATTTCTACTATACAGTTCACATAATATGACATGTTTGAAGAATTGATCATTACTACTATACAATTCATCTACTGTGATAGATTTGGACAACTGACTGGATATTAATGATATACAACTCACATAACGTGATAGGTTTTGACATTTGATTAGACATTACTGTTATAAAGCTCACCTAATGTGATATATTTTTGCCAACAATAACAAATATAATTTTTCATTAACAAACATAATTATTCATATATTACTCATTCACACCCTAATGTAACAACTTGTTATCCAAAAAAATAATTTCAAATTAACATAGTTATCTATAAATTATTCTAACAACATTAATCATCCATAAATTAATTTCAATTTAATATAATTAAGCATAATTATTTCTAACTAATATATTTATTCAAATAATATATTAATTAATTTATTATCTTTCAAAATTAAAATTAGTTTAATTAATCCCTTAATTTGTCCAAATTTAGCTCGACAATGATGAGTCGGGCTGAACCGCTCTCTTTTATTCTTCTCATCTCCCTTGCCAAGCCCTAGAGACGATACACAGGGTAGAGGTCATGTTTCGCCACCTCAAGCTCCAACCCAAACCCTTAATAAACCTCTCGTCTAGATCTTTTCCATGCTCCAGATCGTCCTCATCCTCCTCATCGCCCCCTCCTCCACAGGACCATGATTCGTCGGACGCAGGCGAGCCTCCTACGCCTGATCGCACTGGCGCTGGTGAATCTTCCCCTCCACCTCCTCCTCCATCCTACTCTTCATTCTTTAGCGACATCAAGGAGCGGCTTAAGTCTCCTCCATCGCCGCCTCGCCGCATTCCTAAAGATCCTCCGCCTCCCGCTGCATTCTCCGCTGCCGGTAAGTCCCCGCCGGCCGCTTCCCTTGAGGAGATTCGGAAGCATCTCGCTGAGTTCCGGCTCAAGTCAGGCGGCTCTACCTCCACCGACCGCCCATCCTCTGGCACCCCTCTCTCCTTCCAGGATCTTCTCAAGAACAACGTTTTTGGAAAGCCCAGTTCCAGTGCCGGTACCACTGGGCCCGATGCTGGAAGGGAACTTCCCTTCGATTCGATTAGGGAGAGCCTGAAGAAATTCCGGGCTTCATCTCGTGAAAATGAAGGCCAGGCACGGAGCTCCAGCTTCAACATCAGGGCTTTCCAGCATGGCGTGAGAGAGGGGCTTGGAGACGGTGGGAGGGGGCCTCAACTCATCGGTACTGACAAGCTACCGGATTCGATATTTGGGAAGGAAAGGAGAGAGAAGAAGGGGGAAGGAGAAGAGGGGGAACCGAAAGTTCCGAGGACGGAGTTTGTGAAGATGTATGGTTATGAAGAGCTTGGGGAGAAGTTGCAGAGGCTGAGGCCGGTAAAGGATGGAAAAAAAGGTGAGTGGTTCTCGCTTACTGAATTGAATGAGAGGCTTGCAAAGCTTAGGGAGTTGGAGGAAAAGGAGACGGAATCGAAGATGGGTGGACTATCATTTAGAGATATCAGGGAGAGCCTTGAAAGGCTCAAGGATTCAAATGCCACGAAAAAGGCAAATAGTAAGTATTTGACACTGTTTCTGTATGCTTATACTTTTCTGTGATGCCGTCTGATTTTTATTACTGAAAATTTGAGGTTTGTTTTCATCTGAGCAGTGCAAAGGTTCTCTTTATTTGCCAACTTGGGTCGTCAAGGAAAGCCAACTTTCATGCTTAATCCCCCGCAAGAACACCTTCTAGAAAATGTCGGTAGTGATTGGATATTTATCATATTATTGCTATTTTACCAATGCTTATTGATTGAAATTGTAAACTCACAAATATTATTTCATCCCAATGCAGTATTTTCATCCAGATCATATGTCTTCAGGTGAGAAGTTGAAGTTGGAACTAAAGAATGTTAGAGATGAATTTAAGATGTCAGAGAATGATTGTGGATCTACACGAGTACAAGGTAAAGAATTCACTTGTAATTATATTGATTATTGTTGTTGCACACAGTAATATGGTACTTGAACTGGCGTCAGCTTTGTTTGATCAGTTGCGAATATCAAATAGAACTTATGGAGGAATGAGCTTGATTGTCTGCCTGCATAAAATATTTTGCTATATCTAAGGTTTTAAGTGTCAGCACATCAGGCGCTTGTTGCAATGCAGCTATTGGAATCTTTTTGCATGTTAGAAATAATTTTCAATGTTCTTTCATGGCGGAAGGATTCAACAACAACATCAAGCCTTTACCCCACAACATGAGGTCGGATACACGAATCCTTTTTTTCCACTGTCTTGTTAAGAGTTATATTCTCATTTACATCTTATAAAAAAAGATCATTTATAATACTTTCTAGCCAAGTCTTTTTAGGTCCACATCTACTTTTCTTAACATAAGCCAAATCTAATACATCTACTTTCATAACCTAGTCATTGAAAGGCTGAGGTTTTATGTTACTAAACCTTCTAAGGTGACTCTATCTAATCTTACTTGCCACTGGAGCTTCTACAACTTTTTCACATGCATATACATTTTGTATTCTGCCTCTAAGAGTGAAACCACTCATCAGCCTGAGCATCCTCATCTCTGCAACATTTTATTTAATTTTATGCTTCTCCTTTAATGGCCAACATTCTATGCCATAAAACATTGCAAGTTTCACCACAATTTATAGAATTTTGCCTTAAGTTTATGGGGTGCTTTTCTGTCACACAACATGACCGATGCATTCCTCCACTTCAACCATCCAACTTGAATTCTACTAATAATGTCCCTATCTATTTCACCGTCTCTCTGAACAATAAACCTGAGATATCTAAAATGTGTACTCTTTTTATTTATTTGATTGCCCAAAGGCTCAGTCCCCCACTACATCTATTACTACTAAAGTTACACTCAATGTATTTTGTTTTAGATTTACTCAAATAAAAATCTTTAGACCCTAAGGGTGACCTCCATAATTCAAGTTTTCCTTCAACTCCCTCTCTAGTTTTATCAAGAAGAAGAACATCATTAATAAAAAGCATACACCAAGTTACATCCTCTTAAAATGTCTAGTAAGAACACCCATGACTAAAGTAAAAAGATAAGGGCTTTGATGTGACCCAGCTGAAATAGAAAAATACTTGATCAAACCACCTTATGTTTAAACACAAGTAACAACTTCTGTATGCATATCCTTGATGATTTGAATATAAGCATTATTAATTTATTTCTTTTATAGAACTTTTCAAAGCACGTATGTTGGAACTTTATCATATGTTTTCTCTAAATAAATAAATATCATATGTATATCCTTCTTACTCTCTCTATACTTCTTCATCAAATCTCTCAACAAATGTATAACTTCCATAATAGACCTATCTGACATGAATCCAAATGAATTTTGAGAAACATTAGTATCACATCGTAACCTATGCTCAATTACTCTCTTCTATAGTTTTAATATATGATACATAAACTTAATTCCTTTATAATTCATTAATTCGTACACTTGTGCATCACCTTTAGTCTTAAAAATGAGAACCAACACACTACTTGCTCACTTCTCTGACATCTTTTGTCTTTAAAATTATATTCAAAGTTTAGTAAGCAAAGAAATTCTTTGATCTTCTAAGCATTTTCATTAGATCTGATTGCTTTTTCACACTTTATTTTTTATAAAGCCTCTTCAACTTCAATTTTATTTATATGATGATAAAAAAATTATTTTCATTTAGGGTGTTAAGATCACTAAAGTGAATCATATTCTCACAATCTTCATTAAAAAATTTATGAAAATATCTCATCTACCTATTTTGAATATCTTCTAATAAAAGTACTTATTTGTCCTCATTCTTAATGTGCTTCACTTGAACTAGATCCTTACTTCTCATATCTCCTTATTTGGCTAACTTATACATGCATCTTTCACCCTCCTTAATATCTAATCTATTATATAAATCATTAAAAGCTAAATTCTTTGTATTGTATATTATTTTCTTAGACTTTCTATTGGTTTATCTATATGTTGGTTCTCAATTTTTTAAGCTTTTACATCTAGACCAATTTTTGTGATAAAATTTTTATATTTTTTGTCATATTTTGCATATTTTGATTCCATCATCAACTATTTTTATTATTAGAAGCTTTTACTTTTATACTCCAAACACATACTTTACAACATTCTTAATATCACTATCGATTTTTTGTCACATAACATTTGCTTTCATAGCAGAAGGATGGGAAAAAAAATCAAATTCTATTTTGTGTTGCAGTAGTCCTTTAATTTGTGTATATTGTTATGACAAGTATGCTTGAAATGATATTGATGCGCTTTGGAAGTAAAAATAGGAAACAAAAGAGAAGAAAATCATATGAATACAAATGTAATGGATGTTTTTTATTCTCCTTCAAAATCAAAGTAAGATACAATTGATCGACTATTCGAGAGATATATCAGCTCTTCCACAAACTTAGACGTCGCTAGGAACGCACAAAAAACTCTAGGAAAATAAACTTAGTAATATCATGATACTAGCCTTAATCAAAACTCCCCCTTGAATAGATCTTGCCATAGTTGTATTAATAGAACATTCATAAACAGTTAAACATGATTTAGAAAATCTTCTTAAACAATTAAACATGATTTAGGAAGCATTCCTAAATAATTAGCCCTAAATGAACTTTCCTAAATAAGTCAAACTGGAAATCTTTCCCTAAATATTTTCCTCCTTTTTCTCCTCCTAACATAATGAATCATTGTTTTGTTCGTTCCCACATGGGGATTGAAATCCCCCTTGATTCCTCTTGGTTCGGTTCTAGTTGGACTAGCCCCTGCTGTCTCAGTCGGTTGGGTCTATCCCTTCTTCTACGGCTTCCTCCATATCAATACTACCCCTTCCCTCCAACAACAACAACAACAACAACAACAACATCAAGCCTTTATCCCACTACGTGGGGTCGGCTACATGAATCCTTTTTCTCCATTGTGTTCTATTAAAAGTCAAATTCTCATTTAAACCTAATAAAGAAAGGTCATTCCTAATATTTTCTAACCAAGTCTTTTTAGGTCTACCCCTACCTTTCTTAACATAAGTCAAATCTAATACCTCTACTCTCCTAACCGGGTCATCGAAAGGCCGTCGTTTTATGTGACCAAACCATCTAAGGCGACTCTCTCTAATTTTATCTTCTACTGGAGCTACTCCAACCTTTTCACGTATATGCTCATTTCGTATCCTATCTCTAAGGGTAAAGCCACTCATCCACCTGAGCATTCTCATCTCTGCCACACTTAACTTAGTATTATGCTTCTCTTTTAATGGCCAACATTCGGCACCATAAAGCATTGCAGGCCTCACTACCATCTTATAGAATTTTCCTTTAAGTTTGAGGGGTACATTTCTATCACATAACAAGCCCGATGCATTCCTCCACTTCAACCATCCAACTTGAATTCTGCTGATAATATCCCCATCTATTTCACCATCACTTTGAACAATTGATCCAAGATATCTAAAACGTGTACTCTTATTAATGACTCGATCGCCCAAAGTCACAATCCCTTCAGTAGGTCTATTACTACTAAAATTACACTCCATATATTCCGTTTTAGATCTACTCAAGCGAAAACCTTTAGACTCTAAGGTTGACCTCCATAATTCAAGTTTACCTTCAACTCCCCCTCTCTAGTCTTATCAACAAGAAGAATATCATCAGCAAAAAGCATACACCAAGGTACATCCTCTTGCAAATGTCTAGTGAGAACATCCAAGACTAAAGCAAAAAGATATGGGCTTAAGGCTGATCCTTGATGTAACCCAACCGAAATAGGGAAATACTTGGTCAATCCACCTTGTGTTTGAACACAAGTAATAGCTCCTGCATACATATCTCTAATGATTTGAATATAAGCATTATTGACTCCTTTCTTTTCAAGAACTCTCCATAGCACTTCTCTTGGAACTTTATCATATGCTTTTTCTAAATCAATAAATATCATATGTAGATCCTCCTTATTTTTCTCTATATTTCTCCATCAAACCTCTTAATAAATGTATGGCTTCCATAGTCGACCTACCCGGCATGAATCCAAATTGATTTTGAGAAACATTAGTATCACGCCGCAACCTATGCTCCATAACTCGCTCCCATAGTTTTAAAGTATGACACATTAACTTAATACCTCTATAATTCGCACAATCTTGTGCATCACCTTTATTCTTAAAAATAGGAATTAACATACTCATTCTCCACTCATCTGGCATCTTTTTAGTCTTCAAAATAGTATTAAAAAGTTTAGTAAGCCATGAAATTCCTTCATCTCCTAAGCATTTCCACACCTCTATTGGGATATCATCAGGTCCAACAGCTTTTCCACCCTTCATTTTTCTTTAAAGCCTCTCTAACTTCAGTTTTACTAATACGCCGATAAAAATAGAAATCTTTATTTTCATTTAGGGTGCTAAGGTCACTACAGTCAATCTTATTTTCACAATCTTCATTAAAAAGTTTAGCAAAATATCTCATCCATCTTTGTTGAATATCATCTTCTAAGAAAAGTATTTTTTGATCTTCATCTTTAATACACTTCACTTGAACTAAATCCTTACTACTCCTATCTCTTTGTTTGGCTAACTTATACATATATCTTTCTCCTTCTTTAGTATCTAATCTATTATATAAATCACTAAAAGCTAATGTCTTTGCATCGCATATGGCTTTCTTAGCATCCTTACGAGCAACTTTATATATTTCCCAATTATCAGAATTTTTAAAATTAAACCAATTTTTATAACAAAGCTTCTTATTTTTTATCTTTTCTTGCACATTAGGATTCCACCACCAACTATTTTTACTATTAGGAGCTTTTCCCTTTGATACTCCAAGGACATCTTTTGCAATATTCTTAAGATCACTAGCCACTTTTTCCCACATAATATTAGCATCCTCATGCACAGACAAAATCTTACGAACTAAAATCTTATCTCCAAAAATATTTTTGTTAATATTCTTTAAATGCCCCCATCTAATCCTAGAAAATTGTTTTACTTTATTTTTTATTTTATGCCCCTTTATCTTAAAGTCCAAAACTAATAATCGATGTTGGGTACATAAATTTTCACTCGGAATAACTTTACAATCTTTGCAATCTAAACGATTTAATTTTCTAATAAGAAAATAGTCAATCTGGGTTGTACTATATCCATTTTTATAAGTGATGAGATGCTCATTCCTTTTCTTAAAAAAGGTATTAGCAATTGAAAAATCATAAGCTAAACAAAAATCCAATATGGTCTTGCCACCTTCATTCGTCGTTCCATATCCATGGCCTCCATGAATGCTTTTAAAATCATCGACCTCTCTACCAACATGTCCATTTAAATCTCCTCCAATAAAAACTCTTTCTTCAAGAGGTATATTTTTGTATTAATTCTTCTAAGTCATTCCAAAAATTTAATTTAGAACTCATATCCAAACCTACTTGAGGAGCATAAGCACTTATAATATTAACAATCTTATCATCAACAATAATCTTTAACGCTAAAATTCTATCTCCAATCCTATTAATTTTTATAACATTATCCTTTAAACTCTTATCTAAAATAACACCTACACCATTTCTAGTACGACTCTTACCCGAATACCAAAGTTTAAATCCTAAACTATCAATTTCCTTAGCCTTCTCTCCAACCCATTTAGTTTCCTGAATGCACAAAATATTTAACTTCCTATGAATCATAATATCTATTAATTCCATTAATTTTCCTGTAAGAGAACCTATATTCCAAGTTCCTATCCTAATTTTAGTTTCATGGACTAGCTTCTTTGCCCACATTCGTCCTTGATGTGGGAACCCTTGCCTATTTAACACTGCACCCGGGCGCCGGTGCAGCGGCCCTTGCACACTTGTCACTGTATTCAGGCCATACAGCGCGTCGCTTCCAGGGGACGCCATAGCATTAACACAATTTCTTAAAGGATTCATGTCATTATTGTTCGACAAGTTTTACGCTGGCTGTCGACTACCTAACGCAACCCTCCACTTTTCTCATCCAGGACTTGGGACCTGGCAACGACAGTGTTTACCCCTTCCCTCCAAAAAAAAAAAAAAAAAAAAGCGCACATTGTCCTCAAGGTGGAGGATGGGAATTGCTTCTTGATCACCTCATACGATTCCAATGTAGCTTTATAATTAGATAGATCCTTCCATCGAATTAGGACCTCCTTTGCTCCTTTTGTCCCTTGCCGTAATCCCACTACCTTCATGAGTTCCAGAATCACTTTCATGTCCTCAGTCAATGTCGCCGTTAGTGAGGAAAAGGTTATGTGATTTCTAATAGCACACCTCAATTATGATATATGGAATACTAAGTGTATTGATGATGATGCTAGTGACCTTAGACGATAGGTTATTGCCCTAATGCGCTTTTTCACCTCATAAGGCTCGAAGTAACAAGGGAATAGCTTCTCATTCTTCCTCTTGGCCAGTGTCGTCTGCTGGTATGGTCTCAGTTTTAAATAGAATCTGTCCCCTGGCCCAAACTGCACATCTCGTTTGTGTTCATCTTCCTTTATTTTTCAGAAGTTGTTGAGCTCTTAGCAAATACCCTTTGAGTTCTACTAGTATCCTATCCCTCTCCTCTAAGTATTGATCTACATTGGAAACTTGTGTAGTGCTCTGCCCGTAGTGTATCAGATGGGGTTGATTCCTCCCATACAAAATCTTGAAAGGGGTAGTCCGTGTGGTTGTATGGAAAGATGTATTATATTAATACTACACCCATGCTAACCATTTGGCCCATAGTTTTGTTGTGTCAGAAAAAAAACTACGCAAGTATGTCTCCATGCTCTTGTTGACCACTTCAGTTTGGTCATCCATCTTTGGGTGATATGCTGTGCTTCTTTTCAGGACCATCCCTTGCATCTTGAATAACTCCTTTCAAAAATTGCTGTGGAACACCTTATTTCTATCTGATACTATATATTCTGGAATGCCATGTAGGTGCACTACTTCTCGAATAAAGATCACGGCGACTAAGATAATGGTGTAGGGATGTCTCAGCGGAATGAAATGGACATACTTGTTCAGCCGATCTACCACGACAAGTATTACTGAATATTCCTCTGATCGTGGAAAACCCTCAATGAAGGTTATCGTCACTTCCTCTTAGACCTTCTCAGGTAAGGTAATGGTTGTAATAACCCCCCAGGCGTCATAATCATTTACTTATGCTGCTGACATATATCACACATGGCTACCATATCTTCTACATCCCGATGCATACCTGCTCAATATAACTCAGCTGATAGTCGACTATATGTCTTTTGTACTCCTGAATGTCCCCCTATTATACTTCAATGAAACTCATGCAGTAGTTTGGGAATGTAACTTGAGGTCCATGGTAACACAAACCTCCCTTGATTGAATAGTTGTTCTCCCCTCAGAGCATAACCTGGGTGATTGTCCGGGTCCTTTAGCAACTCTTTCCTGATCTTCCTCAATCCTTCATTCTACTTGCTCTGCCTCCTCAATACTTCCCAGTCTACGATCTTTGCTAATGATAATGCTACAAACTAAGGTTTCTCGACCCTCCTGAACAAGGCGGTTGTTGCTTTGTTTTCTAAGCCGAATCAATATTGGATCTCAAAATCATATCCAAGCAACTTGGATAGCCATCTCTGATGCTCTTCAGTAATCATTTGTTGTTCCAACAAATATTTTAGACTCATCTGAATCTGTCTTGACTATGAAGTGTTTCCCCAACAAATAAGGCCGCCATTTCTGAATAGCCAAAATAATTTTCATTAGCTCCTGTTCACATATAGACTTGAGCATTGCCTTTGTTGTGAGCACTTGGCTAAAATATGCAATAGGTCTCTGCTCTTGCATAAGGTCCTAGCCAATAACTCGACGAATCTGTCTCCACCACAAATGATTTCCCAAAATGTGGGAGCACTAATACTAGTACACTGATCATAACTTTCTTCTACTCCTGGAAAGCTCATGTCACTTCCTCCCCCCATTGGAAGTTATCATTATTCATTTGCTTTGTCAAAGGTCCCATAATGGTGTTGTATCCATTCACAAATTTTCGGTAGTAACCGGTGAGCCCTAAGAAACAATGTAACTCCTTCAAGTTCTTGGGAAGAGGCCAGTCCACCATGGCTTGAACATTGGAATGGTCAGCTGACACCCCCTCCCTAGACACTATATGTCCAAAATACTCCACCCGTGATTGTTTGAATGATAACTTTTTCCAGTTGGAAAACAATTGATGTTCTCTCAAGGTACCAAATATTGTCTTCAAGTGTTTCCCGTGCTCTGTTTCTGTCCTATTGTATATCAAGATTTCATCAAAGAATACCAAGACAAACCTTTTGAGATGCGGTTGGAACACTCGGTTCATGAGGAATTGAAGGGTGGCAGGGGCATTAGTGAGGCCAAAGGGCATCACCAGGAACTTGTAGTGCCCCTCATATATTCTAAAGGCCGTCTTGTGCACATAAACTGGCTTCATCCTGATTTGATGGTATCCCAACTTCAAATCAATCTTGTAGAAGATTACTGCCCCAAATAACTCATTCAAGATTTCATCAATCGTCGGAATGGAGAAATTTCTAACACTGTTTCCTTATTCAGAGCCCTATAATCTACAAAAAATCTCTAGCTATTGTCCCACCAACAGAAATGGACTAGGGAAAGGGTTTACACTAGGTCCAATGATCCCTGCTTCCAACATCTCCTTGATGAACCTCTCGATCTCATCTTTCTAAATCTGGGGGTAACATTATGGCTCGACTCCTATTGGAGAGGTATCCTCATTTAGGTTGATGGCATGTTCGTGCTCTGGCGGTGGTAACCCGATAGGTTGCCGAAATATGTCCTGAAACTGCTGCAAAATCTTCTGGACACCAATGAGATTTTTCCTATCTCTTGTTCCTGGACCCCTTCTATGTTCTATAACTCTACCAAGTACCCTAGACCTGTGTCCTGATATCTCTTGAGCATGACTTTAAGTGATACTATGGTTCTGCATAAGCTGGCATCCCCTGGAGCACTACCTTCCTCCCCTCTACCTGAAGCTCCATGGTAAGAGATTTCCCGTCCATCTTCATTTCTTCCGTGGTTTGCAACCACTTCATTCCTAGAATCACATCCGTACTCCCCAAAAAGGAACTCAATGACAGAGTCAGGGGGCACCTGCCCCCACTAGCCTAAAAAAGAAAAAAATATTTAGTATATTTAGTTAAGTTAATTAATTAATAAAATATTTTTTAATGCAAAAAAACTTTGATTTTAAAATTTTTATGAACTAACATTATTATTATGATTTTGGACAAATTTCAAATAATATTTTTGAGCAAAATTTTAATCAAATTAATATCATTCTATTTATTATTGAACAAATTTCTAATTATATTTTCTAACAAAAAAATATCTAACTCAAACCCACCAATAGTGATATTGGGAAGAAAATAAATTATAAATTAAATTATTTTACGTTATTAAATTAAAAAAAAAACCTAAGGTGATATGAACTAGAGAAAAAAAATTATATTATCAATCTTTTATTCAAATCAACAACTTATTATGTGATTCTTTTGTTTGAAAAAAATGTTTAGATAACATCCGCATCTTGTTTTAAAAATTGGTTGCTTTTATGAAATTTGACTGTCTATATCTTATAATATATATAATTGAGCAAATATTTTAATCGTATAAGGAGAAATATACCTGAAAGTTCTTTTTGGATATAATTATCTCCAATGCGAGATAACTCCTCGATATATGTGGACTGTTTATTAGACTTGTAAGTCATTTAAAACTTCAGTGACTACAATTTTTTTGTTAATTTATTATTAAATCCTACAAATGTATATGAGAAGTAGTTTAAAATTTTCATATATGTCATAAATTTACAAGTAATAACTTATATTTTTAAATTTTTAAATGTTATTTTATTATTAATTATTAAATGAATGGATGAAATCAATCACTTAAAAAAAAAGGAATATATTAAAATTTATAAATTTGTGCCCCCACTAATAAAAATTTCTTATTCCACTCCTAGAAGGAAGTCTTCTATCATATGAACATCCTGCAAGGTCATCACCACCCCCTTACATCTTCCTCGACTCTTCTTTATCTTACTTGTCCCATCATCACCCCACATCCTTCCATCTTCATCAACTGCAACCCCAAGCAGTCCACGAGCTGATTCGAGATGAAGTTATGTGTAGTCCCACTGTTCACCATAACCACCATTGGTTGTTTCACGATTTGCCTCTTCACCTTTATGGTGTGAGTGAATCCCACCACGGTGTTCAGGGACACCTCTGTCATGTCAAGATGTAAATGTTCTGTTTCCTCCATGATCTCCTCCAACTCATCCCCACTCTCCTCTCCCTCACAGACCATCAAGATTTGAAGGGCTCGATTCTTGCATCCATCGGTGTAAATTTCTCATCACATCTGAAGCATAATCCTTTTGGCCGTGTATCTTGCACCTCCAACTTCTGTAAGTCGCTTGAAATTACCCTTAGGACGAACTCCAGTGTTCTTCTCCTTTGGCATTTCCCTCCGAAATGACACCGTCTCGGCCCTTGGTGCTAGGGTCGTAGAGTTATTCCATTAAGTCCCTCCCATTGTGTTGCTTCGGCTGGCCTTCTCCCATTGATATTTTTCTTCTACTCTCTAAGCAAGCTCCATCATTTCCCATAGCCCTCTAGGTCTCAACACCCCGAGCTTTGCTTGTATGTCTTCCCTTATTCCCTTTATGAAATTCCCTTCCAACCCTTCCTCGAAAATTCCCCTCAACCTTCTTGACAGTAGCTCAGACTTTTTTTGATACTCCATAATTGTCCCTTCTTGAGTTAAAACATAGAACTGCTCATAGAAATATCTTTTTCGAATGGCTCAGAAGCGTTCCAACAAACACTATTTAAATTCCTCCCATGAATAGATCAGATACCAAGCCTCCCTCCACTGAAACAAAGCTAGAGCTTTTCTCTCCAAACATAGCCCCGTCGCCGTGAGTTTTTTTCTCTTTCGTTAGCCTATTGATAACAAAATAACGCTCCACCCAATAAACCGAACCTTGAGCATCTTCCCCTTTAAAAATCAATATCTTTAACTTCCTTGATCTTGCATCTATACCCCATTGGATTCTCCCTCTGTTAGTTCCTCCTGTGTAATGATGGTGCGATTCTCTCCCTTTCTCCCTTGGCTAATTTGGACTCCATTGCTCCGCCCAACTATTATCTCCTCTAGTCCACCTCTCACCATGTCTGGGTGTTCTCTCAAAGGGTTTGGCCTCCCCCTTCTTGCTACCCTTCCTTCAGGATACCCGGATTAACCTCGTTTTGATACCAATTTGATGTGCCTTGGAAGTAAAAACAACAAATAAAATCGAAGAAAAGCATAGGAATACAAATATAATGGCTGTTTTATGATTTCTCCTTTAAAAAATAAAACAAGATTCAATTGATTTACTATTCGAGAGGTAGATCAGCTCTCCCACAAACCCTAGACGCTTGTAGAAACTCACAACAAATACTAGGAAATTAAACTCAACGATATCATGATTCTAACCTTAATCAAAACTCTTCCTTAAATAGCCCTAGCCATAATAACACAAATAGAATATTCCAAAAAAAATTAAAGATAATTTAGGAAACATTCCTAAACAACTAAACATGATTTAGGAAACCTTTCTAAATAACTAATCCTAAATAAGCTTTCGTAAATAATTCAAATTGAAAATTTTGCCCTAAATAATTTCTTCCTTATTCCTCCTAACATAAT
This sequence comes from Dendrobium officinale, assembly GCA_019514585.1. Classification (NCBI taxonomy): domain Eukaryota; kingdom Viridiplantae; phylum Streptophyta; class Magnoliopsida; order Asparagales; family Orchidaceae; genus Dendrobium; species Dendrobium officinale. The sequence continues at coordinate 62,823,707 of CM033688.1, read as the reverse complement.
GAATCACAGCTTTGCTATGCACCACAAGGGAGCCGAAATCCCCCCTCATTCGTCCTGGTTCAGTTCTTGCTGAATCGGCCCTTGATGGCCCAGTTGGGTGGGTCTGCTCCCCCTCTCATGGGGCTCCCGCCGTATCAGATATGTCTTGTAAAGAATTAATTTTGGATATGTTGATCCTGAGCCAAGTTCTCTTCTATAGGTGTTTTATAATTCAAACCCGTGCCAAATTGGATATGATCTGAGGAAGGGTCTTATTTGAAAACTTTGGGTTTGGATTTAGGTTGACTCTATTTTGAAGTTCGATTTCTCATTCTAAAGAGTTTGATGGCGGAAGGATAGTAGAGGTGTGATCCATGAAGGTGTTCTTTAGGGTCGAACAGGGAAAACTTGGGCTAAGAGAATGATAGATTGTTTTTTTTTTTTTTGAATGAAATCATAAAAATCCATACTATATTTTAAAAGATTTTATTTGCATTTTAGCAACCAGATGAAGTTAAAATGTGCTTATGATCTATCAAATACCATTCGAATGGGATCCACAGTATTGAGATACCTAAGCACATATCTGATCATGTAGGTCAGCTCAAAACCTGACTCATTGCAAGGATTTCTACTTGGTTCTCATTTTGCAAGTCCAAATGTGACACTTGGCTTTAATGTTACAATAGCACACTTATTCAACTGAGAAGATTCTACTAGAAATAAATAGCATTGATATTTTTTATCTTATTTTGTTGCTTTGATGTGAAGAGCTCTAGCATAAGCTGGAACACCAAAATGCCCTACATGCATATGGCTTCATGATCATGGGCAATGTGCCAATGCTCTTAGAGAATAATTTCTATTACTTGCGTGTTGTAAGATCATATATGTATACATTTAATTTATAAAATTATAATTTGTTGGGTTTGTTTGATGATTTTGAGTATTAGACAGGACAAAAAATTATTGATTGATAATTTAAGCATAGTTGAGAATGCTAATGTGAGGCAAAATTAGAAAGAATAAATCGAGGAAGGATTATTGAAGAAACAGTGGAAATAACATCTATTGAAGAGAAAATAGTCAATAATAAACTTAAGATGGTCTTGACATGTATAACAAAATGTAAAAAATTTACCCGTTAGATAGGTATAGATAACATTAATGTTGAAGGATTAAGAAAAAAGATGATGGCTATTTGTTACATCAATGGAATTGAGATTTAAACAAACTTTAGCTTAAATCTTGCATTCTTGCAGAATAGTTTTTGAGGCATTTAATTTCCAATGCCTCTTTAATCCTGATTTATGCTATTTACTCAAAATTATCAAATTCCATCAGGAGAAGAATGTGCGTATTTGTCAAATCTCCGAGGGTCTTGCTTCTTATTCATTCATCGCACTCTTGTTGCACTTCTGTTGTTCTTATCTTCTCCATTTTTCTGTAACTTTCTCTTCTTACCTCTCAATCGTCTGTTTGCTTCACTAATCTTCCTTCTCCTCCTCTCTCTTTCTCTCTCTCTCTCTCTCTCTCTCCCTCTCTACTTGTTCTCTCTTGCGCAAGACTTATGGAGATGCTATCCTTCCCTTATGTTTCTCCACCACGGCCGCTCATGCTCCTCTGTTGCAGTTTATTCTTTCCTTGTGCTCTTTTGCTGCAATTTAACCCTTAAGATCTATTGATCTACTACTATATTTATTATTTTGATTAAATTCCATATACATTTAAAACTTGATATTGAAATAGACAGTCAAAATGATTACCAAGATTGAGCCAAATTTTACATGTAATACCAAGCAGTTTTTCAAGATTTAACAACTTCATGATTAACTTAATCCGATTTTCTAGAATTTACTAAATCCTACTTCAATCCTTATAATCCTCAAATGACACTTTAAGCAATGTAGATAGAAGTTCTAAAAGATTTGTGTAGGATAGACTTTATGCCTCATGCAACTCTTAGTTTGATCAAAATAAAATTGATGATTCATCAATCTGACTCAAATGGTTGGATTAAGTCTAATGATGATGATGATGATGATAGGAGGACCAGATTAACCAATATATTAACAGGAGCTTAGTTGATGAGATTGTTCTTTTATCTCCTCTTCTCAGGCCATACTAATTATCATTTCATCTTTTTTTTTTCTTTTATTTCAAACGATAAAGAAACATGTCTGTAGCTTATGTGAAACTAGAAATTTACACTCAGATTTTTATGATCAATAAGCGTTAGCTAATGTTATAATTTAACAAATAATATTCTTTATAGTTTTGGCTAATTTTAATTCAATTTAAATTTTATGATATCATAATCCTATTCAACAGATATTTACAAGAATTTTAATTTTAATTTTAATTATTATAATATCAGATTAGTTTTAAATACAATTATATAATATCTTTTAATGCTAAATTGTGGACTAATGCTGTATACTTTTGTGTAGCAATTTACTAATTGCAATTTAATGCTGAAAATATTGATTGAATTTTATTATATAATTTAATGAATATTTCCTTATCAGCTTAATTAATAGTTCTGAATGTTATGAGTAATTTATTATGATATGTTTCAAAAAATATATATTTTTTGGGGTTAACATTAAACTTATAAGTATTCTAAATCTTTTAATTAAACTTAATGATGCTCTTCTTTCATTACATATAGTTATTATTTTGACCTATAATTAAAACCTATTTCAATTATATCTAAAATATTATTATAATATTTTTCATACGCAATGCTTGGTTTTAAACTCCAACCTCACGCAATGGGATAAAGGCTTGAAGTTGTTGTTGTTGTTGTTGAATGCTTCGTTTTAGAACTCAGATTCAATCCTTTGTAAAATGTTTAGTTTGGTGATTTGATAATTTCATCAATTTCGATTTCTTATTTATTATGAAATATTATAAAAAGTATAGTTAAGGAATGAGATAAGGACTAAAATGGTTTCTTAACGCTAGGGGTGTCAATATTTGACACGACACGACAACCCGACCCGGAAAATCCGGGTTGGACCCGACCCGTTTATAAACGGGTCGGGTCCGGGTTTGCAGTTTCGACCCGTTTGATTAAACGGGTCGGGTCGGGTTGACCCGGCGGGTTGCCGGGTCAACCCGAAAACCCGTTTAATTTTAAAAAAATGAATTTCCCGCTGCTCCCGCCGCGCTGCCCGCTGCCCGCCTGCCCCACGTGCCGCGCCCCGCGCTGCCCCGCACTGCCCCGCGTGCCGCACCCCGCGCTGCCCACCTGCCCCGCGCTGCCCCGAGTGTCGCGTCGCACTCGCGTGCCGACTGCCAAACCCGGACCGCATCGCCCGCGCTGCCTGCTGCCCCGCTGCCGCGCCCACGCCGTTGCCGCTGCCGCGCTGCTGCCGCCGCTGCCCCGCTGCCGCTCGTGTGGCTAAACCGGGTCGCGGGTCGTGTCGGGTCAACCCGTAACCCGCTCGGGTCGGGTCCGGGTTGGAATGTCCGACCCGTTTGCAAAAACGAGTCGGGTTCGGGTTGACCCGTTTATATACGGGTCGGGTCGGGTTCGACCCGAACCCGACGGGTTGACCCGAATTGACACCCCTACTTAACGCTTTACAAAGGATCAAATTGGTCATTGACTATTTAAAAGTTCTTTTTAAAATAGGGATATAATGATACCACCAAAAGCTTAGTTTGGTTCATATCTAAGGAGTTTAAGCGAACAAATTGATATTTGTTCATTGTCAGGACTATTTTGGTCTTTCAAAGAAAAAATTAGACCACCAATTTCATCCTTTTCTTTTAAGGAAAAAAATAAAGAGGATTATCTAAATAGGGTTCAATTTTTTGACACTTGAAATTTGATCGAGCTGTATTGTTAGACCACCAATTTCTCCCTTGGCTGATTTGGATGCCGCTAGAGGCCAAAGAAAACCTAAATCTAAGAGATCTCAAATTTCAGTCAAATTCAAGATGCCATAATCCTAGGAAAACAAAGTATTTAATGCATACAAATCAAAAGGAAATCCCTAAACAGTCACTACATTCAAATTTTCCTCCCAAATCCCTCAAAAATCCTTCCTAAAAAAGCTCCGTCAGCTCATGCGGCTTGTACGGCTGTAGCAGGAGGCGGAGAGTGGCGTCTCCTTCGAGCCTGAGCCGGTCCCGTGTGTTCCGGCTGTACCGGTCAAACATAATACTGTGATCTTTTTCTGCTTTAGTGAGATGTAGGATTCTGCATGACTATTGTTTGTTTTCATCTCTTCTGCCAATGATTGCATCAGATTCCAAAATAAGATGATGGTCTCACCTTAGCCATTAACCATTTGAACTCGAAAATTCCTTCTTCATGTGTGAATTCTCTATTCGCGTTTTTGTAATTCCTGTTTTTACTTTCTTGTTGAAGCCAATTTGATAAACAAATCTGGTGAATTATTATCATTCTCTGTTCTGTAGTTGCTCAGCTCACAACCAAAATCAAGCATTTATCATCAGTTTTACATAAAAAGGTAAATTACTATAAACTTTTTTTTTTCTCTTTTTATGAAGCTAAAATTCAAATTTCTGTATTGTGCATGAATTATAATTTCTAAAACCACACAGGACAAGCATTCCCGGAAAGGACTCCATGAAATGGTTCAACAAAGAAAGAAACTGCTGAAGTATCTCCGAAGAACAGACTGGGATTCCTACTGTCTTGTTCTCTCCAAGCTCGGCCTCAGGGACATTCCTGATTACAAGATTCCTGATTACAAGAGCTAATGGATGAAGGGCCTCTTTTTAAGGTACCTGTTTCTCCCTCTTATATGCTTTGCTAGCGATTGGTCTTTCAGCTATCTGATGCTCACCTAATCATTAATTCAAATAAAATTTTCTTTACTTGAAATCATCGCACGAGCTCTACTTCTTTGAAGCTTTTTGTAACAGCTTATTTGTTTTCTGCTGTCGAGTAGTAAGTCAGTTATCAGAGTTCTGTTAGTTTCATTCTGTTCCTTTATTTGTATGGATGTAATATCTCAAGTAGCTCATCACTATAGTCTTAAGTGGGCTGTTCATTTTAATGTAAGATAAAGTGTTTATTTTACACTATATTTTTAAAATGCATGTGTTTTAATTTTATTTGATAAAAAAAAATCCATAATTCTCTTGATCTTTGCCACTATAACCCTCAATAAATCAGTCAGGCTAAAAATTTTTATGTGATTCTTGGTTGAATCTTTTGTAATATTGACAAAACAATTTTTTAAGTGTTTAGTGAGCTGTTTTTTTTATAGAATTTATACTAAAATTATTCTGTATTTTTTATTTACATATTTTCTATATATTCGAGTTTTTGTTTTACATATTTTTGGTATGCCATGTTTTTTAAAATTGAATATTTTATGCATACTCATATGGTTAATTATTACAGTTTGCATACTAAAACTTTCTACAAAGTTCATTTGTCTTGCTTGCTTAACTAATAATCGTTTGATTATGCATTGAATCTCATATTTTTATACAATGAATAGATTATTTTGTTAGCAATGTGATGGTTTTCTTGTTCTTTAGGATTTGATAGTCCTTATATTAAGATGATATTATAATTTCTCATTTTTTACCTTCCGTCAATTTGATATCAGAGCAAAAAGTCCTAGTTGCATGGTTTCCTTGTGAGATTAATTTAGCGTTTCTTCTATTTTTTTAAACTTCTTCGTTGAGATTGTCCTTGCATCCATATTCCCTTTATATCTTTGTTCCTCCCAAATTTTATTCCCTGGCTTATTATTACATTTCTTTATTTTAAAAAAATTTCCTTCTTTTATTTACAAGGAATCAAGAGCTTGTTGCCTGCTTGTCTTCGTCCTTGATGGGATCTAAGGCTTTGTTTGTGGAGAAATTAAATCGTGCGGGCATCGAACGGCGTCTGGATGCCAATCAGAGTGTGCCACGTCATGTGTATTGATACATAGCTGTGTACTGGACCAATACACATACTATGTATCAATACACAGCTGTGTATTGGGTGATATGATGCGTTTAATTGGACTCTGGAGTTCGGCGTCTGCTCGTCATAGTTTCTCGTTGTGACAGTTTTTATTACTGTTTTTTCATTGCTTTTAAAAAATTTTTGGACTAGAAAGATACCCTAAAAAATAGTAAGAAAATTGTCTCAAATAAAATCTAAGCCTCTTTAAAACTTTTGGCTGGACATTTGAATTTAATTATATTAGGAATTATTTTGTTTGATGTATATTTTTCTTTTTTTTTTTAATATTGTTGCATTTATATATTTGCTCGGCCATTAAAAGAAAAGCATAATACTAGGTTAAATGTTGCATAGATAAGGATGCTTAGGTGGATGATCGGTTTGACCCATAGAGATAGGATACAAAATGAGCATATACGTGAAAACGTTGGAGTAGCTCCACTGGAAAATAAGATTAGAGAGAGTCACCTTAGATGGTTTGGTCACATTAAACGGAGGCCTTTCGATGACCCGGTTAGGAAAGTTGAGGTATTAGATTTGACTTATGTTTAGAAAGGTAGAGGTAGACCTAAAAAGACTTGATTAAAAAATATTAAAAATGATATTTCTTTATTCGATTTAAATGAGAATTTGATTTTTAGCCGGACATAATGGCGAAAAAAGATTCATGTAGCCGACCCCACGTAGTGAGACAAAGGCTTGATGATGTTGTTGTTGTATTGTTGTTGAATATTATATTTTCTTGCTATATTTATATTTTAAATTTCTTTTTTAACATTATCAACACTTGTATTCTATCAGGTGGAATAGTTTAAGAGGGAGAGAATAGCATGACAATTTATATTATTTTATTATATTTTAACGAGCTGTATTTTATATTTGAAGAAAATACATTTGCATGAAAGGGAGGAGTATTGTTAAATATTTGAAATGATATTGAAGTAGCTTCTCTGTGCAGTCTTCTAAATTTGGCCTTTTAACGTGTGAAGAAGATGAACATCTTTTTCTATTCATAAATTGTAGACTATGTAAAGTTAAGAAATTTATAATTTTAGTCCTATATATATATATATATATATATATATATATATATATATATATATATATATATATATATATATATATATATATATATATATATATATATATATATATAGGGTAATTTCTTATATTGGTTCATGAATTGATTTTATGTTCTTAGGGTTGATAATGGTATTGGGCAATTTCTTTTGCCATTGCTCGTGAAGGGATTTTATATTTACTAGGACTGGTGATAAGTATGATAATAGTGGTATGTATAGTAATTATAGTATGTGTGATAATGTGTGATAATGATGATGGTGATTAGTGTGATACTAATTATAAGTAATAGTAATGTTGGTAGGTAAATATGTGTTAATAGATTTGTATATTTTGGTCTTTCCCTCTTATTTCTAAAAATAGGAAGTCTCTTGTAATGCTAAGTGCTTGATTATGGAACGAAGAATTATTTTTAGTTTTCCACTCGTATTTTCTTCCACCCAAATAAAGGATCTCTTTCATTACGGGGGTTCTTATTGGCTTTTGGCAAAGCTCTTATACACTGTGATTCAACAGCCTTAGAACTTCAATCCATCATTGCTATGAAGCTTGTGATTAAAGATTGGATGTTGGATTATAAAGGTATAATCATTGAAGGGGACAACATGAATGTAATCAAATTCATCAAGGGAGTTTTGGAGAAAGGTGGTAATGATTCAATTGACCTCTCTTTCATTAAAGATTTTCAATTTGTTGTTTTTAATTGTGTTGATAGGGGGAGCAATAAGTTAGCTGATCTTTGCGCTAACTATGCCTTCTTTAGTTCTTTTATTTGTGATGTTACTTTGAGCAAAATCCCTCCTTCATTAGCTTGTTAGAGGAGTCGGATGCTAGTAGAGTGTAAAGCAGGTTTTTATTTCCGTTAATAAAGCTCTTCAGCTCTCTTGATTCAAAAAAAAAAAAAAAAGGATCTCTTGAGTGTGATTGTCACAAACCGTAGGGACGAACATTCAAGGAAAATCATACCACGATGAAGGGCAATTTTGTTTGAAAATAACTTTTGAACATTTTTTTTAAGAAAAAAAATTGATATATTTATATGATTATGTACATTATATACATTATAAATCATATAAAGTCAAAAGTTTCTTTTATTTTTTGCCTTTGTAAATATAACTTTTCATATCTTTGGTTGTTAATATGGCCCATATGAATAAAAATAACCATTATAAATATGAATTTATTAGGTAGGGTCTATAGCTTTATTCATAAAAGGCAGCCCCTTTACTTTCCCCTAAGAAAAGAAGAACTTGTGTTTTCAATAGTTTTATATGCTATAGTGATTCCACTATGAATTGTTTTACTAGCATATTTGTTCATAATGGTAAAATGGATAACATCATATTCTGTTCCCACAGTGGGGCTACTTTATGTGATCACTTTGACTTATTTGGTTGTTTGGAAAGAGATGTGCTAAGTCACTTGAAGAGGATTTTTTTTTTCTTATATGTAATATATCAATTAAAAAATGTTTATTTAAAAATAAAAAAGAATGTATAAACTATAAAAATTTTAGATTATATATTAAAAAATATTTTATTTTTGTTGAAATAATTTTTAATTTATATCAATTTTAGATAAATATTTTATATATATTGACATATTCCCTTTATATCAAAAACTTTAATATTTATATTCAATGAAGTGTTGAAAAAGAAGAATAGAAAGAGGACAATATCATCTTCTATCATGTATGATGTTTGAATGATAGTTGTGACTTTTTTATTAAATCAACAAAATATATAACAAGTTGAATGATTTGATTCATATAAGTTATGATGATTTTGTCATGACAATTCAATTCAATACATATCTAATAATTAAAGAGGTTTCTTATACATAAGGGAAATAATTAAATAAATTTATTCTTTTACATGCCCTCTCAAGAGGAAACTTTACTTAGAAAGTCTAATTTTGATATTTAATATTCAAAATTTGATATTCCTATTAAGAGTATGTAGAATTGATTTAGTGAGCATATCATATTTTACTAAGTTGAAATTTAGGATTTTTTTGGATACTTTTTCGATTCTTTGCTTATTAGATTAAGGTTTAAAATTACGTAATCGGGTATTGAGGCATTTTTCTTTTGTAAGGCGAGGCGTAAGCCTCAAGGCGTTTTGAGGCATAAGCCTCAAAATTAAAAAATTGCGTAAATTGAAAATAAATGTTAAAAGTGAATTTTTACATAATACTCAAATAATATGTTAAATAATAACATATTAACTTTCTTTTGACTATGAAGTAACAAATTGACATGCATATGAAACATAAATTACACGAGACGTAAAGTGAAAAGTGATAGATTATGTGAAACAGAATTGAAATCTAAATATTACAAGAACAAAACAACATAAAATATTATAATAACGTAAAAGTATCATATAGCATTAAGTTCAATTCCAAATTCATTTTTTCTTAGTTCTCTACTCATCTACATTCAATTCATAAAAAAAGCTAACATAATTGGCAACAACTCAGAAATCATCTGCAATGTCATTAATGAGGAGTCTTTATTTGAGTCATTGTCATAACAATTTGATCTCTCCCCTGTCTCATCCTATGGTGTTCAATGCCTCTTAATTTGTTTCTTCTTCATTTATTTCAATTATCTTTTTCTTTTATAAATGTTTGTCTTCAACATAAAGATGTGAATAATACTCCAAAATTTTTATAGGTGGTAGTGGGTGGTGGCTATGATCATGGTGACTACGGCAAAGGAGGTGGGCAATAGGTTGAGGCTATTGAGAGGAAGTTGCGGCTTGAGGGTGCATGAAGAAGTGATTTGTTAGGGGCTTTAGTTTATGATTTTTGTAAGTTTTAATAAAAAAAATATATTAATCGGTTGAGGCGTACGCCTCACTCTAGTAAGGCGAGGCGCGCCTTAAGGCGGGCCTGAATCAAGCTGAGGCGTGAGCCTCATAAAAAAGCTTGAGGCGTAAGCCTCAAGGTATTTTTCATTGGAATTGCGCTAAGGCGGACCTCAAGGCGAGCCTCATATTGCACAATTTTAAACAATGTATCAGATAACAATCATTATTTCATTAAGCTACTGTATTCTCGTTGCTTTTAAGAAATTAATGTAGTAGGAATTTTTTTTTACAACAACTTTTAAAGAAATTACTTTCATCATAATAATTATACAATCATCTTCATAAAAAGCTGTAGTCATTTCAAACAAACCGTCAAACCATATTATCTCATTTTGAACTTGATGTAATCAACATTCACATGTTTTATATGTAAATAAAGGATGGGATTTCCATAACTACAAATGTGATCTATATTATCATAATGGATTTCTAGATATTGGTAAACGTGATTAACAAGTTCCTTCTCATTTTCTTCCTTTTTTGGCTACTCATTATCCTTGTTATCCACAAGGATATATAGGACCAAAAGATAGAATGACAATAGTTTGAGGGGATTCTATTTTTTAGATCAAGATGTTAAATTCGAGCATTCAATCAACAAGTTTGATAAATTTATCAAATTTGAAAGCAAGTTGAATCTCACATGAGTCTACTTTAGATCTCGACCCTTAATGATAATCTAGGAAGCTGCTTTCTACAACATCTTCTAAAAGTTACTTTCTTTACAGTTGTTTTACAAAGTTGTAAGAAAATTATCTCAAACAAAGCCTAAAATCAAATTGAGTGATTCTAAATGAAATGAAGGCGATAAATTTAGTTTGATTACTTGATTTGGCTTGAATATTCAATTTAGAGTGTTATACTACATATATAATTCCCCTCAACAAATAAAAGGTCATAACATACATTGAGTAGCTTGCATTAACCAACCAATTAGATTGCTTTGTTAAGTCTTACAAGTTCTGATATGACATAGATTAAAATCATATAAAAATAGTCATTAGTGGCATTTGGCAATTGAAGAATAAATTTAGAACTATTTTAGGCTCCACAAATAATAACTAAATATGAAGATAGCTTAAGGTGGATTTCCTATCATAAAGCATTATAACTTAAGCAAATCTTCTGATGAGGACATAGACTCTTTACCTAACAAATCCAAGATGCAAGTATGTTTTATTAATTGCTATTGTATTCGTCAAATAACTATAAAAAACATAGAAAAAATGGAACTTATGGAAAACGATGATGAAGGATAAAGACTGAAAATGAATTTAATTAAAACCCCATTAAAATTGTAGGTGGAGTATGGTATTACATTGACTATCAATTATAATTGCAAAATTTAGGAAATAAATCATATTATGGATGATTTATACCTCAAAGATTTTTATGAAGGAAAATATTTGATGTCGTGTTATTTATAATTGATATGTTGTAGAAAAATCAGCTTGATTGGGCATGATCTTGATGCAAATTGAAGAGAAAAGCTTTTAAATTTTAGCTCTAGATTATCTGAACTTTGCTTTCATGAAACTTATAGTTAAAATGCACAAAAGTGTTCTGATTTGAGTCCAAATGAGCTCAAATCTAGCACTTGAAGAATAAATGAAAAAAAAGAGTATTAATTGCAGGGCCAAATTATGCTAATCAAGTGTCTTGATAGGATGATTCAAATGAGCCACAAATTACTAAATTCCGACATCATTAAAATACTTAAATGCTAAAAGAGGGGTTTATAATCTAAACCGTCGCTCAATTGTCGCCATTAAATTATTGTCTGACATTCGTTATTGGACCATCATCTAACAATAATTATTACACCATTGATGCCGGCCCATCATAGTTTGATCATCACCACTAGACTACCACCTAATTGTCGTCGTCAAACTATTGTCTGATTGACACCATCATATTATTAGTTGATTGTTGTCATTAGACTGTCGCCTGATTACTAATGTTAAACCCCTATAAGATTACCGTTGTCAGACTGTTGTTCAATGATTGCCATCAGATCATCATCATTGGATACCATCGATTTATTGGACCACTGTCTAACAACTGTTGTTGGACCATTTCTTGAGAGTCGTTGTTTTACTATAACTTGAACATCACTGCTCAACCACCTTCATTAAACTGCCACCGCCCAACATCCATCATAAGACCACCACCATCATCAGATCGCCATTTTTGGACCACTGCCATTGTTGGACTATCACTATATGACCACCATCACCTGACCTCTATCATTATAGTACTACTATCGTTGGAACACAATTGTCGCTTTGCTTCCACCCAATCTTCATTATCAAAATGTAGTCACTCTATCACAATCGTTTGAAGGCCTCTCAGCCCCCACCAACTTTGTGATATTTTATACTATAAACTTACACTCTTTTAATCCCGCATTATCTAAAGATGGGATATTCTTTTTAATCAATACTCACTTAGTGAAATTATTTTAACTCGGGAAAGCCTTATGATTTTTCCCCTTCATGGGTTCTTTGTAAAAACTATGGTGTCTCATAAGCATTTCATTTATATATTTATGTGAGGGATATTCGTGCAAAGCAAAAAACTCTCTTACTTAACAATCTTGAATGTTTTAGCATGCAATAGTTTGGTGTCATCTATAGAAACAATCCCACTTGCAAGCCCTATGGAAGCCTATTCAATGGCCTATACATGTAGTAAACATAATAATGGAGCATTCTGCTCTTACACTTATCATTCAGGGTACCAATTTTTAAATTAGGGATGCCAGACGTTTGTCTCTTTTTACTCTGATAGGCATAACGCTACTGGTGAAGGCATGCTAAATATGTTCTTGGTAGATCACATTCCTAAGATGTAGGAATCTTAGAATAAAATCCTTTAGCTCCTAGGGGCTCCACAACTAGCACTAGTGCAGTTCAAAGGGACTTGTCGCTTTCAAGATCAACTAACAAATTAGGTTGTTTAGGTTAAGAACACTAGTATAGATTACATCACAATAAAGCATGGTTTCCTTCTTTGTCGCAACAAGATATCGATCCCTTCAATAGGGCAAGCTCTACTCACCAGCCTATGTAGCCCTCTGAGCCTATTGACAATCACCTATCTAACACCCCTCATGTCCACTGTGACGAGCTATGATGTCACTAAGAGGAATTTCTCTTAAGGGGTGGAATTCATCTCCCTCTTTATTTTAGTTTTTAAAGCTATCCTTTAACACCCCAATCCAACATGGTTCAATCTTTTGAATATATACTCTTTATGATGGGGTATTTAACCCTTATGAAAGCATATATCATTGTAGGACTATTATGCACTTTTAACGAGCCTTAGATGCACTCCTCTATCAACTCTTCCTTGCTACCCTTAAAAGGAAAATCTTGCACGTGGTTATACTCTCTTCCCATAAGGACCATCTACATCTTTGCCAAAATTACTAAACTCTTTGTCAAATAATTTATTACAAATCAAAGACTTATCAAGGAGTCTTCCCACCTCTTTTGAATTCATCAAAATGAGGGAGAGTCACACAAGTACTTTCAGATTTTTTTTAATATTAAAAAAAAATATATATTTTTTTAAATATTTAAAAATATGTTTTTAATATTTAAAAATATTTTTAAAAAAATATTAAAAAAAATTTAATATTAAAAAATATTTAAGTACTTTCAGATGTTATCTTCTAAAGCTCGCCGAATCCCAATGGGAGGCCTTCGTCATTGGCCTTTCCATTCATTATTAATGCGTAATACTTTTCACACATATGCTGACTTTATCCACCATGTAAAAGGATGTCTTAGCATATAAGGGCATTAATACCCATCGAAAGTCATTTGAGTGGCCCACAGGCAAGCGCGAGTATGCACAAAGAATTGCTAATCAACCATCCTAACAAAAGGAGTAAAAGTCGAATCATGACTGCACCCCGTCAACCATTGCACCAAAGATATGATCTTGACCAGAAGAAATTGTTGTGGTAATATCTTGATGATCATAAGATGAAATTGTTGTGGCTAAATCCATTTAACGAAACTAAAAAAAGTAAGAGTAAAATTATCACTTCCATCAAAGTGATGAACACGTCATTGAAGCATGCAAGAAGCACAAAAAAAAAATAAAATTTTGAGAGACTAATTCATCAGGGATATCTTAATTTATTTATATAAAACCAACCCACCTAGGCAAACATTACTCCCATTAGGGGGCAACAAGAACAAAAGTAACTACAAGACCAAATAGTTGTTAAAATAGCTACTATCAAATCAAATATTCATTGCCATTGTTGAAGTGCCAATGTAGAAGCAATCTTGTATTGACCAGCCTATTAGTTTTGATAACTTTGACTTGGAAGGGGTCTAAATTCTGCATCATGACCCACTTGTTACTGCATCAAGACCCACTTGTTACTAGCATAGGTTTTTTAGAATTCTAATATATAATAAGAGTTTTATCGATGTCCTATTCTACTCAATTATTCTTAATATAGGCTAGATTAGGGAGAAGCTTTAGCTTGTTGTTGAGCCATTGTATGAGTTTGATAACTAACTAATATGATTGAAAGTGATAATTAATCTCCCTATCACACTTAGTGAAATTCCTCCAGAAAGTGATTCATTTAATCCAATTCATAATAGCCATGTAAGAATCATCATATAATGTCATCTTTTAAAGGCTTTCTACTCAATCTTTGCCATTATCATTTCTATGCCACATTTTTATTTAAACTTCCAAATTCAAACCTTGATTAGTGCAGTGTGTGGAAATTAGTAAGTAACACAATTATGTTACCTCAAACAAGCTCAACCACACATGTTAGTGACCCTTTACATTAATAATTTTGACCTCTAATGTGAAGACTTCCCTGTGGAAGACCTAACTTGTATCCTTATATTAGATGAGCATTCTTCATAGATAGTTCAAGTTAGTTCTAAACTCTTTGATGAGCAGAAGCTAGAATATATAGGTTCTTTTTGCAAGAACCAATACTTCTTTGCTTAGAGTCTTTGATTAATACAATCCTTTGATGAATCAGGTAAGTCCTCTTAAATTAATACTATCTAATTCTTCTTATAGAATGGGACTTTACTTGAAGATCCAACTACTTTCATCTACCTTTGAAGAGAAGCTTGACATTTACAATCATTGGATGTGAATTATACAAATGAGCTTATTAGATTGTACCTCAAATGCCTCTTACTGTCAAAATTCAATTACACATTATAGAAGGTCCACTTAGAAATATTTAAAGAACATCTGAGAGGGATTTTCTCCCACCCAAAAGATAAAAGTTTTTACGAAGGGTTGCCAGGCCATCATTGATAATAATAGATGTGACATCACCCCTTATCACTATCATATTCCAAGATATATATTGGAAGAATTACATATGTCTTTCATTTTAATCATTTAATTAGAATTTATTAATGAACATAAAAAAGAAATATGATTATATTTTTGTCTTGTCTGAAGTCTCATATCATATGATCCTTACTATTTTTTGAAAATATGTAAAACTATGTAATAAGCACAACGTAACAAGTAACTAAAATCTTACAACTAAAAGCAATTCAAGATAAAAGAGAACAATATGTTATAAATCATATAAAAAATATATGCATTAATGTCTATACTAATTATTAGTATCAATTTATCATTATATAATTCATCACATCTTAATCCATTACATTATCAATCACAATATCTATAACAATCAACGACATTAATGCTAATAACAATATTAGGATCATGATCAATAACATTATAAGTGTTAATGATAAAAATTGTATTAGTGTCTGTCACCATATCAATATAGTATTGGTAGCAGTATTGGTATTAATATTCAAATATTCAATGAGTGTATCTTAGGAGTATCTTGCTTTTGCACTTATGAGTCCCAATCAGTCACCCTTATAACTCAATTCATTAAATCATCAATTATAGTATCAATTTATCATTCTATAGTTCATCACATCTCAATCCATTACATCATCAATCATAATATTAGTAATAATCAAGAGTATTAATGTCAATAATAATATTAATATTATGATCAATAATGTTAAATAATGTTAATGATAGAAAGTAATATTAATGTCAGTCATAATATCAGTACGATATTTGTATCAGTGTCGGTATCAGTATTCAGACATTCAATGAGTGTATCTTAAGAGTGTCTTGTTCATGCACTTATAACTCTCAATCAGTCGTCCCTTATAACTCTCAATCAATGTTCTCCTTATAACTCCCAATGAATCATGTGAATCAGTCATCTCGACTCCTTATAACTCTCAATCAATGTCTAGCTCCTTATGACTCACAATCAGTTAGTCACATGGATCAGTAGAGTATCACGTGTTGTCATATCATGTATTTGATATCATTCAGTACTTTATTTACAATGTAATATATGATATCATTCAATACTTCATTTAAAATGTAATAAAATAATATCAAATTATTCAGAATGATCAAATATATAATATATCTAAACTTGATTGGTGAAAGCTTATGCAATCAGGAGATAATATATTTTTTGGCAGATTTATGAGAGATACAATTCATAGAAATAAAAATCATTGAAAACAGAAATAAGACATTTGTCACTTACAACGAATAAGATAAAATTTTTAACAGGGATGACTAGCAAATATGACCCAAAGATCTTTCTCTTTCCTCTCTCTTCTTCCCCATTTTCAATATCTTCATAGCAGTGGCAGAGCCAGAAAATATATTTAGGAGAGGCCTAAATTAAAGGATGTTTCATCCCATGCATGCAGGAACTCACCGTGCTCGCCCTCGCCGGTAATTAGCTCACCGGAAGTATTCCACCAGATCTCGGCGATCTTTCTCAGATATAAACTTTGAATATGGCTAACAACTCACTTAGCGGTTCTATACCAAGTTCAGTCAGTGAGTTTTTTTTTGGACTTTTAGGTCAATTAAGACAAACTCACACACACATCACATACACAAAGACTCGAACTCAAGACCTCATAGTTGGTAGCCTAAATTCTCAACCAACAGGTCAATATGAGTTGTGTTAGTCGGTGAGTTAACTCAACTAGAATACCTTAATGTGATGAGAAACGTACTGTACGGTTCAATACCGGTATCACTCGGCAGGTTGAGCCAGCTCAGTGTGCTTGACTTGTCTATAAACCGACTCCTTAGCGGGTTCCCGGAGGAGCTTGGTGACTTGCCGGAACTTAACTTCCTGGTTTTGGCGGGACCAGCTCTCCGGCAATCTGCCAGAATATCTCTGTCGGAGGAGCTAAACTAGCCTGGAGCATTTCATGGCCTCTGACAACAACTTCAACGACTAGATTCTGGTGATGATAGTACAATGCATGACACTCTGAATCTTCGATATCTAGATCTTTCTAACAATAGCTTCTCCGGTTTCATTCCTTCGGAGCTCAGATTTCTGATGGAGCTCACTAATCTCATTCTTAATAACAATAGCTTCTCTGGTTTCATTCCCAGTGAATTCGGAAATCTCAGCAAGTTGGAGACACTAACTATGTTCCATAATAATATCATTGGAGGAATCCCGGAGGAGATCGGCTTGATGCAGCGCTTAGAAGTGTTGTACCTTTATGAAAACTAGTTCACCGGCGAAATTCTGGCTGTGATTAGCAACAGTTTGAAGTTGCAAATGGTAGATTTTTTTGGAAACCAGTTATGTGGGAGAATCCCAGGAACTATAGGTCAATCGAAGCAGCTTGATCTGCTTCATCTTCGGTAGAATGCGTTATCTAGCGAGGTTCTGGCAACTCTCGGTAATTGCAAAAAGCTTAGAATTCTCATCCTGCATACAATTCACCCCCCCCCCCCCCCCCCCCTTGCTTCCTAGCCAAGCAACCAAGTGAGGGAGTTAATGGGGTGAGGCAAAGATATTTGCAAATATATATAACTCCCCATTGAATCACATGAATCAATCGCTCCGACTCATTATAACTCCCAATGAATGTCTAGCTCTTTATGACTCTCAATTAGTGAATCACGTGAATTTACCATATTATGTATTTGATATTATTCAGTACTTCATTTAAAATGCAATAAAATCATATTAAATCATTCAGATTGATCAAATTTTCAACATCTAAACTTGAATGATGAAAACTTATGAAATCAAGAGATCATGTATTTTTGGCAGATTTAGAAGAGATAAAATTCATAGAAATTAAAATTATTGAAAATAAAAATAAGAGATTAGTCACTAACAACGAATAGAACAAAACCTATCACAGGGATGGATGACAAATATGATTCAAAGACTTTTCTCTTTCCTCTCTTCTTCACCTCTTTCAATTTCTTATGGGCCAAGCAACCAAGTGAGAGAGTTGGTGGAGTTAGGCAGATATATATATATATATATATATATATATATATATATATATATATATATATATATATATATATATATATATATATATATATATTTTGCTCAAAAAGAAAATTTAATTTTAACAAAGATAAATGTCGACTTAAAAAAGGCTTAGTTTGAAGTATTAAAAATGATCATTTTTATTATATTTAAATGAGTATTTGACTCTTAAATGATACTATGAAAAAAAAATTATATAACCGACCTCACCTAGATATATAAGGGCTTGATGTTGTTGTTATCAAATGTTTACCATCTTAGTTTCATGTTGCTAGCCATCTTTTGAAAGTTTGATTTGCTACTTCTTATGTTATGCATATTCTTTTCAGCCTTAATATTTTTATCTATGATGCATTGTATGTTATAGTAAGCAAATTTATAGATGAAACTTTTTTCTTTTGAGATTTTTAAGTCAATATAGGTAAACTTACACACATATCACATATACAAGCTTTCAACCCAAGATTTCTTCATGGGTAGCTAAAGCTCTCAATCAACAGATCAAAATGAGCTATGTGCTTTTTTTGTTTTAAGGTCTTGTTCTTCAATATCATTTGCCATATACTATCATGACGACATCGAAGGATATCATGAAGTCATCTCCTTCTGATAGTTGGAAGTTTGTAGTTCTTACAAATTGAGTCATGTTTAGAAGTTTTGCTTATTTTGGTAGGTTACCTGCCAAATACTAAGCTATTACTTTTGAGATTATACCTTTTTTAGTTATTTAAACTTATTTATATGTATTTTTTCCTTTTGATTGAAAAATAAATCATTGTTACTTGATTTGCTTATTTCCTTAGTACATGTCTTGATTTTTAGTTTCATTGAAGAGCTTGTTTCATTCATTTTATATTATAATTGGTTGTTATAAAATAGACTTTAGAGGTGACTAGCTTTCATGAAATTAAGAATTTTAAAAATTAAATTCAGAACAATTCGAACTCTGATTTCAATAAATTTTATTTGAATTGAATATGTCAATGAAATAAGGAATCCAATCCAAGTTCAAATTGAGTACTTGAAATATAATTGAATACTTTAGAACAATAATTAGACGACCAAACTATCTCCAAATTTTGTATTTGTATTGAAATCGAACATATCGACTTCTATATTCTGATTATTGTTACCTGATTACTAACATAATATGATGAGATTCTTTCATCATAAAATCAACAATGGTTTGGGGTTGATCCATTTGATGTCGCTAAAGTAATTGCTCCTCATATGACACCTCTCCATCCACCACAATCTCTTTACATTCTTCGGAACATTTCCAATTCAACCCATCCTTCTCAAATCACCTAGCTAGCCCATAATTCTCCACCACGCCAATGATGGAGGGCTTAAATTAATACACTTTATTAATACCCCTTACAATGCTATAAAAGATGATCAGTAATGCTTTGTTCATGAATAATTCTCTATAAGGGAAAGGAACCAACTTATCCTTCACCACAAGTTTTAAGCGTCTTCACCTCTAACTGATGCAATTCTCTAGGATCATGCATTTGATACATATTATAGGACTTTGACTCATATGAGCATATAGATCACAACAACACCGTCATATACATTCAAAATACTTATGATATAGTCCTCTATTGCATCATCCCTATAACTACCGAGGAATAATCTCACACATGATTTTACTCTCTCTCTCTCCTCTCTCTCTCTCTCTCTCTCTCTAACATATTTATATATAATAGAATTATAATTCATACTTTTATCAATTTAGCAAGACTTTTTATTAGTTCATCATCAATAAAATAATCATTAAAAACACCTCCCATATTTCTATGATTTACCAAAATGATGGAGAGACTCTTAAAGAATACTATCAAGGATTTTCTTTTAAAATAAGTCAAATATTGGGAGTAGATCAAGAATTACTATAAGGATTATTTCTTCAAGGTTTCCATCATAGTTCTTTTTACACATCATTGATGTGAGAGAAAATTGGCTCTTAAATTGATCTTATTCATCAAGTATAAACACAATAACTATTAATAAAGCTATCAATGCCATCAAACCCAATTTGGACTATTCTAAAGAAAATATAAAAAATTATGCCAAAAAATTGATCAGGATTCTCAATGAAAAAATAAGAGCACTCATGAGACCGTTGGTATCTTCTCATCAAACTTGATCTAAGTCGTCTAACACACCCTCATTAAATAAATTTAGGGTTAGCATTTTAACGGAGATAAAAAATTTTGAACACCTCAAGTAGTCAAAACCTCTAAAAAAACAATAGAGATTAATCTTAATATTTCCGCTTCCATCATTCAAAATGATATTCAATAGAAAAATATTTTTAATTAAAGACATATTAATGTATAATTTGCTACTTAGGTTATTATTTATAAGAATAACATATAGATTATCAACATCAAAATAAAGTAGATAAAAATGAGCCTGATTAAAAAATTATCAGAATTCTTGAATTAGGTGCTATCACAAAAATTTTATCACTAAAATAACTCAAAGAAGTAGAACTTCTTAAAATTTAGGAAAGAATTTATATATTTAATTCTATTAGAGATAAATATATATCTTTCACATACGTATTTCTTTAAATTCTCAATAAAGTCATCTTTTTTATAAATTATATTGAATCTAACAAAACCTCTTAGAAAGTATGCCCATCAGGTAGCCTCAATTGGAAGCTATTAGTAGATATGATTCTCACTAGAAAGACCATAAGAGAATAAACAGCTGATAGGATCTCCACTCACTACCCCTAAAATTCATGCCTATGAGGTAATGTTGACAGAAAGATTCTAGTGGATAGGGTCTTCAATATACATACTCTAAAAGAGCAAGTGTGGCAGTGTCACAACCCGACCTGATATTACTTGATATCACATAGTTCATACCTTCCAATTATGATAAGAATGATCCCAAGATCTAGTTAGAGAAATACTAGAACAAAAATTTCTAATTTATATAATACACATAGCCACTATTGAATGCAATATAAAGCGGAAGACTACTTAATCTCAATATGATTTTTCTATATATCATCCAAAACAAATATAATCTGAAATCCATATACAATAGTGTTTGGCAACATAGAGCATAATAAAAATAAAAATCAAGCTTACAAAAATCAAAACTAACCAAAACATGCCTATAACACAAATCAGAGCGTGCTATCCAAACTACTCAGCATGCTTCTTACCCTTCCCCATGCCCGAAAATAAAAGCAAAAATAGAAATGAGTTAACACGACTCAGTAGGCTATCTTAGCCTAAAACAGAAATCAATAATCAAAACCAAAAGAACTGAGAATAATGTGCTGAATCATATACTGAAATTAAATACTAGAATGAATTGAATTATAAGCAAACTCTTTATAATATAATCTCACCCCGGTCGTCTACTAGCACCATCATAATAGAATCCCACCTCGACCGCCCATTAGCGCCGACGTAACATAATCCCACCTCGGCTACCCAATGGCACCGGCATCACATCACAACACTTTATAACATATTTTTCAATGTATTTCATTAATTAAAGTATAATTAGATTGAATTCAAAAATTGCAAAAAAAATCCCAACAGTAGACAACATAAATACTACTGAGTAAAAATTCATAATTTTCAAAGATAATCAAATTATCACAAGTTATGTAAAATATCATTCTGAAGCTTTAATTGAACTAAAATATTATTTTTAGATGTCAAAATAAATTTCTGAATTGAAAAATAGTAGTTTTTTCAAAATCACCCTACGAAAAATTTTAAAATATATTCAAAATATTTGTAATCACAATCTTTATAACATGTAAAAATTTACGCGGTGAAAGCTTTACCAAAATAAAGTTATCATCATTTTTCGGTAACGAAAATATAAATTTGATCTGAAAAGTACAAAAAACATAAAATTAATGAAATATGAAATATGCAAAATTGATAGATTATAATCATATATGGCTCTTCTCTATAGCACAAGTTTGGATGAACCTCCACATCATTAATAGATAATCTCTTTCCAGAACTAGATACCCACTTCTTTAAAGAAGATACATGATATATACTATGTATATCGGACATATGATCAGGTAACAACAACCTTTAAGTAGAACTATCAATCCTCTCAACAATCTCAAAAGGTTCAATGTACCTTGGATTCAGCTTACTAATTCTTTCAAATCTACGGACATCTTTCATCGGCCTGACTTTGACATACATAAAATCACCAACTTGAAATTCTGCCAGCTTCTATTTTTTAATCATAATACTTATTCTACCTATCATGTGCAGCTCTCAATCTTTCTCTGATCAGCTGAATTTTTATTACATCGTCCGGCCTGGATTGGGGAGCCAGCTAACCACCTAAACACTTTAAATACATGCTATCCAAATTTTATGAGAGATGGGTGGGTAGTTTAGTTTTTTAGAACTAAGGCCGACGTCTAGAGAGTTCTAATTGGCCTTGGACTTATATAGGGTGGATTCTCCTAGAGCTAATGCATTTAAATTTTGATTTAATGAATTTCTAATGCAATGCATGCTGGTTTAAAAGTCTAAATCAAATATACTTGAGATTTTAAAAACATATTTATAAAAAATAATTTTTAGAAAAGACAGAGCCTCCCCAAGTCTGACACTTCATCCTCATATGCCAGATTATCCGGACTCTACCCGTAGGTGAGGAGGTGTCTTATTAGAAGGAGAGAGAAGAATGCATTTAATATGCATACGACCCCGAACGATTCCGACAATTTCATAGATCGTTAGATTTCTATGTTATTTAATTCTTAAAATTTTAAAAATTAGTTATGAGTAAAAAAAATTTAGTTCTTAGAGAGTAATGAAATCTAGGCTAAAATAAAAGCGGCATGCAAATCCCCAATAAATTAAGAAACACAAGCAATCCTAGAGGCAAATAATTATAAGTAAAACACATCAGAATAATTAACAAATTAATAAATGACCATAGGCAAATCGCCCTTAATTACAAACTAGGGTCTGCATAAAATAAAGTGGCCGGGCATCACTGCCAACAACCCGAATTTATAAACCCATGAATGACGTAAATGACTTTGAGTGGGATATTGGGTTTTCAGCTCTTCAACCTTCTTGAATTTCTTCTCCTTGTCCTCCTTGGATCTCTCCTCTTTAGACTCCTTGGATCTCTCATCCTCGGTCTCTTTGGATTCGTCGTGGCTTGAATTAGCAAAATGAAGAGACAATTTCCCCTTAAAGGGGTATTGCCTTTTCTCTTTGGATATCTAAAAGCCATTCAAACTCGATCTTCCAAATAGAAGAAGACTTCTCTTAGGAGCACTACGAGGGTTTGTGTGCATGAATTATATAAGTCTGAAGTCTTGTATTAAGAGCACTACGACACTCTAGGCTATTAAGTTTGGTCATTTCAAAATGATCTAGGCCAATGCGACGGTGATGCTGTCTAGAGCACCGCGACATCAAGTCATTTTTTATAAACATATCAATTTTCACTAAAATCCTCATTTGCAAAATCAAACCCTATTAGATTTAAATAAGAATATTACTTTTAGCAGGACAAAATGAAGAAAAAGTATTCATGCAGCCGACCCCACGTATTGGGACAAAGACTTGATGTTGTTGTTGTTGTTGCAAAAATCAAACCCCCCTTAGGCCTTAGAGAAAGTGAGAGTTTTAGAGAGAAAAAATTGGTTTCGAGTGTCTTCAATCCATTTTCTACTATCGTCCTGATTTGGGAAGTTATTCGAATCGAGGTAGGTTGCATTCTATCTATCTCAATTTTTAATATTGTGAAAATTTTAAGATCTTTCTGATTAAAATTATAATTTCTTAGTATAAAAATAGGGATAACTTTGCATCTGTTAAACTCATACAGTGTAATTTTCTATATGTTATAGATACAAATATTTTGGATATTTTCATTAAAAATTTCCAGCATGCAAATTAAAAAGTGCACTATTTTTAGTAAAGTTAAAAAACATTTTTTACTTCTGAAAATAATGATGTAGTACAATTAGAACTTCAAAATAACATCTTGAACAATCCCTGATAATTTGATTAAATTCTAAAATTTATGAAAATTTGCTCAATCGTTGAATTTATTGGCTAATTATAAAACATTCTGTGAATTTCAACAAATTGGTTATTTTCATTTATTTCATTGAAATGACATTATACATGTGCTTATCTATTTGGAATATGTGATTATGAGAAGTTTTGATGTTTGAGGAAGTTCTATTAAGCTAAACGTAATGGGAGTTATAAGAGCCTAATTTTTTTTTAATATATGATATTTTAAGCATAGAGAGTCATAAGAGTTTGAATTATGATATTTGTTTATGATGGGAGGAATAAGGGCTTGATGAAACTCTGTTACTTTCTACTATGATATATACTTGTTTACTTTCTTTCAATGTAAAGCCTGTTTAATTTTTGTTATCTGCTAGCCTTACTTTGATCAATATAATAGCTTGTTGTTAACTCTTTTAAATAAATAAATTCACATTGGATATGGTATTAAAAATTTAGATAATTGGATGTGACTTGTTGAGTTTTATTAGCCCACACCTATTATGCATTTTGTTTGAGATTAAGGAAATGGTAAGGATTCAGTTGAGTAGCTGGGGTTGTAGGTTCTGATCTTCTACAGGTATTTTTTTTATCTTTTTTTAAATTTTATAAAGTCATGATTATTCTCTGTATTATTTTTTTTCTGATATGTAGTCATGCACTATAGTGTACATTTTTTTTTTGTACATACATTTTGAAAATGAATGAAATGAAAAGAAACTTTATGGATGAGTTGATTTTCTGCTTATTGGAAGTTAATTAGTAGCTCTGTTGTTGATTGATATTTGAAAAAATCTAAACAATTCTTCAAACTTAGATCTTGGGCTTGGTCTAGCACCATCCAACACGACATACCATGTTTTGTTTGTGAGTTGTATCAGATTGGATTGTGACAATTGGCATGGGTGGACATTAACATTGGTGTACGCAAAGTGCATTGGCCATTATAATGATAGTAGGCATCGATGTTATTTACAATGATGAGCAATGACCACATTGTCATCATTATACATCATCATTAGTGTCAATGACATGCATAAAACTTATTAGTGATGGTGTTTAAAAAAAAAACGAAACTTATTAGTGATGGTTAATGTCAACATTCTTGTTGAAATTAGGCATAAACATTAGTATCAATGGTGAGCGATAAATTGGTCAGCATTGATAGACATTGTTGTGGATGGAGGACAATGAAATTGTTGACATTGACGAGCATCAATATTATTGATGTCAATGACATTGACATTTTGGCAATGCAAATTGACAATCTTATTAGTGTTGGAGAGCATTGATGTTGAAGATGGGCAATGAATTCATTCACTTTAGTGGTTGTTGATGTTAGTGTTACCAATGAGCATTGGCCTAATTTGTGGTAATGAACATCAATGTTGATGGCAACAACGTTGTTGTCATTAGAGGACATCGTAATTGATGTTGATAAAGGGTGCTATCTTTGTTGATGATAGTGAACATTAAGATTGAAGGTGATGGTGGGCGGTGACCTTATTGACATATGTAGATGTCAAACTTTGTTATTATCCATATTGGAAACAAAAAAAAAAAAATGCAACAATAGGAGAAGATCTTATTGGCATCAATAGACATCAAAGTTACTAAGTTAGTGTTGATGGAGAGCAACAACTTTATTGGGATCAGCGAGCATCAACATTGTTGGCAATTGTGGGTGATAGCCTTGTTGGCATCGACAAATATCAGAATTAGAGTCCATGGAGAGCGTTGACCTTAAAGGTATTGATGAATATTGATATTGTGGCAAACAATTGGCAATGAACTTGTTAGCATCCATGGGCTTTTGGGTTGATGTTAATGATGTGCATTTGGCTCAATAATAGCGATAAACATCAAAATCAATGGAAATAGCTATCAAATGTTATTGGTAAGGCAACAATTATCATTTATAGTAATCCTCAGTATCAATCATCAAATATAGCTCTAGAATTCATCAAATATTTCAGCTGTCTCACATGTTAAGCCCTCATGTTTGAATGAGAGTCTATTTATAATTTTTCGGAGAGGTATTTTGGCTACCCGCCATTCTCTCTCCCCCCCCCCCCCCCCCACCCCCCCCCCCCCCCCCCCCCCCCCCCCCCCCCCCCCCCCCCCCCCCCCACCCCCCCCTCCCCCCCCCCCCCCCCCCCCCCCCCCCCCCCCCCCCCCCCCCCCCCCCCCCCCCCCCCCCCCCCCCGAAAAAAAAAAAAAATCACAAGCACTCTTCAATATTCTTAGAGTGATTTCTCTTAATCACTTGTTATTTTCTAAACATTTGAGTATAGTGATGACATCATATTATGCATTCTTCAATGTTCATTTTGATTATAAGAACACAAGATTGTGATATAATTTGGTCCCTCAAATGGTGTCAATAGGTTCATCTCATCAAAATGTTAATTTCAACTATAAGTTTACTAAGAGATTTTGATTCATATACTATCATCAAGATTCATGCTTTTATAGTGATGTGTTTGTTGCTTCCCAATTTTTGAATATTAAGTCTTTGATTTTAAAAATAATTTGAATATTCAAAATCTCTAGAGTTAAATCAAAATTTTAGACTAATTACAAAGCCCAACCACTCTATAGACATCAATCTAAATATCCCCTCGAAATGTGAACAAAGTAAATTTGAAAAAAAAA
This sequence comes from Dendrobium officinale, assembly GCA_019514585.1. Lineage (NCBI taxonomy): Eukaryota > Viridiplantae > Streptophyta > Magnoliopsida > Asparagales > Orchidaceae > Dendrobium > Dendrobium officinale. The sequence continues at coordinate 62,796,746 of CM033688.1, read as the reverse complement.
ATAAAACTATTCTATTTTATTTTGTGAAAAAAATTAACTTAACACATCACACACCCAAGAGATGTGACCAATACTTGGCATTAAGCTCTAGTTTTAAGTTTAAAAAGGCCTTATCAAGTATTTTAACAACACTCACAATCATATTCTAACATTCTAAAACTAATTTTTGCACTTTTAGAGTCCACCGGAGCTTCTACAATAAATTTTGTGAAAACCTCAAAAGTTTTGAGTAAAACTTCTTAACAATTTTTGCTCCAATTGATGTACAAATTTTAGAAAATTTGATTTTTTAAAGATTAATATGGTTCATGATAAGTAGGAGAGATCAATGTTAAAACTTAAAACTTAAAGAGTGGTTGTTCCCTTCTTTTAGAGCAATTATAGTTATGCATTAATTTTTTTTCAAAATTTAATTCATTTTAATATGAGAAAGATTTCGAAATTCAAAAAATAATTTGATTAAGCATTAATTCTATATTTGAATCAAATTCTTTTTAAAATTAAATTCAAAATCATTCAAACTTAAATTCAACAAATTTATAGTGAAACTAAACATTTCAAAGAGATGAGATTAATGACACCAATATTAATCTAATCTGATTCAAATGGAAATCAAATAAGGCCTTCGAAGTGTTATTAAAAACTTTATAATATTAATTAATAAACCAAATAATCTCCAAAACTAACATGCTTATACTCAAAATGAGCATCTTGACAAGAGAAATCCGACAAGCCTAAGATTTTTCAATTTCAAGATCAACAAGGCACTTAAATATTGAAGTAATAGTCTAACACAAGGGAATTAGCATGACCTATATGATAGAATGTCTTGAGATTTTGACTAAACTTGTTAAATTATCTTACCAAAAAATTATTAAAGATAAATTCTTTATATAAAAGGTTCTTTGACCTAAATATGGACGGAGCTTACAAATTTGAAGAGCATGTCAGACAAAAAATGCCTATGATAATTGCCAATAACCACTATTGTATAATCACGATTGTTCATTGTCTAACCAATATTGTCAGATCATCAAAATTCACCCACTATCGTCTGACCACCATCATCAACTATCTTAGTTTCGAATTTTTATTAGGTTCGGTGTCCTGGCGTAGCTCTACGTTCGGACGCCAATAACATGTCGCCACGTGCTCTTACTTTTTACCGTGTGGCCCGATGACTCAACCTGGACCGAAACCCGGGGTTGCTATGTTCGCGTGTTGCTTGGTATTGCTCGGTATTGATAGGTATTGCTCGGTATTGCTTGACAATAACGAGAAATACTGCTCTGTGAAGAACAATACAGAGCAATACCTAGCAAAATCGGTATCGTTTGGTATTGCTCGGTATTGCGCGGTATTGCTCGATATTGCTAGGCATTGGTTTTCACAGAATGATATTTCTCGTTATTGCCGTACAATATCGAGCAATACCTAACAATACCACAGTCTGCACAAATAAGTTAATACATAGCAATCCTGGGTCCGGTCCTGGTTGGGTCGTCGGACCGCGCGGTAAAGAGTAAGAGCACATTGCACCATTTTACTAGCGTCCGAATGTAGAGTTACGTCAGGACACCGGACCTAATAAAAATTCCTTAGTTTCAGCCATCATTTTCTGATTGCCGACAGTAGACCATTTTCATCACCCTTTACTGTATCTCTAGTATTCTCCACCACATTCATAGAAGATCAAGCTTATATTTTTATTTTATAATCCTTCCCTCTAATTAAGGGGAAGAACATATTTCTATAATGGACCATTTCCGCTAAATCAAATTCCATGATTTTTTCTATATTACAACTTATAATTTCATTTGTTAGTGCAACACATTCTTACAACCCAAAAATATAAAACTCTCTTATAAATTTAATTATTGCAAAAATTTTAATTTATAATTATGGTAAAATTTTTAAAAATATTTCTTTTATTTTATTTTAGGAAAATATATATTTATCAATTAAATTAATCTTAATGGAAGATAATATATTTTAAAAATCGGTCCACTCGTACAGTTACTTTACCTGGAAATGCCGGTAATTAATCGTACGAAACGATTTCCACGAAGCGGATCTAGATAGGGCGAAGCGCCACGCACCGCGTTCAACCTCCCAGGGTGCCTTGGTACCATCTCTCTTCGAACAGGTAACGGACACGTGTCAATCACACCGAAGTGGATGACGCCGCAGGCCGAATAAAAATTAATTTGCACAAACCACCCTGGTTACTAAAAATTATCATAGCTCACCCTTCACTTCTCCACGCCAGCAAATCTTTTTGCCCTTTTTTTCCCCCCGCTGCTTTTCTTACACTTCCCCTAACTTCTTCAAGCTTTCCCATCGCCGCCGCCAGCCCTAACCCTAGATCTGGAGCGCCACCCTGCTGGTAATCAACAGCGGAGATGTTTTCCACGCCCGCCGCCGGGAAGCACATCGGAATAAGGTATTCCTCACGAGAGACGCCGCATCTCCTGTGAGTACTGACAAGATTACTCGCTCAATTCACAAATCTCTAGATCGATTAGATGTACATAGATAGCTGAGAATTATGGTTAGGGTTAGGTTTACGATTCTACAACTGCCGTAGATATGAAGGGTAGGCCGGTTATATATAGCTGAAGATAGAAAAGTGGAGACTAACGAGATGAACCTGACGGCAGCGGCGGAGGAGGAGGAGGATCCGTCACCGGCGGAGATCCACCTTCCTGCTGAAATCGACTGGGAGATGCTTGACAAGTCGAGATTCTTCTTTCTAGGCGCCGCCCTCTTCTCCGGCGTTTCAGCAGCGCTATACCCTGCCGTCGTCCTCAAAACGCGGCTCCAGGTCTCCCACACCCCGCTTTCCTGCTTCCGCACCGTAACCTACATCCTTCGCCACGAAGGCCCCCGCGGTTTCTATCGCGGTTTCGTCACTTCCCTCACCGGCACCATCCCCGCCCGCGCTCTCTACATGGCTGCGCTTGAGGTCACCAAGAGCAGCGTAGGCACTGCCGCCATCCGCCTCGGTATGACGGAGACAGCGGCCGCCGCCGCCTCCAACGCTGCCGCCGGCCTCAGCGCTGCCGTTGCCGCGCAGGTCATCTGGACGCCTATCGACGTCGTCAGCCAGCGTCTCATGGTTCAGGGAGATTCGCCGTTTAAGTACCGCGGCGGCGTCGACGCCTTCCGAAAGATACTAACCTCCGATGGCCTCCGCGGCCTTTACCGCGGCTTCGGGATGTCGATCCTGATCTATGCGCCATCGAACGCCGTGTGGTGGGCTTCCTATTCTGTTTCTCAGAGAATCATATGGAGCGGAATGGGGTATTGGTTAAGCCGCAGTCGAGATTCCGCCGCCGGATTTAAGCCGGATTGTGGAACGGTGGCTGTGGTTCAGGGGACGAGCGCGGCCATTGCCGGAGGAGCAGCGGCGCTCGTGACGATGCCACTGGACACGATCAAGACCAGGATGCAGGTGATGGATGGGTGCGAGGAAGAAGGAAAAAGGAGAATGACGATTGGGCGGGCGGTAAAGAGCTTGTTGAAGGAAGGAGGATGGATGGCTTGTTACAGAGGTTTGGGGCCGAGATGGGCGTCCATGTCGCTGTCCGCTACCACCATGATCACTACCTACGAGTTCCTAAAGCGGCTCTCTGCGAAGAACCAGGAGAACTTCACTTGAGGTACGGGCATTGTGAAAAAATAACTGCAAAGTAAATACACAAGAAAAAGTTTTGATTTTTCTTTTAGTTTGATTCGGAACTTTTGTCTTTTGTATAAAGTTTGGGTTCTCGTTGTGTTAGTTGTGAGGGAATTGGGAAAGGCTCCAATGGAGAAAAGCATGAAGGTTTTGTGAAACCCTCTGCACTTCTTTCTCAGTGCCGATGTCTAATCTTTGAAACAAATCTAATCTAATCCAAAATGGGATTTTGTTGCTTTATTTTCCCTGTTTTTTTGAGAAAATTAAATGCTGAAATATATTTGATCTGCCAATTTAAGACATCTTAGATTAAATTTCAGGATTAATTTGCATATTTTCCCAAAAAAATGGATTAATTTGCATTGAGTTTTTCGATAAGAAATAGGTTAAGTGAGGGGTTTGGTAGGTGGATTGTCAAATCAATTGATCAAAGTGCGGTTATGTTGATGAAGGACACTTTTATTTTATTTTATTTTATTCACTAGTTAATCCAAAAATATTTTAGTGCAATAACATCTTCAAATTTTTTTAGAGTGAACATTTAGGTCAAATCAGATAAATTCATACGCACAATATATTAGACTCAAATTCAATATTTTGACTGGTAGTCAAAACTCTCAGCCAACAGATCAAGATAAGTGGGATTAATTATATAATTTTTTTATTATATTTTATTAAAAATCAAATTCTCATTTAAATATATATGTTTTATTATAAAAAGTAAAATTCTAAGTTAATATTTTATAAATTATGAATTACACTAATTAAAATAAATAAATTTTGAAGTTTACTGTATATTTTGTATTTAGATATCTTAAAATAATGATTTTTCTTTTCAGTCATAGGATCAGTCCTTTAGATGGTTGGTTTAATGATATAATATAAAATATTTAGGAGTACTAAATAAATATTTAAAATTACAAGAAATTTAAAAATTTTATTTAAATATCTATTTTATTATTGTGAGTATTTATTTTATCATTATGATATAACTAATTTAAGAATATTGGGATCATTTTTTTAATAAAATAAAAATAATCTAACCATTATGAGGAATCCTATGCCACCTAAATATTCTCCCACTTAGTTTTTATTTTTTTATTTTTTATTGATATATTTGTGAGGTGAATGCTTTTATGGGACATATAAAATGAAATATATATATATATATATATATATATATATATATATTTATATATAGTACACATGAAGTGAAAGAATTCATTTTATGTGTGACTTGTTGAGAAAGAATATACAAGTTATTATTGTGATTTAACTCATTCTCTCTTTTCTTTTATATAAAATAAATTAGTTGTTTTAATCTAATCTCAGAGTATTATGTTGTTTTAATTTAGTTCTTCAATTATATAAATTGATCTAAAATAGTCCCTAAAGTTATAATTGTGTATGCAATTGATTCGAATTTAGTTTCTCGGTTTTACAAAATTGATTTCAATTTAGTCTTTATTTGGAACAACTTTCTTAATGCTCTATAAAACCCTTTTCTACTACAAAAAATTTTAGTTAAAATTTTTTATACTAAAAATTTGTTTTAGAAAGCAGTAAAAAAATCGTCCCAATTGAAGCTTTTGTCTAAAAAGATCATTTTGGATCAATTTTATATAGTCAAGAGAATGAATTGGAACATCGTTATAATTTGGGACTAAAATGATCTTATACAAATACTTTCGGGACTTTTGAAATTTAACCCATACATAATTTAGGGGTGTCAAATTCAGGTTACGATTTGGGTTTGGATCAAACCTAGAATTGATCCGACCCTATTTGGGTTGACTTGAACCTGACTCATGCCCGTTTTTGCAAACGAGTCAGTTTGTTCAACCTTGACCCCACCTGTCTAGTTTCTGGGTTGACCTGACCCGGCACGCACTTACAGGATTTTGCTGAAGAAGCTCACGAAAGGGAGGAAGAAGCGCACAAAGATAGCGAGTTGTCGAGGTCCCGTCATTACTTCTGATCAATCGAACGGATCAGACGGCGAGGCAGTGACGATGGACGAGGCTGACGCGGATGGCGGATGTGACCCTATCAGCTATTCGGCTTGATGTGGCTAGCAGATGGCTGGCGGATGCGACTGACGGCTGACGCGACATCTCTTCAGACGAGACAGGACGGACAGAGAGTAGGAAACGGTCGTCTAGGTCAAATCGGGTTGATTTCGGATTTTCAGGTCAATCCGAATCTGACCCGTTTCTCAAACAGGTTGACCATAACCCGAAATTTTCGAGTCGTGTCAAATATTGACACCCCTATTATATATTATTTAATATTTTCTTTGTATTTATACTTTTATTAACATACATAAATTTTAACATATATGCAATATTGAAAAGTTATACAAGGATATAGAATAAGTTATTAAGTAATTGAGTCATTAGAAAAAATTAATAAGTTATTTGATATATAACAACTCAGCATATTTATCAATATAAATAAACATGCATCATACTTCTATTTCATTTTCTTATATGTTGAACTTCTGAAAATGTATTTAAATTTATTTAATTATATAAAAAAATAAATATGAATGGGTCTTGTACGGATAAATATTGAGCTGTTTGTCGTTCATATTAATTTATTTAAAGATCAGCCCAATCTGATTATAATTTGTCTTTTTGACACTTGTGTTAGCTTTTGGAGTCTTAGATTTTATTTGGAATAATTTTTTTTTTTAATTTCTAAAGTAATTTATTATTATAAAATTTTCTAATTCAAATAATTTTTTTAATAAAAAATTATTTTAAAAAGAAGTAATTAAGTAGTCTCTTTAGACTTCGTTTCGAACAATAAGCTCAATTTTTTTTTTTAATCAACTGTTTTTTTCACTGCTTTTAAAGATATTTTTTTACTATGAAGTTTTAAAAGGTTTCGTTCCCTGCAACAGTTTTATAAATTAGTAAGAAAGTCATTCTAAATCGAAAAAATATAGTAGATCTCAATATTTATATGTGGATAGCCCATTTAAAATGATTCACTATATATGTAGATGATAAGAATATATTCTTACTCTTAATTGGTCAAGATGAGAATATAAAGTATGTAATTCAAATTTGTATTTATGTGAATGTGAGAGGGAGGGAGAGAAAAAGTGGCACAGATGTAACATTTGAATGGTTTTAGTTCTGATGATGATTTTATTGATATATCATCAAAAAATTATCTTGATCGGGCATGAATCTCAAGCAAAAAAATAAAGTTGGAAACTTCAAAAATTAAATCATGGATCAACTGAATTCTGATTTCAACAAACTTGCAGTCGAACTGAAAGTCTCGGAAATACAAACCCAACGACACCAAATTCGACTCGATTTGAGCTCAAATAAGTCCAAATCAAAGACTTAAAGCACATTTGGAAGGTTCAAACCATAATTTGGATTACCAAACGGTTTTCAAACGTGACATGCTTATAGTCGAATCGAGCGGCTCGACGAGACAAATCCAATGAGGCTAAGATTGTCAAATTATGATATCATTAAGACATTCAAATGCTCAGTAAACAGTCCATGATGAAGGGGATCAACATCGATCGTTCATTCAAACTACTCCCAAATTACCCTTGATCTCCCTCCTATATACTGGTCATGCCACTCTCAGAAAACTATAAATAGATCAATCATTCCTCATGGAAGGGGTCCAAAGCAAGGACAAAAAGAAGAAATGTGAGGAAGAGAAATTAGAGATTTCTATTGCCACCAAGCTCCTCATCGACCAACTCTTGGTCACCGTCCGTCATCGTATTTTCGTCGGACTTCTACCCGAAGCTGGACTTCCGCCCATCGCCGGATTTCTACCCGTTAAAACTTTCGCCGTTGCCAAACTTCCGCCCGTGGCCGGACTTTCGTCGGACTTCCGCATGTCGCTGGATTTCTACCCGATGTCGGACTTTTTCCTTTTGTTAGACTTCTGCCTATCGATGGACTTTCGTCGGACTTCTACCCGACACCGTACTTCGGCCCGTCGCCATATTTCTACACGACTCTGGCCTTCCACCAGTCTCCGAACTTCTGTTAGTCACCGAACATTCATTAAAGTTCTACCCGACGTCGAAATTCCGCCTGTCACCAGAATTTTGTCCATCGTCAGACATCCGTTGGACTTTTATCTAACGTTGGACTTTTATCCATCGTTGAAATTCTGCCTAACGCTGGACTTCCGCCCATCGTCGGACTTCCGACCTCCGTCGCTAATCGACTACAATTCTTTTGACCACCTTCTCCAGACAACAGTCTTTCTTACCATTGTCGCCCATCGACTATGATCTTTCTAACATCTGTAATCAGATAACAGTCTTTCTTGCCACTATTGCCTGCCGACTATGGTCCTTACGACATCCATCGCCCACCGATTATGATTTTGCTAATGAAACAAACATATCAATAGTGATTCTTTCAAGTCTCATCTTGTAATACACTTTATATGATGTATAATTATTATATCAAGGTAATACCTTCCCCCAAGGAAGAGCCTCATTTGTAATCGACTGCAAATAACAGTGGATTCTTTCAATCCGTAGTTTTCCCCCTTTTCAAGGTTTTCCACGTAAAAAATCTTAGTGTCACTTATGAATATTACACCCTCTCTTTCATATGTTTGTGTGTTGGATCTTTGTACAACGCTAAGATGTTAAACTTTATATTTCTCTACCACCGTGAATATTCCAGGATGCAACAATTGTATGAGGATAGCTTGGTGACATAAGTTGGGTGATGATGATCAGATAGAAACAATGAAACAATAAAGGTTAGATGATGGTGAATAGATTACTATGATTGATTGAAAGTTGTTAGATGAATTTAGCCATCATGGTGATCTATGATGGTAGCCAAGAGACATTGATCATATGGCAACGGCAAGTGGCAATAATCATCAGCGTCAAATATTAAGTAAAATTTTAGTATTCTTCAAAACTTCAAACTCTCTCAAAACTCAAGCCTACTTGAAGATTTATTTATAATATTTTAGGGTGACATTTTGATAAATTTAATCAAAATTTTATATCACTCAAACAAATGCCTATATTAATTTTTTTATTTTAGGCCATTTATTTAGCATTTTAGTGCCTTAATGATATCAAAATTGAGATATCTTAGGTTGCTTGATTATCTCATCAAGCATTTGATTTTGACTATAAGAATGCAAATTTCAGAGATCGTCTAATCTTTCCGTTTTTTATTTTAGTTCCAAGTATTTGATTTGAACTTATTTAAACTAATAGTGAATTACTTTTGGTATCCAAGAATTCATCTTATTAATGCGGCGAATTATTGTGTTCGGTCACCGGATGTACGGACATCCAATCCGGTGACGCCACGTCACCCAAATATACTGGATCACAGTACATTTTGGTGATGTGGTGACACCGGATTGGTGTCCGGACGAATCCAAACACCGGACGCAATAATTTGCCTATTAATGCACTTATTTTGACCGTAAATCAAGGCATTGTGATTCTCAAAAAAATATAGAACCTCTTCAAATAAATGCCAAGTGGCAGAAAAAAATGATGACTTGTATATATAAAATAGGACTACATGGAATCTTTCGCTTTCTCTATCATTTTTATTCCCCAACCCTCAATAAATAATAATAATAATAAGAAATAAAAAAACCTTTGGTCCGTGGCTGATAATATAGGTTTGGTTAGTTAAATCCAATCAAAATTCTATTAATAATATTTAATTTGCCTAATTTTTATCCAAATTAAAAATTTTGGTTAATTTGCAAATAAGATTTCCCGATATTCATATATTTTTATTAAAATCTTACAAAAAACTTCAAAGAAGCCGTTAAAATTATACTAAAATTTTATATCCAAAATTCTTTAAATTTTATCTGTCTTATAATTTAAAATTTGTATATCTTATTTTTCCTTTATAAGTATTTTATAATAAAAATTGTAACAAAATTAATATTAAGAAGCTTTGAAATAAAAAAATTATTTCATTTAAAAAAAAAGGATAGAAACGCAGATGGATAACATGGAATATTTTGTGAAGTGTGTCTATTTGATTAATTTAATTTATATTTTTATTCCAAAATGGCAAAATCTTCTCTCTAGGTTTTTGTCTAAGCCCACAGCCACAGTCTTTGGATAAGATTTGGTTGAACAGTGGGCCTTATGACAACGACATGGCCGGGCCCAATTCTGCCCTTTTTCTCTTCAGTCCCCATCCTGAGCCCCATTGGGTTTATAGCTCAACCAGAGGGTGAATTATTACGTCCGGTGTGACCTGACGTCCGGACATCCAATTTAGACGCACCACGTCACTCAAATACATTGAGATCCGGTGTATTTTGGTTACGTGACGTGTCTGGATTGGTGTCCTGATGAATCCGGACACCGGACGTAATAATTTGCCCAACCGGAGACCAGCTATTTGCAATAAAAAGAAAACCTTATTTTATTAAGTGGCAGTTTGATTTCCTAAAAAAAATGCAGCATAAACGGAATATAGTTAAAAAAGAATATATTGCAAAAAAAATATTTTAGAATTATTTCGATGAATATAAAAGGAATGCAACTTCTTTTGGTTTAGTTTTAAAATAAAAGGAATATAATGGAAATTGTAAAAAGGTTGTACTTGCGGTAGCAAGGTGGCGGCGGCCGACGGCAGAAGGCTACAATGATGGAGACGATGATGGAGGCCAGCAGCGAATGCGGTGAGCTACAAGCAGTGAAGGGTGGCTGCGGTCGTGCGGTGGGTAGCTGTGACCGGCGACGATCAAGTGATAACACTTTGCTTTTTTTTTTTTAATCTGATGATTTAATTAGTCTGAGTTTGTAGTTAAATTCGAAAATATTGTAAAATATTATAATTTTTGTAGGCAGTTAGAAATTATAATATTTTGATTTTAAATTCTATGAATACGATATTATTATTTATTATACTGTTTGGGCACTGTGAGAATAGGAGTTTATCATCATCCTCTAAGCAGGAACTAAACAAAGTGACAAAAACCTACTCAGCATTGGTTTGTTATTAGGTATAATTGATTCCTTCTCCATAAATTAAATGGTCTTCCCATACTATAAGAAAATATAATAAAAATAAAAACAACCGGCTTTTTTTCCACTATATGGGGTCATCTACATGAATCTTTCCCTCTATTATGTCCTAAAGGAAAAAATATTAGGTGCGGAGTGCGCACCGTCCGCACAAGCATTGGGTATCTAGCAGTAGCTAGTGCGGATACCACTAGGTACCCAATGCTTGTGCGGACGGTTCTCCCCATCCGCACTGATCCGCACCTAATAATCTCTCGTCCTATTGAGGGTTCGTTTGGGGTAGTTGTAGCTTACTGTAAAGGTGATTGTAAATCTGCTGTGGAGAAAGTAACTTCTTTGAAAGCTGATGTAAAAAACTAGCTTCCTGGTATTAAAATTTTTCAGAAGCAATGACAAACATAAACTATGATTGCGGTTTAAAAAACAAAGCTGTAACAAAGTTATTTCAAATGAAGCCTAATAGTAAATGTCACATTTAAATATAGTTAAAAAAGGACCATTTTAATACAATCTTCCCACACTATAAGAAATAAAAATATTAAATCCTTTATTTTTTTTATCTTTTAATGAGGGAAGAATTTCATAAAGGGAATTGATTTGTATTTATAGATAGGCTTTCTTCACCCTACTCTTATCAAGAAGATAGGAAGAGCTCATAGCACCTTTGAAAATGAATATAATTCAAGCTTTCATTATGGTAATAATGCTATTAAAGAAATGAAGTGACATCATCGAAATTAATATACGAAGGGCCTTACCGGAGAAATTATTTAGTGCGGTCTACGTCCAGACTCCAATACATTGTAGCCGTGTGGTGGCCCGACGACCCGATGACCTCACATCAGCACCAAATAATTTCTCATTCACTTGGCATTTTGCACTTTGCCATTCAAAGAGTTGGACTTACTTTTAAAAGAAAAAAATTTCATCGAAAATTAAATAAAACTTATTTTAAAATATTTTAATTTACTTCAAGATAACAAGAAACACAATAATTAGTTGATTATTTATGTCAATATATTCTGACAAAAAAAATTAAGATGAGCTCTAAAGCTATTAGATTTTTTAAAATGAATGCAATATAAATTATTTTTTGTGTTGCACTTATTTTAATATAGACATAATTCTTTCTTGAAAAAAATCTCTAATATATAATGCAAATAATTTGTCTTTTTTTTTAAAAAAAAAAAATTATTTTTGAAGCAAAATCACATAACTATTTGATAAGATAGAACCAATTAAATTCAAATTTGAGTTGACTCAATAACCATTCATTCAAGTCAGAGTTGACCCAAATAACTCAAAATCAACTCAAAACTTTCTTGAAATTTTGTTTGGATTTGAGTTAGATGGATTTGTGTTGTGATAATTGTGCTAAGTAGGTCAGATTTGGTTTAATTGAGTCATGTTGATATATATAATTGTATGGTCTATATAATAAATTGTTCGGATTTGATTCAAAACTCGTATAGGACTCCCATTATCTTGATGATTGAAAAAGAGGAAACTGGTTTACTGGCCAAATTATGGCTGTGTTTGGGACAACTTTCTTACTGCTATCTAAAGTAGTTGTTCCCTCATCTGGGATCCCTATGAAAGAGGATCAAGTTGGCCCTTGCGAATAGCTTGATGCACTATCTCCCTTCAACCCTTTGAGCGAAATGTGGCAAAAGGAAGGAAAATCCATGGACCGACCCCATCGTCTCCACCCCGTAGAAATTGCGAGATCGCCCCGATTACGGGTTGGATGTCTAATTGTCCAGGCGGTAATGATAGTATCTTGTACCTGAACCGGTGGCTCACTTTTTCTAAGGAATGGGGAAGAGGACCGAAACATGCCACTGAAAGACTCTACTGAGACAAAAAGATGGGCTGTCAAGCACGTAGAGGAGGTAGGATGGGCAGTTGGTCAGATCTAGTATGGATCGTACATGGACGATAGTTGGAGTCAGCGGCTCTCCTAGGGTTCCCTCATCTGGGATCCCTAGGATTTTTAGCATGAAAATTTCTCGAATTAGAAATTTTTGTGCTAGAAATCTATTTTTAAAAGTAGTGAAAAAGCTGTCCCAAATAAAACCTAAGACAAAAGAAATTAATACACCACTTATTAAGTAATAGGACTTTAGTTGAACAATTCCAAATTCTTATCAATTTGCACTGCAAAAGGCTCCATGATAGAATTGGAATCTTTCTACTTTCATCATTGTAAAAAATGAATCTAACAATAATGATGAGGACTTTCTTTAACTACCACCAATTTTTCAGTATGAAAAAAATTGATCAGAATTCTGATCAAACTTTCATCTTTATAAGTTTAAAATTTTATCACATATCTAATAAGATTTTTATTCTGCTGGTTATATATAAATCCCTTTATATTTATTATTTTATGATATTTTTCAATCTCCATCTTCATAATATTTAAAATCATCTAAAAATCAAAGTTATTATTGAATTCAAAAAAGAGGAAAGAAAAAAAGAAAGAAAAAAAAATTATTGTGAGAATTTCTAAGGTTTCTGTAAAATGAGCTTGAGTAAAAAAATTATATTAATTGAGCTTACCTTTTAATCCTCTATTTATAGATTTACGCATTGTTTAGGACAACCTTCTTACTGCTTTGCCAACTACAATTTTTGCTCAGCTATCTTTATTTTGCTATTTTTTAAAAAATTTATGTGCTATAAAATTGTATTTTACAGCCACTTGTAAAAATTTATTTTTCTCATAATAGCTTTACAATCATCTTTATAAAAAATCTACAGTTGTTAGCTTAATTTTGATCTGAATATTCAAATACATATATATTTTTCTTTTAAATATGTTAGTAATTATGAGTTCAGCCATTCATTGACAAGAGCTTAAATATTAAATATTATATTAAATAATCAAATATTGATATAGATATTATTTTATATTAAACAAATAAAAATTTATAATAAACAAAAATTTAAATCATTAAAATATTTATATATGTTATTATTAAATTAAATGTAACAATTTTAAAAGTTTATTTAGATATAACCTTTTAATAATGCTTTATTTAAAACTTATAAAAATTTAACATATTTATTATTTAAATTATATATTTGATCATTTGATATAAATATATAAAAATTTTTTATAACTGTTAAATATAATATTATGAAAATTTTATATCTAACAATATTTTTACAATGTTAAATTTAATTTAATAATTAAATATATAAATATTTTAATGATATAAAATGTATTTGTTTATTATAAGTTTTTAATTTGTGTATTTTATAATATTTAGATTTAATATTTAATATAAAATATATTTAAATATTTCATTATTTAATCTTTAATATTTATTATTTAACAATAAATATTATTTATTTTTAATATTCAATATGAATATGCATATTAATTTAAAAATAAATATTTAAAAATCCATTTTAAATTTATAAATATTTTTTTTTATAAAATATAACTTTTAACATTTTTATTATTATGTTAAAATTAAAATAAATATGTTTTTTTATAAATTTATAAATATTAATATTTATATATTTATTATTAAAATTTTAATAAATATATGATATAATAGTTTTTGAATTTTTTCAATATTTAATAAAACAATTATCATTTAATGATACCATTATATTAAACATTTTTTCAAATATTATATATCATTATTATTTAGTATTGAACTCTAAAATTATAGTTAATATTGCATATTTTTTCAGGTGATTTGAACTTGGAACCTTAAAACTCACCAATTGATCTCAAGCAAAACTATTTCTATTCAATTGCCCAGTCAAAGGCAAAGCAGGCATCAGGTCACAAATCATCTTCAATTAGAAATAAGTGTAAGATTGAAATTCTCAATGATGAAGCCACTCAAGTCTCAACCCAACAGAAAAACTAGTTACGTTAATACAAGTTTTGCACCCACCGCTGCTTGTCCGGGTGGTGAACAGCCGGCTGAGCAAAGCCTAGATCCCTGGTTCAAATCTCTTGGCAAGCAGTGAAAGCCATAAGTGTTGGCCCATGCAAATTGGTGTGAGTTGCATCCTAGGTCGACCGAGGTTTTCACTGGCCTAAGAACAGTGCTTCCTCGTCACAAAAAAAAAAAAAAAAATACAGATTTTGCCACTGACGAGGATCTGCATTAATTGAAGAGTATTCTTTCCCGTTGGATTGTATGCTTATCATTAAGTTGAAGGTTGAGATGGCGTTTGATTTGAGTTTTGGGCTTATTATTTTCCTTTTATCGTTATTGACATTACATCGATCCTTGCTATTATTGCAGCACAAATTTTGACTTATACTGACATTTATAACCGCAACTTTTTTTCCTTGCAGCGGTTTTAGGACTGATGGACGACTACTGTAATTGTAATGCACTGCAACGATATTCCGTAGCAGTTTATGGACCGGCGGGGTAGTTTTATCGAAGTGATTATTTTAGCAGCGATTATAACTGTTGCAAACTTACAGATTTAAAGCTGTTAAAACTGCATGCCCCAAATATATGCTGCGAAAAAAACTATCTTTTTGATACTATTTGTGGTAGCTTAATATTTTGCACATATTTTATGTGAATTGGCTATTGTATAAATTGAAAAACTTTTATCAATTTACATATGGATATTTGGAACTTATTCTTTTCAGGCTGATTTTTCTCTCTCATATGCGCTGAAAACTGATTTCCTGCAAATTTAATATATTTTAAATCAAAATCAACTCGGATTCTTTCAATCATAGTAAAAAAGAGAGAGGTTAGATTAAGACTTCGTTTGGGACGGTTTTCTTACCGCTTCTTAAAGCCGCTTTTTAGTACAACATTTTTAATTTTTGTACTAAAAAGTGGTTTTAAGAACCAATAAGAAAGTCGTCCCAAACGAAGCCTAAGATTTCATTTTGGACGATTTTATTAATGCTTTTTAGTTAATATTGATTCTTTGGCCATTGATGTTCCAACATCTCTCACCCATTATCATTTCAACAATATTTTTTCTCTCACAGAAATCCAAACTAACAACTCATACTCTTATAATCTCGACGTTTCCTTTTTGGAAAACGAGCAAGTCTTTCTAACCATTGCTTACCTAGTTGAACTATTTCAACTGAGCTACGTCTTGTGATTTTTTTTCTTTCTTAGATTTTCTTGTAAATCATTCATATCAAAATTTATTCATTGAAATCAAAATTAAATATGCACAATTAACAAATGCTAACTCACTTTAAAATCAAAATTGACATAAAATTATAAAGTGACATAAACATTATACTCATAAATATTTAGGTTTTGTTTGGAACTGCTTTCTTATTATTTCTAAAAGCAACTTTTTAGTATAAAAATTAAAATTTGTATACTAGAAAACTGCTTTAAAAAGCAATAAGAAAGCCTTACCAAACAAAGCCTTAAACCAAATATCATAAATTGATTTAGGTTTTATTTGAAACGGCTTTCTTACTGCTTCTTAAAGCAGCTTTCTAGCTCGTACAAAAAATTAAAATTTTTGTACTAAAAAATTACTTTAAGGAGCAGCAAAAAAGCCGTCCAAAGCGAAGCCTTAGTTGATTCATAAACATGTTGATTAGACTCTTGAAGTCAAGCTAATAATGCATCATTAGTAATCCATATGTCAATGTTCAATCTTTAAACAAAATTTCAAATGAAGCACGCATCAATATAACAATTAAAATAGGCCTAAGCCACAAGCTAACTACATTAAATTAAGCCCACTTATACAATAAATCTAAGCCAATTATCAAATCAAAGCCAAGCTCATTTGAGCAGTACAAAATTTAATAAGCATATTAGAAACTCATTTCATAGTAAAATTAAACATGACACACAAGTAAATTTAATGGAAACATACAAAACAAGAATAGGGTTGACTCCCTATGATGATAGATAACTTAGACATAAGTTCACCATATTGGAGCAAACTTTTCGTCTATTAGCCTAGGGTTAGATCTACATCATTGATCTACGAGGTCCCCTTGAATGAGGTAACTCATGATTGTTAATAAGGATACACTGGTTTCCACTCAATTAATTAAATAGATAAAATATACTGACAAACCCGAGATGATGGAACCATATGATCTTGACTGGGGCATTATACCAACTTAGTAGGTTAGTTTGACTATTTAGCCATTCAGATTCTTACTTTTCTGACCCATGTCAATCATTCTAGAGGTTAAACTGATCATAAAATCATCAACGAGGAATAAATCAATTCAAACATGTTTAATAAAATAGTAAAGATCAAATTTCATTATATAAGTAATCCAAATTAATTTAATTCAAATCGCATTAAAATGTTCCCTAAAATCAAATAAATTATAAATCTATACAAATCTAATTTACACATACACATTTCAATTAAGTTAAAATTAAATCTCTCAATTCAAAATCAAGTTGAAATTCATCATTGAAATTAAGTTATACATAAGAATTTGTAAATCTAAGCAATATACATTAAGGTTAAATGAAGGTTAAACAAATCAAATAAAAACATAAAATCATAAAAAATGATAACCTAGATAAATAAATCATCAATTAACATTTCATCTACACCCTCAAATTAAATAAATTTCCTAATTGAACCAGAAATTATAAAATTCATTAAAAAAAATGAAATAAATCTCTATAAACTCATAAAATTATAAGAAGAATATAATGAGACCTTTTTTTATAGTTACTGGATAATAAAAGTTCATCATTATAAACTACTTTATCAAGTGAATAGAAGTCTGAGCTGTATACTATGATTATGAAAACTAATGCTCAAAAATATTTTTGGTAGAATATAATCTTTTGCTTTAGCCTCCATATAAAATCATCATAAGTAGTGGGACTTAATTCACTTGGAAGATTTTCACATTGTTTTTACAAAGATCTTCATATTCATCTTCTTTACACAATAGTGAGACATCCTTTAAGTTTTGTGCTTGGATTCAACCCAATACAAATGGATTTATATAAGGTACGTTGAAAAAAAAAATTAGTTAGTTTAGGAAGGTTTAACTAGAGTTCAAAGAATCATGGTAGTCACCTATACTATGGGTCTTAGAAATGAATACAAGGTTATGGGCTTTATATAACTATGAAATGCTAAATCATTAATAATCCACCTATATGGGTCTTATAAGGAAGTCCTCCAAGCCAAGGCTAAGCATAGAAAGAGAATTTGTCAACCTTATTAAAAAAATAAAGTCAAGAGTTAGACATAAACAAGAATCAAATATATATGTACCCATATAAAAGCATCATTAATTAATAGTGGGACTCAATTCACCTAGAAGGTTTTCACATCTTTTAACAAAGTTCTCCATATTCATCTTCTTCACACAATAGTGACACATCCTTTAAGTTTTGTGTTTGGATTCAACCCATTATAGATGGATTTATATAAGGTTGAAAAAAAATTTAGTTTGTTTAGGAAGGTCTAGGTAGAGTTCAAAGAATCATGGTTGGCACCTAGGTCAAGCTAAGGTTAACCTATACTATGGACCTTAGAAATGAATACAAAGTTATGGGCTTTATATGACTATGAAATGCTAAATCATTAATAATCCACCTATGTTGGTCTTATAAGGAAGTCATTTAAGCCAAGACTAAGCATAGGAAGGGAATTCGTCAACCTTATCAAAAATAAGGTCAACAGTTATACATAAACAAGAATTAAATATGTATGTAGTTCCGCTCATGGTTAATCCCACAGGAAAAAATTAAAAATTCCTAAGTTCACTTTAGTATTGATTAATGAACTACTAAATTTATCTAACATGGTGATTTAAAATGGGTGTTGCAGATTAAGTAAAAAAGCACCACAGAAAAATCTCCCATTTCCATCAGATTTCTGGTGGATTATGATGAAATATTTCAGATTGATTTTTAGGGTATTTCTAAAAAAAATAATATATTCATAATTAATATTTTTTAACTTATTTTAATTAATTATGAATTTAATAATTTATTTTAATTAAATATTAATTTAATAAATTATGATGGTTAATTACTAATTTAATAACTCAATTTAATTAATAATTAAAATAATAAATTTTAATTAATAACTCGCTTTATTATTTTATTTTTATGTATTTTTAAATAATTAAAAAAGTATTTAAATTAATATTAATTTTATAACTTGTTTTGATTAATTATTAATTTAATAATTTATTTTAATTTCCATATATATATATATATATATATATATAAGAGTAAGCTTAGTTGGAAATTTTGCTCCACAGCGAAGTGGTTGACTATTTGAAAGATAAGTAGGTTACCTCTTCGAATCCCACGGGTAGCTCAGGCGGACTGGCGGGTAATGCGGGTAGCACGAGCGAACTGGCTTGCGAGCACGCACCCAATATTTTTTTAAAACTTATTTTTTAGCTGTTCAGGCATAGGGCAGCTCACCCAATTTTTTTTTAAACTTGTTATTTATTTATTTAGGCAGAGTTCTTCCGTCGAATAATCGCCGGAAAATTTTCCAGCAGGAAAATTCCGCCAAAGAATTTACGGAGTTTTTTATTCAATGGAAAGTTTTTCCAGCTCGATTTTTCACTGGAAATCCACCGGTAATAGATGATTTTCTTTTGGTGAAGCTTCAAATGCAAAAAAGTAAATTTACTATTTTTTAAAGTTTTGAACCTATGATATTTAAAAGTACATGATAAATTATAGTGGTTTTCTACCTATTGTAGTTATGGATCAGAGCATAAGTATTCTTCATCTCTATCGAGCTCGTTAGAGTATTAGTTAGGATCCCTCCTAACTATAGTTTTCTATCTCCATAGGACCCCATAATCCTAACCACCATATGCCTATGTTATGGTTGGACTATATTTTAAAATCACTAATTATTCTTCTATTCATCAATCAAAACTCTAGATCACACTAGATTTATAATTTATGTATGTCCTCTACATAAAACAATTGAATCATAGAAAAAATTAAAAATAGGATGAATTATATAAAAAGATTAAACCTATTCTAAGTAATACATGCTTTTTAAATAATCATAGATTCAGAGTAAAAAGTTTAACTATATTTAGAGATAATATTACACAACACAAATATTTTATTTCATTAAATAAATAACAAGTTACAAACTATATTTTACAAAAATCTATTGATAATAGAAAAAATATATTAAACATTTCATTATAGATCATATTCTTGCAGAAGAAGAAAACTTAATTTCACATCTCCAAAGTAAGAGCTAATATATATATATATATATATATATATATATATATATATATATATATATATATATATATATATATATATATATATATATATATATATATATATATATATATATATAATTTCTTTTTAGCCAAATATTAATGTGAAATTAATTTCAATTCACTTATTTTATTTTCATTTTCATTTTCTTTTATTTCCATTTTTATTTTTTAAGAAATATGAATAAAAATATCTTTTATTAATAATTTCTCATCAAATATGAGTAAAAAAATAGAAAAAAAAGTGAGACAGTCATTTAACTCATATTCTCACCAAAAAAAAAAAAAAAAAAATCATCACCTAAACAAACAATAATAATGTTTTAATTAATTTCTACTTGGCCAAATAGATGGGTGAAATTAATTTATTTCCCTTTTAATTTATCCTTTTTTTTTTTTTTTTGAAAATGGATCATCTTACTCAATTTCTTGAAATCAAACAAGGCATTAATGTGAAATCTAATTCACTATGAAAATAAAATGGAAGTTTTAAATTGAAGTTCTATACACCAATCAACACAAATATCATAGAATCATAGTATCTTTATGACAATATATTCTCATTCATATTATTACCTAATTCTCATATAATGCATGCCATATAATTTATTTGTTGTTATATTTATTACTATTTTCCATTATTACCACTTACTTATAAGTGGTCTTATTTCTATATAATCATTCCTATGGATTCTTAACCTTCAATCAAATTATCATATTGCCTCTTAGCTCTTATATAATATTAGAGTTTCTTGTCTGTAGAGAGTCGATCCTTCCTACAACCACCATGGCTGAAGAAATTATCAATCCTGTTGCTTCAGTGACAACCCATCCTCAAATAGTTTATATCAATCCTGCAACACAACTTCCACTCAAACTTACTCTTAACAATTATCCATCATGGCGAGCTCAAGTGCAATCTCTTCTTCAAGGGTACAATTTACTTGGCTACATAAATGGCAATACTCCACCACCTCCTCCTACTATCACACAAGGAGATCTGGTGATCCCCAACCCAAATCATCTTATTTGGGTCCAACAAGATCAGCTTATACTTCACTCAATATTCACCTCCTTATCTGAAAAACTCATGGCTTATGTAGCATCATCATCATCATCTTGTGATGCATGGGATAAGCTCAACCATATGTATGCTAATCGCTTGCGATCACATGTTGAAATCCTCAAAGAGAAATTATCTCTGACAACTCATGGTGAAAAATCTATCAATGAGTTTCTTCAAATGCTCCAAAGTCTCAATGATGATCAACTGGCTCTTATTGGGGTCCCAAAGCCAGAAGATGATCTCATCCTTCATTGCCTCAATGGCATTAATGGATCTGAATTTAGAGAAATTAATGGAAGAGCAAATTGTGATAGAGAGCATCGCATCTCATCTGAACCTCTCCATGATAGTTGGCTTCCTCTTATCTCCACCAACAACTCACAAAGAAATGGGTTTACTCAAAACAAATTTGGTTACTTTCAAAAGCATCCAAATCAAACTGTTCTTGTTCAAAAAAACCAAACATCATCACCCAACTCACATCGTATGAAAGATACTTACTTGGTGTGTCAATTTTGTGAAAAGCGTGGTCACATTGCTCAAGAATGTTACGCTATAAAACGCATGATGGGACTCCATATTACTCCCAAAGTTAATCATGCCACCACCAACAATCGTGGATCATCATCAACTTGGCTCCTTGACAATGGTGCCTCCCACTACATTACATCTAATATGACTAAATTCTCTATTTGTAAATCTATGAAGATTATGTTGATATTATTATTAGAGATGGTACATATATGTGTTCAGATCATGCAAACTAGAAAAGAATTACTCTTTCTCCCTCCACATCCTCTACTTGATAAATATTTTGTGTTATCACAATATACAACATTATCTACTATTTATTTGTCAATTATGCAAAACATATTATACATCAATTGAGTTTAACCCAACGTCTTTTGTATTAAGGGTCAGACCAAGGGTGCAATTCTCGCTCGAGGGAGGAGTCAGAATAATCTATACGACTTTACAACTTGGACAACATCAAGGCGACTCAACTGGATATCAAGGAAGCCCATATCAACCCGAAATCCACTCCCAACTATTGGCATAATCATTTTTACCATACATCATAAGAAATCTTACGCCATTTTATGTCTGCAAACCATGTTTGCACTAACTCAAAATCTTCAATTCTATATGTAACAAAAGTCATAAATTACCTTTTGGGACACTTGGTCAACTAGCCATTGCCCACTTGATCTAGTGTACTTTAATATTTGGGGCGCATCCCCATTTTGTTCAATAAAAGGTTTTTCTTATTACATTGTATTTGTCAATCATTTTAACCAATATTCTTAGCTCTTTATAATGGCATATAAATTAATTAGATGTTCAATCAAAATTTTCAAAATTTAAGAATGTTGAATTGCCTCAACTAATGTCCCAGTTGGAGCTCTCCACAAAAAAAAGATACATTGGTCTCATTTTCATGTAATCAGGGGCGGATCCAACCTTATTTTTTAGGTTGGGCGGACTTATAAGTCCAAAAATTATATATATAAGCTAAATTCTAAGCAAAATCTTATATTTCATTATAATTTATGAATTTAAAAAATAATAAAAAGTTGCATATATAATTGCATCACATGCATTCATTATATAATTTATATTATTTGAAAATGAATCTACATAAAAATTGTTATTTTTTCTCTATCAACAAGTCTAAATTGATGGGCAAATAACACGAGATGGGTCATATTAGGGCAAAAATTTATTTTTGAGGTGGGGTTGTATAATTCCAAAATTATGCCTCTTCTAGATCACACATTTTTCTTATTTTTTTTTAGGGTGGGCATTTGCCTTTGCCCACCCTGAATATAGTGGGGATCCGCCCATGCATGTAACTATGTTTTATGACAATATATTCTCATTTATATTATTACCTTATGCTTATATTATTAATAACATATAATTTATCTATTATTGTAGGTTTTACTATTTACCATTATTACCACTTGCCTATAAATAGTCTTGTGTATACAAACACTCTAACATTGAATGCAAAATATATTCATTCTCTCTTAGCTCTTATATTTATGCAATTCAATCATAATAAGGTGACTCATTCACTATCGGTGGAAATTTCTCTTAGAAACCTTTGAGTGAATTTAATCATAAATTGGCACACATCACATATTTAATATCTCAAATTCAATACCTCTTGGTTGACATATATTAATGAAATTTTACTCATATGCTAATTAAAAAGAAGAAGGTTGCCTTCTTTTATAGGTTTTCTAATTATACTGAAAGCTAATTTGACACAGACAAAATAATTATCAACAATAAAAAATGCATGAAACCCCCAAAATTTAAATATATTCAACTAAAAATTGCATATGAGATTAAAGACACTCATGCAATTTTGTAAAGAAATTATTTTTTGGAGCATTATGAATTAAATGAGAGTGAAAACATATATCACATATAAAATAAAAAAGGGAAAATCCAACATTATTTTTATGGCTAGGAATGCACAATACACTACTAAAATGCAATGAATTTTGCTACTAAAATGAAGTAAATTTTGCTCTAAATATTAAGCAATTTCTTTGCTATGTAAATCCATTTAAAATTATTGCATTGTAGGAAGGTTAACCCTTTTTTAATCCCACCTACAACCATGTCTTTACTAATAATAATAATAATAAAAGACAGACCAATATAAATTTCTATTAGGAAATTGAAAATAAATTTTAGTGTAGTTCAAAGATTTATTTACAGTCATGATTCTAAAATATCTTATGTAAACTAATATTATAAAAGAAAAAATTTAGTTAATATGCTAATTAATACGTGAAATTGGATAAATGTGTCTGATGTTTCATTTTATAGGAAAATATGCCCAAAAGAGTATTTCTGATCAGTATACACTCATGTTTGATTGCAGAATACTTATTTAAGTTAGTCGCAATAAACAATGATTCAAAAAGCATCAAACAAAGTTCGAAAAAGGTTGGAACTATATTTGAGAAAAATTGAGAACTTATTTAATTTGAACCCTACATGAGTCGTATTTATACCACATTTAAAGATTGGTTCAAACAAAGCTCAAATATGGGCCAAATAATGATTGAACATAGTTTAAAAAAGATTCTAATCTGATTTGAAAATTCTCTTAAATGATTTAAATAAGATTTGAATAAGGCTCGTACAACTTAGATTGATTCAATAGCTTTAACAAATCCAACTATAATGTTAATATAGTCGAGAGCGATCACATCAGATATAATATAGTAAATTTGATTATGATGGAGAGTCAATTAATGTCCATAATACATGAAAATGACAAGTATTGCATCATTGTACAACCATTAAGAGACATTATTTCAAAATTTAAAATTGGTCCAAACAAAAAAAAGTGATGGAAACTTGCATGTAACTTGATTATGACTTTTAACTGAATATGGGCTACACCTCTATTGGACTGCATACTTCATCTCCTATGAAGACGACCTATTTTTCTTTGGATGATTACTCTTAGGCTTCACAAATGGGGGTAACAATGACAACTCTCTTTAAATCATTTAAAAGTTAAAACATCTCAGGTGCTTTCTTTCTAATGTGATACATTTCTTCAACTTATGCAGCTAATCATGCTTCTTGTGTATGGAACTTTAAAACCAAACTATAATGACTAGCACCTTCATCCCAAACTACAACTAATGCATTTTCAAATGAGAGACCCATAACATCAAATCTTCTATATGTATATGTGCACTCCAACATTATAACATTACTAGTAAGCTCAACATCAAGAACATGTTTAAATTGATTAATTTGGAAGACAATCAAGCTTTAAGCCTTATTCAAGAGTTTCTTTGATGCTTCTTTAATTTGTTTTTTTTACTAAAATAGTTTTTATGTTTGCTACAATATTGCATTTATTAAAGAATATTTTTTGTATTGTGCTTCAATAACTCTAATAATGTAATCACTGGATGGGAATATGCAATCTTCATAGTATTACTAAAGCTCTTTGAAATACTAATTATCATCAAGTTGTATCAATGCCAACTTAATTCTTAATATAAGATGACGTGTTCAATTCTAAGCAAATATTTTCTTCAAATCCCTAAAAACTTCAACTATTTTATCAGACTTAGGAGCCAAGTGATATTTCTAATGATAAATATATATATTAAACTTCACCATAATATTCATTATCATATGATGAGTACAAGCTCTATTGTGTGCCTTTAGAAAATCATTGATAAAATACTGGTGATACTATTGTGTCTATTAAAGATAATACTAAGCTATTCACTGTCTAGTGACTCCTTTAGTCTACACATAAAATATTGCCATGACTCATTATTTGTTAAGTCCACAACTATAAATGCTTCATGATATATCTATATATTAGTATCTTATACCACTACAATATATAAGGCACCTCCATAGCATATATTCAGAAATGTTCCATCAACACTAAATACTAAGTAACATGTACT
The DNA here is from genome assembly GCA_019514585.1 of Dendrobium officinale. Classification (NCBI taxonomy): domain Eukaryota; kingdom Viridiplantae; phylum Streptophyta; class Magnoliopsida; order Asparagales; family Orchidaceae; genus Dendrobium; species Dendrobium officinale. The sequence goes on along the minus strand of CM033688.1, from coordinate 62,771,279 downwards.
TTTGGATCTGTACATACAAATTCCCATAAAAATACACATTTGAAATATCCTTCATTGTCTCACTAAAGATCAGTAATCATCCCTAATTTTATCTTATGTAGCATAACTAAATAAGATAGAGTTTTTTTAAAAGATGTTTCAAGGGACCATATCACATAAGGATGACTTACTCATGATACTATCAAGTATTATTTTATGATATGTCAATATCACGATCTCTCTTTATGTCTAATATGATCATCTTCAGCTTCATATTAATATTGAATAATACATGCTTATCTTTGATCATATGTCTAGTAAGTCAAGGTTATGCTTGTCGATGGACTTTGAATCTTATATGAGGTAGATCTTCGTTCTGATTAATGGCTCTTTATCTCAAACACACGTGAGCTTGTCAATTTCTTAGCTAGCAAACTTCATGAATAAATCTTTGCAAAACAATATATATACCATATTTCTTTAGTTAGAATTAAAAGTTCTATTTCATTGCATTTATATGTAATATTCACTTCAACTCCTCTTCACTCTCATAAAGCTACCCAACATGTAATCAAGTAGAGGACAAAAATAAGAATTATTGAACTGGAGGTACTTTCAAGAATTGATTCTTATATGATGAGAGTTATCTATGCATTATGAACCGTAGGAACATGAATACCTTAGTCATTTTTAATTTAAAGATTGATCATTATATGTTCATAGTACCGCCTATTTTTTGTGTGGAATATCAACAAAATCACCTACACCAACGAAAGATGATGAACTTCTTAGACTTGCACCAACCTCAATATTTGCACAAAGAACTATCATTAAATTCTTTTATTTGGTCTCACACACATGGAGAGCTTGATGTTTAATATATAGGGATATTTCATATAAGAAAAAATGAAGATCATAATATGTGGAAGCAATTGACAGTGCTTCACCAAAGTAGAGCCTAACCTATAATTTTATATTAAACCATTTCTTCTTAACTAACATAACTTATATATATAAAACAAGCGATCGTTAAAGGAGTTATTCTATGTATTAGTAATCTAGTTCTCCATTATTTTGTGAATGTCTAATCTACGATACACGATTAAAAATTTGAAAAACCAAATAATGTCAATGCATGCTTAAGTCATCGATGAAAGAAAATGAATTTAATTTCACTGGCTTGATCCCTCCAGAGCGAAGAAACTCATATGATGGTTCAACAATGATAGCAATGGACCAAGCCCAAGGGGGAGGGTAGGAAGTCGTTATTTTTTATATATCATCAAAAAAATATCTTGATTAGGCACGAATCTCTATGCATAATCAAGTTGGAAACTTCCAAAATTAATTCGGGGACCATCAGAACACCGATTTCAGCAAACTTATAATCAAACTGAACGTCTCAAAAGACGGACCCAACGACACTAAATTCAACTCAATCTGAGCCTAAATCAAGAACTCAAAGCGCGTTTGGAAGGTTCAATCCATAATTTGGATTACAAAACAATTTCAAAGGTGACATGCTTATAGTTGAATTGAGTGGCTCGACGAGACGAATCCAACGAGCCTAAGATCATAGAATTTTGATATCATTAAGACATTTAAATGTCTAGTAAATTTTTTATGATCAAGGGATTCAACATCAGCCGTCCATGCAAACCACTCCCTTGATATTCTTCCTATTTACTAGCAATTCCACTCTTAGAAAACGATAAATAGACCCCCTCATTCCTCATGAAAGGGGGGAGCAAGGGGGCCAAGGAAGAAGAGAAGGAAGAGCTCACTCGCCACTAGACTCCCCCTCGACCACCGTCGGACTTTTACCTGGCAGTCGACCGAAGCTGAACTTCTGCCCGATCACCAACTAATGCTAGAGTTAAGCAAGGAAGCAAGAATAGAAGGAAGAAAGGAATAAAAGAAATAAAGTTCTCATATCACTAGACTCTTCCTTGACCACCGCCGAATTTCCATCGGTCTATAACCTACCAACGCCGGAGTTCTGCCCAAATGCCATCTAACGTTGGAGTTCTGCCTGGTCGCCGACAAACGTCGAACTTCTACCTGACGCTGGACCTTCACTTGTCGCCGGACTTTTGTCGGGCTTCTATCTGACATCGTACTTCTATCATTGACAGACTTCTGCCCAATGCCGGACTTGCGTCCGTCATAGGATTCTTGCCTGACACCGGTCTTCTGCCCGTCAACAAAATTCCATCAGGCTTCTACCCAACTCTAGACTTACGCCCGTCAACAGATTCCTACCCAATGCAGGACTTTCGCCCGTCATCAGATTCCTGTCGAATGTCAGAAATTTGCCCGTCATCGGAATTCCATTAGACTTCTATCTGACGCCGGACTTTTGCCCGTCGCCAGACATTCATCAGACTTCTATATGACGCTGAACTTCTACCTAACGTCATCCTTCCAACCTTCGTCGCTTGATAGTGGTTTTTATGACCTCTGTCGCTTGCCGACTACAGTCCTTTCGACTTACGTCGCCCACTGACTATAATCCTTTTGACTTACGTCGCCCGCCGACTACGGTAAGTCTAACTTACATTGCCCACCGACTATAGTCATTCCGACCTCCGTCACCCACAAACTATGATCTTTTCGACTTACGTCGTTCACCTACTATGGTCTTTTCGACTTACGTCGCCCACCAACTACGGTCATTTCGACCAAACAAACACATCAATAGTGATTTGTTGTATTCCCACCATTTAATGTACTCTATAGGATGTACATCAAGCTAAAACTTTTCCCCAAGGAAGAGCCTCATTTGTAATCAACTGCAAATAATAGTGGATTCATTCAAACTGGGCCAGACTCCCGTGGTTTTTTCCCCTTTTTTAGAGGTTTTTCCATGTAAAAATCATGGTGTCTCCTATAAATATTGCTCCCTCTCTTTTTATCTGTGTGCGTGCTGGATCTTCGCACAAAGCTAAGATGTTAAACTTTATATTTCTCTATCATCGCGAATACTCCAGGACGCAACTATTTTTATATAGAAAGATATTAGTAGTGGATAGAGTATTTTAGTCTGAAATGAACTTTCAAATATATCTCTAGAAATGAAACAACAGACATATTTGGGCTCCAAAATATGCACATAAGTAATTAAATATGATCTTAGGAGATGATTGAAGAAGAGCTTTTAGTGCTAATTTCATATTGTTCAAATTTATATAATATGATTCTAATATTATTTTAGCTTAACAATAAATAAAAATTTTCTCTATTATTATAAAATGACAGTAATGTGTGCAGAGTATATGCTTACAAATTATTGTTAATTTTATATTGTAATTTCATTTTTTGTAAATAATCATCAATATGGCATTTTTTTTATTATAGAAATTAAAGAGCTTGAAATTTAGATTTTTATGGGCCATTTTTGGCCGACAAAGGCCTATTATGATTCTGCTTGTCAGGCCTGGCTAAAACCCAACCTGAACATAAATATTGTAAAGCCCAAAACAATTTGATCGTTTAACGAGATTCAGTCTTATTTGGGACAACCTTTTTTTAGTGTTTTTAAAATTAATTTTTTAGTTTAAAATTTGTAATTTAAAAAATTTTTGAACTGAAAAATTACTTTGAAAAATAATAAGAAATTTGTCCCACAATTTCTTAAGAGAAAGTTGAGATTATTTACAATACATATAAATATAAATAAATAGTCAAATATACAATATATATGAATGAGATTACAATAACATTTTAATATAAAACTTATAATAAATATTATCTCATTATGTAACACATAAAATACATGTCACATATTAAAATTTCCTTCGACATAAATTGTATCTGAATAATCCTTTGATAAAATATTAATTCCTTTAAAGATCGGCATTATCTCAATTTAAATTTTTTTTGTCATATATTAAGTTAAAATTATTGAGAAAAACATTAATAGGCATATCATCATAGATCAAAATTATAAATTTATTTTAAAATGAGTTTATTATATTAAGAATATATCAAAATTTATATTTTACTAATTTGAAAATAATTATAATAAATTTGATTTGAATTTTAATAAAAATATTGATAAAATATTGAGAGTGAATTTATTTCCTTGATTGATTATTCAGTGAGAAATTTTTATTAATTTGGAATGTGACGCATTAAATTCACAATAATGTGATTTAATATACTGAATAATTAACAATGGATGGATATGCAATGGCTATATAAATCACTCCAAATCATAAAGAAATTTGATAAAAATTAGAAAGAAAAATGAATATTTTGTGGTGGGTCCAGAAATTTTCTTTGTTAGTCACCTTTATCCTCTTGACCGTTCACTGCGATGCTGACATTGCTCAGCCATGCAAATCAAGACCATCCTCCAACCTAGGGGTGTCAATTTCAGGTCACGGTTGGGTTCAGATTGAACCTGGAACTAATACAGGTTCAATCAGGTCGACCCTAACCCGACCCGGGTAGGTAAACATGTCGGTAATTCGGACCCGAACCCGACCCGTCGGGTTGCCGGGTTGACTAGACTCGACACAGGCTCGCAGGCGGGACTCAGGAGCATAGGCAGGCGTGCGGATGCGAGCGCGCTGGCGGGCGTGTGGACGTGGGCAAGAAGGGGTGCAGCGCAAGCATCAGCGGGCACTAGCGGCAGCTACACGGCACGGGCAGCCTCGAGCAGAGCGCGGGCAGCTGCGCGGGTAGCCAGGACATGTGCGAGTAGCCTCAGCAAGCTCATTCTAAATGAGTTTCCAGGTTGACCCGGCAACCTGTCGGGTCAACCCAAAAAAGACCCGTTTTTCAAACGGGTCGGGTCCAACCAAAAATTTTCGGGTCGGTTCTTCATGTCATGTCAAATATTGACACCCCTACTCCGGCCTATGCTTGGAACAGCCACCGCAGCGACATAGCTTATCGCCTCCAACCTTGCCGCCTGCGAAGTCTTCGCCATTTAGCTTCTCATTGCCAAATTTGCAACCTCCAACCTCACCGCCTCTGAGATCGCCACCCACCTCTCCGCCTCCGACCTCACCACCCTTGAATTCGCCGCCACCCAAGTCACCACCTCTGAAGTCGGCGTCGCCCACATCGCCATCTCCAAAGTCACCATCGCCAACCTCTCCGCCTCAAACTCACCGCCACCTAAGTCGCCGCTGCCAACATCCCCACCTCCGAAGTCACCGCCGCCAACCTCTCCACCTCATACCTCACTGCCTCCGAAGTCGTCGCCGCCAACATCGCCACCTCCGAGGTCACCGCCGCCAACCTCTCCACCTCAAACCTCGCCGCCTCCGAAGTCACCGCCGCCAACATCGCCACCTCCCAAGTCACCGCCACCAACCTTTCCACCTCAAACCTCGTAGCCTCTGAAGTGGCCTCCGCCCACATTGCTACCTACGAAGTCAACGCCACCCACATCACTGCCGCCGAAATCACAACCATCCACCTTGCCTCCGCCAACCTTTCCACCACCGACATCGCTGCCACTAACCTCACCACCTTCAATCTTGCCACCTCTGAGGTCACCGCGGCCCACCTTGCCACCTCCGAAATCACCGCCGCACACCTCGCCGCCTCCTACCTTGCCACCTCCGACGTCACCACCACTGTCACCAAAACCTCAGTAATTGGTTGAACTTCCTGAGGTTCTACATAAATATCATCACCACTCATCACTCACCACGTGCCCTATAAAAATAATACCCTTCACCCAAAACTCATATTTAGAGAATTTTGTATATAGTTGGTGCTGCTTCAAAGTCTCCAAAATAATTCTCATATGTCTGATATCATTTTCCTTGGAAGCAGAATAAACCAAAATATTATATAAGAAAATAATAATAAACTGATCTAAAAAATCACTTAACATTTTGTTTATCAATTCCATAAAAATCATTGGTGCATTATCACATCGGACTCTCTCACCTTTACCTAATAATATACATATCGCAAATCAATCTAAAAAAAAATAGATGATCCAACACGTTGATTAAATAGATTATCAATCCGTGTTAGAGGGTACTTATTCTTTATAATAATTTGTTCAACTCCATGTAGTTAATGCATATACACATCTTATCGTTCTTTTTCTTCAGAAATAGAAGAAATGCTCCCCATAGAGGCACACTAGGATGGACAAACCCTTGATCAACTGACTCTTAAAACTTGAATCTTCAACTCCTAAAACTCTTTAGGTGCCATCCTATATGGAGCTTTAAAAATAATGGTCGTACAAAAAACACATCAATACATAACTTGACGTCTTTGTCCAGAGACTAATTAACTTAAGAAATATATCTGAAAATTCTCGCACTACGAGAGTATTTTAAAGATTACCAGAACATATACTCCTATCTTGAGTTGATGCTAGAAATATCAAACAATCAATCTTTTACAATCTATCACTTTCACATAAGAGATTATAAAACAGAACAAAATACCTCCAACTCTCTGGAATACACAATTCTTATTCCTCAAAATTTTAATAACTCGCTTTTTCAACCAATCAATCCGAGCCTTATATTGATTCAGTCAATTTCATATTCAAAATAACATCAAATATAAAAATGTGTAATAAAATCAAAACAAAACATTCATTTCCTATAAAAAATCTCAATGTCACAGAATTAGATCTTTATTGACTATCATGTCATCTCTAGTTGGTAAAATAACAAACAGAAAAAAAAAGTCAATAAAATTGAAGGCAAGCCCAGTAAATAAAAAAATACATGGAAATAAATGAATGACTAGTTTCAAAATCAAATAAAACTCGATATAACTGATAAAAATATAATATGTATCTATAATCACATTGAGAGCATTTTTAGTCTCTTGTTGAGTCAGACTATATACATGTGCCTAAAATGGAGCTTGAGTAACATAACTACCAGCCTCTCTCTGACTACTGTCGAACGATCTCCCTACCATAAAACCAGATCTACTTCCTATATTAGAAGAAATCTTAACAAATGTGTTGTAATAACTCATATTTTGACCTAACCAAATAAATTGTTTCAATACTAATTATAATTCCAAATTATAAAATGTCTTTTCCATAACATAGATATTATTGTGCTCTAGTTATAATATTTTTCTTAATTTTTTGGCATTGGTGCAATTCTTTAAGAAATTAATACATGCCGGTATAAGTGGGGTTTTTAGAATTGTTAGGTATCTGTTTTACAAACCAATTTCACCAAAAAATTTTAAACATGCTAAGTTATTTTATAAATATTTTTCTATAACTTTAGAAATCCGAATTTGAAGATATATAAGAATTTATATCAAATTTTTACTAAAATTAAATATTTACATAATTACATTTATATATTATTATTATTTTAATCTAAATATCCTAATCCATTGATATAATTAATCAAATGCCAATTATTTCCTTTTTCCCATTCGTTTTTCACAAAGCCAGATAAACATAAACAAATTAGAAAAGAAAAAGGAGAGGATATTAAATAAAACATAGGTTTTGGCAGCCATGAAGTAATTATTGTCAGTCGGTCTTATTGGAGAATTTGATTTTTCTCATTATAAGGAATTATAAGACATAGATAAATAGATGTCATAAAAAAGTTTCATTCTTATGATGAAACAAAGAAATGTTAAGTGTCTATTCTATGGGTACAAACAAGTCTAGTCGAGCTCGAGTCAGGCCAAATTGGAGCTCGAATTGTGAGTCAAATCTCAAGCTCTAACTCGGGTCAAGCCCAAAAGGCGAGCTCGAGCTTGGCTCATGCCACTGAAAATGAACTCATCGAGCGCACACTATTCACGAATACGATTTGCACAACTTATAAGCTTAGTTATTATGAAATATTCAGCTTTTGTCATAATTGTACCATAATCATGTTATCATGTGATAAATTAGCATTGACGATGGATGGTTAGAAGTTTTTAAGCTTTATGAGCCAAGATATTTCAGGACGGATGGTTAGAAGTTATTAAGCTTTATGAGCCAAGATATTTCAGGACTTTTTAATTCTCATAATTTGTTGAATTTTTATCAAGGTGGCTATACAAATTAAAAAGTGCTTATTATCGACGGAATTTTTATCACTAAAAAGAAAAATCCTCAATAATTTAAACTTCACTCTTAAGATTGGAATTACGACCTTGTCTTATAAACAAGGTGGTCCATTATTAATAATTTTTTAATTTGATATATTAAAAAATCATTAACTTAGTCGACTCCACCTTTATTTTGTTAGGGATCGAGATGGAAGACTAGGACTTATGACTATGCCCAATAAGCAGAGTTGCCAGCTCAACCACATACATGAGATATTATAAGTTTGCACTTGAAAGAGAATTGACAAGATATTGAAATGATTGCTCGTATTTAACAAAAAACAATATGCTTTTTGGAGAGTGCATACAACAATTGCAGCTTGCCAAGATTTTAATTTTGACATTTACATGCTTATTGAAATATTAATAAGAGTTTCCTTTAAGTTTATTAGCACACTTTTAAGAAGATTTGTATGATTTTTATGTGTTTGTATAACTATTTTTGTCAAAAATTTGGGCCAGGTCCTTGCATTAATCTATGAAACTTACAAGTAAAAAGAAAATACAAGTAAAGGGAGCTATTAAACTCTCACAAAAATTGGAGCTGCCTCAACATGAGCCAAAACCCACTGAGGATAGAATAGATGAGAAACAAAACTAATCTATCAAAGAAGACATTAATAAAAAAACAAAATGTAATAGGCTCACAAAAAATTTTTGTCCTCAAATAATAGTCAGAAAAATAATAGAATCAGTTCATATAAGGCCCGCCACCCACTCCCTTGGCTGCCCGTAGACCTTCCAAGGAGATTGACCTAGAAAAATAGGGAGATCATCATCATTAGGGGCTTGCAAATCCCCTCCAGACTAGATTTGAGAAAGATGAGAAGACATCATGATAGTAGCTTGCAAAAGACGCACAAAGAAACTTCTAACCAATACCACCAAAACAATAGTTCCAAAATACATAATCTAATTTTCACCAAGAAACAAAGAGAATTTCTACCCTCCAACATAACTATCCATAAGAGTCTCTCTATTCTTCCACTTAGAAACTTTGAGAAAAACAATTTTTTTTTTTTTAATTTTGTGAAAGATAGTAGTAGAAGAAGCATAGGAGTTATCAAATATCCTATCATTCCTTTCCCTCCACACACAATAAAGAAAGCAACAAGTATGCAAAGATTCTTTGCATTAGTAACAGAGGCTGTCATAGCATCAATTATCTCAAAAATATATAACACACTTGATTTGAATAATTAGTCTTTAATCCTAGGTATATGTCCAACAATTACAGAAAAAGAGAAATTGCATTCAAAGAAAAGATGAGACGAGTTTTCTATAGAAGATTGACAAAGGCACGCATAGGATCCACCATAATACTTCTTTTAAGGAGAATATCAATTATTTTTAACCCACCTACTAGAGCTAGCCAACTATAAGAAGAAAAATGCAAGGCATAGTGTTTATGCCAAACAAATCTATGCCAAGAGTATGACAACACATTTTTATAAAAATTGGCAATGAACCTCTTAAAATTCCCTTCCTCATATTGCTTCAAATTCAGACAAACACATGTAGGATCCCCAATCAAAATTTGAGAAATAATGTCAACAAAAAGGGCAGGGATAGAAGCAGGAAGGGACCAACCTTAATCATCAAGTAATACATCAACATGAGTATTGGAGGGGAAAATATTAAGAAGAAAATGAATGAAAGGTAATTCAGATAAGGTAGCCTCATTGCACCAGTGATCCTAACAAAGGGAGATAGGGCAATTGGTGGTAACCATGAAATGGAATTTTTCTCTAGCAGTGGTTGTATAAACGTAAACATTTTCCAACAAGGGGTGGTTGTATAGGGAGGGGGATGCTAGAGAGAAGAATATTTGAAGAAGATCCATTTTGAGAGGGGAGTTGGTATGTTATAAATTCTATTAATAAGGGAGTAGTTGAAACTGAATTGAAGAGCTTGTAATGATGGAACGCCAAGACTACCTTGGGACCTAGGTTTGCATGTATTAGCCCATGAAATAATGTGTAACTTTATAACCACAATGTCACCTAAGAAATTAGCGCTAAGCTTGTTAATAAATTTGATAACGGTTTTAGGTATGATAAACCCCCGATTCCAATAAGCAATTGAGTTCCATGTGGCAAACTTTAAGAATTTGGGCCTGCATGTAAAAGAGAGAGCATTAGCTTTTCCATAAAGTTTATTAGTAATAATTTCTCATTGATGAGAGAAATTAGCCAGCTTTGATCTCATTAGGGAAATAAGAATGCCATGATGGATAATAAGTGAGGATGAGACTATAATGTTGAGAGTAGAGCTGTTCTATTAGTATTAGGACAATTAGAAGTGAGAATGAGGAATTCTTCTCAATGTTAACATGTAGGCTAGAGGAGTTAGCAAAAGTAGTAAGAATTTGATTCAATTTAGTGCAATTTTGAATAGAGGCTTTCCCAAAAATAGGAAGGTCATCAACATACAATAGGTGAGATAGCTTGTACACATCCAAATTAAAAAATTCAAAGTTATCATTATTTGTAGAATTGTTAAGGAGGTAGGAGAAGGAATCCATCACTATGTAAAATAGGTGAAAGCTCAATGGACATCCTTGCCTAAGACCAATACAGGAGGAGAACAAACCCTCTAATGAATCATCTATACCAATAAAAAAGCTAAACATTTGAAATACAAGCTTTAATCCATTAAATAAATGTAGAAGGAAAACCTTTTTATGCTAGTCTAGTAAGTAAAAAACTTCCTTGAAATAGTATCAAATGCTTTTTTGATATCAAATTTAGCACACATAAGCCTAAAGGGTGAAGATTTTTTGGAATAGTTAAGTAATTTCTTGGCTAGTATAACATTATTAGTAGAAATTCCTCATTTAATGAAACTAGGATGATTATGTTTACTGATGGTTGGCATGAGCCAGGACTTTGGCTATAATTTTATATATTGACTTAAAAAGTGAGATGGGCCTAAAATCTGAGATGCCAAGTAGCCAAGTACTTGAACATCTGAATTTTATATAATTTTAATAGCTTTGCACATAGAAGGTCCAACCAATAGCCAAGTAGACTTATAAAAATCAAAATTAAATCCATCATAGCCAGAGGTAGATAAATGGGAGCCATAGAAAATTTCCAACTTGATTTCTATATCAAAGATAGGGAGGATGAGAAAAGCAGCGAGGTGGATAGAATGAACATCACGTGGTGGGAAACAACTCACATCAGGAGAGGAAGGAGGAGGTGGATTGTAAAAATTTTAAAAATGCTAGATAGTGGAGTTAATAGCTTTAGCATAACTAGAGGAAGAACCAACCATAGCCATAATAATATAAGAATTTTTGTAGTTTTTCCTCATGCATATTCTAGAATACAATAATTTGATATCATCCTCACCATGTGAAATCTATTTGGATTTTTCCCTTTAAATTATCCAAGATGTTCAAGTAGATGAGAATTCAAAATTTTGGAGATTTAATTGCTTAAGTTCAACATTCAAACCAACATTTAGAGGATCAGCTCCTAACCTTTCCAAGCATTCACTTTGTTTACATTGCAAAATCAGAGATGTGAGAAACAACAATGTCTGAGTTAGCCCTATTTTTTTTGGATTTAATAGAAGATTTAAGCTGCCCGAGCTTAGTGCAAAGATCCACAAGAGGGTTTCCAGATGGGAGAGTAGCAAACACATAAATGATTAAATTCTAGAACTTGACAATTTTTTTCTAGTAGTTTTTGTAAAGGAATATGTGATGACTAGGATATGTAAAACTAATGTATAGGACAATGAGATAATGATCAAAGCTAGCCGGATTTTGAACAAAGTAATAAGTGTAGGGACAATTCTCCATCCATGCTTCATTAAAAGAGCACAGTTTGATTTAATATGTATAGGATTTTCAGTTCTTGAGTTGAACTAAGTGAAAAAGTTTCCAACAAATGTAAGATCCTTCAAATTGGCATAAAAACAAACAAGTGTATTGAACTCTAAAAGTTTATTTTGTAGAAGAACATTCCCCTCAATATTTTTAGGTGGGAATCTATAATAATTGAAATCTCTCATGAGAATCCAAGGAGTTCAGAGGATGGAATAATAGCCCTAATAATATTCCACAGCTACATTCTTTTTTCAACATTTTTTGAAGCATAAATAGCAAATAACTAAAATGGGGTAATGGTGCCATAATATACCATACCACTCTTCATCTGAGAAGAGAAGTAAGAGGGAAGAAAATTCACCCATATCCTATAATATTTTGAATGCTCAAAATTATGGCAATTTTCTTCTATATCAGAGATAAAATGTGATGCAAATAACTAAGGATTTGAGAGGGTAGAGTTTTAAATCATATTCTCTAACACACAAAGCATGTCTAACCATTAGTTTGGACAAAATGCTTGCAACAGAGGACATTTCCAGGACTAAAGAAGCCTCTGATATTCCATGTAGGCATGCAGCTATATAAGGAAGGGTCATTGGATTTTGAATTAGGAGGGTTGGGGGGCTTTTTAGATTGCTTACCCCTAATATTTTTGACTTGTTGGATTGAATTATTAGTTGAGATATTAGAATCTCTAACATTGGGAGAGGCATCAACTTAGGAGACCAGTTGAGAGCCTATAGTGGTTTGCTTTAGAACATCAAATTTATTGGGTGATATTACTTCTAGAGGAGCTAACCTGTCTTGGATGGTGGGGTTTGAGAAAGAGAAAAGGCTTCCTATGTAGAAGAGTTTAGGTTGGGCATAGTGGGGTTGACTGTTTGAGTGTGGACGATGATTTTGGGATTTGCTATGGTGGAAGAAATAATAGTTTAGGCTATAGGTGTTGTTGGAGGAGCATATGTGTTGGGGTTGGCAGTTGGGGTAGAAGTAGTGACTGAGATGGTGTTATTAGTGGCTATAGAGGAGGAAGTTAATTAGGTTGGTTGGCAAGATTAGAAGTTTGGGGGTATGAGAGTTTCTTGGAATATGCTTGTGATGAGATTTGCTAGTACTTCTTCCTTGCTTGGGTACCTTAGTTTCAACTAAAATGGCGACTTTGGTTGGATATATCGTGGAGGGGTGCACTAAGGAACTACATGATTTACATGGCATCGACCTCCATTCAAATTGAACCTTTAGATTTATGACTTCATCTTCCATAGATATTGGAATATAGTCTGGGTAGACAATGTTTTTAAGCACTTGAACACAAACCCTAGCGTAGGTAAGCCTCAACTTCTGTGTTGTTAAGGCAACAATAGCCAAAGTAAAACTAATTTTGCTTGTGATTTTGAAAATACCTTCCAAGTTCTAGCATGCTAATGGGAGGTTATGTATTTTGAGTTCAATAGGGCCTGTGGTAAAGTTTTTATGTTGGGGATGAAAATGGGGAGACCATTTCTAGAGAAGAAATGGTTTACCAAGGAAGAACCATGCTCCTCTAGTCCATGCCATGTTATAATCATCCAGAGATAAAAACCTAAGTAGAAATAAAAAAGCATCGCTCAGCGAAAGAAATTGAAGCGTACCTTTGATCTTCAAAGTCTTTCGAATGACAACCAACAAAGCTTCATAATACCGACACTTATCCATTGAGTATCCAATAAGAGAAATGTTCCATTATGATGAACCTGAAGAGAGCTCCTCCATAAAAAATGAACGATATTGGTTTAGGTTGGGATAAAAAAAAAAAATAGGTAGCTCCATCGAAGAGGAACTTCTGGCATATAAAATATTTTTTTAAAGTTGGGAAGGGCTTGAAGCATTAGTAGGGGAATTCAAGAAGAGGGGGAAGTTTCAAGAGTATTGGATGAATCCATGGGAAAAGGAAGGGAGTGGAGGGGGACAACAAGTGGGGAGGCGGCAGAAAGGGTGAAAAATAAACCCAAGTAGAGCAAAAGGGGGAAACAATATAATTCACAATATTTGTATAACTTATAATGCATCATACTTTGAACTAATATTTACCTCGTGTTGTGCACGCATGATTTAAAATTATTCATTTTATGGTGCAAATGTTCTTCTAAGAACACATACATAATTTTTTTATACATAAATAATTTTATTTTATTTTATATGCATTGATTACATTCTATCCACTAGCATATTTTTTAAGAGTATGTTGGTGAGCTTGTTTTTGTTTATTTGTGAATTTGATTGTGATATAATGACTTAGAATTTCCTTCTTTGTATGGACCAACTTGTGCTTGAAATTACATAAGCACAAGTATATATATGCCCGTCGCTGGTGGTTGGTTAGGGTTTGAGAGGTGCAGGATGAAAGATGGCGATTTTGATAGGAGACATTTGATGTGTGCAGGTTTGGTGATCAAAGATAAGGTGGTTGCAGGTGGGTGGAGTATGGAGGAGCTTGGAGAAAGGGTATCGGGAAGGAAGAAATAAAAGGTGGGCTTTTGAGGAGGAAGCATGAATAGTTTGGAGGACAAAAGAAAAAATATAAGTTGTTGGATCAATTTTATATTTTATGTTTATTTTATTAAAAGCATATTTACTTATTATGTGTGTTAACTACTATTATATTTATTTGTAAAATTAAATCAAACGATTTGTTAAAATTCTCAAAATAACTTTGAAGTGATTTAAGTGTTTTTAAAAAATAATTATCATAATCGGCTGCTATCACCAGCCACACCATCATTGATGGTGTCATCGACTCTTTGGTTGTTGCCGTTGAGCACCCATGATCGCCACCAGCATAGTATTTGTTATTCAACAAAAATAATGTTATTGGAGGATAGAAAATTCACGGCAGTAGATAACGTGCATTTTTGCATATTAGTTTTACATGAAAAAATCCATCACAAAAATAGATAAAAGAAAAGAGCATATGTGACACGAATGTTTTTATGTTAAAATTCCAAAAAGGGGAAAACCACAAGGCCTAACACACTAAATGATTCCACCATGTGATTGTTGGTTATAAGGATTTTCTCCCACCCCTCAACCTATTAATGACAAAATTCCTAGTGTTTGAATAATCCACAAAAAAGTATGTCAGTGTCTATTTGGATATTAGTGGCCGAGTGGCAATAGACTAAAAAAATTAGTTGGTGGTGGCGATTCAATGATGATGATTGGGCAGGAATAGTCCAACGATGACAGTTGGGTGGGGGAGGTCAAACTGTGATTTGATGATGGTAATAGGCTGGTCAAGATTCGGCGAAAGTGTCGAGTAGCAAAGGTTCAACAAAGGCAATCAGACGACAAATTGATAAAGGTAGTTGGGCAACAAATGTTCAACAAAGGCAATTGGGTGGTGAAGGTCTGATGATGACAAGCAGGTTAGTGGTCCGTTGACGATGGTTTGATGCCAGCAATTAGGCATCAAATATTTGAAGCCTTTGAACTCTTTTGATTCTTTAGATAGTATTCATTTTAATCTAGAGAGTGAGAGTCAATTTATAAAGTTTTAAAATGCCACACTTCATAAATATAGAGAAAATTTAAAACACTATTCAAGGACATGTATTCATTCCCATAATCATAATGCATTCATTCAACATTGAAATACTTGAATAGTGTGGATGCGAGGTTGCTATATTTTGTTAGATTCGTCTTATTAAATACTCGGTCTGATGATAAACAAAAAAAAGAAAAAGAAAAAAAAGAGGTCAAATTCGATTCTCTAATTAATATTATAAAATTTTCTAACTGTATTTCCAGCTCTTCATCTGTGCTTATTTGACTCGGATCATAGCCTTTTAGTTTGCTTGAATTTGTCTCATAGAGCTCATTAGTCTCGGACTAGAAAATCAAAATTTATGGCCGTGAATTTAATTTTAAAAGCTAGATGCGCATGTAGAAATTCGCGGTTGATCAAGATGAAGAATCAAAGCCCTAACACTGCGAGCAAGATCTCAGTGAAGCTGCTGGCTCTGGCTTAGTTACCTGTTCGTCGCTTTGCTGCAATTTCTACTAGGGCTTCGGCTTACGGGCCGTATGAAGCAAGGTTTCCTCCAGCCGTCGAGCCTCTGATTCCTCCTGTTTCCAAGGTAACCTGAGATAACTTCTCGTTCGCTTCAGGGTCTTGGATTTGGTGTTTTGATGCTGGTTTCGATTCCAGTTTAAGATGGCTCTGTGTTAGCTGTCTGTGATAGCGGACAAGGCGAGGAACATCGCCCACACGCGAAGGGTGATCGAGGCTGCTACTTTTATGGCGTCTCAGTTTGTTCTCTTGCCCGTAAGTTTTCTCCAGTGATATCAAAACTTAACTTAAAATGTGCTATTCGATGCTTACATAGTGCCGCTCGTACCTGGTTGCTCTAACCTTGAGGATTATATGCAGGCTGCTGAGATTGCATCTTTGTTCTTGCCCATAGCAGCTTCTTATCAAATTCAATCCAATTTTTTGTATTTCTTTCGAAATACTTGTTGTCTGTATTTGACAGATGAAGATGGGGAGTGATGTAAGAATTTTTCCCATATTGCTCTTCCTATTTTAATTTTTTGTTGACATAAGATGGATGTAAGTGCAAACAAAATATGTATTAGAGAAGTTATTGTAGTAGAAATTTTGTGGAAAAGAATGAGAAAATGAACCTGGGTGATTTGGGCATACACAACAACAAGGAGAACATGTTCCATTAAGCTAGATTGATGGATTTAATATTAATTACATCGGAAGAGTGTTTGCAAAGATAAATTAACATTGTGAACAAAATATTGCATAAACTAATTTTAATACTGTGCAAAATTCAAAATAAATGAACTGAGAAGATGAGTTTGTAAAGCCAACAACAAGCTATTGTGATAAGGCTAATGATGATGATGACTTTGCCAACTTTTGAACCGAATGAAAAAAGGGATTCATTAGCATAGGGAATCCCTTCTAATAAATGATAATTTGATAATAAAAACCAATCATAAAAAAAGTTTAAATTAATGCTTTTGAAATATAGAATTTAAAGTTTGCAAATCATATTTACTATATTAGACTGAGAAAAGAAGAAAAATATTGATAAGATATAGTGTTAATATCAAACATCCTAACTACGCTTAGATAAACTATTAGCAAGTAGGTGATGCAACAAATAACACCTACTGTTTTGGAGTTTAGGGTTGACGCATGCAGTCATGTCTTTTTTGTTATTTTCTTTGTTTATGCTATTTTGGTCTAAATTTCTTTTGTATTAATTGTTATTGGTTCAAGGCATCAGTACTATGATTTCATTTTACATCAATTGAGATTAGAATGGAGTTCTTACATTAAAGAATTGATCAAGGTTCCTGCAATCAACAGTCTGCCTCTAGAAAGATCAACATATTGGGAATTCTTATCAAAATATTATGGATGTGTTTATGGTTTCTTCATCCCATTCCTCGGCCTTTGTCCTTGATTTTTTTTTTTAATTTTTTTATCAGACTTTGTCCTTGATACACCCATTTTAAGCCATCGAAGGCTCACCTTACATCTCGCCTAACCTAAACTTGAAACCTTATTAATTTTACATGCAAGTTGACATATCAAAACATGAAATATAATTATGTGAAAATATCATTCCCACTTATACTAAAAACTAAGTTACTATGCTAATTACTAATTTATAACATTTTAATTTCATCAGAACAATTGTTAAAATAATAATTAGCAAAATTAACATTGAAGGCTTTATGATTAAATGAAAGCATATATTGCAAGATGTTAAACTAATGATGGTTAAGCCTAGGTTTATAATTTTCTCCTAACAATTCACTTCTTTGAACTTCATCAATCTAGTTATATAATTTTTCTAATTTGATTGTCAAGGTCAAGCAAAAGCATTAATTTTATGCAAGGTTCTGTCAATGGATTCAGAAAATATTTTCTCTAATAATGTGAATTGAATTAAAAATGAAACTTATTAATAACAAACTCTCAAAATGGTTGCACTTGCTATATGAGTATACATCTATCTTGTACCAACACATGTTATTATATTCAATTCATAAGCACAAATAACTCTTCCAAAATTATTAGGGTTTAACAAATCAAATCAATTAATGGTTATCTAACCAACTTTGCATTTAGGAAATGATAGACCAATCACATAATAGAACAAATCATTGATAGAAGAAGTGTTCATTACTAAAGTTTAATGTTGGGATTCTATCATAAATATATAAAAGAAAATTTATTCATAATAAAATCTAATACAACCCCATGATTTTCTTCAACATGAGAAGGAAAAAGGAACAAGAAATCAAAGTTGAATCCTTCGTTATCATCCGTAATTTGGTTGAGCCATCGTCTTCCCTAAAGCTTTCCTCTCTCCCAAAGCTTTTGGATGCTAAAGAATTTTCTAAAAAAATATATAAAATCTTGAAATATACTTTTCATATGCAATAACCTGTAGGAGCAAAAAAATGCTAAAGGATTTTCCATAATTAATTCACATAGTAATGACCCAATAATTTGCACAAATCTCTGTTTAAAATTGCGCAATAAGAGGCGCGCCTCTGCGCAATTTGACCCAAAACCGCCTCAAGGCTTACGCAATTCCTCTCCTGGCAGAGGCGTACGCCTCACTTGGACTGAGGCGCGCCTCAGAGGCGCAATTGCGCAATTCCGGCTGAGGCATACGCCTCAAATATATGCTCAAAACCGCTCAGTACATGCTCGGTACCGCTCAGTATATGCTCGGTACCGCTCAGTATATGCTCGGTATAGCTAGGTATTTGCTCGGTACTGCTAGGTACATGCTCGGTACCGCTTAGTATATGCTCGGTACAGCTAGGTATTTGCTCGGTACTGCTAGGTACATACTCGGTACTGCTCAGTACCGTTAGGTACATGCTCGGTACTGCTAAGGAACATGCTCGGTACCACTCGGCGCTGCCCCTTGAACCCCGCCAGGGGCAGCGCCCCCTTGGAACCCCGGCAGTCCGGCATATTATTCTATTCATCATCTTTAGTAATAGTTGTTAGTGTTAGGCTACTTCTTCATGAGTGCATGTTTTGATTGGAAGACATTGGACTTTATAGGTGGGAGGAAGGGGTGAGAAGATTCCCTTGAAGACCCATTTAGTGATAGGACATGATTAGATTATATATGTTCTTTCTTAATTATACTTTGGGAGTTTTGATAGACTAATATTTTGTGGTTTTGTACTTTGGGACATGATTTTATTGCATTTATTTTCTTACTTTCCCCTCATTTTAATGGTCATTTAGATGTTTTTCTTGTATGATAGAATCTTACTATTTTTTACTTGCTAAAACCCTTAAATTCTCATTTACGCAATTCTTCGTCTGTGAGGCTTACGCCTCGCCTCACCGACGAAAAACGCCTCGAGGCTTATTTACGCAATTTTAAACCTTGGCACAAATATAACACAAAATTAATAGAATCATAATATGAAGCTTCAAACATATAGAATAAATAAATGCTGTAATTTTAAAAGTAAATACATTCATTTTGTGAGCAACTAACCTCTTTATAGTTGTAATTTGAACGATGAAATCCAATTTGTTAATGACATCTTATAAGTTCTTCTTCCAATTCGCAAAACTCTAAAAAAAAAGAAGAAGAAAAGATAATTGCTAGGACAATTCTATAATCAGAAGAAATATATGAGATCCATTAGTTAATTACAATAATAAACTCAAACATAAACCCATCAGGCATAATTTTTTTTTACTTCAATTAGCTTTTGATTGCACAATTTTTTTTACTTCAATTAGCTTTTGATTGCACAAATTTTAAACCACTATTAAATCCTAGTCGCCCCTTGGCATTTTGATCTCACCGCTAGGATGAAAATCCGTGGGAGGCTTACCTGTTGGATCGTAGCCGTCCCTTGGCATTTTAATGCCACGGCTAGGATGGGAATCCATAAGAAGCCCACCTGGATCACGCCGATCTCCTTCCATATTTAGTTGGCTGATTTAGGAAGCATTATTTTAGAGCAATTTTGTTTGATTTTGTAATTATTTGTTTCTTTATTAATATATCTTGTATATATCTATAAATAGGGATAGTTTTGTGCAATAAAATTAAGTCTTTTCACTCTCCAATTCTCTGAATTTAACAACTACCAATAAGAGGACCCTAATGTTTGCATGATTTTGCCAAAACAACAGCCTGCACTCATAGTAATTCTTTGAGAGGAACCAATCAAATGTCAAAAATAACCCCATAAACAAACAAATAGGTCATAAATAAATGCTTTGGCAAACCCAAGTATAACCCATGAATCAATGCCGCATTATGCAGCAGGCCACAAATTTCACATTTAAAAGAAAAACGTCACCTTTAACTTATGCATCCAAGCATTAACATTCTTCAATTCAATATTTATTTCAGGTTTAGAGATGAAAGCATTGATATGAACCCAAGGATTTAACTACAAAAGGAAATATATAAAGAAGAAGATATTTGATTGAATGATAATAAATATCTCTTCATATATATATATATATATCAGATCCAAATAATGATAAATCCATAAACTTTTCAAAGTTCTTAGAGCTTCCTATACACCCGCTTAAAGACTAAGTGATTCACAAAATAATCACCGCCTCCAATCTCAAATGCAAGAATTACAACAAGTTAACAAATTCTCCATACTACATATTATAAATTCTTCTATTCAAAGAATGTTTGTCATCTCCTTTGTGGCAATGACCACGGCCACGACCATGTCCGCCGTAGCTCGACGACGTTGCATTAGTCATGACATCATATAAATTGATATGTGCATACAGTTAAAAGGAAAAAAAAAAAGTAGAACAATGTTGTGGTTGTGGGATAAGGTAAAAACTAAAAACCCTAAACAAACTTACATTACATAGTGAATAGAGAAGAGGAGAAATGATTGTGATGCTGGAGAGTCTGCCTTGGGCGTTGTGGAGTGAGCTTGTAATTGAGTTCTTTGATCACGAGCTAAGCGAAGAATTTTAGGGCAAAGCTAAGCGATTGGGACGCATGATCGGGAAATAGAGGCGGAGGGGAAAAGGAAATTTTCTTCTTATTTTTTATGAAAGCAACACTAATTCTTGTGCTAGACAATAATGTTCAAAGATGGTGAGAAACGTTTTTCCTTGTGGTCATTAAAAATCTAGGGGTACTCAAGTTTTTCATAAGCTTATCTTTGGCTCTTTTTTGAGATCTTTTAAATAGGTGTAGAGCAACTTGGAATTATAAAAGAAGATTATTGTATGTGTCCTAGAGTTTCCCCTCAACTAAATTGATGGGGCCAATTGTGGTTTATTGAACATATATGATGCATGAGTCCTCCTATCGATGTAAGTTTATATGATTAATTACATCTCCAACACAACACTGAAAGCACCCAGGATTTAGGACTTCGTGCGCACTATAGATTGTTGGTTTATAATATTAGAATGAATGGCCAACTTATAAAGATCTTATGATTTCATTATCTTGAGTTGAGATAATGAACAAAGTGTATCAATGATGAGGGTCAGGAAGACGCATCATCCAAAAAAGTATGATTAGTAATCATGTTTTGCCTCTTTTCAAATATCTTGAGTAGATCAAGTTGACGATATGTTAAAGGGTGTATGAACTCGATGTTAGGCTTGTAGATTGCCTTGGATATAAATGGCCCGAGGATGTATCAGTTTGGCTGACCTCGGCTCCACAATAGTAGCACATTGGACTCAACCGATTCACACTGAAGTTAGCTTAAAGGTGTGAAGCATGACTAAAGCCATCACAAGCATTAGTGTGTCCAACTTGGTTATTCGTATGTGAATCCAAGTTTATTTGAAGAGAGTAATTTAAAGCATACATGTAGATATGATTTGGGTGCTATGGTACAACAACAACAAAAACAACATCAAGCCTTTATCCCACTACGTGGGGTCGGCTACATGAATCCTTTTTCTCCATTGTGTCCTATTAAAAGTCAAATTCTCGTTTAAATCTAATAAAGAAAGGTCATTCCTAATATTTTCTAACCAAGTCTTTTTAGGTCTACCCCTACATTTCTTAACACAAGTCAAATCTAATATCTCTACTCTCCTAACCGGGTCATCGGAAGGCCGCCTTTTTATGTGACCAAACCATCTAAGGCGACTCTCTCTAATCTTATCTTCTACTGGAGCTACTCCAAACTTTTCACGTATATGCTCATTTCGTATCCTATCTCTAAGGGTAAAGCCACTCATCCACCTAAGCATCCTCATCTCTGCCACACTTAACTTAGTATTATGCTTCTCTTTTAATGGCCAACATTCGGCACCATAAAGCATTGCAGGCCTCACTACCATCTTATAGAATTTTCCCTTAAGTTTGAGGGGTACATTTCTATCACATAACAAGCCCGATGCATTCCGCCACTTCAACCATCCAACTTGAATTCTGCTGATAATATCCCCATCTATTTCACCATCACTCTGAACAATAGATCCAAGATATCTAAAACGTGTACTCTTATTAATAACTTGATCGCCCAAAGTCACAAACCCCTCACTAGGACTATTACTACTAAAATTACACTCCATATATTCGGTTTTAGATCTACTCAAGCGAAAACCTTTAGACTCTAAGGTTGACCTCCATAATTCAAGTTTACCTTCAACTCCCTCTCTAGTCTTATCAACAAGAAGAATAACATCAGCAAAAAGCATACACCAAGGTACATCATCTTGCAAATGTCTAGTGAGAACATCCATGACTAAAGCAAAAAGATATGGGCTTAAGGCTGATCCTTGATGTAACCCAACCGAAATAGGGAAATACTTGGTCAAACCACCTTGTGTTTGAACACAAGTAATAGCTCATGCATACAAATATTTAATGATTTGAATATAAGCATTATTGACTCCTTTCTTATCAAGAACTCTCCCTAGCACTTCTCTTGGAACTTTATCATATGCTTTTTCTAAATCAATAAATATCATATGTAGATCCTCCTTATTTCCTCTATATTTCTCCATCAAATCTCTTAATAAATGTATGGCTTCCATAGTCGACCTACCCGGCATGAATCCAAATTAATTTTGAGAAACATTAGTATCACGCCGCAACCTATGCTCTATAACTCGCTCCCATAGTTTTAAAGTATGACACATTAACTTAATACCTCTATAATTCGTGCAATCCTGTGCATCACTTTTATTCTTAAAAATAGGAATTAATACACTCATTCTCCACTCATCTGGCATCTTTTTAGTCTTCAAAATAGTATTAAAAAGTTTAGTAAGCCAAGAAATCCCTTCATCTCCTAAGCATTTCCACACCTCTATTGGAATATCATCAGGTCCAACAGCTTTTCCACCCTTCATTCTATTTAAAGCCTATCTAACTTCAGTTTGACTAATACGCCGACAAAAACAGAAATCTTTACTTTCATTTAGGGTGCTAAGGTCACTATAGTCAATTTTATTTTCACAATCTTCATTAAAAAGTTTAGCAAAATATCTCATCCACCTTTGTTGAATATCTTCTAAGAAAAGTATTTTTTGATCTTCATCCTTAATACACTTCACTTGAACTAAATCCTTACTACTCCTATCTTTTTGTTTGGCTAACTTATACATATATCTTTCTCCCTCCTTAGTATTTAATCTATCATATAAATCGCTAAAAGCTAATGTCTTTGCATCGCATATTGCTTTCTTAGAATCCTTACGAGCCACTTTATATAATTCCCAATTATCAGAATTTTTAAAATTAAACCAATTTTTATAACAAATCTTCTTATTTTTAATCTTTTCTTGCACAATTGGATTCCACCACCAACTATTTTTACTATTAGGAGCTTTTCTCTTTGACACTCCAAGCACATCTTTTGCAATATTCTTAATATCACTAGCCACTTTTTCCCACATAACATTAGCATCCTCATGCACAGACAAAATCTTAAAATCTAAAATCTTACTCTCAAAAATATTTTTGTTAATATTCTTTAAATGCCCCCATCTAATCCTAGAAAAACGTTTTACTTTATTTTTTATTTTATGCCCCTTTATCTTAAAGTCCAAAACTAATAATCGATGTTGGGTACATAAACTTTCACTCGGAATAACTTTACAATCTTTGCAATCTAAACGATTTAATTTTCTAATAAGAAAATAGTCAATCTGGGTTGTGCTACATCCACTTTTATAAGTGATGAGATGATCATTTCTTTTCTTAAATAAGGTATTAGCAATTGAAAAATCATAAGCTAAACAAAAATCTAATATGGTCTTGCCACTTTCATTCGTCGTTCCAAATCCATGGCCACCATGAATGCTTTTAAAATCATCTACCTCTCTACCAACATGTCCATTTAAATCTCCTCCGATAAAAACTCTTTCTTCAAAAGATATCTTTTGTATTAATTCTTCTAAATCATTCTAAAAATTTAATTTAGAACTTATATCCAAACCTACCTGAGGAGCATAAGCACTTATAATATTAACAATCTTATCCTCAACAACAATCTTTAAAGCTATAATTCTATCACCAATCCTATTAATTTTTATAACATTATCCTTTAAACTCTTATCTATAATAACACCTACACCATTTCTAGCACGACTCCTACCCGAATACCAAAGTTTAAATCCTAAACTATCGATTTCCTTAGCCTTCTCTCCAACCCACTTAGTTTTCTGAATGCACAAAATATTTATCTTCTTATGGATCATAATATCTAATAATTCCATTAATTTACCTATAAGGGTGCTATGATACAACATTGCTGTAAAGCCCGTCCCAAGTTAGACATTTGTCTTGAGGGCAATCCTTGAGGGTTTTCTTTTGTTTCTGAGGTGATTAACCCACATGGCAGTGGACCATCATAGCTACTAGTTGCAAAAATAGGAACTGTAAGCTAACCTTGTATCACCTCAAATGTTCAATTAAAAATGAATGTGATGTGTTGCTTCTTTGATGAATAAAATTCATTGTAGTGGGTTAGTCCCAATATTAGGAAGGTTGGAGCTTAAGGCTTTGGATTTTGATTGGCTCCTAATGTTGGATAATGCCTAAAAACGGTCAACATCCTTTGTAGAAAAGAAGTCTTAAGGATATGTGTCTTGACATAGTAGGTGCATATGGCTTAATTGTTGACTTATTTTGTCTGGCAAGGCTTACAACTTTAGAGCAATGAAGACTTGAAAGATGTTGTTCATTAAATTTTATATCCTTTGACTGTTTGATCCACTAGCTTAATGGATTTATTATTCTATAAGCTAAGTTATAAGGGAAGCTTTGGTGTGGGTCTTATCACTCAGCTAATGCAAAAATCATGAAATGAGACGTACAACATCTCGATTAGAGGAAGGAACAATGGAGGGCTTTGCAAACTTACCATATAGGCAAGTAAACCTGAGGCACATTGATTTACATTCATTATTTACCATAGATGTTCTTAGTCATTTATGATATCTTCTAGTTTTAATAATATGTGAGTTAATTTAGTTGGTTATGGGGTGTGTCATGACTATAAACTTATGGAATCCAACCAATAAAACCTTCAATAGTGTCCTAATTATCTAGAAAATTGATTAGGAGAAGTTGATTGTAGGCTAGTTTTGAAAGTGTGGCAGAGTTATTTTTTAAAGTTTGTGTTCAATTACTCATGTCCTTCGTATTTCTGAGGAGTGTTTTATTTTAGTTGCTGAGTTTTGATGCTCAATCACAATTTATTGATCATTAGATGATCCATGAGTGCATTCATTGTTCGACTTATCACATTTGCATTTTCACTGGTTTAGAGTTTTGCACTATGATAGGAAATACTTGATTTCAAATATTTCCAAATCACTTCTACAGCAAATCTCGATGCAAAGTGCTGTTCACAGCAGGAAAAACAGCAAAACAGTGGGAAAAACAGGGAAAAGCTGAGAGAAAATTGGAAGAACAGCTTGTATTTTACTAGTAGAAGAATAAAATAGCGAGATACAATTGATCCTCAATTCGAGAGGAGGATCGATCTCTCCCAAATCTCTAGACGCCGCTAGAGCCCAAAGAAAACCTAAATCTACGAGATCTCAAATTTCAGCCAAATTCAAGATACTCAAACCCTAAAAAAAACAACTATTTAATGCATACAAATCAAAAGGAATTCCCTAAACAGTCCCTCCATTCAAATTTCCCTCTTAACTCCCCAAAATTTCTTTCTTATTTGGCTCCCGCACGCCGTGCGGCTCGCTCGGCATCCCAGCGGGCGGAAGAAACTTCCGCCCTGTTCGTGCCTGAGCTGGTCCCGCCTGGACCGGCTGGACCGGTCCAGTGGACCGGTCTAACAATACTCCCCTCCCAAAAATCCACCTTGTCCTCAAGGTGGAGATATGCTCGTGTTCCGGTGGAGGTGGCCATCCTTGAGATGACTGAAAATCCTTACTGTACTGCTGAACCAAGGACTGCACGGAAGGAGGAACATCCCCTCCCTCTTCCAATCTGATCGCATCCAGCCTGTGTAGTCCCACCATATAATCTTTCCCCACCTCTTGTATGTCCCTAACCATGGTCTTAAGTGATTTCATGGCTTTGGATAGCGCTGCATCTCCCCTTATAACCACCATTCTCCCATCCACCATTAATTCCAACGTGAGTGCTCCCCAATTGTCCTTGGTTTCCCCCAAGGTTTGCAACTACTTCATCCCCAGGATGACATCAGTGCTTCCTAACTCTAGTGGGAGAAAGTCCTCCTTTACTTGAATTTCCTGGATGGTCAACACCACTCCTCTACAGATCCCCTGACCTTTCTCCACCTTCCCTGTACCCATCATCACTCCATAGCAACCGGTGTCCACCAACTTCACTCCTAATTGGTCAACTACCTGAGTGGAAATGAAATTGTGAGTAGCCCCACTATCAATTAGCACAACCACCTCACGGTCAGCTATCTCTCCTTTCACTTTCATAGTGTGACTCGGAGTGAATCCCACTACTGAGTTCAGAGAGACTTCTGCCACATCCAGGTGCAACTTCTCCTCCTCCTCTCCAGATCTGCTCCCACCTCCCTCCTCGTCTTCCTCGTCTTCACAGACAAGGAGAACCTGAAGAGTTCGGTCCTCGCACCTATGCCCTGGCATGTACTTCTCATCACATCTGAAGCACAACCCCTTTGTCCTCTTATCTTGCATCTCCTTCTCTGTCAGCCTCTTGAAATTTTCCCCACTCCCTCCTCTTACTGGCTTCTCCCGGGTGGTCTCATTACTGTTGCCTGATGCAGGCCCCTTGGGTGCTAGAAGAGTGGTCGTCGTCCTGTAAGAGCCTCCTGAGCAGTTTCCTCGAGCCCCTCTTTCTGCTTTCTTTTGATCTTCTACCAAATGCGCCAGCTCCATAGCCTTTCTCAGGTTCCTCGGCTCCAGTACCCTGACTGCTATTCGGATCTCTGGTTTCAACCCCTTCATGAAGTTCCCTTCTAAGGTTGACTCTGAAATGTGATCCAATCTGCTAGCTAAGTACTCAAACCGATCCTGATAATTTGCCACAGTTCCTTCTTGAGTCAAGGCAAAGAATTGCTCATTGAAGTCTCCTCCCCCGTCGGTTTGAAAACGCTCTAATAAGCAATCCTTGAACTCTCTCCAGTTCCGGATGGGCTCCCTTTTGTCACGCCACTGATACCATGCCAGAGCTTTCCCTTCCAGACACAGACCCGCCGCTGTCAATTTTTCATCCTCTGTCAACCCGTTGACAGCGAAGTAACGCTCCACTTTGTAGATCCAGCCATGGCCATCTTCACCCTCAAAGATGGGCATCTTCAACTTCCTCACCTTCGGATCCCTTCCGTTACCCCGGTACTTTCCATAACCTCCCATTCCTCGAAGATGAGGTGCTCCCCAAGTGTCCCGGTCCTCCCTCCGACGTTGGTATCCGAATCCGTCATCATATTCTCCTCTTCCCCTTTCAAAATCAGGACCTCGACGCTGAAATTCAGCACCTCGACGCTGATATTCTTCTATTCTTTCGCCAAAATCTGCACTTCCCTCATATTCCCCCCTCCTGCCTTCAAAATCAGCACCTCGACGCTGAAAATCAGCACCTCGACGCTGAAAATCAGCACCTCGACGATCATTTCCCATGCTCATCTCCTCTCTAGAAAGTGGCTCTAGAGGTGGCATGTCGTCCTCTCCCTCAAGGATCTCTACTGCCGGATTCCTCCTCCCCCGAAGCGGGTTTGGATTTCCTCCTATGCCCTGGTTGCCGACAGTCTCTCTTGCTTCCGACGCCGTCGGATTCGTCTTCATCTCAAGTAATTTTTTCATCATCTCTTCCATCGCCGCGAACCTCCCTTCCAACCTTTCATTGTTATCTGCTTTTAATTGGCCAAATTCGCCTTCTAGGACTTCGATCTTCTTTCCAGCCATTTTTCTTTCTACGAATCATAAGAAATCTTCCTCCGAATGCCAAAAACCCGCTGAAATTTCAGGTTTTCAGCCGCCGATGGTCCCAAATCGATGCTCTGATACCAATTTGATAGGAAATACTTGATTTCAAGTATTTCCAAATCACTTCTACAGAAAATCTCGATGCAAACTGCTGTTCACAGCAGGAAAAAAAGGAAAACAGTGGGAAAAACAGGGAAAAGCTGAGAGAAAATTGGAAGAACAGCTTGTAATTTACTAGTAGAAGAATAAAATAGCAAGATACAATTGATCCTCAATTCAAGAGGAGGATCGATCTCTCCCAAATCTCTAGACGCCGCTAGAGCCCAAAGAAAACCTAAATCTACGAGATCTCAAATTTCAGCCAAATTCAAGATACTCAAACCCTAGAAAAAACAACTATTTAATGCATACAAATCAAAAGGAATTCCCTAAACAGTCCCTACATTCAAATTTCCCTCTTAACTTCCCAAAATTTCTTTCCTATTTGGCTCCCGCACGCCGTGCGGCTCGCTCGGCATCCCAGCGGGTGGAAGAAACTTCCGCCCTGTTCGTGCCTGAGCCGGTCCCGCCTGGACCGGTCCAGTGGACCGGTCTAACACACTCTTTGACCATCCATAAAGCGGGATCACCCTCTAAAATGGTTATATAGAGATTATATTAGGACTTTATAAAGGGGGCTTAAGTCATTTTCAAAATAATTATGAAATGATTGATTTATCTTTTGATTTTTACTATGTGGAAATGATTGAAGAGAGGCTACACCTAAAACTTCATTAATTTTGGCCTTAATAAATTCAAATTTCAATTCATGAAAGGCATCCATACGTGACAGATTTCATGATATTTATAGGATAAGTCTTAGACCTAGAAAGATAGAGTATCACGTGGAAGAGGAAGGGGTGGGTGACCATAAATGCTTCATGGAAATTTGCGTCAAACATTAATACTTCTCTTTGGAAACTTGAGATCTATTGACCATTTGATAAATACTCATTGGAGGATTAAAACTCACTTTTAAAATCTTTATAGTACTTTAAACGGGTCAGCCATATCGTGCTGACTTAATTTTGGATGAAATGGTAAAAGGTGATGCAACAATGTTTGACTTTCATTTGGACTAAAGATTCAGTTCATTTGCATTTTCCTGGCATTCTTACATTACAAATACGTCTAGTGATCGCTCATGAAAGTTCTAAATATTGAAATAACAAAATATATTGATAATTCTTGAAATATTTGGATATTCAAGCATTTTCCAGTATCAACTTTTCTCCTCTTGAAGAAGTTTATTCTTTATAATTAAATTGGTGATGTTGAAATGAAATTTAAAAATATAAATGTGACAAACTAATATGATATTAAAAAAAAAATGCGAAAGTAAATATGCATTGTAATATTAGAAGGGAAACATGCAAATATTAAGATGCAAATGAAAGAAAAGCTAAATTGCAATCTAAGCTAACCGCTTCCTTTTTCCAAATTCCAAATACTACAACAACAAACAACAACGACATCAAGCCTTTATCTCACTACGTGGGGTTGGCCACATGAATCCTTATTCTCCATTGTATTATGTTTAGAGTCAAATTCTCATTTAAATATAATAAAGAAAGGTTATTTCCAAGGTTTAAAATTGCGTATTCGGGTATTGAGGCGTTTTTCGTTCGTGAGGCGAGGCGTAAGCCTCAAGGCGATTTGAGGCGTAAGCCTCAAAATCAAAAAATTGCGTAAACATAAAATAATAATTTTTGTATATACTAATGAGTAAATAATATATAAAACATAAAAATGCACAAGATAAATAGCAATGACATTAACATATCACATAAGAAGTTAGGAACTCACTAGTCATTAGCATTATCATCACTCATCAGTCATCACTAAGGGGGGTCTTCATTTGAATCATCATTATGATGAGCTGCTCTCTCATCTTCCCCCTCTCCTATAGAGTCCAATATCTCCCAATCAGCTTCTTCTTCCTCATTATTAGTTATTTTCCTCTTCCCTAAATAGTAGAAATTTTTTGAACAATATTATAATGAATAATAGTGTAATACATTAATAAAAGTTTAAGAAAAGAAAAGAAAACTATATTATTTATATACTTTTTTGATTTGTTCTTGAGTTGTGGTGGATGTGGATGCTTTAAGACCATCAAAGAAATCAACATTTAAATCTTCATCTTGTAATTCAGACGGCATCACTTCAACTTCATCATCTACAAAACCACTCATCATCAGATGCCACATCATCGCAAAGCAAAGGATCTTCATCATCCATTAATCCTTTTTTCTTCAAATTTCTATCTCTGAGTCTCCTATTATACATAATGTACACCAATGAGTTCATCCTCAATGTCGACAAGCGATTTCTCCTCTTTGTATGCACTTGGTTGTAGGTACTCCAATTCCTTTCACATCCAGATGAAGAGCATGTCAAGCCCAATACTTTCACAGCAAAACGTTGTAATTCTGGAGTCCCATCACCAAATTGAATCCACCACTCAACTGGAGATCGTTTGGCAATTGTATCTTTTGCTTGTTGTAATCCAAAAAAACCTTCTTTGTTCCTAAAAGGTACCAATTGCAAGTCAGCATTTGATCTTTCAGTTGCATCACTTATTAGACGATCCATGCAATGATATAATCCCAACTTTATTTCAGGGTTTGTAGACTTGTTCTCTGCATATTGATACTGAGGGTTTAGGTAGTAGCCAGCGGCATGCAAGTGTCGGTGAAGCTGTAGTTCCCACCTATCATCAATAATATTCCAAATTTCCCTAAAGCTTCCCTCACTGCCTCCTAAGTTGGAGGCAATCATCTCTTTGGCTTCATCCATAGCATTGTAGATGAAACCCATTGCAGGCTTCTTCTCAGCATCCACCATCCTTAAAACATGAACCAAAGGTCTAGTGGTTGTAATGGCATATAAGACACTTTGCCAAAATCTGTCATTTAAAACAATCTTTCTAATCTCTTTTCCCTCAGCCTTCTTCGCCCAAGCACAACTCAACCACTGTGTAGATGTGAACATAGCCTCTAAAGGTTGTCTGGCATCCAGCATGCTCTCTAAGGTCAAGTATGCGGTGGCAAATCTTGTTGCGGCTGGCCTTTAGAATTTCTTTCTTCGAAAACTTTCTCATAAGAGCTAGAATCCAAGAATGGTTGTAAATAAACTTGGTTATTTTTTTGGCTTTAGTGAGTGCATTTTTATGTTGAGGTAGATCCCCAAGCTTCTCAAGAATCAGATCTATGCAATGTGCAGCACATGGAGTCCAATACAAATGTTTCCTCTTCTCCATAAGTTTATTACCTGCAGCCTTATAAGAACTTGCATTATCTGTCACAATTTGTACAACCAAATGTTCTCCAACCTCTTCAATAATGCTATCTAATAATCTAAATATGAACTCAGCATCTTTGACCTGGTCAGATGCTTCAATTGACCTTAAAAACACAGTACCATAAGGATTATTAATGAGGATGTTGATCAGACTTCTATGTTTGATATCAGACCACCCATCTGACATAATTGTTACTCCTGTTTGGGCCCAAGTCTTCTTAATTTCTTCAATGCTTTTATCAGTGCTTTCCAACTCCTCCTTCAAAATTCATGTTCTTAAATCATACATGGTTGGAGGTTTGAACCCTCTCCCAAATGCTCCAACTGAACGAATCATGTTGTAATAAGCAGGTGATGTTGCAACATTAAATGGAATTGCATTTTCGTAGAAGAATCTGCCTATATCCTTTACACACTCTTCTCCGCGCCCTCTCTTGCATTTTCTGGGGCCATCTTCTGTGTAGTAGAAGGCCTATCCTCTGATGTGTCAACCATATAATGATCCATAGGCCCTCTAGCACCCCTAGATGAAATGGGCTTCATAGAAGAAGATGAATCCCTGACGCTGCGCTCACTCCCGTAGTAAGATCCAACATCAACTCTATCCTCAAATTGCTTCTGTGCAAGATGTTTTGATGTGGTAGACTTATTCATGTATGACTTTATCTCTTCCCTTACAGCATCAGGAACTTTGGAGCATGGAGCAACATTCTTGTGAGAGCCTGAAAGGTGTCCCTTCATCCTAGTCACACCACCTTTCACAACTTTATCACAGTAATTGCATTTCAGATAGACATATGTTTTATCACTTCTTCCTCCTACATCCACCTGAGTGCTATATTTCCATGCTGGATCTTTTCTATGACCTGACCTGATGCAGCCTTATCCTTATTTTTGACCATCCTGATTGAGAGAAATTTTAGGAAGCAAACGAGTTCTTACTAATCTTTTATATGACCTGATGCAGGTCGGAGGAGACAGCAGCCTCGGAGGCTCGGACAGAAGCGTACGCTGGTCGGACGGGAGAAGACAGCAACCCAACTCGCAGTCTCGCAGTAGAAGAAACCTCCAAGCAAATAAGTTTAGGGTTTAATATGCGGGCTGGATGTGTTCAGTATTATATAATGTCGAGCCGTCGATAAAGCAGAACACTGCGTACTCTATGCGTATTTATGCGTATTTTGTGCGTACACCCTACGTTCACATTGCGTGTTTTGGAGCAGATGTAATTTAATGTATGATTTTGTAGTAGTAGTTAATAAAACATGATTTTCTAGGTATTGTTTGAGTACCAGGAGTGTTAATTATTTTATTGTGCGTACATTATGCATATCTTATGCGTTATATATTGGTAAACTATGCGTTCACCATACGTTTTTTGTGCGTGGTCTCTGCGTCAACATTGCGTATTTTTAATGAAAGATAAAGTCAAAGAGAAAAAAGAACATTTAATGTACATCTTTAAATACAAAAAAAAAGAACATTTAATGACTATGTACAATATAAAAAAATATCAGAACAAATTAAAAGAACATTTATAACAAATACAATTTTACAAGAGACCCTAATGTACATCTTCAACAAGACAACAACATCAACTTTCCCACAGGAACTATGATTGATGTCTTGTCCAATATAAATCACCTAGACAACCAAGCCCTCCATCCCTGCGATACTTATCCTCCTCCCATGTTCATGATGCCAATAACTTGTTAACAGAAACCTGGTCAGGTTAGAGAGGTTTAAGTTTACAAGTTATTGGCATCAATTTCATGGGGAGGAGCATAAGTATCGCAGTAATGAATGGAAGGCTTGGTTGTCAAAGATTATTTATATTGGACAAGACATCAATCATAGTTCCTGTAAGATTTTTTACAAGAGAAGCTTGCTTTGACACTTTGCCATAAGGCAAACGTTCCCGCATTATATAGTGAAAAATTTAATGTTGAGCAATAGTAAGTAATAAATTGTAAATAAAGGCTCATAAAAATTCAACCTACCCTATTATCCTCTCAACCATATTTGCCACCCGTCAGTCCACAGCTAACGAAAATTATTATTCATGTCCCGGCCCCTCAGTCCATACTCCACACTAAATGTAAGTAAATTGCAAAATATTTAATAGAATATGTGCGTGTGTTATGCGTGCTAAATGCGTTTTTTATGCGTTTGTTGTGCGTGTTTTAAGAGTATGTTATGCGTATGTTATGCGTATGTTATGCGTTCGTTGTGCGTATTATGATTAAATAAGCATTTATACACAGAATCAGAATGAAAAACATTTATACACAGAATCAGAATGAAAAACATTTATACACACAAGCATTTATATACACAGAATCAGAATGAAAAACATTTATACACAAGCATTTTATACACAGAATCAAAAATGAAAAACATTTATACACAGAAGCATTTATACACAGAATGAAAAACTGTTATTTTGACAACGTTTTACAAAATATTTCATATGCAAATTCTGCCCTATACTTTGGCATGTCTTGTTGCCAATTTGTACTATCAGTCCAATTAGTGTTGCCTTCAAGAATTATTCTTTCCATATATTTACAGACATACATTCCACAATCAAAAGAGTTCTGCTGTTTTGGTAGTGCTTTAATGGTAGAAAGCTTCCATTTTCTGATATCACTATCAAAAGCTCCTTCCGTGTCAGAGTGTAGTGCTTTAACCTGAAATATACATAGAGCAAAGATTAGTTCTGTAAATTTTTTAAAAATTGAAGAGTTTATGTTTATCTAATGACCTAAGTATCTAACAGACTAACACTTACGATTTTTGGAACAACAAGTCTATGCTCTTTGACGCGGTGGTCCAATGAGTCATAAAATTTCCACTTTTTTTTCTTTCAGCAAACCAACCAGAAGGGTAATGTGATCGGATTCAATGATTGGTTGTAATAAAATGTTATTTGAAGTAACAGAAAGCTGGGTTATGTGGTCGATTTGCAATTTGGACAATTTATCCCTTCCTTTGTTATTCTGCAAGTGTAAGTAGTAAATGTAAGAACTAAGAATGGATACTAAGTTACTAACCCAATAGTTAAACTGATAATTTGAATACTAAGTTACTAACCCAATAGACTGGAGAGATGTATAGAAATTTATGGTACTTGTCTGGCATAAGGTTACACTTCTCATCTAAGAGATGGGCAAAAATATCTACATGTTCATTGCCTAAACAACTGTCGCTTAATAAGTCATCAATCTCAGATCTGGTAATAAGATTGTTAATAACAAACAAGATACTATCGTCCCTGCAAGAAGAAAAAAAAAAATTAAATATGCATTTCATAAGCATAACCCACGCATATCATACTCATAACAAACGCATACAACACGCATATAATAAGCACAACCCACGCATATAATACGCATACAACACGCATATCATACGCATATAGATCTTCAAACATAAATAAAGTTGCAATTTTTTACCTTTCAGAGTACTTTTTTTTCAAACATTCTAGCACAAAATTTCTCTTCTCAGAAGTCAAACACATAAGTCCTCTGTAATTTTCTATTTCAGTTGCATGAACATAAGTTACAGTTTTTATTTGAATGTTATCTACTGGTATTGGTTCATTTGGTTTTGTATATGGAACAAGTTGCATTTCTGCTGGGACTGGCTCATTTGTTGGGATTGGATCTTTTGGTGGGATTGGATCTTTTGCTGGGATTGGCTCATTTGGTTCATTGGGGCTGTGGGGTTGGATATCTGATCTCTGTCTCTTATTGGAAGATGAAGAGTAGCTAATAGATCTTTTCTGAGGAACTACTTTGCTCTGATCAATGTAATTATTGAGCTTGACCTCAATAACTCCAACTCTCTCAGTAAGATCTTCAAACTTTGTGCTCAGCCTGTCTTCAAATTCTCGAAAAAGTTTTGTGCATGTTTCTTGGCAGGATTTCATGATTGTTTCTTGTATAGCCTGAAGTGCTTCAGCAGAAAAACTTAAATGTGGTTGCTGAGGAGATTGGTGGGACTCTTGCTGAGGAGGTGGGGTATGATGGGGAGATTGGGGGGTATGATGGGGAGATTGGGGGGGATTATTTTGATGGGTGGATATGTCATGAGGGGAATCAGGGGATGTAGGGCAGTCTGGTGGATATTTATCCACATTAACCATATCCATTTCTTCCTGGTTTACTGCCTGTAGGACATTACAAATCTGACTTTTCCTTATATTAGCAAATAAGTTAGTGATCACCTCTGTAGTATATACAATATCATCAGCCCATCGAAGAAAACGGGGCCTTCTGTCAGAATGCATAGGAGCATGAATAGTAGTATGCTCCAGGAACCAAATCTGCATAAGATGAAAGAAAAATTTTAGCGCTCACATTGAGCCATTAAAATTTTGAATGAATTTAGCAGTGAGCACTTAGCACTCACAATTAGCAGAGGTACAAAACCGTTGATGTAACCTGCTGGCTTCTTATTTGAAATCTTGGAGGCTGCCTTATTAAACTCTCCAACTAAAAACTCCCTAATTGAACTAGCCCAGTTTATTGACAAAAAAACATCTGAACTATTTGCTATTCTTTGGATCAACCGAGGGGTTTTGAAGTTGTTAAGTTGAAAAAGTAAATTTGAAAATAAATACATGATAAACGTTCTTAACATAGTCTCCGGGGGGGTTTGCTTGTTCAACTCCATCATGTCATCCCTTATTTCCTTTGATGTAACTGAAGTATGTGCTAAGGAATGCCATGATATTTCTTCTCCTTTATTTGGCAGACCAGTGAGAAGGGCCACTTCATCAGCAGTGAAAGGAATGGGTTGACCTTTTTATAACAAAGCATTGTTTTGAAATGTCCCACCTTGAGATCAGCTCATAAATAAGAGGGACATTTTGCTCAAAACCCAGGAAATTCCAAAAAAACTGTATCATCTTTAAATGTTTCAATCTGTCCTTGAGTTCAGGAGTAATTAGCCGAGCAAAGTTATCACAGATTGTTCGAAACGAAGAAACATAGCATCTATAGGTAATTGGACGAACATATATCTGAAAATTGTAAAAAATGATAGATTAAAAATAAGTAAATGAGATACGCACAAAACAAGCACAACATACGCATAATATAAGCAAAGGTTACGCACAGTGCACGCATAACATACGCATATATTACGCACATCACACGCACATTGCAGGAAACATACAGCAAATTATACGCTCGCATAAAGTACGCATAGTGTAAGCACTAAGTAAGCAACGTGTACGCAATGTGTACGCACAACAGACGCATTGAGTACGCACAGCCTACGCATATTTACTCGATGGTTAAAATTTGGTTAGGTTTTATGTTTCAAATCTCAACATAAATTTATCATATAAACCTGAATACAGAGAAAACACGATGGCATCACAGTATCAAACATTTAAAAAGTTTCGAGAAGCCATGCATATGCATAGAATAAGCATAAAATCGGAAGATCTTCAGACCCTTCAACGCGAACGCATAGCATAACCACAAAATACGCAATACGAAACAGAAAACATAGCATTAAGTTACCTTTTTCTTTGGGGGTGACGCCATCTTAGAAGAAACTGAGTGAAGAATGCTTGAAATTCCTCCGGGTGAATGCTTGAAAGTTCGAAAGTTTACTGTAACTTGAAAATCGAAACGTCGACTCCGACATTCGACCTTTACAAGGGTTTAAAATGTTGATGCCACGTCGACATTTCACTAGGCGCGCCACGTCGGCAACTAGGGGGGTCCGAACTGAAAAAAAAAAAAATTAGGTTAAATTTTAAAAAGGCGACGCCTTAAATATATGAGGCGAGGCGCGCCTTATTGCGCGCCTCAGTTAACTTGAGGCGTAAGCCTCATAAACTAAACTTATTGCGTAGGCTTTGAGGCTTAATTGGTCGAAAATGCGCTGAGGCGCGCCTCAAGGCGCGCCTTTTATTGCGCAATTTTAAACGTTGGTTATTTCTAATATTATTTAACCAAGTCTTTTTGGGTCTACCTCTACCTTTCTTAACATAAGACAAATTTAATACATATACTCTCCTAACTGGATTATCAGAAGGCCTCCGTTTTATGTGACCAAACCATCTAAGGCGACTCTCTCTAATCTTATCTTCCATTGGAGCTACTCCAACCTTTTCACGTATATGCTCATTTCGTGTCATATCTCTAAAGAGTAAAGCCAATCATCCACCTGAGCATCTTCATCTCTGCAACACTTAACTTAATATTATGCTTCTCTTTTAATGGCCAACATTCTATACCATAAAGCATTGCAGGTCTTACTAGCTTCTTATAGAATTTTCCCTTTAGTTTTGAGGGGGACTTTTCTATCACACAACAAGCCCGATGCAATGGGAACTCCAATTTGGATAGGTTTTGGTTGATTTCTCTATGTTTGAGTAAGCTTGGTATAGAAGTGTGCGAATGAAATGGGAAACTTCAATTCAATAGAAGGGAGAGCAAGGAATTACAATAAAATTTTTAAAGAAAATTCAATAAAAATAAAAGAAACAATCTCTCTGCTAAGAGGAAAACTCTAGCCACCAAGCTAAGAGCTTCAGGTGTTCTCACCATTCAAGCCACTAGAAATATCTTCCCACATTTGAATTTCAACTCATCAAATATATCCTCATGTTATAAATTTTATGATATTTATAAGCATTTCAAGTCTTAAGAAGATAAAACATCATATGGAAGAGAAAAGGCTAGTTGACCATGAATGCTTTCATGGAAACTTATTGCAAAATTTATTGCTTCTTTTTGTAAAGACAATGGTTGTTGACCATTTGATTAATACTCTTTGGAAGATGAAAATTCACTTCTAGAATTTCCATAGAACAACAAATTGGACTGACAATATCATGTTGATTTGGAACTGGGAAGGTGATATGTTAATGTTTTGACGTCCTCTTGGACTAAGAGTTAAAACTTTTATTACATTACATTTTTTTGATATTATTTCATCACAATAACATCTACTGGTGGCACACGAAAATTCAAATCATTTCTTGCAATGATTTGATCCGAGATATAATTGAGATGTGTTATTATTATTATTATTATTATTATTCAGAAGACTAATGATATTGCATCATGATCCTTAATGAAATTCCTGTAGATAGGGATCCTTAATTTCACATTTATACGTCTTCAAGCTACCATTAATTGGGAGGTACTGAGGATTGTTGATTAAGAGAAAAATGCTTTTTTTGCCTAATTTTTCATACTTAGGAGATAAGAGGTAAAAATAGGGTAATAATCGGACTAAGTATGCATTCTATTTCTAGGGAGGTCTAGGGAGGGCTTGGTGACTTGCAAAATCTTGCTGCAAAACTTCCTAATCTTTATAGCTGGGTTTATTAGTGTATCTGGGTTGGTTAGAATAGCTGGTTGTTTACTAGTAGATAAATTGGGAGAGTTGGGATTTGATGAAAGTTTTGACAAGTGGAATGAGGAGGTTAAGATATGGATTTAGGATAGGAGGTCGGTCAAAGGTGAGATTAGGTTTGATGTCATCCCTATCATGCCTACGATGGCTTCTACTACAACCTTAATTATAAGCAAATTGAGGAATTTGTTGAGGCTTCACAAATGGATTGAGTGGAAATTTGCAGCAAAGAGGAAGGTTAGGAAGTTTAATTTAGATGAGGATATCTTTAAAATAATATTTTATAGGAGCAAAGTATAGTTTTCATTATTTTTAATAAAAGGTTCGACCATGGGGAAAACAGGGACCTCCATGAATAACCTTTTCTAGGTCTTCAACACAAGTAAAACTTTATTGTTAAGCCTTTATTCCACTATGTGGGGTTGGAAGGATTCATGTCATGATTATTCGACAAGTTTTATGTTGGTTGTCGAATATCTAACGCAACCGTTCATTTTTCTCATCCAGGACTTGAGACCTGGGACTTGGCAACGACATTGTTAACACAAGTAAAACTTGAAATAAAAAAAAATGCCACATCTCTAAAATTGAAGGTTCCTTTAAGAGTTCACATCTTTTTAATAGCTTGCATCAAATTATCACAAGGGATGATGACTAGTAAAATATTGAAGTCTCCAGTCTTTAGCACATTTTGGACTCTATGAGAGAAAAAAATAGAAGAGAGGAGTTTTTCCGTTAGAAGGAAAGATTTGGCGAGAGGATTCTCTTTAGGGAGAAGAAACATGCCACCAGAGGTAGTGTAATAGAGAAGAAGAAAGGGAAAGAAACCCTTGCAAGCGCATTAACTAGAATAATGTTTTTTATTTAGTGTTTTTAAAAAAAAAATCATTTTTATGTATTGTGTATTTGTGTGCTTTATATTTATTTAAATGAAATAATAAATTTATATAAAATCCATTGAGTATTTTTTCAGGAGAGAGTGCGTTCTCCTGTAAGTACAATGGGTGCTTGACTAAACATAAACTCTCTCACGAAGGGCCGCATTTTGAAATGATTTTATTTACCTTGCCAAAGAACTTTACTTTGAATGAAAATTTCAGGCATGAATTTATTTGAGGATAATTTTTTTTTTTTTTTTTTGTGATATGAAGTTTTAAATGGATAAAATATACATCTTTGTTTTTTTTGTAATTATTAATCATTGTTTTTTTGTATTCTTATGTTCTTTTAACTTAGGCTGACAAATTTCTTATTATTTCATGAAGAATTTTTTTAGTACAAAATTTTATTGAGTTAGAATTTTTTGTATTAAAAAGTTACTTACGAAGCAGTAAGATATCTTCTTTTCTCTCATCGAAAGATGCATTTTTTATGTACTTATGATAATGTGGCTAGTTAAGGCCTTTTTTTATATATTTTCATAAGGCAAGTGCTATGGCACAAATTTGATGTTGGCGAGATTGGAATTCAGGATTTTGTCAACAATTTTCAATTTTTTTTCAACTAAAAGTTAGCTGGCAGCAACAATAAAGAGTTTTTTTTTCTCACTTAAATTATGCAGATGACATAGCTCACTTGTGGGCAAACTGATCACAAAACAGTCTGTGTGTGTTCACAAGAATGCTTGATTAACTCCCAGTATAATTCCAGTCTCATCTTTGGCAAATCTATAGCTAAACATAAATTTCTGCAGGTAATTCTTGATTTCAATTGCACTTTATTGCCTTTGAACTACACAAGAATTCCATTATTTTCATCTTTGCTTTTTGTAAAGGAATATATTGCTTTCTAGACACTCCAAAATAGAGAAATTATTCTGTGCGGAGACCGGACACAGAACGTCATCCGGAGATCAACCAGAATGCGTCATATCAGCTGTACCGAGCGGTGGGGTGATGCGGCGAATTATGGTTGGTCTTCGGATGACGTTCGGCATCTGCACAGAATAATTAATCCCAAAATTGAATAGTTTGGCTCTAGTTTATTGAATATTCTGTTTGGAGCTATATCTCCTCTTAGTTTAGATCTGTCTCCCATCTCTAAAACATTATCAAAATGATGAGCATATAGTGTTCTAAGTTTCTCTTTGATGGAGATCTTTCTAATGAGCTTCAATCCTATTTTGAGATCATACAATTAGGCCTAAGTCTAAAGGTGGGCTTGACTTCTCTATCTTTTCTCAGCAACACCTATAACATGTAGAGCTGCTATAAGATTTTATGCATAAAGATGACCTTTTTTTACGTACCACATATTGATTTGTTCGTTGGGAGCTTTGATTATTAATCAAGAGGTCTTGGATTCGAAACTTGTGTATGTGATGTGTGTGCGAATTTGTCTTGATGGTTCAAATGTCCCAAAAAAAGACGGTCTTTTTACTATGTGGAGCGCTAAACACGACATCATGATTTAAGGTCGATCTCATTCTACGACATCTTGCTTTTTGAATATATTTTTGTTAACAATTTGAATTAAGTCATGGATTCTTTCAAGATAGGCTTTTTTTTTTCTCCTCCTTTTTTTGTGATCTTTTGTTCTGAGTATCAATCTATTATGAATATTTTTGAAGTATTTATTCTCATGAGCTCATAAAATTAGCTTTTCTTTTACACTTTATTTGAAAATTCTCTTCTCATCACATTGTAAATATGTATTTTATGTAATTTGTTTTATTTTAAGCTTCATTTGGAATGCTTTCTTACTGCGTTATTTACGGGACCTCAATCATAATTTCTATTTTATTAATATTTTTTAAGAAATTTTTATATTAGAAAACTACTTTTTACAATAGCTTTCAAAAAAATTACTTGCTCAATAATACTTATATAATTATCTCTATGATAAGTTATAGTCATATTAGATAGGAGAAATTATTTTGTGGGGATGCCGAACGTCGTCAGGAGACTAACCAGAATGCGTCATGTCACCCCCTGCTCGGTACTGTTCGGTACCGCGGTTCTGTACCACTGACGTGGTGCATTCTGGTTGGTCTCCGGACGGTGAACTTCGTTCGGCGTTCGCATAGAATAATCTCTCTTTAGATGGATCCTTAATTTGAATAAAAGTAATTTGGAATAATTTTGATTTAAATCAGATCAAACTTTGAGGAGAATATTAATTAGATCAAAATAGATTAACGTTTTTTTAGGTAAAAAATAGAAGTTATGATTCATTAAATTAAAAATAAAAAGTTTTAAAAAATTGGAAAGCTGAGCGTGTGGTGGGTCCAGGCGTGGCAGACAAAAAGCTAGAGATCAAAGGGGTCTGCAAATGTTTCTGATCGCCCAAAAAAGGACGATCGGCTTCGGATCCGTTTCCATGGACTTGTCTTTCTTTATAGCTCACCTTTTATTTATTTTTTTTTTTTAATTTTTGGTATTTATATACATATCGTAAAAATCTAACAACTGAATTTAATATTTATTTATGTATTATTATAAAGTTTAAATCTTATTAAAGTATTGTAAAAATATATTTTAAATTTTAAATAAGTTAATATTAGTGGGTTTTTAATAAGATTTTGGGATTTTAGTATTATATAAATAATTATAAATTTTTATATATTAGATACCTAAATATAGAAGAAATTTTTAGTATGTACTAAATTTTCTTTAAAACATTTTTTTATTTCTCCTCCAAGAAAATAAAAACATGAAATTTCAACATATAATTTAATTTAGGGTCGGGTTTGGGTTGAACCTGGAATTGACTAGGCACCATTCGGGCCAACCTGAAAAACGGGTCGGTTATTCGGACATGAATCCGACCCACTTCAGGTTCGGGTCAATTCGACCCGACCCATAAGACTCAAACCTTATTTGATTTTTTGCACACGGTTCGGTCCTTTGACAGTGGAAAATGGCAGTGGCTGTCAGCAGGGCAGTGACAACGCGAGCGGTGCAGGTGGTGATGCGACAATGGTGCAGGCGGTGACGCTATAGCTGGCATGCGATGCGACTCGATGCCGTCTCCTGATGCGATGGCGCGATGTGATGGGGGCAGCCGGGGCAGACGTGCAAGTGGATCGCAGGCCAAGCGGGGCAGGCTATGCGGGTAGACTCGTGCAGGGGTGGCTAGAGCAGACATACTTGTTTTTTCGGGTCACTCCGGGTAAGTTCCGGGTTTTCGGGTCAACCAGTTTTGCAAATGGGTCGGTTTTCAAAACTCGAATCCGACCCGCTTTAGGTTTGAGTCAAAAGCAACCAAATGATGTCCAATTGATTCTCAAATTGAGAGTATGAAAGTAGAAATCACAAAATAAAATTATATTGACCTTAACCTGGGACAGTTTTTCATCATTATTTTCACTAATTTCAAAAAAAAATTGGGTTAGAAAGTTATTGAATAAAACAGTAAGAAAAGTTATCTACATGAAGGCTTAGGTTTCGTTTGAGACAGCTTTTGATTGCTATATTTTATTATTATTTTTTAGAAAAAAATGTACTAAAAATATGAAAGTAGAAAGAAAACTGTTTTAAATGAAGTCTTAAGCTTTGTTTGAATATCTTTCTTACCGTTTTTAAAACATTTTTTTAGTAGAATGATTTTTTACTAAAAAATTACTTTTGAAAGTAGTAAAAAAGTCATCCTAAACATAGCAATAAGAAAGCCATCCAAACGATACTTGAATTTGCGTGAAACCTCATTTTTGAGTGCCTATGTGAAAACTCGTCGAACTCACATGAATGCCCCATGAGGTTATTGGCATGACAATTTACTGAACTTGTCTGCGCCTTGTATGAAACCCCCAATGCTGATGCTGGTTCCGATGTTGGAGAGATTATTATGCGCGATCACCAGACCATCTGGAGGTCAATCAGGACTCGCCATCTCATCCGATACATAAGGGTACACTGTAACGGTACACAATAAATTGGTGACATGACGCAATCTGATTGACCTTCATACAGTATCTGATGACCGCATGTAATAATTTCGCGTGATGTGAGTGAGAATGCTTTGCATAGTAGACATAGCCGATTATTAATCTGTCATTCATGTGTAATAATAATGAATACTGAATATATGATAGCGGTAATTTTTTTCATGTTTGAGAAAATATTATTAGCATTAATTTATAATTTAATAAAATAATTATATATTAGCATGGCATCTAACACAAGAGTTGGAAGTCTCATTCAATATAGAAGAATATATCCATTTAAAAGATATAATTTTTTTAATATACTTTTAAGTACAGATTTCAAATTTATTATATTATTATAATTGTTAAGCAAACATTTACTCACATATTTTAATTTGTAACTTGAGGCATACAAAAACTTTTAAGAAAGTTGAAGGTTAGATATGAGAGGCATATTTATTTAAAGATATGCCTGCATTTTAGATTTGGATGGCGATAATTGGCGATAATAGTGAAGTGCAAAAGTGATATGGAATATCTTTCAAATTTTAAAAATATTAGGAAGCCTTTAAAGCATATATTTAGGGGTGTCAATTATTAAGCCGACATGATAATCCGACCAAAAGCTAGCTGGAAAATTCGAGTTCGGGTCGACCCATTTAATAAAAGGGTTGGTTTTTGGTTCCAATTTATGACCAGATTGAAAAATTAGATAGGGTCCGGGCCAATCGAATTTGACTCAGATTGGACCTGTCCCCGTTCGAACTCGCCAGTCAACCACGCACAACACCTTGCACTGGACTTGAGTCTCGAGCACCCTAACGCTCACACCCGCACTCGAAGCCCTCACCTTGCACTCGCACACCCGGACTCGCGCCATCTTGCCCTTGCTAGTTGTTATGCATGCACCTGCGTGCAGTCGCGTAGCTGAGACGATACAACCTTGACCTCGCCCGCTTGTAGTCTACAG
Source organism: Dendrobium officinale (assembly GCA_019514585.1). NCBI lineage: Eukaryota > Viridiplantae > Streptophyta > Magnoliopsida > Asparagales > Orchidaceae > Dendrobium > Dendrobium officinale. Next base: position 62,726,440 of record CM033688.1, on the reverse strand, counting down.
CCGTGCACCGTCACCGATAGAGCTTGCCTCTAACTCGTGCACCCACTCCCGCAGTCGCGCTCATGCAGTCTTGCATGTGGCCCGCACTAGAAGATCGTGTGTTGTGCTCTCGCAGACAAGGGTTACATGTCAGTTTGGGTCAACCCGATAACCCGACGGGTTTGGTCTGTGTCTGAATTTATGATCCATTTATAAAAACGGCTTGTGCTCAATCAGTTGAATTGGACCCAAGTCAATTCTTGGTTCGACCCGAACCATATCTGAATACCTATTTTGACACCCGTACATACATCCTATACTTGTCAAAAAAGAATATTTATAAATTTTAATTAAAATTATCACATTATGTTCAAGTTTATAAAATTATTAAAAAAAATTATCAAGCAATATAGTTGATTTTGATGCTAAGAAATATATTTCTCTCAAAAAAAAAAAAAAAAATGCTAAGAAATATAGAGATATTTTGTGTATAATCGAAGAATAATTTAATAAGATTCAAGAAGAGGAATTTCCAAATGAATAAAATAATTGAAGTGGACAAATTCAATATATTTAGTTAAATTTATCTTTTTGGCTAGACCAAGTAATGTAATACATGTATATTTATATATTATTATCATAGACATCTTATAAAGATTTGACTCTGAATCAAATAATTATGATGCTTACTATAAGGCTTCGTTTGAGACTATTTTTTTATTATTTTTTAAAGCAAATTTTTTAAGTCTAGAAGAGCAATAATGATTATTTTATTAATTGATATAAATTTTATACATAAGGGTAAAAGGACAACAATGAAAATTGCGTGTTTGTAAGGGGTCAATTCCTATGAGGTTTATGTGTGATTAACTTAATATTATGAAGTGCTAAAGAAAATAATTGGGTTGAACTATTTTTAATTTGTTTTGTGAAATTATTTAAATATAAATAGTTTGCTATTATTAGATGATTATTATCAAATGACTAAGGTGAAGCACGACTTCTTACACTACTAAAAATAGATGTTTTTTGCAGCATTTATTAGCAGCAAAATAAATACCGTTGTCATAGACATGAAATCACAGCGGTCTTAAACCGCTTCTTTTATGTTATTAATTCGCACCAAATGAAAATTAAGGCGCGAAATTGGAAGTAAACCGCGCCCCAGCCTCCAAGCACGTTACCTTGTCCCAACCTCTCTTTCGCGGGATCTCCTCCAAGCGCGAGCTCTCTCCAGCGAGCGATCTCCTCCGAGCGCGAGCGATCCGCCTCCTAAGATCGCGATCTCCTTTGATGACGGCGACGTTGACGACGAAGTCGACGCTAAAGCCCTAGCTCATTCTATATGTTGTCTGGACCTCTCGTGATCTCCTCCGCGCGACCTCCATCCTCCGCAGCCATGACGACGCCGAGGCTGACGCCAAATCGAACGCTGACGACGAAGCCAACGCCGACACTGACACCAAGGCCGACCCATCTGCTTCCCTCCTAACAAGAACTTCGCTGTTTTATCGTTCTCCGCTCTCTTCTTCTCCTTTTACTTCTTTCATACTGAGCTAATCTCTTTTTTTTTTTTTTTTTCAAACAAGCTTAAAAAACTAAACTATTCTATCCTTAGATATTGATAGCTTAAAAGTCTAAGAACAATTTTTATTAAAAGTAAGTACAATTTAATAATGACAGCTTTTATGTTTTATTTAGAAGTTTATTACTCTTTGGTGTATATATCATTAAACACTTTTATTTGTTGTGTAAAATCTATAATTCATTATATTATAATATTATATATATTTTTTACTAATAGAATTGCATTAGTTTTATAATTAAGTACTAATATTTAATTTTGATATATTAATTACAAATATTATCTTTAACGAACACACTCCTGGATTTAGAGGGAGATTTACTTATGGCTCTTATAATGAGTGACATGTAGCGGTTCTTATAATAGTAATAAATTTCATTCATCACTATAAAGTAATAATAATAATAATAATAATTGTTGCGGGCTAGAATATACGCGGCGATAGAGTTATTATTTTACGTCTTAGCGTTGTATGGATAGCTAGCTCACACACAGAGAACACAATATTTTTTACGTGGAAAAGCCTTGAAAGGGGAAAAACCACAGGGCCTAGCCCAGTTGAAAATGATTCTACTAGAATTTGAGTCGGTTACAAAGGGCTGAATCGTCTCCAAGGGTGATCAGATTACAACTAGTAACTGTTCGATAGGAGTCTGGTGTTAGACCCGGCGTCACCTGGAAGTTCGAGTGTTAGTTGGTAGTCTGGCCTTGAACAGAACTTCGGGCCTTGAGCAGAACGTTGGGCCTTCGGCTATTGCTTGTTGGTTGACGCAGTAACTTCCTCTCGCTTATCCGTGCTCGAATCCCCTAACTTGCCAAAAACAAAGAAGGGTAAAAATGAAAAAAAGTGATGAAAGAGTCTATTAGTGTATGTTCATGTTAGCCATTTCTAGCTCTCTTGTAAATCATAGGCTTCATTTGAGACAATTTTCTTACTGCTTTTTAAAATGATTTTTTAGTATAAAAATTTCTAATTCAAAAATATTTGTACTAAAAAGTTATTTTAGAAAGTAGCAAAAAAATTGTCTCAATTGAAATCTTAATTATCTTTTTATATGATAGAATAGAATTAAATAGTTTTAGCTGCATTTTAGCTGCATAAACGTCTTCTTTATAATATTTTATAAATTATTATATTATTATATAAAAAATCATTAAATTAAATATAACAATTTAATAATATTGTACTTAACTGTAACATTTTATATAATATTGTATTAAAATGTTCATATAAAATATTTCATAGAAAATATATTTTATATGTTATATTTAAAATGTTCATATAAAAAATTTCATAGACCGCAGGTAGAATTTCGCTAAGCTTTTTATATATGTTATATTTATAAAATATTTCATAGAAAATATATTGACACACAAAAAATGACATTTTCCAAGAAAATGCCAAACTATTTTGCATATTCGTTTCTTTTTAAATTTTATGTTAAACAGGCTCCTTAAACTTAATCAGGATTATGATAAGGTCTTTTTAATAGTTCTTGAATCTCAACGGAACAATCATGATAAGCTATTTTTTAATAAATCTCATGTTGTTAAGGATTAGTTGAACATCAACCACAATATATTTGTTTGAACATGATGATTAATTAATGGCCATTTTTAGTATCAAATCAATACATTACTATTATTATTATTATTATTATTATTATTATTATTATTATTATTTGGTTATATTTGTTGCTTGCCGGAATATTTGCGACGGTAGAGAGATAGAGAGTTTTATGGTCTAGCTTTATACGAAGATCCAATACACACACATAGATAAGAAGGAAGGGTGTAAGAATCATAAGAGACATCTTAATTTTTTACATCGAAAACCCCATAAAGGGAAAAATTATGGAGCCTAACTCAGTTGAAATGATTCCACTAATGTTTATTGTTGATTACAAATGATGCTCTTCCTTGAGGGAAGTCATTACCATAATATAACAAATATAGATTATATAGAGTGAATTTCATAGTTGGAGTTCGATTAATTCAATAGCATGTGAGTTATGTTTAAGATAATATTGGTTGGTTGGTTGGTTTGTTTATTTTATTTTATTTTTTGGCAAGAAAGATCGTAATCAGACGAAGATGGTCGAAGGACTATAGTTGTGCGATAAAGGTTGAAGGGATCATAATTGGGAGACAAAGGTCATAGGGGCCATAGTCGGACGATAGTGGTTTAAGGATCGTAGTAAGGCAATGGAGGCCAAGGGGATCGTAGTCAGACGATGGTGGTTGCAATAATTGTAATAGGGTAATAGATGCTGAAGGGATCGTAATCAGGCGACAGTGATCGGAGGACCATTGTATGATGATAGTTGTTGGAAGGAGCATAATTGGTGGTTTGAGAGGCCGTAGTCGGGTGATTGAGGTCGAATGATCGATAAAGGTTGGAAGGACTTTAATTGGGAGACAAAAGTCAACGAAATTGTAGTCTAGCAGTGGCAGTCAGAGGGTCCATAGATGGGCGATGGCGGTAGGAGGGATCATTGTTTGAGATAGTGGTCGGAGGGACTATTGGTGGGCAATGATGGAAAAAGAAACCGTAGTTAGAAAATGGTGGTTTAAGGGTCATAATCACTGGGTGATGAGGTCAGAAGGACCATAGTTGGTGGGAGATGGAGGTTAAAACTATCGTAACAGGGTGACGGTGGTTGAAGAACCATATTTGGTGAACTGTTTAAGGGAAGTGGTCGGGTGGAAGTCAGACGGTGGAGGTTACATGGAGCTTGATGATAGTGGCCAGATGGAGGTTCGACTACCGTGGTCAGGAGGAGGTTTGACGACTATGGTCAGGTGGAGGTTTGGCGAACTAATTAGCGTTTAGTGACGACTGACCAATAAAAGTCTGGCGGTGAAGGCCGTGCAACATGCATTTGTTGGTGGGGGTGCTCGGGTGAAGCTCCATGATTTTTTAAGCGTCAAAGCTCTCTTAAATCTTTAGCTCATGATGCAAACCTCTCCCCTAATGAGTGGAGAGGGAGCTTATTTATAGAATTTTAGGAGTGACATGAACCATGAATATGTAAAAGATCTAGAGCAAATTCGGTGGGCTCCATCCAACAACCCATATTGATTCTCTCAATCATGGAGCTTTCATTCAACATTTAGTTGCCTTAATGATATTGCTATTAAACGATTTTGAGCTTGTTAGATTTGTCTCATCAAGCTGCTCGATTCAACTATAAGAATGCCAAATTTGAAGTTCATTTCATCATTAAATTAATATCGTAATACTTGTAGATATGCTTCAAGCCCTATATTTGGTTCCATTTAGGTTTAAATTGAACATTTTGGGTGTCATTGGATTCGCCTCATTCAGACATTTTATTTAGCTATAAGTTTGCTGAAATTGAAGTTCATATGGTCTTGAATTCAATACCATCAACATCTAATTTGAATATATCTTGAGATCCATGCTCAATCAAAATGATTTTTGGTGATTTATGAATATTATTATATATGCATAAATGTCTAAATTGAAGAAGAGCAAAATAATATTTTTCAGTTTACAATTATAATCATAAAGATATGGAGAAGTAAATTTCTTGCATAAGCAGAAATTTAAAAATATCAATTATTTGAAATATTAATTTTTTTTAGATATTATAAAATATGACTAATAATAATAGCACAATAACCGGTAGACTAGTCAAGTATAAGGTCAACAAATTTTAATGGCTTGATTTTTAATTAATAATTCAATATACTTTTGGGATTTTTTTTTTGAGAATAAACAATTTTATTCTCGTTCATAAATCTATTATTTAGCTATATTTGCAATTAGTACGTAGTTCATTCATGTATCTTTTTCTCTTTTTTTTTTTATAATTTAAATCTCTAAAAGGCAAAAAGAGTGAAATAGTTTAGTTAAAATTTCATTAGAATGAATATTAGAATTTAAAATATTTTTTTAGATAAAAATATTATAAAAAATGATTGATTATTCATATCTTAAATTCTTCTGAAATTAAATTTAAAATTTTAAAATTTATTCTAATTAATTTTTGATTAGAAATAAAAATTTTATTAAGATATCTTTATATATTTTATATAATGTGAAAGGTTTGGCGCAGCTCCAGTGGTAGATAAGATTAGAAAGAGTCTCCTTTGATGAATTGGACACATAAAATGTTGATCTTTCGATGACCTGATTATGAGAGTAGATGTATTGAATTTTGTCTGTTAAAAAAGTTACAGGTAGCCCCAAAAAGACTTGATTAGAAAATATTAGAACTGCCATTTTTTTCTTAAATTTAAATGATAATTTAATTCTTAACAAAACAATATAGAGGAAAAGAATTCATGTACCCTACATAGCAAAATAAAGGCTTCATAATGTTGTTGTTATTGATAGAATTATTTTAATTATAAAGGATACTATGTCATCTTTCAATACGATTAAATTATTAGATAATACAATTAAATGATTATATAATATTTTTATAGCATAATTATTTTCATAAATATAAAATAATTTTGTTCCATTTATCTCATAATGTGTTACATGTACTTCTTTAATAATTTAATTGCATTTATTTATAGTACAACTTAAAATAATCATCATTAGGTAATCATGTGAGAGGTTACATAAAGGTGTGTGAATGTAAACTAGTCTTTAACCCTTGCATTGTTATTATCACCCTCTTCTTTTTCAAAACTAATACTAAATAAATCCTCTCTCCCCTACCTCATCATTAAACCAAGAGTTTCCATTCCACCAACAGTACTAAAAAAATCATAATTTAATAAAATAATGGTATTAATATCATATAAAGTACAAGACAACCCTTCAAAGAGACTTTCTCATTTATGGGACCATCTTTTTCTCCTAATCACAAACCCTAAAAATTCCTCCTTTATCAATAATAATGGAGATGAGATATGCATCCACATTTATAGGAACTTTTATTTGGTCCAGTGTAAGGATGCAGAGGAAAATTCGGTTGTAGGCAAAATCCCGCCTATACCGAGGTATACCGAGTTTTTTTGGAAAAACTCGGTACACCTCGGTATAGGCGGGATTTTGCCTACAACCGGATGTTCCTCTGCATCCGATCGGAGGACATAATAATTGTTCCATTTATAGAGGGACATACATAGGTTTAGCCATCTATGATATAAGGTATCACCAAAGAGAATAATAGAAGCTACACAGGTAAATGTATGAATGAAATTATTGTCTATTAACTTATCCAAGTTTAGGGTTTATAAATATAGTAGATAATTAACAAATTAGGCTTGCTTGTAAATATGTTGTATTAAGATTTTGTTTGGACTGGCTTTTTTACTGTTTCTTAAAGCAACTTTTCAGTACATTTTTGTACTGGACAGCTGCATGCGTTAAGAAGCAGAAAGAAAGCCATCCGAAACAAAGCCTAATTCTTGTTGGGATTGAAAAGGAATGTTTATGAACTATTATTTATTATTTTGTCATGTTCATATAATTACAATCTATAATTATTAAATGGTGGGGTCCACCATAATAGGAGATATGTGGCTTGTAATGCTCTATTCCTTCAAAAAGTAACTAGTCAAGTTCAAAAATTTCGGCTAAGTTGTCTTTTTCAATGAAGAATTGAAAAACAATGCATGGAATAAAATTCTTGTTCTTTCATGATTAAGGCATTTGTTGTTCTATTTATTTGATTATAAGAATAATTCCATACATTTAATAATGTTCATTTCAAGGTGTTATGATGATGTATTGCTTAAGATTAAATTATCTTAATCTCATATAAAATAATTAAGGTTTGTTAATATAATATGAAATTTGACAGACATGAAAATAGTTTGAAATTTGATATGATTTGAAATTAACTCTATTCTATTTTGAGTAGGGCTTGAGTTTCCTTTGACCCTCTCAAATTTATTGTAGTTGATCAAAATTTAATTTTGAATAAGTATTTACATAAAAAAAGTATATATAAGATATGTGACATAATATATGCATAATGCATAATATTTTATTTATTTTTATGTTTATACTTAATTAAAAATTAATTTTGAGTCAGTTGAAAAATGAATCATTTTGAGAAAACACAACTCAAATTGAAATATTTTGTTTTCGAGTTGAGCATTTATCTTTGATTTAGAGTTTATATTCAACTTAATTTTCTTGAATTTGACTCAATTTTATGCCTAATAGAGGATTGAGGTATTTATCTACTCCTTTTTTATCTTTAGAAAGTAATAGAAAGAGTAGATATACAAAAAATTTCAATTATTATTACTTTTTAAATTATAATTATTCTTTGCTTGTTTATTTATTTGTGCTTCTTTGACTAGGAGAGACTAGAGGCCAAAAGGTCTAGCAGAGCTCCTAGTGTTATAATCAAAAGTTAGAGTTGTTGTGAATGATGTCCAATCATCTTATAAGTGAAGGAAATTGTTGACATTATTGCAGTAGGTGATATTGCTAATGGGAGTCAATGTAGCCAGGTAATATTAGTCAAACAATTGCAGTCGAGCGATGGTAGTCGAAATATTGTAGTAGGGTGACAATGACTAGATGGGCGTAAAAGGAGAATTATTGAATAGTTTTAGTGGAGTGGTAATGGTTAGAGGATCATGGCAAAGTGATAGTGGTAAAAGGGTTATAGTGTGGCGATGTTGTTCAAAAGATCATAAGTGATGTGGTCAGAGGTCTGTAGTTGGGCCATGTTTGCCCAAGCATATTCAAACAATGATGGTTGAAGGATTATAGCTAGGAAATAGTGGCCACATGATCATAGTGAATTGGGTGGTAGAAGTTAGTGGACTTGAAGAGAATAACTGAGGCTTGTGGGCCCATAGTTAGGGATAGTGGTTAGAATATTGTACGAGGTCAATGATGGTATGAGTATTTTAATTAAAATGTGATGGTGGTTGGATGACTGTAGTTGGATGATGGTGGATAAAGGGTTAGAGTCGGGTAATAGTGGTTAGAGGACTATAGCTGGGCAATTATGGTTGAAATAACATAATGAGGTTATAACTATCCAAGGACTAGAGTAAGATGATAATGATTGGAGAACCATAGTCATGTGATGTAAGTCAAATGAATATAATTGGGCAATGGCTATTGGGAGCACCATAATTGCAACAACATAAATCCTTAACTATCAAGATATTATCTGCTTTGGCCGAAGGGCCTCACAGTTTTATCCTGCTGGTGTAACATCCCAAAAGGTTAGCTATCCCAAGATTTCTTCGATATTAGTATGCTTAATTACAGAGTTTCTTAATAAAATTTTGACCATTATACAAAAAGGTGTCTCGATGTTTAAGAGTTTAACTTCTTTTACTTAAGAGATTTTATAATCTCCCACACTTAAGTAACTGACATCATCATCAGTATCTTTATCCTATAATTATCCACTAGGTAAATATGATTTCAGAGGTGACTCCTACCACGTACTACTTTCTCTTATATACGGTTTAAGAGGTGGATCCTATGATATAACACATTATTTTGTATGGCACTTAGTTCTCATTTTTCGGCTGGTGTATTGCTCTGATACCATTTATAACAACCCAAACTCTTAACTATCAAGATTTTGTCTACTTTAGCCTAAGGGCTTCATGATTTTGTACTGTTGGTGTAACTTTCTAAGAGGTCATCCATCTCAAGATTTCTCTGGGATGAGCATGCTTAATTGTAAACGTTTTTAATGAAATTCTAATCATTATACCAAATGACATCTTAATATTTAAGAGTTTAGCTTCTTTTACTTAAAGGGTTTCACACATAGTTAGAAGATGATGGTTATAGGATTCTAATTGGGTGATAGAGGTTTGAGAACAATGTTTACACAATAATGGTTAAAGGACTACAGTCTTGTGATGATTATTATAAAATTGTAGTCAGTTGATACTAGTGGTCAAAGGACTATAGATGGAAAGTTATGCTTTAATGGTCATAGTTAAGTGATGGTGGTCATATGAACATAATCATGCAAAGTTGGTTAAAAGTTCATAGTTGATTGACAGTGTTTAGAGGATCATACTAACGCTCAAAACTAAATTGACATTCAAAATCTATTTAATTTACAACTAACTCACAACTTGATTTACTACCAAAATTAAGTTGAAAACAAAACTTGCATGCTTGTTTTTAGGAAAGCCCAAGTTTTTTTAAATGATAGTTTTAATGCAAATAATTTTTTTATAAAATAAAAAATAAAATAAATTAGAAATGATATTTTAGAATTCGAAATAAAAATAGAAAGTTTCTAAGGACCCAAAAAGAACTTTGCATTAGCTAGAACCATTTACATACCCTTCATGGTCTAGCTACTTGTCTTTGGTGGCTTAAGTTGTAAGCTACACTTCCTAAAACAACAAGCAATTAAATGGGTTTACTTGGTAATCCTTCCAAAGTAGAATTGTAAGTCCAACAGAGTCAAGCATGCTTAAAGCCTCAGTGGAGTTGATGGTTATAAGCCCTTTGCATTTCATTAAATTGAGGTTTAAGGTACTACTTGCATAGTAATTCTCATATTAGTTGTAGGATCTAAAGCTGATAATTTATCATTTGTTGCATCATAAGTCCTTACCTCTTACGTAATTTCTCAATCTTGTATTGATGAAATGTAAGCCCCAAAATTTCAATAAAATAAACAAATAAATCAATAAATTCAAATATTCAAAATTTTTAAATCCTAACCTGACTCGGGACCCTTCAACATTTTATTGAGTATTGCTTTGTCATATATTTGTATTTTAATTTTCTGTGTGTATTTTTCTTTTTGATATGTCAAATGGGGGAGTACTAGTTGGGATTCTGTTATATTTGTACCCAAGCTTATTCTTGTATTAAGATATTACATTATTGCTATTTTATGTGCATCTTTATATACAAAAAAAAATGAAAATTATTTCTTTTTTGACTCACCTATTTGGTTATCATTTATAAAATTTATTAGAGCATAAATTCAGGCGGACTTATAAAACACCGAGGTATTTGTACACAATCCAAATATATTTGCCTTTATAAAAAAAGGAGAACATTACTAACCCCATGAGCCTAGAGTTACATTATAGATTTTTTTATGATCACATATATAATTTGGTTGAGATTTTATCTTTTGGATTGATTCTTCTTTGTACATATGTTATTACTAAAAAGTTATAGGTATATATACAAGAGTCTATATGTAAGTGATGTGCAAATCTAAAATATACAAAGACTCATCCAATGAACACAGGTCAAGTTGAAAATGTCATGATCAAAATTTGCTTGTTCAGAATTTCCTGATGAGTTAGATACAATTTAGATGGGAGCTACAATAATTATGTTTAGGACTTGTATTTTTTTTTTTAATTTTTGATTCACTTCATACATGTATTCTAGGTAAAGAGAGTAATGGAATGACCATCACATGCAAACATTGCAAAATAAGAAAAATTAATTTAAATAATTAAGTAATATAAATTGATCATATAGATCATACTATATGATGTCAATCATATTATATGATATGCCCTATATTCAAATAATCTAGATAAGATTAATTTATATTAATTAAGAGATCTTAAAATTAATTTTAATCAAAATAATCTTACTATATCAACATTGCTAAATTTAAATTTAATCATCCATACAAATATTCCTGAATTAGATTAATTCAAAAATAGAATTGCTCATATTATACATTGTATATTATCATATATGATATATTTACTAATTTAATACAATTATTCCATGGCAATAAATAGCCTAATTAATACATATTTGAACTAATCATATATATTGTATGATATGTATTGCATATGATAATAAAAATGTGATTTTGCTTATTTGTTAGGTGCATTGTAGTGTATGGTATACCCACATTTTTAAAATATACTATTTTAGGATTTGATTTTTAAACACCTAATATAAATACTTATTTACAAATCTTAGATTGTGACTGAGCTCAAAGAAAGGGAGAGGAGATTCTTTTGATTTAAAAATCCTAAAAGACAAGTTCTAATTATGTGAGTGCACAAGAGTGATTGTTTCCATCTTCTCTCTCACCTGAATCCTTTTTTTTTCTTATAATAATCTTGTTGTCCTTAAGTTTTTAGAGGATCCGTGGGATCTCAAAGACTTGCTTTGTTGTGTTATTTGATAGCTGTGGGCTAGAGTAACATCCTTCTCGCTTTGAATAGAAGAGAGTATAAGGTTTCTATTATCCATTAAGGAGAAAGTCTTCTTTATCTAATGGTGGCCGAATGAGAGACTAGTGAAAGATTAGGTTGTAGGGCTCAAGGTGTTGACCTAAGTGTTACTAGCAAATCACATTATAATTAATTTGCACCGCCATTTTCCCTTGATCTTTATTTTACTGCATCATTACTTATGTTACTTATGATTTTCATTACTAGTACTCAATGGATAAACATGTAATAGATGACGATTTGGTATCCTTGATAAATTAGTAAGATTTATTATTTATTGGTGGGAAGCATACGATGAAATTTAGTTAAAGAATATTAATAGCTAGCTATAATTAGTTCAACAAATTCTGCTTCGAGATCCAAAATTTTGCTCACAAATAATAGTTAATCAAATGATTTTCTTAGCACCCCCAATCCATTTTGTGCTTTGTGGCACATGAATGAATAAGAACAAAGCACTATCTTAAAGAGAATGAAGAAGAAAGATGGAGAAGGTGTGTACAACTAAGGATGATAAGAAAATTCAACAATGGTAGAGGAAGAATTGCCAATGCTTGGGACATGAGTATGCAAGATTACTAAGTAGCCTTGATGCAATTAGACAGGATATTTTTATTTTTATTTTATTTATTTTTTAATGTAATTAGACAGGATTAGTTGCAGCTCATTTGAGCGTAAATATATTTTGTTGAAAATAATATCTAAAATATCCACTTTTTAGCACTATAATAATGAAAATTTAATCTAAATTAAACATGTGATATATTATAAAATCTAAAAGATTAAAAATTATGCTATTTTGAATTAAATCTAATTTTAATAGTATGATTTTTATAACGATTGGGGCTTTGTTTGGGGTGACTTTCTTAATGTTTTCTAAAGCAGCTTTTTTTATAAAAATTTATAGTTCAAAATTTTTTTTTACTAAAAAGTTATTTTAAAAAGTAATAAAAAGTTATTCATATTTAGTAAGTATTTAGTATATTAATAGTATTATTTTTGTGCTGAACTCATACTATTTGTATGAATTAATTTTTTTACCTTCATGTGAGTGTCAAAGAGGTCATCATAACAAGACAATTGGCCATAGAAAGGATAGTCCATTTTATTGGAGAAGGTGTGATTGATGAGTTCACTCATCACTTTTTGACTGATAGATTAGACAAAAATTAGTCCCCCTAAAAAGGAGTGTTTACTAACTACTCATGATTTTGTGTATCATAATATAATGATGGCTATCTCCAAGAAATGACACAATTAAGGCCACCACCGCACGCTTCACCATTGGAATCACATCACTTAAAAAAGCTCTCTTTTAACTCCCTCTCCAATTCTTTTATTACAAGTTTCACCCATTTTCATTACAAGAACTTTTTTATATGATTTATGAAAAGATATCATGTTCTTACAATGTTAGAAGGTAAAAAGTTTTTTATTTAGTAAAATAATTTTTTATTGATATATAATAGCAAAAGAATAATATTAAAATATCATTAATTTAATATGGAGCGTAATAAAATAAAGTGAGATAAAATTTATTTTTACGTAATTTATTAAAGTTTTTTAAGTTCTAATTTAGACTTCATTTGGGGCAGTTTTCTTACTACTTACTAAAGCAACTTTTTAGTATATATATTTTTTAAAATAAGATAGTCTTTAAAATGCAGTAAAAAAGTTGTCCCAAATGAAGCCTTAATAGAAGTAAAAACGCCTTGGTTGAGCCTACAACTTCGGTGAAATGGTCCACTTCTAAAGTCCACATGTAATGTTCTTATGCTACTTTGAGTCCACAATGATGCTTAGAGACCTATCAATCATAAATCAAGTTGTATTTGAAAGGGATATTTTCATTGGCACCTAATAAAGTGGATTGCACCTTGAAATTTTTTTATAATGGTCACCTTTATTTATCTATATCTTTAGAAAACTTGGGTCCATGAAGATGAGTTGCCAACTTAAATGGAATCTAACTCATAGTCACTTGAAGCTAAGGACAGTCTATCGACGATTAAACATAAAATCAATGTGATTTTTTTTGGTGAATTATGTATTATGATTAGGAGAAATTAATAGGTTCAAATCAGTCATCTTCATTATCATATTATTTAAAGAGAGGGAAAGACTATCTTATTTTTTCACAAGAAAGAAGTTTGAATTTTATTTTCTTCGTAATCAATGGTGGCACCATGACAACCACAATTTAGATGAACATGTTTAAAGTTCTTATGTATTTTTTGTGTACTTATCTTCTTTTTAATTATATATATTTTTTATTACTCTATGTTCTGAGGTTTCATCTATGCCCAACATATTGATAAATAACATTAGTTGATGTATGGGAGGTGATGATCAGCTTTGGGAATTAGATGTTAGTTGACAGAAACAATTGTTGGATAACATCGATCAGCAGATGTAACACAATTGCTATTCTTAAATGAAAGGAACTAGGTAACCTTGCAAGGAGATGTTGAATGTCAAAGATCAAAGGAATTTGAATGTTTGTTATTTGATAGCATAAAATGTTAGAGAACATGATATAAAAATTAGCATCATAAAATGGGAGACATTTGATGATTTCATGAATAGTAAGGTTATTTCTTAATGGATTTAGAAGCAATCAAAACTGAAGAATTCTCTAATATATATATAATATAGAATTGAAAGGAGAAAGAAAGCATACTATATATTTCAAGCATAATAATATGGCCAATATATGGAATTATCATGTATTATTTCTCATGATTAGCTTATTATTTCTCATGTATTATTTCTCATGATTAGCTTGTTCTATTTTTATGAGTATATTAGAGATGAAAATATGAGGTTGCTTATTCAAGTGAAACTTCTTGAGAAATTGATACATATGAGTATGAGTAAGTTTTCTAGGATCATATGATTTATATTTTGTAAAATATTTTCACACGAGCATTCTAGACAAGATGTACTATTTTATAGATATTTTTTTTAAATAACTTTTAGAGCTCCAAATTTTGAGTTATAAAAGAATGTACATAACTTTGTGCTTAAAACTAAGCAATTCCTATAATTACAAATATGACCGACCTTAACCTAATTTTATTACAAATATCCAAATCCACAAATATAACCCATTTTTCATGTTGTTTATTCATTCCAAACCCATGAAAGGCTAGAGAGAGAAAGAGAAAGGAAAAAAGAAAGTTTCCATCGCGCCGTCCATCTTGCCAGTTACAAAAATTATTCAGCTCGAGGTTGATGAAACGAGATCTAAAGCTGCATAAAACAGTTAGCATAAAAGCATAGGGAGAAGAAGAAATCAAAAGCAGGAAAACAGAGTTGCCATTGCGGAACCCTTGAGCTCAGTTTTTCTCCCATACCATAATAGTTGCTACAGTACTCATCTAAATAATCGAGTTAGTTACAAAGCAGTGGCTTAGATAAACCGATCTGAGATCTAACGGTAGAGGGAAAAAGGGGTACTGCAATGGCAGGATTAGTGGAAGCACTACACCATATTGAAGCCGGCTGATCTATAGGACCTGCAGCTTATCAAGTCTCCTTATCAGCCCCTCGCAAGGTAACGATTGGTGGTTGAATCGTTAACTTGTCCCGAAGAAATTCAAACCTCGGAGCAGAAAGCGGTTTGGTGAAAATGTCAGCCGACTGATCAATAGTAGGGATGTGATGCACTGAGATAAATTGAGAACGAATGCAATCCCGTATGAAGTGAAAGTCTATCTCGATATGTTTAGTTCATGCATGAAAGATGGGATTATTAGCTAAGGCCAAGGCAGAAACATTGTCACAGAACAGCTTTGTTGGACTGGATAATGGAACCTGAAACTCGCTCAGCAAACGATAGAGCCAAATGACATCACAAGCAGCAGTGGAGATGACTCGATATTCTCCCTCAGTTGAGGATCGAGCAACTGATGATTGCTTTTTAACAGTCCATGAAATCAAGGAGCTCCCAAGAAACGCACAATAACCCGTGATAGAGCGACAATCAGATTTGTCTGAGGCCCAGTCAGAATCGGCAAAGGCCGTGAGCTGTAAGGGAGCTCGGATGATAGGTAGGCCAAGGTGAATAGAACCTTGAATGTACCTAAGAACTCTTTTGAGTAACTGGAAATGAAACAGGCAGGGATGATGCATATGTTTGCAGAGGAAGTTAACCGTAAATAACAGATCAGGTCTGGTCAAGGTTAGGTACTGCAGGGAGCCAACAATTTGGCGATAAAATTCTGGGCGAGAATATAGCTCATCCATCGGGTCAGCTGTAGGTAAAACTGTGGGCATGGGATTTAGAACCGGTTTGCAGTCAGTCATAGCAGCTTTGAAAAGGATCTCCTTGGCATAATGCGTTTGACTGAGGTGAATTCCATACAAAGCATGAGTAGCCTGTAAGCCAAGAAATTTATTGAGTGGTCCCAAGTTCCTCATATGGAACTTTGAATGTAGCGTATGAACCAGCCACTGAACTTCACTAGTGTTATTGCCCGTTAAGAGGATGTCATCAACATACACAAGCAAATAGAGCTGAACGGAATTGCGGTTGTACAGTAAAAGGGAGGGGCCAGCTGTGCTTGTGGTGAAACCATACGTGAGAAGATATGTGGAAAGTGTTTCAAACCACTGTCGAGGGGATTGTTTAAGTCCATAGATGGATTTCTGTAGGGAACATATATGATTCGGAAATTGGGGATCCACAAATCCGGTTGGTTGGTGCATGAACACTTGCTCATGTAATTTGCCATGAAGAAAAGCGTTAGAGACATCAAGTTGAAGAAGAGGCCACTTGTTGGAGACGGGTACAGTCAGGAAGAGGCGAATTGTGGCAAATTTAGCCACTGGACTAAATGTCTCATGGTAATCTAAACCATGCTCTTGTTTGAAACCTTGAGCCACAAGACGCGCTTTATGCCGTGCAATTGATCCATCGGCATTGTATTTGGTCTTGTATAACCATTTACATCCTAATATATTTTGGCCAGGTTGATATGGAATCAATTTCTAGGTGCCTTGCTGCTGTAAGGCGTCAAATTCATTACTCATTGCTTTCCGCCAGGCTTGATATTTGTTAGCTTGTGTGAACCCCGTGGGACTAGCAGGAATGATTTGATGCTCAAGATCAAAGATCTGCTTTGGTTTAAGTTTGCCCTGTTTTAGCCCTGGTAATCATCGAATGTTGAGGTAGAGGAGAAGTTGGTTGGGCTGAAGTAGAAATGCTGACAGGTGATTGAGAAGAGGTAGGTATATGCTCTTCTGAGGGAGGAAGTGTGGGCTGAGTAGTTTGGGTTGAGGGAGTTGAGTTAGCAAAGGCTGCAACATAGAGGGTGCATGAATAAAATTAACTGGATGTGGAGTGACTGTAGTCGATGTAGGAGGAGTTGGAGGTTGGAGATTCATGAACGAGAAGACCGATTCATGAACGAGAAGACCGATTCATGAAACTGCACATGCCTAGAAATATACAACTTATATGTTTTGACATCCAAGCAGCGGTAGCCTTTGGAGTTGGGAACATAGCCAAGGAATATACATGGCTGAGTTCGAGGGGAGAATTTATGTGATAATTGAGTTGGAAACTAAGGGTAAACTAGACAACCAAACGTTCGTAAATGTGAATAAGTAGGAGGTTAGTTATACAGACATTCATACGGTGATTTGTTTTGGTTAGAGGAGGATGATAGCCGGTTGATCAGGTACACTGCCGTGAGCAGAGCATCGGTCCAGAATTTCCCTGGTAAGTGAGCATTGAACAATATTGCTCTCATAGTTTCGATAATGTGACGGTGTTTCCTTTCAGAAACGCCATTTTGCTGAGGCGTGTATGGGCAAGAGGTTTGATGTATAATGCCAAAGCTGTTTAAGTGGGTTTGAAGTATAGTATTCATATATTTTCCCCCACGATAGGAGCGAAGAATTTTAATTTTAGATTGGAATTGATGTTCAACTAGTTGTTTAAAGCGAAGAAATGTAGAGCAAACTTCAAACTTGTTGTGCAGAGGAAAAACCCAAGAATACCGGCTAAAGTCATCAACAAACAACACATAATAACGATAAGATTGTATTGAAACTAGTGGGGAAGGACCCCATACATCACTGTGAATAAGTTCTAAACACTTAGTAGATATAGTAGAAGACAACGGGAAGGACAGACGCCTACTTTTAGCCTGAGCACAGACAATACAATGAAAAGTCCTATTGGCAGCAAGGCTTGAAGGGTAAATTGCGGGAATGTCCCTTTGAGTTGTTGGAGATGGTTGGCCTAAGCGTTGATGCCAAACCGAGATGCTGGGAACAGAAGTGGTAGCAGAGAAGCCATATGGTTGAGAAGTGGCAGATGCTTGATGATTAATTGGGTAGAGTCTATGAAGATTGGGACCGTGGAGAAGTGTTCGGTTGCTCTTGGAATCCTTTATAAGAAAGACATTAGAATTGAGTAAGACATAGCATGGGTTATCAAATGTTAATTTGTGAACATAAATTAGATTATGCGAAAGTTGAGGAAGGTGAAGGACTTTAGACAGCCGAAGCTTACGCAGGGGTGTGGGCAGCAAACCTTGGCCAGTGTGAGCAATTTGCAGCTGCTGTCCATTTCCAACATGGACATTGGAATTGTCTGTGTACGGTTGCATATTCTGAATTTGAGAAGCATTTGAAGTTAGGTGTTCGGTAGCACCTAAATCTAGGAACCAGTCGGCTTGCTGTGAGTTGTCTGTGGTAATATACGCTTGTGGTGTGGCAGAGTAGTCGGTATCGTGACGATACCAACAGTTCACCACTGAGTGTCCTTGCTTACCACAAATTTGACATTCTATAGCTGGACGAGTTCGTCTTCCACCTCGGTTAGCCGCTTGATCACTGATCGGAGGTCTCCCGGATGCGCTGCGTCCTGGTGTGGCTCGAGCATTAAACGTTCCACGGCCTCGTCCACGAGCAGAGGAACAGCCACGGTATGAGCCTCTAGTAGCAGCTAGAGCAAGGTTTGGATCACCTGATGAAATATTATTTGAGTTACGATTCATATCAGCATTCAAGTGAAGTTCTACACTGCACAGCATAGAGTAGAAGTCATCGATTGAAATGGGATTTTGCTGTATTCGTATTACAGTTTTGAAGGACTGATATGTGATCGGAAGTCCATTCAAAGTGTAGTGTATGATATCTTCTACTTCAATGGCAGATCCAGCTGCAGCAATGGCATCAACTTTGCCTTTTATCTCAAACAGGTACTGGATCATCGTCTTATCACCCAGTTGTAGTTGGTGAAGTTCACCTTTGAGTTGAAGTAGACGAGATCGATTTGACGACTGTAGTCTCCGCTCAATGGTTAACCATATTTCATGAGATGCGCTAAGATTGAGAATGTACGGTAACAACGATGCAGATACCTTGGAATAGATTGCCGAGGCTAAATGCTAGTCAATCAGCAGCCAAGCGGAGTAGAGAGGATTGATTTTTCTATTGCCATTAGCGTCAGTGACCTGTTTCGCCGGTGGTACTGTAGTGCCGTTCAGGTGTATCCATCAAAGTGTTCGCCATGAACAACTTTAACAGTTGAGATTTCCATATCAGGTTATTATCGGTCGTGAGTTGAACAATGACCATGGAGTTCACGTTTGCCATAAAGAACTTTAACTGCTGTGGGATAACAACTTCACTGGAAGCTGCGTTTGAACCCGAGTCTTCCATCTGAGTTGAGGAGGATGACGCTGCCATAGGAGAGGATGCAGGGGACGTCGCCTACAGCTATGATACCATGAAACGAGATCTAAAGCTACATAAAATAGTTAGCATAAAAGCATAGGGAGAAGAAGAAATCAAAAGCAGAAAAACAGAGTTGCCATTGCAGAACCCTTGAGCTTAGTTTTTCTCCCATACCATAATAGCTGCTACAGTACTCATCTAAATAACCGAGTTAGTTACAAAGCAGTGGCTTAGATAAATCGATCTGAGATCTAACGGTAGAGGGAAAAAGGGGTACTGCAATGGTAGGATTAGTGGAAGCACTACACCATATTGAAGCCGGCTGATCTATAGGACATGCAGCTTATCAAGTCTCCTTATCAGTTGATATATTAGCCATAAAGGTTATCCAACTAGGTTAATGTCCATCTATTAATTCGATCAATTAACTTTGGGTTAAATGTACCTGATAGATCATATAATTCCCATGATGACATGATGACATAGTTTCTCTTCCATAATCTCCTTTCTCTCCATGATTGGCGACATTGGGCAAGCATGTCAACCATTAGACATAATAGCAAGAGTGTCCTTTGAGATTTATAAAAGGAGAGGGGAAAGATTGTAAAAGAGGGAACTTCATTTTTTTTCATTTACCCATGGACCACTATAATAGAGTTAGTAATTTCCCATATATACATACGTGAATATCTCAAAATCACAAATAACTATTGTTTTTCTTAGTGCTTTTAAAGCATCTTTTTGGCAAAAAAATTTATGGTTCAAGAAATTCTTGTACCGAAAAGCTATTTTAGAATGCAGTAAGAAAACTATGCCAAATGAAGATGACTTTTTTAATGCTAAAGCAGCTTTCATTTATTTTTGTACTAAAAAGTAACTTTAAGAAGCAGCAAGAGAGCCGTCCCAAATGAAGACTTAATCATGATGATTTCAAGAGTGGAAATAGGAATGGAAGACAGAAATTCATGTTTATTATCAAATGTTTCTAGTTCATCTTCATACAAAAACAATTTGAATATTTTAAATTTAAGAAGAGAGATTATAGAAAAAGTAATTAAATTAAGAACTTCTTATTTCATCTTTTACTAGCAATTCAATTCCACTAATTTTATTTCTTTTATGTATAGTTCTTCATGTCATGATTCCTTTAATCATATAAAATATTTTTCTCAAATAGAAAATGAAAATGAAAATGAAAATTTATTTATGCATGCCCTACTTCAAATTTAATGTATATTTATTTAAATATATTTAGATATGCTTCATATGTGTGTTCATTGAGAAGATCCACATGAACAAATATTTCTATGTATACTTCATATGCTTCATTTGGGACTGGTCTTTTTAATGCTTTATAAAACATTTTTTTAATATAAAAATCTGTAGTTCATAAAATTTTTGTACTAAAAAGCTGCTTTTAAAACAGTAATAAAATTATCCCAAATAAATCTTAATTTTAAACAATATATTATATAGTTCATCTCCGCTTATAACTTCTTTTTCTAATTATTCTAATGTTAGTGGTCCCAAGTTTTATTTAATGTGAAAATCAAGAAAGTGTTTGTACTCTTGACTTTACAAAACTTGATTAAATTAAGTTTATGACTTGCTCTATATCAATTCAAAATCGAATTGTCATAAGATATAAAATTCAATAAAGTAAAAAAGAATGGTATTATGTAATATTTTTAAGTTGTGTTTGGGACGGCTTTTTTGTGCTTTCTAAAATTTTCATCTTCTTAGTATAAAACTGCTTAGTTTAAGAAATTTTTGTAGTAGAAGTACGCTTTAAAAAATAATAAGAAAATCATCTCAAATGAAGTCTTAGTTAGATCCACTATAAAATAAAATTAAGATAATTTCTAAATCATAAGCTCATTCTCGCTCTCTTTTGCTCTCTTGGGGCTCAGTCTACATATATAGTACGTAAAGCGTTGCAATATTCTAAGGATAACGCAGAAGTCAACATGAGCCATGCAGGCCTTAAAAAAATATAAATTAAACTTACAACCAAATTTGGCTCGGCTCAAAATTAGATTAAATGGTTTAGGCTTCGTTTGGGTTGACTTTCTTACTGCTTCTCAATACAGCTTTTTAGTACAGCTTTGTTATGGACGACTTTCTTAATGCTTCTCAAAGTAGCTTTCTAGCACAAAGAAATTGTACTAGAAAGCTGCTTTAGAAAACAATAAGAAAGCTATTCCAAACGAAGCCTTAGAACCAATTTAGAGCTGAAGTCAAATCAATTTCAAATCATACTATGAACAACCCTAACAAGTGCATCTTAATGTAATAGTGAAAATGTCTAAATGATTGTTGGATAGCTAAAACAAATACTACTAACTCATCATATTATAAATATTCTCAAAATTTTTGAAATATTTTGAAAGTTTAAATTTTGTTAGACAACTAAAATAAAATGTTTATGTAAGAAAATAAAATAAAATATTTATATTTGATAGGCAGATGTAATTATTAAAATTAATATAAAAGATCAAATTACAAAGAATGCAAACAAGATTTCAATTTTTTTTTTACAAATATAACCCTAAGCTAACTATCCGATGAATAGATATAGATCCCACCAAGCAAAAAGTAACTAATAAAGCCATTAATTATATATATACAATAAAGCATCACTTCCTTTCAAAGGCTTCCTCACTTTTCTTTCCGCACGAGCGTCTGCCACTCTCTGCCTTCAACTGCCCCAACTTTCCAAGTCTACAGTTCACACTTTCTTCAACCACAAACACAAATTAGAATTACATTAAAACACGGCTCACCTTTATGAGTTGGTTGGAGATTTTTGCAATTAATATATTTTGAATTTGAAATTTGTATATATAAAATATATAAATTTATTTTAATTAGTCTAAATATATATAAAAAAATTATATTAAATATTTTCGACGACAATAAACACTACCGTCGCCAGGTCCCAAGTCCTGAATGAGAAAAGTGGAGGGTTGCGTTCGGTAGTTGACAGCCAGCGGAAAGCTTGTCGTATAATAATGACATGAATTTTGACCTTATATAGGACACAATGGAGAAAAAAGATTCATGTAGCAGACCCCACGTACTGGGATAAAGGCTTGATGTTGTTGTTGTATTTTCGACGACAATAATTTATTAACATATTCATATAGTAATTGCTGGATAAATTATATCTCATTGTCAACTACCTAACACAACTATTTATTTTTTCATTCAAGATTTGAGACCCAAGTGCTATATTAAGGGCATCTCCAACCGAGAAACTAATTTTTCACTCTAAAATGCAGTAAAACTTTAAAATGATGTAATTTAGTTCCAATCTAATTGTGTTTCTTTCTTTTTTCACGCGCTTCCTGCGAAGATAACAATCACTCCTTTTCTCACACTTTTCTCCTGTTTCATGCTCGTCTTCGATAAATTCGACAACCCAATTTTTTTGTGTAGGTGAACAGTCTGACGTCAATATTGGCGTCGCACTGTTCACCTACCTAATTTTAGCGTGAGATTTAGAGTTCGAATGAAGAGAATGACAGATGACATACGGTGGTATACAGTTCGATTGGAGATAGTCTAAATAGTTTCCCAACACAAAAAAAAAAAAAAAGAATTACGTAAAAACAATATAATTTTCTTATAAAGCTTAGAACTTAGAATTTAATTCAAAGATTGAGGGATGATATATATCAAAAATTTTAATCGAAGAATATCTTTAAGGATAAAAGAATTTAATTAAAATTAAATTAATTTTTTTCTCCAGCTCCAATTAAATTTGATTAGTAATGTCGAGTGGCAATTGAGATAAACCTATTGGTTAAGGTTGATTTAGGATCCTAAGAAACCAAATAAAATAAAGGAATGTTTTCCTATTTTTTTCTTATTAAAAACTCCTTTTCCTAACAAAATTAATTATTCATGTATATGGTGGCTACAATTTTTTATAAAGATAATTATAAAATTATTAAAAATATAATATTTTTTAAGAAAAACTATTGCGAGCATTATAATATTTTTTTAAGAAAAAAAAAGACAATAAAATTATTACATCTACCACATAATATTATGTCTTATTATAAAAAGGAACTTTTTAATCAATAAAACCCAGCAAAAGAATAACAAAGATCTAAAATGTAAAACAATCCAAAATTTACCCCTAATTTATTATAAATAAATATTTAGGCTTTTCGTTCGGGACGACCATCGTCCTGCTTTCTGAAGCCGCTTTCTAGTAGAAAATTTTTGAGTTTAAATTTTTTTGTTACTAAAAAGTTATTTCAGCAAGCAGTCCCAAACGAGGTTTTATGCTTCGTTTGGAACAATTTTTTTTATTGCTTTTTAAAGTAACTTTCTAGTAGAAAAATTTTAATTTTTATACTAAAAAATTGATTAAGAAGTAGTAAGGAAGACGCTCTAAACGAAAGCTTTATTTGGGATAATTTTTTTATTTCTAAAATATGTTTTTAGCACAAACTTTTCAATAAAAAACTTGCGTTGAAAATAATAAAAAAATCATTCTAAACAGAGATCCAATATTATCATTTACCGTATCTAACAACAATCAACATTCAAAAGGTGGATGTTGAAGTCATATTCTACAAACAACTTTTTTATTTAATTTTTTGTTTATTCAAAATGAAGCCAACCCAATAAACACAAAATACCAAATCAAATCACATCAAATAAAAAAAAAATCACATCAAATTAATTCAAGTCTTTACTTTTTAGTTCTTATCTCAACACTCAAAAATCAAAATCAAACTCAAACAAGATTGAATCAAACACTCAATAAATTAATCATTTTTCTCCAAACTATTAAAACTTATCAAATTTCACCATTTAAAACCCTAATTAACATCAGCTCCCAAAGTTTTGAGAGATTATGAGGTGCAGAGTGCGGACGGGGAGAACCGTCCGCACACAAGTATAGGATACCCAGCTAGATACTGCTGGGTACCGCTTGATAGCCTGTGCTTGTGCGGACGGTCCACACTCCGCAAATAATAATTTTTCCAAAGTTTAACACATTACAAGCTCTTTTTCTCCATTGTTATTAAGTCCTTATTATTCTTCAGTCTCAGATTTTATCGGGGCATTTTAGTCATAGAACCAAACGGTGGGAAATACCACTGTAGCTCCCGAGCCTCGTCGTCTCGTACACCGGGAGCTCGTCGCGAAACCGCCCGATGATCGCCAGATTCTCCAACTCAAACAGATCTGAACTCGAATCACTCTCTCCATCCTCCTCCTCGTCATCCTCCTCGTCTTCTTCCAGTTCCGAGCTTCTCAACATCTCGGCCACACTTCTCACCGGCACCGACGTCGGAGGTCGATCTCCGGCGTAGACGCATTTGTGGCCGCAAGGGCGGCAATCTTCGTCGACGATCACACTAATTGGACAGAATCTCACAGTTCTCTTAACTGATGCTGGCTGCCCCCTGGATGAAGTTGTCTTGCTCAGGCATGATCGAGAGTAAGATGATGCCGACGAGCACACTGACTCCTCGACGCCGGCGACGGCGTTTCTTGAGACCTTGGATTTGGCTGCGAATAGAGAGTTGAGGAAGTTGGCGAGGCGAGCGCCGGGAGATGCAGGGGCTCGTCCTTTTCTCAGCTCGCGAAGTAATCGGCTACGAATGGAGCCTTGCCGCTCCTTCTTGGCCCTCTTTTCGTCGGCACCGGCTATGGTCTGTAGCGACGGCTGGGGCTGGTGGGTGGCTGGCCGGTTTCCACCCGATCGGGCCGGGAAGGACGATGATCTAGGCGGGCTGCTTCGGATAGAGCGCA
This sequence comes from Dendrobium officinale, assembly GCA_019514585.1. Lineage (NCBI taxonomy): Eukaryota > Viridiplantae > Streptophyta > Magnoliopsida > Asparagales > Orchidaceae > Dendrobium > Dendrobium officinale. Next base: position 62,701,260 of record CM033688.1, on the reverse strand, counting down.
GGCGGGTTGAGACTGATTCGGTTTCGGAGGAAGAGAAACCGCCGTAGCTGGATCCGTCGGAGGAGCTCGAGGTTGCGGGATTCCAGTTTTCGCTGCCGGATCGGGTGACCGGAGGTTTGGTCACAGAACAGGAGCTTCTCCTGCTCCAGTGTTCGCGTCCAGATCGGGCAATTTCCGGTAGTGTTACCGGTGGAATCCATCTCCTCGCGTCACTCTGTTTCTTCCTGGAAGAGAAAGAGTCTCCGTCAGCGCGGTGTTCATCGTCGATCGAGCGGTAGATGGCGTCGAGCAGAGTGGAAGAGAAGGAGGGGTGATCTCGGTACCGACATTGTGGCGATTTGGATGCTCCATCCCGCCATCTCTCCATTTGATTTTTTTCCTCTGTTTCCGATATCTATTGAAGAAGAAGAAGAAGAAGAAGAAGAAGGAGATGGTGTGAGGGGGAAGGGCGGGGCTCGCCCTTTTGAGGGCTTCACGCGCGAGTCTGGTGCTTCGACGTGGCTGCTCCCTTCAGATATCCCTGCGGGACCCATTATGATCCTGTCCGTCCGATCCTACTGGATGAACGGCTGGATGCGGCTGCTTTGTTCCCGCCACCAACCAGTAAGCTCACTCTTCAGTTATTTGCTTATGATGATGGGCCTTGTTCCTCTACATATACATATTTTTTAGATTTTTTTAATTAAATTAATGTTTTTTTAGTAGCTGAATTTTTTTTTTTAATTTTGAAAAAAAATGCTAAACATTTAGCACTTTTTTATCACTTTAATATAAATACTCCCTTGATAAGAAAAAATCTCTCTCACACATCTTAATTATAATTTGTTGGATTTTATCTCGACTTTATTTGTGACAACTTTCTTACTGCTTCTTAAAAAAATTTTATTTTTGTACTAGAAAGCTGCTTTATGAAGCAGTAAGAAAGCTGCTTGATGAAGCAGTAAAAAAGCCGTCCCAAACGAGAGAGATTATTACGTGCAGTTATTGGATCGTCTGGAGATCATGCAGGACACGCCACGTCACCCGATACACAACAGTACATAGTAACGATATACAACATATTAGTGACGTGGTGCATCCTGATTGCGGTCTCCGAATGGCATCTGATGACCGCACTTAATAATTTCACTGAAACTAAACCCTCATCACTTAAAAGAAATTAACCCCTGCTTTATATAGGCTTATTGCATTATCTCATAATATGATAGTAATTTTCTCTCTCACTTTTATTTCTGTTTTTTTAATTTTTGGATAGTTTTATCTTGCTTGTTCTTGCATTTATCTTCATAAATTTTGTTTGAATTTTATGTTAGATGATTGCATGTGTTCGTTTGTTTCTACCAAAAAAAAAATCATTTTATGAAATTCTATCTTTTTTTTATTTTTTGGAAGAAATATCATTGCTGAAATAGTGACCTTTTTGCTTCAATAAATTTCTATGGTCAATCCATTAGTCAAATTTTTTTGAATATTCTTAGTATTGAACTCAAGCAGAGATAGTATCTGTAAAAGCCATTAAAAACTCTTTAATTGTAAAGCTATGATTCAAGATCACATCCAAGAGACTCATAAGCATATATTTAGGCTTCGTTTGGGACGGCTTTTTTATTGCTTTCTAAAACGGAGTTTTAGTACAAATTTTTTTATTTTTGTACTAAAACTCCGTTTTAGAAAGTAATAAAAAAGCTGTCCCAAATGAAGCCTTAATGTGGAGATAAAATACTTCAAACACAAATACCTTAATGAAAATTTCATTAGGGGATTTCTAAAATGAACTCACTTGGTGCATCACAAAGCTATAGCTACTGTTGTAGGTCATTCTTCAAGCCGGGTGTCGCAACCCAACCCAAATAACCCATATATCATTATAGGTTATATTAGTCACTATGTAAACATGTGTTAAATAATTAATCACTATGCTACTCATGTATAGATACCATATATATATAGTATTATGGTGACAAAATTATCATTTTAAAATCATATATCATTCATCTCACTATGTTCTATTAGAAGCTCTAAGCAATTACATTCATAATGTGAAATAGCTTCTGATCATATACATATATATTAAGAATGTTAGGAATTCTAACTAATCATATGTCTGGCCAATTATAGTAAGTCAGCTGCAATATAATATACTATCATATTATTATGTATGGTCAGAAAAATCACGTGACATAACACACGAGTTGTCGCCCCTAACCCCATCACTTATAGTCATATCTCATTTATCTTATATCTCCCAACCTATATTGAATTCACACCATTAACACAGATTTGAAGGAAAGTATGCCGACCCACCTTCTTGCACAGGATATTATATCTCCACCAACCTGAATCATATAGATACTAGTCATTCTTGCATACATATATTTCATAGTATGTATAATATAGTAAAAAATTGAAGTCATACTTAATATGATAAATTTGAATATGCTCATTTCCACATACATATGACCATGATAGTTGAACTATAACAAATATGTATATTATACACTTAAATTAACAAGTTTGACACTTATTTATCAAAATTTTAAATTCATCTTAATTATTACATTTAGGACTTTTTCTCCAAAACATAGAAATGCTGGGTGAAAATTCAATATGATAATTTCTATACGTGCAAAATTACTAACATAATAATATACTAAAAGTTACACAGTGAAAGTTTGCTATATCGATATATCACAACTTTTATGAGTTCTAAATAAATTAAAAATTTAGGATACCGTAAATAAAGAAATTCACTAAAATTAGAGGTGGGATAATGATTATCAACCTTGAGATGAATAACTTTCTCAACTAGTCGAACAGACGAAAACAGCTCTAATATCCCTAAACATCTTTTTCTCTTCTCTTTTTTCTCATGTCCCTTCTTTTCTTCCCTTCTCCATGCCAAATCGGTGGATGAAATGAAAATAAAATGAGTTTTAAAATTGCATATTTGGATATTTATAAAAATTTTTTTTGCGTAGTGCCGCGACACTAGATCTTTAATGCCATAATGCTTTTAAGGGATAATTTTTCTTTTCATGGAAACATAAGGTTCAACGCCACAACACCATTCTGATAACGTTGTAGTGACCCCAAGGAATTCTACCCTACAACAGAGAGAAAAAACTCTAAGATAGATCAGACAGGCCAGCAACATATTACTAATAATACAACTCCACAACTCTCCCAAGGTTGACTTTCACTTATCAATTTCTTTCCAATTTAACCCACACAAATTCTTTGTGACTAACTTATGAATAAATATAAATTCAAAAAATTCATAGATAATAAGAAAAAAGATCAAATAACCATTTACTAATTGTGTAGAAGTGGTCATTACAAAGAGGATTGAGTACCCCTCCCTAGATATATTAGATGATGTAGAAAAAATCATCCTCTTGTGATAGTAGTGAGGAAGCTATGTTGCACGATACTCCTATTTACGAGGCGTGCTGTATCGGATACGTGTCGGATACGGATACGCCTCCGATACGACACAGATACGTGTCGGATACGGCCTTGCCGTGTTCGATTAAAATATTATTTAAATTTGACTGGACACGCGTATCGGATACGCGTGTCCTATTAAAAAAAACACTGAGCCACGATTTACCCTTTTCTTTTCGACTTTCCACCGCTTTCGCTCAAAACACGGAGCAACATTTCAAAGAGCTAGGTTTTTCGTTTCCACACACGTGTTCATCTTCTTCGTTATAGTTGAAGGAGCGGCTCAATGACGCGAGCATAGAAGCAAACAAGATCATCCTTTGTCGACAAAGAGGCTTGACGACGCGAGCATTAAAGTTGATAGGATCATCCTTCGTTGACGAAGCGGCTTAACAACGCGAACAGTGAAGGCAACGTGAGCAGTGTAGTTTCGTTTTCTTCATCGTTCTTCGTTTTCTTAATCATAGGCTCGGTATTGAAACTTGGTACCGAACGTTACTGGAACTCGGTATTGCTCGGAATATTGGAACTCGTTACTGCTCGGTATTGGAACTCGGTATTGCTCGGTACTACTCGGTACCAAGCAGTATTGGAACTTAGTACTGCTCGGTATTGGAACTCGGTACCGCTCAGTATTGGAACTCGGTATTGCTCGGTACCGGGTACCGAGCGGTATTGGAACTCAATACTGCTCGATATTGGAACTCGGTACTGCTCGGTATTGGAACTCAGTATCGCTCGGTACTGTAACTTGGTATTACTCGGTACCACTCGGTATTGCTCGGTATGGAGGGGTACCGAATGGTACCAAGCGGCACTGAGAAGCTAAAATATGCTCGGTATCGCTTGGTATCTTTCCATAAAAATAACTTTAAAAATAAACAGCACTTCATAATTACTCTTACAAAAAAAAATCTTTCCAGGTCGAACCCCCCGCCAGGGGGCAGCGCCCCCTTGGACCACCGGCAGAGTCGCAATATATCTACACTTTCACTTAAATTTTTTCATGTTTAAAATTCATATGTTTTAATTTGTATAGATCCTTTGTAGGATAATTAGTTCTAGTGGAGCAGGAATTGGTTCTGATGATGGTCCATCAGAAATTAATATTGAAGATAACAAACCTTTATGGGGTTATGTTACAAAAATAGGTAAAACATCAGAAGGGGGAGGCAATATTGCATTCAAATGCAATTTTTGTAATGCATCATACAAAGGATCATATTATAGAGTGAAAGCTCATTTGTTGAAGATTAGTGGTCATGGAATCAAAGTTTGCCCGAAGATAAGCTCATCACAAAAGGCTGAATTACAAAGAAAAATCAGTGAAGCTGAGCAAAGGAGTAAAAAAGAGATTCCAAAACATATTCCACTTCCAAGCACTCATGCTTCCTATCCTTCATCATCTTCTTCAATTAGATGTGATGATATTACTATAAACAAAGGACCTTTTAGAATGGAGGGATTTGAACAAAAAAAAAAAAAAACATGTTTTAGATAGTGCTTTGGAGAAAGCATTTAATTTACAAATGAGAGAACAGCTAGACGGGGAAATAGCTAGAATGTTTTACTCAGCTGGACTTCCTTTTAACCTAGCAAGGAATCCACATTACTAAAATGCCTTTACATAAGCATGCAATAACAATCTTGCAGGATACGTGCCACCAGGATATAATGTCATTAGAACGAAGTTGTTGCAAAGAGAGAGGAACAATATTGAGAAGTTGCTTGAGCCTACTAGAGGAGTTTGGAAGGAAAAAGGAGTTACTTTGGTTTGTGATGGGTGGACAGATCCACAAAGAAGACCACTTATCAACTTCATGGCTGTAACAGAGAGCTATCCTATATTTATCAAAGCTGTAAACTGTGAAGGACAGTACAAGGATAAGTTCTTCATTTCTAATTTAATCAAAGAAGTTATCATGATGGTGGGGCCTTCAAACATCATTCAGGTCATTACTGATAATGCACCTGTTTGTAGAGCTGCAGGTCTACTTGTAGAGCAAGTATATCCTCATATTTTCTGGACACCATGTTTTGTGCATACGCTTAATCTTGCTTTAAAGAATATTTGTACAGCTAAGAATACCGAGGCAAATGAAATCACCTATAATGAATGTCATTGGATCACAGTGATTGCTGGAGATGCAATTGTAATTAGAAATTTTATTATGAATCACTCCATGAGACTCTCTATGTTCAATGATTTCTCTAATTTAAAGATGCTTGCAGTTGCTGAAACTCGGTTTGCCTCAGTAATAGTGATGTTGAGAAGATTCAAAAAAATAAAAAATGCTCTTCAAGCTATGGTGATCAGTGACAAATGGACATGTTACAGGGAAGATGATGTTGGAAAGGCTAGGTATGTAAAAGAGAAGCTTTTAGATGATTTATGGTGGGATGAGATTGAATACATCATAAATTTCACAGACCCAATTTATGAGATGTTGAGAGTAGCTGATACGGATAAGTCTTGTTTACATCTCATTTATGAGATGTGGGATTCAATGCTAGCCAAAGTAAAAGAAATTATATATAGACATGAGAGGAAGACACTTCATGAAGACTCAAGCTTTTGGGAATCAAACTCCTTTCGCTTCCTCCTGAAGCAGGTAGAGAACCCGACTCCTTTTCCTTCCTCCTAAAGCATGCAGAGAACCTCGATTAATTACTGAAGTAGACCTCTCTAGAACCTTCAAGGAATAAGGGACAAAAATAAAAGAAGATGACCCGGATCCTTGCTTGAAGCAACCATTGTGAACCCCCTCACAAGATGCTCTCTCTTTCCCTTGCTCTCCCTTTCCTTTTGGCTCTCTCAAGTCAAGACAACATCAAAAGATATTATCTTGAGTAAATAAGAGATCTTATAAAGGAGGCCTTCAAATTTTCCTTAAATTATAATAAATTGCCAAATATTATCCATGTCGATAGATGAATCGTCCTATATGATCAGTACAAATTCAACTCAATCATCCAGGACGATTTGGGAGAGTCTGGATGATTAAAAGGTTTCTTTATTCTGATCGTCCAGGATGATAGGACATCATCCTATACAATTAGTTCAAGGCATCGAATATCATCCAGATAATTGCTCTATTTAGCCAGACTTTACCTGGCTTGGAGATGGAAAAATAACTGATCGTCTAGGATGATTTCACGATCGTCCTGGACGTTTAGTCAAAACATCAAATATCATTCAAAACATCACCCTGGTTACATGTTTAGACGATGAAAAAATAACTGATCATCTAGGATGATTTATGGATCGTCCCTATACAATTAGTTTAAAACATCAAGTATCATCCAAAACATCGCCCTATTCATCCAGAAAGAAACTAAGGTTTTTTTAACGGATCATCCCAGACAATCCTACGATCATCCAAGACGATATGATCGAGCAATCAAACCTTAATTGATTTTTTTAATTACCTGATTAATTTAGGCATAATTATAATGCATCATTCAAGACTGGACGATGTCCAAAAATAAAATATACCTAAAAGAGTTGGTGGCTGATTCTTTCTGATTTGAGTCTATCATCCAGGATGACGCTAATATCGTCCAGGACGATTGACTTAATTTTGACTGCATTAATCAGGATATCCTAATTAGGGTTTCTATTTTTAACTGATCATCTAATATGATTTCGGAATATCTCAGACGATATGATCGAAAATAAAAAATTCTAAACAGTCATAATTTTTTCCCTCTGAGTGCTTGTATGCAATGTTACTTATCATCAGGACCCACTTTATTACTTTTGACTCAAGAAAAGAAAAAGACCCTTGACGTACACTTACAAATTAACTCAGTCCTAATCTACCCAGTCTTGAGTTAGCTTGATTTACAATTTGATCTTGTGGACCTGAAACGTTAATAGGCAAGGCAGTCGTAGAAAAATAAAAGTATCAGAAATATTTACTATCATCAAAATTATAATTCTTGAATCCAGATTTAAAATAGTCTCTTCCATATCCGGCCGTTCATGATTGGAATTACGGTTAGACTTGTTGGTGATCCTGATTTTTTGAATGGGTCATTTAAACCACGGTCATTTGTTAATCCCTTTTTGATTCTCCGCCTTCTATTTATTTTCCTGAGCTCAAACATTGTTCTTTTCATGGTTTGCCATCTTTGTGGATTTCAGATGAAGAAATTTTGGCTCTTTTAATTCCTTTTCAATTTGCTATGGTTGGCTTTTTCCTATGCATCATCCTTCTCTGGATGCAATTCACAAATTCTTCTTCAATTTGAAGCTGAATGCCAATTTCTCTGTGATTGTTCTTGATCAGCCACACGTTCTGATTAAGCTTTCTAATGACCTAGATTATAGTAGAGTTTTTTTGCCATAGATTCTATTTTGTGAATAATTACTTCATGAAACTCATAAAATGGTCCCCGTTTCTAGATGTCGGTCTTGAATCTCTGGTAATTCGATATGAGTTTCCTTTCCCAATTTAAGATCCATCTTTTCTCTCCTTGTATCCTCCACGCTCTAGGTTCTATGTTTGGTCGGCCATTGAAGGTCGACAATGCCACTTCTATTGGTTCTAGGCCATCTCTTGCGCGGGTCTTAATTAAACTGGACATTACTAAAAAAATTCCTAAGCAAATCTGGCTTGGGCCTGAGAAATCTGGGTATGTTCAAAGGGTGCAGATGGGAGGAATTTCTTGCTTTATGCGAGTCCTATAAGCATCTTGGTCATATTAGAGGCGAGTGTTCTTCCTCTGCTCTTTTGTCTGATCCGCATTCTCACCTGAATTATGTTTTGCCTAGTACGAATGCTAAAAGTAATGTTATTGTTGTTTTGTCACTGGTTCTTAATGAGGAGGGGGTTAGGGGGTTTTGAATGATGCTGACCTTCCTATGGAAACTACTGTTCTAATGGGTGTTGGTTGTGATGCTAAAACCTGTGGCTTTAGCCCTTGTAGGCCCTGTTATTTTGGATACTGATATTGTTATTGATGGAGGTGTTAATGAGGAGTTTTGTAAACCTGTAGTTAATGTTGTTTTTGGTGGTCCTAAGGAGGGTATTTGTAACAATATGGGTAATGTTGTCAATGATTCTATTATCCATAGTGTGGGTGCCATGAGCCATATCCCTTACTTGGTTAATCATGTCTCTACTATGGTTTCTTCTTCTATTAATGTTGATGATGAGGAATAATTTTATTCTGATTCTTTGAAGCCAGTTAGTCTGGCTCTAAACTCTATTGATGATAATGATCAGGATGTTGTTATGGCTTTAGATTCTAATCCTTTGGGGCCAGATGTTATTTGTGATACTTTGGCTATTAAGGATGTTGAGGTTTCTAATGGGGCTCTACATGATGGGACTGTGGTCGAGGATGCAGTTAGTCCTTCAGTTAACTAGGCTTTATCGATAGCTTTTGTTGATATTCTGATTTCGATTAGGTCCAATGTGGAGTTGAAAGCCCATCTAGCTTTGAGAGTAAGTAACTCACGTTTGGATCATTCTGATTGATTGAATGTGTCTGATGTCGATGTCGATGAGATTCCAAATGATTTTCATGATTCTCAAGATATGTATAATTTCATGGTGGGCCGAGTAGTTGATTATGCAGTTTCAAGTGATGCTGAAAAAAGATCTAAAATTAAATCTAAGAAAAAAAGTGATTTGTGTTGTGCTTGTTTTGGCTTTTGTTTTGGATTCCGGACTATGATGAGGCAATTTTGCATAACCCCGGGTTTGCCTTGAGCAGGCAACCTTGGTGGTTGGTGTGGTTTTCTCAGTGCCTTTGGGGTGTTTCTTAATTCCTTTTCAGATCTTCGGCTGATTGCTTTGTGGCTTACTACGGCCAATGGATGGTCAGTTCTTCGCTACTTGGTGGGTGCAGAATTACCATTACTGAGTCCTTTTGGGTTATAGAATTCGTTTCTTTCTTGTGTTTATTTATGTGTCGTGTTTTTGTCATCTTAGCTAGTCGTTTAGAGTCTTTGTTCTCTAATGTTGTAAGCATTTTTTTGACTTTGTGTGGGTTATTGTAATTTTCTTTTTATTGAAAAAAATTGGGGGTGGTCCCTTAAAAAAAGCATATTTTCTTTGATGTTTTTTTTTTCTTCCTTAGGTTGTGAGGATGAGATGCCACCCTGAAAATTAACCTATGACAAAAGACATTAACAAATCCACTTATAAATTTTTTACCTATCCAAAGTTATTTTTCATAGTATTACTCAATAATATTAAACCTATATAAAAAAGTCAAATCAAATCCTACTAGGAATTATTATATTTTAATTAGGATGGGGTGAATACCATGCTTATCCTAAATTAAAGGTGAACTCTTCATGTCCTTTTAAGGTTGTGGACATTAATCTTGTCTATTGAGTAGAAGTATAATTAGGAATTATATATGAAGCTTTTATAAATTATGGTTATTATTGGTCATTAATAATACCTCCAAAGCTGTTAGAATCTTAAAGTTTGAATAATTCTGACTTGACAATGATAAACAACACGCAGGGCACCTCATAGAGAGGTGATAGTTTATTGTGTTAAGGTTCCTTCCCATCAGCTTCAAGAGTTGGCGAGACTGGACTTATAAAAGTGATAAGTCAGGAAGAATCTGCATCATGTGTTTCTAAAAGAAGATTAATAAGATTATAGAGCTTGTTCTCATAATTAGCCATATGAAAAAGGTTTGACCTTATTGCTTAGGACATAAATACTAACAGAAGTCAGGATCTCTTTATTGAAGCATATATATATAAAGTATTTTTCTTATTTGAACTCTTGATGTCATGCAATAAGCCTAACTACATTGGAAAGCTCATTGACCCCTTGCTCCCAACTTTTTCAAGGAGTGTAAGTAATTATTTAAGAATGATTCAATTTATTACTTCTATTGTCTATTCATTTGAGGATATAAAATAGCTATATGGACCAATTGAATATATATCTTTGTAAAAAAAATATATAAGATTTTTTCTAATGAATTAAATCCTATTATTAGTGATGATCATTTTCATTAATAATTTTATATTAAGAATTTTATGAGTGGCTTCTCTTACAACCACTTTATGTAGTCAATAATCTTAATAATGAACTTTTACTATCTAATGACTATTGGGAAAATTCCCATGATGTCACACTCTAGAATCTAATTTGAAAGAATTCTTTCTTTTATCTTTTAATGACAACATCAGAGCTATCTAACTTCATCTATCAGTAATAAACAACAAAAATAAATTCTATAATTCAAAACATTAATATGTATCAATATTATCATTGTTCCTAAAAAAAATTGTATAACTGATTTAATGTGGGCTATTACAATCTACCCACATTAAGAAAATATCATCCACATCATTTCTCTTAAGAATTTGGGCACAAAATAGATATAAAACAAACATGTATGGCTAAAACTCAAATCAAATCAAACTTAAAACTAAATCTTGTCAAAGTCAATCAATTTATATCATGTAATCATATGTTCAATCAATCACATATCATTCATTTACGCAATGAAATGCTAATCATTTATGAATGTAAAACTATACACATTAATCTACCCAACTCATAACCAATTTTCTATAGTTTTGGTAACAATTAATTCTTTCAACAACATTGCTCTGATACCAATTGTCAAGCTCCAAAATTTAATTTGAAAGTTTTTTTTTTTTAATCTTTTAATAACATCACCAAAGCTATCTAATTTCATGTATTAGTAAAAACTAACAGAAACAAATTCTATAATTCAAAATATCAATAATATATATATATATATATATATATATATATATATATATATATATATATATATATATATATATATATATATATATATATATACATGTTATTACACATAATCTCCACTAGCCCCACAATGTTCTCAAAAGTCAGCTTTGAACTTCCTAAAGAATTACTCACAACCCATCCCAACTATCTAGAAATGCTGATAATAATAGTAACACTCTCACCTTCTCATCAAAATTGATGCCAATTGAACATAACTGACTCATCACAAATGTTCATATATTTAAATGTTTTATAATTGAAGTGTTGTCTAATACTTCATATTAAATAATTTCTTCATCAAGAACACTTTGTTTGATGCTGACAACTTCTCATACATTTAGTCAATGCAATCATAAGATCAAATATAGTCTTCTCATTTATAATGTTGAATGTAACATATGAAGAAAGTGAAAATCAAATCAAACAAAGGGTTGTCTGATCAAGAACCTCCCACTCATCCATAGTCATTGAATCTGACTTCTGGGTGATTCCATACAACGACAAATATAACTTCTTCTGATATAACAAATCTTCAATTTACATCTTCCATAATGAAAAGTTTGAACCATTGAACTTGTCAATATTCCATCTTATTTTGTTAGCCATTACTCCCACTCCAACTGAAAAACATAGCTCTCATATTACTGGTTGGTAAAGTAAAACCACGCAACAAACACAAGCAATAAATAGAAAATTCCAATGGAAAGAAAGAACACTAGGATTTAATATGTAAAAACTGGAAATCGGGAAACAAATCATGGAGCCACACTATACCAAGAAATTAACTATGAAATTTGAGAGAAAATTCGTACTTATGTCCTTCTCTCTCAGCGTCTCTTTATCTCTTAACACTCTCGCATCATTCTCTCACATGAACAAACAAAGAAAAAACAAATACTGAAATCACCAAGGGATGCAACACTTCATGAAAAATGAGAAAGAAAATTTTCTAGCTATGCCAGGTTTGAAGCACTGAGGCGCTCAACTCTCTGTCTCCAATCTGCCAAGGAGCACCAGGTGCCACCAATGTCAGGGTTTGGAGCACTGTGGCACTTCACTTTCTATCTATCTCTAAGAAAACTATACAACACCACAATGTTGTATCAAAACCCAAGTAGGAGGAGGACCCCCTGCAACCCCCCAGCAAGCTCGATTGATGGAATTGAGGTTCGTGGTAGTAATACAACTTGATTGATTGACAAAATCAAATTCCATACAAAACTAACACCACCCACTATCACTGCAAGATGATGCCAACCACCTCCACAGCTAGCCAACAATTCCACTTGTAGCAACCAGACATCGCCCAAGCCAATGTTGTCACCCTCTATTAGCAACCTCCACCACCACTGCAAGCTATCTCCATCATTGGTTGCCTTTGCCACTCCCCTCCAGTGGTCGCCTTAACCACCCATTGCCATTCCCATCCCCATCCCTACTTAAGTTAGTTGAAAGATAATATTGACGGGGAAATTAGAATTCTCCAGGAGCTTGAGTGCTCTCCGCTGGGCTCTCTGAGGCCCAATCTGAAACTATGAGGTACAAGGTGCAGTTATTAAAGGCTACTCTGGCTAGAATTACGATGTGGTGGGGGCAGCGCGCTAAGGTGCGGTGGATTGAGGAGGGGGATGGGAACACCCGGTTCTTTCATTCCATGGCCTCTGCAAGGCGGTGATCTAATCAAATTGAGCACATGAACTTTCCGGACGGTCAGGCTGCAACGGAGCAGGCGGACATCATGCGGGTGGTTCATGATTTCTTTGCACAAAAATGGAACAACACACCTATTAATGAGACGGGATGGCCTTCATTGGAGTCCAGATTGGTGAACATGGAGCAGTTCGCTATGCACCTTGACAGGGAGATTACCCGGGACGAAATTTGGCTTGCTATCAAATCCATGGGGCCAAATCGTGCACAAGGAAGGGATGGCGTGACAGCTTTGTTCCTTAAGGCCTTCTGGGACATTGTGGGCGAGCAAGTTATGCTGGCGTGCTTCGAATTCTTCTCGTATGGGCATATGGAGCCGACTTGGAAGGAGACGGTTGTTGTCCTATTGCCGAAAGTTTACAAACTGAACCATCCTTCCAAATTCAGACCTATCAGCTTATGCCAAACTATCTATAAGATTATTGCGAAGATACTTGTTTCCCGAATCAAAGGCATTTTACCCAACCTTATCTCTGAGGAGCAAGCGGCGTTTGTGCATGGTCGATCGATCTCCGATCATTGTCTTCTGGGGCAAGAGATTGTAAACAAATTCAAGGTGTCCAAATCGTCCAGGGGTTGGATGACTTTGAAGGTGGATATGGAGCAGGCCTATGATAAGATGAATTGGAAAACTCTGGAACTGGTGCTTTTGAAGATGGGCTTCCCCCTGAGGTTTCGTACTTGGGTGCTGAACTGTGTCACCACGCCTCGTTTTCTATTCTGGTTAATGTGACACTTTCGGAGGGGATTACGGCTAGCTGTGGGTTCCGGCAGGGGTGCCCGCTCTCGCCGTACCTATTTATTCTTTGCTCGGAGCTACTCTCGCTGCATTTTCACCAAAACTACCGGGAGCTGGGGGTTCAAATCCGTTCGGGGGGACCTCTTGTGTCCCACCTCCTTTACGCTGATAATGTTTTATTTTTTGCAGGTGTGAACGCTGCCAATGTCAGAAAATTTATAACCATTCTGGAGAACTATTGTGGCTGGAAGGGGCAGCGAATCAACAAGAACAAATCGGCGATCCTGTTTAGTCGTCTCGTGCTTTCATCGACTAAGAACCGATTGGCCAGGCTTGCTGGGTGCCGCAAGGTGGAGGAAATGGACTACCTTGGTGTCAAGTTTGCAATGCGGAGGCTTACGAAGGCTGACTTCAGCTCTCTACTACTTAAAGTGCATGCACTCACGATCTCCTGGGGGACTCGTCACTTATCCCTGGCTGGCAGAATTACCATGATCAATTCGGTGTTACTCCCTCTCTCGGTTTATGCAATAACACACACATTGGTACCTCGGGGAGTTCTTGCTGAGGTGGAAAGGATTTGTCGCTGATTCCTGTGGGATAAAGATACGACCCATAAGAGCCTGCACTATGCTGCGTGGGAGATATCACCAAACCAAGGCGGCTGGGAGGCCTTGGTTTCCATGCTAGTCACAACTGGATTGGACCGTTGCGAGCCAGAATTGCGTGGGATTTCCTACATAAGCCCCAAAACTTATTTCAAAGATGCATGAGACATACTTATGGTGCTTGGCCATGGCAGCAAGATCGGAAACGGGGTGATTCTTGCGGGTGGAGAATCATTTGCGATGGGGCGAACAGCTTGAGTAACAATGTTCGCTGGAAGGTGTGCAATGGAGTCGATATCGACATTGTAAATCATATATGGATCCTGGATTCGGCTATTTCCCTATGGCCTACTTTTTGCAACATTGAGAGGATTGAAGGCTGCTCGGTCAACGAGTTTATCACTTCGGATAATTGTTGGAATCGACATAAGCTGCTGCTTTGTTTTGGAGAAACACTTGTTGACAGGATTTGTGATGTCAAGCTTTGGACGGAACTTGATGCAGACTCGCTGGAACTCAGTAAATGTCCACTTGGCACCTCTATCTCAGCTATCTGCTATGATTCTTTATTCCAAGGTGAAGAGAACCAGGTCTGCACCATTCTGAAGATCGGGTGAAGACCCCGTGAGCGAATATTTTGGTGGAGGATTTACATGGACCTCATCCCTACGTGCGGGTGGCTGAACCGTCGCAGCCTGTGTACCGATGTGCATTGCCCGATTGGGTGCAATCAATTGGAAGACCTGAACCACGTAATGACCCAGTGCAAGCAGCTCGAAGAGGTTCTAAAACGTTTGGAGATATGGGGGTTTCCCACACCTAGGTTCGCTTCGCTTGATGAGCTCAAAGTTGCACTGACAATGAGTCTTTTGGCCAAGGCTCGCTGGCCCCTAATATACTGTGCGGCAGTGCACCTTTGTTGGGAAAATATAAATGCAATTAGACACGGAAAGGGTGCGACCTCTACTACCACAATGGCCGCCAGGATCCTGGGCTCGACCACGCACTGTTTCTTTTCGCGTAACTTGGAGCAACGGTTCACCACTCAATCCGCAGGATTGTTTCAGTCTTATTCTTGGCGCCCCCAACCCCCCCCCCCCCCCCCCCCCTACAGGTTGGTTGAAAATTAATGTGGATGGTGCGTTGCGTAGGAACAACGCCGGCGGGGTGGGCATTGTCATCCGGGACACTGCGGCGGGTTGGAGTATCACGTATTGGGATAGTACCCAAGTGGAGATTATGGCTGTGCATTATATTGACAAACTCCTCCTCGAATGGATGTATGATGTCGAGGGGGTTATTGTGGAGGGGGACAATGCGAGTGTGATGGAGTTCATGCACCGTTGCAAGCAGGAGGAGCTGTGGAAGCTCCGGCCGGATGAGGGACACAAGCTAAACTGGGTAAAGTCGTTCCAAAAGGTGTTTTTTGTTCATACTTATAGGGAACATAACAAGGCAGCTCATTTTTGTGCTCAAAGAGCAATTGAAGATAGTTTTGTTTGGGATGTTGGAGATAGCAACAATATATGTATTCCTCAAGATTTTTTGCTTATCCTTGAGGATGATAGTTGTAATTTTGCCTCGGATGTGGGGACTTTGTTTTGATTAGTTTTGTAATGGGTTTTAGATGAATGCAAATGCAGAAGTTCAACCCTACCCCCGTCGGGCTTCCACCATCAATCACCACAATAAATGACAATCAATTGCAACCAAAATTGCCACCTATCAGCACATTCATCGATGCTACCACCAATGACTGCAACCCGCTAGTGCTTCCCACCACTTTGCTGCCACCATTGCTGATCATCATCATCATAATTAAAACACTGAATTTATTTTACTTCTAATTAAACACAAAAAACAATCTTTTGCATTTATTTTAAACTCTAACAAAATTTAAAATATTTTAAATATGCTACATCTATTTTACACTGTACTTCTTTTATTCTACACTTTTTTTTTTTTTTTTTTTGTGACGAGGAAGCAATGTCCTTAGATTATTTATTTAAGGTTAAGAGATTTAATCCACTAAAGGAAATCAATAATCAGGAAGAAATAATTATATAATGATTCTATTCCTATTTTTGAGGCAAAAAGTTAGGCTTATCTTTCGGGGATTTAGCGAAGGTTTTGGACCGTCATTAAATTGTTATTAAATCCTTAAGCATTATTAGTTGGTTGTGATGGCGATAGGGAGGTAGGAAACGATAAAGGAAAGAGAAGCGAAAGTGCAGCTGAATTCTATTTCCTAATTAAATTTCCTTAATCTTAATAATTTGGTCTATAAGAAAACAAAAAGGATTGCAGCTGGATGTATCCCTTCTACCAATTTCTTTGCAAGAAAATATTTCATGTGCTTTTAACAGTAGTTATTATGTTGATAAATATCTTGGTTTCATTAGATTTTTTTTCTTCTTCATCTTCTTTAGAAGATTGCTGCATCACCAATTTAATTTATACTTTTCATTGAATTTGTTTTATTTTTTCGATTGGATTTTGATTTTATATGCCCTATAATGTTTAGAATTGGAGAAAAATATTTGTTGATTCTTTTTTTTTGAGAAAATATGGCTGGAAATATAACTTTGACTAAGATACGCATAATTTGAGGAGACGCTCGGAAAGTATATAAATAAATTTTCATAAAAAAGTTGCTCGAACCTTCCTATTTTTAGCAACATTTTCTTCTCTAGTGATTGCTGTTCACTACAGAAAATCCAGCTATTTCGATGATCATTTCTACCAAAAGCTCTCAAAAATTCGTCGGAAATCACAGATTTGATTACAAGATTCTACAAAGACTTATTCTCTTATACAATAATCTTGGTTAGATCTTTACCATTTCCACATCCACCACTAGTAGATCTCATGATCTTTTATTATAGAGTAAGATCTCCCAACTAATCCTAAAATTCCAAAACAAGGTCACTTCAACACTTCAAAGAGATTTGACAAAAATTTGGTCTATAGAGTAAGATCTCCCAAAAACAGTCCATTGATTAATATGAGATTAAGGTTTCGTTCGGGATAGTTTTTTACTGCTTTCTGAAGATATTTTCAAGTAAAAAATTTTTCAGTTTAAGATTTTTTTTGTACTAAAACCCTGATTTAGAAAGCAGTCCCGAACAAAGCCTAAAGCTAGCAATCAATGCATGATGAAACTAGTTTGTTTACATTAAGCTATATAGTTCGAGATCATCATTGTTTTGGCGATATAAAATGGCTTTGCATCAACCTTTTTTATTTTTAAGAGGCTATGACTAAGCTTTCTACATTCTTCCCATGGTGGAATATGATATAGAAGGAGAGACGCCAATCTAGTAGAAAGGTCAGGCTCGGGGCTCACCTCAAGTGTCAGCTTCAATATATAGTAGAAGTTCCAGAGGAAAACCTCACTGTAGTCGTGTGCGGAGGACCTTGTGGACTTTAGCTTCATGATGAGAGGACGTTGGATGGTCAGGCTCACTGGATGCGGTGGACCTAGGGTTGCCAAAATAAATTTTTGGGTCGGTTTCGAGTCCAATCCTAAAATGATCCGTTACTATTTGACCCAACCCGATTTTGAAAATGGGTTAGAAATCCTAACCCGGACCGACTCGTCCCAAACATGGGTCGACCTAACCTGACACAGTAACATGGGCATAGAGCAGGCGAGATGGGTCTCGAGCGGGGAGCTGAATTCGCGAGCGGAGCTGGGTCGTGCATGGAGCGGGGAGTGGAGCTGGGTATGTACGTCCGTATCTAGTGTGTGTCAGATACTGCATACCTCTTTAATTAAAAGCAACAGTGCATTACGTTATAACCAAGGTTGTGAAAATCGAATCGGACAGCGAACCAGAAGAAGGAGAGATTCAAGGTTCGACTGGTCGAATCAGGCTCGAACCCGATGACATAATAAATAATAATATTATTAAAAATTAATAACATTAATAGAATATCTACGAGAATCTAACCTCAAACCATATAATTCTAAGAATTTAAACTATATAATTTTAATAGATTATCTATCAATATAATTAAATTAAATTCAATGATGAATATATTATAATTTATAAAACATATAGTTTCATTATATTATATTTATGAATATAAAATAATTTAATTTTAATTAATTTTTACATTTAATTATAATTACAATAAATGATATTCTTATAATATACATTATAACAAATTAAAAATTTTAATATAATATATAAATTTATAATATTAAATTTACAAATGTGTCATAAAAATAATATTTAATATAATATATAAATTTATATTATTAATTTATATAATATACATTATAATAAATTTATAATATATAAATTTATAATACTAATTAAAAAAAACTTTGCACCAAACCAACCCAAATTCGTGGCCAAATCAGCCCAAATTTGCGGCACAACCAACCCAAATTAATGGCCCAATAAAGCCCAAACTCACATTCAAGCTCATATAACATTTATGTAAATTTTTTAGTCCACATCAAGAAGGAGTATGATATGGCTGCCATTTAGTTCTTTATAGTTCCATTTTTTCTAACAAAACTTATTTTATGAGATAACATCCATATATATTATGCTATTAAAAATCTCATTATTTAAAAAAAAATTATTTTAAATAAATGTAATAAAGTAAAATATATTGTTTATATTTTATTTAAAATAAAACAAAATTTTAAAACCAGCCGGTTCTTTCGAATCTAGACCGGCTCACCGGTTGAACCGCCAGTTCAAGCCGATTCTCTGCGAATGCAGTTCTTAAACTGGACCGGATCGGACAACTAGCCGGTTCACGGTTGAACCGGCTGGTCCGATCCGATTTTTAAAACCGTGGTTATAACTATTGCAACTCTATTGTTTAACAATATTGAATAATATTTGAACAATATGTGCATCTTATTTGAACCAAGTACCAACTTTATTCAAATCTTGCATGTCCCTTATTCGAATTAGGGAACATGGTTCGAACATGGATAATTATTAGGCACATGAATCATTTTTTTTCCCATCATTTCCTATTATTTGGTTTGTAGAGCCTTTAAAAGTCATTGGCAAAACTATAATTTTTCTCATCTGGATCATTATAAATCTCATCATGCATTTAATGAAGTAAAAATAAATAAATATAATTATATAAATAGTTCTATAATCTGTATAGACTTTTGTTACTTTTTCTTTTACTTTTAAATGCACCAAATCAGGCAAAAATTAAAAGCAATTGCATCAACTTCACATGCATGTGTACATTACTCTAAAGCAAGCATCACCTTTGTTTCTTCTTCTTGTTTCTCATATTAGGACAAATCATAAATGGATCCTTGTCTATTCATCTATGCAATGTTTTCACCTAAATTTTGGAAATCTAAGTTGCTTAAGTTAAAGCGATAGTTCCTTCCAAATTCAAACAAAGTATTAGGAGTGTCAACATGGCTATCTGGGTAGGATTTGGTTCCAGTTTGGGTCGAATCAGGAATTGACTTGAGTCTAATTCATATGACCTGAACTCGACTCGATAAACGGGTTAGAAATTTAGACATGGACCCAACCTATTGGGTTATAGAGATGAGTTGATCTGACCTATTAACCTGGAATATAGCAAGGCTCGAGCGAGTTCGGACACGCGCTCTTGCGGGCCAAGGGGGCTTGAGCAAGCGAGGCGATGAGCACCACCTACGCAGGTGCAAGCATCAGAGTGGGAGAGGGTGCGAGCGCGGGAGAAGGCATGGGTTAGGGTGCGAACGCGAGAGTGGGAGGGCTCGCTTTGGAGTGCAGGCGTGAGCGTAGGATGGCAGGAGTGCTGTAGATGGAAGCCAATACAGGTTCACTGTAGGCCAGGGTTGACCTAGGTCATTTTTAAGTTTCTGAGTCTACTCGAAGTTGACTCGATTTTAAAAAAGATACAGAAAAGGAATCCAAAACTCAACTCGTCTGGTAAATAGGTTGACCCGAACACAAAATTTTCTGGGTTAGATCATAGTGGGGTTTGGGTCTGGTCAAATATTGACACCCCTAAAAAGTATTAAATGATAAAAGATGAGCAACAACATGCTTTTATCACAATTTTTTTTAAAATATACCGATTTAAAATATATTTAAAAATTTTGAAATTGATCTCAAAAATTATATATGATATATATATATATATATATATATATATATATATATATATATATATGATAGAATTTTTTTTCTTTGTAAACAGTGTTATGATTTTCCAAATAGGATAAGATTGCTTGGAAAGATAATATTCCACTATGCACCACTATTGGGGAAGCTAACACATTTTCCTTTTTTTTGTAGTGATATATTTCATCACGCTTTGGCAATCAACTTTGGATTTGAAGATTTATAGCCTTGGGCACAGCTCCTAACCTTCTAACTGAAAATTTGAAAAAGTAAATAATTAGAAGATGATAGATCAAATAATAACTTTCAATGAAGAAATACTATTGAAATGCAATGATTTAAGTGGGTATAAAAATCATTTTTTTTTTCTATTTTAATGAAGAAATTGTATCGGTGCATTGGGGAAGCTAGGGTCAAAGGGAATTAAAAAATGAAGTATGAAGAGGAACAACAAAGGGGCATTAATGATTAAGGTTTGGTTTGAGACAATTTTCTTACTGTTTTTTAAAGTAGATTTTTAGTACAAAAATAATTTAAATTACAAATTTTTTACTAGAAAACTACTTTAAAAAGCAATAAGAAAGCTATCTCAAATGAAGCCTAAGTTGAAGGGATAAGCGGGGTTTTAAAGCCAATTTTAAATATACTTTGTCATGTAAGAAAATTAGGATTATAGAAGCATGTATTATGACTATAGATTTTGACAGAGAAGTAGGTAATCAATGGATCCCTTAAAAGTTAGATTAAACTATCTAGAATATAGAAACAAACTTAAGAAACAAATCAATTATGACTCTAACATGGAGATGGTGGAGAAAGAGACTAAAGCTTTGTATGGAACGACTTTCTTACTGTTTTGTAAAGCTGTTGCAGATAAACTAACTTTTTAAAATTGTTGTAGAAAACATCTTCCTGATATAAAAAATATTTGAAAACAACAAAAAAATATTGACCGAATAGAAATTGTGGTTGCAGCCTGAAAAGCAAAGCAATAAGAAAATTGTCCCAAAAAAATCCTTAGACATGATCTAATGATGCCAAACTAAAGCAACCGAAGTGCTTCTAAGAGATCAAATCATAAACAATTAGACTAAGCATCAATGTTCAAATCTAACAAAACCAAGGCAACACGAATAATGAAGAACAAAAAGAAAGTATAAACATGGAGGATGAAAAATATGCCTCCATGTTATTAAGTAGAATGTTTATGCTAAAACAACTTAACATATAACTCTAAGAGATGGTTTAGTTTGTTAGTCCATGAAATTGCATCTTCATCAAAAGATATCATAACATTGAGTTTGGTCTTGTAGATGATATTGAATAGATGTTGGAGACTGTTTCAAGTTTAGCCAAACAAGATTGCACATAACTATGCATTAGTCGAAAAAAATCATCTGATCTGACCCAGTTGCATGAATCCACCTCAAAATAGAATATACTAAAATCCTCCCTTCCTCACAATGGAGAAAGAAGAGATTAGACACAATTGAATATAATTATCTAATTTTTATTATAGAGATTACAAAAATCAAGTGTCACAAAGAAAATATTTAAAACCCAATGATAGGATTTATATTTTAATAGTCAAGATACATTAATTGAATGAAGTCAATTCTAATTTGAATCAACTTAAATTGCGACTAGAATAAACCAAAATGAACTTTAACTTGAAATTTCAAAAATCATATCGAACACAAATCATTATAAATTATGACCAAGCCCAAATCAAAATAAATAAATCAAATCTATCTTGAATCACCATTAAAGCTTTGTTTGGGACAACTTCTTACTGCTTTTTAAAGTAATTTTTTTAATTAAAAAATTTATAATTGAGGAATTTTTTTAACAAAAAAATTGCTTTAAAAATAATAATAAAAAAATATTCCAAACGGGACGACTTTCTTGCTGCTTCTTAAAGTAGGTTTCTATTAAAAAAAATTAAAATTTTAAACTAGAAAGCTCCTTAAGAAGTAGTAAGAAAGCCGCCCAATCGAAATCTAAATCAAGCCAACCAAAAAAGTAAATATTTCTCAACTTAAGATCCAATTGAATAATTTTAAGTCCATTTTAAACCAAAATCAGATCACTTCAAGATTAAATTATTCCAAGCACTATACAAAGGTCCATGATGATTTGGATATGACCTATGCTACCTTTACTTTCCAAATCTCTATTACTTTAAGTAACTTTACATTAGGCCATGGGCTCAACTTAATTAAATTATTAGTGACTATGACAAGTGGCCAGACACATGGAATATAGCAATAGCTTGTTGGGTTTAGATGTTTAGGGAATACTTGGTGTAGGTGATGCCCTAATCATTTGCCCTCGTGTACCTTTGTCCCTAATTTCCTTCAACCTTCCCTAAGAAAGAATGGTCCCTCCCTTTTTCTCTAAGTCATGTTAACTAAAAAGAGAAAGAATTAGCTAAGAAACCCTAATTATATATTAATGATAAGCTAGTTAATTATAATTTAATTAGAAAGAGAATCTAATCTATGATGTTATAGTACTTAAAGTAGATATTGTTAATTGTGCTGTTCTTGATGCTTTTGTGTCTCCATTCACCTTCACTTTCATGTGACTTCTAAAATTAAGTTTTTTTTTTGTGATGTTTATTCGTCATTGATTATTGAAATTGAATAGCTGACAGTAGCATGCATATACCACGAGTTATTCATCTAAGATGTCTGGAGTTTATTATTATTATTACTATTTTGTTAGAACAAATTTAATTGCAAACTCACACAGCATGTATATGCGAGGCCTTGAATCGATGACCTTTTGGTAGTAAATCTGAGTTCCCAACCAAAAGGCTATGTTGGGCTTCAAATAGCTGAGGAAATTATTTTAAGATCATTCTTGAGTAGCAATGCATTTTTTAAAATTTGTTATTGACTTAAATTCTTTTTAATTAATATAGGAAAAATAAAATTGGAGATCATGTAAAGTGTTACTTATGATCATCTAAATCATTTCTTTTATCAAAAAGGAAATTTTATGAACAAAATGGCATAACATCATTCTACTATTAGTTTAAATTAACCAATTTGTAGCTTTAGTAGTCTTCTTTTCATTAATTACCTATTGCCTAAAAGAAGAAACCAACATGTGAATTCTTAAGGCAGTGTTTAGAATAGGGGTGTCAATTTGGGTTACGTATGGACCGAGTTCGTGTGAGACCTGAATTTGTCCCATACCAAAATGCTTGACCTAAGCCTGACTCATTTATCATATGAGTTACAATGTTCATACCAAACTCAACTAACCAAAACCCGACTCATTTGACATGTTTATCGTATTGATCATACAAATTTTTAAATAAACATATCCGGTAATTTAACTCAAAAATAATCTGTTTGACCCCAATTTAAATGATAGTTGGGCTAATTTTAAGTTTCAGGTCAACCAAACCAAACGGAAAAAGTATCGGAAAACACATACTTGAATTTTTTGAGCAAAGTTTAGGTCGAGTTGTACAATCAAATTATTTTTTAACATCCTTAATTTAGATGAATTGAGAAAAAAAATAAGATTTGACACCAAATAAATTTAACTAAGTTCACATGAACAATTAAGTTCATATCTTTGGTCCTAATTAAGTGTGAACATCTTAGTAATTAAGTATTATAAACTTTGCCAGCTTGCTAAGAGTAAATTTAGTTGATTAGTGTGCCAATGTTTCCTCCATAAGTAGATTAATTAATCAGTTAATGAGTCTTTTGTTGCATAGCCTACTAATAGGTTATATTTATACACATATCAAAGTTTGATAGTAACTTGTCTTTTGCAAAAGCAGGGAATCAACATTAAAAAAAAAAAAAAACAACAGAGATCTGTGATCAGAAAAGATGTGCTAAAGAGTTTAGATTATAAATTAGAATAAGATTTGTGTCTGGTTGTTCTAATCTTATCTCTATATCTCTTGTTTCTTGACATTATAGTCATAGATCCATAGGGCAAAACAATTTTTTAAAGAATGATAGTACTTTTTTTTTCCTAATATTATTTCATATCTATTGTTTGATATGGGTTTATTAGAGACAAGCAAAATATGATTTTTCGACGTAAAAGATAAAAAATTTTCATTTCAAAGATTAAAAATTGCTAGAGGTAATTGTCAGGACACATGATGATCCACGCTTTACTGTGCTTCGGAGACCTTCCACTTCTCTGTGCAAAGCTGCTGCTAATGGCTTGTCCACGTGTTCTATTTTCATTTGCTAGTTTATTCTTAAATACTGTAGCAGCTGGTCATCTTTTGATTCGAGAACAAACTTTCTACATTTTTCCTTCTCTCTGTTTTTCTATTGTTTTCTCACTGTAGGTATAGAGTCTTCATGGTATCAGAGCCGTGAAGCAGCTTTTTTTTCGGCAAGCTCTTCTTCCTAAAGCTCCATGGCCGAACAAAGCTCTTCTTCTCAAGTTCCCCAAACCTCTGCTCCGCCAACATCCTCGATCTCTGCGGCAATGTCGGAGCTCATTATTCCTGCCTCTCTTAAGTTTCTGATGAATAATCTGAAACTTATTGTTCCAAATCAACTGACCAGCGACAATTACCCCGTGTGGAAACTTCAAGTTTTCCAACTATTTTCTGCAAATGGTTTTGATGGCTATCTTACAGGCCAGATTTCAAAACCTTCAGCAGCTCTTGCTGCATCGAATCCTGCTGAGTTCAAGCTGCTCAATCTAATCGAACAAAACCTTGTTGTCGCTCTTCTTTCTACCACATCCCCGTCTGTTTTACCCTACATATTGAATCTCACGTCTGCTCGAGATATCTGGTTGACGTTAGAGCTTCGTCTTCAACCTTCTAATAGGTCTCGTGTGATTCAGTTAAAAAATAAACTCTATCGTGTTCAGATGGGAGACCTCACCATGATGCAATATTTAACGAAGATCAAAGATCTTGTTGATAATATTGTTGCTGCGGGTTCACATCTTGATTCAGAGGATATTATACTTCACATTTTAAATGGCTTACCACAGTCTTATAATCCTTTTATAACCTCTATTTGCACCAGTCAGTTTCCCATTTCCTTAGAGGTTCTATACTCACTCCTTTGCAGTGAGGAAATTCATCAACAAACCGAAGTTCAGCGAGATACCTCCTTGCTGACAGATAATACAGTCCTGTATGCGAATAGAGCTGTTTCATCACGGGGTCGTAATACTTCCAGAGGATCCAGAGGGCGAGGCGCTTCTCTCGCCCTCCACCTAGAGATCAAAGTCGTCCAACATGTCAAATTTGTCGTAAATCCGGTCATGTTGCTATGAATTGTTGGCATCGGTATAACTCTAATTACAGCTCACCGTCTTCATCTCCTGCTACAAAAGCCTTTCTCACCAGCTCGTCACCCTTGTCTAGCACTGACTGGGTTCTGGATTCTGGCGCCAGCTCGCATTTAACGCCTGATGCTTCTAAACTTCAGTATTCAACTCCATATACAAGAACAGACGCTGTATCCACTGCCAGTGGGAACTCGCTTCCAATTCTCAATACCGGTCAAGGAATTCTTCCTCTTCCCGATTCTACTCGTAAGCTTAAACTTCAAAATTTACTTCATGTTCCTCTTCTTTCTCATAATCTCCTCTCAATCCACAAATTAACTGCTGATAATAACTGTGATATCTCTTTTGATGCTAATGGCTTCTACATTAAGGATCTGGAGGACAATCGTATCCTCATCCGTGGGCGCAGCCATGATGGTCTTTATTCCGTTCCTACTCCATCCAGTCACAATTTTTACGCTCTTCAGACAAATCCTGTTACCTCTGCTGTTTGGCATGCTCGTCTAGGCCACCCCAATGTCCGAACTCATTAAATGTTAGCTAAAACTGTTCTGTTTATATGTAATCCTTCTTCTAGCTTTCTTTGCACCTCATGTAATATGGCTAAAAGCCATAAGTTACCGTTTGTATCCAAAACATCTCGTGTATCCGCTCCTTTTATATTAATACATTCGGACGTTTGGGGTCCGGCCCCTGTTTCATCCCTTAATGGTTTTCGATATTATGTAATATTTATTGATGATCACACACATTATACTTGGTTGTTTCTAATGCAAACAAAATCTGAAACGCTACAAAAATTTCAGCAACTACACAATCTAATCAAAACAAAATTCAATTCTAAAATTCAAACTCTTCGCACCGATGGTGGTGGAGAGTACACCAGTCATGCCTTTACTCAATATCTTCGTCAAAAAGGTATTACGCATCAGCTTAGCTGCCCTTACACTCTAGAACAGAATGGGATTGCTGAAAGAATGCATCTCCATCTTCTCAATACAACCCGAGCACTCTTACTTGGAGCCTTTCTTCCATCCACATATTGGGCTGAAGCTTTGCTTACTTCCACATATCTAATTAATAGGCTTCCTAGCAAAGCAATTGCCTCTCACATTCCCTTTCAGCTTCTCTATCATCAACCTCCAAATCTCTCCCACTTACGAACTTTTGGATGTCTATGTTTTCCTTGGCTTCAACCCACGGCCCCTAATAAAATTTCTCCTCGCTCTCATGAATGTCTATTTTTAGGCTACTCTTCTTCCTATAAAGGATATAAGTGTCTTCATTTACCCACCAATAAAATTCATATTTCTCGACATGTTGTCTTTTATGAGACCATCTTTCCATATAAATCACAATCTCCCCCAATCTCCTCTACTTCTTCTCAGCCAACAAACTCCACTTCTCCAGCACCATATTTACTGCTACCTATTTCTTCCTTACAGCCACCCGAAATTCCTAATTCAACTCCTCATCCATCTACCTCATCCCAATCCTCTCTATCTCCTCTTCACCATTCTACTTCCACAACAGCTGATAATCTCTCCAACACCTCCACTGCATCTGTTTTACCCCTGCCCTTACCCTCTACCACAACAAAATCTATTCATCCAATGCAAACCAGGCTCAAACAGGGCATTCATCGCCCCAAAAAGATTTTTGATCTTCTTACTAATCCCATTTCTACTTCTGTTCCAAACACCTATAATCAAGCGGTAAAGTTCAAACACTGGCGTGATGCAATGTCTGAAGAATTTTTAGCACTTCAAAATCAGGCCACCTGGTCCTTAGTACCAGCTCCGTCTAATGCCAACATTCTTGGCTGTCGATGGGTTTTAAAAATTAAGCGAGCTCCTAATGGCACGGTTGATAGATATAAGGCACGATTAGTGGCCCAAGGATTTACTCAAGAGTTTGGCATTAATTATTCTGAAACCTTCAGTCCAGTGGCGAAGATTCCTACAATTCACATTCTTCTACTCGTCGCTCTAGCGAAGGGTTGGTCTACTCTTCAATTTGATATTTCAAATGCGTTTCTTCGTGGTGAGTTACATGAAGATGTTTACATGCATCAACCTCCGGGTTTTATCGATGCTCAATATCCCAACAAGGTCTGTAAGCTACACAAAGCCATTTATGGCTTAAAACAAGCTCCCCGAGAATGGTACAACAAGCTTACGTCCTTTCTTCTTGGTCTTGGTTTTCAACTCAGCAAAGCAGATCCTTCCTTGCTTTTATATATCAATGGCAATGTTCAGATTTTTGTACTTATTTATGTCGATGATTTGCTCATTACTGGCAATACATCTCCATTCATAGAGGAGCTTATTCGGCAATTAACATCTCAGATCTCTCTTAAGAAACTTGGCTCTGTATCCAATTTTCTCGGCCTGCAGCTTACTACACACAATGGAGAGACGTTTCTTCATCAGACAAAGTATGCCCATGATTTGATTCAAGCTGCAGGTTTCCAAAATAGCAAACCTGTTCAGACTCCGATGACTATCAAGCCTTCTGTTGCTTCCGATGTCGCGAGTCCATTCTCCGATCCACATTATTTTTGGCAGCTGGCCGGTTCACTAAACTATCTCACCATAATCAGGCCTGATATTGCCTATGCAGCTAATTGTATCTGTCAGGCTATGCATCATCCTACTATGGCCGACTATCATGCTTTGAAATGCTTATTAAGATATATCCAAGGAACACTCAACTATGGCATTCCTCTCATCCCAGGGAACCTTCAATTAACGGCCTATGCTGATGCTGATTGGGCCGGTAACACCATTGATCGAAAGTCCATTACCGGATTTTGTACCTTTTTGGGGAAGACACCTGTCTCTTGGTGTGTGATGAAACAGGTCACTGTCGCTAAGTCCTCCACCGAGGCTGAGTATCGTTCTCTTTCATCTGCTACCTCTTATATAATCTGGTTAAGACGACTACTCTCTGATCTTCAAATATCTCAGCAAGGACCAACACCTCTTTATTGTGATAATACATCTGCAACTGCCATAGCTTACAATCCAGTTTTTCATGCTAGAACCAAACATATTGAAATCGATTATCATTTCATTCGGCACCATATTGACTATGCTACCTTAGTGGTTCTTCACATTCATTCTCTTTATCAGCCAGCTGATATACTCACTAAGCCGTTAAGTCCTAATCGATTTGTTGAACTTCGGAACAAATTGGGCATTTATTTATCTTCTGCACAATTTGAGGGGGCGTGTCAGGACACATGATGATCCACGCTTTACTGTGCTTCGGAGACCTTCCACTTCTCTGTGCAAAGCTGCTGCTAACGGCTTGTCCACGTGTTCTATTTTTATTTGTTAGTTTATTCTTAAATACTGTAGCAGCTCGTCATCTTCTGATTCGAGAACAAACTTTCTACATTTTTCCTTCTCTCTGTTTTTCTATTATTTCTCACTGCAGGTATCGAGTCTTCAGTAATCAGGACTTGTAATCCATATGACAAGACTCTAGCCTTCCCTTGCAGAAGGTGTTGAAAGCCCTTATCGTACAAACAAGATTTGGAAGAAATCAAGATTTCTAGCTAGTAAGTAGTTGAGGCTTCATTATTCATTTGAAAAAGATATCGACTATTTTCACCAATCATACCTAATTGAGGGCAACATGTCCCTTTTGAGGGGCTCTAGTATTTGCTTGGAAAAGATATCGATTACACTTATCAGGTGACCTAAAATCGGAGTTGGGACTCTCATCACATTTTGTGGCTCCAATTTTCTTCACATAGGAAGATGATTGTTTGGTCTCTACACTTGGTGACGATTAGAAAAATCCAGGATGGTGCAGCAACTAATTATCAATGAAGTGATGCATAGATGCTAAGATGTTCTTAAAAAAAAAAAAAAAAATCTGTCAATTATATCAATATAACAATTTCAACATTCTCGTTGAATTTTTCCTTCATATTTATTTGATTTTATTTGACAAATGAACCTATGTATATGCACATTTTATACAAAGTCTTCGATATACGATATTATTATTTTTAATTTTTGGGAAATTTTGATTTTTGAACATCTTGATGCAAATATCATGATGTTTTAACGTTTGAGGAATTTTTATGATCATAAAAATTGTCAAAAAGTACTATAAATTTTTGATTTTAGGATATAGAAAACATTTAGGATCTCCTTAGATATTTTTCATATCAAAATATTGTCATTTGATAGGATAGGAAATTTATGAACATCAATCTTAGAAGACATGTCATACAACTGATTGATGACTTTAATAATTATTTATACTATTTGCTTCCACTCAAAAAATTATGATTATTTATTTATTTATTTATTATTATTATTATTATTATTTTAGTTTTGTTGTGTGTAGGTAACATCTATGGCTATATTAAGCTTTGTTTTGGATACTGGCATTAATGTACAAATACATAATAAAAATTTTTGGAATTATCTCAAAGTACCTTTTTTCCTTCTTGGAAAATTTCTTGAGTAGTAATTAGTATTTTAATATCATTTTGAAATAAAACGTCTTGATATTATTGTTAATATAATTATGTATTTTATTTTATCAGATCACATACAGTTAAAAGTATGAGTTGTGAGCTACTTAGTCATCATTGAAACATTAGGGCGGTATTTGATAAAAAGCATAAAAAGTGAGAGAAACTCTGGGAATTCAAAAAATTTTCCGTTTTTTCTGTTCGTCTTCTTCGGTCTCTTCTTCCGCAACTGGTGGATCCGACGGTCGGCTGGAAGGCCGGCGGTGTTGATAAGATAGTATGGAGCGCAATCGGATTCTCTCATCGGAATCCTGGTCTAATTACAGGAAAGGATTATCAATTCCTGTGAAAAAATCTACTGAAGTTTTCAATGGAGGTTTGGACAAGCTCGCGAATTCAAGAAGAAGTTCAAAAATCTGACAGCTAAACTGTTGGTGATTAATGAGGGTGGTTTGTTAAAAAAGAAATCTCCTCCCGTTGTGGTATCTGGGAAAGGGAAGGAAATCAGAACAGAGGATGCTGGATTTAAATTGAAATCCTTTAAGAGTCCTGTTTCGGTCAATGAAGTTATTGGTAAATTCGATCTGGAAGCTTCGTCTTCTAAGGGAACAAGGATCTCAATTATCAAAAAGGTGAATTATGCTTCACTACTGTCTTCTCCTAGTAGAAATGAATTGACAAGTTCCCCCCCATTCGAATTTAAAATCCAGAATTGATGACAAGGTGAATGAGGTATTGCTCCAAAGGAATGATGCGGAGTCTACTCTCAAGGAACCAGCTATTCCGAATGATCCGATCAATCGTAAATTTGCGGAGAACAGTTCAATCTGGCATAAGAAGCAGAATATCAAGGTTGATAGTCTAAATCTGGGTTCCTTTCTAATAGAAGATGGTAAAGATATTAAGCTACTTGCTGAGAAGGAATTGGAAAATGTCAAGAGACTGGAAAAAGCTTTAGTAGTGAAGATCTTTGGGGATGATATTCCTTTTCATATGGTTAGCTTGGATCTAAGAAGACAGTGGAATGGTTTTGGGAAGTTCCATTTAACTGGATTGGGACGTGGATGGATGCTTTGCTCATTTGAAGATCCAGTTGCTATGGAAAACATTCTTTCTGGCGGTCCTTGTTGGGTAAGAGGACAAGTAGTGGGTCTGGATAAATGGTCCACTTCATTCAATCCTAATTCTCTCAAAGGTATTTCAGCTCCCGTGTGGATCCGGCTTCCCAATTTACCTCTTCAATGCTGGGACGAGGTAAACATTTGCAGAATTGCTTCGATGGTGGGCAAACCTTTCCATCTTGATGGAAATATGTTCCAATGGAGTAGAAGGGAATTTGCACGGATTTGTGTTCGTATTCCCTTAGATATAAAACTCCCAAAAGGCATTTGGGTGGAAGGAATTTCTGGGAAGTTTTTTCAGGCGGTAGAGTATGAAGGTTTCTCAAAAATTTGTGAGGAATGTGGTAGAATTGGTCATGTAGTGAACAATTGCTCATAAGTCAAGATAGATACTGTCTCATTGAATGCTTATGCATCGGAAGCATTCAAAACAGGAAAACTTATGTCAGAAGCTAAAACTGTTGTTAACACAGAGAAAGCTAAGGAGGACTCATGGATCCAGGTGAAACATGGTAATAGAAGATTCAAAATAATGGGTGAAAAGAGTCAGTTCTTTAATAGGATCTCTACTCCTATGAAGAAAATTTATATTCCAAAAAATTATGTTGAGAATTCAAAAACAAATGGCATGCCAAAAGGAGCTTCTTTGAAAGAGACACAGAAAGTTTCATAAACTGTTGCAGTTCCGGGAACAATGACTGAAGGAGAGAATGGAGCAGATCTTCTCAATAAAATTCCAGATATTCAACAATCTGAGGTAAACCGGCATGTGTTCCCTCTCAGAACTATCAATAAATTTGATTTACTTGCAAATTTGGATGGCTCAATCCTGAATGAAGATATGGAAAAAATTGATTATGCCTGTATAGAAGAAGGTGAGATTGTTGAACAAACATCCCAGAAAGTATCAAATGAAGAAGCAGTTTTTGATAAAAAAAATTCTTTTAAGCAAGCAAATGATAAAGAATCTCATGTTACTGAAAAGGAATCTATAGATAACTCATCTTCTGGAAAGAAGGTGAATTGCTCAAAGAATTGAAAATCTCTAGGATCAGGAAATATATTGAAAAGAGAAAGGAAAAAGTTGGGAGCTAGAAGCAAGAAGATTGGGGGACCTTCTCCCATCTTTAATCAATGAATTCGATGATTTTCTGGAATTGTAGAGGAGCCAAGAAGGCGGAGGCTGCTCTATATTTGAAGTGATTAAAGACCACCAAGTTTTTTTTTGTTGGATTGATGGAGACTAAAGTTAACTCATTGGAGAAATCTCAAATCAGCATTTTGTTGAGAAACAATTGGGACTACTTTCTAGTCCCCTCAGATGGCTTATCTGGAGGATTGACAGTTCTATGGAGAAAGGATCTGGCATCGTTCAAAGTGGATGAAGTGTCTTCTCAATTGATAGTGGGAAAATTGCAGATTTTCAATAAAGGTACCTGGAAAATTGCAACTGTTTATGGGAGTTCCAAAACCACTGAGAGGAAAAAACTATGGGAATGCCTAGAGAATCATTGCTCAGATGAACTTCCTACAGTGATAGGAGGGGATTTTAATTGCATTCTTTGTCAAGATGAGAAGAGAGGTGGTAAGAAATTCTATTTATCTCAAGGAGCTAAAGATTTGAAGAACTTTATGATCAACAATGATTTACATGAAGTGAAGTCTATGGGTCCTAAATTTACCTGGTGTAACAATAAATCAGGAGGAGCTCGGATCCTAGAGAAACTAGATAGATGTCTTATTAACTCCAATGCTTTGAACTCTATTCACCTTGCTAAGGTGAAACATCTATCTCGCATAGCGTCAGATCATTGCCCTGTTCTATTAAGTATTTTCAAACCTGCGGTGTTTATTAAAGCTGATATCCGTTATGAAGACGTATGGGCAACTTATCATGGAGCAGAGGCTATTGTGAAGAAATCTTGGAATAAATTTGCTGGATTGAATCCGGTTGATTCTCTCAATGTTAAGTTCAGAAGAACTCTTAGATCTCCTCTTTTTTACTAGAGCAAGGCCAAATTCAAAAACCTTACGATTCTTCGAGACAAATTGAAAGAAGAAATACAAGAATTGCAATTGGAAGAAGGCGAAATGGGGATGTCTGTGGAAAAGCTTCAGGTTTTAAGATTCAAAATTAATGAACTCAATGCAACTCTTGCTAGACTCAATACTTTGTGGAGGCAAAGAGCTAAAGCAAGGTGGATGGAAGAAGGAGATTGCAATTCGGGTTTCTTTCATGCTTTTGCTAATGCTAGGAAAAACAACAACTGGATTAGTCACATTAAAACCAAGGAAGGGAAGATCACGGAGGATGCTAATGAAATTCAGAAAGTTTTTTTTCTGATTTTTTCTTGCTTAAATGGAAGCATAGAAATTGTTTAATTGAAGGATGGCCGAATCCTGGAGCTGTAATCAATGAGAATGATCAAGCTGTTTTGGATGCTGAGTTCACGAGGGAGGAGCTTCATGCTATCATTCAAAATTTTGGTTGCAATATTGCACCTGGAGTGGACGGGGTTACTTTTTCATTCCTGAAAAATTTCTGGAATCTGATTTCTGAAGATATTTGGTTAGCAGTGAATCACTTTATGGTTTCTGGAGATATGCCAATATCGTGGAAGGAAACCATTATAGTATTGATTTCGAAAATTCAAAATCCTCAAGAGGTAACAAATTATCGACCTATTAGCTTATGTTTGACCATTTATAAAATTATTGCAAAGATGCTCTTGAGTAGATTGGAATTGGTTATTCATAAATTAATCTCTACGGATCAAGCTGCTTTTATCAAAGGACGCTCCTTGTCAGATCATGTTCTTTTAGCTCAGGAAATATTCAATAAATTTCGATATTCTAAAGCTAGGAAAGGTCTATTGGCAATAAAGCTTGACAAGGAACAAGCTTATGATAGCATGGGATGGGATGCTTTAAGGCAAGTGCTTTCTCATTTTAACTTTCCTACTAAGTTTAAGGAACTCATTTTACAGTGTATCTTAAATCCCAAGTATTGCATTTTGATTAATGGTAAGAAATCAGATTGGATTTATGGAAAAAGTGGATTTAGGCAAGGTTGCCCTTTATCCCCATATTTGTTTATTCTTTGCTCCCAAATCCTTTCAGATGCTCTTAATGGTAGGAAAGGTGATATAGGGATTTCTATTTCTCCCAGGCTCCTAGAGTATCCCATTTGCTTTATGCGGATGATATTTTGATTTTCTCTGAATGCAATAGTAAAGTTATTAATGATTTGAAAACTATCATTAATAATTACTGCTTATGGTCGGGGCAAAAAGTTAACAAGGAGAAGTCTATGGTTATTTTTGGCAAGTTTACTAACCATAGAATTAAAAAGAGAATTTCCAAACTTCTTAAATTCAAAGTGGTCAAAGAATTGAATTATCTTGGGGTAAAGATGACATTGAGGAGGATGGTATCTTCGGATTTCTCTAGACTCATGGAAGTGGCAGCAAATAGATTAAACATTTGGGGACAAAAATTCATATCTTTGGGAGGCAAGATGGTTCTCATTAAATCTGCTTTCCTCTCTCTTCCTATGTTCTTAACTTCTATCTCCCTTGTTCCCTTAAGCATTTTGAATGAATTTGATAAAATGTGTAGAAGCTTTTTGTGGAAAAAGAATAATGGCAATACAGGTATTCACTATACTTATTGGAAAAAGTTATGCAAAACCAAGGAAGAAGGAGGTAGAGGACTATTCTCTGCTGTGTCTATGATTGGTCCTTTACGGGCCAAACTAGCATGGAATTTCTTTACAAAGCCTTCTACCATGCTGAATCAAATTTTAAGAGCGAAATATGGTGATGACGTCTGGTTAACTCCAATGAAAAGAGATTGCTCTTCGACGTGGAAAATCATCACTATGGGAGCTCAATATCTTAGAAACATTGTTAGATGGAATGTTTCTAATGGCAATTCTATTAACTGGATGTTCGATAGCTGGATTATGGATAGAAGCTTAGCAAGATGGCCAACATTTGTAAACTGTTATGAGAACAGTGAATTAAAACTGAGTTATTTCATTTCTAATGGGAAGTGAAACTCTGATCTGATTCAAAATACATTTGGGGAACATCTGAGGGAGCTTATTCTTCAAGTTCTAATTCAAGTCGGAAAAGGATTTGATAGCATTGAGCTTAATTCTAAATTCTCAGGAAAATCAATTGCTGCTCTGGTTTTTCAGTAAGCTTCGCATAAAAATGATGATGGTTCGATATGGAGCTGGATGAAGAAATTAAAGTTGAGACTGAAGATTGAGTTGTTCTGGTGGAGGCTATACAATGACAGCTTACCTTCTAATGATTTTCTAGTTAGAAGGAAATTGAGCAATTTCTCAGGTTGCCTGAGGGGATGTATGGAAGATGAGAATGAATGGCATATAGCAGGTAATTGTTCAAAGCTTCATGAAGTAATCTTTTTGCTCAATAAATGGGGATTCCAAATTCCTATCTTCAACAATTTGCAAGATTGTTTTGAAGGTTTAAAGAAGCTTGTGGGGAAAAATTCTATCATTGCCAATATGTATTGTACGTCTACTTGGCTAGTGTGGAAAAGTAGATGTAAATTGATTCATGATGGCATAGAAGACTCTAATAATTTCTTGGCATCCTATGTGGTTTCTACATCTACATTCAGCAATTTTTTTAATCAAGTTCCGGAAAACTGGGATACTAACCAGCGTGAGCTGTTTTGCTCTTGGTATCCTCCTCCAACCGGTTGGATTAAATTAGATGTAGATGCTTCTATCTTATCAAACAATGTGGCTGGATTTGGAGGTGTAATAAGAGATGAGAAAGGTAGATTCCTTCTAGCTTTTGGAATAAATATTATGCATTGGGATATTGCTCAAATTGAATTGATGGCAATTCTTCACTTGAAGTACATATTTCGCGATTGGATGTTTGAAGCTCAAGGAATCATTATTGAAGGAGATAATTTCAACATTATCAATCTTCTTCAATCGGCTATGAAGAATTGGAAGGTTAGTAAACGCATTGAAGAGAAATTCTCATTCCTTCTTGATTTCAATCAGGTTATGTTTTCTTTTAGTAAAATATGTTGTAACAAATTAGCGGATATATGTGCTAATTTGGCTTTAAAGAGTTCGTTTACTTGGGAGAACATTGGTATTCAAGATATTCCTCCTTCATTCCTTCTTTGCTTGAAGGAGGAATGTGACTCTTTAGGTTTTCTTTAGGCCTTGTTCTTAGGCTCTTTTTTTATTATTATTAATGCTATTTGCATTTCTTCAAAAAAAAAAAAAGAAACATTAGGGCGGTAGAAAATACATCTAAACATTGAGATAACAAAAAATTATTTTCTTAAAATTTTCTCTATGCTTGAATACATTCTGACAATATATTATGTAGGGAGATAGCGGTAGAAAATCAACTAGTGCAATAGGATTTATAATGTCATACTGATTATTATCAATGATATATAGGTAGTCCTTCAGAGGAAGTTATATCTTCCAAATGATCTAGTGGCTCTTGTTCCAAGAAGGTATGACATGTAGATACTTCTCCATAAAAATACATTATTATTATTATTATTATTATTATTATTATTATTATTATTATTATTATTATTATTATTTTCACAAAAATGCATTATTGTATAGGAGATGATGTTGCATTTAGGGTTGAAATTTCCTCTAAATCCAAAACAACTTCAACTCTTCAGGGCATGTGCTGTCGCATTGACCTAATTTTTATATAAAGCCATGATTTTTATCATGAGCTTGACTATCTTCTTTAGGAACTGCAATGCAACACTAATTACCAAGTACTTCTTGAGAAAGTGTAACTTAATATGTGATACTCAAGGGTGTGTTTTATGCTAGCATAACAAGTGGTTGGACTTTTCAATACAAAATAATTTTAAGAGTTGGTCTAGCGGGGGGTTTTTTTTTTTTTGTGAAATAGGGTCTTCCCGAGAAATGAGGAAGACTCAAGAAGCTGTAAAACCTAATCCATATCATGGAGAAGAAATTATTCGAAGTCTTTCACATCTAAAAGATAGAGTGCATTCAATAGGAGTTGTATTCTTCAAGGTTATGTTTCTATTTAGGGAAGGAGGTTCCAATGCAATATTATTAATGAAATCAAGCAAATTCACACAAAGCAAGTCTTGGTGCCCTCATAATTTCATCTAAGTGTCCTTCAGATAGTTACGAGGATGATAAGCAATCACCTTTAAAGAAAAGTATATTAGAAGGTGGAGTGACTATGTTGAGCATCGGCAAAGGTTATGGGAAGGGTACTCATCTCACAATAATTGATATTTTTATCCTTATTCCTAGCTATTGAGAGGGTATATACTTAAAAGATACATAACCAGATGGAACATTAAAGTATATATGCATTGGTCATAAACAAACAAATGAATTGGAAAGTTATTATCACTACCCTCTTTTATATGTAATGTAGATGTATGATCATTGTAGATGATTTGAAAAATGAAGTTAGAAACCCAATGTGAAATTATACTAGATGAATGAATTACAAAGTTTATAAAAATTAAAAATTTGCAAGGTCAGCCCAAGTGAAGTTTGGATGTTAATGCCAAAAAATGACTGCCTTGGAGGACCAATTAAGAAGGTTTTGAAATGAGCTTGGAACTATGTTCACTTTCCATTCTTTAAAACATCAAGAGATTGATCATTCCAATACTAAGATAATTGAGGCAAGAACAAAATCCATCATAGAGAAAATTCCTTTTAAGGAACTTCCAGTGAAGAGGAAGGTTTTTTATGTGGAGAAGAAGAGAACATTATAAGATTGCCTCTCATAAATATATATTATTATATCAAAAGTTGAATTTCAAGTAAAGGATTTATCCTCAAAGGTTATGGAAGACTTCAATAACTCTTTAGTCTATTGTATAAAATCCAATATTATATTCATGAAGCTATTGATAAAATATTTCAAGCTAAGATTAAGGTCCTGAAGTGCAGATGTCATGAAGAAAGTTTTATCCAGGATCTCTTAAAAGGTGTTTGTCTATGTAACACAAGATTGTTGTCAATGTCAAGGGACTATCCCCAATGAAGCATCTAAGGATTCCTCCCAAGACTTAGAAGATGATGTTGAAAGTGAGTTAAAAAGGTATTCATCAATACATATGAGGAATACAATGACATTATATAAATGCTTTATTATAAAAGTGTCTTTTTTGTGTTATTTTTTCTACAGAATGTATGTTCATTTTTTTAATATCTTTATATCTCAATGTACAGAACATCTTCTCAATTGCTATTATAATTATTGTGTTTGAGGAAGCTAATTGTCATGACTATAATCTTTCAAATATGAAAATGATCCATTAAGATTGCACGTGTTAAAACTTTTCAAAACTTGCAAGCTTGATGTTATCAACAAGGAGTTGTGATTGTCATATCATGGGTGCATCAAAATTCTAACCACATGAGCTACTCCCATGCATGGTCTTAAAATTATTATGAAGCATGCAAATGTGGCAATATTTTTCTCTCTTCCAATTATATATGACACTATTTATTAAGAAAGAAATATTATAATGAATATCATAATCAAGATTAATACAATTATAGAGAGTTCATCAAAGGGATATTAATAACTAATTATTATAATGGTGGAGCCAAATTAAGCATTATAAATCAATCACATATTTGTAAGGCTAAATTATGCAAGCAACACCTTTCCAAACTAAATATTTGAGTGGGAGCTTCAAATTCAAATCAACTGTCTAAACATCATACAAGTCTGACAAATTCTCAAAATTGACAAGATTCATATGATCATTAATGAAGCTTGTAAGGCAGCTAATTTTCTATCTTCTCCAATTATGAAACCGTCACATACAAATGGTTAAAATAATGTATATATTTTTTTCTTTCATCATAATTTATTCCAAGCACTATGCTACCTTTACTTTCCAAATTGCTATTACTTTATGTTATTTTGAAGTTAGGGCATGGGGGTGCTAACTTAATTAATTTATTAGTGCCTATGACAAGTGGCAAAACACTTGGAATATACTAATGGCTTAATGGCTTGTTGGGTTTAGATGTCTAGGGAATACATGGTGTAGGTGATGAACTAATCATTTGCCATCGTGTACCTTCTTCCTCCCTATTTTCTTTCAACCTTCCCTAATATAGAATGGTCCCTCCCTTTTTCTCCAAGTCATGTTAACTAGAAAAGAGAAAAAACTTGCTAGGAAACCTTAATTATATATTACTTAAAAGCTTGTTAATTATAATTATAATTTAATTAGAGAGAGAATGTAATCACTTAAAGTAGAGATTGCTATTTTTACTGTTCTTGATGCTATTGTGTCTCCATAGACATTCACTTACACGCAACTTCTAAAATTAAGCTTTTTTCTGAAGCTTAATCTTCACTAATAACTTAAATTGAATAAGTGATAGTAGCTGCATATACAACGGGTAACTTATTTACGAGCTCACGAGATTTTTTTTCTTTTTTGGAGTTTGAATGAATTTAATTGCAAATTCATACATAATAATAATAATATAATGATTATGTAGTAATGTAAATTTGTGAATTAAAAACAAATAAAATTCATACACAAATAATATAATCTATAAAGGTTAATTTAAATGTATTAAATCATTAATTTTAATTTATGTGTAATATAAATTTAGTTCACATTTAAGTTTATAAATTTAATATAAATAATTGTTAATTTATGTTATATATTTATATATAATTTATATCCATAGATTATATATAAATTCAAATTATAAAATTACATTTATAAATTTATATTATATCATTTATAATAAAAAATAGAATAAAAATATTTTTATATTTTATCATTACATAAATAATCAAATAAAAATGGAAAAAATTAACTTATAAATAAATAGTATTTTATATTATGAAAATCTATATAAAAATATATTTAAAAACTATGTTGTGTATGTGTTGTGAACTTGTTTAACTTGGCTTTAATTATTTAGTTATTTAGTTCCACATCACTAGCCAATTAATCTTAATATTCTTTACATACCTTTTTCAGTTTGTATGAAAAAGAAGTCAAATGGAATGGCAACGTAAAAAAAATTTGTTAGATCTTGATTGTTAAATGATTATTTTAAAAATTCAAAGATTGTTTTGAATAAAAATATATTTAATTTAAGTTTATTGTTAAGATAATATTTTATATTAAAGTAATTTTATATAATTATATAAATGTGGTAACAATTAAATTGGCTAGTTCTTATAAATCAATATCGATTCGCAGGTCGACCGTCCCTGGTTCAATGCTAAACTTGTTTTTAAATAGTTCGGATCGAGTGGTTGGTCGATTTCTAGTTGAATAATCAAACCAATTGGTCAGGCCTGATTTTCAAAACATTACTTGGAGATCGTATAAAATGTTATTTGTGATTTTTAAAATCATTTTTCTATCAAAAAATAACTTTTATGAACCAAATTACATAATACAACTTAACCTATTTGTACTTTTAATAGTTTTCTTTTCATTAATTACATATTGCCTAAAGGTCTAATTTCCAAAACAATGCTTGGAGATTATATAGAATGTCAGTTTGTTTTTGTTAGTCATTTTCCTATTAATAAAATATATTTTTTGAATCAAATTACATAACATCATTTAGCTATACTATTAAATTTACCATTTTCTATTTTTAATTGTCTTCTTTTCATTAATTACAAATTCATCACGAAGAAACCAGCATGTGAATTCATCATGAACAGTTTAGATTAAGGGGGTCAATTCGGCTTGTCGAGTTGAGATTGGGTTTGACCCAAATTTAGCTCAACCCAAAATGCTTCACTCAAACTTGGTCTGTCTATCATACCACTCAAAGTGAACAATCCAAACATGATCCATTTATCATATGGATTTTACAAGTTTTAGATAGACATGACCCGTTTAAAACAAATATGACCTAATTAACTCAAATCCAACCCATTTAACTTGACTATGAATTATAATTAGCTCAATTTCAAGTTTTTAGGTCAACTCAAATCCGACCCAAAAGTTAATCAAGTTAAAATATTTAGCATAAATCCAACCCGAAATTAATCAAGTCAATATGCACCTGGATTCTTCGAGTCAGGTTTTGATTTGTTGTTTGATCAGATCATTTTTTGACATCAGTAATTCAGATGAATTAATAAAAGAGAGAATGACCAAAATGACTCATTGACTCTTTATGAAGGACCTAAATGATCTCCAATTATATTAAATGATGTTATGTATAGTTTCATGGTGGGGTGGGGTGTTGATCAAGAAGTACTAAATGCTGGTGGCTAAAAGTAAATCTAAGAAGAAATAGTCTTTGGGTTATCCTTCCTTTTCGATGTCGTGGGCTTTGTTGGCGATTTGGACGATGATGAAGCGGCTCATTACTTATCATCTTGTTGGCCTGGGCTTGTTGGCGACCTTGGTGGTAAGCCCTTCTGCTTTGTGGTTGCTTGTGTGGGTTGTAGGCTGTTGTTATTTTTTGAGTGGTTATCATCAATAGATGGTCCGTGCCTGACTACGGGGTGGTTGCAGGGAGCTGTCATTCCCTGAGTTCGTTGTTGGCTCCTTGGCTCCTACTTCTTTGATTGTCTGTTGTGTTGTGATTGCTAACAATTTTCGTTTTCCGATGTATTTTGGCTTCGGCTATTTTTGGGTCCTTGTTGTGATCCCCTTTTCTTGTTTGAAATAAAATTTGGCTTAAAAAAAATGACTATTTTGGTCCCTCGAGTATTAAAAAAGGAATCAAAATAGTCTCATGGTGGGACATAATTTGGTTCTTTTTGAAAGAGTTGTGGAATCATAATAATTCTTTAAAATAATTTGAGTCTATGTTGGTCATTCATAAAGATTAATTGAACCATTTTGGTCTCTCTCTCATCAACAAAATAAGGTTTGACACCAAATAAAGTTAATTAAGTTCATACATTTGGTCCTAATTAAGTGTGAATATCTAACTAATTAAGTATTATAAACTTTGCCAGCTTGCTAAAATAGAATTTAGTTGATTAGTGTGCAAAAATCTTCTCCATAAGTAGGTTAATTAATCAGTTAATGAGTCC
The DNA here is from genome assembly GCA_019514585.1 of Dendrobium officinale. Taxonomy (NCBI): domain Eukaryota; kingdom Viridiplantae; phylum Streptophyta; class Magnoliopsida; order Asparagales; family Orchidaceae; genus Dendrobium; species Dendrobium officinale. Next base: position 62,658,903 of record CM033688.1, on the reverse strand, counting down.
CTTGTCGTGTATAGCTCCCTAAGATAGGTTATATATATAACCTGTCTTTTACAAAAGCAGGGAAAGCACGTGCTATGCAGACCTAGTGGCACATTGTGAACCAAATAAATTCTCTTGTAATTTTATTCTGAAAATTTTCAATATGAAAAATAATAATTTCAAAAGATTATAAAGTGTCTATTTTTTGTATGTCAATGTGGACCTCCACTCGTGTTCATAAACTAAGTTCTTATAAATTATAATTTTATCCTTCTTTAAAGGAAGATTCTGAAAGTATTAAAATTGAGTTCAAAGCATCAAACAAGAATTTTGAGAACCACAAAAATACCAAAAAAGCTTGTCCAAACCCAAAATTAAGCCTAAAAGCATGTTCGCAAATGAGTCGATTAGCCGCTATTGCTAGCAACAACATAGGGGCATTTCCAACGTTATTGGAGGGGCAAGCTTGATTAAGAAAAAAAAAATCTTTTTTTAATAAATAAATAAATTTTTTTTAGAGCATTCAATAAAAATTCCAAAAAATTTCGAATCTCCACCCCCTTAGATATATTAATACCCCCTTAGGAGTAGGGAAGAGGTATGAATCACTTGGTAGATTCTCATTGTTCTCCATAAGGTATAGAACAATTGTCATATAAGAGATTATAAATTGCTAGAGATAATCAAGGCTTGTAGTCCAAGCAACGAGGCTTTAGTCTTCCCTTACAAAAAGTGTCGACTGTTCATGTTAGACAAACAAGATTTAGAAAAAATCAATATTTCTAATCCCTACAGTGAGGCATCAAGGGATCAACTTTCTTGATTAGTCAAAACTAATTTAGAAGCGATTAAGACTTATAGTCCTTACAGGGGAGCTGATACACTCATTTTTTCATTATGCCTCATGCTTTGCTAGGGCTTGCCCTAGCACCCTTCCGGTGGCTCTGGCCGTCTCGTCTTCATCTTGCTCGCAGGAAAGGTGCCTCATTTATTATGATTTTTTTGCTTTACTGTGTTGGTTCATCCACCTCCATTCATTCTTGGCCAAAATGGTGATGAACTGTTTGGTTGATCCGAGTTTTCTCGATGGATCAAACAAATCTCGTTCGTTTCTTACCGTCCTTCCTGGTAACTTCGTTGATGCAAGGTTTCCTGAACTTAAACCCTCTACTTTTCAAGGTTTACCTTCCCTTTGGATCTCAGAGGTCGAGACCTAGCCCTTGCGGCTCCTTTTCAATACTCCTTGCTTGGTAAATTTTTGGCTCGTCGTCCTAAACTTGATGCTATTGGCAAGTTTTTCTTTAACCTCAAACTCAATGATGATTTTTTGGTGACTCTTTTGAATCCTTCGCATTTTTTCTTTAACCTCAAACTTGATGCTAATCATTTGCCTCTAATTTCTTTCAACCTTCCCTATGATAGAATGGTCCATCCCTTTTTCTCTAAGTCAAGTTAACTTGAAAGAGAAAGAACTAGTTAGGGAACCTTAATTATATATTAATATCTAGCTAGGGAGCCTTACATATATATTAAATTAGAAAGAGAATGTAATATGTGATGCTCTAGCACCTAAAATAGAGATTGTTTACTTGTACCGTTCTAGATGCTATTGTGTTTCCATTCACATTCACATGCATGTGACTTCTAAATTTAAGCTTTTTTATTAAGATTACTTAGCACTGATAATTTCAATTTAATACATGATAATAGTATGCATGCTCTGTGAGTTATTCATCTAAGATGTATGGAGATATTTTTTTGTATTTGAATGAATTTATTTTCACATTCACACAGACATGCATATGCAAGGCCTTGAATTGATGATCTTTCAATTACAAATCTAAGCTATAACACAATAGGTAAGTTGGGCATCAAATAGTTGAGAAAGTTATTTTAAGATCTTGCTTGAGTAGCAATGCACTTTTAAAATTTATTATTGACTTCAATTCTTTTTATTTAAAATAGGAAAAATAAAGTTGGAGATCATGTAAAATGTTATTTGTGATTTTCTTAATCATTTCTTATATCAGAAAAGAATTTTTATGAACCAAATTACATATCTTTTAAATTAACCAATGTCTAGTTTTAATAGTCTTATTTTCATTAATTACCTATTGCTTAAAGGAAGATCAACATGTGAATTCATAAGGCATTGTTTAGATTAGGGGTTCAGGTTAGTGGGTAGATTTCCGGTATGACCTAAATTTGACCCAACCTGAAATGCCTGACCTAAACTTGAAATATTTATTATACAGGTTAAAATGTTCAAATCGAAAACCAAAACCCAACTCATTTGACATGTTTATCAATTTTTTAGATAAACATGAACCGTTTAACCCAAAATTTACCCATTTAATCCGAATTTAAATATTGATAATCAGATCAATTTCAATTTTTTCACGCCAACCTACACCCAACCCAAAAATTATTTGAGTCAACATTCTTAACCTGATTCCAGCTCAAAAATTAATCAATCAATTCAAACTTGAATTTTTCAAATCGGATTTAGATCGAGTTATGGAATCAAGTCATTTTTTGGCACCCTTAATTTAGATGAATCAAGAAAAATAAAGTTTAACACAAAATAAATTTAATTAACATCACATGAATAATTAGTTCATAATTTGGCCCTAATTAAGTCTAATCATCTGAGTAATTAAGTATTATAAAATTTGCCAGTTTGCTAAGAGTTTAAAACAAAAAAATCCTAATTTTTAAGATTAGATTTGTTGTTCTTATTTACAAATTAGAATAAAATTTCATACATAGTTGTATTGTAAGGTTTAATAGATTCAAGCATACATATCAAAGAGTTTAAAACAAAAAACCCAAATTTTTAAGCTTGGTTTTGCTTTTCTTATTTACATTTTTTTTTTCAGGAAACTCACATATGGGTCTACACGTTAATTGAAATGAAAATTACAAGCCTTTAAAGAACATTAAGCTCTTTAAAATTATAGCCTTTGAATTAAAACCTACGAGCCAATGTTTCTATCTATTACAAAGAAGAACAACAGGAAAAAAAAGACAAACAAAAATAAAAGCACCAAAACGAGGGATGACTCCAGAGGATAACAAGAATATTCATTATTCTAGAGAGCAGCCAGAAGTTCTAATAGCCAAAACTTGCAAGTAACAACCAAATAATCTTACAAGGAAAAAGACAAACCACTAGCCATCGAACGATAATAGACAAAGGAGAAAAACCCAACTAGTGTTTTTTAGATTTCCTCCATCGCGTTTTGCTACCGCCACGAGAAAAATCTTTTTGATTGAGACGACCAACATTCAAACTTTACAATTCATGAAAATCACCCATGGGGTCACCCAAATCATCTCCAACACCAGCGCAAGGAGAGGAAGCATATCTGTCAAGCCAATCAGATTGATCCAAACAAGATTCCTTCATGGTCAATAATAAGTGAGTAATCCTTAGAAATGGCAGAAATTGACACATCAAATATATTTTGAATCTCATTAATAGAAGAAACAGCCAAATTTGGAGAATGCACAAGTGAAACATCTTCAAAGTCATTAGAAGGATCATTAGCATGCACATCCAACCCCCCCAAAGAGGGTTCCCCATGGACCAACCCGCAAGGCACAGAGAAATCAGCATCAATAGCAGAAAAAACATCCCCACCAACAATAAAATTAGAAGAAGGGTTGGGAGTAGCACACAGGCTAACCCCACAGTTATTTACATCCAACTTATCATTAACACCATCTATATTAACATAAGCCATAGCCACTTACCAAGTAACCACAACTGATTCAGCCACAACAGAATCACTAGGATGAGACACCAAACCACAAGGAGAATCAAACACATCAAAACTATTAACATCACACATAGTTTAGGGTTTCATTTGTAATAAGTCAATTCTACAAATTATAATGATATGTCAATGCCAATTATAATAGATAGATAATGGAAAAAAATGCATTATATGAATTTTTTTAAGGTTAACTTGATTTTGGTTTTATGTGTGCATTTGTATGAACATTTAATTTTCAAATCTTCTTAAGGTGATTAAAATCAATTAACTATGTCAAGGGATTTTAGTTGATGTAAAGATTTCATTTGTGGATACTTTTTTGTCATTTGGTTGGATAAAGTCCTAAAAGCTTCACTTTATTAGCATAAGCAAATGTAAGAATCTAACTCGACTTACAAGAGAAAATACATGCATAAAGATGTAGAATATAAGAAAAAGCTTGTGGGAGTGTAGGTCATGCATGCTAATTTTAAATGTTTTATTTATGAGATGTTGAACTTTTTTATGCATATTGCTAGAAGAGATTGAGGATATTGAAGTAGATCATTAGAAGTGTGATTCCGTAAGATTGTCACTTTATTTAAATAGAGTGAGTGTGACTCCATAGGGTTGTTTTATGCAAAGCAGGTGTGATACCAAAGGATTTTTTTATAATTGCTTATACATTATTATAAAAATTTGTACATTATAATTCTAAGGTCATTATATTGTCAAAAATTTTGTCTAACAAATAGTATTTTATGACTTTTTTTGTGGTTGTGGTATGTCAGTATGAATAAATGTATAATATTTTACTCTTTTTTTTAACTATGAATCATATAGATATTAGAACATATCATAATTGAATGTATAATAGATTATCTTGTCATAGAAAAAAAAGTTCACAATATGGTTTAAGACATTCATATATTTTTATAGATGTTTTATACTAACATGGATTAATGCATTCTAACATTTCTCTATGTTATGTTAATATTTCATAGAATTTGTAGGGTTCATAAACCTACAAATATAATTCTAAGGAAAGGCTTGCTTGACCTTGCATGGAGATCTCTGCGAGCTATTAACATCTATCCTATTTTCCTTTTGAATGGTTATAGATTTCACATTAGATCTTGATGTGAAGGGAATTTTTTTGAAAATTATGGTGTTTTCATTAGAAGGAACACTCACACAAAAAAAGAAGGTGACTACTATGATAACTTAGAGGAGGTTATTCAATTACAACATCTAAGTAAAAGGCCACAGTCAATTATTCCTCTTTAACTAAGTGGTTTGATCATATCCCAAATCAAGGTATAAAGGTACATTCCCTTTATAGTAGTATTGAAGGGAAGCGAAAGAGGAGATATTCTTAATTTGATCCCTCAACATAGCACACCAAGTAGCTCAAGTTTATTAAACTAGATATCCAAATAGAGTGAGTGAAACGTAAGATTGGCTTGTAGTTATTTAAACTATAACTTGAGGTATTATTGAGAGCCATGATATGATACAAGTTATGCATCAAGAAAAGAGAATGCCAAATTTTAAGGAACCAGTCCATGATGTTGAGGACCAAACATTATGTATTATTGAGATACAATTTGAAAAAATTGAAATTTATATTGATGACGGCGGTGACAATGACTCAATTGATGAAAAGATATTTAACTCAAGTGAAACCTCAGTTAATGAGTATCTGGAATGTAAAGTAGGACACTTGGATGCCTATGATATTTTTTCTATGTCCAATCCTATAGGACAACCCTACAGAAATCAGTCTCAACCATATTAGTTCTATTTTAAGGAATTTGTTGCATATCACATATCACAAGTCGGTCAGGTGGCTTTCAATGCAGTTGTCAGCATACTTATCAGTATATTTGTAGTATGTCAAAAATACATATGATACAAAATGAATAGTAAATACATACATATCATGTGGTCTATGTCTAAAAGTAATATGTTGACTCCTGGTCTTTCTATATTCAACATTATATTACTTTTTTTTATTAAAATGACATATAAGCTAAAGCACATAGTGAACCTTCAATATTAACCAATCAAAATGTTCAGGATGATGATATCTATCACATATCAAAAAATACACGATAAAAAATCACTAAATTAAGGCATTGCATCTTAATCAAATTTAAGAGAGATAAAATTCGAGAAATCAAAATCTTTGAAAAAAATAATAGGATTCATGTTACCTACCTCAATCAGAACACTTTTTTTACTAAAGTGACAAATCGAAATGGTCATAATGAACTTTCTCTCTCCTCTCTTCCCCCTTCTCTCCCCTTTCTTCCCCAACAAGGCATGAAATATTGGATTTGAATATTTTTATATAAAAATGAAATTTCATGTCCAACGCCATAGTGTCCAAGACCCTATCGCCGATGTGCCCTATTAATTGCCCAAAAACCTGAGAGCTCAATGTTGGGGCTCAACTCTTCTTGCGTAGTAGCTCTATCAATGCTACTACATTCGCAAGTACAACACCGTAGTGCTCTCACAGAAAAAATTTCTAAAATTTAGGGAACTTGAAATTGCGGGTTATTACAGGTTCATCATCAACAAATGTTTGCATGTACATAAAGCTTGATAAATATACATACATATATATTGCTTTTTTAATATACATCCACATATGAAGAAGTAATAATATGAAATATTTTTATTTATTATATAGCTTTAACCCATCCAAAGCCCATACAGAGACATCATCATAAGTAAGTATGATTCTCCATATGTATTTTAGAAGAAAATACCACAAGACATTCATGAAATGTGATTTCAATAGTTTGAGATAAATCAATACTACAAAGATCAAATGTACATTTTAAATTCTTGGCTAAATTTTTTGCAAAGTGATTGTCAAATAGATAGATTTCAGATGGCTGGCTCAATATAATGATAGGATCAGAAAGAACTTTGAGAAACAGAGCCGACTTGCCTGTGAGATATGTTCATAAATATTTACAAGTTGAATGACAAACCTTAGTGAATTGATGAGATTATTTGGGCTGATTTGAACAAAGCTTGGAGCAACTTAGATTATGCCAAGGAAATGAAGTATAATAAGTAGAATAGAGCCCTGATTGTGGCAAAATGGATAACTACCTCTATACTGGCAACTAGTTCCACACACTAGGGATAGAGGACATCTAATATAATTTGCTCCTTTAGTGTAGTACAATTTGAGTTCGTACATTATGATTAGTTCAAAAACTAAACCAGTCCAGTACAATGAAATCATCATAGTTATTTAGATGAACTATTCAAATTTTCGAACACATCGTACAATATGAACCGAAGATCGTCGAGTACGATCTATTAGTTTTTCTCTATGTTCATACAGGACGAGTCCTAAGATGATTAGAAATCATCACAGTAAGTCATCATGTACTACTATCATTATACAGTACAGTTAGTTGATTTCAATCAATATCGTAAAGTGTGACGTGCTATTATGAATTAAATCATAATTTTATTGACTAATTATGGTGATTAATTTAACTAAGATGTATAGTACGAATTAGATCGTACAGTATGATTAGTTAAAAAATTGATATTTGAATATCTTACTTAATTTATCCAACGGCTAGGATTTTCAAACCGTAACAAATCGCACAATACGATCTAGATCCTATAATACGATTAATTCACAAAAAAACTAATTGTTTCAATTAGTCGTTTAATCCCATTCTTTTTTATACTGGTCGTATAGTATGATTAATACAAAAAAAATTTAACTTTTAAGATTTATCTCACTACCCCCTGTGTGTGTGTGCACGATCACCCAATTGCATACACTCTCATGTGGTCAAACTCAAGAAATAGAAAATAAGTAAAAAAAAAAATAGAGATCTGTTTACTTGACATTCCTATTCTACCCATTTTTGAGCTTTTAGTAGCCTTGAGCAGTATCTGTCATACCTGCAATGTTAGTGCTTATAGACAAAAAAAATATCTAAAATATTTAATGAGAAATGTTACAATTCAATCAATAATGTTTTTCATCATCAAAATCACATATTAGAGATCCTGAATTGCAACACTAATCAGTCGAAAGGAGATAACTCTGACAGGGGAAATAAAACGAATATGGTAAGCACAAGTTGATATGCAAGCGCATTAAAGTTAGGTGAAAGTAGAGTTAAAAGAATTCATAAAACAATATCATTAGCAACAGACTCAAAAGGGTAAGGAGAGCAAGGAGAGGGGCGACGATTAGTTATAGTTTTTCATGTGTTACTTTTCATATTTCTTTTCTTAATTTTGTCTCACGTACTACTTCAGAATACGCATGCATTGCTATAATTAGCTGTTTAATGGGTTGTTTTTTTTTATTAATATTTCTATTCAAAGTTGTTTGGTTTACTGTTATATTGTTATGATATATTGCTTTGCTTAGTTTTTTATAATCATAAGAGAAACTGTTATTCTGTTATTTGGTTCGGTCGACCGAATGAGAGAAATACTCGGTAGCAGGAAAAAAGCCGCGGTACCGAGGTGTACCGAGTACCGAGTTTTTCGGTACACCTCGGTACCGTGGTTTTTTGCCTGCGACCGAATGTTTCTCTGCATTCGGTCGGAGGACGTAATAATTGTTCGTATGAAAGAGCTTTTTTTGCTACTATGTTTTGATGAATTTCTATCGATTTTTTGGTCAAAATCTGTCGGTAAAGTTCTAATGAAAAAAAAGAGCAAAATATCCATTGGAATGAATGCCAGTGGATTTTCCAGTGGACAGATAAGGTCTGTCTGTTGGTTTTTTTTTTAATGATGGATCTTTCATGCCAATGTTTCCAACAAATTTTTCGCTGAAAATCCATTGGAAACATTCCCAAAAAAATATTTCCAACCAAAAATCTCTCCAACCGGCTTTCTAGCGACGACTGGATCCACCAGAAATATTAATTTCCGATGAATTTATGAATTTTTACAGCAAATATTCGCCTGAAATACCAAAATTTCCAATAGTGCCTGCTTGCAACTCGCTAACTTCAACTTACAGGCAATTTCTTTTTATTATTTGCAGACTTAATCGAACCTAATATATAGTAACAATCAGACTAGCTTGATTAACTTAACCCAACAACATTAAGTGCACATTTAATTTTTTGCAGAAATCTTCTTTAGGAAGGACTCAATCAATTAAATAATTACAATACCAAAAAGACCACCATGCACTTTCACATCAACACTAATGAATCTCACAAAAAACACTATGCAAGTATCATATCAAGGTTGAAAACAAACCTGCAACAATTTTCTGAAAACTACTTTAAATTTATGTGAGTGCTCTTCATGGCCCTCCAATTTATCCTTTTATGCTGATGAATACTTGACACCTTCAATGCTGGTTCCAGGCTTATCTTCATAACACATAAAAGTCTTCTATAATACTATCTCTTGATAAACAGCAACAGTGGAATCTGCACAAAGATAGTGGAGCAACATCGCAAAAAAAAGATATTCTCCATGATTGTAACACATGCTACCAACTATATATGTATGAGATTAAGGCTTCGTTTGGGACGGCTTTCTTTCTGATTCTTAAAGTAACTTTCTTAAACAAAAAAATAAATTTTTTGTACTAGAAAGCTGCTTTAAGAAGCGGAAGGAAGACGTCCCAAAGGAAGCCTAAGTCAAATTCTAATAATTTTTTTTTTTTAAAAAGTACCAATAAGTATTTCATAAGAGCTCAAGCAGTCAAGCCTGCTTTGATTCATAATCTGAAAGCAACCATTCAAGAAAGTTAAAAACAAAGTTAGGTAATAGGAACCGAAAAGTCGTATCAGTTTCTTCGACGGAACACTAATCAGCACAGTCCAGACTCCATTGAATTATGGGAAGAGGAAGAGATTTATGATTCATGCAGAAAAATAGGGAAGAAATGGTGAACATGAAGAAAAAACAATGGGGCCTTCTGAGTGGCTCAAATCAGTGGAATCCAACATAGGAGATGATTTTCATGGCCCATGGTTAGAATTCCATTGCTTTCATGCAATTTCATGTCGAATGCTTTCTGCAAACACCATGCTGTGACACCACCAGCTACTGAGTTCATTATTTTGTTCCCCTCTCCTGAATCAAAGTTTTGTCTTGTGGTCTTCTTAACAATGATATATTTATCTTGAACGAACATGAACCATATATGTTGATAAAGTTGTCAAAAGATCAGATTGGCTTTGTAGTTTTAAGTTTTTTTTTTTTTTAATTAAATATTTATGTGAATCAGGTTTACTGAAAAACAAATTGCATATTCTAACAAAACAAATAGATAATAATAATAATTTCAGCTAAAAACAAGATGTACATAGTAATTGTAAGAGATGATGAGCAAATTCATGTTGATTTCTATAGTTTGAAGACTGCAAATTTCAAAATTACAATGCATTGGACCATCTTAAATTATGTCAGAAAGTTATAGTAGTTTCATCAATTACAATTTACAAAATTTTGCATTGGAAAATGCAAAGGATAGCTGGAATAGTTAAGCAACCACACATAAAAAGAGGTAATAGTGAACAATTTTTATGATGTAAAAAGTGACTGAATCAATTGTTAAAGCTGAAGAAAACTATAGCACAACAGAGAACTTTGTTAATGTAGAGTTGCAGGTCTACTAATATTGTGCAATGCAAGTGCTTCCAAAACTTCTTCTTTTTTCCACAAATTCAGCCACTGAAAGTAAACCAGGCAAAGAAACTAATAGAGCTCTAAAATCATTAAAAGAACCAAAAACATGTGTTCTATTTATTCTTTAATTTTGGATTACTTCATAGCTGATTACAAAACTCTTTCATAAAGTCTTGGAGATTTAACATTGTAAAACTCATAACTTCACGACTAAGGCTGTGTTTTAGATAACTTTCTTACTGATTTCTAAAACAACTTTATTGCATAAAAATTCTTAGTTCAAAATTTTTTTTTATTAAAAAATTACTTAAATATATTAAAAACTTGTCGCAAACAAAGCATAAATCTTTTTTCTTCATACATATAGTGAAACGTTTTGTGAATAAAATATAAAAAATTTACATGCATTGATTTTAGTGAATGTAATTATGATTAATTTTTTATAAATTTAATGTTTTCAATAAATCTTATAGTTTATGTAGCTTAATAAAAATATGAAATAATTTTTTATTATTTTAATATTTTTATATAATCAGACAACCTTCCATAATCTGGAAGGTATTAAAAAATCTGCGATGTAGCCTTCCGAGGTACATCACAGGCTTCATTTATTGCCACGTTTTGACACTTAAAGGTCCTTTAATGAAGCACAAGAATTGCCAAAATATGATGGAAATTTGCACCTGTGCTCTGTCAGATTCACACTGCAATATTTTTGTATTAAAATTTAAAGGCTTCACCCATAAGCAGATTTATCATTCTCTTCTATGCAAAAAAAATCGTTTTCTCTATATAAAATAAATGAAATAAATAATCATTTGTTGTGAAAATAAAAAAAAAACATGAAAAAATTATTTCAACTAAAGCTTCATTTGGGGCGGCTCTCTTAATGCATTCTAAAACGGTTTTATAGTACAAAAATTTCTAGTTCAATAAATTTTTAACTGAAAAGCTGTTTTAAAAAACAATAAGAAAATCATTCCAAATGAAACCTAAAAAAACTTCTAATCTCACAAAGTTAACCACTCTTCCCTCTTTTTTTTTTATTTACTTGCAATTGTAAGATATTTCAACATATTAAAATCATCTCATTATATCCTAACAAGAAAAAAAATAATTATAAGAATAATTTTATAAAAGTTCACCAAAGGCTGATGTACTAAAACTTATATGAATTAGAGAAAAAAGATTATCATTATATCCTAACAATAACACAACTTACAAGAGACTAAAAACTTATATTTTAATATCTCTAACTTCTTAATCACAAAATTGATGACTTTGCAAATGAGACCTCAAATACTTTATTAACAAATAAGAACCATTGTGTTTAGACATCCATGCATTCATGGTTACTTCATTCCTTCGCTTACCAAATTCACATCCCAACTTCCATATTTGATATCGCCTGATTCATTTTCATCTTCTGCTATGTTTCTGACATATGCACGCCCTTCAAAGTCAGAATAGTTTGATTCATCGCCATCTGCTCGATCACGCATTTTCTTGCTCTACTAGGGTTCCCTTTTCCCTAGCCTTCCACCTCCATTCCCCCCCCCCAGTGCCTCCTCTAAACTGGAAGGACTTCCTCACCTCTAGCTTCCAAGTTTCTACTGAGTTATCACATTTCCTCGCCCTCTATCCGACCCACAACATCACTGCTTACTTCACCAAGGACATGTTCACTGCCGGTGCGCCATAGTGGTTGTTGTCCCTAATGGGATACTCGATTGGCAAAAGGTCCTTTTACGAGTCACTTCTCGCAACCATCAACAAAGCATGGAAATTGAAAGGCACCCTGTCCCTCCCTGCTCACCATGGACGATGGATTCTTTTTCTTTTAAGTTCTCTACCATGGAGGAGTATTTGCTTGGTTGGGTGGCCCCTGTTTTTTTTTTTTTTCGAAAAACCCTTCATCCTCCAAAAATGGACCCCTGATTTCACTCTCAAGCGTGAAGAGTTCCCTTCAATTACCTTATGGATCAAAATCATGAACTTCCCCCTCTCTAGTTGGACCCCCAGGGGAATTTTCAAAATTGCTAGCTGTGTTGGCATCCCTCTTGCAGTCGATTTGCTCATACCTGCTAAAACTTGTCTTACATTTGCTAGGGTTTGTGTCCAGGTTATTAGCACCTCCCACTTCCCTAATGAAATTTATTACTATGTTGACGGGGAGATTATACCTCTTAAAGTCATTTAAGACTGGAAGCTTGAACCTTGCTCTCATTGTGACTCAATCATGCATCCCCCTACCCTTTGCTAAAAAGCCCCACCCCTCAGACCCAAAACCCAAATCGGCCTAGAGGCAAAGTACTAGTCGGAAACCCCGACACACTCCTCTACATAGGCTGATAGTCACTATGCCCCCACTCCCAACCACCACCCATCTGCCTCCCTCCCCCTTTAATCACCCAAGCAATTTCTCCTCAACCAACCCTTCCTTCTCACAAATTTCAAATATTAACTCTCCCTCTGAGGAAGTGTGCACTCATGCAGACCCACTTCCCCTGTACACTAACTCGCTCGCCACTGACACCAGGAACAATTCTCTGCCCTAGTTGTGTAGGACAACCCGAAAAATAACAATCCAAACCCCCATTTCCAATCCCCTCAAACTAATAACCTCTGTCTCTCTCAGATTACCTTCCAAAAAAAAAAAAAAAAAACCAGAGCCCCACCCATACTTCTTCCTCCAACCTTATCTCCACCCACTCCCACTCCTACACCCCTTACTCAAACTTCCCTTCCATCGAACAAGAACCTCACCACGGTCCTTCATCACAGCAACCTCAATAACCAGCTGCCCACAACACTAAAAGCACAAGAGCTAAACATGCAAAAAGGCAGTCATCACCCTCCTAAATACCAATGATCCTCTCCAAGCTTGTTTCCTGGAATGTCCATAGTTTTAATAGCCCTGCCAAAGTTTTGAGCTGCAAGCATCTTATTTCCAGCCACAATTTAAACCTACTCTTCATTTCGGAGGCTAAAATCTTGTCCTCCTCAACCAATGACCTCTAGTTTGCTGCTACCCATAATGTCTTCCAAACCGAAGCCTTCTACAAAAAATTTTGCTTTCCCTGATCCTAGTCATATCTGGATAAAATGGAACCCCAATGCTGTTGATTTCAAACTTCAATTTACTTTGATCCAACTCATCCATAACACAATTTTCTTTGCCTCCTGGCAGTTTGTATATGATTCCAACCATTTGGGTGAAAGGCAACTGATGTGGAAGAAACTGCAAACTATTGCTAGTATTTTTTTTTTAATATGCTTTCCCCTTGGGCTCTTTTAGGAGAGTTTAACTGCTGCCCCAACCCTTCTAAGAAGGTTGGTGGGACTAAGCTCTCATTCAACAAATGTAGAGATATTTAACGACTTGATAATTAACATTCTAGCTTATGACCTCTCATCTGTGGGGCACTTCTACACCTTGTTCTACAAAAGAGCTTAAAACCCCATTCATATCAAGCTTGACCACATCCTAGTAAATGTATTTCTTTCCTCCTTTCCCAATTCCTTCTATAGGGTTAGTGATCTCCAATGGTCTGATCACTCCCCTCTAATATTGTATCTACTGTTGAACCTGATAAAAATCATAGATTCATGTACAAGAATTATTGGTCCAAGAATATTGAGTTTTGGAATCTCTTGATTGAAACTTTCTCACAATCGAACAAGGGGATCTCGCTCTGCTCCTTCTACTACATGCTAAAAAATGTCAAAATTTCTATCAAGCAAGGCTAACTCTATTCTCCTCCAAAAAGAGCTAGACTCTTTAAATGGCCACCAAAACTCTATGCTCAGTTATATTTAGGCCAACCCAATTAACCCTTACCTTAATGAAGCCCTGAAAAGTGCTAACCTTAAGCTTTCCTACTGCCAAACTTCCCTGTCCAACCAGATTATTCAGCAGGATAAAGACAAAAAGATTTTCAATGGGGAAGATGATCTTAAATTCCTCTATTCCAAGATTAATATCCAGAAAAATTGTAACCCAATCAAGGAAATACACTTGGACCTGGGAGTTCTTACCTCTATTGTCGACATCTCTAATGCCTTTATTTAACACTTCTTCAACTTATTCAACCCCACCCATCCTAAGCCCTCTAAGGCCCTAAGCATACTACCTGGAAATACTATTCCCACCCACCTATTGGCCAACTTTATTGCTCTTGTAACCATGAAAGAGATTAAATGCATTTTTTATTCAGGCCCCTCATGTTCGGCCCCAGGTCCTGACGGATACATCTTTGATTTTAATAAATCATTTTGGAATACTATTGGGGTTCAAATTTATGATGTTGTGTTATCCTTCTTCTCTAATGCTTATATGCCTAGATAAGTCAAAGCCACTACTATTTCTCTCATTCCCAAGTTACCGCATGTCACCAACATCAAGGACTTCAGGCATATCTCCTTATGCAATGTTATGTATAATATCATTGCAAAAATTATTGCAACAGGATGAAAGATGTTATGTCGTTCATTATACATTCTAGTCAATGATGAATTATCAAGAATAGAATTATTTCTAACAACATCATTCTTGTGCTAAATTACTATGAAACTTTAACATGAACCCAAGAAATAGTTTCTTTTGTGCAAAATTTGAATTGCTAAAGCTTTTGATACCATTTCTAGGAAGTTTCTTTTGGAATGTCTTGCTGCCAAAGGCTTCCCTAAGGTGTTTGTTTCTTGGATTAAAGCTTGTGTTTTGGATTTTCATTTCTCTTTGTGCATCAACGGGGCTCTTCAAGGTTTCTTCCCTTCTGCTTATGGGCTTCATCAGGGATGCCCGCTCTCCCCTTATCTCTTCAGCATTGTCATGGATGTCCTATCTTCTTATTTAGACATGGTGGTTGCCAATAACATTTTTTTTTTTGAAATGACTGTAGGTAATTCTTATGTCTCCCACCTTTTGTTTGCTGACAACCTGCTTATTTTAGTCGTGCAACTATGGGCAATGTTAGAAACCTCAACAGTATTCTCCACCACTGTGCTGCAATCTCTGGACTCCATGTTTACCCCTCTAAAAGCACCATCTTCATCTCCAAAAATTGCTCTCAGGGCTAGGAAATATGTGATGTTCTGAATATTACCTTATCACACTCCTTCATGAAATACTTGGGAATTTCCATTTTCTAGAGGAAATTGAGGCAATCAAATTTTCATCCTTTGATTCAAAAGATTTCAAACTTGCTGGATGGCTAGAAGGATAAAACCCTCTCTTTTGCGGTCAAAATTCAATTTATTAAATTCACCATTTACAACACCCTTGCCTACTGGATCAGAGGTTCTATTATACCTAAAGCTAGTTGCAAAAATATTAACAGGCTTTGTTCTATATTTTCTTATTTTAGCAATATTAACCTAAGGAAGTTGCATACTATCTCATGGAGAGATACCTGCAAGCGAAAGTCTTATGACGGTTTAGGAAATCATGCCATTGATACTATATACCATGCCTTCTCATCCTCTCTTGTTCGGAGATTTCTTAACTCAAACAATTTTCTCTTTGACTGGTGGTGTTCTAAATACCAATTCCTGTGTAACCCAAATGTGCCTATGTAGCTGTTAGCACTAGGCAATGCATCTCCCTCACCATTCATCAGTCTAGTAACCTCTCCCTCCTTTGGGACTTGTGGTGCAATGGTAATTCCATTGTTGAACTAATCACAATGCATAATTTCGAGAATTGTAGTGAAATATTATCCCTCTGGGATGTCAGTAAAATCATCATTAATGGTACTTGGGCCCTCCCTCCCTCCATGATTTCACCCATACTGCTGTGATAAAAGAAATTCCTATTGCTAAGCAAAACATAGGCCACCAGTGGATGGATAACTGAAACTCAAGCTTGAAGTATTTATCCTTGCAATTTTTTTCTTCTTCCACATTAATTACCTGGCACTAAAGATATGCGCCACGTTTTTCTTCTTTTATGTGGATGGCCTTATGTGGTGGTCTCAAAACTGCTGATGTCTTAGCTCACTGTGGAATTCACTCTCTAGATTACTGCTCTTTCTATTTTACTGATTAGGAATCACAACACATTTGTTTTTTGAATGTGATTACACTTTCTCCACCATTAAGTCCTTTCTTCCCTGGCTGAGGGATCGACTTATGTGCCTAAACCTGCACCAAACTTTTGATAGCATCACCGAGTAAGGCTTATCTGTTATCAAGAAAAGCTTATATATACTATATACTTGCGATATTATTTATTTTTATCTAGAGAGAAAGAAATGAAAAAAATATTTGGTGGTTCTATAAACTGCCAAGTTACGCTCATTATTAAAATCAGGAAGGCTATTTTGAGCAAGATTGCTCTATGGAAGAACCACTCCTCTATTATTCAGCTGCTCTAATTATGGGCTTGGGTTGCGGCTCTCCCTCTTTGGCTTTGGTTTTTTACCCCACGAGTGTTGCTTTGCTAAATCTCGGTGCCAATGGTATTTTTTTGGAAGAATGATGATGATTGGTGCTATCAACCTGTGGCCCCTTGGACGGCCTCTTGGCATGCAGTGGTTACAATTTTTCTCTATTAACTCTCTATGATATCTGCTTGGTGGATCCGACCCCATTTTTGAAGCACCCTAAGTCCTTCAGTGCTACCTCCTCTCTTTTTCTTTTCTTCTTACTGTAATTTTTTACGTGGCGGCTCTCTTTTTGTTGTCGAGCTCATCGGTTCTCTTTTACTATTTTTACGCATGTAATTATTTACTTTTTCATTAATCCATACAAGCTTTGCCCCTAATTCCTCCCCCCCCCCCCCCCCCCCCCCCCCCCCCCCCCCCCCCCCCTAAAAAAAAAAAAAAAAGCCCTTCAATAAAAGCTCATTCATAGAGAAGAATTAAAAAAAAAAAGTAAAAACCCTTGCCAAGGATATTCCTGTTCAGGATGACACATCCAAATGGGCATTTTGTTAGCAAAATCAGATCATTAGTGGTTTCATAATCCCATCAATTATCACATTTTGGTACAATACTAATTAGAATAAATTCAAACAAACAAGGAATCCCCTATATCTGCTGAAGAAAGAAAAACCAAATGAATACAACATAAACAAATGAGCTTTCCCAAAAAGAAGGTACACAAACCGGGCATTTGATAGCATTAAGAAGGGTCAGCAAAACATTCAGGCCATATTCTTGCTGCAACATTACAGATTTCCTTCAATTGCCAATAATCTGATCTTCATAAGTTAGAATATTCAAATCCCTTTTAATTGCCATCATTTATCCTTAATAATAAGTTCATGTTCTACAACTATACAATACACATAATTAAATTATTTAAAAACATTTAAATTTTTATATCTATAAATTCTAGTTGTTAAAAAAGTATTCTTATTTAAAACATTTTAAATATAATACTCTCATATTTATGAATAAAACATTTATATCTTATTTAATTTAAACCTTCCAGAAAAAAGATATTTTATTAAAACAAAATTAAAATTCTAGATAAATATTAAATATGCCATATTTTCATTCAAAAAATTAAAATTAATATTAATATATATATATATATATATATATATATATATATATATATATATATATATATATATATATATATATATATATATATATATCATTAATTAAAAGTAAATATTCATTTAGTATTATAATATATATATATATATATATATATATATATATATATATATATATATAAATGATTGATAAAACACAAAATACATCACCTAGTAAAGCCAAAAAATAAATAAATAATTATTTGACCAAAAATATTATTACTACTATTTTTTAAACTGTTATATAAATAAAATCATTCAACAAAATGAAATGTAAAATAACTACAAAAAACATATGCAACATTGTTTATTTATTATAAAAATAATCAAACAAAAAGGAAATTTTAAATAGGATCCCGTCTTAAAATAAATTAAATAGATGGAGCATTAAGAAATTTATATTAAAGAAAGAGCAAAAGCGGAAAATAAAATTACATTTTTCAAAATCAAGAAAACGCAATTTTGTTTTACATTTTCTCCTTAAAAATCAAAGTCATTTAATTTTCAATGTAAGCTCAGAAATAAATCCTACTTTTTCAAACGCAAAAATAAAACAAACAGATTCTGGCTTAGCATACAAGTGAAATACCCAGTATGGCTTCCTTTAGAATAACTTACTATTTTTTAAAGTAATTTTTTAATTCAAAATTTTTTATTAAAATTTTACTTTAAAAAAAACAGTGAAAACTATTCCAAACAATACCTAAATTGACATTTTGATGAAAAACTAGACTAACATTGTTAAAATTTTGAAGTAAATTAGTTGTTTTTTTTTTTTTCTTGAAGTCAAATGAAAAAAATTATGCTTGATAATTCCACAAGCGTTAAAATTATTAAATTTATTTTAAAATTAATACAACACAAAATTTATTCCAATTTCTTTTTAAAATAAACATTTAAAATATTTTAATTAGAGCAACTACCATAATTTATAAAATTTTACATAATTGTTATCCAAAATTTATAAAATAATTTAAATTTTGGATTTTAGATAAATTTATATATTAAATATATTTATTTGAGATATTTATTATATAAATCAGTATAAAAAATTTAAATGTATCCAAATATTATACATGTTTATGTTAAAAATTTAAAGTAAATTTTTGGTGAATGTTAAACTCTTAGGTTAATTTTTAAAATCTTAAAGATTATTGTAGTTGTAATATATATATATATATATATATATATATATATATTAATATTATCTGATATTAATTTTACATTAAAATTATTTTATTAATTTTAAGTTTATGAAACATATTAAATTATTATAAAAATTTTAACTGATTGTGATTTACTATGTTTAATATGAGTAATTCAATCCAACTTATTTGATATTAAACTTTAAATCATGTAAATAGTACTAAATTTCCCTCAAATGTAATATTCTAAATTTTACATTTAAAATAAATAAAAATAAAATTATCATTTTTAAAAATATATTTCTTGTGCAAGGTAACCAAATGAATCCTTGAATAAAATTTACTGCTAAAAATCCTACAAGCATATCCTTTAGCTAATTTCAAATCTTCAAGGAGCTTTTGTACTACCTCTTTTTTTTTCGTGTAACTCGAAATCTAAATCAGTCAAGCTCGAGTCACCCCAAGTTTGAGCTTGATTAAATAATCAAGTTCAAGCTCGAGTTTGAGCTTTATTTTATGAGTTCATACAGGATCATAAGACGGCACATTTATTATGAAATAGAAAAAATTATTTCACTTGCATATAAAATGGAAAAAAATATTCTCACTTGATATTAAAAGTTGAGATATAATTTTTAAATATATGTTAAGAACTCTGTACTAATACATATTAAATATACTTTATTTTAACATTTTTAAAATGAGCTGACTTGCAAGCTCACAATTTTTTTAAAATGTTATTCATAACCTTTACAGAAAATATTTATAAAATATATATATATATATATATATATATATATATATATATATATATATATATATATATATATATATATATATATATATATATATATATATATATATATATATATATATTTCTTTCATAATAAAAAAATATTAAAATTAGAAAATTAATGACGTAAGTTAAAATAATATATTTCAGATTAAAATTTTTAATTTTAATAATTTTAGGATAATTTTATAATTAAGAAAAACATTTGTAAATAATGTAATGCCAATATTTGAATTGCACTATTCACAACGGCAAAAGAAGCCCTTGAGAGCATCTCCAAACAAAAATCTCATTTTTCATTCCAAAATGCCGTGATTCATCTCCAATCGAATGCCATTTTTCACCCTTTTTGCAGGTAACGGTCGCCTCTTCTTTCCCGCGGCAAATTCGGTAGAGGTAAAAATGGCGGAGATGAACAGCGCAACGCCAATATTGGCGTCCCACTGTTTACCCGCAGCCAAATAGCAAAAATTTTGCAGCTCTGCTTGAGCTGGCTAGGAGCGTCATTCAAACGTTTGGAGTTCGGTTGGAGATGCCCTGAATGATGTTACAATAGCGGCAGCTGCAAATAGACATTTACAGTTTAGTTGGAGATACCCTTAATTATTGATCATAAATAATTTTCACAATTTATAAAAGCACAAGAAACATATTCTAAGCAATTGGTTTAAATGCCAGTTTTATATCATTTAAAAAGCTTTCGTTATCATCAGTATATACAACTTTTTTTTTTTTCAACCATAATTTTTATTTTACTTTTGTAAGTAGAATTTTCTTCATTCAGGCAAAAAAAATAACATAAAATTGCTTCAATTTTTCGCTGGTTACTTTTTCTATTAAAAAAAACAAACTAAAAACTAATACAAAGGCAGCTGTAAGTGAGAAGATTATCCGACTCAGTTTGGCTAAAGCGATATGCATGATAAGGATTTCTGGCCTTTCACGACTGACATCAGCTTGTGTAAATATGCAAAGACGTATATTAGTGGTTGTCTGTGGCGTGTATGAGAGGTGAAATTATTCTGTGCCAAATATGAACATCATCAAGAGGCAAATCAGGACGCACCAAATCATTCAGTTGTTGTGTAATGCGGCTATGTATCGCTATGTACCGGGTGACATGACGCACTCTGATTCGCCTTCAGACGGTTTGGTGTTCGCACAGAATAATTTCTCGTATGGAGAGCATATTCATATACCTGTTTATCTTTTTTTTTTCCTACATGATACAATCAACTGTGTATCGATGTGTACCGAGTGACATGACGCACTCTGATTCGCCTTCGGACGGTCTGATGTCTGCACAAAATAATTTCTCGTATGAGAGAGCATATGCATCTACCTGTTTATCTATTCTTTTTCCTACATGAAATAATCAGTGTCCCGTGTATTCTTCCCTCAAAGTTCTATGATGGTGAAGATTACTTTAGAGGTAGGAAAATATGTGAAAGTATATGATAACCCCGAAATCAATAATTTTGCTTCTAAAAGAATTTTGCTCCTAGATGCTCATTTGGCTTCTTTAGCTAGAAAACAAGGAAAAAGGAAGATTTCATAATCGTTCACGAATGAAATTAGTATATTTGAAGAACATTACAATAAACTTGTGGAATTTAAAATCAATATATTAATTTCTATCTGCATTCAAAATTTATTCTATAACTTCAAGAAACTAAATGATCCTAAAAAATTCAACATCAGCAATGGTTCTAATCAATGTGACTGTTGATTGTTAGATTTTCAATAGCATGTTCAACTAATAAGAAATCAATTACATGTTTGACACTTGCGATAAGAGCACGGAAAACTTAATGGAAGACAATTGTAAGATTTAAAAAGCAAGCGAGTTAGACCATTGTTGTGCACACAACTCATCTTGATTTATTGGTTGAGAGCTTTGGCTATCAGTCAAAAAGATTTGAATTTGAAGTTTGTGTATGTGATATATGTATGAGTTTATCTTTAATTGAATCAAAAGTCAAAAAAAAAAAAAAAAGTTGTGTCAAAAAGGTAACCGCAAAGATATCAACCGAATGCTAGAAAAATAACGAAAGAAAGCCTAAAAGCTTACAATCTGAGTTAAGAGTGATGCTAAAAGTTAATAACTATCACCAATATGAAAATGCAATTCAAAATATCAACATGTTGATTAAAGTAAATCGAAGGTCTCGAAGCCACCTTTTGTAATTTTTCTGATGCAACAATAATAAATAAGATTTATGCCTTATTCTCGAGCACATCATGATACTGAGATTCCTTAACAAGAAATTTAAGGTCCAGCTCATTGAACCCTTCATTCAGTATTCTATTCATTTTTTTGTTGACTAATACATGACCTGTTATGTATATTTAATACAGTTCTATAGTGCAAATTCCATACATGTTCATTCGTCAATATTTATAATCCGCCATACTGCATATTCTTTTAATTCTTCTATAGGGGTTTTATCGAATCGGGTTTACACGCAACCATAAATGCCTGAAGCACGAACCTAATTTATTTTCAAACCTCCTATCTAGTCTATTATTTCAAATTTATCACATTTTTAACACTTTATTTCTACCACTCTCATCTTAATTACTATTGAAATATTTACTGCTCAATAGTCAGATGTATATAATGTAAGAAATGCCAATATAATTTACTAATTTACACTCCAATAATTATATATTATATGATGAGGACATCCGGCTGCGGAAAGTTTATCAGAGAAGGAATTGGAGATCGACAGCCACAATTAGACCACTTTATTTTTGATCTATTATTTGTATTTGATTTTATTTATGTACCTTTTCTGTTTTTACCCTCACTTGAGGGAGTAGGCTTATTTAACCCCAAGGGATACTTTGGTCTTTATAATGTTATTGTAGAAAGGGCTATAATAGCCCTTTCACCTCCATTGAGAGGATAATCATTATTATGAAATTTCAACACTTTTTTCTTTATGAGTTTTGAGAGTACTTGTGAGAACTTTGGTGAAGTCCCTAAGGGCATAGCATTACCCATCAGTCGCAGGAAGCGTCCAGGCTAGTGGTCCTTCTCTTCTCCAACTTCTCCTTGCCCTCTTCCCTAGCCGCCGGCTCCCTTTCCCCTTTCTCCAAGCCATCGGCCTCCCTCTCCTCCTAGCCGCTGGCCTAAATCCCCCCTCTCCCCTTCCTAACCACCGGCCCCAAGTTCCCCTTCCCTCCTCCTATAGCCGCCGGCCAAGCCCCCCAACCCCTCCTAGCCGCCGGCCCTAAAACCCTACCCATCCTCCTAGCCACCGGCCACATCAACCCTTCCTTTGCCTCCAAATTTCAAATTCCAATTTGATACTTTCCGTTTATAACTCATTTGAAATTAGGAAGGATTTTAAATTCAGATTCCAATCTATTTGAATTTAAATTTCCTTTCCTAAAATAGGATGATTTAATTTAGGAAAGTCCCTCAAATCATGTTTTATTTGAATTTAAATAGGAGCTTATTTAAATACCCTTTCCTATTTTAAGTTTCAAATAAAATAATCCTCAACTCCTCGAATCAAACCCCCCATGCCCATGCTAGACGCTGGCCCTACTCCTTCCCTCTTCTCTCTTTTGAAACTTGCCATAAAGTAATCCTTAACTCCTCAATTTCTTGCTGTCCAAGGTTGCCAAGACCTACAAAATTGCTGTCCAGAATTTCTCCAGACATCAGAGTGCTGCCCAAACTCTCTGGAGATGCCAGCTTGTTGTTTGAATTTGAGAGAAAACCTCGCACTACTGCCCTTCCTTCAGAAGCGATCACACATCGTCGCCGTTATCTCGCATCTCCTATTTTTGGGTAAACTCTCCCTTCCTCACACCTTTTAATCCTCCATCAATCTTGGCATCGTTTAATCATGAAGATCTATCCGCATAACCCAAAGTAAGAGTTTAAGTGAGGGGATTCCTATAGTGACTATTTGCCTTGTTAAATGAGGGATTTCTTTTAAAAACCCTACATTCGCATAATATAATTTGCTATGATTATTTTTATGATTCTAAACTTTTCTTGTGTAGTTAATTGTCTGAGCTTAATCACCAAATTGTTTGCTTAAACTTTGTTAAGAAACGCAAGAAATTGATTAATTGCAAAGCTCTATTCTTGTTTGTGTAAATTTCCAATTGCTTACATTTGCTATTGCATGTAGTCCTACATCATTATAGTAAATCTCAAGTTTTTAGAGTGTCTGAGTTATCTTTAATCTCAAGTCAATAGTAAATATTGTTGTCTGTTTGGTTGTTCTCCTTTTGAGTGGAGACTAGAGAGCAAGAAACCCTATATCAAATCTTGGAGCTAACATCATAAGTAAGACAGCATGCATCAACCTTTCAAGGTAGGCGATAGCACGTGTCGATATTATTGGCAATGGTAGACGACAAAGTCAGTAGTCATCAGGGTACTCATAAGATTATAGACTATAGTCAAACGATGATTGTCATAAGACAATGGTCAGATGATGGTGGTAGGAAAACCATAATCAGACAACAATGATCAGATGGACTTAGTCGGGTGATGTGCTCCAATAATTCTAGTCGAGCAGCAATGGTTGTCGGAAGGAATGTAGTCAGGGGAAGGTGATCGGAGGACCGTAGTCAAGCAATGGTCATTAAAAGACCATGGATGGGTGACGATTATACTAGGATCATAGTTGGTCAATAGTGGTTGGAGGACCATAGTTAGTTAATGATTATCAGAGGATCATAATCGGTTGATAGTAATTGAAGGACCATAATTGGGCAACGAATGTCAGAGGGTTGCCGTCAAGAGATGGTGGTCTAAAACCTGTACTCAATCTACTCTGATCAGAGGGCCATATTCGGGCGACGGTGGTGCAACAACAGTAGTTAGATGGAAGTTTGTCAAGCGATTTTCTGATGACAACGATCGGGCACTGGTACAAAAGTGATGCTCAAGTGGAGCTCTAGGATTCTAGACCCTATAAATCTTGTTGTTTGTTTTGTCGTTCTCCTTTGAGGAGAGGAGACTAGAGACCAAAAAATCCTATATAAATCTTGGTGTTGACATCAGAAGCCAGGTATATTATTGACAGTATGTACCGACCATTCAAGGTAAGAGATAGCACATGTCGATATTATTGGCAATAAAAGAAGACAAATTTAGCAGGCATTAGGTTACTCATAATATTATAGACTATAGTCGAACGATAATGGTTGGTAGAACAAAGTCGAATGATGATGGTAGGGGAACCATAATCAAGCAACGATGATCAGATGGCCGTAGTCGGGTGATGTGGTCTAATAACTCTAATTGGGCGGAAGTAGTTCTCAGAAGGAATGTAGTCAGGCGAAGGGGATCATAGGACAGGAGTCGAGCAATGGTCATTAGAAAACCATAGATGGGTGGCAGACATACAAGGATCGTAGTTGGTCGATAGTGGTTGAATGACCATAGTTAGTTAATGATGATCGAAGGATCTTAGTTGGTTGACAATGATTGGAGGAACGTAGTTCAACAAGGAAGGTCAAAGTGCTGCAATCAAGAGATCGTAGTCTAATGAATGTAGTTAATCGACTGTGATCGGAGGAGCATATTCGAACGACAATAGTGCAATAATGATAGTTAGATGGTCGTCTGTTAGGCAATGTTCCAATGACAACGATCGGATAGTAACACACCTGTGGTGCACCAGTGGAGCTCTAGGATTCTTAGAGCCTCTGAGTTCTCTTGAATCACAAGTCAATAGTAAATCTTATTGTCTATTTGATCGTTCTCCTTTGAGGATGGGAGAATAGAGACCAAGAAACCCTATATAAATCATAGGGCTGACATCAGACATAAGATTTACTATTGATAGCGTGCACTTAACTTTCAAGATAGGAGATAGCACGTGTCGATATTATTGGCAATGGGATACAACAAAGTTAACAAGTATCAGGGTACCCATAAGATTATAGACTATAGTCGAATAATAATGGTCGGAGGAACAATGTCAGTTGATGGTGGTAGGAGAATAAAAATCAGGCAATGATAATAAGATGGTCGTAGTGGGGTGATGTGGTCCAATAACTCTAGTCAGGTGACAGTGAATGTAGGAAGGAATATAGTCGGGAGAAGGTGATTGGAGGACCATAATCGAGCAATGGTTATTAGAAGACCATAGAGCGGCAAAATCCCAAGGTGTGGGCAAAGTAATACCCATCAGTCGCGGAGGTGCTCCGGGCTCGTGGTCCGACTTTCCCCTTGCTTCAGATCGCTGGTCGTCCCCTCCCCTTTGTGCCAAGCCGCCGGCTGTCCCCTCCCCGTACTCCAACTGCCGATCACCACCCCATCTTCCCCCTCACCTGTCAGCTCCTCTCCCTACTCCCACCATAGTGCTGGCTTAGGCCTCCCAAATCCGGCCCCTTGTTCACCCTACCCGAACCCTAGCCACTGTCCCTTCCTTTGGACCTTCTTGATGATGATTTCAATCATCATTATTGCTTGCCTAAAATAGCCAAATCGATTTGGGAAAGATTTTAATCCTAGTTGAAATTAAAATTTGAATTTTCAAATACTTTCCTAAACTAACCCATCTAACTTAGGAAAGTACCTAAATTTAAGTCTAATTTAATTTTAAATTAAATTTGATCCCATTAATTGATTCCTAATTTAAGATAATGAATTAGGAGGCATTTAATTTCCCCCCAATCTCCTCCTTCCCCATGCATGCTGCCAGCCCTGCCCTCCCCTTGCCCTAATTTAGGATTCAAATTTGAATCCTAATTTCCCTCCTCTCATTAATCCTTTGGATTGATTACCTTCCTTGGGAATTAACCTAAAGATCCTAAGTACCCTCCCTAACCCTAGTCGTCCCCTTCTCTATTCGAACCCACCAAGCCGCCGGCTCCCCACTCCTCCCTCCCTCCTGCACAAGTCGCCGGCCTTCAAAGAATCCAAGGTTCACAATAAAGAAGACTCCCATATTCATGGATGGCCGGTCATGAATTCTACCACGAATTTGCATACAATTCTCAAGGACAAATTGATATCCTTCAATCGCCCTTCTTTGACCCTGACTGAGAGTTTGAAGATTTCGTCGAAGACTTTGTAGACCGCATACTATTTCATCTCGTCGAGACAATCGACGAACAACGACCATCC
This sequence comes from Dendrobium officinale, assembly GCA_019514585.1. Classification (NCBI taxonomy): domain Eukaryota; kingdom Viridiplantae; phylum Streptophyta; class Magnoliopsida; order Asparagales; family Orchidaceae; genus Dendrobium; species Dendrobium officinale. The sequence continues at coordinate 62,631,926 of CM033688.1, read as the reverse complement.
GGACAGTGGCAACTTGTTGAACGTCCACCTGCACCTCCTTCTCCGGCTACCTTCCCGTGGATCAAGACCATCGGCGTCGTAACTTTCTTAGTGGCATCGTTTGGTGTGATAAAGATATCTCTCCGCTAAAGCCTCTCATAGAGTGTGAGTGAGAAGGGAAACTCTAGATTAAAAGCTCTAAATATTAACCCACAATATTTTCTGATATTATATTTTATGTTGTTTTGTTCTCCTAACATTGAATTGCATGCCAACACAAAACGTCAATGGATAATTCCTAAAATTAATTCTTGTGACTCATTAATCTTAAAGTAGCAAGCTTACAATAATTTTATTATTTCCTTGCAATTCATGTTGGTTTCACATCAATTACCTAATTTCAAAGTTTTATATTTGCATAAAATATAACATCCTTAAAATTTTTAAGCAGTTTAGAACATGAAATATTAGCTTCTGAAGGGATGGGAAGAATGCCACTAGTAAAGGCCCCAGCTAATACCTGCATGGAATATTGGAATGCCATGTCCGAAAATTTATAGTCCAAACCACCAAAATTATAGCGAAGGATTTTGGAGCAGCAGTTCCCTGGCCTACTGGGCAAAGAAAATAATTGGGTAAGGATATCTTCATTCAGATGAATTTTAAAATATTAAATTTATTTTAAAATGAGTATAATATATGAATAATTAATCAATTCATTTAGTACACTGAACTCAAAGTAAATCTAAAGGTATTAAATCTACCTGACCAAATTTTGGTCAGAAAATCCTGATCCACTCTTTCTCAGCAACTGAATTATTTCTCTTAGTTATGAAGCCTATGAAACTGTGATAAATTTCAGCTGCATATACAGCGACCATTTAGTCATGAAGTTGCTTGCCTGCCGCTGAGCTGCAAATAAATAAACACATTGGAACCTGTAAAGAAGACAATTGTTAGAACACCAACGATTACTAGTATATATATATATATATATATATATATATATATATATATATATATATATATATATATATTTGAACACCAAAAATCTTGAAATCATGAATTTCATGTTTTACTGCAAAAGAAACCAAATATTAGTTTAACGGAAACTGAACAAATTCCCTAACTAAACCTTCCAGTGAAATATAATCCCCAACTATATTAATAATATTCATACACACCGAAGAAAAACTGAAGGAATTCTGAAGCTTTCGTCTAATAACAAACATAACTGAGTTGCATCAGGAATGATTGAAACAAATCAAATGTATCATCCACTCCATTAAAAGAGCAATACAGCTTCGCCATTACTCCTTCAATAAAACAATTGACTGTATGAAGAGTTAACTATAGGTTTCTACCACTACAATGCCACATTTCCCGGATGATTGTCACAAGGATGGTCATTCTAAAGATATGTCAAGCTTAAGCTATGCAGCTAGCATCACACATATGTGCATTTATTAATCTATTAACAAAAAAGCTGGGAACTTTTATTTGCAGGCCTCTTAAGTGATTCAAGATCATGTTGTCCGGCTTCACTAAGAATCAGGTTAACTAGACTGACAGTTCAATGGCTACCAAAATCGGAACTGGCTCAGTCTACCAGCTGGGCCACATTGCCTGGGTATAAATTCAGTAAGCCGCATGGAAGTTAAGACCCATAAACCTGGATCTAACTCCAGTGAAAAACGGAACAGGCCTGGAAAGATTAAGGAAGTCTATACTTTACCAGGTGACACAAGGCTTCATGAAAATTTACTAAACAGAAGTATCTATAGGTTTATGAGAAAATAAGGCACAAGAACTAAAATAATTATAAAATAACATTAATTATGAAAATCATCATAATAATGAGTAGTCTTATTCCAACTATTTGGATTTCACTGTAACGACCTGGCCCGGAAACTCAAATTAAAAAGACGAGAACAATCGGTCGGACAAATAATATATTTCTTTCAATAGCATAAAACACTTAACAAACTAACATCCAACAAATAACTGAAGAGTCACTAAAACAAATTTATAAATTGAACATATACAAAAACTACTTCATACCTATTTTCATTTAATTTTCTTCTTCTGTAAACATATTTTTCTCTTTCAACCATTTATTTCTTAGAAGATTTATCTAAAATTTCAGTTTAACAATTTGAATTTATATAGTAAACTCAGTGAATAATCACAGCTTGTAGTATAACAATTAAACATACATATAAAAACAATCATGTTCCTTTATCTTCCTTGTAAAAATTAACATATACATTACATTTCATAGATTCTTATTATATTCCTTCTTTTAGTAACTCATTTCTTTATCTATTTTATTTATTTATTTTCCATTTTTATTTATTCATTTAGAATAGAAGTACCATCTAAAATCTTGAACCAATGAATGTACAAACATTTCCATTTTCAATTAATGTGCATGAGTACAATACATCCCCAGCTAGTACCATATGGGAGTGAACTTCTCTATTTGCATTCATGTATCTTTTCCTTCTTTTAATAATTTCATTTGCATTTTATTCATTTCATTTTTCATTACTTACATATTAATCAACATATGCATTTTTCACACACACACACACAAACTTCCACTATCCAAAATAACATTAAGGCTTCGTTTGGGACAGTATTTTTGTTGCTTCTTAAAGCAACTTTTTAGTTAGAAATTTAAAATTTTTATACTAGAAAGCTGCTTTAAGAAGCGACAAAAAAGTCATCCCAAATAAAGCATAAATATCACTAAATATAACATTGGACACTCCTCTTTATCAATTCAAATTTCTAACACCTTGAAAATAATTAAACATTATATTTGAATAGTTTTCGTAATTTACCTGAAAAGTTCTTTTTTTTGCTAAGTCAAGATTTTAACAAACGAATTTTCTTTCTACTAAATAATCATAGACCACTATTTCAATAAGAACAGAAAATTCTAAATTTATTTTCTTTCTAAATTTAAATAGGATAAAAATGAAGATTAAAGCAACGTATTTCCTCTTCCTCCTTAATATCAAAAGAATTTCGTAAAATTCTTTCAACTCCTCCCAATTGATTTGGAATCCTTTGTTGAACCAATTTCCTTCTTTTTCCTTTAAATAAAATATTGATCTCCTCTTAGGTTAAAATCGTAGAATAATTTCACATAAACAAATATCAACCAACAAACCTTCCTTCTTCTTCTTCCTCTCAATCAATGCCTCCTTTCTCAATTTCTCTCATTTAGCGACACTGGACGGAGCAAATAGAATTATCCTTCGTGAGAAGTCGCCTATTTTCGATTACGATCACATTGGTTTGCTCAATTGCTTGTTCGATCGCTCGCAAGCTCGTCTACGTGCTCGCTCGGCCATTCACCTGTGCTCTAGCTCGCCAGCTTTTTAATTGGCCAGGCCGGTTCTTATAATCTCCATTCTTATAAAAAAATTCGTCCTCGAAATTTAAATGAAAAGTGAGACTATTTCTCAGTTGTTACACATCATATTCCAATACTCTTTCAGGCTTCTCTATATATTTCAAATCAGGTTGGAGTTCAATTGATCTTGACAAATTCTTTTCGATTCGTTTGAAATATATTTTCAAAGCACAGATATATGAAAAACATTATGCATCCCTTGTATGTGCACCAGAAGATCTAATCTGTAAGCCATATTTCCAATCTTTTAAATGATTTCAAATAGTCTAACAAATCATGAACTCAATTTTCCTGTCTTTCCAAAATATTGCACACCTTCCATTGAACTATTTCAATAAAAACAAATTCACCAACTTCAAATTTAACCAGCCTGTGATTTACATTATAATATTTTCGTTGTCTATCGTGTATTGTTTTCAATCTAATCTTATTAGTAGCATCATCTACCAGTTCAACATCAATTACTTTTCTTTCACCTATTTCAATCAAAGGTGTTTTACAATTTCTTCCATAAAGAACTTCATATGGTGTCATTCCGATGTTGAATTGAAAACTGATATTATAAACAAATTCTATTAAAGGTAGATGAATCTCCCAATTTTCACCAAAATTTAGTACACATAATCTAAGTCCTCCAAAGTTTGAATAGTCCTTTTTTATTGCACATATGTATGAGAGTGAAATGCAGTGGTAAAAATTAATTTAGTACCTAATGCTTCCTCAATTTTTTCCACAATCTAGAGGTGAATCAAGAATCTTTGTCAGAGACTAGATTTTGAAACACTATACAATTTTACAATTTCATCAACATATCTCTTTGCAAATATTTCTATTGAATATATTTGTTTGATTGGCAAGAAATAGGAGAACTTTGTTAATCGATCAACAACCCAAATAGCATCCCGACTCTGTCTTGATTTGGGTAATCCAATTACAAAATCTATTGTAATTTTAACCCATTAACACTCAGGTACTGGTAAAGATTGCAATTGACCACTTGACTTTTGATGCTCATCTTTAATTATTTGATATGGAATATATTTTATCATAAATTCTGCAAGACGTCTTTTTAATCCTAGCCACCAGAATAATCCTCTATAAGTTTTTGAAACATTTTATTACTACCTGAATGAATTATATAACTAGAGAAGTGAGCTTCCTGTAATATGTTTTCTCTTAAATTATCAACAATTTGAACAACAATTATTCAATTTCTGAAAAACTTTTTCATACTAATTATTTCATTCAAATTTTATTATCTTTTATATTGATCTTAACAATAGCATTACAATCTAAGAAAATCCCTTCACAAATCTCCTGTAATAACCAATAAGACCTAAACAATTCCTCACTTCTGAAATTATAGTCGGCCTTAGCCAATTTTGTAATAGCTTTGATTTTCTTCTAATCAACTGAAATATCTTCATTGCTAATCACATGCCCAAGAAAATTAAAACATTTCAACCAGAATTCACATTTTGAGAATTTGGCATATAGTTTATTCTCCTTGAGTGTTTGCAACACTGCATGCAGATGATTGGAATGGTTGTCTTTATTTCTTGAATAACTCAAAATAATATATATAAATACGATCACAAAAATTTCCAAGAAGGGTTTGAAAATTATGTTCATTAGATCCATAAATATTGCTTACATCACTAACAATTCATATGGGTTATATCTTATTCTAAAAGTAGTTTTAACAATATTCTCTTCTTTAATATGCAACTGATGATATCCATAATGCAAGTTAATCTTAAAAAAAAAACTGTAGCTCCCTCAAGCTGATCAAATAAGTCATTAATTCTAAGTAATTGATACTTATTTTTAACTGCGAGCTTATTTAATTTTCTGTAATTAATACACATTTTGAAACTCTCATCTTTATTCTTTACAAATAACACGAGCTTCCCAAGGCAAAGAATTATTCTTTACAAATAACACTAGAGCTTCCCAAGGCGAGGAACTTGACCTGTTATCTAATAATTCATGCAATTGACTTTTTAACTCTTAGAATTCCTTAATGTTATTCTATAAGTACTTTTGCTACTTATTATGAACCTGGTAATAAATTGATAGTGAATTCTATCTCTCGAATGATAAACCCTGGCAGATCATCTAGAAACACCTCTAGATACTTTCACTATAAGTATGTCTTTCAACTCTTTAACTTCTTTCTTTGTATCTCTTACTTGAACAAACCCTGATATTCATATAAGTTATCACCATTGAAGTAATTCCTCTATCTCCATAAAATTTCTATTTTTTTCACCTGAAAATTTAACAATCTTCTTATTGCAGTCTATGATTACAAAGTGATTTGATAGTCTATCTATTCCCAAGATTACAGCAAATTCATGCAACGGTAACACATTTAGAGTTGCTTAAAATTTTCTCTCATTTATTTTGAAATCAACTTGACATAAACTATTAACATTCATTTTAGACTCATTTGGCATCAAAACTTCTAAAATGATGGGTGCTTCGTAAATATTTAATCCAACGAATTTTATAAATTCTTCTGAGATGAAGGAATGTGAGGCTCCTGTATCAAAGAGAATTTGTACAGGTATATCTTTAATTGTTATCATACAATAAAATTTATAATAATTAACATATATATATATATATATATATATATATATATATATATATATCTTTTTCTTTTAACTATTTTTATATTATTGATTAATCATACAAGTAAATAAAATTATCATAAATTAAATAAAAAAAACATCTATCATCACTTTAGGTGAATCCTTAGCATGCTATTGAGATAATGCATATACCATAAGCTGAGCATTTTGTCGACTTTGATTTGGCCTCGGAATGGAAGCAACTGATACTATCACCCTCGATCTGCCAATATTTCTATGAGAGGATCTAACATTCATCCTTGATTCTCTTGATGGTCTTTGCTCAAGAGTAAGACAAATCTTGGCTAAATTAATGGCACCAGAAGCAAGTATTGATTCCAGAAAAACATTCACCCTTGTGCTACTTATCACACTTGTTGCAGTTGTTCAGGCTCATTTGACTATTATTGCTAGTAGGTTTTGCCTTCTTCCAATTAAACATTCCAGATTGTAAAAAAGATCTAGCTTGAGAATCCTATGAAGCTCCAACAACATCTACATTTTTCCTTTTTCTGAAATTCACACCTCCTTTGGGTATTTTAAATATCCATCTAAATCCTTCTAACTCTCTTCACAAAAAAAGAATAATGATCAATCCCTAGAGAAACAAAAGGCTTTTTGATTACATCTTTTAACCAAGATAAAAATCAATAATATTTTTCTTCTGCAGTATGAACAAATTGAGGAGTGTATCTTGATAAGGTGATGAATTCAACTTCATACTGTATTGTTGATTTGTCTCTTTGCATCAGCCTAAAAAATTTATCTTGCATTTACCTCCTTATAGAAAGAGCACAAACCAAACTCTGAACACTTGAGTAAACTCATCCCATTTGATCTAGATACTAGGTATCCATCCAAATTTATCCTGGTGCTAACGCCATCAAGCAAATGTCACCAATGAAACCTTGCTTTCGTCTAGGCAGAACATCCCCTCTAATATATTCTCAATCCGTACTGATCAATTTTTTGTTTCAATTGGTTATATTACTTCAAACAATAGTGGTCTTACATCATGAAATAATGTCAAATACTAATCCATTAACATGCTACTGCTATTGCTACTGCAGATTCTTAATCAACTGAGATCTTGAATCATGAATCAATTAAGTCAATTATTATCATCATTTGAGCCAATGCATCATATTTAACAACAATACTCAGTACAAACCCTTCCATATCTTCTTCAGGATCATTCTAAGTACTAAAATAAAGTAAAATATCTTATAAAATTCATAATTTTATATCATATAAAATATTTTAAAATCAATATTAACCTAATGACTCTTTCAGTACGATTCATATCCTATTTGAGGGCTCTGATACCAATTTTGTCACAACCAAGTCCGGAAACTCAATTTAACGAGACATAAACAGATAGACGGACGGTTAATATATTTCTTTTAATATCATAAAACACTTAAAAAACTAACAACAAACATATAACTAAAGAGACACTAAAACAAATTTACAAATTTAACATATATATAAACCAGCTCATACCTATTTTCATTTGATCTCTTTTTTTTTAAGACAAATTTCTCTCTTTCAATCATTTATTTCTCAAAAGATGTACCTGAAATTTTATTTTAATAGTTTGAGTTTACATAATAAACTCAATAGATAATCACAGCTTGTAGTATAATAGCTAAACATACATAAAAATAATCATGTTTCTTTGTCTATCTTGTACAGTTAACATATACCTAACATTTCATGAACTCCTCTATTTGCATTCATGCACCTTTTCCTTCTTTTATACTTTCATTTACATTTTTATGTTTCATTTTATTCACTTCACTTCTCATTACTTACATATTAATCTATATATGTATTTTTCTCTCTCTCTCTCACACACACACACACACACACACACACACACACACACACACACATATATATATATATATATATATATATATATATATATATATATATATATATATATATATATATAACATTGTCACTATTAATTACTATTTCTCAATTTGATGCATGCATAGTAAATATATAAATTGTATTATATGTAGTAAGTAAATATACATAATACAATGTTCATCAATGTAACGAAGAAACAGGAAAAGTGAAATTACCGTAAAACAAATATAATCACTTACTTTGCTTATCATTAATTTGATTCATCTTATACATTAAAACATTCAATCAACATATATGTCACGATATTAAATAATTGCAATAACTAAATAACTGCAATAATATGATAGAAAACTAGAAGAACTATAAAATAATAATAATTACCCACTTTGATTATTTTGTGTTCAAATCCTTTCCAAATCCTTATTCTTTGAAATAATCCTCCTTAATACAATAGTTAACTTCCTTCAAGAACCTTTTGCAGACTTCCACTATCCAAAATAATATTAAATATTACTAATTATAACATTGGACACTCCCATTTATCAAATTAAATTGCTAACTCTTTGAAAATAATCAAACATTATATTTAAAATTTTTGTAATTTATCTGAAAAGTTCTTTTTATTTCTAAGTCAAGATTTTCACCAACGAACTTCCTTTCTATTAAATAATCATATACCACTATTTCAACCAGAACTAAAAATTTCACATTTATTTCCTTCCTAAATTTAAATAGAACAAAAATGAAAATTAAAGCAACTTACTTCCTCTTCCTCTTTAATCAAAAGAATTTCACAAAATTCTTTCACCTCTTCTCAATTGATTTAGAATCCTTCGTTGAACCACTTTCCTTCTTTTGCCTTTAAATAAAACATTGATATCTTCTTAGGTTAAAATCACATAAATAAAAATCAACGAAGAAACCTTGCTTCACTACAGGAAAAACAGTGAAAACCGGCGGTTTGAACCGGCGGTTTAGAGGCCGTCGGTATTACCGACGGCTACACCGGCGGTTACGCCGTCGGACGATAACGACGGCTTAATCGACGGCTTAGCTACGATAAACCGTCGGTAATACCGACGGTGTCTGAACCGCCGGTAAACCGCCGGATATAGACGCGAACCGTCGGTTTTCCGGCGGTTTTAGTCGACGGTGATAAGTGATTTTGTACCGGCGGTTTAAACCGCCGGAAAACCGCCGGTAAAAGCCCTAATACGAGCCCCCTCGCTCCGCTCATTTCATTTTCCCTGTTTCCTTCTCTCTCTCGGCCGCTCGCTCATATCGCTCCTCCGCTCGTCCCGATCATCAGCCCCCGACGAAGGAACTCCGGCCTCCGACCCCATTCCGACCGCCGCCGACCCCTGTCCGACCGCCGCCATCCCCAGTCCGACCGCCGCCGACCCCTTTACTCCGACGCCCCGACCGCCGACCGTTTCCGACCCCAAACAAACCGATTTCTCTTTTAAGGTTAATTTTAATGGTTTTTCTTTGATTATTTGTTGATATTATCTTGTTAGTTAATGTTTTATACTTTAAAAATGTGGGAGAGAGTTATGGTGCATATGTGAAAAGTTTAGTTAATGTTTTATACAACCTGTAAATGCTTTCAAATGGAATTTTAAGTTAATCTAAAGCCAATTTAGGCTTCATTTGGGACGGTTTTCTTACTTCTTCTTAAAATAACTTTTTAGTACAATCGTTCCAAACGAAGCCTTAATTTGATGAATAATAAAACTGCAAAGCTTCGACCTGTAAATGAATTTAGTGAAAAGTTTATGGATGATAGCAAGTGATGGTTGGTTGCGAGAGCAGAGTTAACTTATGGTGTATTTAAAAATGGGTGTGAAGTAACGGATGACATTTGAATGCATAAAAATGAATTTAGAATTCGTAAAAATTTTATTGGGCATTCCTTTTTGGATAATAGCCTCATCACAAAAGCATTACCTCTGATTTAAAAAAAAAAATGTTAATACAAGTACAATTGTTGTACAAAAGCTGATAATGTGTTCAGTTGTAAGCTTATGTTTGGGATGACTTTCTCATTGCTTCTTAAAATAATTTTTTAGTATAAAAGTTAATATTTTTGTACTAAAAATTTGTTTTAATAAGCAGTAAGAAAATTGTCTCAAATGAAGCATAATTTATTGAATTCTGCTTTATTTATTGATTTGATCAATAAAAATAGGTTTATGAAATGCAGCATAAGACTATTTTATCTCTCTTCACTTGCTTTGATGGTAGTTTATTGTATTTAATTTTTTTATTAATTAGTTGATTTTGTGGAAATTAGTCAGTAAGCATTATGAATTCTCATAAATAAACCAGATATTGTATCTGATTCATGTGTTTTATTAGTGATTTGATGATGATAAAATTTGTATGATGTTTCTTATGATTTGATAAGTATTTTCTTTTTGATTAATTATCTAATAGCAACCATTGTGGAGATGAGGATGCTTAAGATGGTGATTAGACCTATAAAGCTTTATGGTGGAGAATGTTGGCCATTAAAAGAAATCATAATACTAAGTGTTGTAGAGATGAGGATGCTTAAGTGGATGAATGATTTTTTTCTTAAAAATAGGATACAAAATGAGCATATATGTGAAAAGTTTAGTTAATGTTACTAAAGATGATTTCTGAAAAAGTTATAAGAAAAACTAAAAAAAAAAGTAATTACTTGGATCTTCTGCTGATTCTAGAATCACAAGATACAACACTTCTTTCAAAAAATGATCTTAATGATTAGTTATATGGTTGCGAATATTACATGTGTTGATTTTTTCCTTCGCTAATTGTTCCAGTAAAATTTGGGTTTTTTGTAAAAGTGATATTAATTTAACTAGTATTGATGATTTTGATCAAATTATTCATTGCAACTTCTCTATTTTTAATATTTATAATATTGGTATATAGTTTATTTAGTTGCACAAGACTTGGAATTTTGTATTTTCTGGTTGTGATGAATATAGCGGCGTGTTGCCCAACATATATATGCTTTTTCTGCAGGTTTAGACTTTAGGGTGAACCTCCCTCAAATAGAGGGGATGCTGTCAATTTTTTTTTTCAGGTGCTACAGGTTTCCGGCGGCTAACCGGCGGTTTGGCCGCCGGAAACTACGATACCGGACGGGTAAGATATAGCCGCCGGTGTTATTATTAAACCGCCGGTGAATCCCGGCGGCTTACCGACGGTCACCGGCGGTTCTACGATGGACGCACGACGGTTTAAACCGTCGGTAATACCGACGGCTATAACCGTCGTCAACCGCCGGTAAGTTACCGGCGGTCTAACGGCGCCGTCCGGCGGTCTAATGAACCAGACGACGCCAGGTTTAACCGCCGGAACACCGCCGGTACTCTGACCGACGGTTTTCCGGCGGTTACATTACCGGCGGCCAAACCGCCGACAGACCGACGGTTGAAATTCCGGTTATCACCGGCGGTATAGGCCGCCGGAAAACCGCCGCAAAAATAAACCGCCGGTAAAAGGCCGTCGGAATTTGTTTCCTACGCCGTTTTTACCGGCGGTCACTAAACCGCCGTTAGACCGCCGGTATTTTGTAAAACCGCCGGTAATCTTACACTAACCGCCGGAAAAAACCGCCGGTTTTCATTGTTTTTCCTGTAGTGCTTCTTCTTCCTCCCGATCACTACCTCCTCTCTCAATTTCTCTCATTTAGAGATACAAGACAAAGCGAATGGAATTATCCTTCGTGAGGAATCGCCTATTTTCAATTAATCACATTGGTTCGCTAAATTGCTATTTCAATCGTTCACAAGCTCATCTGCGTGATCGCTCAGTCATTTGCCTGTGCCTAGCTCGCCAACTTTTTAATTAGGGTCGGTTCAACTGAACCATCCAAGCCGGTTCTTACATCCACTTTATAAACCCATTCGTTGGTGGAAACACATACCAAAAATTAATCTTAGATGACATTCCAAGCCCTTCTAGCAGCACAAAGAATATGTTCAAGGAAATCCTTAACAACCAGAAGATTACAATTATTGATGACCCAAAAATATTAAATTTATTCATGCATTAAAAAAACTATTTAAGAAAACCAGGATTAATAGAAATCATAAAGTAAATATCACAATTTTTATTAGTAAAAATATGATGTAAATACACAAATGAAAACTCAAAGAAATCATACCTAAGCAAACATATGGATTCCGCCACACCAAGAACGACATTTGACAATATCATGTCAATATCTTCTAAGCTCCACGTAAGTGTGTGCTCTTATGAACCTCCCAAGACTTCAAAACTATCAAGGGAAAGAACGCTAGAACTCTAAACATAAGAGAAGGTTAGCTTCAAACTCCATTTTTAACCACCATAAAATCTGTAGCAACAGATAAAAAATTCATTGTAGTGGACCTAGTCTATGCTACCAAACACACGACAGACTAGTCAAAAAATCATAGGAATTAATGTAAGAAAAATCATAGTAGCTGATGTTCATATTTCTGTACATATATCTAACTTTAGAACTTTGCGAACAGAATAGGTACAAACTTAGCCACCATAGAAACGTATTAACTGGTCAAAATATATATGTTTACCTCTGATGACATAATTCCTATGGCTGCAGCATTGTATGACTCCTGGAATATATCCACATCCACTAACCAAAAAACTAATAAATATTAAGAATTTTCAACGGATTCTCCTACTTTCCTTGTAGCCATGATCTCTACTTTCCTTGTAGCCATGATCTCTCTCTCTTTTCTTCCAGACTTTACCCATCTCCCTTCTGTCATTATCAAGCCGCTCATCTCTAGACTTGATTATTCTACTAGAGTGCCTGTACCTGTGACTAGACTCTCGTTCTTTGTGGAGTTTTCGATGGTCAGTGGAGGATTCAGGTTCCAAGCAAGATTCTGATTGATTATATTGTTCGCAGCGATGGCTTTTAAGATGTGTTACAAACTCATCATCTTCATGCAACCGGCTGCTATGATGCTTTTTCCAGCTGCAATCACTCCCACTGTGCTTAGAACATTTATGCTGGTGGCTTCTTCTCTCTCCGTTATGCCCTCTAGAGTCATTAGATACATCTTGTAAATCAGATTTTGATTTTTCAGAAAAATAACTTCTCTGGTCCATTCCACAAGCGAAAAGATGAGGCTCCTTATGCTTCTCATTGACCAAATGAAGCTTATCACCTTCATAACTTGGCCTCCGACGAGGACTATTATGCTTTTGTTGTGAGTGCTTTCCGTGTGCCCTTTGCTCATCATCGTCAGAGCTGCTACGTTTATCTGATTGAATTAGCTGGGCATGTGATCTTTCAGTTCCACCAGAGTAGCAACCTTCAGATAAATCTGAACCATGATATCTAACAAATCCAAGAATTAGACAAATTAAGAGAAGCTATCAACATAAGGAAAAGAGAAAAATAGCAATTCATAAAACAACTAGGTATGTACGAAACTCAAGTTCAATGTTTGAATTAGTAGCCACGCAATCAACAAATGAGAAGTCAAAGAAAAGAATCAAAATATCTAAATATTCAATGGGTTGATTGAACTTCAAAAGAAAAAAAAAACATTTCATTATATGCATACAAAGAGCATTGACACAAATATTAGAACAAGCCCTCATTCAGCTCCAACACAACTTAGATTTTTTATTCTTTGGCATCCAAAAGCATCAGCACCATTTTTCTATTGTACTCCCCTGCATTAGTCAAATTACCGTTGAACTGAACTTAAATAGTTCATCGAAGTTCATTTTAAAGTCTAGAAGCATTAACTCATCACAAAAAAACCGCAATATATTGATAGAAGATCAACGAAAATTTCACAAAATAACTTCTTCATTAGTTTTCCAACATTGATAATTGTTGAAATAATCCTAAATCCATGTAACTTTTCATCTAAATCAATCGGAAAACAACTTTCTATTTAGAAAAATTCATAAACAGCAGCTTTCTACTTCTACTATGTAGATAATTCAGGATTTCACAATTAAGAATTATTTTCCATAATTGCTTCTTTCATACATAGTTGCTTCTTTCACCATTTGTACAGCTTTTTGTCAATTTTACGCAAGGGAATTAAATTTATTCATACAATCTCTCATTTTTTTTGCTCTCCTCTCTAATTTTGTTTTTTAAGATGATACCAGAGACATTAAAATTCTATTCCTTATGAAGTTGACATGAACTTCAACATGCTCTCCCCCGAGCCAACGAGTCTTTCACCAACCCTAAAAGCTAATCTTTCACCAGCAAGAGTTGTAAAAGAATGTGTGAAGGATCCTCCTAAAAAGAAGACAATGGAAGCTGCCACAAAGAAAAAAGTGGTCAAGAAGTCGACAACTCGAACGCCAGAAATCGACCTCAAAATGAAAAGTCCAGATGAAATATTGAACTAAAAAATCCAAAGAAAACCAATAAAAAAATCAGGTGTTCTCTCCTTATTTCAGCCATCTAGACAATAATACAAATCACAACCAACTATTCTACCAGTCCAAGCTTATTTCAAAACATCATTTGAATAAATTTAGTCACTCAAAAAAAAAAAAATCTTAAATGCGTTCATTACATAAAAGAACAAAACTACTATTCGGATAGTAAACTTGGGAGTGTCAGAAGACGAAAATGCCTTCCACAATCACAACCTATGCCTTGAAAATCATATGTTCGCATTATCGATGGGCCACTCTCAAAAGTAGTCAAAATAGGTTTACAGCTTATGCCATGAAAGTTATAATGTTCCTTTATAGATGTGTCACTCTCAAAAGTAGTCAGAATAGGTTGTCATTCCCTCAAAACATCTAATGCTTAACTGTGCTTATAGCGCCTAACTTAGATTGAAACTTACAATTAATCAACGAACTCACTCAAGAAAAAAAATTCTGATGCTAATTTCTCATCTAATCTTTATTACTTTCAGGACAAGTGTCATGATCCGGCCCAGCTAGCCCGAAATAACGGGGCGGGAACAGACAGTCGTACGAAGAACTCTTATAACTATAATATCATAAAAGTTTCATTTCATAAAAGACATAAATATTATCCAATAACAATGTAAGAAAGAGTCACTAAACATCCAAACTGAAATATCTCAAATACATCAAAACATAAAATCACTTAAGGCATCTGCAACCACATTTGCTTTATCCGGATGATACTGAATGTTTAACTCATAAACCTTAATGAGTTCTACCATATCATCTGTCTTAAATTCAATTCTTTCTGTGTGAAAATACACTTCAAACTCTGGTGGTCAGTAACAACTTCGCACCTTACCCCATACAAATAATGCCTCCAGATATTTAAGGCAAAAATCACTACTGCTAACTCTAGATTATGGGTTGGATAATTCCTTTTATGATTTTCCAATTTCCTAGAAGCATAGGCAATGACTCTTCCATTCTGCATAAGTACACAACCCAACCCTTTATGCGAGGCATCACTATAGAGCTTAAATACATCTGACTCTGAAGGAATAGTCAGCACTGGAGCAGTCATCAAATACTGTTTTAACCTCTGAAAAACATCTTCACACAGAGTTGTTCATTCAAACTTCACTGCTTTATGATTCAAACTAAATAGTGGCATAGCAATCTGTGAAACCCCTCAACAAATCTTCTGTAATATCCAACTAAACCCAAAAAGCTCCTGACATCTATCACTGTAGCTGGTCGAGGCCAATTTGTTATTGCTTGCACCTTATGCTAATCCACAGAAATCATTCCATTACTGATCACATGCCCCAGAAAGTTCACACTCTTCAGCCAAAATTCACACTTTGAGAACTTAGCATACAATTCATTTTCTCTCAATGTCAGTAACACAACTCTTAAGTGATTTGCATGCATGTCTTCATTTGGAGAGTAAACCAGAATATCATCTATGAACACAATCACGAATATATTTAAAATTAGCTTAAAGATTCTATATATTCATGAGTTCCATAAACACAGCAGAGGCATTTGTAAGACCAAAAGGCATCACCACAAATTCATAATGTCCATATTTGGTATTGAAGGTTGTCTTTGTTATATCTTCTTCTCGAATCTTGAGCTGATGATATCCTGACCTCAAGTCAATCTTTGAAAATACTGAAGCACCTTCCAATTGATGAAACAGATCATCTATTCTTGGGAGAGGATATTTATTCTTCACTGTCAGCTTGTTCAATTCTCTATAATCTATAAGCTTCCATCCTTCTTCTTCATGAACAATACAGGAGCACCCCAAAGGGAGGTACCAGGCCTGATGAATCCCTTATCCAACAACTCTTGCAATTGATCTTTCAATTCCTTCAGTTCTTTTATTGTCATTCTGTACGGGGCTCTTTAGCAACAGATTCAGCTTCTTTCGCCAACTCAATAGAGAAATATATTTCCCTACTTAGAGGTAAGCCAGGTAAATCATCTACAAACATTTTTGGATATTTCTGAACAACTGGAATATCACTCAGCTCTCTTTCTACCTTCTTCTCCACCTTAACATAGTAAAGAAGCCTTCATGTCCTTTCTTTAACAATTGGTAAGCCTTTAAGGACGAAACCATAATAATAGTTATTCATCTATCTCCCTAAAATTTAAATTCCTTCATTCCTGACATTTGAAATCTAACCTTCTTCTTGTTATAATCTATAGTCACAAAAGAGAAAGATAATCAATCCATGCCTAAGATTGTATCAAATTCAAACAATGACAAAACAGTCAAATCTACTTCTAAGTTCTCATCACCTATCCTCAAATCCACATGACATCTCTTATTGGTTTTCATTTGATTTCAATTTGACATTAGAACTGTCAACGGTTTCAACAAAATTGTAGAAAGCAAACTTGCAGATCTAACAAACTCCTCTGAAATAAAAGAGTGTGACGCTCCAGTATCAAACAATACTCTAATAGGTTTGTTACACATTAAGATTGTTCATAATCACATAAAAAAATAACATTCATTATAAAACATAACATTCATTTTTTCATCCATATCATATATGATTTTCATTGGTAATTAATTAAATCACATACATGTAACAACATCTGGAGACCACTTAGTTTCTTGCTGGGACAATCCATAGACTCAAGGTTGAAATTCTGACGAGTTTGACCCTGAGAAGGAACAGATGCTGCAGACTACATTTCTTGGCCTGCCAGCTATCCTCTAAGTATTATTGCTTATCCTGACCTCTATAGTAGATTTCTGTCCCTAAAGAGGGCAAAACTATGCCATATGTCCTAGATGATCGCACCAGTAGCAAATATTAGTGCCAGAGAGGCACTCTCGCTTATGCATCATTCCACACTTGCTGCATACTGTAGCAACTGAAGCACTATTGTCAGAATTGTTGGGTCTGAGTTTCTTTCAAGTAGATACTCCAGACTGAGAAGACTGAGCAGACTGAGTGGGTTTTGGCCTGCCCTCAATCTTTCTTTTCTGGAAGTCACTCATCCTCTGAGCCTCCTGTAAATCCATCTCGATCCTTCTGGCTCTTTTCACCAAAGTATAATAATCTTCAATCCCAAAAGGTATGAGAGGCTCTCTGATAATATCCTTCAGTCCAGAAAAGAAGTCTTGACACTTCTTTTAAGCATTTGGTATCAGGTGAGGGGCATATCTGGACAACATAGTGAATTCTACCTCAAACTGTAAAATAGAACGATCTCCCTGAACCAGTTTGTTGAACTTATCTTGCATTTGTCTCATAGCTAACATGGACATAAACTAATCTCCGAACACCTTCACAAACTCTCCTCAAGAGACTTGACTGCTGGATCGCCCTCTAAAAGTCTCTTGTAGATGGCTCTCCCACCACCTTTCTGCCTCACCATCAAAGGCATAAGCAGGGAGAGTAACCATCCTATCCCCAGGGTAAGACATACCCTCCAAAATATTCTCTATTCTCATCAGCCAATTCTCAACCTCTAAAGGTTCACCACTTGAAAACAACGGAGGATTCATATCTTAAAATAGTTTTAAGTTCTTATCCATAGAAGTAGTCCTATTGCCACTTGCCTGAGTCTGGGAATTCTTGATCATCTGAGTCATCACTGTCATTATCTGAGCAAATGACTTCATTATGACGTTGTTGCCACCTCCTAGAGGATCTGCTACTGCAGGTAGCACCCTCCCTGCTTCACTACATAGCCCTCAGTGGCAGTAGGCTCAAGGTTCATCATTGGTAGCTCCATCCATTCTTCATTCTCAATGCCATCAGTGACATTCTGCTCTGGATTCATATCCCTGAGACGAAACATAATATCATAAGTTAAAAATTTATAAAATTCACACTTGTTATACATTCTAAAACCCAAACAATTATTCTATAGGCTCTTTCATATTGATCAGTATTCTTAAACTTTTGGCTTAGATACAACTCTTGTCACGACCCGACCCGAATAGATCGAAATAACGGGGCGGGAACATATGGTCGTACGGAGAACTCTTATAACTATCATATCATAAAAATTTCATTTCATAAAAGACATAAACATAAATATCATCCAATAACAATATAAGAAAGAGTCACTAAACATTCAAACTGAAATATCCCAAATACATCAAAACATAAAATTACTTAAGGTATAAACTAAAAACATCACAATAGTCCACAATACATCAACTGACACATTACATAACATAATCATAAAACTTGACATCCTGGGATCATCTACGACGATAGGTAAACAAGCTTTTAGCCATCACTTTCTAGCAGATTCTCTTGAAAAGCATTCCCAATAGCAGGGTGAGCTAACGCTCAGCATGTAACATGTATTTATCATAAATTCATGAAATAAATAAAAACATGGCGTTAAGCATGAAATTAAAATAAATAAAAGATCATATTAGACATTTAATAGACACGTACTATATAACATTTTCATAATCAATTTTCTTAACTTTTTCTTTTCATTTCATAAACTTTTCTTTCTTTATAGCCTTTCATTAAATGCATAAAATATGTAATCATAATATAAAATACTAGTCTCGAAAGTACCAGAGTT
Organism: Dendrobium officinale; assembly: GCA_019514585.1. Taxonomy (NCBI): domain Eukaryota; kingdom Viridiplantae; phylum Streptophyta; class Magnoliopsida; order Asparagales; family Orchidaceae; genus Dendrobium; species Dendrobium officinale. The sequence continues at coordinate 62,613,029 of CM033688.1, read as the reverse complement.
TTGTACTGATCAGATACACAATCATGTTTTCGCCATTCTTTTACCATTTGGCTCCGAAGAACCTCTTTATCATTGACTCCGTAGAGCCCCTTTACTATTAGCTCTAAAGAGCCCCTTTACTATTGGCTCTAAAGAGCCCCTTTACCAGTTGGTACTCCGTATCATCCTGTACATAAAAAATCATAATATATATCATAGATCTTAATTCAATCAAAGGTTCATATAAATTTGTCTAAACTGTTTCATACTTGAATGATCTCATGTCTACTAAAATTTCAATTAAATAAAATTCTATCACATTTAACCATAAAAGTTTAACACTTAAAATAACGATAGACATAAGTAAAATATTTAATATTTTTTAAATAAAAATAAATGAAGATAATTATAACGTATGAAATTTTTGCATAAAAGTGAAATTTTAAAAATATATATGAAATTTACTTTAAATACAAGTACATACATTAACAATTGCAAAACAAACTTCTACGACGTACGACGTTACCTAAACATGTGTCATCCCTTTATGTTAAAACTTAAGATTGCACATAAATAAATATCAATAATAATTTTTCAGAAAACCTAAGATTGCATGTGACATTTCTTTATGTACAATCTTAGGTTTTGAATATAAAGGAACGACACGTGTCTAGGTGACGTCGTACGTCGTGGAGGTTTGTTTTGTAATTATTAAGGGTATATACTTGTATTTAAAGTAAATTTCATATTTTTTTAATTTCTCTTTTATGCAAAAATTTCACACACTATAATTATCTGCATTTATTTTTATTCAAAAAATATTAAATATTTTACTTATATTTATCGTTACTTTAAGTGTTCAACTTTTATGATAAATGTTATAGAATTTTCTTTAACTGAAATTTTAGTAGACATGAGATCATTCAAGCATGAAATGTTAGAAAAATTATATGAATCTTTGATTGAATTAAGCCCTATGATATATATTATGATTTGCATGTGCATGATGATCCGGAGTACCAAATAGTAAAGGGGCTATTCAAAGCCAATGGTAAATGGGCTCTGCGGAGCCAATGGTAAAGGGTTTCTTCAAAGCCAAATGATAAAGGAATGAAGAAAACATGATTGTGTACCTGATTAGTACAAAACTCTGGAACTTCCGGGACGGGTGTTTTATATTATGATTACGTATTTTATGCATTTAATAAAATGCTATAAAGAAAGAAAAAGTTTATGAAAAGAAAGAAAAAGGTTTAAGTAAAAAAGTTCAAGAAAACTTATTATGAAAATGCTATATAACATGTGTCTATCAAATGTCAAATATGACCTTTTATTTGTTTTAATTTCATGTTTAACGTCCTGTTTTTATTTAAATTTACGAAATATACATATTACGTGCTGAGCATTAGCTAACCCTGCTTTTGGGAATGCTTTTAAGAATAATCTGCTAGAGAGTGATGGCTGAAAGATAGTTTATCTACAGTCATAGAGGATCCCAAGATGTCATATTTTATGATTATGTTATGTAATGTGTCAGTTGATGTATTGTATATTATTATGATGTTTTCAATTTATGTCTTAAGTGATTTTTATATTTTAATGTATTTGGAATATTTCAGTTTGGATGTTTAGTGGCTCTTTCTTACATTGTTATTGGATGATATTTATGTTTATATCTTTTATGATATGATAGTTATAAGAGTTTTTCGCACGACCGTCTGTTCATGTCCCGTTATTTCGAGTTAATCGGATCGGGTCGTGAAAACAAGAACTTGAAAAGATAATTGGCAAAGTGAAGATATATATATAACTTACGTAAATCCTAAAGTAAAGCTCCAAACAAATCACACATTAATGCACCACCAAGTCGTATCAACTTCCTCTCAACTGCCTCAACCTCCATTTCGCCGCCTTCGCCAGAGCCAGTACCGTTGCAACCGCCGCCAATGATCACTAGAAAGTCACACACCACAACCACCTCCTCTAAAAATTTTGGAGTATTAATCTCATCTTTATGTTAATGAAAAATATTTATGAAAGATGAATATGATTGAAATCAACGAAGAAGAAGCATATTAGTAGATATTAAACTCCATAAGATGAGACAAGGGAGAGATCAATTTGTTATAATGACAACTCAAATAAACACCCCCTCAGTGATGATAGTATAGATGATTTTTTACTTGTTGCCAACTATTTCATTTATTTCATTCAATTTCTCACTTGACACTTTACGTCTTATACAATTTTTTGTTCATATGTATATCAATTTGCTACTTCATAGTTCAATAAAATGATAATATGTCATCTTTTAACATATTATTTGAATATTACATAAAAAGAACACTTTTAACCATTATTTGTAATTTACGTGATTTTTTATTTTGAGGCTCACGCCTCAAAATGCCTCGAAGCTTATGCCTTGGCTCACAAACAAAAAACGCCTCAATACCCAACTGCGCAATTTTAAACATTGATCAAGCCTTTAGCCCACTACATGGGATCGGCTACATAAATCCTTTTTCACCATTATGTTATATTAAGAGTCAAATTCTCATTTAAATCTAATAAAGATATGCCATTCTAATATATTTAACCAAGTTTTTTAGGTCCACCTTTACCTTTCTTAATGTAAGCTAAATCTAATGCATCTACTCTTCTAACCTGATCATCAAAAGGCCGCCATTCTAAGTGACCAAACCATCTAAGGAAACTATCTCTAATCTCATCTTCCAAGGGAGCTACTCCAACCTTTTCACGTATATGCTCGTTTCGTATCATATCTAAGAGTAAAACCACTCATCCACCTGAGCATCCTTATCTCTACAACACTTAACTTAATATTATGCTTCTCTTTTAATGGTCAACATTCTAAACAATAAAACATTGCAGATCTCACCACCATCTTATAGAATTTTCCATTAAGTTTGATGGGGGTTATTCTATCACACAACAAACCATCCAACTCGAATTCACCGTCTTTCTGAACAATAGACCAAGGATATATAAATGGTGTACTCTTATTAATGACTTGATCGCCCAAAATTATAATCCCCCCACTAGATCTATTATAACTAAAATTACATTCCATATATTCGGTTTTAGATCTACTCAAACGAAAACCTTTAGACAAAAGGTTGACCTCCATAATTTAAGTTTACCTTCAAATCCCTCTCAAGTATTATCAACAAGAAGAATATCATCAGCAAAAAACATACACCAAGGTACAAGCTCTTGAAACTTTATAGTGAGAGCATACAAGACCAAAGCAAAAAGATATGGGTTTAAGGATGATCCTTGATTTAATCCAACTAAAATAGGTAAATACTTGATCAAACCACCTTGTGTTTGAACACAAGTAAAAACTCCTGCATATATCCTCAGTGACTTGAATATAAGCATTATAAACCACATTCTTTTATAGAACTCTCCATGGCACTTCTCTTAGAATTTTATCATATGATTTCTCTAAATCAATAATTACAATATGTAGATCCTCCTTATTCTCTTTATACTTCTCCATCAAACCTTTCAATAAATGTATAGCTTCCTTAGTAGACCTACTCGGCATGAATCCAAATTGATTTTGAGAAACATTAGTATCACATCGTAACCTATGCTCCATAACTCTCCCACATAGTTTTAAAGTATGACACAAACTTAATTCATCTATGATTCGCACAATCTTGTGCATCAGCTTTATTTTTAAAAATACGAATCAACATACGCATTCTCCACTCTTCTGGTATCATTTTAGCCTTCAAAATAATATTAAAAAGTTTAGTAAGCCAATAAATTCCTTCATCTCCTAAATATTTTCACACCTCAATTGGAATATCATTAGGTCCAACAAATTTCCCACACTTTATTTTTTCTAAAGCCTCACAAACTTCAATTTACTACTACGCTGATAAAAATAAAAATCTTTATTTTCATTTAGGGTGAAAAGGACACTAAATTTATTCTTATTTTCACAATCTTTATTGAAATGTTTAGAAAAATATCTCATACACCTTTATTGAATATCCTCTTCTAATAAAAGTATTTTTTGATCTTCATCCTTAATGCACTTTACTTGAACTAAATCCTTAGTACACTTATCTTTTTGTTTGGCTATATTATATATATATATATATATATATATATATATATATATATATATATCACTCTCCTTAGTATCTAATCTATTGTAGAAAAAGCTAAAATTTTTGTATCACATAATGCTTTCTTAGACTACTTATGGACCTCTTTATATCTTTTCCAACTATCACAGTTTTTACATATAAACCCATTTTTATATAACAAAGTTTCTTATTTTTTATATTTTCTTACACATTTTGATTCCACTACAAATATTTTTTACAATTAGGAGCTTTTCCCTTTGAAACTTCAAGTACGTCTTTTATAATATTCTTAATATCACTAACTAAATTTTTCCATGTAAAATTAGCTTCCTCATGCACAAACAAAATTTAAAATCTAGAGTCTTACTCGCAAAAATATTTATATTAATATTCTTTAAATGTCCCAATCTAATCATTGAACAACGCTTAACTTTATTTTTTATATTATATATTCATCTTAAAGTTCAAAATTAATAAGCGATGTTGGGTACATAAACTTTCACTTAGAATAATTTTACAATCTTTGCAATCTAAATGATCTATTTTTCTCATAAGAAAATAGTCAATCTAAGTTTTATTATATTAAATCTTATAAGTAATGAGATGATCATCTCTTTTCTTAAATAAGGTATTAGCAATTACCACATCATAAATAATAGAAAAAGCTAATATGATTTTACCACCTTCGTTAGCCGCTCCAAAACTTATAGCCACCAAAAAATGCTTTTAAAAACATCTACCTCTCTACATAATCTCCTCCAATAAAAACTCTTTTTTCAAGATGTATATTTTGTATTAAATCTTCTAAGTCATTCCAAAATTTTAATTGTGAACACATATTCAAACCTACTTGAGGAGCATAAGACTTATAATATAAACAATCTTTAAAGCTATAATTTTATCTATAATTCTATTAATTTTTACAACATTATATTTTAAAATCTTATCGACAATCACACCACCATTTCTAGCATGACTCCTATCACAATATCATAGTTTAAATCTAAATCATAAACCTACTTAACTTTCTCTCTAATCCATTTAATTTCCTGAATGCATAGAAAATATATCTTCCTATGAATCATAATTTCATTAATTTGCGTATAAGAGAACCGATATTTAAAGTTCTTATCCAAATTTTAGTTTCACGGACTAGCTTCTTTGCCCACATCTATCCATGATATAGAAACTCTTGCCTATTTAATATTGCACTCAGTGTAGCGGCCATTGCACACTTCTCACTGTATACAGGTTGTACAGCGCATCGCTCCCAGGGAAGCCCTAACATTTACATAATGTATGAAAAATGATTCATGTCATGATTATTCAACAAATTTTACGCTGGTTGTAGACCACCTAACGCAACTCTCCACTTTTCTCATCCAGAACTTAGGACCTGGCAACGAATTCTTTGGAGAGATGTTGTCCTAAAAGTTAAATAGCATATTAATAAAAAATTCACATGAATACTAAAATTTCAAACCCATGTCCAAACCTTTTCTATTTATTTTCTAAGAAATAAATTATTTATTTTGTTACCCCAAAAAACTTCAGATCCTCATTCTTTAACATCATAGAATTTTAAATCACAAATATATCAAGAATGTTATTATTGGATAACTCCACAATCAAAAATGACAAATGCTTTTCCCTTATAGAAAACTACTCATTTCCCCATCATTCAATTTAATAAAGTCAAACTAAAGTCATAAATTCTGACATCACCAAGCCTCAAAAAAATAACAACTTCCTTCACTTTGTTAATACACCCAATATATATGAAATGTTTTTTTCTTTTCTATTTGGAGGAAAAAGAAAATTCAAAGGGAGTAATGAACCTTATCTCCAACACACCTAAGAACCTATACCAAGTTCAAGAACCAATGAAGTGCAAACTATGGAGAATAAATTCATAGATGAATATTGATCTCCACTATTCTATCACCTGAAAAGGGGGAATGAGGTCATGTACAAAACACCCAATATATAATTTCATGAATTATAAAGGGATCTCACATGAATTATATGCTTTTGTCACTTCTCTTTATAGGATACATATCCCAAATAATGTTTATGAAGCTATCAAAACCTCCAAGTAAAAGAAAATTGTAATGGAAAATTTTCAGGCCTTTAAAAAGAATGAAATACAGGTAACGCCTAATATTTCAAAAATAAATTGGATGCAAATGAATCATTATAGTCAAACATAAAGCATATGTGAGTGGATAAATTAAAAGTCCATTTTGTCAAGGTTTAAAATTGCGTAACTGCGCCTCGAGGCGGTTTTCGTTCGTGAGGCGAGGCGTAAGCCTCGAGGCGGTCTGAGGCGTAAGCCTCACGAACACAGAATTGCGTAAATGAAAAATTAAGGATTTTAGCAGGAAAATAATAGCAATAATGGAAAATAAGAAAGTAGATGCAATAAAATTATGTCCCAAAATACAAAAACACAAAATATCAGTTTATCAAAACTCCCAAAATACAAAAAACACATAAAATGAAGTCATATTCCATCACAAAATATCAGTCTTCAAGTGAATCTTCTTCTCCAATTGTATCTATGAATGTCATGTCATCTTCATCTTCAACATGTCATCTTCCCTGGACAACCAACTGCTCTCCAATCTCCTCAAAAACTCCATCAAGTAAATTAAAAAAATAAATGCAGCATTCTTCACCTCATCAGAAGCTTCAACAGATCTTAAGAACACTGTACCATAGGGATTGTTGACAAGGATGTTTATCAAACTCCTACTCTTCATGTCAGACCATCCATCTGACATTATAGTCACACCTGTCTCAATCCATGTCCTTTTAATCTCACCAATGGTTCGCTCGGTGTTCTGCAACTCCTCTTTTAAAATCCAAGTGCGCAACTCATACAGAGAGCTGGGAGGGGTTTTTTTCGGAGATGAGGGAAGCCGTGCGGGATGAAGGGGGAGAAAAGCCTTCATTTTAAGTGGGTGGGGCCGGTTCTATGAGGCGTACGCCTCACCCAGAATTGCGCAATTGCGCCTCTGAGGCGCGCCTCAGTCCAGGTGAGGCGTACGCCTCAGCCAGGTCCAGAATTGCGTAAGCCTCGAGGCGTTTTTTGGTGAAATTGCGCAAAGGCGCGCCTTGAGGCGCGCCTCTAATTGCGCAATTTTAAACCATGCATTTTGTTAAAAATGTGTACAGTTAATCATGTAGCATTGACCAAAAAACTCTCTCATATTACCAAACTCTAATAAAATAAAATAAAATAAAAAATCTCTCAAGTGGCAAGATTGGCCTCTACATTCGCTTGATATTGAGAACGATTTTCTGAATTAGGACCTTAAGGAGAAGGTATACGTTAAATTTAGAGAATTGGAGAAGAAAAGCTTGCTTTATTACATGATTTCTCTTCTATTTATAGATCTATACAATATACCTTAATATGGAAACAAACAACAACAACATCAAGCCTTTATCCCACTACGTGGGGTCGGCTACATGAATCCTTTTTCTCCATTGTGTCCTATTAAAACTCAAATTCTCGTTTAAATCTAATAAAGAAAGGTCATTCCTAATATTTTCTAACTAAGTCTTTTTAGGTCTACCCCTACCTTTCTTAACATAAGTCAAATCTAATACCTCTACTCTCCTAACCGGGTCATCGCAAGGCCGCCATTTTATGTGACCAAACCATCTAAGGCGACTTTCTCTAATCTTATCTTCTACTGGAGCTACTCCAACCTTTTCACGTATATGCTCATTTCGTATCCTATCTCTAAGGGTAAAGCCACTCATCCACCTGAGCATCCTCATCTCTGCCACACTTAACTTAGTATTATGCTTCTCTTTTAAAGGCCAACATTCGGCACCATAAAGCATTGCAGGCCTCACTACCATCTTATAGAATTTTCCCTTAAGTTTGAGGGGTACATTTTCTATCACATAACAAGCCCGATGCATTCCTCCACTTCAACCATCCAACTTGAATTCTGCTGATAATATCCCCATCTATTTCACCATCACTCTGAACAATAGATCCAAGATATCTAAAATGTGTACTATTATTAATGACTTGATCGCCCAAAAAGTCACAATCCCATCACTAGGTCTATTACTACTAAAATTACACTCCCAAATAATTAAAAAATAAATCTAATATAATCCTTCCTAAATAGCAGCTTGAATATGGAATGAGTTATGGTGTGAGTTCTACGTCCCATGGATTGAGCACTGTAGCCATTGGATTGGTTTGCTCTTGAAAGGTTGGATTTTGACACTCCCCCTCATGCTGGGAATTATGTATCTGTCATTCCCAGCTTGGCTATCATTCTGAGAAATACAACGTTATCCACTCCTTTGGTAACGATATCTGCAAGTTGATCTTTTCATGGTACATGGTTTATTCGTACGAGTCCACTGTCCAAATTTTCTTTTATAAAATGTCGGTCAACTTCTATGTGCTTGGTACTATCATGTTGGACTGGATTGTGAGCTATGCTTATTGCTGATTTGTTGTCACAATATAGTTTTATGGGCTTATCCCATTTGATCTTCAGATCTTCCAGAATTATTTTTATCCATAGGATCTCACATATTCCCAAGGCCATAACTCTATATTATGCTTCAGCACTAGATCTTACCACCACGTTCTGCTTCTTGCTTCTCCATGGGACTAGGTTTCCTCTCAGGAATGTGCAATACCTAGAGATATATCTTTTGCCCACTGGTGATCCTGCATAATCTGCATCGGTGTATGCCTCTAGAGTTATTTCTTAGTTTCTTCTAAAGAGAATCCCTATCCCTGGGCTACCTTTAAGGTAGTGCAGTATTCTATCTACTGCTTGCATATGAACCTGTTTTGGATTTTGCATAAACTGATTGACAATAATTACAGCAAATGTTATATCTAATCTGGTGTTGGAAAGGTAGATTAATTTCCTACAAGTCTCTGGTAGCCCCCTTTATCTACATCTAGATCTTCTCTCGCTTATCCCAGTTTAAGATTAGGTTCTACTGGTGTCGTTGCTGGTTTGCAAGCTAGTTTACATGTTTCTTTTAGAAGATCTTTGATATATTTTTGTTATGAAATGAAGATTCCTTTACTGGAGTGGGCTATCTCAATTCCGAGAAAATATTTTAGTCTACCAAGTTATTTGATGTTAAATTTCTTGGTAAGACTTTTCCTTAGACTATCTTTCTCCTCTTCATTGTTTCCAGTTAGGATAATATCATCCACATATACTAATAGTATTGTGACTCCCCTTGAGTCTGAGTGTTTAAAGAATAGTGTATGGTCCCTGGACTTTATCAATATCCGTTAAAAAGCATGAATTTTGAGAATCTTCCAAACTAGGCCCTTGGTGATTATTTTAGCCTATATAGGGTTTTTTCTCAGTCTGCATACTTTGTCACCTCCAGATTCTTCCTTAAATCCTGGTGATATTTCCATGAATATCACTTCTTCCAAGTCTTCATGTAGGAATGCATTTTTTATATCTAGTTGTCCCATAAGTCAATTGTATTTAGTTGTTAGTGAAAGTAGGATCCTCACTATATTCATCTTTGGCTACGGGTGCAAAGGTTTCTTAGTAGTCAATGTCATAAGTTTGAGTATACCCTTTTGTCACTAGTCTTTCTTTGTACCTTTTCAATATACCATCAACTTTGTATTTTACATATAACACTCATTTGCAGCCAACTGGTTTTTTTCCCTTCAAAAGATTGATGATTCCCCATATATTGTTCTTTTCTAGAGCCTGCAATTCATCTTTCCTGGCATTTTTCCAATTTTCATTGGATAAGGCCTCAAAAATATTATTAGAAATATGAATTCTTTTAATGTAACCAGGAAGTTTTTGTATGAGGATGAAAAGTTATTAAAGGAAACAGAGTTAGCTATGGGAGATAGGGGAAGTATGAGTTTGTATTTACCTTAATGTCAGGAGATTGTTCAGATTCTTGAATCTACTTCGAAGCATAGTTTGAGCATGTACGCCTGGAATATACGTTCCCAAATCTACTGACAGTTTTGTCTTTAAGTTCTCTATTTTTTATTTTAGAAAGATTGGAGGAAGGTCATGAGGAGCAAGCTCACTTTCCTCATCTTCCTCTATTTCAGTCTCCCTCTAAAGATGAGATTTTGAAAAATAGGAGTTTTGTTCATCAAAGATAACATCAACAGAGACTGATTTTTTTACTAGGGGGGATGATAATATTTGTATATTTTGGGTAGCAGAATATCCAACAAAGATGCATTTACGTGCTCTTGCATCTAAATTTCCTCTATTTTGACTGTGAATGTGAACATAGGTAGTGCACCCAAAAATTCTGGGTGTAAGGTTATTATAGGTTCGAAAGTCTGGATAAAAAGAGGACAAAATCTCCATTGGAATTTTTAGTCATAGGGTCGTTTACGGTAGTCGGTTTATAGATAAGTGGCAGTTAGGAGGGCTTCTCCCCAATAGGATTTGGGTGTATTGTAGTGGAATAGAAAAGCACTAGTGGTGGCTGGAAGATGACCATTTTTTCTTTCCGCAACTCTATTTTGTTGTGGGGTGTGAACATAGGAGGATTCATAGATAATACCTTCACTTTGGAAGTAAGATGATATGGTTCGATTAAAATAGTCTTTAGCATTATCGGAGCGAAATTTTTTTATTTGTACTTTGAATTGATTTTGGATCATGGTGTGAAAAATTGGAAGAATGGTGCTAACATCATATTTTTTTTTAAGAAGATAGATCAAAGAGACTCGAGTGCAATCATCAATGAAAGATACAAACCAATGTGCTCCAAAAATATTGGGGATTTTTTAGGGTCCCCATATATCACTATGGATAAGATAGAAAGAGGTATTACCTCTCTCATTTTTATTTGGGAAAGGGTTTTTTTATTTTTAGCTAATTCACATGTATGACAATGAAAATATTTATTTTCTAGTTGCTGAAAAAGTTTTTGATACAAATGTTTTAAGATATCAGAAGAGGAATGTCCTAATCGATAATGATGAAGCCATAAAGGGGACCTCTTATCTTCTAGGGATAACATAGAGCAGCTGTTTGTAGATTTGTTTAGTTCTTCCAGGTAGTACAATCCATCTCTCTCCTTAGCAAGTCCAATCTTCTTCCCCGATTTCTGGTTTGAAATAAGCAATAAGTAGGGTTAAATAAGGCTTGAAAATTATGGTCACTTGTAAGTTTCTGAATTGATATTAGGTTTGTTGATAAATGTGATACATGGAGCACATTTTTTAGGGTTAGGAAGGGAGATATAGTTGTCTCCTTGGCCAGCAACCGTGGTAAGAGAACCAACAGCAATGATGATCTACTTGCCACTTAGGTAATGAGTATAGCTTATGAAGTGAGTAAGTGAGTAGGCCAGGTGATATGAGGCTCATGAATCAATAATCTATAATTCCTTTAAATGACTTTTAGAGGCACTTAAACCAATGGAAATAGGAAACTTACCTGACAACAATGTTTTAAAAGACAAAATCGGGAATCAAGGTGTTTTGGCTAAGCGAGGTGAGGCATAAGCCTCGAGGCGGATCGAGGCGTAAGCCTCAAAAATGATAAAAATAAAATAATTTAAAATTATGAATAATGATAAAAAATAATAAAATATTATGTCAATTGTGAGTTTGATGATTTGTTCTAAGATAATATTAGTATATTACTGAAAAAGAAGTTTAAAATAAACTCACTTAAAAATAAAACATCCCTTTAGAATCAAGACCCAATGCAGGCTCATCATCACTTTGATTGTCTTCAGAAGAATCTTCATAATTAATGTCAAAGTCTTCATCAAACTCTTTTTCATCTATAATATTTTTTCCTTCATCTCCTATATCGGTTAATATTTCATTAGCTCTAGAATGAAATAATAATAGCATAAAAAATAATTCATTATATTTAAGAATACCTTTGAATTTTTTTGAAGCTCTAATCTCACTTTGTTTCTTTCTTTTATATATATGAGTAGTTGCTTCATTATATTCATTGACATGAGTTTCAATTTCTGCTTTAACTTCAGAAACATCAACATTCTTAGGAGTAACCCATTCATTACAACTTGTATTACTAAAGCATCACCCACTTCCTCAACAACTTCATCCAACATTTCAAATAATAATTTTGCATTCTTTATAAAACTTGAAGCATCCACTGATTTTAGAAAATTTGTTTTATATGAATTGTTAACCAAGAAATTAATAATACTTCTATGTCGAATATCTGACCAACCATCTAATATTATTGTGACTCCTATCTCAATCCAAGTCTTCTTAACATCATCCACCATTTTTGAAGTTGTCGTGACCTCCTCATTCAGACTCCAAGTTCTCAGTTCATACATGCTTGAAAGTTGTAGTCCTCTTTCATAGCTTCCAATAGATCGTAACATATTGATCCATGACAAACACCTAACAACACTAAATAGAATCTCATTTTCATAGATGAATCTGGTTATATCCAAACAAACTATATTCCTGAGTTCTTTTGTAGCAATAGGAGACTGAAGATCCTGAGTGTTTATATTATCCTTCTCATCAATATTTATCATAAATCTATCCATGGGACCCCGAGTGCCTCGGTTAGAAGAAACTAGATGGCTTCCACTACTGGAACCTTCATGTTATGATCCATAGTAAAAAGAGTTTCCTATCATCTCTTCCATATTTCTTTGTGTGACCTCCTTTGTGGTGGAAAACTTCTTTAAATAATTTGTACATTCTTTTTTTCACCTCATCAGGTACATTTGCACATGGTCGCACATTGACATGCGTACAAGTTAGATGATCCTTCAATATCTTGACGCCACCAGTTATGCGTTTCTCATAGAAATTATATTTCATGTAAACATATCCCTTCTTTGCACCTTCGTCTGACACGTCAACTTGAGTTCCATATTTCCATGCTGGATCTTTCCTTCTTGTGCCACTAGTCATGCTAATAATTTATAGAAATAAATAATCAACATCAAATGATTGATATACAAAAGATTTCTATTTATTCAAAGGCAAGAAAATCACAACATAAAATCAATAATATGACAGATTTTAATAATTATTTGTACTACCAATATTAAGACAACATGAATACAATAATATACCGATCTGTCGGGGGTCCAAGGGGGCGCTGCCCCCTGGCGGGGTTCGACCTACTCCGTATCGAGCATGTACCAAGTGGTACCGAGCGGTACTAGCTCGGTACCGAGCACGTACTAAGCGGTACCAAGCATGTACTAAGCGGTACCGAGCATGTACCTGCTCGGTAGATACCTAACAATACCGAGCATGTACTGAGCGGACGAAAGAAAGAAAGCAGAATCAGGAGTTATTCAAGCTTTTGTTACTGCACGTCAAAGTCAATACCCACAACACCGCTCACCTGCTCTTCCGACCTAACTGAGGCCTGAACGTTTCCTGCACTCACAACTTCGGCTTTGTTTCCTTCTTTCGAAACTGTTATTGCTTTCAGCTTTGTTTCCTGCATCGTCTCCTTCCAACTTCGTCTCCTTCACTGACGACTTCGTCTCCTTCCCTCACGGCTTCACCTCCAGTTCGTCTTTAATTCTCACAGGAAGCCCTAATCCTATACGCGAATATGCGAACACGAATCGGCTGCATCGTATTTACATATATACCGAAGAAAAAATTTTGAAGCGGTGCCTCGTACTGCTTCGAGGCATTACACTGTGATGCATACGCCTCGTGCAAAAAAATCGTAGGCTTCGCTGGATGGTTCGAGGCGTAAGCCCCGATACGCATGACTTCCGCCTCAACTTGAGGCGCGACTCAATGCGGACGCCTCGTCCGCTTTTTTAATGGTTGCCTGACAGTGTAGGAGAAGAAGATGCATTTTATTTTTCAAGAGATACTAGGAGTTGCTTTAGTCCTTCAATATCTTCTTTATTGAATTCTCTGAAGCTAGATTGTATTTCTGGGTTGAGCTAACTTGTTGTATTGTTGTCATGGGATGTGCTCCTTGTTTCGCCTTTTTTATTCCACTCCTTAATGGGGGTTTTCCATGTATTTTCCAGCACATTTTCTTTATGTGTACTGACTTCTTGCAATAGTGGCATCAAATAGAGTCTTTGTCTTCGAATTTTGCAGAGTCCTTGCCTTTCTCCTTCTATGGCGCTTCTTTGATTATCATAGTTGAGCTCTCAATGGCTTTTGGTTCCCACATTACACTTCGTCGGCTTTCTTCAGCGTGGATGAGAGCAATTGTTTTGTTTAGTGATGGCATCTCCTCTTTGTCAAGGATCTGGATTCTGACTTGATCAAATTCAACATTTAATCCAGCAAGAAAATCATAAACTCTATCTTTTTCAATAAAGTTCTTTAGAATCACATCATCTTCTAGACCTCTAGTTTCTATGCATCTGTAGTGATCAAGTTTTTGTCATAAGTTTTATAGAAGGGTGGCATACTCCATCACAATCTTGCTTTCTTATTTTGTGCTCCCTACTTTGATTTTAATTTCAAAGATTTAAGCAGTATCCCGAGCTTTTGAGAATGTTTGCCTGGCGGCATCCCATATATCCTTTGTAGCTGAGAGGAACATAAATGTACCGCTAATTTCTGGAGTCATGGAATTCCACTACCATGACATAATCATGGAGTCCGCTTCATCCCTTGTCCAAAAATTAGGATCTCCTTTTTTTGGTCCTCCAAGGAGGTGATGTATTTTTTCTTTCCCCTTTAAGTAGGTCTTCACAAATTGAGACCATTTTAGATAGTTTTTCCCATTCAGGCGATATGAAGGTTGAATGCTTTGGAGGTCACCACGTTCTTAATGCACCATAGACTCCTCAATTTGGTAAATTCTTTGGAAGGAATTGATTTCTAACATTGTGATAGTAATGAAGACTATCCTTATGATGAAGGCTTCTCAGAAAGTTTGGTAATAAAGATCGATTACATAAATAAATAAATATTTATTATTATTACTATTATTTTTTTTTAATAAAAAAAACCAAACGGACCAAACCAAGCCTTTAAAGGACTCGGATAAGGAAGCAGTTGGGATCGAATAGGGCACGGGGCCTTCAGCTTCGTCCCGCGAATCGCAGGTGTCCCTCAATCAGAGCTTCTGAGCGTCAGGGAACCGTTTGAACGGCTTCTCCTAGCCTGTTCCGCGAGTCCGGGCAATCTTTTTCAAGTGGCTGCATTTTCCAAGCGTCCGAGCAGCTATCTTCTCCGAGCGTCTTCTTCCTAAGCTTGACCGATAATCGAGCGATCCTTCTTCCGTCTAGAGGCCGGAGCGAGGCTTTGGCTTCATTTTCCGCTAGGCTCCGTCTGCTCCGGTAAGATTTCTTCTGATGGTTTCCTCTCTATTTTGTTCGTGGCTCTGATACCATGTTAAATTCAGAGAATTGGAGGGAAAAGCATGCTTTATTACATGATTTCTCCTCTATTAATAGATCTATAAAAGATACCATAATATGGAAACAAATAATTACAAAATAAATCTAATATAATCCTTCCTAAATCAACAACTTTAATATGGAATGAGTTCTGGCGTGAGTCCTGCGTCCCACAAATTGAGCATTGTAGCCGTTGGATTAGTTTGCTCTTGAAAGGCTAGATTTTGACAGCATAAATGTAAATCCCACTATGATTAAAAAATTAGAGAGACATAAATAGAGTAAGTAGATCAAAAAAGTTCATTCTGGTCTCAAACAATCCCCTCATGCCCAACTTGATAGAATCTTCAAGTCTATTGAAAAGTGTGGGTACATTCAGTGCCAAATTAGTCATACTCTTTTTATCAAATAAAGGGAAAATAAAAATATGACTATAATTGTGTCTGTAAAAAGGTGAATTCAATGAAAAGCTAACAAAATTAATTAATTTTCCAGCAAAAGAATTTAAGGTAAAAGACTTGAAAATCCTAAAAATATTTTCTTTATTTAAAACTATAAATTACATAATAAAAGGTACCTAAAGATGACTCCAAAAAGACTTATATTTTCATAGTCGTTGATTGGGTTAGAACCATCTTTAGCTATTGTACTTATGTATAGATAAACATAATTAAATGGAGAAATAATAAATAATTTGTGGTCTCAAGAAAATTGTGTTGAAGCTGAAGATAAGGTTATCAAACTTGATATTTGCGAAGGAAAGTGGTATACAAATATTATTAAGAAAACTAAACTATCAAGTGAAAATATATCTAATACCATACTGTGTGAAGCTATGTTGCACCGATACGGATACGGCGACACGGATACGACACGATACGGATACGGGACACGTCAATTCTTAAAAATATAGGATACGGGTACGGCGCGGATATGGCATCATAATTTATAAATCATACATAAAAATTAAGAAAGCAATCAAAGCATAATATTTGAAATTACAAAAAAAAAATGACAACAACATCATTTGTAGCCTTGTAGCTTATAATATCAAAATATAAGTAAGCATTAAATGTCTAGTACAACAATAAAAGCATAAACATAAATTTTCTAGCACATAAAGTTTCAAATATTCAATAGAAGGAATGATATGATTAGCTTCTTCAGTGGTTTTTCTTTGAACTTCTATATCATCTTCAATAAATATCATAGCTTTTAATTCAAGCTCATCAAGTGAAAGATTAGTAATTTCTAATATTCTCATAACATCAAGAGACTCAAATTCATCTCGGAAATGAGAGAACTTTGCTCGCAGCCGCGAAAGTAAATACGACGCATCTTTTTTTTGGATTTCTTTTTGGTTTTCAACGGACACGTGTATCGGATACGCATGTCCTTTTGAAATTAAATAGTATTTTAATTGGATACGTCTATGGCGTATCCGACACGTATCGGTGGAGTATCGGAGGCGTATCCGTGTATCGGTGTATCGGATACAGCACGTCTTCATAAATAGGTGTATCGGTGCAACATAGGTGTGAACCAAGCTATCATAAGTATAACAAAAAAAAAAAATCTACATGATATGACTAAATACATTGAGATATATCAATAGTTTATCTCAGAAAAATTTGAAAATGAATTCTCAACGAAATTATGTTTAAAAAAACTCTCCCCCTACAAATATCCCCTACAAATCTTTACCCATAATTCAATCAATAAGTTAGACATGATCAATATATATAGTACAACTTGAGTGCGAATGTTGTAAAAGTTTTACATGCATGGCCAGCACCTTCCCATGTATAGTAATCTATAGACAACAACTTATCAACAGCAATTTAGCGATTCTTACGGCAGCTTTCTATTTTGTTGTGCAATTAATTCTAAATTCAAGAATTAAATAATGGTTTTCATATTTATTTATTTCGAAGATAACTATTTCTCCACCTATTTATGTATAAATTTTTATCTTTTTTTAGACAAAATAAGAGAACAAAATTTTATCATAAAATCTTACATTTTATTCTCTCTTCTTATACATTCAACTCTTTCAAAAGGCCAATCAATGGGAAAGAAGCATTAAATAGTTATAGATGACCTACAACAATGACAGCAATTTAATAACAATGTATCAAACATGGTAGTGCTGATTTTACCTACAGACCTCCAAGATTTTGGAAATAGGATGGGTTACAATGGAAGTCTACAGGCTATTACCTTAAAGTCTCCTATACTCCCCCCATAGTCAAACATATGGTACAATCCATGATAAATGGTATTCTTCGCATTAAATTATGCCATTAACGTTGTCAAAATGCAAATCAAGATGATTCATTTGATCTCAATCCAAGAAATCACAGATGAAAATTCAATGGAATACATATGATATATTTGTTCTCTATTCAAAAATGTTACCGGTACATTTTAAAGTTTATAGGGTTATTATGATGCAATTTTCTTAAATTTTATATACCACAAGATCATGTAATTAGAGCAAAATGTTATAAGCATGGCCAACCTCATATCATAAAATAAAAAAGAGAGTTCTATTTAAAAATTAAAAAATTACATTCTCGCCATCAGCATAGTATTAAAGGTCCATTTGGTGTGCTTGTAATTGTTTGTTAAAGTAGTAGCATATAATTGTTATGGGGAAATAGCTTTATTAAAAAACTGTATAATAAATATTCTATCTGCGAAAAAGTCAAATATCAATTTTATTGTAACAATGATATTCTATTAAATTTGAGTGTTAAAAGAGTTTCTCACAATAGAAAATTCTGAAAAGTGGCAAAAAGCAACAATCAAATATAGGTGTGGCAACTATTTGAAAAAATAAAGCAGTAAAAAAAGATAGCCCCAAATAGACCCTAACTCTGGCAAATAACCATAGCATTCAGTATTTTTTTGCTTTAGACCATTTTCCATAATATAAATCAACAATATTCATTTCTATTTGGATGATAAATGATGAAATAACATTGCAATGAAAATTTGCTACTCCTAACTTGTATATTACGTTCTACTAAGAACAGTGAAAGAGGATGGACCTCAGTTTTTCCTGTCCTAGTGTTTTAGACAACTCAACTATAACTCAACTATAGCACACTCGCACAATGTTTTCCTAAGAGAACCATGAAAAAGGAAGAGAAACCCCTCGATTCAAAAAAAATTCCTTTACACTATTATTTCTTCAATAATCTATCTATTAAGCAGAGACACAACACGGCGAAATGGCATAACTACAAGAAATAGGACACGATGAACAAGTAGTATTTTCTAAATTGTTAATATAAAATATATATTCTCTATTATTCTCCTAAACTTTCCTTAGCAAAAATGCCATTAGAATTGTCCATGCTTCCGCTCTAATGACTCCTACTTGGTCTAATTTGGCAACATATATCCATGAAGTTTTTTGCCCCATCCTCTATGAGATTATTACTAACCATATTAGTGATCATCTCTGTGGACTCCGAAAATTCGGCCCCGTCCTCCGCTCGCTTTTTTTTTTATTCGGCGAGGGGAGTTTTAACGAACTAAGTTCCAGGGTAAATTTTGGAAGGCAGATGGGTTTGTAGATAAGACACTACCCAGAGATTTCGCCCTCAATTTGCGAGGACTTTATGATCTGAGTTCTGGTTTCCTATAGGCGCAAGCCCCTATTGTTAATTACCCCTCCCGATAACGAGAGAGAACTTTCGATTAAGGCTAGTCGTCAATCAGATACGTAGAGAATACGTGTTATCTGGCATATAGTAGCAGCAATGGGTTTGGGATTTGGAAGTTAAAGATTTTATATTTAAAATAGAAATTGCACCATCTTGCACTTAAAGCGGATGGTGGGGGAATAGATGATAGACCCAATCAAGATCCCATGGTTCCGTCATCCCGGGCCATCGTCATCCCGGGCCATCGTGGTCCCTGGTCTACTTAGTCAGAGGAGGTAGTCGACCCAACCTAACAGAAGGATCCTTGTCGGCAGCCATGGGTTGCTTTGTCCGAGGGTACCTTGTAGACCTGGGGTGAGTGTTTGTCTAAGGGGACAAATTTGAATCCACCTTAGCTAACAGAGGGCATTGTGCCCTATCGATTATATCTTATTGATTCATATGTCAAGAATTTGATACCAATAAGAGGCGTATTGGCTCTGGCCATAACCGGTATTTCGTGGTACCATTTGGCGGCAAAACCACTCGGTTCAGAGGGCCCCGGGTCATAACCGTTTATCCTGCGGTGTCATTTGGCGGCAAAACCGCCGGTTAGAGGACACGTACCACGTCCTTACTGGCAGGATATTGTTTGAGAATGGATTCTAGTAATATTTTCGATTAGGCATTTGGCTCTTTGTGAGCTGAAGTAAATTTTAATTTGTCCACCCCGGCAAACTGTTGCGGAGGGTGGATATATTTTGCTTTAAGTTATTTGATAGTTGGATTTTTCAATTTTAAATATTTCCTTTTTTTGGATTTTTTTTTGGATTTTTGTGGATTTTGGGTGGACTTTTGGGAGGCATTTAAAAATATTTGGGATTAACCCCTCCGATTGAGATTTACATTCAACACGGCCATCATCGGGTTGTTAGGGGTTATTTTCATTTAAAGCTTGAATCTTGTCGACTTTGTCTGGCTGTCGAAAGAGGATCGGGTTTCGTAGGCTTTATGCCTTTGAGAGTGAATTCTCTTGATTTTAAGCTTTGAAGGCCTAATATGAATGTATTAAAACAAATATTCTGGTCGCCACGGCCACATATTTGTTTGTTGGTTCGAACCTTGTCGACTCCTATTGATCTGTATAGGAGGATCGGGTTCGAACTTGAATTCACTTATTGACCCGCGCAGCATCCCTAGATGTCACGTGTGTACTAATATCACGCTCGCCGGGGCCCATGCGGGTTTCATGATTTCTTTTATCCCTTTTAGTGTATCTATGTGTATACAAACTATAGTGGATGTGAAGGGGTACTTTAAAAGTATTTGCAGACGCATTCTATCCGCTTGCAAGAACGTGGCGGATCCGGTGGCGTGGCGTTGTAAATCGTAGACGCCTTCTGTCTGCTTATATAAGTGTTGCAGATCTGGTGGCGTGGCGCATCAGCTTTCGAATAGAGTTGTTCGCTGCTTCGTACAGGTAAACTGTCATGCACTACTCACATTTGTAGTACACTAACGAGTCTCCTGCTTTCGTTTGTAGACAATTGCATGTATTTGCACTTGTCGTATCTCATTTGCTTCTACCTGCAAATAACATATAGTATGTATGATGAATATTCTACAACTCCTGAGATATTTGTTCTTCATTATATATCATCTGTCCTTGTTTATAGAAGGCCGATGTATTTGATTGATTTTAGACAATTATCAACCATAGAAGTGTTAGTATCTTTGCCACAACAATTGGTAGGTACATTGAATGTGCTACGGACATGCTGGCTCTTCTATAATCATTCATGGACAAGTTGTATCACCTTGTACCATTTATATCTCTTCGTTAGTGCTCTTAGGTTGATGTAGAAAAGATTACTACATCTCTTTACATGATTGTTGTGTCGACTATATCAGCTTTAGCTTTGTTATTCACAAGGCAATGTTGCAAAGTATTTGTCTAGCACTGAATTGCTATTGACTATAGAGGTATTTCTATAATCATTGCATGCTACATTAAGTGTGTTGGCAAGAGACTTTATTGCTTGCAATGACCACCTTGTTTTCTCGCAAGATTGATAAGGATACTTCTATTATTGTCATATAATTTGTAGAGTTTGTTGAGACATTCTTGTGCATCTTCTTATAATTGTATCACATATACTTGCTAAAAATCATTGACTATTGTTTGCATTCCAACTAGCAATGGTACCCATTAATACATATTGCATGCCTTGCATCATTGCTTGCAAGCAATTTCAATAGGCTCTTCATACGTCAACTTTTAACATTTGTTGATAACTACTGCATTTGTCTACGAACTAGTTATCATTGATTGGAGGGAGGTCTTCATATCATATTTTTCATATGTTTTCTTCGTGAATATGCCATCCATGATTAAGATGAATAGCATGCACTTATGTTATATACCCCTTCAAGTTGATCGTATATGATGAATTTCATATCATTTGCTAATTAGAATGTGCACTTTCATCGATGTGGTCACTTCTCAATGTTCCATTAGAAGTCTTGTATTGTTAATTACAAGCATATCATCGTGTTCTCCTCATAATCTTTGCTTGTATGGTTAACTTTATCATCTTGCCAACTTACAAGTCTCATTTTAAGCATTGAATTACATTCCATGTTATGCCTTCAATATTCAAGCACTTCAATTTATTGCTCTTTGTATGTAACAAGTTCAAAACTTATGTATTCCATACAATTCTTTGGTTGTCTTATAAAGTTCATGTATGAGTCTAATTTAAGCTCATATCCACAACACCTAGTTCATTTGATTTAAGTCATTTGTTGCTCATCATTTGTTTAGGCTTACATTTGATTTCATTTTGAATCTTTATTCAATTCAAGTCCAGTCTTGTTCAAAGGTCCACAAGTTCAAGTTCAAATATAGTTCAGGCTTTAGATCAACCTCTTCCCTTCATTCGAGTCTCCTGTAGTCCAACTCAAGTCTTTTGCTTGAGTTCAAACATGTTCAAATCCAAATCAAATTTGAGTCCTCGCATTTAGCTCATTTGATTCAAGTTTAAGTTTAAATTATTGATCATTTGATCTCAAATAAGTCCCATGTAGTCCAAGTCTCCAATTTGCTAAAAATTTCGGCAACCTCCCGACGTCTCCCCCGTTTAGGGGAAAACCAAGAGGCAACCTTCCCCTCGACGCTACGTGAGCGCTTCAGGTAGGTGTCAAAAATGACACCGCGGTAGCATTTTTTTTTTTATCCCCGCCCGCTACGTGAGCGTTTAAGGGTGTTTTTTTATATTAATATAAGAAGAAAACACATGTTAGAAATAAGCACAGATTTCCCCCCTCTGCACTACACGAGCATTTGGGGGTATTTATATAAGAAGAAAACACATGTTAGAAATAAGCACAGATTTCCCCCCTCTGCACTACACGAGAGTTTGGGGGTATTTATATAAAAATAAAAAAAATACATTTTTCTTATCTCCTTCGCCGCAAGCGCCGCACCGGTTTCCCGCCCTACAACACTACTTGAGCGTCTAGGGGTTTTCCGACTCGTTGCTAGTATTGAAGAGGGATTCTTAAATCGCCGCAAGCGCCACGCTGGTTTCCCTCCCTACAACGCTACGTAAGCGCCTAGGGGGTTTGCCGGCCCGTTGCAAGCCACAAGAAAAGAATCTTTCTTTTATCTTTTTTTTTGAAATCTCTCTTTTTTCTCTTTTTCTTTTCTTTCCTTTTTTTTTTTCTTTTCTGCTTTTTTTTTTTTTTGCTTTCTCTCTTTTTTTGGAAAATTTCTTTTGCCACTCTTTCTTTTCATCCTCTTCTTTTCTTTTCTTATTTATTATGTACATATCTATGAATATATGTATCTAATAATATCAACTACTATAATTACTAATAACAACAAATGCATTAAAGAACAATAATAATTATCATAAACATCAATAATAAAGCAAACCAGAGAAAAGAAATTAAGATAAAGACTAAAAAGACTTCACTGTTGGAAGGTTTTGAAGCAGGTTTCAAATAGAGGAAATGCTCATTGGAAGGTAGAGTCTTTGGTTCAGATTGAATGAGCGGTGATACGGGCTGTTTTGAGTGTTAAAAGAGAATTATGGGCTTTGAGCTGTAATGAAATATGGAGGTGTAGGGAATGGGTTGCAATTTTGCACTGGATTTGGGTTTATATGAGTTCATTTTGGTAGATTATGGGCAGAATGTTTGTAGTGAAGTGTAGGAGAATGGATTTTAGGAAGTGAAGGAATGAGGCCATGAAGTGGGCTGCCCTTTGTGCTTGCAAGAGGAAGATTTGGGTAAATGAGTTCCAGGTGGACTGTTTTGGAGTGATCTTGGGTTGGGTTTATAGGAAGAAGAGGGAATGGACTATAGGTAGGGGATTACAAAACCTTTTGAGTGGGCTGTTGGGCTTTAATCTAAGATAATGCTTGCTGCTTTGAGTTTACAGAAGAAGCGGTGTGGGATTTAATACTTAATGGGATGCAAGCTTGTACTGGAGGGAGAGGTATAATGGGCTTATTTGGTTTAAAATGCAGGGACTGGGCTGCTGTTTAGCTGCAAATTCGTGGCCTTAAGGCTATAACAAGTCTATGCGGGCTGTTTGAGGCGTTTTTGGGTTGTTTTGAGAACACAATGAGGGATTCAAGTACAGGTTCTGATGAGAAGAGGGATTCGGCCAGCACGGGCGGATTTGTTGGCTGTCTGAAGAGAAGTTGTATATGGCCTTTTAGGAATTTGTTGGAATAAACTCCAACTAAATGCAATGATGAAATTAAGTAGACTACATGACTTTTACGTGGAGAAGATCATCTGCTATTTGCTTCTTTTTTTTTTTTTGGATTTGATGTGGAAGAAAGTTGACTAAGGAATAAAAAGATAATGAGGAAAACGACAAAAGGAAAATTGTTGTTAGTTAGTGGTATTACTGTCCTCGACTGTAAAGAATCAATGCATGTGAAAAACGTGGGCTGATATGGGGCAAAACTACTACTGTTCGGCAGCTTTTCACATGGAAAAAAAAGGCAAAAGGTCAAGATTCTTTTCACCTATGCTTCTGCTTTAAAGAGGCCTCTTGAGGTCTGATTGGCTGAGGGAAGTGGATCAAAGCAGAGAGCTTCACATGCAGCTGGTTGAGGGATCGGAAGGCAGCTGGCTTGCGTGAAAGACTGAGCTCAGATCGGTCTAGTGGACAGGTCTTCAACGGTTGTTGAGTGGAGGAGTTAGACGGGAGTGGGGAGCTGTGAGGATTTCTGAAGTTGAAGGAGAGGACCGGGAAGAAGTTTTGCTTGAAGCGGGGGGCTTTTTGAGCAGACGTGAAGGTTGGAAAAACCAGGAAATTTTGCGTCCAAGCCCCCAGTAGTAACAATACCCGTTTCTATTCGTATTTACTTCATTTAACAAGGAAAGCCAGCTACACTCGAAGAGACAGATTGACGAGCCAATGTCGAGAATTGCGGTATTCAAAGCAAAACAGCAGAGCCATTAAGTAGACGTTTGCATGAAATTAACTGAGTTATCTTTTTTTGACTTTAAATTCCCCTTTCGAACGGCCTTAAAACGATAATGGCATTTAATTCGGCTTTCCCTATTCAGCTCCTGTCATTTTTTACTGATATTTGTATTACCAACTATATAGATGTTAAGTTATTAACACATTAAATTAGAATGACGAAACAACAATAATCAAATCAAAAGCTGCCTCGATTTGAGTAATTCATCATTTTGCGTGCATTCTCATTTTGCGCATTTGCTATCTCGTTTTACGTGTCGATTTTGCCGAACATCAAAATTAGACAAATTGATAGTGCATTTAGGATATTTTCGATGTTCCGAACACAATGACGCAGTCCGTTTTATGATCGGACATCGTTTGAGCAATGTCCAGGATAATTTTTAAATGGGACGCTCGAAGAGACAGATTGACGAGTCAACGACGAGAATTGCGGGATTCAAAGCAAAACAGCAGAGCCATTAAGTAGAGGTTTGCATGAAATTAACTGAGTTATCTTTTTTTTACTTTAAATTCCCCTTTCGAACGGCCTTAAAACGGTAATGGCATTTAATTCGGCTTTCCCTATTCAGCTCCTGTCATTTTTTACTGATATTTGTATTACCAACTATATAGATGTTAAGTCATTAACACATTAAATTAGAATGACGAAACAACAATAATCAAATCAAAAGCTGCCTCGATTTGAGTAATTCCTCATTTTGCGTGCATTCTCATTTTGCGCATTTGATATCTCGTTTTACGTGTCGATTTTGCGTGCACCACTCCAATTGAATAAATTGATAGTGCATTTAGGGTATTGTCGATGTTTCGGACACAACGATTCTGTCCATTTCACAATCGAGCGTCATTTGAGCACACCGAGGGTAATTTTTACATGGGGACCCGCCTCGATTTGCGTGCACCACCCCAATTGAATAAATTAGTTGTGCATTTAGGATATTTTTAGTGCTCTGAACACAACGGCGTAGTCCGTTTTATGATCGGGCGTCGTTTGAGCAGCCTTGAACTTTAATTTCGGGCGTCGGTTGTCCTTTTTGACCGATCTTGCCCGATTCAACTGCGAGGGGGCTTGACCTAGCAGAATTCGATGTTTTGATTGCAACGACACCATCCGTTTGGCAATTAGAGGTCGTTTGATCCTTCAAGTGACATGTGACGCCAAG
The DNA here is from genome assembly GCA_019514585.1 of Dendrobium officinale. Classification (NCBI taxonomy): domain Eukaryota; kingdom Viridiplantae; phylum Streptophyta; class Magnoliopsida; order Asparagales; family Orchidaceae; genus Dendrobium; species Dendrobium officinale. The sequence goes on along the minus strand of CM033688.1, from coordinate 62,587,258 downwards.
ATGCGTAATGTTTTATTCACTAATTAGGGTTCTTTCTCGTGTGATTTGAGATATAGGGGTAAACAAATGCCCCCCAACAAATATGGTTCGCGCCTAGAGCGAACCACGTTTGTTGTATGTTGATTGGAGCAGCACCAAGACATGTTGCGGGGGTCGGGACATTTTTTCACAGCTTTTTCACCCGCTCTCCCCTGCTTCCAGAGTGTTCTGCAGATTCAGTTGAGTTTGAGAACCCCGACAGGTTGGTTATCAGTCTTAGACTGCAGTGTGGGGAGTATTACCCACTTGAGAGTTTAGTCGCCCAGATTGGTTGGGGTACTTGTGACATTCTCGCACCTGCTGGAGACACTTAAGCCAGTGGGACAGTCGAGTTTACTTAGCCACCGTTAGCTACAGTCGGAGCCTTTGGAGTGGCCATGAGACTCCACAGTTGGACGCATTCAGAGCCCAGCCAGCGGCTATGTTTGTTGGGCCCGATACATTTTTCAAGCTAACCGAGGCATACTTCAGAAGGCAGGGATTTATGAGGCTGTCTATGCCTCTTTGTTCGACTATGGGCGCTTACCCACCTCTTGGGCCCGAGGTTTGATTGAGTTTTGGGATGTTAGCCGTGACACTTGTTGGATTGGAGCAGAGGAACTCACACTCACACTTTCAGATTTACAGACGATTTTCGGGCTACCAGTCTTCGGGCACCCTTTTGAGGAGTGTCCCTCCGGACGAGCAGTTGTTTTGCCGGGTTCCCTCAATAGATGGAGATAGGAGGGGCAGACTTATGTTGCCAGATGTTTACCCAGTACTTCTTGAGCACTACCGTCGAGTTTACAGGGCTTCAGGGTTGTCAGAACGTGCTCGGGTCGGCATTACTGTGGATGTCTGGATCCGTAGTATCCTTCAGCATAGCTACTTGACTGTAGCGGGAGCGTCACATTACGATCCGTTCGGCTTCGGCTTGCAGCGCGACACTCCACTATCATAGGAGACCGCCGAGCCTTCTTCTGCTGCCAGTCACCTTTCTCCAGCACTACCGGGGGTCAGTGAGGACTTGGTGTTAGAAGGGTTTTTGGCCACATGACTCTGTACATTTGTACTCCCGCTTAGAGTAGGGTAGGTTTCGTTCGTTATGTGCTCTCTTAGCCGCTAGTCAGTTATCTCTCAGGGGGCAGCGCCTTTCTTTGGTACCAGCAGTACTTGCCAGGATTTACATATCTCTACGCACTGCTTCTGAGGCTACTTCACTTGAGCTGCGGGACTTGACCTTACCGTGGCAATATTTGTACGGATGAATTCACTTGCACGTTCAGGACGCATTTTCTGTTCTGGAGTTTCCTGCTTACTTTTCAGAGAGAGGGTACCCCACTGTTCTCCCATTGTCTCAGGCGTCATCTACCCTGGAGTCGGAGGATCCGACTTTTCTTCTTTGCTCCGCACCTGGTTGCTGATAGATTTTCTTTGGTCTACCAGCCAGATTCAGTCAGTTTGCCACCCCACTTGTGAGGGACAGTTGTTGTAGATGTGGTTGATCACAGGGGTAGACGCACTTTACTACAGAGGAGACAGAACTTAGCCGTTGCTGAGTACTTTCTCAGCATGCGCCCAGGTTGGTTGTGTCCCCGTTCAGGCAGCACAGTGACTTGAGAGGGATATCAACCCAATAAGGTGGCCAGACATTTTGGGTTCTTTCAGGCCACAGCTTATGAGGGACGTCCAGCTGTCCCTGGAGTTGTAGATACACATCGCATGGATACTGCTCCATTGGAGACCCACCTCTACGTTACGGTGTTGCCTGGTTACATTTGTTGAGGCTCGGAACAAACTCTAGTTTTCTTCTTGCCCCGCCGTCCAGTCCTACCGGGTTTCGTTACACACGACTGTCCTGGGTCCGGATGTCTCTCGGACTTGCCCTAGAGCACAGAGCTAAGAGATACGAGCATCGGGTACGAAGGCTCGAGCTTCCAAGAGGACGGTGATCTCGTCAGGACTTTTCAGATGCTACTTTTGACAAAGGTACACTTTCACCCGCCCTTTTTTCTTTGTCATTTATTAATTTGCTTGAATATTGATTGCTTAATTTGCTCTTGATACAGGGACAGATACTGAGGTCCATACTATTGTTGGGGTCGTAGTTCCCACTCCGGCGAGAGCTCCAGATGTGGCACCCGAGCCACCTCTTGCTGAGACTGCCAGGCCTTCGCACAGACGTGCCGGCTCCCAGCGTACTTCATCTTTTCGGATGTATGTAGACGTTCACACTTTACTTGGGGACCCCGGCGAGAGTTCACAGAGATCGAGGAGATCAGACTTTACCGGCTACAGTACGCTGGACCCTTCGGACGACTTCTCTAATACGGTGTACCCTTACGGGTCTTTCTGTCCTAGGGAGTCTTCAGGAGCTGGCGCAGGCTCACATTCAGAGTTTCTTGAGACACCGCCATACGTGCCAGTGATTTTAGACTTGGTACCTACAGAGTTTTCTTTTTTTCCTGAGTGTCCCCAGACTGACGCTACGAGACCTTCTTCTATTCCTGCTGGCTATCCCGTTAACTCTGCAAGCCCCTCAACAGGTACGCATTTGTCTTAAGTTTGTTCATTTTGATGTATTATAATATTATCTGACATCATATTGATTGTTTGTGATTCCTCGTGCAGTGCCTGAGGGGACTGATTATACTTCAAAAATTTTCGGTCACGTTCCTTTACTCCCAAATTCTAGGAGAACAGGTGCCACCATGCTAGAGAGATTTTACGGGATATTATATGCAGCATTGATCCTAGGTCTTCAAAATCCTAGGATAGGTTCACCACCTGTGCCGACCAATCCCTCAACTTTCTTGCCAGTCTCGGGATGGATAGTCCTGAGCTAGTTGGTTGGGAGTCGCATTGTCGTGAGGCAGAGGTTTTCGTCAGACGATTGAGGTCTTTTGCTACCCTGCGGCCCGGTACTACACGCCCAGAGCTAGAGCAGAGGCTTTCCAGACGACGAGAAACAGCTGATGTCACCCATGACCAGTTCGACAGGAGTGCAAAGGCACTAAGGCGACACCGCGAGAGTTCTTCGAAGATGGGTGCTGAGATAGCAGAGATTACAGCTCGCGTGAGGGGTCTTTGGAGGGACATCAAGGAGGCAATGTCCAAAAAGACTGATGTAGAGGTGAGGCGCAGCCAGCGTGATCGTCTCACCATGAGGGAGGAGCAACGCCACCAGACTTTGCACCAGGCGATGGTGGATGCCGAGACCGCGTTAGTACAGGCAGAGGAGGAATTTCACAGTGTAGAGATAGAGTTCAAGTCTTTGTCAGAGTTAGTTGGGCAGTTAGAGGATCTAAAGTCTCATATCTCTTGACCTTTCTCCTTCTTTTCTTGTATTCTATAGTATCTGTACTCATGTAATTCTTTGAGTCTCCATGTGCTTATATCTCATGATGATTATTATATACATACATGGAGGATTTTTTTTTTTTGAAATTTTTTCTCCCTTTTTTTTGTTTTAGTTCTCTGAGTTGTACTGAGCTGTGTGCTGGAATTGTACTCCGAGCTTGAGTTTTAGACTTGTGTTGTTGGTATCATTGGGGATTTTAAATATTTATTTAGAGATCTCGGCACGCGGCACGATGTTGACCCAAATAAATATTTAAATTACCCCCAGCCTTTGAGGATAGTTGTGAACAATATCGCTTCAGCCACTAGTTGAAATCAGTAGCCGTTAGCTTTAGCTCAAATTTCAAAAATTTTGGCTCCTTCTGTCTTATGCTTTGTGCGGCGGACTTGATGAAAGATTAATAGATTTTATTTTTAGTTGATAGTACCAAATGTGGATAGTATCTTAATCCTTAACCACTTGAGAAGACTTTTAATATGAGTGATTTGAGTTTATCAGATTAGGAGAGCTAAAACTTGATAGTTTTTTGTCCTCTGATTGCTGAAATGGGGGTTCCACTACTACGGCCTTTCTTATAGCTTGTTGAATAGATGGAGCTGCCAACGATCCGGCCATATATTTGGGCGTGTTAGATCCGACTTTTTACACGCATTCAGGCTTCAGACTTAAGCTATGAGAAAAGTGCTTTCCAATACTGATTTTACCTTTTGAAAGATCACCTGCATATAGACAGCTCAAGGTTCAAATGGATGTAAAAAGTCAGATCCAACACGCCCAAATATGGCCGGATCGCTGGCAGCTGTCTACTCAACAAGCCATAAGAAAGGCCGAAGTAGCGGAACCCCCACTTCGTCAACCCGTCAGTAGGGACTATAGGAAGCACGAAGACAAATTTGACTCGACAAGTTCAAGTGATTGTAGTCCACAAAAAATTCTCCCAAATGACTGGATAATCAAAGTTTCAGTGGAAGAATGAGTCTCGAACGACTACCAAATGTTCGTAGACTCCAAAATCTACAACCACAAAAGATGACTCCAAATCTACCAACTTTAGTAAAATCAGCATTGGAAAGCGCGTTTCTCATATCTCAAGTCTGAAGCCTATATGGGTGTAAAAGGTCGGATCCAACACGCCCAAATATGGCCGGATAGCTGGCAGCTCCATCTACTCAACAAGCCATAAGAAAGGCCGATACTGAAACCACCATCTCAACAATCAGAGGACAAAGAGCTATCAAGTTCTAGCTCTCCTAATCTGATAAACTCAAATGACTCGGATTAAAAGTCTTCTCAAGTGGTTAAGAATTAAGATATTATCCACATTTGGTACTATCAACTAAAAAAAACTATAAATCTTTCATCAAGTTTGCCGCACAAAGCATAGGATAGAAGGAGCCAAAAATTTTTAAATTTGAGCTAAAGCTAACGGCTACTGAATTCAACTAGTGGCTGAAGCGACATTTTTCACAACTATTCTCAAAGGCTGTGGGCATTTTAAATATTTATTTGGGTCGACATTGCGCCGCGTGCCGAGATCTCTAAATAAATATTTAAAATCCCCAATGATACCAACAATACAAGTCAAAAACTCAAGCTCGGGGTACAATTCCAGCACACAGCTCAATACAACTCAGAGAACAAAAATAAAAAAGGAGAAAAAAATTCAAAAAAAAATCCTCTATGTATGTATATAATAATCATCATGAGATACAAGCACATGGAGACTCAAAGAATTATATGAGTACAGACACCATAGAGAACAAGAAAAGAAAGAGAAATGTCAAGAGATACGAGACTTTAGATCCTCTAACTGCCCAACTAACTCTGACAAAGACTGGAACTCTATCTCTGCACTGTGAAACTCCTCTGCCTGTACTAACACAATCTCGGCATCCACCATCGACTGGTGCAAAGTCTGGTGGCGTTGCTCCTCCCTCCTGGTGAGACGATCACGCTGGCTGCACCTCACCTCTACATCAGTCTTTTTGGACATCGCCTCCTTGATGTCCCTCTAGAGACCCCTCACGCGAGCTGTAATCTCTGCTATCTCAACATCAATCTTCAAAGAACTCTCGCGGTGTCGCCTCAGTGCCTTTGCACTCCTGTCGAACTGGTCATGGGCGAAATCAGCTGCCGCTCGTCGTCTGTAAAGCCTCTGCTCTAGCTCTGGGAGTGTAGTACCGGGCCGCAGGGTAGCAGAAAGACCTCAATCGTCTGACGAAAACCTCTGCCTCGCAACAAAGTGACTCCCAACCAACTAGCTCAGAACTATCCATCCCGAGACTGCCAAGAAAGCTGAGGGATTGGTACGAGGAATCACAAGCATGGTGGTGAACCTATTCTAGGACTTTGGAGACCCAGGATCAATGCTGCATATAAGATCCCATAAAATCTCTCTAGCATGGTGGCACCTGTTAACGCTCCTAGAATCTGGGAGTAAATGAACGTGATAGAAAATTTTTGAAATATAATCAGTCCCCTCAGGCACTGCACGAGGAATCACAAGCAATCAATATGATGTCAGATAATATTATAATACATCAAAATGAACAAACTTAAGACAAATGCGTATCTGTTGAGGGGCTTGCAGAGTCAACGGGATAGCCAGCAGGAACATAAGAAGGGCTCGCAGCGTCAGTCTGGGAACACAGGAAAAAAAAAAAACTCTGTAGGTACCAAGTCTAAAATCACTGACACGTATGGTGGTGTCTCAAGTAACTCTGAAAGTAAGCCTACGCCAGCTCCTGAAGACTCCCTAGGACAGAAAGACCCCGTATGGGTACACCGGAAAAGAGAAGTCGTCCGAAGGGTCCAGCGTACTGTAGCCGGTAAAGTCTAATCTCCTCGATCTCTCTGAACTCTCGCCGGGATCCCCAAGTAAAGTGTGAACTTCTACAGACATCCGAAAAGATGAAGTACACTGGGAGCCGGCACATCTACGCGAAGGCCTAGCAGTCTCAGCACGAGAGGTGGCTCGGGTGCCACATCTGGAGCTCTCGCCGGAGTGGGAACTACGACCCCAACAGTAGTATGGGCCTCAGTATTTGTCCCTGTATCAAGAGCAAATTAAGCAATAAATATTCAAGCAAATTAATAAATGACAAAGAAAAAGGGCGGGTGAAAGTGTACCTCTGTCAAAAAGTAGCGTCTGAAAAGCCCTGACGAGATCACCGTCCGTTGGAACCCGAGCCTCCGTACCCGATGCTCGTATCTCTTAGCTCCGTGCTCTAGGGCAAGTCCAAGAGACATCCGGACCCAGGACAGTCGTATGTAACGAACCCCGGTAGGACTGGACGGAGGGGCAAGGAGAAAACTAGAGTTTGTTCCGAGCCTCAACAAATGTAACCAGGTCAACGCTGCAACGTAGAGGCGGGTCTCCAACGGAGCAGTATCCATGCGATGTGTATCTACAACTCCAAGGACAGCTGGACGTCCCTCATAAGCTGTGGCCTGGAAAAACCCAAACTGTCTGGCCACCCTATTGGGTTGATATCCCTCTCAAGTCACTATGTTTCCTGAACGGTGACACAACCAACCAGGGCGCATGCTGAGAAAGTACTCAGCAACGGCTAAGTTCTGTCTCCTCTGTAGTAAAGTGCGTCTAACCTGTGATCAACCCCATCTACAACAACTTTCCCTCGCAAGTGGGGTGGCAAACTGATTGAATCTAGCTAGTAGACCAAGGGAAAATCTATCAGCAACCAGGTAAGGAGCAAAGAAGAAAAGTCGGATCCTCCGACTCCAGGGTAGATGACGCCTGAGACAACGGGAGAACAGTGGGGTACCCACTCTCTAAAAAGTAAGCAGGAAACTCCAGAACAAAAAAGGCGCACTGAACGTGCAAGTGAATCCATCCGTACAAATATTGTCACGGTAAGGTCAAGTCCCACAGCTCGAGTGAAGTAGCCTCAGAAGCAGTGCGTAGAGATCTGTAAATCCTGGCAAGTACTGTTGGTGCCAAAGAAAGATGTTGCCCCAGAGATAACTGACTAGCGGCTAAGAGAGCACTATAACGAACGAACCCTGCTTTAAGCGGGAGTACAAATGTACAAAGTCATGTGGCCAAAAACCCTGCTAACACCAAGTCCTCACTGACCCCCGGTAGTGCTAGAGAAAGGTGACTGGCAGCAGAAGAAGGCTCGGCGGTCTCCTCTGATAGTGGGAGTGTCGCGCTGCAAGCCGAAGCCGAACGAATCGTAAAGTGACGCTCCCGTTACAGTCAAGTAGCTGTGCTGAAGGATACTGCGGATCCTAGACATCCACAGGCATGCCGACCCGAGCACGTGCTGACAACCCTGAAGCCCTGTAAACTCGACGGTAGTGCTCAAGAAGTACTGGGTAAACATCTGGTAACATAAGTCTGCCCCTCCTATCTCCATCTATTGAGGGAACCCGGCAAAACAACTGCTCGTCCGGAGGGACACTCCTCAAAAGGGTGCTCGAAGACTGGTAGCCCGAAAATCGTCTGTAAATCTGAAAGTGTGAGTGTGAGTTCCTCTGCTCCAATCCAACAAGTGTCACGGCTAACATCCCAAAACTCAATCAAACCTCGGGCCCAAGAGGTGGGTAAGCGCCCATAGTCGAACAAAGAGGCATAGACAGCCTCATAAATCCCTGCCTTCTGAAGTATGCCTCGGTTAGCTTGAAAAATGTATCGGGCCCAACAAACATAGCCGCTGGCTGGGCTCTGAATGCGTCCAACTGTGGAGTCTCATGGCCACTCCAAAGGCTCCGACTGTAACTGACGGTTGCTAAGTAAACTCGACTGTCCCACTGGCTCAAGTGTGTCTCCAGCAGGTGCGAGAATGTCACAAGTACCCCAACCAATCTGGGCGACTAAACTCTCAAGTGGGTAATACTCCCCACACTGCAGTCTAAGACTGGTAACCAACCTGTCGGGGTTCTCAAACTCAACTGAATCTGCAGAACACTCTGGAAGCAGGGGAGAGCGGGTGAAAAAGCTGTGAAAAATGTCCCGCCCCCGCAACATGTCTTGGTGCTGCTCCAATCAACATACAACAAACGTGGTTCGCTCTAGGCGCGAACCATATTTGTTGGGGGGCATTTGTTGACCCCTATATCTAAAACCACACGAGAAAGAACCCCAATTAGTGAATAAAGCATTACGCACCTTGGCGCCACATGTCACTTGAAGGATCAAACGACCTCTAATTGCCAAACGGATGGTGTCGTTGCAATCAGAACATCGAATTCTGCTAGGTCAAGGCCCCTCGCAATTGAATCGGGCGAGATCGATCAAAAAGGACAACCGACGCCCGAAATTAAAGTTCAAGGCTGCTCAAACGACGCCCGATCATCAAAACGGACTACGCCGTTGTATTCAGAGCACTAAAAATATCCTAAATGCATAACTTATTTATTCAATTGGGGTGATGCACGCAAATCGAGGGCGGTCCCCATGTAAAAATTACCCTCGGTGTGCTCAAATGACGATCGATTGTGAAATGGACAGAATCGTTGTGTCCAAAACATCGACAATACCCTAAATGCACTATCAATTTATTCAATTGGAGTGGTGCACGCATATCGAGGTAGTCCCATGTGTAAAAATTATCCTCGACATTGCTCAAACGATGTCCGATCATAAAACAGACTGCGTCATTGTGTTCGGAACACCGAAAATATCCTCAATGCACTATCAATTTGTCTAATTTTGATGTTCGGCAAAATCGACACGTAAAACGAGATAGCAAATGCGCAAAATGAGAATGCACGCAAAATGAGGAATTACTCAAATCGAGGCAGCTTTTGATTTGATTATTATTGTTTCGTCATTCTAATTTAAAGTGTTAATGACTTAACATTTATATAGTTGGTAATACAAATATCAGTAAAAAAATGCATGAGCTGAATAGGGAAAGTCGAATTAAATGTCATTACCATTTTAAGGCCGTTCGAAACAGAAATTTAAAGTAAAAAAAAAAAAGAAAACTCAATTAATTTCATGCAAACCTCTACTTAATGGCTCTGCTGTTTTGCTTTGAATCCCGCAATTCTCGTGTTGACTCGTCAATCTGTCTCTTCGAGCGTAGCTGGCTCTCCTCGTTAAATGAAGTAAATACGAATAGAAACGGGTATTGTTACTACTGGGGGCTTGCACGCAAAATTCCCTGGTTTTTCCAACCTTCGCGTCTGCTCAAAAAGCCCCCCGCTTCAAGCAAAACTTCTCCACAGTCCTCTCCTTCTCCAACTTCAGAAATCCTCACAGCTCCCTACTCCCGTCCAACTCCACTCAACAGCCGTTGAAGACCCATCCACTAGACCGATCTGAGCTCAGTCTTTCACAAAAGCCAACCGCCTTCCGATCCCTCAACCAGCTGCATGTGAAGCTCTCTGCTTTAATCCACTTCCCTTAGTAAATCAGACCTCAAGAGGCCTCTTTAAAGCAGAAGCATAGGTGAAAAGAATCTTGGCCTTTTTGCCCCTTTTTTTCCATGTGAAAAGCTGCCGAACAGCAGCAGTTTTGCCCCCTATCAGCCCACGTTTTTTCACCTGCATTGATTCTTTACAGTCAAGGACAGCAATACCACTAATCAGCAACAATTTTCCTTTTGTCGTTTTTCTCAACATCTTTATTCCTTAGTTAACTTTCTTCCACATCAAATCCAAAAAAAAAAAAGCAAACAGCAGATGATCTTCTCCACGTGAAAGTCATGTAGTCTACTTGATTTCATCATTGCATTTAATTGGAGTTTATTCCAACAAATCCCTAAAAGGCCATATAAAACTTCTCTTTAGGCAGCCATCTAATAAATATAATCAGCCAACAAATCCACCCGTGCTGGCCGAATCCCTCTTCCCATCAGAACCTGTACTTGATTCCCTCATTGTGTTCTCAAAGCAACCCAAAAACGCCTCAAACAATCCGCATAGACCTGTTGCAGCCTTATGGCCCACGAACCTGCAGCTAAACAGAAGCCCAGTCCCTGCATTCCAAACCAAATAAGCCCATTATACCTCTCCCTCCACTACAAGCTTGCAACCCATTAAGTATTAAATCCCACATTGCTTCTTCTGTAAACTCAAAGCAGCAAGCATTCTCTTAGATTAAAGCCCAACAGCCAACTCAAAAGATTTTGTAATCCCCTACTTGTAGTCCATTCCCTCTTCTTCCTATAAACTTAGCCCAAGATCAATCCAAAACAGTCCACCTGCACCTCATTCCTTCACTTCCTAAAACCCATTATCCTACACTTTACTACAAACATTCAACCTACAATCTACCAAAATTAACCCACATAAACCCAAATCCAGTGCAAACCTGCAGCCCATTCCCTACACCTCCACATTTCATTACAGTTCAAAGCCCATAATACTCTGTTAACACTCAAAACAGCCCGTATCACAGCTCATTCAATCTGAACCAAAGACTCTACCTTCCAGTGAGCATTTCCTCTGTTTGAAACCTGCTTCAAAACCTTCCAACAATGAAGCCTTTTTAGTCTTTATCTTAATTTCTGTTCTGTGGTTTGCTTTATTATTGATTTTAATGATAATTATTATTGTTCTCTAATGCATTTGTTGTTATTAGTAATTATAGTATTTGATGTTATTAGATACATATATTCATGGATATGTACATACTAAAAAAGAAAACAAAAGAAGAAGAAAAAGAAAGAGAGGAAAAAGAAATTTTCCAAAAAAAAAAAGAGAAAGCAAAAAAAAAAAGCAGAAAAGCAAAAAAAAAAAAAAAAAAGAAAAAAGAAAAAGAAAGAAAAAGAGAAAAAAAAAAGGAGATTTAAAAAAAAAAGAAAGATTCTTTTCTCGTGGCTTGCAACGGGCCGGCAAACCCCCTAGGCGCTCACGTAGCGTTGTAGGGAGGAAAACCGGCGCGGCGCTTGCGGCGATTTAAGAATCCCACTTCAATGCTAGCAACGAGCCGGTAAACCCCCTAGGCGCTCAAGTAGCGTTGTAGGGCGGGAAACCAGTGCGGCGCTTGCGGCGAAGGGGATAAAAAAATGTGTTTTCTTTATTTTTATATAAATAACCCCAAACGCTCGCGTAGTGCAGAGGGGGAAAATCTGTGCTTATTTCTAACATGTGTTTTCTTTCTTATAATAATATAAAAAAAAAACACCCTTAAACGCTCACGTAGCGGACGGGGATAAAAAATAATATATGCGACCGCAGTAGCAGTATCATTTTTAACACCTACCTGAAGCGCTCACGTAGCGTCGAGGGGAAGGTTGCCTCTTGGTTTTTCCCCTAAACGGGGGAGACGCCGGGAGACTGACGAAATTTTTAGCAAATTGGAGACTTGGACATGAATAAAATTTGGACTACATGGGACTTATTTGATATCAAATGATCAATAATTTAAACTTAAACTTGAATCAAATGAACTAAATGCGAGGACTCAAATTTGATTTGGACTTGAACATGTTTGAACTCAAGCAAAGACTTGAATTGGACTACAGGGGACTTGAATGAATGGAAGAGACTCATCTAAAGCCTGAACTATGTTTGAACTTGAACTTGTGGCACCTTTGAACCAGACTGAACTTGAATAAAAATTCAAATTGAAATCAAATGTAAGCCTAAACAAATGATGAGCAACAAATGACTTAAATCAAATGGACTAGGTGTTGTGGATATGAGCTCAAATTAGACTCATACATGAACTTTACAAGACAACTAAAGAATTGTATGGAATACATAAGCTTTGAACTTGTTACATACAAAGAGTAATAAATTGAAGTACTTGAACATTGAAGGCACAACATTGAATGTAATTCAATGCTTAAAATGAAACTTGTAAATTGGCAAGATGATAAAGTTAACCAAGCAAACAAAGATCATGAAGAGAACACGATGATATGCTTGTAATTAACAACATAAGACTTCTAATGGAACATTGAGAAGTGATCACATCGATGAAAGTGCACATTCTAATTAGCAAATGATATCAAATTCATCATATACGATCAACCTAAAGGGGTATATAACATAAGTGCATGCTATTCATCTTAATCATGGATGGCATATTCACGAAGAACATATGAAGAATATGAAACGAAGACCTCCCTCTAATCAATGATAACTAGTTCGTAGACAAATGCAGTAGTTATCAACAAATGTTAAAGGGTATGAAGAGCCTATTGAAATTGCTTGCAAGCAATGATGCAAGGCATGCAATATGTATTAAAGGGTACCATTTCCAGTTGAAATGCAAGCAATAGTCAATAATTTTTAACAAGTATATGTGATACAATTGTAAGAAGATGCACAAGAATGTCTCAACAAACTCAAGAAATTATATGGCAATAATAGAAGTATCCTTATCAATCTTGTGAGAAAACAAGATGATCATTGCAAGCAATAAAGTCTCTTGCCAACACACTTAATGTAGCATGCAATGATTACAGAAAATACCTCTAAAGTCAATAGCAAACAATGATAGACAAATACTTTGCAACATTGCCTTGTGAATAACAAAGCTAAAGTTGATACAGTCGACACAGCAATCATGTAAGGAGATGTAGTAGTAATCTTTTCTACATCAACCTAAGAGCACTAACGAAGAGATATAAACAGTACAAGGTGATACAACTTGTCCACGAATGATTATAAAAGGCATGTCTACAAGCAAGTACATGAAGAATGGTGGAAGAGACAGCATGTCCGTAGCACGCACCTACCAATTGTTGTGGCAAAGATACTAACACTTCTATGGTTGATAATTGTCCAAAATCAATCAAATACATCGGCCTTCTATAAGCAAGGATAGATGATGTATAGTGAAAAACAAATATCTCAAGGGTTGTAGAATATTCATCATACATACTATATGTTATTTGCAGGCAGAAGCAAATGAGATACGGCAAGTGCAAATACATGCAATTGTCTACAAACGAAAGCAGGAGACTCGTTAGTGTACTACAAATACGAGTAGTGCACGACAATTTACCTGTACAAAGCAGCGAACAACTCTATTCAGAAGCTGCTGCGCCAAGCCACCGGATCTGCAACACTTATACAAGCAGACAAAAGGCGTCTACGATTTACAACGCCACGCCACCGGATCCGCAACGTTCTAGCAAGCGGACAGTAGGCATCTGCAAATACTTTCAAATCACCCCCCGCACGTCCACTATAGTTTGTATACACATAGGTACACTAAAAGGGATAAAAGAAATCATGAAACCCGCATGGGTCTCGGCGAGCGTGTTATTAGTACACACGTGACGTCTAGGAATGCTGCGCGGGTTATTAAATCTGAACCCGATCCTTTTAAGCAAGTAGGAGTCGACAATGTTCAATAAATAATTACAAAATGCCCCGAAACACCCGCATGGGCCCCGGCGAGCGTGTTATTGGTACACACGTGACGTCTAGGGATATTGCGCGGGTCAATAAGTGAATTCAAGTTCGAACCCGATCCTCCTATAAAGAACAATAGGAGCCGACAAAGTTCGAACCAACAAACAAATATGTGGCCATGGCGACCAGAATATTTGTTTTAATGCATTCATATTAGACCTTCAAAGCCTAAAATCAAGAGAATTCACTCTCAAAGGCATAAAGCCTACGAAACTGATCCTCTGTCGACAGCCAGACAGAGTCAACAAGGTTCAAGCTTTAAATGGAAATAACCCCTAACACCCCGATGATGGTCGTGTTAAATGTAAATCTCAACCGGAGGGGTCAATCCCAAATATTTTCAAATGCCTCCCAAAAGTACATCCAAAATTCACAAAAATTCAAAAAAAAAAGAAAATATTTAAAATTGAAAAATCCAACTATCAAATAACTTAAAATATATCCACCCTCCGTAATAATTTGCCGGGGTGGACAAATTAAAATTTACTTCAGCTCACAAAGAGTCAAATGCCTAGTCGAAAATATTACTAGGATCCATTCTCAAATAATCTCCTGCTAGTAAGGACGTGGTACGTGTCCTCAAACTGGCAATTTTGCCGCCAAATGGCACCGCAGGATAAACAGTTATGACCCGAGGCCCTCTGAACCAAGTGGTTTTGCCGCCAAATGGTACCACGAAATACCGGTTATGGCCAGAGCCAATACGCCTCTTATTGGCATTAAATCATAGAGATATCAATCAATAGGATATGATCGATAGGGCACAAAACCCTCTGTTAGCTAAGGTCGATTCAAATTTGTCCCCTTAGACAAAAACTCACCCCAGGTCTGCAAGGTACCCTCGGACGAAGCAACCCATGGCTGCTGACAAGGATCCTTCTGTCAGGTTGGGTCGACTACCTCCTCTGACTAAGTAGACCAGGGACCACGATGGCCCGGGATGACGGAAACATGGGATCTTGATCGGGTACATCATCCATTCCCTCACCATCCGCTTTAAGTGCAAGATGGTGCAATTTCTATTTTAAATATAAAATCTTTAACTTCCAAATCCCAAACTCATTGCTGCTTCTATATGCCAGATAACACGTATTCTCTACGTATCTGATTGACGACTAGCCTTAATCGAAAGTTCTCTCTCGTTATCAGGAGGGGTAATTAACTATAGGGGCTTGCGCCTATAGGAAACCAGAACTCAGATCATAAAGTCCTCGTAAAATGAGGGCGAAATCTCTGCATGGTGTCTTATCTACAAATCCATCTGCCTTCCAAAATTTACCACGGAACTTAGTTCGTTAAAACTCCCCTCGCCGAATAAAAAGAAAAGCGAGCGGAGGCCGGGGCCGAATTTTCGGAGCCCACAATCTCATATCCCATAAAACAATAAAAGGAACTTAAAAACTTGCAAATTAATTCTAACTTTACAATAAAAATTACTAGCTATTTAATAACGAAGTCTAATGACTGCATGAATATATAGAATCTATATATTTTTTCATATAATAAAAAATTATTTATTAGAAAAATTAGAAAATAAGCAAAATAGAGCCAAATTAAAAAAAAAAAATAAACAAATAGAGCCAGATAAAAACTTGGTAACACCGTAGTCACATCCAAATGATATTTGAAAAGCAAGATAATGTCTAAAAACGGGTCAAGCAGAAAACTGTGTTGTTTGAAAAGATTTAGTTAAAAAATTTTTATTTCTTGTTTCAGCAACATTGACATGCACAAACGGTTGACTAGCGCACGAGGCAGAACTTCAGTTTTGGCTTTGGCTTTGAAGGGAACATCTTCAGGTTTGAAGATGAATTCAAAAGTTACAGCATGATAGAACTTCAGCTAAATAGGACACTGACTTCAAAAGGAACGACAAGGCTTCGGCTTTGAAGATGGCTTTCAGTTCGACTTCGATGGAATGACCTCAAAAGGCAAGACACAGTTTGGCTTCACACAACCATCATCTACTATTGTCTTCAGCTTTGAAGATAAATAGGTAGAGCTGGGAGAAGAAAAGGTGTGTCTGCGATTGTATCATAAGATAGCTAAGAGTCGCAGTCTTTATAACAAACACAACTGTAGGTATTATTTCCCTTGCAAGTTTCAATTTTAAGGTTCACTATTTTGAGTTCTGTGTGTCCCTACGTCATCATAAATGTATCCCACCACATCCGATAAGTGTTGGAGCCTAATTTCACATAGTTAAAACTATGACACAATTTTGAAAATGTCGGATAGTTGTCAGGGCCTATCAGAGACAAAAGCCATTTGAAAGTGTTTGTCCGTCTTAGTCAGTAACTCAAGCACCATACCTTCTCAACAATTCTCAGCAACTCCACTTCACCACTACTACAAATCTCACTGAACTAGGTGCCATAGGAAGAGAGAATAGATGAAGCATAGTTTTCAAGCATAGAAAGCCCTCTAACTTGTATTATAGAAATTTTTAAAATCTTTTTGGATAATATCCACGTTGACTTGAACACCACTAATCAAAAACAAATCTAGTATCTGAGAAGGGATGGCGATTTTTCTTAAGGATAGGATATTCAACTTGACCAAACTCAAAAGTGTTTCCAATTATTTGATTAGACGTGATTGTTATTCAACTTGATAATTTAAAAATTATAAGTTCTGGTAAATCCAAAAGCATTTTGAATCAACCAATCAGATGCCTAATAATGAAGTCAAGTTTAATATCTCATGAATATATAAAATTGTTTTATATTATTTTTAAATATTATGTGTAAAATCTATAAAATAAGATATATATATATTAATATTAATACAAGAGTAAATGATCTTAAGAATAAAATATCTAAAATCAAAATTAGTGATAAATGTCCAAGTAATTACTTTATTGTGCTTTATTATAGACTACCAAGTAATTTTTAAAACATGAAGATATTATTTATATGTTGATGAGAATTTTTTAAACTAAAAATGATTATTATCTAATTCATAAGTTATATTATCAAGTACCGGTCATCTAGTGGGCATCCACTATCCGCCAAAATTTGGGTAGAGAAATTATTTTTAACCATATGAAGCAATTCAATTATGGATATGTTATTCTATTGTTAATCGGCAATCGGATATGAATTCAAATAGGGCATATCAGGCCGGTTACACTACCTATTGACATCTTAATATTTGAGTGATGACAATTATTATGAAAGGTTGTAAAATAAAATTAATTATTATAAAAACTTCAATTTTGTTTATGTTATTGTAATGAATAACTCCAGATTGGAGCACTCTATAGAATGCAAAAAACACATCAAATGGTACTCCAAAAGTGAAGTTCAAACATAAGAAAAAGCTTCCAACCCAATTTCAGAAGCAGTTTTTTTTTTTTATCTTGTATACTTCACTCCAAATTTATCCAACTATTTACATTCCTCAAAGACAAATCAAATCTTTTTTGGATGTTTTCTGAAACAATAGAAATTTAAATCTTAGCTCATAGTTTTAGAGAACATAGTCTGATTGTGTAAATATATGATGCTTAGCTGGCAAGAAACACTAAGCAGACCAAGATTAAAACAAGGAAGCTAAGGAAAAAAAGTTCATTAAGCTAAACTTTGTTTATCATCAACATATGTGATTACAGATCATCTTGTAATACTTACCCAAATGTTAAGAAGCAGTTACACAAAATCTAGATTTTAATATCCAAACTGACATGGATGAAGACAACTTACCTAATTTGACTCAAATTGACTTGACTAGAATTTAGCTAGATGGCAAAAACTAATTTTATTCAATGTAGATTGACTCTACCTTGAACGGGAAAAATCATGTTCAGCTAGTTTTTAAAATTTTGGAAAAAAGGTAGGTAAACTTATGGTTAACGAAGTAATCTAGCTTGCCTATAGCTGCACACATTTAGGGGTAAATCTCATTTGTTTTTATAAAAATACTTCCACAAAGGTAAAAGGGATTGTTATAAAATCAGACCTTTAACATGTGTAAACACCATAGCAGGCTTAACAACCACAAAGTTGCACAAGACCAGGTGCCACGGATCTTTTTGAAGTAGAATCTCAATTAATGCCACACTTTAGTCAAGCACACACCAGTTAAGTTACAATAACGAGCAAGACATCTCAGACCACTTCGAATGAATACACGTAGGTACAGTTCAAAATGAAAAAATTAAACAAACATTAAAAAAATGACAAGTCTTGATATATATATATATATATATATATATATATATATATATATATATATATATATATATATATATATATATATATATATATATATATATAGAGGAGGAAAAAAGATTACAAAATAACTAGATGGAATTACCTCTCTTGAAGTTCATAATTGCGTTTCCTGACACCATTTTTTTTATTCATAGTTTCAGCAGCATGAGTTATAGGTTCTACCCCAGGCATCATGAGATGAGGGACAGCTCCCATTGTCATGAATCCACTGAAAATTGAGTTTTGCAAACAGGAATAACAAAGTGCAGCTTTCAGCACAAAGAAAACCAGTTGTAAGTTCGAACATACAGAGCATCATTATCGGAATGTGAAGAAAAATATAGAAACCGAGAACTTACTAGGGTGCTGGCAGGCTACCATACATTGGTGGCATGCACGATGAAATGCCAAAAGCTGGGGCCTGAAACATCATTGGATCAAATGGCATCATAGGAGGGGCACCATATATATTCGCATAAGGCCGAACATTTGTGAAAGAGGCCCCACGCCAATAGCCTTCTTGGTAGGGTGGAATGCCTCCAGAGGCCACAGCATTTCCTATAAATGAATAAAGAGCATTTCAAGCATTAAAAAGCTTGCATGGCATTTAATCCTAAATAAAAGGCTGGCAGTTATGTACCTGTCTTGGCATGAGGACACTCTCTAATCAAGTGATCTGGGGCCCCACACATATAACAGTTACGCTCATACTGAAATTTTTTAAAAAACAAGTAGATGAATTGCAAGAAATAAGGAGTAGAGAGAGAAATGAAAACATAAATTATCCAAAATACAGCAGCACATACAACCCATATAGTATGTCAACAAACTAGACGAGATATAAAAATAAAAAATTAAAAAATTAAAAAAAAAAAACCAAAAAAAAACAAACTAGACGAGAAATAATTAAAACATTTTGCATAAAAATCACTCAGGTCTTGGAGTTAAATATCACTTAGGTCCCTGAGTTAAACCCTCAATTTTGACCCCGATGATCTTCTCATACACAAATTGATCTCTAAGGTTAAATCTCAAGTAATTGCAAACATTCTTTCTTTGCAAATAGTGTTTAAAATTTACATTATTTTAGTTGAGCGTATTGTAATTTTTTACTTAAATTTGAATTGTATAAAATCTTGCAATCAAAATAAAATCATTAATTGTACCAAATTGGTACCCAAAGATGTGGTGCAAGTTTTCATAAGGATCATTTAGCCTTACAAGTTTCTTAAGGTTGGCAGTTCAAGTTAAGTCTCATAAGAAAAGTTTGATAAAGCCGCAAGAGTGACAGATCTAAGCAAGCTCGTTAAACTAAGATCCACTGACGTAGGACATCATGGATCATAAAAAAAAAAAATTAAGATCCAAGACAATTAATTATAAATTCATGTTCTTTAAATATAAACTTAAAAAAATTATAATTAGAACCTAAATGATAATTTATTCATCGAATAAATCTAAAAAAAATTAACAAGAAATTCGAACTATGCAAATCAAAAGAATTTGTAAGTTAATCACCACAATTATAAATCTAGTTGTGCCAAATTTGAACTAAGTCAAGAACACTAATAGCAAGATAATTCGAGTAAATTATATCAAAGAAAGAATCTATCAATGTAAGAAATCCAAGCGTCACACTAACATAAGGATATAGCATCCGCAAGAAGCAGATAGCCATACTTTTACCATGCTCGAAGGACCCAAGCATCCAACTTACACATATAAGATTAAAATTAAAAGAAAAAATTTTTACTCAATCAAAACATCTAATTGCATGCCTCGAAACATCTATTATTTATAAATACGTCATCCATAGGTGATGCATTTAGATTTTTGCATTATTTTTGTTTTGAACAATATTAGTTATATTTTCTAGTTTTTTGTTTTATTTTTAAGCTATCCAATGATGGTGGTAAATCAAATGATCATGGTAGGAAAATGTTTGGGTTATGCTTACCTTGGGTTTGCTGGCGTTGGGGTCCACCTTGTCCTTTGGGCTGTTTGCTGGTTTCAAGAGGGCCTTGGCTGTTTTCGGTTTGAGCTTGGTTTGTTGAAATTCTAGTTGTGCCAGCTCATTATGATCATTTAGTGGTGAAGCTCATTATGAGCTGATGTTTAGTTATGAAATTTAAAGTAAGGGAGCAAGATTTGGTGAGTGGAACTTGTTCTTTCATATTCTATTTGAATTGGGGCTGCTGCAGTTTTTTCTCTGGATTTCTCTCCCACGGTTTGCTGCTGCCGTTGCCCCCTCGGTTCTCTGCCCCTTTATTGCCGTGACTTTCCCCTTTTCTCCCGTGAAATGTGTAGTTGCTGGACCCGATATTTGGCTCCTGGTTTCCTGTGCTGGAGCCGTGGCTTTCCTTGTGAACTGCTGTGCCGTTTGGAATTTCTGTACAAAAATCTGATGGGTTCCATGGCCTTGTTCTGCTTGGAGATTGCTATAACTATTGGGATTTCAGCAAGGTGACTTTTGGCCTTTCATTTCTATTATTTTTATATGGGGATTTGAAGGATTTTTTTGCTGTTAAGTTTCCCCTCTATTGCCTATATATGAGATGCTTTGAGATGAAATAGTTGGTGAATATTGAGAGCAAATTGCTATAACCTGCGGGTTCTTTTTGGAAAAGCTTGCGAGCTTTGTTCCATCTTCTTTCTCCTTTAGGGAATACTTGCGAGTTCCTTCCCACCCTTCGTCTGGGCTTGTAACCTCTTTCTTCTCTACGCAAGTTCCACTCCACCTGTATCTTTCTTCTAGTTCCGTTGGTAAAGTTTGTTGGCTGTTTTGGTGAAGTTGTTGGCTGTTTTGGTGGCATTTGCTAGAGGAATTTGGTAGGACATTGGAACCCCTTTGCAGTGGTGGACCCTTGGTTTGCATATCTAAACATTATTTTAATATATATTTTCCTACAATCGGTGCATGTGAGGAGTCCTCTTGTAGGATGTTCTGAGGATAGTGTTTGTTTATTTTTAGTTTGTTTCTTTTGCTAACTTTTTTTTTTTTTTTTTTTTGTTGGATGATCGCTTCTTTTCTAATCTGAATTTTAGTGGTTTATTTAGCCTATTTTGTTCTCCAAGTGGTGTCTTAAATTTCTAAAAAGTGAGTCTTGATTCTCTTTGTTCTCACTTTGTGTTTTTGCTTCAAGTTGCATACATCAATAGGTTAGTAGATATGACTTAAAAGTTCAGCCAAATTGGATTTCAAATGAAAATCAAACTCAAATTTATCCAAAATTAGGAATTAAAACAATTGCATAGTAACTTTCCTGGGAGCAAAACAAAACCCGCTAGTATAGTGCATATTAGTGCCCATAGTAATTCTACTAGAATAGGCAACCAATCATAGGAATAGGTAAAAAAGGTAAAATAGGATAACCACATGAATAAGCGGAACAGCGTAACTGCAACAATCCCCAAGCACTTCATATGCAAAAACAGGAACCCAAAGAGGAGTTATAGTCCCGCATCATGTTGCCCAGGTTGGAAAATTTTAAGTTCGACGAATTGAGCTATAAACAAGATAATTCTAGAATACAACACCGATAATGGACACAATCTCATCATTAAAAGTTCCAACAAGAACAAGTTGTATATAAGGGTGAATTGAATGTGGAATCACAATGAGAAGATAGAATGAGAGAAGAATCCAAAGAGGAATTGATAATATATTTATGAAATAAGAATAGATCAGACATTAAAATTTTGATTTAATACTACCATGAATTTATCACTATGTTTAAAACTCCAGACACATTAAAATTTTTTTATTTTTATCCAGTTCCAAAACAAAACAAAAGTTTAAAAAAAAATTCTTTCTTGCATATAATTTTTAAAGATTCCAAATAGAAGCATTTAATATAAGCCTACCATGAATTTATCACTATGTTTAAACTCCACCTCAGAAGGCTTATAATTTCACATCTAACCAATTTTTTACAAATATTCCCATAAGATTCATGCGATTCATGCAAATCCATGCAATAAAATGCTATAACACTAATATGCATCCTAAGGTACTAATAATGACCAATAATTAAATCTCAGAAAATGAAATGATAATATAATTGCTAACAAAAAAGCCACACAATCATTGATATATGCCTATATGAGTAAACAACCTTTTTAAGAAAAACTAACCCAAAGGATTTAAATGCGTTTTGATGAATATTATGCATCATTAAAATTGACCAGATGGATAGATTTTTTATTTTGGGTTTTGTTTAAAGTTTTTTTCTTTCAAAATTGAATTCTTTAAAATATTGGTGCAAATAAAAATAAGGCACTTACTTATAAACTTATAAATCATAGTACAGCAAATAGTGGTGTCCACAACAATAGCCAGTTGAATAAGCAAAGGATCATAGGAGCAGGTAAATGATAGAATTGGATATCTGTTGAAGTAAGCTGAATAGAATAACTGCAGCAGCCCCTAGGAACTTCACAGAAAAAACAATAAATCTTTAGCAACAAAGTAAGAAACCAAAAAAAAGATGGATGGATGACACAGTTCGGCATGAACCATGCTTTTAAAGAAGCTGATTGGTACTCATCCCCTCTTCTACGCTTCTAGTTCTATTATAGGGATAAGGTTCTTCTGGCATTCCGATAGAACTCCTAACAACAAATTCTGCTCCATTGTTGGTGGCCTCATTTAAGCTACCAGTGATAAGACCCTCTAGGAGTGAAAATCTCAACAACAATGACTCTGATGGCTACCCCCAGTGTAATGGATACAATGATGATTGATCAAGCCACCCACAGGAGACTAAAAGGCCTTTTGATATGCAAGGTCATCTTGGCAAATTATGCGACCTTATTGGAAGTGTGATTTCATCGAATCGTAGCAAACTCGTGCAAAACACCACCATTGCCATCTAAGAAACCTACAACAAAAATTTTAGGGATCAAAATCATAAAAGCAAGGAAAGAGAGAAAAAATATATTAAAATAACTTAATTTGAGGCTCGCCTTAAGACCTGCTTCAAAGTGAGACGCATGCAAAACACATTGAGGCTTACACCTTACAGAAGGAGAGAGAGACATATGCCTCAATTATTTGAGGTGCATAATGATATGTGCCTTGAGGCATATACAATGAGGCGTACACCTCTATCTCATCATTTGCATGAAAGATTTCAAAGATGATGAAGATCTCTTAATTATTAATGATGTATCCTAGGATAATGAATGATTTGTGGAAGATGAAAGTAGTGTTTTAGCATCACAATTATGAGGAATATCTTAATGTTGGCTTTTTGATGTAGGAATGAATAAGAAAAACAAAAATTGAAAATAAAGTAACAGAAAATATAAGTATTAAATTTTATGTAACATAGAGATCATATGTCACAACTTAACCCAGTATGACCGACAGACAGGACAGGTCATATCGTGTTGAATGATGACAGACCAAACACAAAATCAAAATTTTGAGGACATTTCAATTTTTTTCTTTAAATTATGCATGTGATAACCGGTTCTTCCGGCCGGTTCAACCGAACCGGCCGGCCCGCCTTTAAATACCGCGAACAGAACAGTTCGCGGAACAGAACTGTTTTTGCGATCGGCACAGCGGAGCGGAACGGGCGGACGACCGAAGGCTTCGTGGGAGAGCGAAGTAAGTTTCGTTTTTCCAATTTTAGCGAATAATCTTCTCCAATGATAAGAATCGATCATTCCTTTTCTTTCTCACAGTTAAAGAAGTGATATTTTGGGAGAATTTGCATCGAGAGGGAAGAAACGATCGAGAGAAAAATAAAGAAAAAGGTTTGTTGAATTTCTTTCGGATTTTCCTATAAATTCCTTCTCCTACTCATTTAAAGTGAGCGATATTTTCTTGAAGGTTAAGGAAGGGATTGAAGCGAGGAAAAAGGAAATTTCGAGAAGAAGGATTTTGAGAGTTTGAGAAGTCTACATTCAAAAGTGTAAGTGAATTCCTTCCAATTTCAGTTTTAATGATATTTAGAAATTAAATCAAAATATTATAGTGATAGAAGTTATTATTTGAATTTTAGAGAATTAGAGAGTGAAAGATCAAGTTGTAGGTGTTAATCCCGTGAGGATTCAACAAGAAGAGAAATTGATTCAAGAGAAGATCAAGCATCGAAGACCTGAAGAGTTCAAAGTGGGTAAATTATATTATTTTATGTTTTATTAATGATTTCAATTTTCTAAATAATTGATTAAACATCTTATATTATTAAATGTTGAAGGCAAACGTTTATGATTTTACCGTTTTAAGAAAGAATCTATATGTTATAAAGATTTAAAGGCTTATGGAAAAGGAAAAGAATTATTTATGCAAATGCATGTTAATTATATTATATGAAATAGAAATAATCAAGATGAAAATGAGAAAAAGAAGAAAAGAGAACAAAGGAAAAGGGTATTGAAAATAACAGGAGTCACCACCTCATGGTACTGGCTGGGGACGCCGTACTCGTGCACGAAAAAGGAAAAGGAAATTTCTATGGAAAAGGGGAAAAGTAAATCAATTGGAAAAGGTTGTACCTTTGGGTACTTTAAGATGGTGCTCCTGTGTAAATCAAATGGGAAAAGGAAATGTAAATGAAAAACTTAAGATAATATTGTTTCGAAATAGTATAAATGAAAATATTCAAAAAAAAAGTATAAGTTAATGAAATAAAGGAATAAGATTAAGTAAGGAAAGAGTATATATTAATCCATTTTTTTTATAAAGATAAACTTATATAATTCCCACTGAGTTTACTTAGTAAACTCAAACCACAAGTTTAATGTTTCAGGTACTTCCTAAGAGAAGTAATGGCTGAAAGAGAAGAACATGTTTTAGAAGGCGAGGTGCAAATGACAACAGGTAAAATAAAAATTTTTTTTATTAGTGGCTCTTCAGTTTAGAGAAAAGTTTTGATGATGAGAAAATTTACACTTTTGGAAATGTACTACCGTCCGACTTTTCGTACCCGTCTCGTTAGATCTTTCATCCGAGACGGGTCGTGACAAAAGTGGTATCAGAGCCAATTAAGATCTGAATCATACTGAAAGAGCCATTAGGATGAATATTAATGATTAAAAATTTAATGTGAAATGAATATTTTATTGACAACAGGAATCAAGATAATCCTAGAGAAGAGGAAGTGGGAAGATCAGTGCCTAATGTTAATGTTAATCCTGATGCACTGGCACAAATGATGACAGCTGTAACTCAACTGATTCAAGATACAAGAAATCAACCATCGGGGAGTAGTAGTGGTGGTGGAATAGTTATGGATAAATATCTGAAATTATTTCAGGATATGAGACCACCATTATTCAAAGGTATAGAAGGATCAATAGAGGCTGAAAATTGGTTGCTGAGAATTGAAAAGATATTAGAAGGAATGTACTGTCCAGAAGAGAGAAAAGTTTCCTTAGCAACGTTTGCATTAGAAGGAGAAGCTGAAAGATGGTGGAGAGGCCTGTATCAAGAAAAAATTGAAGGAATACCTGGCATGCAAATCAAATGGAATGATTTTACTCAAGTGTTCAGGGATTGGTTCGTACCTCCTTCTGCGAGGAGGCAAATGCAGGACAAGTTTATGAGGTTGATACAAGGAGACAAATCAGTTATGTAGTATGAAGCTGAATTTACAACGTTAGCCAGATATGCTCCTCAATTAGTGCACACTATGGATGATAAATGTCATCGCTTCTTAGCTGGACTGAAGGATGCAATTAGATTACCCCTGGTTCCTCTTGGAATTGAAGATTATACAATGCTGGTTGAAAGAGCTCGAAGGCTAGAAGCAGACCTACAAAATACTCAATGGAGACGTGATTTTCAAAAGAGGAAAAGTGGAGAAGTTATAGAAACCCCTCAAGGTTCACATAGCAAGTCTATTTCACAAGGTAGAAAGTTTAATTGGAAAAAGACAAAGTCCAGTAGCAGTGACAGTTCAAGTGTGAACAGTTGTAGCAAATGTGGAAGACAACATAAAGGAGAATGCTTATCTGGTACAAATACTTGCTTCTGGTGTCATCAACCAGGTCATATAGCTAAGAACTGTCCTACTCTGGGGCAAAGACCAACAGGAGAGTCAAAGATGAATACTGGATCTCAGAGGAATGTTGGAAGACCAAGAACAGTGGAATCAGCTGCATCTACTCCAGGATCAAGTCAAAGTCGACAGAATACTCTACCTAGAGTATATGCATTGACTCAGAAGGATGCTAAGGATTCACCTGAAGTGATTACAGGTGATAAAAATGAGAAGTGAATGAATATGTATTATGAAAATATTATTAAAAGAATGATGTATGTTTATGTTTTTCTTATGAAATTTTATAGGTATAATTATGATGCAAGGAAAGCCTGTACGGATTCTATTTGATACAGGAGCTTCACACTCCTTCATTTCAGAAGAATTGGTTAAAAGTATTGGATTGAATGTTTGTGAAACCAATGTAATTTTGAAAGTTTTAATGCCAGATGGATCATTTATAAATGTGAAAAGTATATGTAAAGTGACTTTCAAATTAAATGAAAGAGAGTTTGAAGCTTCAATGAATGTTTTACCATTGCAAGAGTTTGATATGATATTGGGAATGGATTGGTTATCAAAGCATTTTGTGATTATTGATTGCAACAAGAAAATTTTGAAGTTCAAATTTCCAGAAGGAGAATTGAAGTTTTATGGTGAGAGAGGAATTTCTTCAATGATAATCACTTATTTGAAAGCATACAAATTTGTATCCAAAGGATGTCAGTGTTTTCTTGCTCAAGTAAAGGATACAAATAAAGAAGTTAAATAGTTGAAAGATATACCTGTAATCAGAGAGTATCCAGAGGTGTTTTTAGATGAGTTGTCAGGATTACCACCAGAAAGAGAGATAGATTTCACTATTGAATTGATACCGGGTTCAGAACCAGTGGCAAGAGCACCTTACAGAATGGCAGTCAAAGAGTTACAGGAGCTGAAAGGTCAGTTACAGGAATTGCTCGATAAGGGGTTCATCAGGCCAAGTTCCTCACCATGGGGAGCTCCAGTACTATTTGTAAAGAAGAAAGATGGGAGCTTCAGAATGTGCATAGATTACAGAGAATTGAATAAGCTTACTGTTAAGAACAACCATTTAAAAGGCGTTTGAGGCGATAGCCTTGAGGCGCGCCTCGAGTCGAGGCGTTAAGTGGGCGAACTAAGGCGTAAGCCTCGGTTGTTCGGACAAAACATACGCCTTTTTCATTTGAGGCGTACGCCTCAGGGCGCGAGGCGTCAAGGCGATTGAGGCGCTGCCTCGAACATTTTTGTTCGCCAGTCATGCGTAAATAGATATTAGGGCTTCTTTTGTAAGCATTACCGCCGCTCCTCTCTTTTTCTTTCCCTATTTTCTCTCGTTCGTCTGCTCGTTCTCTTCCTCCCGTTCGGTCGTGTGATCCCTGCTCCCGCCGACTTCCCTAACGACGACTTCAACTTCGGCTATGACGAGATCGACGACTTCGACGAGATCGAGGACTTCGACGATTTCAAGTTCGACATCATTTGTCTCCTGTTTTCTTCTTCCTACGTCGTGTTCAACGACTTCGACAACTTCAGCTCCTGCATCGTGTTTCTTCTTGCGTCGTGTGCAACAAGCTTCGACGAGATCCAGGGCTTCGACGGCATCCAGGGCTTCGACGGCATCCAAGCTGCGTCGTGTTTCCTACGTCGTGTTCGACGAGTTCGACGACTTCGACGGCATCCAGGAATTCGACGAGATCCACGACTTCGACAGCTCAGTCGTTCGTTCCCTGTTTTCTTCCTGCACCGTACTCAAGGTAAGCTTCTTGTAACTGTTGTTTTTTCCTCTTTTTTTATTGTTATTGTCTTCTCAAATATGTCCTAAAATTTTAGATTCGAGTGTCTCTTCCAATATTACAGGTAATTGCACACATTTCTCCTTTCTCTTTATGTCATATCTTTCTCCTATGGTAATCTTGATTGGCATTGTCTGTTGGATCATCCTCCCCCAATAGACTTAAGGATTTGTATTAGGTTCTTTCTTTGTTATCAAAATATGTTTGACATGCATGTGAGCCGGGTAACCATCATGTGCCTTTTTCATCCTCTCCAACTAATCAGACATTTCTTTAAATGTCTGCCCACTTTTACAAGTTGATCCTTCGTCAACAAAAGGCTTAATTGTTCTTTTAATGTTATGGGGAGCAAATTCACTCAAATTTTAAGGTTCTTAATTTAATTCCTAATTCTTAAGCTAATTCACTCAAATTTCAGAATTCATGCAATTTCAGTTTCACACATTCTGTTCTACCAATAGTATTATTCATTAGACTTCTCACAATTATGTTTCTTACTATAATGGTGTCATTGAATGCAAAAATCACTAGATTTTGTAATATTTCCATAACATTAATGCTTCACAAGAATATTCCTCATATGTTATGGGGGATGTTGTCTTAATCGCATCTTATCTCATCATCAAATCCCTTGTCTACTCTTGGACCATAAATCATTCATCTTAACCCTTTATCTCCATAAAACTATTTCCCCTTACACTATAAGCTTTTGACTTTACCTTCTTCATTAATCAGTTTCACTTACAAAACAAGCTCAATGTTTTATTAGATGCATCTTCCCTGGCCCCTGGGTACCCTCATAATTAAAAAAATTGGCAATGATATGATCCACTTACAAGATTGACGTATACTTTAGTTGGTGTAACCTTTTATGAGACTACCCCTTCCTTTTGTCCCTCCTCTACCCTTAAGCCCTCCTCACCACCCATTCCATAGCTACATCAAATAGCTCATACTCCATCTCTCCACACTACTAAAGGTATAATATAGTCATCCGCAACGTCATCATGACAAAACACAAATAGTTAATCCAATATGAATATTAAAGTTTACTTCCAATTTTGATTATTTAACATTGTCGAAGCAAAAACAACCTAAGTATATCGAGAAATTTTAATGACCTAAAAAGGTAAGAGACGGACTATGGAAGCCATATGATGTTGGAAATCAAATATTAACATGCAAAATGATGTGCATTAAAACTCTATTAAAAAATTAAGAAAGATAATTGTTTAAAAATTGTATTTGATGTTAATTATTCTTTTCTATCTATTATCTAGAAATCTAGTGGTGCTAGAAAGAAAAGATCCTACATGGAAAATATGCCACTCAAGTTGAAGTGCCAAGGCGAAGGTGCGAAGAAGGGATATGTATACATGAAAAGTAATTTCTGTGAGAAGCGCATTAACGGGTGGTGTCAAGAGGCTGAAGGATCCACCTATGCTTGCACTCCATGTCAATGTGGGACCATGTAAAAAGTCCCTATGAAGTGAAAAAAGAATGTATTGATACTTAAGAAGTATGCACACAAGGGAGGTCACAAAAGAAATAATGGAAAGATATAGAAACTCTTCTTACTATGGATCACATACATGAAGGTTCCAGTTACTAGAAGCCATCTATTTCTTCAGACCGAGGCAGTCGGTGGCCCATGGAAAATTCCATGTATTTCTATAATCATTGCATGCTACATTAAGTGTGTTTGCAAGAACTTATATGCTTGCAATGACCTCCTTGTTTTCTCCGCGAAGATTGAAAGAACTTCTTTATTGTCAGATAATTGTAAGTTTGTTGAATCTTTCTACGTCATCTTCAGATATATGTATCAAATAAACTTCTAAAAATCATGACAATTTGCATTCCAACTAGCCGCGAGGGGTAACCCATAATACATAGTGCTTCCTGCATCCATGCTTCAAGCAATTTCAATAGGCTTCTTTAAACTGTCAACTTTTAACATTTGTCGACTAACTACTGCATTTGCTCTAACGAACTAGTTATCATTGATTGGAGGGAGGTCTTTACATACCATATTTTTCATATGTTTTCTTCAGATGAATATCACGTGCCATCCATGATTAAGATGAATAGCATGCACTTATCGTTATATACCCCTTCAAAGTTGATCGTTATATGATGAATTTTGATAATCTATTAGCTAAAATTAGAATGTGCACTTTCATCGATGTGGTCACTTCTCAACTGTTCACATTAGAAGTCTTGTATTGTTTAATTACAAGCATAATCATACGATGTTCTATCCTCATAATCATTGCTTGTATGGTTAACTTTATTATCTTGCCAACTTACAAGTCTCATTTTAAGCATTGAATTACATTTCATGTTATGCCTTCAATATTCAAGCACTTCAATTTTTTGCTCTTTGTATGTAACAAGTTCAAAACTTATGTTATTCCATAGACAATTCTTTGGTTGTATTGTAAAGTTCATGTATGAGTCTAATTATAAGCTCCTTATATCACAACACCTAGTTCATTTGATTTAAGTCATTTGTTGCTCATCATTTGTTTAGGTCTTACATTTGATTTCAATTTTTTTGATCTTTATTCAATTCAAGTTCAGTCTTGTTCAAAGGTGCCACAAGTTCAAGTTCAAAATATAGTTCAGGCTTTTAGATCAGCCTCTTCCCTTCATTCGAGTCTCCTGTAGTCCAAACTCAAGTCTTTTGCTTGAGTTCAAACATGTTCAAATCCAAATCAAATTTGAGTCTCCTCAGCATTAGCTCATTTGATTCAAGTTTAAGTTTAAATAATTATTGATCATTTGATCTCAAATAAGTCCCTATGTATTCCAAGTCTCCAATTTGCTAAAAATTTCGGCCAACCTCCTCCCCGACGTCTCCCCCATTTTAGGGGAAAAACCAAGAGGCAACCTTCCCCTTCGACGCTACGTGAGCTACTTCAGGGTAGGTGTCAAAAAATGACACCGCGGTAGCATTTTTTTTTTTTAATCCCCGCAAGCTATCGATACTTTTACGAGCGTTATAAGGGTTTTTTTTTTATATTAATATAAGAAGAAAAGACATGGTTAGAAATAAGCACAGATTTTCCCCCCTCTGCACTACACGAGCATTTGGGGGTATTTATATAAGAAGAAAACACATGTTAGAAATAATGCACAGATTTCCCCCCTCTGCACTACACGAGCATCTGGGGGTATTTATATAAAATAAAAAAAAAAAAAATTTTCTTATCTCCTTCGCACGCAAGCGCCGCCACACGGTTTCCCCCACCCCTACAACACTACTTGAGCGTCTAGGGGTTTTCCGACTCGTTGTTAGTATTGAAGAGGGATTCTTAAATCGCCGAAAGCGCCACGCTGTGTTTCCCTCCCTACAAAGCTACGTAAGCGCCTAGGGGGTTTGCCGGCCCGTTGCAAGCCACAAGAAAAGAATCTTTCTTTTTATCTTTTTTTTTTTTTGAAATCTCTCTTTTTTTTCTTTTTTTTTTTTTCTTTTTTTTTTTTTTTTTCTTTTACTGCTTTTTTTTTTTTTTTGCTTTCTCTCTTTTTTTTGGAAAATTTCTTTTGCCACTCTTTCTTTTCATCCTCTTCTTTTCTTTTGCTTATTTATTATGAACATACTAAATGAATATATGTTATCTAATAATATCAACTACTATAATTACTAATAACAACAAATGCATTAAAGAACAATAATAATTAATCATAAACTATCAATAATAAAGCAAACCAGAGAAAAGAAAGATTAAGATAAAGACTAAAAAAGACTTCACTGTTGGAAGGTTTTGAAGCAGGTTTCAAATAGAGGAAATGCTCATATGGAAGGGTAGAGTCTTTTGGTTCAGATTCGATGAGCGGTGATACGGTATGTTTTGAGTGTTAAAAAGAGATTATGGGCTTTGAGCTGTAATGAAATATGGAGGTGTAGGGAATGGGTTGCAATTTTGCACTGGATTTGGGTTTATATGAGTTCATTTTGGTAGATTGTGGGCAGAATGTTTGTAGTGAAGTGTAGGAGAATGGATTTTCAGGAAGTGAAGGAATGAGGCATGAAGTGGGCTGCCCATTTGTGCTTGCAAGAGGAAGATTTGGGTAAATGAGTTGCAGGTGGACTGTTTTGGAGTGAGAAAAGTCTTGGGTTGGGTTTATAGAAAAAGAAGAGGGAATGGAACTATAGGTAGGGGATTACAAAACCTTTTGAGTGGGGCTGTTGGGCTTTAATCTAAGATAATGCTTGCTGCTATGAGTTTACCTAGAAGAAGCGGTGTGGGATTTAATACTTAATGGGATGCAAGCTTGTACTGGAGGGAGAGGTATAATGGGAGGCTTATTTGGTTTGAAAATGCAGGGACTGGGCTGTCTGTTTTAGCTGCAAGTTCTGGCCTTAAGGCTATAACAAGTCTATGCGGGCTGTTTGAGGCGTTTTGGGTTGGTTGTTTTAGAAACACAATGAGAGATTCAAGTACAGGTTCTGATGAGAAGAGGGATTTCGGCCAGCACGGGCACTTGTTGGCTGGATTTTAATTAGAGGCTGTCTGAAGAGAAGTTGTATATGGCCTTTTAGGAATTTGTTGGAATAAACTCCAACTAAATGCAATGATGAAATTAAGTAGACTACATGACTTTTACGTGGAGAAGATCATCTGCTATTTGCTTCTTTTTTTTTTTGATTTGATGTGGAAAGAAAGTTGACTAAGGAATAAAAAGATAATGAGGAAAACGACAAAAGGAAAATTGTTGTTAGTTAGTGGTATTACTAGTCCTTGACTGTAAAGAATCAATGCATGTGAAAAACGTGGGCTGATATGGGGGCAAAAACTACTACTGTTCGGCAAGCTTTTCACATGGAAAAAAAAAGGCAAAAGGTCAAGATTCTTTTTCACCTATGCTTCTGCTTTAAAGAGGCCTCTTGAGGTCTGATTGGCTGAGGGAAGTGGATCAAAGCAGAGAGCTTCACATGCAGCTGGTTGAGGGATCGGAAGAACAGCTGGCTTGCGTGAAAGACTGAGCTCAGATCGGTCTAGTGGACAGGTCTTCAAACGGTTGTTGAGTGGAGGAGTTAGACGGGAGTGGGAGCTGTGAGGATTTCTGAAGTTGAAAGGAGAGGACCGGGAAGAAGTTTTGCTTGAAGCGGGGGGGCTTTTTGAGCAGACCAACGTGAAGGTTGGAAAAAAACCAGGAAATTTTGCGTCCAAGCCCCCAGTAGTAACAATACGCCGTTTCTATTCGTATTTACTTCATTTTAACAAGGAAAAGCCAGCTACACTCGAAGAGACAAATTGACGAGCTGAATGTGTCGAGAATTGCGGGATTCAAAGCAAAAACAGCAGAGAGCCATTAAGTATAGGTTTGCATGAAATTAACTGAGTTATCTTTTTTTGACTTTAAATTTCCCCTTTCGAACGGCCTATTAAAACGGTAATGGCATTTAATTCGGCTTTCCCTATTCAGCTCCTGTCATTTTTTACTGATATTTGTATTACCCAACTATATAGATGTTAAGTTATTAACACATTAAATTAGAATGACGAAACAAACAATAATCAAATCAAAAGCTGCCTCGATTTGAGTAATTCCTCATTTTGCGTGCATTTCTCATTTTGCGCATTTGCTATCTCGTTTTACGTGTGTCGATTTTGCCGAACATCAAAATTAGACAAATTGATAGTGCATTTAGGATATTTTCGATGTTTTACGAACACAATGACGCAGTCCGTTTTACATCGGACATCGTTTTTGAGCAATGTCCAGGATAATTTTTAAATGGGACGCTCGAAGAGACAGATTGACGAGTCAACAACGAGAATTGCGGGATTCAAAGCAAAACAGCAGAGCCATTAAGTAGAGGTTTGCATGAAATTAACTGAGTTATCTTTTTTTGACTTTAAATTCCCCTTTCGAATGGCCTTAAAACGGTAATGCATTTAATTCGGCTTTCCCTATTCAGCTCCTGTCATTTTTTACTGATATTTGTATTACCAACTATATAGATGTTAAGTCATTAACACATTAAATTAGAATGAAGAAACAACAATAATCAAATCAAAAGCTGCCTCGATTTGAGTAATTCCTCATTTTGCGTGCATTCTCATTTTGCGCATTTGATATCTCGTTTTATGTGTCGATTTTGCGTGCACCACTCCAATTGAATAAATTGATAGTGCATTTAGGGTATTGTCGATGTTTCGGACACAACGATTCTGTCCATTTCACAATCGAGCGTCATTTGAGCACACCGAGGGTAATTTTTACATGGGGACCCGCCTCGATTTGCGTGCACCACCCCAATTGAATAAATTAGTTGTGCATTTAGGATATTTTTAGTGCTCTGAACACAACGGCGTAGTCCGTTTTATGATCGGGCGTCGTTTGAGCAGCCTTGAACTTTAATTTCGGGCGTCGGTTGTCCTTTTTGACCGATCTTGCCCGATTCAACTGCGAGGGGGCTTGACCTAGCAGAATTCGATGTTCTGATTGCAACGACACCATCCGTTTGGCAATTAGAGGTCGTTTGATCCTTCAAGTGATATGTGACGCCAAGGTGCGTAATGCTTTATTCACTAATTGGGGTTCTTTCTCGTGTGGTTTGAGATATAGGGGTAAACAAATGCCCCCCAACAAATATGGTTCGCGCCTAGAGCGAACCACGTTTGTTGTATGTTGATTGGAGCAGCACCAAGACATGTTGCGGGGGCGGGACATTTTTCACAGCTTTTTCACCCGCTCTCCCCTGCTTCCAGAGTGTTCTGCAGATTCAGTTGAGTTTGAGAACCCCGACAGGTTGGTTACCAGTCTTAGACTGCAGTGTGGGAAGTATTACCCACTTGAGAGTTTAGTCGCCCAGATTGGTTGGGGTACTTGTGACATTCTCGCACCTGCTGGAGACACTTGAGCCAGTGGGACAGTCGAGTTTACTTAGCAACCGTCAGTTACAGTCGGAGCCTTTGGAGTGGCCATGAGACTCCACAGTTGGACGCATTCAGAGCCCAGCCAGCGGCTATGTTTGTTGGGGCCCGATACATTTTTCAAGCTAACCGAGGCATACTTCAGAAGGCAGGGATTTATGAGGCTGTCTATGCCTCTTTGTTCGACTATGGGCGCTTACCCACCTCTTGGGCCCGAGGTTTGATTGAGTTTTGGGATGTTAGCCGTGACACTTATTGGATTGGAGCAGAGGAACTCACACTCACACTTTCAGATTTACAGACGATTTTCGGGCTACCAGTCTTCGGGCACCCTTTTGAGGAGTGTCCCTCCGGACGAGCAGTTGTTTTGCCGGGTTCCCTCAATAGATGGAGATAGGAGGGGCAGACTTATGTTGCCAGATGTTTACCCAGTACTTCTTGAGCACTACCGTCGAGTTTACAGGGCTTCAGGGTTGTCAGAACGTGCTCGGGCCGGCATTACTGTGGATGTCTGGATCCGCAGTATCCTTCAGCATAGCTACTTGACTGTAGCGGGAGCGTCACATTACGATCCGTTCGGCTTCGACTTGCAGCGCGACACTCCACTAACATAGGAGACCGCCGAGCCTTCTTCTGCTGCCAGTCACCTTTCTCCAGCACTACCGGGGGTCAGTGAGGACTTGGTGTTAGAAGGGTTTTTGGCCACATGACTCTGTACATTTGTACTCCCGCTTAGAGTAGGGTTCGTTTGTTATTGTGCTCTCTTAGCCGCTAGTCAGTTATCTCAGGGGCAGCGCCTTTCTTTGGTACCAGCAGTACTTGCCAGGATTTACATATCTCTACGCACTGCTTCTGAGGCTACTTCACTTGAGCTGCGGGACTTGACCTTACCGTGGCAATATTTGTACGGATGAATTCACTTGCACGTTCAGGACGCATTTTCTGTTCTGGAGTTTCCTGCTTACTTTTCAGAGAGAGGGTACCCCCACTGTTCTCCCATTGTCTCAGGCGTCATCTACCCTGGAGTCGGAGGATCCGACTTTTCTTCTTTGCTCCGCACCTGGTTGCTGATAGATTTTCTTTGGTCTACCAGCCGGATTCAGTCAGTTTGCCACCCCACTTGTGAGGGACAGTTGTTGTAGATGTGGTTGATCACAGGGGTAGACGCACTTTACTACAGAGGAGACAGAACTTAGCCGTTGCTGAGTACTTTCTCAGCATGCACCCAGGTTGGTTGTGTCCCCGTTCAGGCAGCACAGTGACTTGAGAGGGATATCAACCCAATAAGGTGGCCAGACATTTTGGGTTCTTTCAGGCCACAGCTTATGAGGGACGTCCAGCTGTCCCTGGAGTTGTAGATACACATCGCATGGATACTGCTCCATTGGAGACCCCACCTCTACGTTACGGTGTTGCCTGGTTACATTTTGTTGAGGCTCGGAACAAACTCTAGTTTTCTTCTTGCCCCGCCGTCCAGTCCTACCGGGTTTCGTTACACACGACTGTCCTGGGTCCGGATGTCTCTCGGACTTGCCCTAGAGCACAGAGCTAAGAGATACGAGCATCGGGTACGAAGGCTCGAGCTTCCAAGAGGACGGTGATCTCGTCAGGACTTTTCAGATGCTACTTTTGACAAAGGTACACTTTCACCCGCCCTTTTTTCTTTGTCATTTATTAATTTGCTTGAATATTGATTGCTTAATTTGCTCTTGATACAGGGACAGATACTGAGGTCCATACTATTGTTGGGGTCGTAGTTCCCACTCCAGCGAGAGCTCCAGATGTGGCACCCGAGCCACCTCTTGCTGAGACTGCCAGGCCTTCGCACAGACGTGCCGGCTCCCAGCGTACTTCATCTTTTCGGATGTATGTAGACGTTCACACTTTACTTGGGGACCCCGGCGAGAGTTCACAGAGATCGAGGAGATCAGACTTTACCGGCTACAGTATGCTGGACCCTTCGGACGACTTCTCTAATACGGTGTACCCTTACGGGTCTTTCTGTCCTAGGGAGTCTTCAGGAGCTGGCGCAGGCTCACATTCAGAGTTTCTTGAGACACCGCCATACGTGCCAGTGATTTTAGACTTGGTACCTACAGAGTTTTCTTTTTTTCCTGAGTGTCCCCAGACTGACGCTACGAGACCTTCTTCTATTCCTGCTGGCTATCCCGTTAACTCTGCAAGCCCCTCAACAGGTACGCATTTGTCTTAAGTTTGTTCATTTTGATGTATTATAATATTATCTGACATCATATTGATTGTTTGTGATTCCTCGTGCAGTGCCTGAGGGGACTGATTATACTTCAAAAATTTTTTCGGTCACGTTCCTTTACTCCCAAATTCTAGGAGAACAGGTGCCACCATGCTAGAGAGATTTTACGGGATATTATATGCAGCATTGATCCTAGGTCTTCAAAATCCTAGGATAGGTTCACCACCTGTGCCGACCAATCCCTCAACTTTCTTGCCAGTCTCGGGATGGATAGTCCTGAGCTAGTTGGTTGGGAGTCGCATTGTCGTGAGGCAGAGGTTTTCGTCAGACGATTGAGGTCTTTTGCTACCCTGCGGCCCGGTACTACACGCCCAGAGCTAGAGCAGAGGCTTTCCAGACGACGAGAAACAGCTGATGTAGCCCATGACCAGTTCGACAGGAGTGCAAAGGCACTAAGGCGACACCGCGAGAGTTCTTCGAAGATGGGTGCTGAGATAGCAGAGATTACAGCTCGCGTGAGGGGTCTTTGGAGGGACATCAAGGAGGCAATGTCCAAAAAGACTGATGTAGAGGTGAGGCGCAGCCAGCGTGATCGTCTCACCATGAGGGAGGAGCAACGCCACCAGACTTTGCACCAGGCGATGGTGGATGCCGAGACCGCGTTAGTACAGGCAGAGGAGGAATTTCACAGTGTAGAGATAGAGTTCAAGTCTTTGTCAGAGTTAGTTGGGCAGTTAGAGGATCTAAAGTCTCATATCTCTTGATCTTTCTCCTTCTTTTCTTGTATTCTATAGTATCTGTACTTATGTAATTCTTTGAGTCTCCATGTGCTTATATCTCATGATGATTATTATATACATACATGGAGGATTTTTTTTTTTTGAAATTTTTTCTCCTTTTTTTGTTTTAGTTCTCTGAGTTGTACTGAGCTGTGTGCTGGAATTGTACTCCGAGCTTGAGTTTTAGACTTGTGTTGTTGGTATCATTGGGGATTTTAAATATTTATTTAGAGATCTCGGCACGCGGCACGATGTTGACCCAAATAAATATTTAAATTACCCCCAGCCTTTGAGGATAGTTGTGAACAATATCGCTTCAGCCACTAGTTGAAATCAGTAGCCGTTAGCTTTAGCTCAAATTTCAAAAATTTTGGCTCCTTCTGTCTTATGCTTTGTGCGGCGGACTTGATGAAAGATTAATAGATTTTATTTTTAGTTGATAGTACCAAATGTGGATAGTATCTTAATCCTTAACCACTTGAGAAGACTTTTAATATGAGTGATTTGAGTTTATCAGATTAGGAGAGCTAAAACTTGATAGTTCTTTGTCCTCTGATTGCTGAAATGGGGGTTCCACTACTACGGCCTTTCTTATAGCTTGTTGAATAGATGGAGTTGCCAACGATCCGGCCATATTTGGGCGTGTTAGATCCGACTTTTTACACGCATTCAGGCTTCAGACTTGAGCTATGAGAAAAGTGCTTTCCAATACTGATTTTACCTTTTGAAAGATCACCTGCATATAGACAGCTCAAGGTTCGAATGGATGTAAAAGGTCGGATCCAACACGCCCAAATATGGCCGGATCGCTGGCAGCTGACAACTCAACAAGCCATAAGAAAGGCCGAAGTAGCGGAACCCCCACTTCGTCAACCAGTCAGTAGGGACTATAGGAAGCACGAAGACAAATTTGACTCGACAAGTTCAAGTGATTGTAGTCCACAAAAAATTCTCCCAAATGACTGGAGAATCAAAATTTCAGTGGAAGAATGAGTCTCGAACGACTACCAAATGTTCGTAGACTCCAAAATCTGCAACCACAAAAGATGACTCTAAATCTACCAATTTTAGTAAAATCAGCATTGGAAAGCGCGTTTCTCATAGCTCAAGTCTGAAGCCTATATGGGTGTAAAAGGTCGGATCCAACACGCCCAAATATGGCCGGATCACTGGCAGCTCCATCTACTCAGCAAGCCATAAGAAAGGCCGGTACTGAAACCACCATCTCAACAATCAGAGGACAAAGAGCTATCAAGTTCTAGCTCTCCTAATCTGATAAACTCAAATGACTCGGATTAAAAGTCTTCTCAAGTGGTTAAGAATTAAGATACTATCCACATTTGGTACTATCAACTAAAAAAAACTATAAATCTTTCATCAAGTCTGCCGCACAAAGCATAGGATAGAAGGAGCCAAAAATTTTTAAATTTGAGCTAAAGCTAACGGCTACTGAATTCAACTAGTGGCTGAAGCGACATTTTTCACAACTATTCTCAAAGGCTGTGGGCATTTTAAATATTTATTTGGGTCGACATTGCGCCGCGTGCCGAGATTTCTAAATAAATATTTAAAATCCCCAATGATACCAACAATACAAGTCAAAAACTCAAGCTCGGGGTACA
The DNA here is from genome assembly GCA_019514585.1 of Dendrobium officinale. Taxonomy (NCBI): domain Eukaryota; kingdom Viridiplantae; phylum Streptophyta; class Magnoliopsida; order Asparagales; family Orchidaceae; genus Dendrobium; species Dendrobium officinale. The sequence goes on along the minus strand of CM033688.1, from coordinate 62,548,016 downwards.
ATTCCAGCACACAGCTCAATACAACTCATAGAACAAAAATAAAAAAAGGAGAAAACAATTCAAAAAAAAAATCCTCTATGTATGTATATAATAATCATCATGAGATACAAGCACATGGAGACTCAAAGAATTACATGAGTATAGACACCATAGAGAACAAGAAAAGAAAGAGAAATGTCAAGAGATACGAGACTTTAGATCCTCTAACTGCCCAACTAACTCTGACAAAGACTGGAACTCTATCTCTGCACTGTGAAACTCCTCTGCCTGTACTAACACAATCTCGGCATCCACCATCGACTGGTGCAAAGTCTGGTGGCGTTGCTCCTCCCTCCTGGTGAGACGATCACGCTGGCTGCACCTCACCTCTACATCAGTCTTTTTGGACATCGCCTCCTTGATGTCCCTCTAGAGACCCCTCACGCGAGCTGTAATCTCTGCTATCTCAACACCAATCTTCAAAGAACTCTCGCGGTGTCGCCTCAGTGCCTTTGCACTCCTGTCGAACTGGTCATGGGCGAAATCAGCTACCGCTCGTCGTCTGTAAAGCCTCTGCTCTAGCTCTGGGAGTGTAGTACCGGGCCGCAGGGTAGCAGAAAGACCTCAATCGTCTGACGAAAACCTCTGCCTCGCAACAAAGTGACTCCCAACCAACTAGCTCAGAACTATCCATCCCGAGACTGCCAAGAAAGCTGAGGGACTGGTCGGCACAGGTGGTGAACCTATTCTAGGACTTTGGAGACCCAGGATCAATGCTGCATATAAGATCCCATAAAATCTCTCTAGCATGGTGGCACCTGTTAACGCTCCTAGAATCTGGGAGTAAATGAACGTGATAGAAAATTTTTGAAATATAATCAGTCCCCTCAGGCACTGCACGAGGAATCACAAGCAATCAATATGATGTCAGATAATATTATAATACATCAAAATGAACAAACTTAAGACAAATGCGTATCTGTTGAGGGGCTTGCAGAGTCAACGGGATAGCCAGCAGGAACATAAGAAGGGCTCGCAGCGTCAGTCTGGGAACACAGGAAAAAAAAAAAACTCTGTAGGTACCAAGTCTAAAATCACTGACACGTATGGTGGTGTCTCAAGTAACTCTGAAAGTAAGCCTACGCCAGCTCCTGAAGACTCCCTAGGACAGAAAGACCCGTATGGGTACACCGGAAAAGAGAAGTCGTCCGAAGGGTCCAGCGTACTGTAGCCGGTAAAGTCTAATCTCCTCGGTCTCTCTGAACTCTCGCCGGGATCCCCAAGTAAAGTGTGAACTTCTACAGACATCCGAAAAGATGAAGTACACTGGGAGCCGGCACATCTGCGCGAAGGCCTAGCAGTCTCAGCACGAGGTGGCTCGGGTGCCACATCTGGAGCTCTCGCCGGAGTGGGAACTACGACCCCAACAGTAGTATGGGCCTCAGTATTTGTCCCTGTATCAAGAGCAAATTAAGCAATAAATATTCAAGCAAATTAATAAATGACAAAGAAAAAGGGCGGGTGAAAGTGTACTTCTGTCAAAAGTAGCGTCTGAAAAGCCCTGACGAGATCACCGTCAACCCGAGCCTCCGTACCCGATGCTCGTATCTCTTAGCTCCGTGCTCTAGGGCAAGTCCAAGAGACATCCGGACCCAGGACAGTCGTGTGTAACGAACCCCGGTAGGACTGGACGGAGGGGCAAGGAGAAAACTAGAGTTTGTTCCGAGCCTCAACAAATGTAACCAGGTCAACGCTGCAACGTAGAGGCGGGTCTCCAACGGAGCAGTATCCATGCGATGTGTATCTACAACTCCAAGGACAGCTGGACGTCCCTCATAAGCTGTGGCCTGGAAAAACCCAAACTGTCTGGCCACCCTATTGGGTTGATATCCCTCTCAAGTCACTATGCTTCCTGAACGGTGACACAACCAACCAGGGCGCATGCTGAGAAAGTACTCAGCAACGGCTAAGTTCTGTCTCCTCTGTAGTAAAGTGCGTCTAACCTGTGATCAACCCCATCTACAACAACTTTCCCTCGCAAGTGGGGTGGCAAACTGATTGAATCTAGCTAGTAGACCAAGGAAAATCTATCAGCAACCAGGTAAGGAGCAAAGAAGAAAAGTCGGATCCTCCGACTCCAGGGTAGATGACGCCTGAGACAACGGGAGAACAGTGGGGTACCCTCTCTCTAAAAAGTAAGCAGGAAACTCCAGAACAAAAAAGGCGCCCTGAACGTGCAAGTGAATCCATCCGTACAAATATTGTCACGGTAAGGTCAAGTCCCATAGCTCGAGTGAAGTAGCCTCAGAAGCAGTGCGCAGAGATCTGTAAATCCTGGCAAGTACTGTTGGTGCCAAAGAAAGATGTTGCCCCTGAGATAACTGACTAGCGGCTAAGAGAGCACTGTAACGAACGAACCCTGCTCTAAGCGGGAGTACAAATGTACAGAGTCATGTGGCCAAAAACCCTGCTAACACCAAGTCCTCACTGACCCCCGGTAGTGCTAGAGAAAGGTGACTGGCAGCAGAAGAAGGCTCGGCAGTCTCCTCTGATAGTGGAGTGTAGCGCTGCAAGCCGAAGCCGAACGAATCGTAAAGTGACGCTCCCGCTACAGTCAAGTAGCTGTGCTGAAGGATACTGCGGATCCAGACATCCACAGGCATGCCGACCCGAGCACGTGCTGACAACCCTGAAGCCCTGTAAACTCGACGGTAGTGCTCAAGAAGTACTGGGTAAACATCTGGCAACATAAGTCTGCCCCTCCTATCTCCATCTATTGAGGGAACCCGGCAAAACAACTGCTCGTCCGGAGGGACACTCCTCAAAAGGGTGCTCGAAGACTGGTAGCCCGAAAATCGTCTGTAAATCTGAAAGTGTGAGTGTGAGTTCCTCTGCTCCAATCCAATAAGTGTCACGGCTAACATCCCAAAACTCAATCAAACCTCGGGCCCAAGAGGTGGGTAAGCGCCCATAGTCGAACAAAGAGGCATAGACAGCCTCATAAATCCCTGCCTTCTGAAGTATGCCTCGGTTAGCTTGAAAAATGTATCGGGCCCAACAAACATAGCCGCTGGCTGGGCTCTGAATGCGTCCAACTGTGGAGTCTCATGGCCACTCCAAAGGCTCCGACTGTAACTGACGGTTGCTAAGTAAACTCGACTGTCCCACTGGCTCAAGTGTCTCCAGCAGGTGCGAGAATGTCACAAGTACCCCAACCAATCTGGGCGACTAAACTCTCAAGTGGGTAATACTCCCCACACTGCAGTCTAAGACTGGTAACCAACCTGTCGGGGTTCTCAAACTCAACTGAATCTGCAGAACACTCTGGAAGCAGGGGAGAGCGGGTGAAAAGCTGTGAAAAATGTCCCGCCCCCGCAACATGTCTTGGTGCTGCTCCAATCAACATACAACAAACGTGGTTCGCTCTAGGCGCGAACCATATTTATTGGGGGGCATTTGTTGACCCCTATATCTCAAACCACACGAGAAAGAACCCCAATTAGTGAATAAAGCATTACGCACCTTGGCGCCACATGTCACTTGAAGGATCAAACGACCTCTAATTGCCAAACGGATGGTGTCGTTGCAATCAGAACATCGAATTCTGCTAGGTCAAGGCCCCTCGCAATTGAATCGGGCGAGATCGATCAAAAAGGACTACCGACGCCCGAAATTAAATTCAAGGCTGCTCAAACGACGCCCGATCATAAAACGGACTACGCCGTTGTATTCAGAGCACTAAAAATATCCTAAATGCATAACTAATTTATTCAATTGGGGTGATGCACGCAAATCGAGGCGGTCCCCATGTAAAAATTACCCTCGGTGTGCTCAAATGACGATCGATTGTGAAATGGACAGAATCGTTGTGTCCAAAACATCGACAATACCCTAAATGCACTATCAATTTATTCAATTGGAGTGGTGCACGCATATCGAGGTAGTCCCGTGTAAAAATTATCCTCGACATTGCTCAAACGATGTCCGATCATAAAACAGACTGCGTCATTGTGTTCGGAACACCGAAAATATCCTCAATGCACTATCAATTTGTCTAATTTTGATGTTCGGCAAAATTGACACGTAAAACGAGATAGCAAATGCGCAAAATGAGAATGCACGCAAAATGAGAAATTACTCAAATCGAGGCAGCTTTTGATTTGATTATTATTGTTTCGTCATTTTAATTTAATGTGTTAATGACTTAACATTTATATAGTTGGTAATACAAATATCAGTAAAAAAATGCATGAGCTGAATAGGGAAAGTCGAATTAAATGTCATTACCATTTTAAGGCCGTTCGAAACAGAAATTTAAAGTAAAAAAAAAAAGAAAACTCAATTAATTTCATGCAAACCTCTACTTAATGGCTCTGCTGTTTTGCTTTGAATCCCGCAATTCTCGTGTTGACTCGTCAATCTGTCTCTTCGAGCGTAGCTGGCTCTCCTCGTTAAATGAAGTAAATACGAATAGAAACGGGTATTGTTACTACTGGGGGCTTGCACGCAAAATTCCCTGGTTTTTCCAACCTTCGCGTCTGCTCAAAAAGCCCCCCGCTTCAAGCAAAACTTCTCCACAGTCCTCTCCTTCTCCAACTTCAGAAATCCTCACAGCTCCCCACTCCCGTCCAACTCCACTCAACAGCCGTTGAAGACCCATCCACTAGACCGATCTGAGCTCAGTCTTTCACAAAAGCCAACCGCCTTCCGATCCCTCAACCAGCTGCATGTGAAGCTCTCTGCTTTAATCCACTTCCCTTAGTAAATCAGACCTCAAGAGGCCTCTTTAAAGCAGAAGCATAGGTGAAAAGAATCTTGGCCTTTTGCCCTTTTTTCCATGTGAAAAGCTGCCGAACAGCAGCAGTTTTTCCCCCTATCAGCCCACGTTTTTCACCTGCATTGATTCTTTACAGTCAAGGACAGCAATACCACTAATCAGCAACAATTTTCCTTTTGTCGTTTTTCTCAACATCTTTATTCCTTAGTTAACTTTCTTCCACATCAAATCCAAAAAAAAAAAAGCAAACAGCAGATGATCTTCTCCACGTGAAAGTCATGTAGTCTACTTGATTTCATCATTGCATTTAATTGGAGTTTATTCCAACAAATCCCTAAAAGGCCATATAAAACTTCTCTTTAGGCAGCCATCTAATAAATATAATCAGCCAACAAATCCACCCGTGCTGGCCGAATCCCTCTTCCCATCAGAACCTGTACTTGATTCCCTCATTGTGTTCTCAAAGCAACCCAAAAAACGCCTCAAACAATCCGCATAGACCTGTTGCAGCCTTATGGCCCACGAACCTGCAGCTAAACAGAAGCCCAGTCCCTGCATTCCAAACCAAATAAGCCCATTATACCTCTCCCTCCACTACAAGCTTGCAACCCATTAAGTATTAAATCCCACATTGCTTCTTCTGTAAACTCAAAGCAGCAAGCATTCTCTTAGATTAAAGCCCAACAGCCAACTCAAAAGATTTTGTAATCCCCTACTTGTAGTCCATTCCCTCTTCTTCCTATAAACTTAGCCCAAGATCAATCCAAAACAGTCCACCTGCACCTCATTCCTTCACTTCCTAAAACCCATTATCCTACACTTTACTACAAACATTCAACCTACAATCTACCAAAATTAACCCACATAAACCCAAATCCAGTGCAAACCTGCAGCCCATTCCCTACACCTCCACATTTCATTACAGTTCAAAGCCCATAATACTCTGTTAACACTCAAAACAGCCCGTATCACAGCTCATTCAATCTGAACCAAAGACTCTACCTTCCAGTGAGCATTTCCTCTGTTTGAAACCTGCTTCAAAACCTTCCAACAATGAAGCCTTTTTAGTCTTTATCTTAATTTCTGTTCTGTGGTTTGCTTTATTATTGATTTTAATGATAATTATTATTGTTCTCTAATGCATTTGTTGTTATTAGTAATTATAGTATTTGATGTTATTAGATACATATATTCATGGATATGTACATACTAAAAAAGAAAACAAAAGAAGAAGAAAAGAAAGAGAGGAAAAATAAATTTTCCAAAAAAAAAAGAGAAAGCAAAAAAAAAAGCAGAAAAGCAAAAAAAAAGAAAAGAAAAGAAAAAGAAAGAAAAAGAGAAAAAAAAGGAGATTTAAAAAAAAAAGAAAGATTCTTTTCTCGTGGCTTGCAACGGGCCGGCAAACCCCCTAGGCGCTCACGTAGCGTTGTAGGGAGGAAAACCGGCGCGGCGCTTGCGGCGATTTAAGAATCCCACTTCAATGCTAGCAACGAGCCGGTAAACCCCCTAGGCGCTCAAGTAGCGTTGTAGGGTGGGAAACCAGTGCGGCGCTTGCGGCGAAGGGGATAAAAAATGTGTTTTCTTTATTTTTATATAAATAACCCCAAACGCTCGCGTAGTGCAGAGGGGGAAAATCTGTGCTTATTTCTAACATGTGTTTTCTTCTTATAATAATATAAAAAAAAAACACCCTTAAACGCTCACGTAGCAGACGGGGATAAAAAATAATATATGCGACCGCAGTATCATTTTTAACACCTACCTGAAGCGCTCACGTAGCGTCGAGGGGAAGGTTGCCTCTTGGTTTTTCCCCTAAACGGGGGAGACGCCGGGAGACTGCCGAAATTTTTAGCAAATTGGAGACTTGGACATGAATAAAATTTGGACTACATGGGACTTATTTGATATCAAATGATCAATAATTTAAACTTAAACTTGAATCAAATGAACTAAATGCGAGGACTCAAATTTGATTTGGACTTGAACATGTTTGAACTCAAGCAAAGACTTGAATTGGACTACAGGGGACTTGAATGAATGGAAGAGACTCATCTAAAGCCTGAACTATGTTTGAACTTGAACTTGTGCACATTTGAACCAGACTGAACTTGAATAAAGATTCAAATTGAAATCAAATGTAAGCCTAAACAAATGATGAGCAACAAATGACTTAAATCAAATGGACTAGGTGTTGTGGATATGAGCTCAAATTAGACTCATACATGAACTTTACAAGACAACTAAAGAATTGTATGGAATACATAAGCTTTGAACTTGTTACATACAAAGAGTAATAAATTGAAGTACTTGAACATTGAAGGCACAACATTGAATGTAATTCAATGCTTAAAATGAAACTTGTAAATTGGCAAGATGATAAAGTTAACCAAGCAAACAAAGATCATGAAGAGAACACGATGATATGCTTGTAATTAACAACATAAGACTTCTAATGGAACATTGAGAAGTGATCACATCGATGAAAGTGCACATTCTAATTAGCAAATAATATCAAATTCATCATATATGATCAACCTAAAGGGGTATATAACATAAGTGCATGCTATTCATCTTAATCATGGATGGCATATTCACGAAGAATATATGAAGAATATGAAACGAAGACCTCCCTCTAATCAATGATAACTAGTTCGTAGACAAATGCAGTAGTTATCAACAAATGTTAAAGGGAATGAAGAGCCTATTGAAATTGCTTGCAAGCAATGATGCAAGGCATGCAATATGTATTAAAGGGTACCATTGCCAGTTGAAATGCAAGCAATAGTCAATGATTTTTAACAAGTATATGTGATACAATTGTAAGAAGATGCACAAGAATGTCTCAACAAACTCAAGAAATTATATGGCAATAATAGAAGTATCCTTATCAATCTTGTGAGAAAACAAGATGATCATTGCAAGCAATAAAGTCTCTTGCCAACACACTTAATGTAGCATGCAATGATTACAGAAAATACCTCTAAAGTCAATAGCAAACAATGATAGACAAATACTTTGCAACATTGCCTTGTGAATAACAAAGCTAAAGTTGATACAGTCGACACAGCAATCATGTAAGGAGATGTAGTAATCTTTTCTACATCAACCTAAGAGCACTAACGAAGAGATATAAACAGTACAAGGTGATACAACTTGTCCACGAATGATTATAGAAGGCATGTCTACAAGCAAGTACATGAAGAATGGTGGAAGAGACAGCATGTCCGTAGCACGCACCTACCAATTGTTGTGGCAAAGATACTAACACTTCTATGGTTGATAATTGTCCAAAATCAATCAAATACATCGGCCTTCTATAAGCAAGGATAGATGATGTATAGTGAAAAACAAATATCTCAAGGGTTGTAGAATATTCATCATACATACTATATGTTATTTGCAGGCAGAAGCAAATGAGATACGGCAAGTGCAAATACATGCAATTGTCTACAAACGAAAGCAGGAGACTCGTTAGTGTACTACAAATACGAGTAGTGCACGACAATTTACCTGTACAAAGCAGCGAACAACTCTATTCAGAAGCTGCTGCGCCAAGCCACCGGATCTGCAACACTTATACAAGCAGACAAAAGGCGTCTACGATTTACAACGCCACGCCACCGGATCCGCAACGTTCTAGCAAGCGGACAGTAGGCATCTGCAAATACTTTCAAATCACCCCCGCACGTCCACTATAGTTTGTATACACATAGGTACACTAAAAGGGATAAAAGAAATCATGAAACCCGCATGGGTCTCGGCGAGCGTGTTATTAGTACACACGTGACGTCTAGGAATGCTGCGCGGGTTATTAAATCTGAACCCGATCCTTTTAAGCAAGTAGGAGTCGACAATGTTCAATAAATAATTACAAAATGCCCCGAAACACCCGCATGGGCCCCGGCGAGCGTGTTATTGGTACACACGTGACGTCTAGGGATATTGCGCGGGTCAATAAGTGAATTCAAGTTCGAACCCGATCCTCCTATGAAGAACAATAGGAGCCGACAAAGTTCGAACCAACAAACAAATATGTGGCCATGGCGACCAGAATATTTGTTTTAATGCATTCATATTAGACCTTCAAAGCCTAAAATCAAGAGAATTCACTCTCAAAGGCATAAAGCCTACGAAACTGATCCTCTGTCGACAGCCAGACAGAGTCAACAAGGTTCAAGCTTTAAATGGAAATAACCCCTAACACCCCGATGATGGTCGTGTTAAATGTAAATCTCAACCGGAGGGGTCAATCCCAAATATTTTCAAATGCCTCCCAAAAGTACATCCAAAATTAACAAAAATCCAAAAAAAAAAAGAAAATATTTAAAATTGAAAAATCCAACTATCAAATAACTTAAAATATATCCACCCTCCGTAACAATTTGCCGGGGTGGACAAATTAAAATTTACTTCAGCTCACAAAGAGTCAAATGCCTAGTCGAAAATATTACTAGGATCCATTCTCAAATAATCTCCTGCTAGTAAGGACGTGGTACGTGTCCTCAAACCGGCAGTTTTGCCGCCAAATGGCACCGCAGGATAAACGGTTATGACCCGAGGCCCTCTGAACCAAGTGGTTTGCCGCCAAATGGTACCACGAAATACCGGTTATGGCCAGAGCCAATACGCCTCTTATTGGCATCAAATCATTGAGATATCAATCAATAGGATATGATCGATAGGGCACAAAGCCCTCTGTTAGCTAAGGTCGATTCAAATTTGTCCCCTTAGACAAACACTCACCCCAGGTCTGCAAGGTACCCTCGGACGAAGCAACCCATGGCTGCTGACAAGGATCCTTCTGTCAGGTTGGGTCGACTACCTCCTCTGACTAAGTAGACCAGGGACCACGATGGCCCGGGATGACGGAAACATGGGATCTTGATCGGGTACATCATCCATTCCCTCACCATCCGCTTTAAGTGCAAGATGGTGCAATTTCTATTTTAAATATAAAATCTTTAACTTCCAAATTCCAAACTCATTGCTGCTTCTATATGCCAGATAACACGTATTCTCTACGTATCTGATTGACGACTAGCCTTAATCGAAAGTTCTGTCTCGTTATCAGGAGGGGTAATTAACTATAGGGGCTTGCGCCTATAGGAAACCAGAACTCAGATCATAAAGTCCTCGTAAAATGAGGGCGAAATCTCTGCGTAGTGTCTTATCTACAAATCCATCTGCCTTCCAAAATTTACCACGGAACTTAGTTCGTTAAAACTCCCCTCGCCGAATAAAAAGAAAAGCGAGCGGAGGCCGGGGCCGAATTTTCGGAGCCCACAATCTCTTATCCCATAAAACAATAAAAGGAACTTAAAAACTTGCAAATTAATTCTAACTTTACAATAAAAATTACTAGCTATTTAATAACGAAGTCTAATGACTGCATGAATATATAGAATCTATATATTTTTCATATAATAAAAAATTATTTATTAGAAAAATTAGAAAATAAGCAAATAGAGCCAAATTAAAAAAAAAAATAAACAAATAGAGCCAGATAAAAACTTGGTAACACCGTAGTCACATCCAAATGATATTTGAAAAGCAAGATAATGTCTAAAAACGGGTCAAGCAGAAAACTGTGTTGTTTGAAAAGATTTAGTTAAAAATTTTTATTTCTTGTTTCAGCAACATTGACATGCACAAACGGTTGACTAGCGCACGAGGCAGAACTTCAGTTTTGGCTTTGGCTTTGAAGGGAACATCTTCAGGTTTGAAGATGAATTCAAAAGTTACAGCATGATAGAACTTCAGCTAAATAGGACACTGACTTCAAAAGGAACGACAAGGCTTCGGCTTTGAAGATGGCTTTCAGTTCGACTTCGATGGAATGACCTCAAAAGGCAAGACACAGTTTGGCTTCACACAACCATCTACTATTGTCTTCAGCTTTGAAGATAAATAGGTAGAGCTGGGAGAAGAAAAGGTGTGTGTCTGCGATTGTATCATAAGATAGCTAAGAGTCGCAGTCTTTATAACAAAACACAACTGTAGGTATTATTTCCCTTGCAAGTTTCAATTTTAAGGTTCACTATTTTGAGTTCTGTGTGTCCCTACGTCATCATAAATGTATCCCACCACATCCGATAAGTGTTGGAGCCTAATTTCACATAGTTAAAACTATGACACAATTTTGAAAATGTCGGATAGTTGTCAGGGCCTATCAGAGACAAAAGCCATTTGAAAGTGTTTGTCCGTCTTAGTCAGTAACTCAAGCACCATACCTTCTCAACAATTCTCAGCAACTCCACTTCACCACTACTACAAATCTCACTGAACTAGGTGCCATAGGAAGAGAGAATAGATGAAGCATAGTTTCAAGCATAGAAAGCCCTCTAACTTGTATTATAGAATTTTTAAAATCTTTTTGGATAATATCCACGTTGACTTGAACACCACTAATCAAAAACAAATCTAGTATCTGAGAAGGGATGGCGATTTTTCTTAAGGATAGGATATTCAACTTGACCAAACTCAAAAGTGTTTCCAATTATTTGATTAGACGTGATTGTTATTCAACTTGATAATTTAAAAATTATAAGTTCTGGTAAATCCAAAAGCATTTTGAATCAACCAATCAGATGCCTAATAATGAAGTCAAGTTTAATATCTCATGAATATATAAAATTGTTTTATATTATTTTTAAATATTATGTGTAAAATCTATAAAATAAGATATAATATTAATATTAATACAAGAGTAAATGATCTTAAGAATAAAATATCTAAAATCAAAATTAGTGATAAATGTCCAAGTAATTACTTTATTGTGCTTTATTATAGACTACCAAGTAATTTTTAAAACATGAAGATATTATTTATATGTTGATGAGAATTTTTTTAAACTAAAAATGATTATTATCTAATTCATAAGTTATATTATCAAGTACCGGTCATCTAGTGGGCATCCACTATCCGCCAAAATTTGGGTAGAGAATTATTTTTAACCATATGAAGCAATTCAATTATGGATATGTTATTCTATTGTTAATCGGCAATCGGATATGAATTCAAATAGGGCATATCAGGCCGGTTACACTACCTATTGACATCTTAATATTTGAGTGATGACAATTATTATGAAAGGTTGTAAAATAAAATTAATTATTATAAAAACTTCAATTTTGTTTATGTTATTGTAATGAATAACTCCAGATTGGAGCACTCTATAGAATGGAAAACACATCAAATGGTACTCCAAAAGTGAAGTTCAAACATAAGAAAAAGCTTCCAACCCAATTTCAGAAGCAGTTTTTTTTTTTTTATCTTGTATACTTCACTCCAAATTTATCCAACTATTTACATTCCTCAAAGACAAATCAAATCTTTTTTGGATGTTTCTGAAACAATAGAAATTTAAATCTTAGCTCATAGTTTTAGAGAACATAGTCTGATTGTGTAAATATATGATGCTTAGCTGGCAAGAAACACTAAGCAGACCAAGATTAAAACAAGGAAGCTAAGGAAAAAAAGTTCATTAAGCTAAACTTTGTTTATCATCAACATATGTGATTACAGATCATCTTGTAATACTTACCCAAATGTTAAGAAGCAGTTACACAAAATCTAGATTTTAATATCCAAACTGACATGGATGAAGACAACTTACCTAATTTGACTCAAATTGACTTGACTAGAATTTAGCTAGATGGCAAAAACTAATTTTATTCAATGTAGATTGACTCTACCTTGAACGGGAAAAATCATGTTCAGCTAGTTTTTTTAAATTTTGGAAAAAAGGTAGGTAAACTTATGGTTAACGAAGTAATCTAGCTTGCCTATAGCTGCACACATTTAGGGGTAAATCTCATTTGTTTATAAAAAATACTTCCACAAAGGTAAAAGGGATTGTTATAAAATCAGACCTTTAACATGTGTAAACACCATAGCAGGCTTAACAACCACAAAGTTGCACAAGACCAGGTGCCACGGATCTTTTGAAGTAGAATCTCAATTAATGCCACACTTTAGTCAAGCACACACCAGTTAAGTTACAATAACGAGCAAGACATCTCAGACCACTTCGAATGAATACACGTAGGTACAGTTCAAAATGAAAAAATTAAACAAACATTAAAAAAATGACAAGTCTTGATATATATATATATATATATATATATATATATATATATATATATATATATATATATATATATATATATATATAATATATATAGGAGGAGGAAAAAAGATTACAAAATAACTAGATGGAATTACCTCTCTTGAAGTTCATAATTGCGTTTCCTGACACCATTTTTTTTATTCATAGTTTCAGCAGCATGAGTTATAGGTTCTACCCCAGGCATCATGAGATGAGGGACAGCTCCCATTGTCATGAATCCACTGAAAATTGAGTTTTGCAAACAGGAATAACAAAGTGCAGCTTTCAGCACAAAGAAAACCAGTTGTAAGTTCGAACATACAGAGCATCATTATCGGAATGTGAAGAAAAATATAGAAACCGAGAACTTACTAGGGTGCTGGCAGGCTACCATACATTGGTGGCATGCACGATGAAATGCCAAAAGCTGGGGCCTGAAACATCATTGGATCAAATGGCATCATAGGAGGGGCACCATATATATTCGCATAAGGCCGAACATTTGTGAAAGAGGCCCCACGCCAATAGCCTTCTTGGTAGGGTGGAATGCCTCCAGAGGCCACAACATTTCCTATAAATGAATAAAGAGCATTTCAAGCATTAAAAAGCTTGCATGGCATTTAATCCTAAATAAAAGGCTGGCAGTTATGTACCTGTCTTGGCATGAGGACACTCTCTAATCAAGTGATCTGGGGCCCCACACATATAACAGTTACGCTCATACTGAAATTTTTTAAAAAACAAGTAGATGAATTGCAAGAAATAAGGAGTAGAGAGAGAAATGAAAACATAAATTATCCAAAATACAGCAGCACATACAACCCATATAGTATGTCAACAAACTAGACGAGATATAAAAAAAAAAAATTAAAAAAATAAAAAAAAAACCAAAAAAAACAAACTAGACGAGAAATAATTAAAACATTTTGCATAAAAATCACTCAGGTCTTGGAGTTAAATATCACTTAGGTCCCTGAGTTAAACCCTCAATTTTGACCCCGATGATCTTCTCATACACAAATTGATCTCTAAGGTTAAATCTCAAGTAATTGCAAACATTCTTTCTTTGCAAATAGTGTTAAAATTTACATTATTTTAGTTGAGCGTATTGTAATTTTTTACTTAAATTTGAATTGTATAAAATCTTGCAATCAAAATAAAATCATTAATTGTACCAAATTGGTACCCAAAGATGTGGTGCAAGTTTTCATAAGGATCATTTAGCCTTACAAGTTTCTTAAGGTTGGCAGTTCAAGTTAAGTCTCATAAGCAAAGTTTGATAAAGCCGCAAGAGTGACAGATCTAAGCAAGCTCGTTAAACTAAGATCCACTGACGTAGGACATCATGGATCATAAAAAAAAAATTAAGATCCAAGACAATTAATTATAAATTCATGTTCTTTAAATATAAACTTAAAAAAATTATAATTAGAACCTAAATGATAATTTATTCATCGAATAAATCTAAAAAAAATTAACAAGAAATTCGAACTATGCAAATCAAAAGAATTTGTAAGTTAATCACCACAATTATAAATCTAGTTGTGCCAAATTTGAACTAAGTCAAGAACACTAATAGCAAGATAATTCGAGTAAATTATATCAAAGAAAGAATCTATCAATGTAAGAAATCCAAGCGTCACACTAACATAAGGATATAGCATCCGCAAGAAGCAGATAGCCATACTTTTACCATGCTCGAAGGACCCAAGCATCCAACTTACACATATAAGATTAAAATTAAAAGAAAAAATTTTTACTCAATCAAAACATCTAATTGCATGCCTCGAAACATCTATTATTTATAAATACGTCATCCATAGGTGATGCATTTAGATTTTTGCATTATTTTTGTTTTGAACAATATTAGTTATATTTTCTAGTTTTTTGTTTTATTTTTAAGCTATCCAATGATGGTGGTAAATCAAATGATCATGGTAGGAAAATGTTTGGGTTATGCTTACCTTGGGTTTGCTGGCGTTGGGGTCCACCTTGTCCTTTGGGCTGTTTGCTGGTTTCAAGAGGGCCTTGGCTGTTTTCGGTTTGAGCTTGGTTTGTTGAAATTCTAGTTGTGCCAGCTCATTATGATCATTTAGTGGTGAAGCTCATTATGAGCTGATGTTTAGTTATGAAATTTAAAGTAAGGGAGCAAGATTTGGTGAGTGGAACTTGTTCTTTCATATTCTATTTGAATTGGGGCTGCTGCAGTTTTTTCTCTGGATTTCTCTCCCACGGTTTGCTGCTGCCGTTGCCCCCTCGGTTCTCTGCCCCTTTATTGCCGTGACTTTCCCCTTTTCTCCCGTGAAATGTGTAGTTGCTTGGACCCGATATTTGGCTCCTGGTTTCCTGTGCTGGAGCCGTGGCTTTCCTTGTGAACTGCTGTGCCGTTTGGAATTTCTGTACAAAAATCTGATGGGTTCCATGGCCTTGTTCTGCTTGGAGATTGCTATAACTATTGGGATTTCAGCAAGGTGACTTTTGGCCTTTCATTTCTATTATTTTTATATGGGGATTTGAAGGATTTTTTTGCTGTTAAGTTTCCCCTCTATTGCCTATATATGAGATGCTTTGAGATGAAATAGTTGGTGAATATTGAGAGCAAATTGCTATAACCTGCGGGTTCTTTTTGGAAAAGCTTGCGAGCTTTTGTTCCATCTTCTTTCTCCTTTAGGGAATACTTGCGAGTTCCTTCCCACCCTTCGTCTGGGCTTGTAACCTCTTTCTTCTCTACGCAAGTTCCACTCCACCTGTATCTTTCTTCTAGTTCCGTTGGTAAAGTTTGTTGGCTGTTTTGGTGAAGTTGTTGGCTGTTTTGGTGGCATTTGCTAGAGGAATTTGGTAGGACATTGGAACCCCTTTGCAGTGGTGGACCCTTGGTTTTGCATATCTAAACATTATTTTAATATATATTTTCCTACAATCGGTGCATGTGAGGAGTCCTCTTGTAGGATGTTCTGAGGATAGTGTTTGTTTATTTTTAGTTTGTTTCTTTTGCTAACTTTTTTTTTGTTTTGGTTTGTTGGATGATCGCTTCTTTTCTAATCTGAATTTTAGTGGTTTATTTAGCCTATTTTGTTCTCCAAGTGGTGTCTTAAATTTCTAAAAAGTGAGTCTTGATTCTCTTTGTTCTCACTTTGTGTTTTTGCTTCAAGTTGCATACATCAATAGGTTAGTAGATATGACTTAAAAGTTCAGCCAAATTGGATTTCAAATGAAAATCAAACTCAAATTTATCCAAAATTAGGAATTAAAACAATTGCATAGTAACTTTCCTGGGAGCAAAACAAAACCCGCTAGTATAGTGCATATTAGTGCCCATAGTAATTCTACTAGAATAGGCAACCAATCATAGGAATAGGTAAAAAGGTAAAATAGGATAACCACATGAATAAGCGGAACAGCGTAACTGCAACAATCCCCAAGCACTTCATATGCAAAAACAGGAACCCAAAGAGGAGTTATAGTCCCGCATCATGTTGCCCAGGTTGGAAAATTTTAAGTTCGACGAATTGAGCTATAAACAAGATAATTCTAGAATACAACACCGATAATGGACACAATCTCATCATTAAAAGTTCCAACAAGAACAAGTTGTATATAAGGGTGAATTGAATGTGGAATCACAATGAGAAGATAGAATGAGAGAAGAATCCAAAGAGGAATTGATAATATATTTATGAAATAAGAATAGATCAGACATTAAAATTTTGATTTAATACTACCATGAATTTATCACTATGTTTAAAACTCCAGACACATTAAAATTTTTATTTTTATCCAGTTCCAAAACAAAACAAAAGTTTAAAAAAAATTCTTTCTTGCATATAATTTTTAAAGATTCCAAATAGAAGCATTTAATATAAGCCTACCATGAATTTATCACTATGTTTAAACTCCACCTCAGAAGGCTTATAATTTCACATCTAACCAATTTTTTACAAATATTCCCATAAGATTCATGCGATTCATGCAAATCCATGCAATAAAATGCTATAACACTAATATGCATCCTAAGGTACTAATAATGACCAATAATTAAATCTCAGAAAATGAAATGATAATATAATTGCTAACAAAAAAGCCACACAATCATTGATATATGCCTATATGAGTAAACAACCTTTTTAAGAAAAACTAACCCAAAGGATTTAAATGCGTTTTGATGAATATTATGCATCATTAAAATTGACCAGATGGATAGATTTTTTATTTTGGGTTTGTTTAAAGTTTTTTTCTTTCAAAATTGAATTCTTTAAAATATTGGTGCAAATAAAAATAAGGCACTTACTTATAAACTTATAAATCATAGTACAGCAAATAGTGGTGTCCACAACAATAGCCAGTTGAATAAGCAAAGGATCATAGGAGCAGGTAAATGATAGAATTGGATATCTGTTGAAGTAAGCTGAATAGAATAACTGCAGCAGCCCCTAGGAACTTCACAGAAAAAACAATAAATCTTTAGCAACAAAGTAAGAAACCAAAAAAAAGATGGATGGATGACACAGTTCGGCATGAACCATGCTTTTAAAGAAGCTGATTGGTACTCATCCCCTCTTCTACGCTTCTAGTTCTATTATAGGGATAAGCTTCTTCTGGCATTCCGATAGAACTCCTAACAACAAATTCTGCTCCATTGTTGGTGGGCTCATTTAAGCTACCAGTGATAAGACCCTCTAGGAGTGAAAATCTCAACAACAATGACTCTGATGGCTACCCCCAGTGTAATGGATACAATGATGATTGATCAAGCCACCCACAGGAGACTAAAAGGCCTTTTGATATGCAAGGTCATCTTGGCAAATTATGCAACCTTATTGGAAGTGTGATTTCATCGAATCGTAGCAAACTCGTGCAAAACACCACCATTGCCATCTAAGAAACCTACAACAAAAATTTTAGGGATCAAAATCATAAAAGCAAGGAAAGAGAGAAAAAATATATTAAAATAACTTAATTTGAGGCTCGCCTTAAGACCTGCTTCAAAGTGAGACGCATGCAAAACACATTGAGGCTTACACCTTACAGAAGGAGAGAGAGACATATGCCTCAATTATTTGAGGTGCATAATGATATGTGCCTTGAGGCATATACAATGAGGCGTACACCTCTATCTCATCATTTGCATGAAAGATTTCAAAGATGATGAAGATCTCTTAATTATTAATGATGTATCCTAGGATAATGAATGATTTGTGGAAGATGAAAGTAGTGTTTTAGCATCACAATTATGAGGAATATCTTAATGTTGGCTTTCTGATGTAGGAATGAATAAGAAAAACAAAAATTGAAAATAAAGTAACAGAAAATATAAGTATTAAATTTTATGTAACATAGAGATCATATGTCACAACTTAACCCAGTATGACCGACAGACAGGACAGGTCATATCGTGTTGAATGATGACAGACCAAACACAAAATCAAAATTTTGAGGACATTTCAATTTTTTTCTTTAAATTATGCATGTGATAACCGGTTCTTCCGGCCGGTTCAACCGAACCGGCCGGCCCGCCTTTTAAATACCGCGAACAGAACAGTTCGCGGAACAGAACTGTTTTCGCGATCGGCACAGAGGAGCGGAACGGGCGGACGACCGAAGGCTTCGTGGGAGAGCGAAGTAAGTTTCGTTTTTCCAATTTTAGCGAATAATCTTCTCCAATGATAAGAATCGATCATTCCTTTTCTTTCTCACAGTTAAAGAAGTGATATTTTGGGAGAATTTGCATCGAGAGGTAAGAAACGATCGAGAGAAAAATAAGAAAAAAGGTTTGTTGAATTTCTTTCGGATTTTCCTATAAATTCCTTCTCCTACTCATTTAAAGTGAGCGATATTTTCTTGAAGGTTAAGGAAGGGATTGAAGCGAGGAAAAAGGAAATTTCGAGAAGAAGGATTTTGAGTGTTTGAGAAGTCTCCATTCAAAAGTGTAAGTGAATTCCTTCCAATTTCAGTTTTAATGATATTTAAAAATTAAATCAAAATATTATAGTGATAGAAGTTATTATTTGAATTTTAGAGAATTAGAGAGTGAAAGATCAAGTTGTAGGTGTTAATCCCGTGAGGATTCAACAAGAAGAGAAATTGATTCAAGAGAAGATCAAGCATCGAAGACCTGAAGAGTTCAAAGTGGGTAAATTATATTATTTTATGTTTTATTAATGATTTCAATTTTCTAAATAATTGATTAAACATCTTATATTATTAAATGTTGAAGGCAAACGTTTATGATTTTACCGTCTTAAGAAAGAATCTATATGTTATAAAGATTTAAAGGCTTATGGAAAAGGAAAAGAATTATTTATGCAAATGCATGTTAATTATATTATATGAAATAGAAATAATCAAGATGAAAATGAGAAAAAGAAAAGAAAAAGAGAACAAAGGAAAAGGGTATTGAAAATAACAGGAGTCACCCCCTCATGGTACTGGCTGGGGACGCCGTACTCGTGCACGAAAAAGGAAAAGGAAATTTCTATGGAAAAGGGGAAAAGTAAATCAATTGGAAAAGGTTGTACCTTTGGGTACTTTAAGATGGTGCTCCTGCGTAAATCAAATGGGAAAAGGAAATGTAAATGAAAAACTTAAGATAATATTGTTTCGAAATAGTATAAATGAAAATATTCAAAAAAAAGTATAAGTTAATGAAATAAAGGAATAAGATTAAGTAAGGAAAGAGTATATATTAATCCATTTTTTTTATAAAGATAAATTTATATAATTCCCACTGAGTTTACTTAGTAAACTCAAACCACAAGTTTAATGTTTCAGGTAGTTCCTAAGAGAAGTAATGGCTGAAAGAGAAGAACATGTTTCAGAAGGCGAGGTGCAAATGACAACAGGTAAAATAAAAATTTTTTTTATTAGTGGCTCTTCAGTTTAGAGAAAAGTTTTGATGATGAGAAAATTTACACTTTTGGAAATGTACTACCGTCCGACTTTTCGTACCCGCCTCGTTAGATCGAGCATCCGGGACGGGTCGTGACAAAAGTGGTATCAGAGCCAATTAAGATCTGAATCATACTGAAAAAGCCATTAGGATGAATATTAATGATTAAAAATTTAATGTGAAATGAATATTTTATTGACAACAGGAATCAAGATAATCCTAGAGAAGAGGAAGTGGGAAGATAAGTGCCTAATGTTAATGTTAATCCTGATGCACTGGCACAAATGATGACAGCTGTAACTCAACTGATTCAAGATACAAGAAATCAACCATCGGGGAGTAGTAGTGGTGGTGGAATAGTTATGGATAAATATCTGAAATTATTTCAGGATATGAGACCACCATTATTCAAAGGTATAGAAGGATCAATAGAGGCTGAAAATTGGTTGCTGAGAATTGAAAAGATATTAGAAGGAATGTACTGTCCAGAAGAGAGAAAAGTTTCCTTAGCAACGTTTGCATTAGAAGGAGAAGCTGAAAGATGGTGGAGAGGCCTGTATCAAGAAAAATTTGAAGGAATACCTGGCATGCAAATCAAATGGAATGATTTTACTCAAGTGTTCAGGGATTGGTTCGTACCTCCTTCTGCGAGGAGGCAAATGCAGGACAAGTTTATGAGGTTGATACAAGGAGACAAATCAGTTATACAGTATGAAGCTGAATTTACAACGTTAGCCAGATATGCTCCTCAATTAGTGCATACTATGGATGATAAATGCCATCGCTTCTTAGCTGGACTGAAGGATGCAATTAGATTACCCCTGGTTCCTCTTGGAATTGAAGATTATACAGTGCTGGTTGAAAGAGCTCGAAGGCTAGAAGCAGACCTACAAAATACTCAAAGGAGACGTGATTTTCAAAAGAGGAAAAGTGGAGAAGTTATAGAAACCCCTCAAGGTTCACATAGCAAGTCTATTTCACAAGGTAGAAAGTTTAATTGGAAAAAGACAAAGTCCAGTAGCAGTGACAGTTCAAGTGTGAAAAGTTGTAGCAAATGTGGAAGACAACATAAAGGAGAATGCTTATCTGGTACAAATACTTGCTTCTGGTGTCATCAACCAGGTCATATAGCTAAGAACTGTCCTACTCTGGGGCAAAGACCAACAGGAGAGTCAAAGATGAATACTGGATCTCAGAGGAATGTTGGAAGACCAAGAACAGTGGAATCAACTGCATCTACTCCAGGATCAAGTCAAAGTCGACAGAATACTCTGCCTAGAGTATATGCATTGACTCAGAAGGATGCTAAGGATTCACCTGAAGTGATTACAGGTGATAAAAATGAGAAGTGAATGAATATGTATTATGAAAATATTATTAAAAGAATGATGTATGTTTATGTTTTTCTTATGAAATTTTATAGGTATAATTATGATGCAAGGAAAGCCTGTACGGATTCTATTTGATACAGGAGCTTCACACTCCTTCATTTCAGAAGAATTGGTTAAAAGTGTTGGATTGAATGTTTGTGAAACCAATGTAATTTTGAAAGTTTTAATGCCAGATGGATCATTTATAAATGTGAAAGGTATATGTAAAGTGACTTTCAAATTAAATGAAAGAGAGTTTGAAGCTTCAATGAATGTTTTACCATTGCAAGAGTTTGATATGATATTGGGAATGGATTGGTTATCAAAGCATTTTGTGATTATTGATTGCAATAAAAAAATTTTGAAGTTCAAATTTACAGAAGGAGAATTGAAGTTTTATGGTGAGAGAGGAATTTCTTCAATGATAATAACTTATTTGAAAGCATACAAATTTGTATCCAAGGGATGTCAGTGTTTTCTTGCTCAAGTAAAGGATACAAATAAAGAAGTTAAATAGTTGAAAGATATACCTGTAATCAGAGAGTATCCAGAGGTGTTTTTAGATGAGTTGTCAGGATTACCACCAGAAAGAGAGATAGATTTCACTATTGAATTGATACCGGGTTCAGAACCAGTGGCAAGAGCACCTTACAGAATGGCAGTCAAAGAGTTACAGGAGCTGAAAGGTCAGTTACAGGAATTGCTCGATAAGGGGTTCATCAGGCCAAGTTCCTCACCATGGGGAGCTCCAGTACTATTTGTAAAGAAGAAAGATGGGAGCTTCAGAATGTGCATAGATTACAGAGAATTGAATAAGCTTACTGTTAAGAACAACCATTTAAAAGGCGTTTGAGGCGATAGCCTTGAGGCGCGCCTCGAGTCGAGGCGTTAAGTGGGCGAACTAAGGCGTAAGCCTCGGTTGTTCGGACAAAACATACGCCTTTTTCATTTGAGGCGTACGCCTCAGGGCGCGAGGCGTCAAGGCGATTGAGGCGCTGCGATTTTTTGTTCGAGGCGTAAATGCCTCGAACATTTTTGTTCGCCAGTCATCCCTGCGTAACGACGACTTCAACTTCGGCTATGACGAGATCGACGACTTCGACGAGATCGAGGGCTTTCTTTTGTAAGCATTACCGACAACTTCAGCTCCTCTCTTTTTCTTTCCCGAGATATTTTCTCTCGTTCGTCTGCTCGTTCTCCACGACTTCGACAGCTCAGTCGTTTTTTCAAGGTAATTCTTGTAACTTTGTTTTTTTCCTCTTTTTTTATTGTTATTGTCTTCTCAAATATGTCCTAAAATTTTAGATTCGAGTCTCTCTTCCAATATTACAGGTAATTGCACACATTTCTCCTTTCTCTTTATGTCATATCTTTCTCCCATGGTAATCTTGATTGGCATTGTTTGTTGGATCATCCTCCCCCAATAGACTTAAGGATTTGTATTAGGTTCTTTCTTTGTTATCAAAATATGTTTGACATGCATGTGAGCCGGGTAACCATCATGTGCCTTTTTCATCCTCTCCAACTAATCAGACATTTCTTTAAATGTCTGCCCACTTTTACAAGTTGATCCTTCGTCAACAACAGGCTTAATTGTTCTTTTAATGTTATGGGGAGCAAATTCACTCAAATTTTAAGGTTCTTAATTTAATTCCTAATTCTTAAGCTAATTCACTCAAATTTCAGAATTCATGCAATTTCAGTTTCACACATTCTGTTCTACCAATAGTATTATTCATTAGACTTCTCACAATTATGTTTCTTACTATAATGGTGTCATTGAATGCAAAAATCACTAGATTTTGTAATATTTCCATAACATTAATGCTTCACAAGAATATTCCTCATATGTTATGGGGGATGTTGTCTTAATCGCATCTTATATCATCATCAAATCCCTTGTCTACTCTTGGACCATAAATCATTCATCTTAACCCTTTATCTCCATAAAACTATTTCCCCTTACACTATAAGCTTTTGACTTTACCTTCTTCATTAATCAATTTCACTTACAAAACAAGCTCAATGTTTTATTAGATGCATCTTCCCTGGCCCCTGGGTACCCTCATAATTAAAAAAATTGGCAATGATATGATCCACTTACAAGATTGATGTATACTTTAGTTGGTGTAACCTTTTATGAGACTACCCCTTCCTTTTGTCCCTCCTCTACCCTTAAGCCCTCCTCACCACCCATTCCTAGCTTCATCAAAAAGCTCATCTCCATATCTCCACACTACTACAGGTATAATTTTGTCATCCGCAACGTCCATCCATGACAAAACTAGCAAATTGTTAGATCAAATATGAATATTAAAGTTTTCTCCAATTTTGATTATTTTAACATTGTCGAAGCAAACCTAAGTATATCGAGAAATTTTAATGACCTAAAAAGATAAGAGACGGACTATGGTAACCATATTGAGTGTTGAAATCAAATTTTAACATGCAAAATGATGTGCATTAAAACTCTTTTAAAAAATTATGATGATAATTGTTTATAATTTGTATTTGATGTTAATTATTCTTTTCTATCTATTATTAGTATGACTAGTGGTGCGAGAAGAAAAGATCCTGCATGGAAATATGGCACTCAAGTTGAAGTGCCAGGCGAAGGTGCGAAGAAGGGATATGTTTACATGAAATGTAATTTCTGTGAGAAACGCATTACGGGTGGTGTCAAGAGGCTGAAGGATCACCTAGCTTGCACTCATGTCAATGTGGGACCATGTGCAAAAGTACCTGATGAAGTGAAAAAAGAATGTATTGATTACTTGAAGAAGTTTGCCACCACGAAGGAGGTCACAAAAAGAAATATGGAAGAGATGATAGGAAACTCTTCTTACTATGGATCACAGCATGAAGGTTCCAGTACTGGAAGCCATCTAGTTTCTTCAGACCGAGGCAGTCGGGGGGCCATGGATAGATTCATGCTAAATATTGATAATGAGGAAAACATAAATACTCAGGATATTCAGCCTCCTACAGCTACAAAAGAACTCAGGAACAGAGTTTGTTTAGATATCGCTAGATTCATCTATGAAAATGGGATTCCATTTAATGTTGTTAGAAGTCCGTCATGGATCAATATGTTACGATCTGTTGGAAGTTATGGAAGAGGACTGCAACCTCCAAGCATGTATGAGCTGAGGACTTGGATGCTGAATGAGGAGGTTAAGACAACTTCAAAAATGGTGGATGATGTTAAGAAGACTTGGATTGAGACAGGAGTGACAATAATGTCAGATGGTTGGTCAGATATTCGACATAGAAGCATTATTAATTTCTTGCTCAACAATCCATATGGAACAGTTTTCCTCAAATCAGTAGATGCTTCAAGCTTTGTCAAGGATGCACAATTATTGTTTGAAATGTTGGATGAAGTTGTGGAGGAAGTGGGAGATGCCTTAGTAGTACAGGTTGTTACTGATAACGCAAGTGCATACAAAGCTGCAGGGAGAATGTTAATGGAGAAGAGGCCTCATCTTTACTGGACCCCTTGTGCTGCACATTGTATTGACTTGATGCTTGAGAGGTTGGGACAGTTGCCTCAACATAAATCAGCCATATTAAAGGCCAAATTTGTTAGTAAGTTTATATACAATCATTCTTGGGTACTCAGCTTGATGAGAAAGTTCACTGACAAGGAAATTATTAGACCTGCTGTTACAAGATTTGCTACTGCATATTTAACATTGCAGAGATTCAAGGAGTTAAGACAACCTTTAGAAGCAATGTTTGCTTCTGAAGAGTGGGATAGAAGTTCATGGGCCAAAAAACAAGAAGGAAAACAGGTTAAAAAGATTGTCATGAAAGACGATTCATTTTGGCGGAGTACAAATTATGCTTTGAAGACAACAGGACCATTAGTTAAGGTGCTTAGAATGGTTGATGGTGAGAGGGCCCCGGCTATGGGATTTATTTATGAAGCAATGAATAGGGCTAAAGAAGACATTGCAAAAGAATTGGGAGGTCAAGAAAGTGCCTACAAAGAAATATGGGATATTATAGATGAAAAGTGGGATCGACAATTACACCAACACTTACATGCTGCTGCGTACTATTTAAATCCCCAATTTCATTATGATAAAGATTTTCATGTTGACAAAGAGGTGAAAACTGGTTTGTATGCATGTATGGATAGACTCATTTCTGAAGAAAACTACCTCAAAGTTAATGATCAACTTGATGATTTTCATTTGAAGAAGGGAATGTTTGGATTTAGAGCAGCACAAGCATGCTTCAAAACACGATCTCCTGGTATGTTTATAATTTGTGTATTTATAATTTTAATGTTAATATTTATGTTCAACTCTTGTACTTCAACCAATATTCATAAAATACTATGTTTGTCTTCATGTAGAACGTTGGTGGGCTCAGTTTGGAGATGATGTTCCTGAATTGAAAGCTTTTGCAGTTAAAGTTCTTAGCCTAACGTGTTCGGCTTCTGCATGCGAGCGTAATTGGAGCATCTTCAATCAAATTCATACAAAGAGAAGAAATCGATTGGCGGCAGATCGAATGAACAAACTAGTTTATGTTATGTTTAATAAAAAACTAAAAGATAGACATCTCAAATTGCAGAATCAAGGAAATATTGAGAATGAAATTGACCCTTTGCTTGTTGATGAGTTACAATCTGATGATGAATGGGTTACTCCTAAGAATGCTGATGTTTTTGAAGTTGAAGCAGAAGGAGAAACTCATGTCAATGAAGAAGACAATGAAGCAACTACCCAAGTATATAAAAGAAAGAAACCAAGTGAGATTGAAGCTTCGAAAAAAATCAAAGGTATTCTTAAATATAATGAATTATTTTGTATGTTAATATTGTTTCATTTTAGAGCTAATGAAATATTAATTGATATAGGAGATAAAGAAAAAAATATTATAGATGAAGAAGAGTTTGAAGATGATTTTGACATTAATTATGAAGATTCTGAAGACAATCAAAGTGATGATGAGCCTGCTTTGGGTCTTGATCCCAAGGGGATGTTTTATTTTTAAGTGAGTTTATTTTATATCTTGTATTCCAGTAATATTTTCTTGAAACAAATCTTCAAATTCAAAGTTGACATAATATTTTGTTATTTTTTGTCATTATTTATAGTTTTAAATTAATTTATTTTATTCATTTTGAGGCTTACGCCTCGATCAGCCTCGAGGCTTACGCCTCGCCTCGCTTAGAAAAAACGCCTCGATTCCCGATTTCGCCTTTTAAAACCTTGGTTAAGAATAAATATCCATTGCCCAGGATTGATGATCTTTTTGACCAATTGGAAGGAGCTACAGTTTTCTCTAAAATTGATTTGAGATCTGGATATCATCAGCTACGGATTAAGGAGGAAGATATAGCAAAGACAGCTTTCAGAACCAGATATGGTCATTATGAATTTGTGGTAATGCCATTTGGGGTGACAAATGCACCAGCTGTATTTATGGATTTGATGAATAGAGTTTTTAAGCCATTCCTGGACATATTTGTAATTGTGTTTATTGATGATATTCTGATTTATTCAAGAGATGAAGAAAGCCATTCCAGCATCTGCAAGCAGTATTGCAAACATTAAAGGAGAATAAATTATATGCCAAATTTTCAAAGTGTGAATTTTGGTTGAGCAGTGTAAACTTTCTGGGGCATGTGATTAGTGGAGAAGGAATTTCAGTTGATCAAAATAAAATTCAAGCCATATCAGATTGGCCAAGGCCAACGACTGTTTCAGAGGTGAGGAGTTTTCTTGGACTTGTTGGTTACTACAGGAGATTTGTAGAGGGGTTCTCTCAGATAGCAGTGCCATTATCCAGATTAACTCAGAAAGCAGTGAAATTTGAATGGAGTGATCAGTGTGATGGAGCTTTCCATAAGTTAAAGAATTGCCTAATGACTGCCCCAATCTTGACAATTCCATCAGGTTCAGAAGGATTTCAAATTTTCTGCGATGCTTCCTTAAGGGGACTTGGTTGTGTGCTGATGCAACATGGGAGAGTGGTGGCCTATGCTTCAAGGCAACTGAAAATTCATGAAAAGAACTATCCCGCTCATGATTTAGAATTGGCAGCTGTAGTTTTTGCACTTAAAATATGGAGACATTATCTGTATGGGGTCAGATGTGAAGTGTTTACAGATCACAAAAGTCTCAAGTACATTTTCAATCAAAAAGAGCTTAATTTGAGACAGAGAAGGTGGTTAGAGCTCATTAAAGATTATGATTTGGACATACAGTACCATCCTGGAAAGGCAAATGTGGTTGCAGATGCACTTAGTAGAAAAACATTTGGAAATGCAAATTGGCTAATCACCCAACAGGAGCAGATTATCAGAGATATGGAAAAGTTAGAGATTTCAGTAGTCAATCAAAAAGAGACAAAAGATATGATGTTGAATCAACTGATGATCCAATCTACCTTGAAAGATAGAGTGCTCAAGTCATTATCTCAAGATGAAAAATTTCAGACCATCATACAGAAGGTACAAGCAGGACAATTAGAGAACTTTGTTATTGATGAAGAAGGGTTATTAAAGTATAAAGGCAGGATTTGTATTCCGAATGCTGGAAGCTTAAGAGAAGAGATATTGCAGGAAGCCCATCTCTCAACTTATGAAATTCACCCAGGCAGTACAAAGATGTATCAGTAACTCAGAGGTTTATTTTGGTGGCCAGGATTAAAGAGAAGTGTTGCAGAATTTATAGCAAAATGCATTCCCTGTCAGATGATCAAAGCAGAACATCAAAGGCCAAGTGGACAACTGCAACCCCTACCTATACCTGAGTGGAAATGGGAAGACATTGCGATGGATTTTGTAGTTGGATTACCTAGATCAAGGCAGAGTCGAGATGCAATATGGGTCATTATTGACAGATTAACCAAATCAGCTCATTTCTTACCAATCAGACAGACAGATTCAGTGGAAAAGTTGGCAAAACTTTATATTGATGAAATTGTGAGATTGCATGGGATTCCAAAATCTATAGTTTCAGACAGAGATGCCTGTTTTACTTCTAAATTGTGGAAGAAAATTCAAGAAGCTTTGGGTACACGATTGACTTTCAGTACAGCATTTCATCCACAGACAGATGGGCAATCAGAAAGAACAATTCAAACTTTGGAGGATTTAATGCGATTATGTGTATTAGATTTTAGAGGAAATTGGGAGACTCACATACCATTGATTGAATTTGCTTACAACAACAGTTTTCAGGCTAGTATTGGAATGGCACCATATGAAGCCCTTTATGGAAGAAAGTGCAGAACACCCTTGTGTTGGGTAGAAACTGGTGAAAGAAAGATAATTGGAACTGAAATGGTAGATGAGGCTACTAGCAAAATCAGATTGATTAGAGACAGATTAAAGGCAGTTCAAGACAGGCAACAGAAATATTATGATGCTAAGCACCGACCAGTGGAATTCGAAGTAGGAGAGTTTGTTTTCTTAAAAGTTAGCACAATGAAAGGTGTTCAAAGGTTTGGAAAGACAGGGAAGTTGAGCCCAAGATTCATAGGTCCCTATGAAATCATTGAAAAGATTGGAAATATAGCATACAGATTGGATCTACCAGCACACATGCAAGGAATTCATAATGTGTTTCACATATCAGTGCTTCGGAAGTATGTCTCAGATGATTCAAAGAGAATACAATCCAAATCAATTGACTTTCAACATGATTTGAAATATGTTGAGGAACCTCAAAGAATATTGGATTATGAAGTAAAACAGTTGAGACATAGAGCAATACCTTCTGTAAAAGTTTTGTGGAAGCATGGAATAGAAAGAGATACCACATGGGAACGAGAAGCTGAAATGAGAAGTCAATATCCTCATCTTTTTAACTAAGGTATATTTCATATTACTTGTTTAATTTCGAGGACGAAATTTTTTTAAGGAAGGGAGATTGTGATAACCGGTTCTTCCGGCCGGTTCAACCGAACCGGCCGGCCCGCCTTTTAAATACCGCGAACAGAACTGTTTTCACGATCGGCACAGAGGAGTGGAACGGGCGGACGACCGAAGGCTTCGTGGGAGAGCGAAGTAAGTTTCGTTTTTCCAATTTTAGCGAATAATCTTCTCCAATGATAAGAATCGATCATTCCTTTTCTTTCTCACAGTTAAAGAAGTGATATTTTGGAGAATTTGCATCGAGAGGGAAGAAACGATCGAGAGAAAAATAAGGAAAAAGGTTTGTTGAATTTCTTTCGGATTTTCCTATAAATTCCTTCTCCTACTCATTTAAAGTGAGCGATATTTTCTTGAAGGTTAAGGAAGGGATTGAAGCGAGGAAAAAGGAAATTTCGAGAAGGATTTTGAGAGTTTGAGAAGTCTCCATTCAAAAGTGTAAGTGAATTCCTTCCAATTTCAGTTTTAATGATATTTAGAAATTAAATCAAAATATTATAGTGATAGAAGTTATTATTTGAATTTTAGAGAATTAGAGAGTGAAAGATCAAGTTGTAGGTGTTGATCCCGCGAGGATTCAACAAGAAGAGAAATTGATTCAAGAGAAGATCAAGCATCGAAGACCTGAAGAGTTCAAAGTGGGTAAATTATATTATTTTATGTTTTATTAATGATTTCAATTTTCTAAATAATTGATTAAACATCTTATATTATTAAATGTTGAAGGCAAACGTTTATGATTTTACCGTCTTAAGAAAGAATCTATATGTTATAAAGATTTAAAGGCTTATGGAAAAGGAAAAGAATTATTTATGCAAATGCATGTTAATTATATTATATGAAATAGAAATAATCAAGATGAAAATGAGAAAAAGAAAAGAAAAAGAGAACAAAGGAAAAGGGTATTGAAAATAACAGGAGTCACCCCCTCATGGTACTGGCTGGGAACGCCGTACTCGTGCACGAAAAAGGAAAAGGAAATTTCTATGGAAAAGGGGAAAAGGAAATCAATTGGAAAAGGTTGTACCTTTGGGTACTTTAAGACGGTGCTCCTGCGTAAATCAAATGGGAAAAGGAAATGTAAATGAAAAACTTAAGATAATATTGTTTCGAAATAGTATAAATGAAAATATTCAAAAAAAAAGTATAAGTTAATGAAATAAAGGAATAAGATTAAGGAAAGAGTATATATTAATCCATTTTTTTTATAAAGATAAATTTATATAATTCCCACTGAGTTTACTTAGTAAACTTAAACCACAAGTTTAATATTTCAGGTAGTTCCTAAGAGAAGTAATGGCTGAAAGAGAAGAACATGTTTACAGAAGGCGAGGTGCAAATGACAACAGGTAAAATAAAAATTTTTTTTATTAGTGGCTCTTCAGTTTAGAGAAAAGTTTTGATGACGAGAAAATTTACACTTTTGGAAATGTACTACCGTCCGACTTTTCGTTCCCGCCTCGTTAGATCGAGCATCCGGGACGGGTCGTGACAATGCAGACCACATAACTTTTAATTAAACTCCAGTAAATAAAAAAATAAACTCATCCTCAAATTTCTATTATTTTCATTCATCATCAAAATATCTATACACTACAATGCATGGTTACAAATAAAAACATAATAAATAAATAGCCATGACTATACAAAAATTAAAATATATATATCTAAACTCAAATAGTTAGCTCATACCCACAGATGCAAATTTTTAAATATTTCACTTCTTATATATTTAAATGAATTTTAAAAATAGTTAATATCAATTCATTGTAATGAAAAGAATAATATTTGTAGTAATCAAAAATTTAAATAATAATACAAAGAAAGTAAATAAATAAGTTCTATATATATCAGAACAAAAAATAACAGATTTTCCTAAGGCCCTTTTACCACACATTCAAAATAGATATCATAATTCAGACCATTATGACTCTCCATGCTAGCATATCAGAAAACATGTCATTATGGCTCACAATACTTAGAACATATTAGATATTTAAAAATTCAATCCCTTATGACTTCTTGTGCATCCAACACCATATAACTTCCTCCAATATCAAAGCTTCACAAAATCACGCATTTTAAGTAGATAAACATATATATCAATTCAATAGAGTAAAAGAAGTTTCGTTGTAGTAAAAGAAGTGTATATTAATCAATTTCAAAAATACACTTATATCACTAGATAACATATTTAACAATCGGATAAATTTTCAAATTTTTGGAATTTTACCAAATTACAAGAGATTAACACTGTTTTGAAAATTTAACTGCACTACAACCTTAATTTTTGGGATCAAAAATAATTTCTAATTGAATAAAAATAGCACACTTTTCAATTTACTTGGTGAATTTTTTAAAAAAAATACCTAAATGTTTAGAATAGTTACATCTACAACATACATAAAGTTACAGGATGGAAATTTGACGAGTATAAAGTCATTATCATTTTTATGTTAAGAAATTATAAATTTAATTAAGAAAAACAAAAAAAATTCGTATTTTTGAAAATTGAGATAGGAAGAATATAATATACATCAATACGCACAACTTTTCAAACTAGACCAATAGCACAAAACAGACCAGAGTCGCCCAAAATCGAGCTTCTCTCTCTAAAATCCTTCTCTCTCTCACACACACACAACACGGCTGAAAGGGGTTTAATTTTTGTTAAAATGAAAAGATAATGGAATTTTATATTATTTTATTAAAATTCAACCTAGCGCCACATCGCTTGACCCTACAACGCCGCAGCACTCTCCATTGGAGATCACAACGTTGTCGTGCTAGTTAATTTTCCAAAAATTATTGGATAGCTCAATGCCGCAGCACTGCCAACCCAACGTTGTGGCACTCCCAACCAGATTTTACATGCATAAACACGGGCCCATGAGCCCCACTTAAAAATAGTTTCTAACAACCAAATGCATACAGTACTTATGGAAAGATGTAGAAGGTATAAATGCAGAGATTTCAGTGAGTTATCTTTACCAATCTAGGTCATAACAAATACAACTGTGTTGCCACAATAGATATTATAATCCCCACCTCATCAGAAAAATATCATCCGTGGCATTTCAAATCTCATATCAGATAAATAAATCAATGTATAATTGTCTTATCTCAAACTCCTCCCAAGTGGCTTCTCTTTACGTCATGTACATTCATTGCACCTTGACCATTATGATATGTTTATTCCTTGATTTTCTAATATCATAGCCCAAAATCCTTTATGGTTCTTCTCTGTAACTCAGATTCGAGCGCACTTCATATTCATTTGCAGATACTCAATTCTCATAATCAAATACCCATTTTCTAAAAGATGACATATGGAATATGCTGTGACGATTAAACATATACTCTGGCAATTGTAATCTGTAAGCAGACTTTTCAATTCTTTCAATTATTTTAATCAGTCCAATATACATTGGACTTAGCTTTCTTTTCTTTCCAAACCTACTTCACCCTTCATAGATATGATCTTCATATATGCAAAATCTCTAACCTAAAATTTTACAGCTCGATGTTTTGCATAATAATATTATTTATGCCTGTCCTACACAACTTTTAATATATCTCTGATCAGACGAATCTTTTCAATAGTATCATCAACCAAAGTTGGCCCAATCAGACTCCTTTCTCTCACCTCTGTCCAAGATAGTTCTGCATTTCCTATCATGAAGACCTTCGTAAGGGGTCATACTTATACTTAACCGAAAATTGTTATTGTAGAAGAATTCGATTAGAGGTGTGTGATCCTCTCAACTTTCAACAAAGTCCAGAACACAATCTCAAAAAAAATTCTAATACATGAATAGTCCTCTCAAATTGTATGTCAGTCGAATGATGAAAAGTCGTACTGAAATGCAGTTTAGTGCGCAGACATTGCCAAAAGCCTCTCCACAACTTGGAGGTAAATCTGTCATCTCTATTTTAATTTATCACCTTCGATATTCCATACAATCGGACAATTTCTCGCACACAAACATGTCAATCTATATACTAAATCAATCTATAGAATCGGAATAAAATGTGTAGATTTCATCAAACGATCTACCATAACACAAATAGCATCATATCCTTACCTCGATCTAGGGAATCCCATAGTAAAATCCATCATCACTTCTAATAGTGCCATATCTATGGCACAAAGATAAAAAGCAATTTTACCTACTACATACAAGATCACAACATAAAATTCAAGATGCATGAGAAATGACAAATTGTGTGAGGAGTTAATCTGCACATTTAATTGGATGATTATTATTGTTATTATTATCTGATAAAGTAAAATTTTAAAAAATAAATTATCAAAATAATTTTAAAATCCCTTAATCATCCCAGAAAAAAGATCACCCATGCACTGTAATGCCACTTGAAGTTGCGCCCATCTCTATTGGATGAATAGAAATAACCAAAATCAACCCCTCTCGACTTTAACCACCCACATCGAATGTGTAGCCCTCATATTGCTGAACTTTCACAAAACCACGACCTAACCTCCCATCACTCAAACCATCTTCTTCCCCGACTTGTCTATCATAATCTCCAAATAGCCATGTTTCCCTTATTCACAAACTGCACTCAGAGCCCAACTCTCATCTCTAAGTCACCTCTTCGTTGTTGTTCCTCATGCACCATCTTGATCTCTGTCAGTCATCAATAAGTCAGCCCTCGGCATTATCTCCTCTCAACAACTCCAAAGAACGCACACAAAAAATGTGTCGATATCCTCAATCAAACCTCACAGATCTTCTATGTATTCACCAAAGCACTTCTGTAACACCCCATAGTACCCCTTAATAGTACTGTAGAGTGTAACAAGAATAAACATAACATTTATCATCTCATTCATATCATTTCAATTCAAATTTAAATAAAAGATCATATAAATCTCATCTAAAACAACAAAGGAAGCATCTAGTAATTTCAAGTTTCATCAAAGACCTAGTACAGAGCCACTAAAGAAATTGATGCAGGACGAAAATTAGGAGAAATGAGTTGCTAGGGAGAGTATCTCTTCACCAAAAATCTGAGAGCAATTTTCAGGTTTCTTTGTTCCAAGACTTGTGAGGAGAGGTGGGGAAAGAAACAACCAACAAGATCCTTTGAAGTTCTCGGCCAGCAGCTGGGAGAAAATTTGTTGATTTTTCAGATTTTTCTCACAGAAAAAAATTGACAGGAAATTTGAGATTAATTAACCCAAGGGGGAGGCTTTGGAAGTTTCGGCCAACAGCAGGAAGCTGAGGGAATCTGGCCAACCACAGCAAACAGGATTTGGAAACCAAGGAAATAAGTTAGGAATTAAATCCAAAATCCTAATCTCAGGGATTGGCAAATTAGCTTAAGGAAATAACTCCAATTCTAATTCCAAATCTTCACGTGGGGGACTAGGGAATTAAATGGTGCTTTAATTCCCTGAGATTTTGGGAATTCTCAGATTTGGGAATTCTTTCCCAACTCAGCTGGAGTTAATGAATGAGAGGGGGGCGGGTGAGAGAACAAGAAAAAAAGGGAATTGTTTTCCTAAATCAAAGATTTGATTTAAGAAGTAACGGCTGGGTGGGAAAGATTTGAGTTAATTGCAAAGGGAAATATGAGTCAGCTAGGAAATAAATCCTAATTGACTAAATAGGTGGCCGGCGGCAGGGATAAGCCAAGAGGGAATTTAATAAAAAAAAAATAATGCTCTTTAAAATAGGTATAAGATTTTGGAAAGTATTATTAGTGATCCAATTTGAAATTCAATTTCAAATTATATTAAAATAAAAACTTTTCCAAAATAGGAGAATTATTTTAGGAAATAATTTTGAAATTGAAATTCAATGAAATTTGAATTTCCGGAATTATCCCTTAATAATTCATACCCAAAGAGGAGATTTATGAGATGGTAGAGGGCTCAATTAAACTTAATTTGAATTTGAAATTCAAATTGAGTTAATTAAGAAACTATCCTAAAATAGACTATTTAAACTAGGAAAGATTTTGAAAATTCGCCATGATGAATTTCGAATTTCAAATCTTCCCACATTCAATTTAATCTAAAATAGGAAATAAATTTGGTTGGAAGAAAGGAGGGGAGTGGTCGGCGGCTTATGGTGGAAATGGAGAAAGAGGGGGGGTTTTCGGGTAGAGATGAGTCCGTTGGCCAACCGAAGATGGGGAGGAAAGAAGATGGAACAACACAAAAGATAGAAGATAAAACGAAAGATGCAAAGAGAAAACCACGAATCCGGCTGTCTCCAAGGTTAGTGGGTGATACGATTGCCCTTCTCCAAGGGACTCAAATCACGAGCTCGGACCCATCCTGCGGCTGGTGAAGACTTCGATTCCTCTCATAGGAATCTCACTAACGCTCTCTCACAAGAAGAACACAAGTGTGGAAAACAATTTTTCATATTAATCAACCATCCTATTACAATAGCTAAAGGCCCTATGTATAGGCCAAAACATGAGAAAATAAAAAATTACAAAATTGCCCCTTGGGCCACAACACTCAAATAAATTAACCTAGGGGTAAAATAGGAAATAACATAAAATAGAAACTAAAATGCAGAAAATAATTTATAAATGACAACTTAAATTAGAGCCGTCGATTTACGACGCCTCCTGTGATAGATGCGTCAGATCTTCGTGCCGATGTCCGCATCAGAAATCCAAATAATTCAAAGTGAAACAACATTAAATTGTTTACTAACCTTAAGAGTAGATTTCAAATTTGAATAAACATTGATATAAAACTTAACACTTGCATATCAAACTTCTTCCACTTTTCCTTTTCCTTTTCTTGTAAAGACAGCCAGTAAGGAGTAATTGGTGAGCTATGAGGCCCAGCAAATTATGTAATCTAAATAATATTTATAATATAAGAAGAGAAATAAATCAAAACCTTGAAGTCATAAAGCATTAAACTCACTTTTAATGATAACAACATTATAAATCTTAATTAGCATTATTCTTTATCTCTTCGAAATTACACTGAATATCAAAATTAAACATGTAAAAGACTTGGCTAAAAATTCATAACAATATTCAATGGAGCCCAGGTAACCCTGGCATTATCACCATTGAATTACATTGAGGCCCCTTTTGCCTCATTAGGGGTCCATTTTTCCCCACCTACTACGCAGGTCTCTTTTCCTTTTAGGGTCTCTTTTGCCCCACCTACAATGCAGATTTAGTAATTTGGTCCCTTTTACCCACCTGATATTGCAGACATCATTTCTTAATATAGTCAATCTTCACTTTTAATTTGATATTCCTTACTTCATACATTTATAATTCATATCTGATTTTAATGGTTATAAACTTCAAGTATGCTTATACTCATACATCTGGTGTATTAAAAATTTAATAGCTACTAAGTTAAAACAAAAAACTTCTTTGCATAAAATTATCAATTAAGAAAAGGTCGAGATAAGCACATTTAAACATATATCAAATCTCTCTTATTCTCATGGATAGATAGTTGTGAATACCTTAATGTATTCTCATGGTAACTAACCAAATTCTCATAATGCATCTCTTTATAATAAACTTTAAACACATAAGAGATAAACTAACCATTAATGATGATTACAACTATAAATGATTACATAATTTACCTTCCTGACGGGTGATCTCTTCAAAACCACCACGAAGCCTTTTCCTTTGATACACAAACTCAAAGCTTTCTTTATGCATAAATCTATGAATATTCCTACCATACAATTAGGTTATCATCGATAGAAATATTACTAAATTTAGTTGACATAAAAGATAAAGATTAATAGTATACTTCTCACATTTTTCTTCCTTTCTTTCCATTATTCTTTTCTTTTATTCTTCCTTTCTCTCTTCTCCAAGCTAAGACCTTAATTCATAATTCTTTCAACTAGTTTGCATACTCACATCACTACAATTCCTAAAAAATCTTATCATTTTACTTACCTACAATTGTTTCCCTTCTTTCACAATTGCAACAAAACTTCCTTTCAATGAAATGTTTTGAATTCCTTGAACCACAGAACCACTACTTGCACAAGAAAATTCTGTGAATTCCCCAGTGTCCAGCGGCACTTGTCCGCCTCTTCTACAGTGCTTTCAGCACTATGCCGAAACAACTACAACCCGCAAGCAATCACTGTGCCGAACATTGCTACAGGAGAATTTGAAATTCATTTGCCGCAAATTCCTCTGCCGCTATCGCTGCCGCTTTTGCTACAGTCCCGAGAAAGGCACAATGTCGAACAAAAGCACAGTGACTTCTGCGATTTTGCTACAGTCCCGCAGCCAGTTCTTGCCGAGTTCTATACAATTTGTTTATAGGATATGGATAAAAGAGTGGGTCCCACTCTAACTACTCTCACTCCTTATCCACTCCAAGGAAAGCATCTATTCAATAATTATATTATTAATAGAAATACTAATGATTACATAATAATAATCTAATTATACAAAAATTCAATATTCACTAAAATAAATTGTTTTTACCGAATTTGAGATTTTGGATATTACACCTTCTTCCCCAACTACTAACCATACATGTCAATGGCTTATAATGGCGCACGCCATAGTGCATAGTGAGGTGCAACGCACGTACAACTCTATTTGCTTGTCACAATGCAGGCATTCAAAATAGAGTATACTATTTGCGTTATGCATGATCAATACACAATGCGCAAATAGCATGTGCTATTTTGTTAACATATTAAAATATTAAATTATAAATTATAATTAAATTGTTTAGGTACATATATTAATATCATAATTAATTATTACTTAATTAAATATCAAATTATTAATATCAAAAATTTTATTTTATCTTAATAGGATTTATGGTTTAATTTTTCTCATTGCCATTTTTTCATTGTCGGTATAGCTTTGCATGCGTTGAGTGAAGTAAAGTTTTGAAAGTAGCTCCAGGAAGCTTCTTCACCTACTTCGACAACGACAGAACAAATCAAAGGGATGGCTAAATTGCGTTAAAGTAAAATGAAGAATGAAGGAGATTTAAATTTCTCTAGAATTTAAAGTTGACATTTTGTTATTTGGCATAATTTAGGCAAAATTATGCTCAAATCATCTATGTAAGTTTTTGTAGTACTTAAAGTTAATATTTTTCTTATTTGGCAGGATATTTATGCTAAATCTTGCTCAAATCAACCTATTATTTGCTATTTAATGGTACTTTATATTATGCTTTTATTTAAAATTATTTTATATCATGCATCATGTCTAAAATGACACGTGCCACGTGATGAGCTATGTGTCATGGCTCCGCAGGGAAATGTGAGTCGTGGGGCATCATTCATCGTTGACAAATATGCTACTAACATTGGCAACCTCCTTTGACCCAAACTCTCCAACAAACTGCCACCACCTCATCTCACATAGCAGTCGAAGCACTCCCGTGTCTCCCATGTCTCTGTTGTTTCTCTTCCCTATGTCGATCTCCAAGTCACTAGCATACACTTGATAACTTTCTCGGCCACTCGCCGACGGTAAACATCCATATTCCCTCTTCAGTGATCAAGTCCAACTCGACTCTCAAGTGTGATGATTTCGCCTCATGTAACTTCGCCTCGTGGTCATCCCGTGTGAACATGCAAGCGAACTATGCAAGCATGTTGAAGGTCATGTGAATGCATTGAAAAGCATATAAATGTCATAAAAGAACATAAAAATGTGCCTGCATACTGTGCAAGTACATCAAAAACATAAAAATGCATTGAAAGTTATGCACATCAAATCAAAAAATCAAAATCAAATCAACATACATGTGTTTTGATAATCAAAATCCTGAATTTAAAATCTTAAAAGGTTGCGTGGCTATAATAAAAATGAACTTCAATTTGACTCATCGCAACAAGTGTGCAAACATGCCATATAAGCAACCCATAAATCATACTAGTGTGCAAGTGCATCAAAAAATATGTATGTTTATCATGAAAATGTACTGAGAAGTACACAAGCATCTCATGCATCTGCATTTAAAAGAGTGCATATGCACCAACGTCAACATGTCTGCATTTGTTCTGACAAGCATGCTTAATGTTCAAATATAATGCTAAGAATGCTGAGCAAATTGAAAAAAGAAGAAATTTGAATTCACCCTGCCCTGAGAGCCACACAAACCTTTTTGAAAAATAGGCAATTTCTTTTGAAAATTCACTAACTCTCTTATCTACAAATTCAAGCTCGCATTTTTACACTTTTCTCTAGTAAGACACTACCTATAAAGTAGGGTCATAAGGAATTTCAAGTTTGATCCTCCTCAGAAGGACAATAGTCAACAAGGCT
The DNA here is from genome assembly GCA_019514585.1 of Dendrobium officinale. Classification (NCBI taxonomy): domain Eukaryota; kingdom Viridiplantae; phylum Streptophyta; class Magnoliopsida; order Asparagales; family Orchidaceae; genus Dendrobium; species Dendrobium officinale. The sequence goes on along the minus strand of CM033688.1, from coordinate 62,508,722 downwards.
TAAGCCCCATGACAAAAGTGTAACAATCTAAAATGTTAAGATGTTTTGGTTTATGTTCGCATTGGGCTTTTAAAATCTCTTACGAAGAAAAATCATTTTAAAATACAAACCCCTGAAGTCACCTCATCTACATGATAACTCATAAAGGCTAATATCTTAGTCACTCAATAATCTCTCGCCAGTAAAGGCATGCACGTATCCTCTGATCAATGATTTTTATCCCAAAATGGCACGATAAGTATATGGTTATGACTAAAGCTCTTTACCTGGTTGATTTTTTGTGTAAGCAAAAATATAGGGGATCCTATATTTTAGCTTAACAGACTTATTACTTTCCAAGAGAACTAGGAAAGACACAAAAGAACACAAAATAGACAAAATAAACTTTTAATATTATGAAATTAAGACTTACAAACTTTGACTCAAACGACTCAAACGACTCAAACAAGACACCCTAAAATTGCTTCACTTGAGAAGAGGGATACAGGTGGAGTGGCACTTGTGGAGAGACGAAGAGATTAGAAGCCAAGAAGAAGGGTGGAAAGAGCCCGCAGGATTTCCGGAGGGGATGAGAAAAAAGGGTGGAAAGAGCCTGTAGGATTTCCAAAGCAAACCCGCAGGTTATAACTTTTCCAAAAATCACATATCATTCAACTTTTTTCAAACATAAACAATCCCCCAAATATATAGGTATGAAAGGGAATACAAAGAGACACATTACATTAATTTTAACACAAGAAACTAAGCATCAAAAGTATTAAATACTCTTGCTTTTTATGGAAATCAACCCAAAGCCAAGAAACCGAAGAGCCATCCACGGGAGCCAAGGAGGCCGACCGAAACCGAGAAGCCATGGCCACGGGAAGGAGTAGCCGGCCGAAATCCCAAGAGGCATGGCACGGGAAACGGGAACCAAAGGAGGAAGCCAAGGAGCCACCATAAAAAGCAAGTCTTGGAATTCCAAAAGCTAGTTTGGAATTCCAAAAGACATCATAACTTAAAAAGCATAAAAAGACATTTAATATAAGATAATAAATGAACTAAAATGTTAGCTAATAATGAGCTAACCCTTAGTTCAATAAATGAACTAAAGACCAGCTCATAAATGAGCTAAAATTTCAGCTCAAATTTATTTGAGCTAGTAGACTCAAGGGAAGCCAAAATTTGATTTATTTTAGGACTCGTGTTGACCCCCCCTTTGTCTACATCAGATTCTCCCCTTCTTGAAGAACTCAACTCCTGATGAGTTGGTTGTTGTTGTCTTCCGAGGAGGAGAAGACGGAGCATCAAGTTCATTAATCAGGTCTTCATACTTCTGCATGATCTCATCTCGTTCTCTTAGGAATTTATCTTGTAAGCGCTCCTTTTTCTTGAAGTACCTTTCTGTCCGAATGTGCATCCACGATTGAAGCTTGTATAGCTCATACTCCAGAGGATGTTTTGATTTTGATGGAATCCACCTATCCATATGATCTTCATTTTCAACTGGCTTGCTTTCTTCTGTCTTTTTGTCTTTTTTCATTTTTTTTTTGACGACTCAAAAGAAAAGGACTCAAAGAAAGACTCAACCTAAACTTAGACTCATAAATAAATGCTTTGACAAACTTGACAAACTTAGACTTGACAACTAAAATAAATTTGACAAACCACAAACCTAGGATTTCCTAACTTGCTCTGATACCAAAATGGTGTAAGCAAAAATATAGGGGATCCTATATTTTAGCTTAACAGACTTATTACTTTCCAAGAGAACTAGGAAAGACACAAAAGAACACAAAATAGACAAAATAAACTTTTAATATTATGAAATTAAGACTTACAAACTTTGACTCAAACGACTCAAATAAGACATCCTAAAATTGCTTCACTTGAGAAGAGGGATACAGGTGGAGTGGCACTTGCAGAGAGACGAAAAGATTAGAAGCCAAGAAGAAGAGTGGAAAGAGCCCGCAGGATTTCCGGAGGGGAAGAGAAAGAAGGGTGGAAAGAGCCCGCAGGATTTCCAAAGCAAACCCGCAGGTTATAACTTTTCCAAAAATCACATATCATTCAACTTTTTTCAAACATAAACAATCCCCCATATATATAGATATGAAAGGGAATACAAAGAGACACATTACATTAATTTTAACACAAGAAACTAAGCATCAAAAGCATTAAATACTCTTGCTTTTTATGGAAATCAACCCAAAGCCAAGAAACCGAAGAACCATCCACGGGAGCCAAGGAGGCCGATCGAAACCAAGAAGCCATGGCCACGGGAAGGAGTAGCCGGCCGAAATCCCAAGAGGCATGGCACGGGAAACAGCAACCAAAGGAGGAAGCCAAGGAGCCATCATAAAAAGCAAGTCTTGGAATTCCAAAAGCTAGTTTGGAATTCCAAGAGACATCATAACTTAAAAAGCTTAAAAAGACATTTAATATAAGATAATAAATGAACTGAAATGTTAGCTAATAATGAGCTAACCCTTAGTTCAATAAATGAACTAAAGACCAGCTCATAAATGAGCTAAAATTTCAGCTCAAATTTATTTGAGCTAGTAGACTCAAGGGAAGCCAAAATTTGATTTATTTTGAACTCGTGTTGACCCCCCTTTATCTACATCAATTTTGCAGCAAAATGACACCATTAAATTACAATCATAGCCAAAGCCCATAATTTCTTCAATGGCTTAAAACCCCTTGTAAGCAATAGATTAATGGTGCACTTGCTAGAGCGCAAGACACTCTATTAGCTAATGTCCACTTAAATTCATCCTCTTAAATAAACATTCACCACAGGTACAACAAAGATCTTTTGGTCATGTTGAGTTAATTACCTACTCTAACTAAGTAAATTAGTGTTCATCATGACAACCTACGACAATGAAAACGTGGATTTTAATCTGATGAGGACATCGGAGATCAACAGACTACGATCTTGAGCTATTTATTTATATGTTTTTGTACTAGTTTATTTCATATTGTTGTTTTTTCCCTTTATACCCTTATGGGTGGTCATGTAGTGTTGTAGCCCGAAGGGCATTTCAGTCTTTGTTATTTTTTTCTTCTCATGAGGCCTATTTATAGGCTAGATTTCTTGTATTTAGAGGATGATGATTATTGAAATGAAATTCTTCTCTTTGTGTTCTCTTTGTGAGTTCATATTTTCTTGATCTCTTGGTGAGTTCAATTTTTCCTAGATCTCTGTGTGAGTTCTAGGGAAAGCCCAAGGTAAGGGCAAAAGCAATACCCGTCAGTCGTTGGAAGAGTCCTCGATTCGTGGTTAGATTTTTCTATCTTCTCGTTCATGTTCACATTCATCTCCTTCCCCTCCACTACAAGAAATCCCTCTTCAACCCCATTGCCGCCGCCCCTTGGGAACCCGCCGCCGACCACCAACACACCCCGGCCGGCCACCTTGCCGGCGACGTCCCCTCACCCACCCGAAAAATTTCAAATTTTGAATTCTTTCCTAATTTGGAACTCCTATTTAGGAAAGTCTTCATGATGGAATTCAATTCCAATTTGATTTAGATTGGAGTTATGAAATCTATTGTCACGTCATTATCCGAAATTGGAAGCCTTTTCCTTGAATTTCCCTCTCTCTCTTAGCATGCCGCCGGCCCCTTACTGGAAATTAATCCCATTAATTGCTACTTAACTCTCCTTCCCCAAATTTGAAATCAAATTGATTTCAAATTAATTTCCCACCCTTTCTATTCAAAATTCTGAAATTAATTTCAGAATTTGAGTTTAAAACCTCCCTTCCTCCTCTAATGAAACTGCCGGCCCCCATATTGGGCTTCCCCCCATTAATTCTTTCCATTAAGGGATTAAGTGCAATCAAAGTTTGGGATTCAAATTCCAAATTACTCCCTCCAAAACCACTTGAATCTGAAATTTATTTCAGTTTTCTAAATTATTCCCTCTCCCTCTAGCTCACGGCTAAACCCTCCTCTCCCAAATCACTGGCTGCTCTCTTGCAACCTACTACCCAGCTGAGTGGACAAATCCGGGCTGCTGTCACCAGTCCAGGAAAGCCAAAATCAGCAAGGAAGGGGTCCAAGAAGGCCTCCCAACTACTGCCCAGGACTTTCCCAAGTCTTCCAAGTGGTTTTCTCAAGTTTTCTACAAAACAAACTGCTGTCCCTGCTGTCACAGCTGCTGTCCAGAGATTCCAGCAGCAGTTTGCTGCTGCCCCAGCTACTCCGGGAGCAACCATCAATGGCCCGACGACTGGGAATCGTTCTCCCATGTTGAAGACTCGTTGAACAAGAAGGTGTTCGTGGATTGTGGTTGTCCAAGTCATCCAAGAATCTGTCAAGCCCCACCTACTTCCGATCCAACCAACAAAGCACCACCGGAACCTTGTATTACCTCATTCCTTGGGTGAAACTCTTTCCCTAATGCTCTTATCTTCCTAGTTTACTTTTCGTTTATGGTTATTAATGGATTCATAAAGATCATGTCAATCACTCGCCGCTAAAGCCTAGTAATTAGAAGAGTTGTGTGAGGGATCTTCTTATAACAACTAATCTTATTGTTAGTATTGGAATTTCTCGTTGAAATCACTCATGTATGCAAAGTAGATTTAGTTGATTATTTAACGATCTCAACCTCTCACATGTGTTTAGACCTAAGCTATTTTATCACTTTATCATTTTTATTTTGTCGTTTATCATCAAGAGAAAGCATATAATTATTGTGCTCTAAAATTTAAGCGTGCAAATTTCATTAAGAAAATCATTTTTTTTTTTGCATGGGATTGTTTTACATCATAATCGGGTTCATAATCACTAGTCTTACCATCCACTTTAAATTTAATGTGATAAATTTATCAATTATAAGCCAAATTTGATGTGTGTATACACTAAGCATTTCACATCTAATGACTAACCTTAATCAAATATTCTTTATTGTCATCGGGAGTAATAATTAGCAGTAAGACAATGTGCCTATGGAAAATCTAAAATTAGAGCATAATATCCATGCAAAAATGAGAGTGAAATATATGTGGTGTTTTATCCGTAACTCAATCTGTCTTCTAAAAATTTGAATTAGAAACAAGAACTCTCTCAACAAAGTCAGGCACAAATTTTCAAAACCCACATTCACCGAAAGATATATGATATCGAAATTATTCACTAAAGGATGATTTACACTCTTTTTGGGCACACTTGCTCCTAGGGGTGTAAGTGAGCCAAGCCGGCTCGAGAACTGGCTCGAGCTCGACTCATTTATGAGCTCGCAAGCCAAGCATATCGAGCTCAAGGGCCGGCTCGACTCGTGAGCTCGTTAATTAATTATTAATTAAAATAATATATAATATGTATTATAATATATTAAAATAAATGTTAATGAATATATATGTTAATTAAAATAATATATAAAACGTATTATAATATATTTTAGAAGTTTGGATGCATAGAGTTGCTTGGGAGTTGGGACGACAGCATTGATTTTTTTTGGGAAAGATGAGCATTGCTTTAATTAACATAATATATATAATATATGTTAAAAGGCTGCTCATTAATAGCTAGCTATAGACCCTATAGTACTTGATGCCTTGTCCAAGTGAAAGCTGCTCAAGCCTGAAAAAATAGGCAGGAAAAATGGTGTGTCAGGGGCACATATCTTGTTTTCTGGCTTGTGCTTCTTGCAGCTATCTGGCATTGGGTGTATTGGGACCTAGAAATATTCTGTGATGAACGTACGGGAAAACCTTCTTTGGATTTGCCCAAGATCTTTGGAATTCATTTCTCTCAGAAGTCGCTTGCTTTGGCTTTGGTGCATTTCATGTAACAGGCTTATATGGTCCTGGAATATGGGTGTCTGATCCTTATGGACTAATTGGAAAAGTACAATCTGTAAATCCAACGTGGCGTGCGAAAGGTTTTGATCCTTTTATTCCGGGGGAATAGCTTCTCATCATATTACAGCAGGTACATTGGGCATATTAGCGGGTCTATTCCATCTTATTGTTCGTCCGCCTCAACGTCTATACAAAGGATTACACATGGGTAATATTGAAACTGTGCTTTCCAATAGTATTGCTGCTGTTTTTTTTTTTTTTTTTTTTTGTAGCTTTCGTTGTTGCTGGAACTATGTGGTATGATTCAGCAACTACCCCAATCGAATTATTTTTCCCCACTCGTTATCAGTGGGATCGGGGGTACTTCCAGCAAGAAATATATCGAAGAGTAGGGGGAGCGGAGGTACCCTCAAGCGGTGGTTGGGCAGTGATCTTTGTGGTGGTGGGGGTAGAACTCGTGAGGCTGGCCGGGGTTGCGTTCTTCCGAGCGGACGAGGTCGGCTCGGTGACCGAGGGCTTGTGTGGAGGTGGCATTGCGACCACGGGCTTGGACGTCACTTCTTCATTTCTCTGCTTTTTTGGATGGGCCGCATACATGTCGAACAGATTCACAAGAAACAATCATAAAAGGCGATTGAAAAACATAAAAAAGAAAGAAGAAGCTGTTTTCACAATTGAATCAATAGTCAAATTTTGACTGCCACAGAAGGATCTCTTACTGTTTTCGCCTTTTTCGCTGCTCTATATTCTATGCTATCAAATCGGAGTTTACTGGAGGGACTAATAGAGGGCGCAGCTCGGATTGATGTAGAGAAGAGTAGGTGTGCCGCAAATTCGATGTTTACTAGCTGCTGATTTTATGTTCTATACAATGGAGGAGTACACGGTTTCTTCAAGTCATCACGGGGATTGCGACAGAGAGACCCATTGGCGCCATCACTCTTCGTTATTGCGGAGGAGGTCCTTACTTAGTATAGTGGGGGACTATGATGCACCGACACTTCTCCTCAAAGAGACGTGCAGTGTCCGACACCATGTCCGACACTCCTCCGACACGTGTCGGAAACACCGAAAACGTGTCCGATTAAAAAATATTAAAAATAAATTGGACACGCGTGTCGGACACGCGTATCTTAAATATTTTATAAGTTTTTTAAAATATAATTTCTTATATTTGGCAGAGATTTAAACTAAATTTCTTATTTCATATCCACAACACCAAATCAACGTCTACATTTAATATCCATTCATCGAATATTTTCATTTTCATTTCTCTTTGACAGTGAAGGTATTTTCATCTCATCTCTTTTTGCACAATTACAAATATCTCTTGTTGAACCAAAGTTGAAAGCAGTGATATTCAATGATGAAAATATTGAAGGCCAAAAACAAACCTCTAAAACTAATCTTAGTAGTTGAAGCTTGAATGCTTGATGTTGCAGTAAGTGATTATTTGCTTATATTTTTTTGGTTATACTAGATATTTTGTACTAAATATTTTATATTATAAGCTAGACAAGTTATCATGTCATTCATTTATTATTGTTTGTAATTTTTAATATGATATTAAATTAATATATATACACTATATAAAAAAATGTATTGTCGTGTCCACGCCGTACCCGTGTCTTATATTTTCAAAAAAAAGTCATGTTCGTGTCGTGTCGTGTCCGTGTCGCCGTGTCGTGCATCATAGGTGGGGAATTTTTGCTCGATTTCCAATCTCACAAGCTTGTCAATGCACACAAAAGTTGTTTCATGTTGGCATGCCCCAGCTAGACTACAGACCCTGATTGCCAACACAACAAGCTATTCAACCAAGGAATTTCCAGTAAAGTACCTTGGTATTCCTCTTATATCTGGTAGATGCAAAAAAGCTTTCTTCTGAACAAGATCCTTCGTCAAGTTCAAGGATGGCAGTCTTCACTACTTGAAAGTTGAAATAACCAATTCCATTAAGAAGAAAAAGCCAAGCCATCCACTAAGCAAGCCAGGTTTTTGAAATAAGGTGTGATACCCTCTGATTCGATAGAGTCTGGTCAGATGAAAGAATCCGATTTTGTTCTATGAATAGGAAGCAGAATGAACTTAGGGCGTTAGCAGGAGCTACATTCTGAGGTTTAGGTTTTAGGTGAAAGGGTTCGTGCCTTCTCTTCTTTCCATTCTTAAGCGGTTTCTAGGGCAACTCTTTTCAACTACTCTAGGACTAGACGTCCTCCTTTACGTTCCAGGCGCTTTTTCGGTAGAGTTATAAGTCTATTATAGAATCTTTTCGATGCAGAAAAAAGATGCAAGTGACGCACTCTTTCTTTGTGAAGGGTTCTTTGGTTACTTGATGGTTGAGTCTATTTGGAGGCTTAGTAGGCATAATAGGAGTTATGTTGCCTTGAGGGACTACGTGGAGGCCGTTATTTTGATGTCAGCTGATGTACGAAGGCACGTGTTGGCCATAGTACTAGTATGAGGTTGTTAATAGAAATGGATGGACGACCTGATGACCCGTGTCCTAGTTAGTTGGCAGAGGAAGATTCGAACTCCAGAGTAGGCTTCCGTGGTGAGCTGATTGTTAGCCCTATCACCCTATCCTATAGTATAAGTATAGTCTTTTTCCCTATCTCAGCTATATCAACAAGGTTGATCACTCATCCGCTTGTAAATGAATGGTGTAAGACTCACTCGTCAATGAAAAAATGATTGGTGTCAGAATTTTTCACTGATCAGGTGTGATCAGTCTCATCCGTGTAAGAATTTCGAATTCCTCTTCCAACCCGTCCCAGAATGGATGTTATGGCAAAGAACAAGAAGAAAAAGAAAGAAGAAATTTGTCCAATAGTAACAAATGGTGCCTCTACAGGTTGACATCCGATCCAACCTAGTAGTAAGTGATCCGCCAAAAGCAACCAAAATATTCCTTGGTGAATCGGTCGAAAACTTGAACTACGCACATGCATACTTTTCAAAAAAGGTAAAGCCAACAGAGATATAGAAACTTGTGCTATTGCGGCTACACCTTCCGATTTGTCAGGTATACTGCGAAGAATGGCATGGATCGGTAGGAAATACCATTCTGGCATAATATGAGGTGGGGTGGGCATCGGATTAACAGGTATATAATTGTCGAGATACCCCAAAACATTAGGAGCATAAAAAATCCAAATGGAAAAAAAAAAAAAGATAGCAGAAGCTACCCGACCTACTAGATCCTTTACATAAAAATAAGGGTAAGAAGCAATTTTATCCATCTCTGAATGTACACCCAATGGATTATTTGATCCATATTGATGCAATGTGGCCAGATGAAGAAGGCTGGTGCCTACTAAAAGAAAGTGGAGTAAATGATGAAGACTAAAAAAATGATTTAAGATGGCATTGTCCACGAAGAAACCACCCCAAAGCCAAGTCACTATGGTATCTCCTACTACAGGTATCGCGCTAGCTAGCTTGTAATTATTGTAGCTCCCCAAAAGCTCATCTGACCCCAAGGGGGTACGTATCCTATAAAAGTTGTCACAATCATTAATAGAAATATTACAACTCCAAGACACCGAACAAATTCCCTAGGACTGCTATAACTCGCATAATATAGACCACGAAAAAGATGAAGGTGAACCACAATGAGAAACATACTTGTCCCATTAGCATGCATATAATGGAGCAACCAGCCCCCTTCAACATCTCTCATAACGTATTCTACGCTGTTGAAAGCTAGATCCACATGAGGTGTGTGATGCATGGCTAAAAAAATGCCAGTCACTATCTGAATGGCTAAACAAAGACCAGCTAACGGACCGAACCCCCACCAATAACTCAGATTGCTTAGGGTTAGATAATCTATCAAATGTTGGTTAAGTGTGGAGGATATAGGTTGTGTAAGAAGAGAGAATCGTTGGTTCCTTATAGTCATTTCTATTTTCAATCGTGACAACTCTTCTTCCCCTTCTTTCTTTGCTCCGCACCTTGCCTTTACTTTATGGATGGAAATTGGCTTCGCTGCACCCTTCATAATAAAAAAGCTGCATGAGAATATTCATCCGGGAGAGGGAGGAAGTGAATCACCTAGGCTACAGATTTGTCGGTTGGTTGATTCTCAAAAGAACGTCGATTTCAATCTCAACAAATGAAAGAAAAAAGTTGTCCTATTACTCTTTCTTTGCTACGCAACCTGCCTTGTGGAGCTTTGGAAAGGATAGAATTTTCAGAAAAAGGAAAGTCACTCTCGGAAACTCTTTCTTATTGGATGAGAGAGAGTCACTATGATATTGGCGTTGGTTCTACCAAGAAGAACTTTTTTGTCTTTCTCATTCGGAACCCCATTAGTAAGCAGGCCCACACCCAGACTCTTACTTCAATGGTGGGAACAACCTCAGCACTCCGGTGTGAACATGAACAAGAGTTCTCTTCCAAAATGTCTTTCTAAGAGTATAGTGGTCGATCCCTCGGGATTGACATTCATTACTTTAGATGTTGTTCATGCAGTGATCTTCTATCAAGAGTACTACCCTGTATGTAGTCTATTTCTAGGGAGACAGGTGCGGTAGAGAGGTCCCCCACTTTGATTCCTGTCCCGTTAGCATCTCCGATCCGAGAGTTGGGATGACTCCGTGAGTTTCGGTCCGGAGCCAAACGGTAATGGACCGGAAACCCTTGCTTGTGGACCAGCTGCAGAGCTCACCTTTGTTCTATTGGTTTGCACAGGCAGGATAAATCAAAAAAAGGGGCACATGCGGAAAAATGCAAAATTGAATCGAGCGGCTCGCGAGCCGACTCGAACTCGATTTTAAGGGGACGAGATCGAGTTTGAGCTCGCTTTTTGAGATGAACTCGAACTCTCCGCTTTCCGACTAACTAGCTGAGCTCGTTAGTGTTAAAACTCGACTCGACTCGACTCATTTACACCCCTACTTGCTCCTCATGCATTTATTCAAAGCTGGAGAGTTGCTGATAATCCAAAGGAGAAATTGATGTATATTATTTGCATAAAATTAAGTTAGAAAAGAATGAGCATGCGCATGGGGATGGTTTTAATGGTTAGGGTTGGTGGTTGACGAGTTTGTTATACGTTCGCTTGAGACATTTACTCTTTACGTGCAACCGCGTAAGGGTGATGTCCATCGACAATAGAAATTACTAGCATTAATGACTCTCAAGTGGATTGTTTGCTATCAACAGTATTAGTACTTTTTCCTATGACCTAAATCATAACTTATTGGCAGACCACACCCATCTCTCTTTGAGCTAGTCCACCACAACTATTAAAGGGTGTTGAGCTCATAATTATATAGTCATGTTAATATAAGCTGTCAGGCAGTGCATGCATTATTGTGCACCATAATTACCCCACAATATCTAACCATCCAATACCATTAGCAAAAACACTAACCGTAAGCCATTAAGCCCCTATTTACTCTATGCTCGATAATGAGAAAAAGGTAAGGGAAATGGAGAAGGGAAGGAGGAGATGGCAAAATTAAGTAAATTACTAACCACCCAAGCACAAAGGATTAAGTAATTCATAAACACCTAAGATTATACCAAACAAAGAAACATGAAATAATGTTATAAAGTAACTTTGCATCCTGTCTTTAATACATAATAGAAGACAAACATCTTGATCAAATTTAAATATGCAAGTACTTTCAACAAAAACACTGTTTTGAATTGTATGTTTTGATATAAGCAGAAGGATGATTCACCTTTCTATGCTTGATTGACGGAATTGCAACTCTCCCACCTGCAAATTAATGGTATCATTTAAATCAACTTAAGAATCAAGCCATAAAAAATATATACAGGCTGAAAGATGAGAAATTCCATCAACAAATCAACCATAACAAAATGTACCTCGTGTTTCAGTACACAGTTCCTCATTCCTTTTGAAAGGAAAATTACCTGGAAATTTACAAAATTAACAAATACAAAATTCAGTGTACATTTTGTGTGTGCAGAAAATATAAGAAAAAAACAAGACCAGCACATGTTCAAAGGGGAAAAGTTGTGAAAGTTTATTGTCAAACTCAGATGTTGAGTGCTTTCTTAGAAAGCAAGGTGCCAAGATCATACCCCACATCCCCATTCTGTAATTATAATATGAATCCTTGTGTAATGAAAGTATAATATCAACGTCAAACCTTATCCAAACTATTTGGTGTAAACTTAATGAATTCACATTCTCCGCTCTCTCAATACAGAGTATCCAAGCTACTATTTGAGCTCGCAATCATTTGACACCAATTTTATCAGCTTATTTAATAGATGCATCTTTAAATTTATGAGCATGAAGCAAAATTAATAAGCTCTTCAAACCAAGATTGAAACATGAGCAACAAAATAACCTATCAAGATAGAATCAAAACAAAAGAAAACATAAAAAATCAATTTAACTGCTAATGTGATTGAGGCCTAGTAATTGTAGCAGAAGATTAAAACTAGCTTGATAATTGCTCCAAGTTCATCAACTTTCAACACAATAATTTTGCCATAACTCAAGATTGAACAAACAAAATAATTTGATTCAACTCAAAATCAGCTCACTGTATATGTATATATATAAACATCCATGTGGCCTTCAAAATATATGCGGGTCTATGCAAAACCTTATATGCGTGCATGCGCGCATATATATATATATATATATATATATACACACACACACGCACATACATATGACTATGTGTGCCTGCACTCACAAGTGCCAGCAGGCACAAACACATGCATGTATTTGTATGGACTAGGGTATGCATTTAATTTGACATAATTGAAAAAATAAATTGATGCAATTCAACCGGTTAGTTTTAGTTTTGAAAATGAGGCTTTTTAACATTTGAAAAACACCAAATCAATTTTTGAACTAAATTTGGCTTTAAGAAAACAAAACCGACCCACTAAACTTAGCAATGGTGTAAAATTTAAAATTCATTAGTCAACAAGGTAAAATTCAAAATTTTGGAAAGGTTCCGTTTCTTGATTGGATATAATCTAAATTTCATATTTATAATATTCAAATTCTATGATGTTTTGTTTTGGTAAAATTGTTAGAACAATCAAACAGAAGTCTGGTTAGTCTAATTCGGTCTAAACCAGGTTTCCTCTAGTTCAATTTCCACATCGTCATAAATAAAACAGCTTGGTACGGCCAATCCAAAGCACCAAATGCCACTATAGCATGGAAATGATTTGGATTCAATATTTTTAGGCAATCTAAATAATATATGTAAACCTTACAAACTATATATATATATATATATAATATTGTCATTGTGGAGTCCCAAATTCTAGACGAGAAAAGCGAAGAGTCGTGTTATATAGTCTACAACTAGTGTAAAACTTATCAAACAATTATAACATGAACCCTTTAATACATTATTTTAACATTGATAAAATTTTTGAAAGTGACACATTGTATGGCCTAAATCAGCAAAAAATGTGTAAGGGTCACTACACCAACACCCAGGTACAATGTTAATTATTAAAGAAGCAAGGGGTTCCCATATTATGGACAGACGTGGACAAAAAAACTAATTCATGAAACTAGAATTAAGATTGGAACTTGAATATATATAATTAATAGGTACATTAATGAAATTAATAGATATTATGTGATGTGAAACATATATGGAAATAGAAATTGCTTAGGAATTAATAACAAATTGTGAAGCTTTGATAATTGCAAACTCATTGTTTCACCAAGATAAGGATCTAGGATTTCTAGTTGCAGTTATGCTTTAGTAGTCGGTTACACAAAAGATTAACAAAATAATTTAAAATAACAGTAAAAATTTGTAATAACACTAGAAGCAGAATAACAAAATCCATCGTTTAACAAATAGAAAATTCACCTTCGAGTTTCCCTCTCTTTCACTCTTGATAGTGGGGTTAGCAGAAGAACAACTTCAGCAATCCTAGAGATGACACCGAAAGAAAGAGGATGCCTACAGTATTGATTCACAAAAAGTTAGCCATAGGGTAAGATGCAGGTGGATGTCCGATGATTCGCCAATGTCCGGAGGTTGATGTTCTTCAATAGCAGACGTCAGGGTGAAGGGGATGTGGTTGACATATTCATCGATGGTTTTGTCAACTTCCAGAATGAGGTCGAAGAAAAGAGATTGTAGAATATCCACTAATCCTTGATGATCGCAAATGAATATGTGGTCAAACTCGAGATCGGCCATCCATAAAGGGAGGTAAACCAAGAAGTAGCGTATCTTCTTCCTTGATTGTATGTGTAGCAAGGGAGTGATTATTCCGTCGGGTTACCGAATGCATCCAGAAACCAATAGCAAAACGCCACGTCACTAAAGTGCTCGGTACCGTGCTCGGTACAGCCCGCTCGGTATTGCTCGGTATTTTCACCTGATGGAATAATTTTTCGTAGCAAGGGAATAGGGAAATAATGGAAAAGGGAGGATGGTTGGTTCGGCCAAGACTAGGTGAAATGGCCAATGTTGAACTCCGGTTTTATTTAGTGGTATGGAGAGGACTTAAACTAAAATCTGAAGTTTAAATTCATAATTTTAGTAGGAAGGAAGGGAGGAAATTTCAAATTTGAATGTCCAATAATGGAGGACTATGTGGGGTGGCTTTCCTTGAGGAAAGGGCTTTGATTGGAGGCCTTAATGGAAAGAATTAATGAAGGAGAGAGAGAGAGAGGGTCGGCCTAATAAGGAGGGGAAAAAGTGTCCACATACATTGTATGTAGACCCATGCATTAATGGGTGAAAGGAATTAATTGGAGAGAGAGAGAGAAAGGCAAGTGGAGCGGTGGCTAGGGGAATGAGGGAGGGAATTGGGGAGAAATTTAAGTGGTTTCCGAAAAAGGGTAATTAAATTAAAGAGATTACATCTTGAGGGTCTCTTCAATTTAAATTCAAATTTGAAATAATTTAAATTTGGAAACTTTCCAAATATTGCTGGCTAATTTAGGAAATAATTTCAACTCAATTAGGATTGAAATTTGAAATTGAAATCTTCCTAAATTGAGATGCAATACATATGGAAAGGAAGTAATTTGAAATTTGAAATGTGGAAGCAAAGAAAGGCACTATGGAGTTCGGAGACTAGGGATGTGGCTGGACAAGCCAGCGGCTAGTGAGAGAGGAGGTGGGTCTTGGGTCGATGGAGGAGGGGCTCGGTGTTGGGGCTTGAGCCGTGGGTTGGGGAGAAGGGAGGCCGGCTATGGGGGAGGTGGACGGGAGGTTTAACCAGCAGTTTGGGGTGGGGGATGGGGAAGTTGATGGGTTGGAAGAGGAAGGGTTGGCCGGCGGTGGGGAAAGGGGAAGGGAAAAAGAAAATAACACGAATACGAACCGCGAGCCCGACCTCTACTGGCGGCTGACGAGTGATCCTTGGCCCTCTCCTAGGGTTCTTTTTTCTCTCAAGAACTCAGAAGAAAGAAGAAGACAAATGCTGGAAAATGTCATTCAAATCATCATTAACCCAAATACAATGACTAAGGCCTTAATACATAGGCCACCAAAATCAAGAAAATAAAATACTTAAATGTCCTCAGGGCTACAACATAAAAGAGATCCCTCACAAGGGTACAATGGTAAAAAATGAAATATAAATAGAGACTCTGAATCGTAGCTGTCGATCTACGATTCCTCCGATGGTAGACGTGTCGAAATCTTCTGTTGATGTGCTCATCATTATGATTCATAAGAAGACAAATCTTCTATGTATTTAGAAAACTAAATGGGTTAATACATTGTATTAATACTAGGGTGTTTCCTGGAAGTAACAGGTTGTATGAATAGAATATAGCAAAAAGTGTGCAAGAGTTGTTGCACAAGTGCACAAGTGCAGTGTTAAAAAAGTAAGTTATTATTATTAATGCTAATATTACTAATATTATAAGTGTTTATGCTCTTCAAGTGGGCTTAAATATGTATTAAAAAAGAAAAATTTTGAATGACTTGGGAGAAATAATTTAAATGATACCTCTTGAACAACAAAAAAATTTATTATGGGTAAAGCAAATGATGGTGATCATGATGATTACTTCTAAAAAGACATAAACATGTGTTTTTAAAGGAGCAGTTTGAAAACAAAAAACCAACAGTGTGCCTACATTCAGATGCAGGTTCTGAAACAACATGATTGGACCCCATCCCTGTTGCAGAAGGGGAAGGTTGGCAAGTTGGTAGTTGTGGTCGTACAGATACAGCACATGATACCTCTTTAGTTTGAATTCCGGATTCTCCATCTGAATTTTGTTTGGTTTAAAGATGCATTCACATAGAAACCTCGTTTATGAAAGAAAAAAATTTAAAATACCTCACCTGGAGCATACATTGGAAGATTGTTATATGAAACAATACTGGCGTTCTGTGCTTCAAGAAAATGTTCGATTGCTTGGCGAAGTGACAAGTTTGGCAATAGGTCCTTGACGGTGCATTTTGTGGAAGAACATTTGGGGCAACTTGATTGCTTAACTAATGTTGATGCAATACCTTCAACAAGATTATGGCATAAGAAACCATGAAAAAATGCATCCAATTATATGCATTGACGGAGAAAAAACAGTTGAATCGTATTCTAAGATATAAATATAACTTGAAGGCATAGCCTGTTGAATTCTCATTTTCACAGCAACATAATATTGCTCTTCACAGTGGCATAGGATACATGAAAAAATCATCAATGTTGCTAGAAGACTTAAAGACATCCTGTCATATAAATAACACTCAAAAAATTTTTACAAGCCACCCCAATGTAAGCCTACTTTAATAAGATAATGGGTAAAATTGAGTTTGTTTAAAAAGACATCGCTATACTGAGTTTGGAAAATTGAAGGACCTTCTGGTGGAATTGCTTAGTAGAACTTGATTTCAACATAATATTCAATTTGCTACAAAATACTTGGACCATGATGACCGTGATTCAACAATTAAATAAATAAATCATAATTTAGCTACAGCACTACCACTCACAATCTTTTGATGTATATTAAAAATAGAAAAAATGATCAAAATGATCTCTTGATTGTTTATGAATGATCAAAATAATCCCCAATTATATTAAAGGACCATTTTTGATCCCTCGAGTTTTTAAGGTTCCTCTTTAAAGAGTTAAGGGACCAAAGAGTTATTTTATATAATTTGGGACTGTTTTGATTTTTCATATACAGTTAAGTGACCATTTTGATCATTTTCTCATTAAAGAGTGTTTCAGGTATTTTGAGAAAATCACACAAAGCATAGAAAAATTGTTGGCTTTCACAAATATTCAGTTTAATTAATAATTCTCATGTCTGGACTCAAACAAAATTCAAGAAACCCATCTAACACACACCAACTCATCATATGACCTTGTATAATTAGAAAGAGGTCCAAACTAACCCAATCACGGAGAAGAGGAATAAGGAGAGAGAAAGAGACAGAGAGAGAAAGACATGAGAATTTAATAGCCGCCAATATTTTATTCAACCAATATCTCAACCAAACAAATATTTTATTCAACCAATACTAATAGCAAAACGGATCTCCAAATAAAGAAATGAAATATTTGGCATAAAATAAATCCTAATAAAAATAATAAGGTGAGAAGTAACCTAATAAAAATAAATTCAAGTATTCCCACAATACAAACGTCAAATAAAGCAATGGAATACTTAACTAATCTTTCCATCAATACTTGAACGTCCATCATCAAATTGACTTTGGACGGAAAAAAAAACACTTCCACAAAATTAATAAACTTGGCTGCTACTAAGCACAAATTGATCAAACTAGTCATGATTATGTGGATGGACGGTCAACGTGATACAGCCACTGGCCATCCTTTCAGAGCTCTTCGTTGGTTGTGACAAGGACAGAACAGTAGCTTAGCAGGAGAAGAAGGACAAGCAGCTTCACAAACGGAACTAGCTAGGATCCAACAGTCAATTCTTGCAGCAAAAATCCAATTCCAGTTGCAGAAATCCTTTGGGAAGTGCCATTCTTGAAGTAGGTATTTTTTGTTAAGTTTTCTTAGTAATTTTATTTGAACGGAACAAAGTAGTTTCTTCACGAAATTTAGTATGCTAAAGTTTATCACAGTATCTCTCATCTCATTACAATTATGGCTCTTAACTGAGCAATTAAATTGATAAGAAAATTAAAGCAAATGAAGGATGCAACGATAAATGAAAATATGTCTACATGGTAAAAGAAACAAAACTAGCTTTTAAATACAAGAAAAGAAAATCAAGATGGAAATCGGCTTAAGATCTAAAAGTTCAGTTTAAAGCACAAATTAATTTGAAAAGAGAACGGCCCAATCTTATAGTAAAAGAACAAAGAGATAAATTTCACCAGGCCTTAAATAACTTACATCTGTTACAAAAACTATGTTGGCAGCAGGGTATCATTACGGCCTCTTTAAATATAGAATTGCAAAGTGAGCACCTAAGCTCCGCTGGCAAATCTGTATTAAATGTCACCTGAAAGTGCATATCCCTGCCTCCATATGGAAAAAGAGTAAATGCAGGTGCAACTGCATAAAAAAAGATGAATAAGAGATGGAAAAATATCTTACTCAGAAAGTTTCTTCTTAAGCTCAACGTTGTTCTTTGAGTTCATTTCCTTCTGGTTCTCTCCTTCATCAGACTCTTCCCTGAAATTTTCGCCAACTTCTGATTTCACATGCAAGAGTAGTCAGTATCAAATCATGAAAGTTTTTTGAGTTCGACACAAATTCCTAAATTGCATAACCAATACCCACTGTTGGACAAGTCCTCACTAACATCGCTTCTGTCAATCTTTTGACCCTTAAGGTTGGGTACTTCAAAAGACCTAAAAACAAAACGAACAATTTTTTTGCATATTGGAAATACAGATCTCAGAAGAATCGATTAAACTGCAAATTTTCAAGAATATAGTTTGAAGACTTGCAGAGAAAGAAAGAACAAAACCAAATATTGATTTCATATAGTTATGCAAGAACCAAATCCATCAAAACATGATTAAAACTAGCGTGCAGCCCTAGATTAAGCTTCACTTCATGCATTGCAGGTTTCTTTGCACACCACGGCAACTTTGAATCATTTCAGCCAGCTCAAATCACTACCACCTTCAATTCTTCAAACCACCACAACACCGGCATTTTTGCCACCATCAATCCAGCATATTGCACAAACGAGGAAGTTACTTGAGAGCGCACACCCAAATGAAAATCTTGTGTATGGTGGAAGATTGCAAAATAATTTGTGCCAAAGAATAAGTAAACAGGCATTCAATCAAAAATCCCTACACAACCAATAATAATATTTATATATAGTTTAAGATAGAACACAGGAAAAAAGTGAATATTTAACTCATAACTAAAGAATTCATCTACAATAATGCAAGTCAGCCAACAAGGTAATAATTTGATTCGCATTACTCATGCGATCAAGTCAATAGAGAGGAGACAAACTTACATCAAAGAACCTATATAACAATGACCTTGTATTTTAGCAGTCACATTCACATAGATTCTATCATAAGTAGCTCAAAGAATATATATGCATGTACAAAGAGATTACAGTCTGGCTAACACTATATCAATGGTTGTACTCATGCCTATGGAAATGCAAACCAGAGAAAAAGCAGGAAGTGCATTAGACATACCAATATGTTAAATGAAAAATCTCTAGTATAAAATGTGTTAGGACACTAAAAAAACTATTGCCGCATTATGTATAAGGATATGGATCAAGCTATAACATCTTAGGAATAAAAGCAATATTCGAAATAATACCAACACTCTAAACATGATAGACTCGATAATAAGGAGAATCACATTAATAATTTCAGAGAATAATTGCAACTTGCACCTGACGGAAACATCCTTCTTTTTATTAGCAGAGGAATTGAAGTGGTCCATATCATCAGCATAGCAATGAATTGTTGTATCCAAATTGGGATATAAATCAAAACCAAAGTCATCAAAGTTGTCAACACCAAAGTTCTGCAAATGGTAATCAGTGGTAAGTATACACAAACTGTGACAGTTGCCAGGAAAACATGAAGGAAAGCAAACAGAAACTACAATAACCTAATTATTAGATGATTTACTAACAATATGTTGAATACCTGCCACATAAATTTATTCTCCATGAAGGGTCAACGGATACTTTGTGCTTTTGCTAGTGAATAATAATCATGCTCATTTGATGGAAAAAAGTAGAAATTCGACCCAAGCCATCTCACACTGGTTAGTAAAAACTATTAAAGCAAATTTCAAAGTTTATATTCATTGGAAACCTAGGATGTGAGCATCAAGATGAGTAAATTGACATTTTGGGTTTTAATGTTACTGTTAAATTCAGAGATTTCGAGAGAGAAAGATCTTAATTTTATTGCTCAAACATGTCTCTATTCAAGATATCTCAATAAAGAAACAAATAATTACATAATCATACATAATTGTTTAATATAATCCTTCCTAAATCAGCTGCCTAAATATGAAGGAGATCAGTGTTATCCAAGTGAGCCTCCCACGGAGCCCCATCCTAGATGGGATCAAAATGCCAAGGGACGGTAGAGATCGACGCAATCCAAGTGAGTCTCCCATGGATCCCCATCCTAGCCGTGGGATCAAAATGCCAAGGGATGGTTGGTATTTAATACTCCTCTCAAGTTGGAGAATACAGATCTATCATTCTCAACTTGATAATCAATTCCAAAAAGGCAGAGTTATCAAGTCCCTAGGTAAGAATATCTAAAGCTGATCTTTTGATGAGACATGATAGATACATAGAAGACCACTATCTAAATTCTCCTTAATGAAATGCATGTCCACTTCTATATGCTTGGTCCTACCAGGCTGAATCGGATTGTGAGCTATGTTGAATGCTGATTTCTTGTCATAGTGTAGCTTCACGGATCCTTCCCGCTTGACCTTAGGTCTTCTAGAATCATCTTGATCCATAGTAGCTCGCATATTCCCAATGCCATAGCTCTGTGTTTTACTTTTATATTAGACCTTGCCACCACATTATGTTTCATGCTTCTATATATAATAAGATTTCCTTCAATGAATGTGCACTTGTGCAGTATCATGAGGTAGATCATCTATCTACTAGTGCTCCTACGTAATCTGCATCAGTGGGGTTATTCCATAGTCTCTTCAGAAGAGAATCCATTTACCTAGTGTTGACGTGTTTTTTTTTTCATCGACTCAGCCCCAACAAAGCTTATTCGAGCCCGACTAGGCTCGATCACGCTCGATCGAGCACCTTCGAACTAATATTGACCCAACTCGAGCCCTAATTTAATTAAATTAAGCCCAATTTTACAAAATTAAAATCAAATCAATCGTGTCAACCCTAAATCGATCCAAATTAAGAGGGTGTAAACGAGTCGAGTTTTAACACTATCGAGCTCAGCTCGTCAGTTGAAAAGCGAGCTTGAACTCATCACACTATCACACTATAACGAGTTCGAGTCGGCTCGCAAGCTGCTCGATTTCTCATAAGTCCAATTTTTTATTTTTCCCTCCTGTGAATGTCGCATCCGTCCGAATGGAAAGTTCTCATTTTCCCCATTTGGATCCCACATTTCAAAATTAGGATAATTTGCATTAGTGAAAAGTTGCCTTCACTTCAAACGAGGAAATGAAAATAAACTATATGAATTAACATGAAAAGCAACTGTTTGGAACACATATTACAAGCCGGCTATCATCTTTTATACATTAATGAAAAATGTGTGGGCGGGAATTTAAAATGCGTAGGCGGGAATTCAATATTCAGGAGTGAAATTATTTTTTTTTTCAAATACCCTAAATATAATACTTTCTCATCGGCTCGTGAGCTCACGAGCCAAGCCTCTTCAAGCTCAAGTTTGAGCTCGAGCTCGAGCTCGTGGCTCGATAAGCTCGGCTTGTGAGCTCATTAACAAGCCGAGCTCGAGCCAGCTCGCGAGCCGGCTCAGCTCACTACACCCCTAGTCTAAATCGAACCCAAACAAGCCACGTCAAGCCTTGTCGAACCTAGTTTGAAGCAATTCGGCGTCAATTCGAGTCTAATTTCACAAAATTGACTCGATTAGACCCAATCGGACTCGAATCGGCCCAAATCGATTCGGATCAAGTCTAATTTGGGCTCAATTTCTGCCCAATTTGTCAAATTCAAGTTCAATTGACTTCCCAAATCAAGTAATTGAATCAAACGACTGAAATTATCTCGAAAACCTTGAGCATTGCCATTGTCGTGAGGTCAAATCACCTAATCGCCTCGATTTGTAGAGTATTTGCGCGGCTTTGGCAGAGATTGCGTAGCGGACCTTGTTCGTTGCATAGAAAGAAGGGGATAAGCGACATGAGCGTGTCTTTTGCTTGGGTGACCTAATCGAACAAAGAGAAGAAAGAAAAAGAGTCATTCAGCTCTAGCTCGTGCGTCTCTAGGAGAACAAGAGGGAAAGCCATTCGGCTCTTTGTGTTCAATTCTGTTCGTCCATCCCAAACCAGGCGAAAGATACGGGAGGGAGGAAGAGAGAGTTGAGTGACTCTGTCTTGCTTGCGCGTGCCTAGTCGAAGGAAAGAAGAGGGTCGGTCGACCCTCTGCTTGCGTATAGGAGACCCGTGCATGCTAGGGATTCGCGAGTAGGGAGCTTCGTCCATCCGACCCGAGCAAAGAGACCGATTTTCAATCTCGTGCATGTGTTCTGGTGTTGACACCGATCCAGATGTTATGAATCGTCCAAGCCACTAATTTCTGGCAATCGTTTCCTTCTTTCTTGGGCTAAGAGAGGGAAATACCTCCTCGTCTTCCTCATTTCTCCAAGTGGAAGTGCATAAACCTGCTCTTTTCTTTCTCTCAAGCAAAAGAGAGGGCAGGATGATGGTGGAGGCTTTTCACTTGATGTAGGAGTTCCTTCTTTCCTCCCCATTGTCTCCGACGAGTTCGTGACCACGAGGCAGCACCCGGAAGCCTTCAAACGCTAAGGACAGTAGCATTGGAGCACTTTGGACAACAAGCATGGCTTACAGAAGAGTTTAGACAGTAGTTAACCTACAATCCTTCATTTTCTCGACTTTTGACAAGGCGAGTGGATAGTGGCTCTGCCGTGATAACCCAGCGAAGTAAACCCGTTAAAGACCCTTTGATGTGTGTATGAAGCTCCCAAAGCCATAGGGCCTTGTAGTAACTTCATATGTGCTCCCCAAAATACAAGAATTTGTTGTCCTCTTAGTACACATGGGGAAATTCGATGATTTTCGCCAAGTTGCTCTCATGTGAGCGTTAAAAGAAGATGGCGACGTGCGCGGGATGTTTCGATTGGAATCCTACACCCCTCCAAAATGCATGAAATCGCATCATGTTACCTTCCAACACCTTTGCCTACAATTAAAACCTAGGTTAGGTGTCCAACTTCCAAATCAAATGTCAATGCATAAGTTGCATGCGGTGTTGGCTCTTCCCAAAAATCTCATACAACAACAACAACATCAAGCCTTTATCTCACTACGTGGGGTCGACTACATAAATCTTTGTTCTCCATTGTGTTCGATTAAGAGTCAAATTTTCATTTAGATCTACTAAAAAAACGTCAATCCTAATATTTTCTAATCAAGTCTTTTTAGGTCTACCTCTACCTTTCTTAACATAGGTTAAATCAAATACATCTACTCTCTTAACCAGGTCATGAGAAGGCCTCTGTTTTATGTGACCAAACTATTTAAGGTGACTCTGTCTAATCTTATCTTCCACTGGAGCTACTCCGACATTTTCACATATATGCTTATTTCATACCCTGTCTCTAAGAGTAAAGCCACTCATCCACCTAAACATCATCATCTCTGCAACACTTAACTTAATATTATGCTTCACTTTTAATGGCCAACATTCTGCGTCATAAAGCATTGCAAGTCTAACAACCATCTTATAGAATTTTTTCCTTAAGTTTGAGTGGTACTTTTCTATCTCTAAAAATTAGGGTTTTTTAGACTTTCAAATTCTATGAAATTTTCTTAAAGTATATTATTCCTAATAGTTTTAGAAAGGTTTGTAAGGGTAGAAATTAGTTTTTTTTCATAAAATGTCATTTTCCTAATTTTTAATTTAAAATAATCCAAAAATAGAAAAGCCCTAATTATTAAATAGATAATGCGGAAGTTTTGGAATGCAAATGTATTGAAATTAGTGAAATTCATGCTTCCAAAATTAGGGTTTTTGGATAGAACCGAAAATTTAAGCTATTTGAAATTGATTTAGGAATTGGTAAACGGATAAAATAGGTAAATTATGAATTTAAACAATAATATGAATTTTTAAAATTTAAGATATAATTAAATCCGCAAATAATTATCTTATAACGACGATTATAATTAACAAAAATGTTAAAGTGAATTAAGGATTTATGTTAATGATAAATAATGACAATTAATGAACATCATAATGACATGTTAATGAAGGATTTATGTTAATGATAAATGACAATTGATAAACATTATAATAACATTCATGTATGTCTTAATGCTAATGATAATTAAGAATTAGGATTAATATTAAACTACATTATTTGTTCTTTTAATAAACATGATTTAAGGTTCATATGGGATGATCGAAGTTATACTATTTATAGGATTTTGAAGTGGGAGAGGAAAGGCATTGTAAGGAAAATGGTAAATTTCAAATGTATTTTAGATAAACAAATGGATGTGTTTGACTGGCCTATTTTGTCCTCACTTACTTTGCCATGCCATCAAACATACATGTTTTTTCATTCTATTATGTAAGGGTTTAAATGGTTGATTTTTGAATGACGCGTTTGTATTTATGGTTTTTATTTGCATGATTGATCGTATATGATTACTTAAAGATATGACCAATATAGAGTAGAGTGAAAACGATGAAGCCTTCCTCAATAATTTGACTTGACTAAGTTTCAATCCAACTATAGAGCATCCCCACCTTCTAGTACTATGTATACTCAAGAATACAGTATGTAGACAATGTATTTTCATGCCATCCAATAAGATCATTAAATGTAGACAATGTAGACAATGATGAGAATGTTCAACGAGGCAAGAAAGAATCCATCAGCCAATCTGGTGATGCATACATAACAATGAAATGTGATCTTCTCCATTTAAAATTAAAAGCAATGGTGAGCATATAAGGGCATCTCCAACCGAAAATCTCATTTTTCACTCCAAAATGCCATGAAACTAAAAAATGTCGTGATTCATCTCCAATCGAAATCCATTTTGCCCCCTTTTGCCAAGGTAACGGTCGTTCTCTTCTTTCGCGCGTTTCTTTGACAAGTTTGGTAGAGACAGAAAAATAGCTAAGATGAACAGTGCAATGCCACCAGCAACTAAATAGCGGAAGTTTTACCGTTGGAGATGACCTAAGGACCTTAATTTGCTTCCCATAAAACCCATGTGAAAAACATTACCTCAGAAGTCGATAATTGCAGCGTACCAACACATCCTCCCGATTTTCCTGCAGTGCCAGCAATCGCATCCCTGTGCAACAAAGAACATCTATAATGCCCCAAAGTATAACAGTAGAAAAAAAGCACAATGAAGCAATGACGAACAAAAATAAACTCACCGATCATTAGTCGCCTCTCTTCCCGTTGGCACTCGCTTGATGACTACGCTAGCACCCACCGGAATCTGGAAGTCCTCATTCTCAAATACTAGATTGAATTGTGAGGGTCAAAAACGATCATACTCAGAAGAAAGAGTAAGGAGAAGGAATTGATAGAAGGAGCGTGTGACCGAACCAACCTTTGCCAGTATCGGCGTCGGACAGAACGAGATCGAAGTCAGCACAGATTTTGAGTTTCTTGATGTCAGATATTCTGGCTCGGAGGTCGCGGACAGAGATCGACGAGCGGCCGCTGAGGTCGACGGAATCGAAGGCCACGGAGCTGCGGAACTTGTACTGTACCGCCATGCTTGAAGAAAACCTAAACTGCCATGGAGAGATAAATACTACTCAGTGCACCGGCTTAGTTCCTGACGTGGAAGAACTTCATTTGACCTACGGTTTGATGTGGTGGACGTGGGGTTAGTTGTGAAACTAAAAACTTCCTTATTCACTCAAATCTTTTTGATATTCTAACATGAAATAATGAATAACAAATAAACTTTAGAGGAAAATATTAGAAAATGATGTTGCTTGTAATTTTTAAATGTCAATTAATTAAAAGTTGCTCATTTTTTTAATGAAATTGAAATTCGAGGGAAAATAAGATTAAAGGTACAAACGATATTTGGGTTTCCATTCTTTCAAATATTTACAACATGATAATTAGATTGAATTACATTATTTTTTTAATTTCATTGAATTTACAATTGTTGGCCTCTGTCGGTGGCGGCGGTGAGCGGAGGGTGGTGGTGGACAGCGGTGAAGGCGATGTATGACGGCTGGTTGTGGCCAGGGGCGGATCCCCCTTGTACTCAAGGGAGGGCACAGTTGCCCCTCCTAAAAAATTAAAAAATAATAATAATTTTTCATGATTTTTTAGATAAATTGTCCTCCTATGTCTATTTTTTAATCTTTATTATAAGAATTTTTGGGCAATTATTCTCCCTTAAAATTTTAAAATACTATGATTATTAGGCATTTTGTTAGGGAACAACGAATCAAATACAAAGAGAAATAGTAAAGAGTACTTATTATTTATTTATTAATTTAAATTCCAAAAATATCATTACAACCAAACCCCACCAGGGGGCGTTGCCCTCTTGGACCGCCACATAACTGTGAAGCGCACGACAATCAAGGGTATGAATAAATATCAAGTTTACTTTTTATTTAGAGACCTTTGTTACTTTTTGCAGGTAAATGATATCTTTAACGACTTTTTTTTTTCTTTTTTTTTCGCTATTGACCTATTTTTTTATGGCAAAGAGTCAGTCAAATTCGAGGCAACACCAATAGTTACTTATCCCCCCCCCCCCCCTAGTGTAGTGTTGATTCGTACAAATAATCTCAAACAATAAAAATTGGAGTTGACTGAGATGGCTTAAGGTTTGATTGAGGCTCAAATGATTGTGACAAAAAATCTATTGTAACTAAAGTTATTTATTAGAATAGGAAGAGAATGAAAGTAAAGGAAGAAGATTCATGAGAGGTTGAATGATTGCGAATGTAGCTACTGATGGAATTTATATTAAAAAGTTGTTTTAAGAAGCAGTAAGAAAGCTGTAACAAATGAAATCATAGTCTTAGAATATGAAGTTGCTTCAATTTAGTCCCTCGACTATTGCTCATGATTAATAAGGGATAGGAATATTTAACATTAATTTTAAAGTAAATTTATAATTTTTTTAAATTCATCTTCATAAAAATAAATTTGGATTCATTCCAGGTAGTCTACTATGAAAGCTATACATTTATTGAGAGATTCAATGGAAAAGTTTAGAGAGAATAAGGAGGATATACATATGATTTTTATTGATTTAAAGAAAGCTAGCATATGATAAACTTCCAAGAGAAGTGGTATTGAGAGTTCTATATAAGAAATGGGTTAATAATGCTTATATTCAAGTAATTAAGGATATGCATGCATGAGCTATTACTTGTTCAAACATAAGATGGTTTGACAAGTATTTTACTATTTATGTTGGATTACATTAAGGATTAGCTTTAAACCCATATCTTTTTGCCTTAGTCATGGATGTTCTCACTAGACATTTGCAAGAGGTTGTACCCTAGTGTATGCTTTTCGTTGATGATATTCTTCATGTTGATAAGACTAGAGAGGGAGTTGAAGGTAAACTTGAATAATGGAGGTCAACCTTAGAGTCCAAAGGCTTTCGTTTAAGTAGATCTAAAACTGAATATAGAGTGTAATTTTAGTAATAATAGATCTAGTGATGGGATTGTGACTTTGAGCAATTAAGTCATTAATAAGAGCTCTCGTTTAAGATATATTGGGTTAATTGTTCAGAGTGATGGTAAAATAGATGGGGATATTATTAGTAGAATTCAAGTAGGATGGTTGAAGTGGATGAATGCATTGGGTTTATTGTGTGATAAAAAAGTCCCACTTAAACTTAAGGGTTATGGTTGTGAGATCTGCAATGCTTTATGGTGTAGAATGTTGATCATTAAAAGAGAAGCATAATATTAAGTTAAATGTTACATAAATGATGATGCTTAGGTGGATTAGTGTCTTTACTCTCAAAAATAGGATACGAAATAAGCATATACATGAAAAGGTTGGAGTAGCTCCAGTGGAAGATAAGACTAGAGAGAGACACCTTAGATGGTTTGGTCACACTACAGGAAAAATAGCTATTACCGGTGGTTCCAACCGGCGGTTAATGGACCGCCGGTGTTATCGGTGGTTTAGCCGGCGGTTAAACTGTCGTCTGTTAATGGCGGTTTGCCGGTGTTTTTTATACATAAAACCGCCGGTATTAACGGCGGTCAAAAAACAGTCGGCAAACCTCCGGCTTCAAATATTCACCGGCGGTTTAGTGGCGGTCTAAACTGCCGTTGATAAAACATCGAATTGGTGCCGACGACTTACAACCGATAAATTCTGGCACCATATGCGCCGGTAAGTTTCTGTCAGATTGTCCGCCGGTAAGTACCGGCGGACAAAACGCCCTAAGGTCGCCGTAGACAACCCATGGATTTGTTTGCGGCGCAAAATTGGCGCCGGAAAGAAGCGTCGGAAATGGCGTCGGAAAATGCGCCGGTAGTTGCCGGCGTAAGGAAGACGTCGATACATCCGATACAATTCGTTGTATCGTTCTTTCCGGCGGTTTTTCTTAACTGTGTAAAATTGGACCAAGGTTGTTAGGTTTTGTCCAGTTTTAAGTATAGTTATTATGCAAGACATCACACAGTTGTCATAGCCTATATATAGATGCTATAAGTTGATGTATTGATAGGGAAAAATGAATAAAGCTTTAGAATGTTTTCCTCCTAAAAATCTGTTATCCCTCTCTCTCTTCCTTCCTTAGCTCACTCTTTTCCAAGAAGCTTAACAAGCTTCTTACTCCTCAACAAGAAATTCCAATATTATATATATATATATATATATATATAATTCTACAAAGATAATATTTAATTATTAGATATGTAAATACCCTTGATTCAGGCTAAAAAAGTATTTTAGTTATTCAACACAAAGATGTGCCATATAAAGTGCTCTGGTAATTATCATGTTTACTAAGGCTTCAAATACTATACATATCAGCATGGGGGGAATCAAGAATAGCTCAGGGCGAACACATTTCCTACTTGAAATATATATTTTTTTTCCTTAGAAAAATAAACATTTTAACTACTTTAACAATATTCAATAAATACAATTATCCAAATTCTAAAAAAAAAAAAAATCTTTTCTATTTCTTACTTATAATTTTATATTTCACAAGTATATTTAGCTCACTCTCAAAAGTGAGGCTAGTTTCATCCCTGCATATCAAAGAAGACTATAAAGAATATAATTTGATACGTTAAAAGCAAGCCCCCTAAATGAGTGTTTGCATATCATTTTGTTTGTATAGCGTAGGAGCACTTTAATTGTACTTATCTGTCATATTCTTTAGAATTGTATGTGTAATGTGTTGGAAAATTTCTATATGTGGGCCAATATATTTTATACATATAAATAAAGAATTATACATTAGACGCTATCTAAAATTAAGCCAAATAAATTTGTGATCTAATTGAGTATTAAATTATTATTTGGCTTATGTGGCATCTCAATTAATTTTGTATGGAATTAATTTGTGTAGAGGCCGGGTATTTATTTTATTTTTATGATGGGCTGAAATAAAATATTTACACTTAAAGTATATAAGGGTCATGGTCCCCAGTTTAAGCGGTTAAGTTCTCATTTCCCTCATTTCTCATCTTGAGTGAAAAGAAGGGATCTCTCGCTCTCTTGGAGAACGCCGCTCTAAACGTGGAAGATCGAAAGACCTTGATTTTGCTTTTCAATGGATTCAGGTACGCTTCCGAAAATTCTTCTCGATAATTTAGCATGTCGTTCGGAGACGATCGAATTGATTTTTGTGTCTCCATTAAATCCTAACAAGTGGTATCAGAGCCCGGTTGTCATGTTAGATCACCGAGATATGATTTTCTATAATCATGTTATTAACTAGTTGAGTTTTTCGGTCACTAGCGAATTTCGTTTGAGAATTCTTTCTTTGAAAACTTGTTTCATATAAGAGAGATTTCAATAAATTTAAGTTCATTATTTGATTTCGAGCATGTCTTTGTAATCAAAAGTGTACTTTAATCATTGGATACGGATCCTGCAAGTGATCTTCCTTCCGGTAAATCTTTTCTATTCCATTTTTTGTTTCTGCAAAACAATTCAGTTATTTTGACATTAACTTCCAATGGACGCATCTATTGGAAAATTGCGGTTGCTTAATGTCTCATTTAAGTTTGCCATTTTTTTATATGAATTATTTAAACTATAACCGACTTGTTTGCATATACAAGGCGGACTTGAAAACAGTGCACACACTTTTATAACTGAATGGCTCTTAATAAAGTTTTCTAGAATTTGATGCTTTGTGTAATCATTACTCCCTTACTTGATTATAGTTAATTTTCTTTAACTATTGATTTAGGATTTTACCATTATTATATTTTATGCATTAGATTCTGTAGCTTTTGCTCGATGGTTTATCCATGTTGTAGTCAATACTCAATTGAATTATTTATTTCATGGAATATCAATTGCCTTATTGTGTTACGTATTTGGATAAAATAAATGCAAAGTGCTTATTTTTATCTTATGAGAAATATTATTATTATTATTATTTTTTTGTTTATCTACAAAAATTTTTCTCATTCGATATAATTATTTATTAATTTGAAATTAAATTAAATTGAAATAATATGTTACCAAAGTGACCTCTATTAGATCAATTTATTTAATTTAAAATTATTTGAATAATGCTAAGGAATTTTTTCTAGTCTATGCGAAAATTAATCGGCCCAAAAGAAGATTACTTTTTGGCCGGACTCTAAAGATATAGTCATAAATATGTGATAATTTTGAAAGTATTCATGCATATAGTAAGTCGGTCCAAAGAAAGGCTTATTATTGGCAGAATTTTTTATCAATATTTATTAACTATAATTTTAAGAGTACCATTTACAAATTATAATTTCTGTCCAAAGACTAAATTATGATGTTGTTTTAGGTATCTTATAAAGGGCCCACCATATACTATTGCTAATTGTGAGTTAATTTTGTTCTTTTTCAGTTAATGTTTCTTCTATATCTACCAATTTACATAACATTCCAGTGCTTAGTGGCTCTAATTTTAAGAAATGGAAAGAGCACATTACTATCGTTCTTGGGTGTATGGATCTAGACTATGCGATTCGGACTGAACGCCCTCCCGCCCTTACTGCGGAAAGCACTATTGAACAAAGGGCAAATTTTGAAAAGTGGGAGCGTTCAAACCGCATGAGTCTTATGATCATGAAGCACTCAATTCCAGATATCATTAGGGGTGCAATGCCTGAGGAGGAAAATGCTAAGAAATTCCTAAGCCAAATAGCAGACCGTTTTGTAGGCTCTGAAAAGGTTGAAACAAGTACTATTCTTAGTAAACTTGTTTCAATGCGGTATAAAAGCAAAGGAAATATAAGAGAGTATATTATGGAAATGTCTAATCTTGTTACAAGACTAAGAGCATTAAAGTTAGAATTGTCTGATGATATTCTTGTGCATCTAGTCTTAATCTCTCTTCCTGCACAATTCAGTCCTTTTAAGATAAGTTACAATACTCAAAAGGAAAAATGGACTCTTAATGAGCTCATTGCTCAATGTGTGCAAGAGGAAGAAAGATTGAAACAAGAAAAGATAGAAAGTGCTCACTTAGCTTCTTCTTCTCACGATTTTGCTGCCAAAAGGAAAAGGAATTATAAAGTTAAAGGAGCTGCAGATAAAGGGACTTCACAACCTAAAGTGCAACAGAAGCAAGATCAAGTTATTACTTGTTTCTTTTGCAAGAAGACTGGTCATGTGAAGAAGGATTGTCCAAAATATGCTAACTGGCTCGTCAAAAAGGGTAAACTTCTGAATTATGTTTGTTCTGAAGTTAATTTGTCCTTAGTACCAAATCACACTTGGTGGATAGATACTGGTGCAACTACTCACATAAGTGTGACTATGCAGGGTTGTCTAAGGAGCAGAGTGCCAACTGATGCTGAAAGATTCATCTATGTTGGAAATGGCAATAAAGCTCCTGTTAAAGCTGTAGGCTTATATAAATTGTACTTAGAATCTGATTGTACTTTGGATTTGTGTGAGACTTTTTATGTACCGTCATTTAGACGGAATCTGATTTCTATTTCATGTTTGGACAAATCTGGTTACTCTTATTCATTTGGAAATGGAAAATTTAGTCTCTTTCAATTTTCTAAAGTTGTTGGCACAGGTTCTTTAATTGATAATCTATATAAATTAGATATTTCTGCCTCACAAATAAATGAAACCTTGCATACAAATAATTTTGGTACAAAGAGAAAATTAACTAATGAGAATTCCTTTATGTTATGGCACAAGCGCTTAGGACATATTTCTAAACAAAGAATTGAAAGGCTTGTGTCAGATGGAATTCTTGATTCCCTTGATTATACAGATTTTAAAATTTGTATTGAATGTATTAAGGGAAAACAAACAAATATTAAGAAATTAGGTGCCAAAAGGAGTCTAAATGTCTTGGAATTAATACATACTGATATTTGCGGTCCATTCCCTACAGCTTCTTGGAATGGTCAACAGTATTTTATTACTTTCATAGACGATTATTCTCGTTATGGGTACTTATACTTAATACATGAAAAATCAGAATCTCTGGATGTATTTAAGATCTTCAAAGCTGAAGTTGAAAATCAACTTGGTAAGAAGATTAAAGCTGTCAAATCTGACCGTGGTGGTGAATACTATGGTAGATATGATGGATCAGGTGAACAACGTCCAGGCCCTTTTGCGAGATATTTAGCAGAATGTGGCATCGTTCCTCAATACACTATGCCGGGGACTCCAAGTCAAAATGGTGTAGCTGAGAGACGAAACAGAACCTTAAAGGATATGGTTAGAAGTATGATTAGTCATTCTTCTTTACCAAAATCACTTTGGGGAGAAGCCTTAAAGACTGCAGTTTATATTCTCAATAGAGTTCCAAGTAAAGCAGTAACTAAAACCCCATATGAGTTGTGGACTGGAAAGAAGCCTAGTATTAGGCATTTTCATGTCTGGGGATGTCCAGCTGAGGCTAGGCCTTATAAGCCTAATGAAAGAAAATTGGACTCAAGAACTGTTAGCTGCTATTTTGTTGGATACTCTGAAAGATCAAGAGGTTTTAAATTTTATGATTCCTCAAGTAAATCCTTTTTTGAGACGGGCAATGCTAAATTTATTGAGGATGTTGAATATATTGGGAGTTATAAACTTAAAGATTTTGATTTTGAGGAGGAATATGTTTCTATTCCTATTATTACAATTGAAAATGATCAGGTAACTATGCCTGATATTATTCAGATTGTAAATCCAGATAATCAAAATAATCTTGAATTATCTCCCATTCATATGGAAATACAACAACCTCAAATTGAAGTGCCATTAAGAAGATCCATAAGGGAAAGGAGAACAGCAATTTCGGATGATTATATTGTATATCTCCAAGAGCATGAGTTTGATATGGGATTGGAAGATGATCCAATCTCATTCAGTCAGATCAAACAATGTTCTAATTCTCAAAAGTGGATAGAAGCCATGGAAGATGAGATGAAATCTATGAAAGACAATGATGTTTGGGATCTTTCTGAATTGCCTGAAGGAGCAAAACCTATTGGTTGTAAATGGATTTTTAAAATCAAAAGGGATGCAAAAGGCAATATTGAAAGATATAAAGCACGTCTAGTTGCTAAAGGTTTCACTCAAAAGGAAGGCATTGATTTTAAAGAGACTTTCTCTCCAGTTTCTTCGAAAGACTCTTTTAGAATCATTATGGCACTTGTAGCTCATTATGATTTAGAGCTACACCAGATGGATGTAAAGACTGTATTCCTTAATGGAGACATTGAGGAAACTATATATATGGTGCAACCAGAAAATTTTCAATCTTCTGATTCAAAACATATGGTATGCAAATTAAAGAAATCCATCTATGGTTTAAAGCAAGCTTCTCGTCAATGGTATAAGAAGTTTGATCAAGTGATTTCTTCATTTGGTTTTAAGGAGAACATTGTTGATCAATGTATTTATCATAAGGTCAGTGGGAGTAAATTTATTCTACTGGTGTTATATGTCGATGATATTTTGCTAGCAAGCAGTGATATAGGCTTATTGCATGAGACTAAGAGATTTCTTTCAAATAAATTTGAAATGAAAGATCTTGGAAATGCATCTTTTGTGTTGGGTATACAAATTCATCGGGATCGCTCCCGAGGTATACTTGGGTTATCACAAACAGCCTATATTGATAAAGTGCTAAGCAGATTTGGCATGAAAGATTGTGCACCAGGGGATACACCCATTGCAAAAGGAGATAAATTCAGTTTGCTTCAATGCCCAAGAAATGAAGTTGAAAAGCAAGAGATGGATAAGATCCCTTATGCATCGGCAGTAGGGAGTCTTATGTATGCTCAAGTTTGTACGCGTCCGGATATTGCGTACATTGTTGGAATGCTTGGTAGATATTTAAGTAACCCAGGAATGGATCATTGGAAAGCAGTGAAATGTGTTATGAGGTATCTTAAAAGGACAAGAGATTTTATGCTCACATATCAGAGATCTGATCATTTAGAGATCGTGGTGTATTCCGACTCTGATTTTGCTGGTTGCCTCGATAGCAGGAGATCCACTTCAGGCTATATTTTCATGTTAGCTGGAGGAGCTATTTCTTGGAAAAGTGTCAAGCAGACACTTATAGCTTCTTCAACAATGGAAGCAGAGTTTATAGCTTGTTATGAGGCTTCAAATCAAGGAATATGGCTGCAAAATTTTATCACAGGGCTACATATTGTTGATGGCATTGAGAGACCATTAAAGATAAATTGTGATAATAAAGCAGCTGAGTTATATTCCAAGAACAACAGGAGTTCGTCAAAATCAAAGCATATTGACATAAAGTTTCTTGTTGTGAAAGAAAGGGTTCAGAGTTCTCAAATTTCTATTGAACATATTAGTACAAACTTTATGATTGCAGACCCACTTACAAAAGGATTATCACCTAAAGTATTTCATGAGCATGTGGCTCGTATGGGTGTAATCTATTTTGATGATATGCTACCTTAGTGGGAGTTTGTTTGTATTGTTCAATTATTATGAACCTATTTTCTGATCAGACTAAAGTGTTATTATTTTGGTGATTGAAAACTCTGAAATACAGTTATTTGATTTCAATTGCAGTTTAGCATAAAGTATGAAATTTTGATTATAACTCTTTTGAGTTATAAAATTGGACCAGTTGAAAATAGTCATGATTTGAGATCACATTACATGAAATTTTCATGCTACACATCCATACTTGATCTATGTCGTTAATTATGTCAACATAGTGACCATTGATGGGTCTTGTTACGAAATATGTAACAAAGGTCGCTTTGATTCTATATTGATATGATTGATGGACCAGATTGTCTAGAGATGTTATTTTAAAAAGATAGCAAAATTGAGCTCTTACAGTTATTTCAGAATGTATAATTATATGTATATATATATATGTGGCCCAAGTGGGAGATTGTTGGGAAATTTCTATATGTGGGCCAATATATTTTATACATATAAATAAAGAATTATACATTAGACGCTATCTAAAATTAAGCCAAATAAATTTGTGATCTAATTGAGTATTAAATTATTATTTGGCTTATGTGGCATCTCAATTAATTTTGTATGGAATTAATTTGTGTAGAGGCCGGGTATTTATTTTATTTTTATGATGGGCTGAAATAAAATATTTACACTTAAAGTATATAAGGGTCATGGTCCCCAGTTTAAGCGGTTAAGTTCTCATTTCCCTCATTTCCCATCTTGAGTGAAAAGAAGGGATCTCTTGCTCTCTTGGAGAATGCCGCTCTAAACGTGGAAGATCGAAAGACCTTGATTTTGCTTTTCAATGGATTCAGGTACTTCCGAAAATTCTTCTCGATAATTTAGCATGTCGTTCGGAGACGATCGAACTGATTTTTGTGTCTCCATTAAATCCTAACATAATGTCTTCCTCAAGATATTTCTTGATAAATTCAATATTTTTTGCTGGTCGATCGCTTTGAACATATATTGGCTAGTACATATTATTATATACAACTTAACAACATGTACGTAAATGAAAATTTGTTTTATCTTTTAATCATTAATCATTCATTAATTAAAAACTCCAATAACTTGGATGTTTTTATATGATTGATAACAAATGATATAAAAAGGCTATTGAATGAATTGGAGTTTCTATATATGACAAATATATAAAATAAACTTTTAAACAAATGCTATTATTATGTGGCTAATTAGTGATTCTTTTAGCTTACTTCGTCTATCAAGATGGAATAATCATAGGAAGTTAGCACGTTTATATTGTATGATACAGAGTAAAACTATGCACATTAGAGCATGATGATAAGATAAGTTTTTATTGTACGAATATTTTATACCCATGTGTTATCATACTATTGAAAGCAAAAAAATACATTATAAAAATGATATTTAGAGTTTTGAAGAAATTTTACTTTTTCTTCACTGATGATGAATAACCGAGGCTTGGTACAACGATGATTGAGGAATGTAGCTTGCTACGCTTTTAACTTCTTCATTTTCTTTTTTATTTTACATATTTTTTTAGAAGATTTTTGAACTTACTATATTTTGAATAAATGGAATATACAAACTTTGTATGTCTTTTTAAATTTCTATCATGTCTCAGTACATTTTTGATTGTCATGTTATTGAGTTGAGTTTGATTCTTTGACCATAGAGCTAAGTTAGCATGCTAAGTGAGATAGAAATTGAGTTTATAATGAATCCAAGATAAAGTCAATAGAGATGGTACTATAACACAACAATTAGCTAGCGACAACTACATTATAAGTTAATTGGAAACAATTTCATAATAAATTGAGTAATAATAATTTATGATTAGCTTTTTTTTTTAATTTTTAATGATGATTATAGGGGTGTCAATTCGGGTCAACGAGTCGGGTTCGGGTCGAACCCGGAACTGACCCGGCACTGTTCGGGTCAACCCGAACCCGACCCATTTTTAAAAACGGGTCAGGTTTCTGGACCCGAACCCGACCCGATTCGGGTCCGGGTCAACCCGACCCGACACGAATGACCCAGGATTGACCCAAAAATGCTAATTTTCGGGTAAAAAATGGGTAAAAAACGGGTCAATCTCGGGTTTTCGGGTCAAAAATGATTTTTCGTGTCACTTTCGGGTCAATTTCGGGTTGGCGGGTCAACCCGAACCCGACCCGATTTTTAAAACGGGTTGATTTCATGAACCCGAACCCGACCCGTTTCGGGTTTGGGTTGACCCGAACCCGGATTTTTCCGGGTCGGGTTCGGGTCGTGTTTCGTGTCGTGTCAAAAATTGACACCCCTAGATGATTAAAGAATTCTTTGGGAGGACATAGTCCACTAATCAAATAATTATGCCTTGTGTGAATTATAAACATATTTCTTAGAATTTGTCTTGTCTAATCATAGAGATATTTCAAGCCTCCACTCACGCATATAAATCTATCATGGGATTGTGGTTGGCCTCAGATTCTCAATGTTTGACCTCACACCAAGGAAATTTTGGTTGAACATTTGATATTTTCATAAAGATCTTTATTTTCATGTTGATAAACATTCTTCAATAAGATATTTTTATGTAGATAATTAACCACCTAATGTAATATAAGTACCTAAAAAAAAAAATGTGCACAACATAAAATACATAAAAATTAGTAGGTGGGTGCCTTCTAGATGGGGAACCCTTAAAAGTGTCTATTCAACTAATATTTTTAGAGGGGAGGGGGTGAACCACCTCCTTAGCAATGTACTATTACTATATCTCATCTAGCTAACATGATATATTAACATATATCCATAAGGCTTTACGTATGCATGCCAAGGGTTAGTGGGTCATTATTAAGACTTTACAAGAGCTTGTGATAGTATATATTTTATTTCAAATGTTTTTGTAGTTTTTAGAGACAGATTAATTAGAGATCTTAGTGTCACATTGTTAACACTTTACAATGACTTACTAAGGATTTAAAAAAAGACCCATTAATATTTAACAATGACTTGTTAATCCTATATTTTACGGATTATTCAATTAGACATTATTTATTATTCTTTGATGAACTTCAACGTTCATTGAATTGACCAAAACTTGATTGAGGTTGACTTTAGACTGATCACTATTTAGATTTATAGATTTGTTGATCATTCGGCTTTAGATAAAGTAGACATAACTTTATCCACATTTTAAGAACTTCCCTAGACATGATCTCTTAAATTGGCATTGATGCGGGCCCCTTTTTAATACAATAACTCCGATTATACTTGAGGCTTATTGATATCGCTCTTATTAGAAACTTTAGAGATCAATACATGGATTCAAAAAGTTGAAGCTTCATAGAAGGTCAGAAATAGCGGACTGACATGCTGAAATATAAAATTCAATGTGCATGAATTTGACCTACACCTAGGCATCGTGTTTTGACTACAAACTTAAAAAAATCAACTTTTAGATACTAAGTCTTGTTCCTATGAATAACTTTGAAAGAAACATAAGAAAATATTTTAGAGGGAGAACTTTTTTGGATTTGAGAATAAACTA
This sequence comes from Dendrobium officinale, assembly GCA_019514585.1. Classification (NCBI taxonomy): domain Eukaryota; kingdom Viridiplantae; phylum Streptophyta; class Magnoliopsida; order Asparagales; family Orchidaceae; genus Dendrobium; species Dendrobium officinale. The sequence goes on along the minus strand of CM033688.1, from coordinate 62,470,177 downwards.
GAGGAAAAGAAAGTTCTTATTATTCTTCTTCAAATTTTAGATTTTTTGTGTTGTTTTAATTTTATTTAATGTTGTTCTTGATTTCTTTTTTTTTAGAAAGATAACATAGCAATATTATGACTATTTAAATCTCACCTTATAATTTTAATTAAAGTTCTAATAAACAATATGTTGAGTATTCATTTTATCCTTAATACTTAGGAATTTCTAATCAACTTTCACATGATTTAGTATTTAATTTGAGACAAAATTTTGATAATTAAATAATAAATGATTAATTTAACATGAGATTTTAATAAGATAGTGATATTTATGATACTTATGCAAAGTCATGAATTTATTGTGCTTAATACTTTAAGGACTTTCTTCACTTGATATTTAGCATTGATTTACTTTCTAGATAATTTTAATTAGGATTAAATTCTATTTTTAATCTAGTTATTATTAATCGATAAGAAATTATTAGTTAACTTAATTTTGGTACTTAATAAGTTAACAATCTCGGATGGCCAATTTATTTAGTTCTTTATTACTTAGGCACATAAATCATGCTGCTTTAGTCATGAAGAACGAAGGCTAAGCTCCTTCGCGCTGCACAATGGCATTTAGGAGTCTGACGTAGCCTTCTCCAGATAATTTTTCTTGAATTAATGATGCTTATATGCCATGATTAAGCCATCTTGGTACCATTTTCGTCTGCTGCAGATGTGTTACCTGAAGGAGCGACGCCTAGGGGCTCATGGGTAGTTTGCTTTCGCTTGTTCTTCATACCTTCTACCCTCGTCTCTAATCTGTCTTGTTCTTTCGTGCTCTAAAAATTTCAACAATATAATCTTAGGAAGTTCAAATACTTATCTTTGTTCTTCTACAAGCAATGGAAAGTAAGTAATTCTCTTATGTTAAACTCATCGTGAATCTGAATGGTCTTCATAGTTTGGCTTTGGCAAAGTGGGAAGGTTGCATCTTGAATATTAAGAACCTTCGTTGTGCATGCATGATGTTTGTTTCAATGCCTTAAAGACCGATACAAATGTAGAACGGTAATTTGCTCATCTAGCTGGCTCATTTTTCAAGCGTTGATTGTTGAGAAGTGAAAAGTGGACGTTGTACTATTTTAAAATCAAGCTTCGGGGAAAAGTTAATTGATTTAAGTTAGTTTGAACATTGAGAATCTAAAATTTTATGGCACCAAATGACAAAGATACTCTTCATCCTCTTCACAGTCATTTGATTCTTGCAAATTGTTTGTTAGTTCATCCCAAATTGTGTTCAATAAAGAATATTCCTTAACCTAGAAGGAAGTATTGCCTCAGTAATACCCTACAGAAATTGTGATGAATTCACAAAACAATCACAAGCTATAATGGTTTCCTTATTCTAGGAATTGAAAGCATTTATTAGAAGAAAATGGGTTCGGTTCCATTTGATCAGAAGACCATCAACTTAACTATTTTGTTAACTTCCTAACATTTATAATGATGATTATTCAAAGTACATTGCTAAGAACTTGGATTTTGAGAATATCATTTCATTCTTTGTTATACTTTGTACATAATAGGAAGCTTTTGATAACAAAGTCCATTAGTTTCCTTGCCACTTGATTGAACATTTAAGATAAGTTTGTGACATTATGTTAGATGGAGAAAGTTTCTCTCCTAAGTAACTATTTGGGCAATGTGCCTATAGATGTGGGGAGTCTATTCACAATTGATCTTTAAACACTTTAGGGTAGGTTGGCGTAAAATTGAGTCATGCCAACTCGTGAAACGGCTTGGATTCGACTCAATAAATAGTTTGTGAGCTAACAAGCTAGGCTTGAACTAGCCCTAACTCGACTCATCAACTCTTGAGTCAACTTTTTAAGGAAATGTTAATATACAATACACTTAAAATATATAAAAATTCAAAAAATTTATTATGAAGTTGTTAAAATTTATCTCTATTCCTTATTTTTGGTGTTTTATAATTATTCTCATTTAATTTCTTTTTTAACAATATTATTATAATAAATATTTGAATTATAATGATCTTTCTTTTATAATAAATAAACCGGCTTTTGAGCCAACTTAGAGCTCATAAAATCAAGCCAATGCTCAATACATCCCCAGCTCTAGTGTCACTACAATATGTTTTGCCATCCTCCCTCATCAATGATTTATGCTTCAAAGCAGGTTTGGACAACTATTTTTTCTCCGCTTTCAAGTGATTTTTATACTAAAAAGCAGCTTTACAAAGCAATAAGAATGCCGTCCCAAACAAAGTCAAAATCTAATGGCATTCCTCACCAAATATGAAACTGGAATGTACAAACTGAGGTGCGCACAGTAGGTGAGCAGCAAGAAGGTTCCTCCAAACTACCAAGCCATACACCTGCATGTGCTATTCATTTAACAAACCTTTCTGATCAAATCTATTAAATGACAGAGCAGGTGGATCAGATGCCAAAATATATTTGCGAGCAACATCATTGGGAAAAATCAATGAATTATCGATTGAACAAATTTGTAGAAATGCCTCAAATTTTGAATTTTTGGAGGTATAATCCATTGATACCTTTGATGTTTTATGTTCTATTATGTCTCGAAAAAAAAATAATGAAAGAGGCTATATATATATATATTTTTTCTGGACATCATACAATCAAGAAGTGTACGTGCATGTAATATCCTCATACAAAAAGAAGATATGTATTTTATACTGAGAAAAAAAAATGGTTTTCTTTTTCTTCTCTTCTTCATGTTTGGAAAATCTATAATGTTTTCACTTTATTTGATGTAGCCAGATTATGAACATTTAACTCATGTTATAGTTCATATTATGTTGAGTAATAAATTTGCATTTAATGCTTGTGAATTTTTGAACTTTTAGGTTTCGTTTGAGATAGCTTTTTTTATTGTTTCTTAAAACAGTTTTTCAGTACATAAATTAAAGAGCTGTTTTAAAAAGCAGTGAAAAAGCCGTATGGTTCGAGGCCTTAAATGATTTGATATTTGGTTTTTTTTTTTGGGACATTTAGGCCATTTAAGGCAAACTCACACACACAACGCATACACATAGACTCGAACCCTGAACCTCTTAGTTGGAAGCCTAAGCTCTCAACCAATAGGCCAAGGAGAGTTGTGTGATATTTGGTTTTTCATAAGATAAAGATATTTATGATTTGAGTGAGACTTAAATGAATTTTTTTTGATTGATGGCATTCAGTGTAATTTTTTAAAAATTGTTGTGGATATTGTACAAATATTCTTTTTGAGAAAGTCCGAGTACTAACAACTCCCACATAAACAGATCTGTTTGCAAAATTCAATTTATCACCACAAGAGTTATAGAAAGCAGCGAGGACGTCACAATAAAGTAGTTGTTTAGTTTTGTACTTGATATGTCCTCAAAAAATAATCTTGATTTTCCAAAAAAAAAAAAAAAAAATCTTGTTCAGGCACAAATCTCGAGGCAAAATCAAGCTGGAAACTTCAAAAATTAAATCTGGGATCACCTAAACTCCGATTTCAGCGAACTTATTGTCAAACTGAGCGTCTCGAAAATACAAACTCAACAACACCAAATTCGACTCAATCCGAGTCCAAATGAGTCCAAATCAAGCGTGCTGTTGGAAAGTTCAAACCATAATTTGAGTTACCAAATAGTTTCCAAATATAACGTTCTTTTAGTCGAATCGAGCGGCTCGACGGGACAAATCCAACGAGCCCAAGATCGCCGAATTCCGACATCATTAAAACCTTCAAATGCCTGACGAACGGTGCACAATCAAGGGATTCAATATCGACCGTCCATTCGACCACTCCCTATTTACCCCTGATCTCACACCTATTTACAAGCTATTTCACTCCATAATATCTATATATAGACCTCTCATTTCTCATGAGAGGGGACCCAAGCAAGAAGAAGAGAAGGATATGAGGGAACAATTCCTCCTCGACTACTGCCAGAGTTCTGCCTGTCGCCGGAATTCTACCCAACTTCTGACTTACGCCGGAATTCTGCCCAACTTCCGAATGACACCTGAATTATGCCCGACTTCTGAAGGACGCAAGATTTCTACTCGATCTCCAAGTGAAGCCAGAACTCTGCTCGACATTGTAATTGGATTTCAATCCGGAAGTGAAGCATTGTAATCTGATCGTCCTAAATTTTAAGAACGAATCAGCCTCTTGTACTTCAAATAAATACTAGTGAAATTATTTCAACTGAACGTGGCCCCGTAGTTTTTTTCCTTTCTAGGGTTTTCCACGTAAAAATCTTAGTGTTATTATTTCTCCTCTGTTTGTGTGCTAGATATCCATACATCGCTAAGACGGAAATTTACTAATTCTATCGCAACGTATATTCTAGACTGCAACAGTACTAAAACAAAGGTTTCATTTGGGATGACTTTCTTACTACTTCTTAAAGCAACTTTTTAGTATAAAAAATTTTTGAATTTTTGTGTTAAAAAACTTGCTTTAAAAAACAGTAAGAAAGTCATTCCAAATGAAGCCAAAAGTATATATATATATATATATATATATATAGAGAGAGAGAGAGAGAGAGAGAGAGAGGCTTACTAAGGCTTCATTTGATTATTTACACTTTACAGATAGAAAACATATTTTTAAAAAATAATAATTTATTGTCACTCATTTCAAATGTAAAACAAAAAAAAAAGTTAAATTTTTTAGGGAATTTTGAGGAGATTTGTGCAATTTAAAATCAATACTAATATATATATATATATATATATATATATATATATATATATATATATATATATATATATATATATATATATAGAGAGAGAGAAGAGAGAGAGGAGGCTTACAAATTATTTATTCAACAAATATATTTTTAAAAAATAATAATTTATTGTCAATTTCAATCAAAACAAAAAAAAAGTTAAATTTTTTACAATTTTGAACCAAATTTACAAATCAAGTGATAGAAATAATAAAAAATACTTCTTATTGACAACATCAAACTTCAAACTTTGTACCTGTTATGCAAAAAAAGACACCACATAATTTCCAATCTTCAAGAAACTTGGCTGGAAATGTTCAGCTCATAGAAGATAGACCATGGGATCTGGGTTTGTCTAAGTCAGTGCTAAAGGTGATAGGTTTCAATATACTTTCCCACAAATTTGCAAAAATGACCTAATTATAAATTTTCTAATGAATAAAGAGTTTTGGCCATCAATAAAAAAATGCAGTGTCTAATAAAGGATTTAAAAAAAAAAAAAAAACTCGACATATGGGGTAGGTAATCGTAGGGACTTCTTAACTTGCATGAAAACTACTGTACGTTATGGCTATCGATCAGTAAAACATTCTATAATGAAGCCTACATATAGATCCAACACTCCAATGAATGCAGAAAAGATCCACGTCATTGCATACCAATCTATAAAAAATATTAAAAAGTGTAGCAAACAATAGTAGATGGTAAAGTAGAGCTTATTTCACTTTGTTTATGTTAATTTCAAAATCAAATTAATTTGGTTTATTGATATCATATATTTTATAAACAAATAAATATTATAGAAATTAAAAAATAAATGCAAAATCTCAGAAAAAATTGAATAATAACTTTGTTTTTAAATTTTAATATATCACAATTGATATTTATCTGATTTACAAATGATTTGTAAATTTGGACAGATTATTATGGCAAGTGTTTGTTTATTTTTTGGCTATGCTTTAAAATTGTTTATGCTGTTCCAAGCCCGGATGAAAAAGTTGATGGAAAGTTTATACTCTTCAAATACTTTGTTGTTTACAAACAACCAATAATGATCATTCTCTACATGCTAAAGTAGAAAATGTCAAATTTAATATTGTTTATTGATTTTCATATTCAATTGAATCCTTCTTATGGATTGTATTAAATTTAATTCAGATTTTATTTATATGAGAAGCTGATGAACCACTAATTAGTCAGGATTTAGATGGATGATTGATTATTCTGTGCGGACACCTGATGAAATTTGAAGATGAATGAGAGAGTGTCACATCATTTTTTTGCTGTGTACTGGGCGATGTGGCATGCTATTATTTGTCTCCGGACGATCCGATGTCCACACAGAATAATTCATCCAGATGGACAACATCATTGTAGTATGGTTAGGTCAAAGATAAACTAATTAAAGTCTACATCGATCCAAAAGGAAATAATTGAATAGAAGTAGACAAGATAATTTGGCTATTGTTGAAATCTTAAAAATTCTTATTTGGTCTATCATAAAATTTATCATAAAGTATGTATCTCAATATAAGACATAAGAATTAAATTGATGTTCAACTTTTTTTAAGTATGCTTTTTTAGATATCAATCAAATTGAGCATAATATGATGTCTAGTTGGTTGAGGCCTTCCTCAATTGTGTTTGGCTAGGTAGAGGAGATCGATAATGACAGAGGTTCTTTGTTGGTAGAAGTTGCCATGTGGCTATTCTCATTAGTCTCCCTAAATTTGACTTGGTAGGCTCTATGTTATTGGCCTCTGATCATTCCAATGTATGCTTATTATTTTATAAATTGCCATAAAAATTGTTTTTTTGAGTCATTTTGACCTTTATAGACTTTTAAATCATTAACTATTTTTCTTGAATATGACATATCTATATAAAAATGAAAATTTCTTTATTGATATATGATGACCCCAAAGCGAAGTAGATGTATTTTTTTTAATTATTTTCACTTATATTATCATCAAAACTTCAATTTGTTTCCAATGATGCACTCATAACATCGAGGTTTATGATGTCAAATAGTTTAATCAATAATCAGAGAAATGATTGGTGGCAATTTCTAGTGGACCACCATTTGATGCTCATGTTACCCTAATACAAGAAGGTCAACCAGATTTGTCTAATGAAAGCATTGTCGAATCACACTTTGTTGGGAGGATGAATCAATCATTGTTAATAACCATGAGAAATATTTTATGAAAGAAGTAGAATTCCCTTTTTGATTATTATAAATAGTCTCTAGCTCATTTAATTCAATGTGAGAGATTTTTCAAGTTTGAATGATCACCCTAATTCTCTCAAAACTTCTTATAAGATATCATCGAAGCATAAAGAATTGCATAATAATTTGATTGCATCAAAAGAATCATAAGCTAGATAAAAATATGACCTTTATTTATGTCACTTTTATCAATGCATCAATATATATCATACGACCTTTGGTTAATTTTCAACCATTTTGCAAAAAGATTTGCATCATAACTTTGCAATCATTATTACATGAAGACATATGAACCAATATTTATTTATGGCTTAATTGTTGTCACATTTAGACCAATCACAACATTTGTTTATGTCATAATTATCCTAGTAATAAGACTTAAATTATAATATCATCTTGTCTAATAGTTATTTATGTATTAGCCCTTATCTTATAATCTTTGATTGCGCCAAAAGTATCACCAGCTTTAAGATTAACTGCATGATAACTTTTGTATATGTAGTAATTATCATTACTTTAAAACCTGTGACATAACCTCGTTTGCATTATATCAACCACCACATTAAGACCTATGTTATAATATTTACTTGTGTGTTATCAATCTATCTTCGAAGAGCTTCACTATAGCCATCTTGAATAAGACATACAATTTATAATCACCTTTAGTAAGACCTATACCATGCATCATAATCTTCTCAAGCAAAACCTACCTTACAATAATCTTCCTAAAGATTGATATATGTTTACGAGCATTATTTTCTCTTTACATGATTGATGGAAGACACATGACATAATTGAAGAATTCATGGATCCATAGGGTCTCAAGCTAGCCAAAATCATGTACAACCATATGATTGAGTAGTTTGGATGATCATGAGAGGTCTAAGAAGTTTATATGAATTCATTAGAATGTTTAATTGGGCTAATTAGGCTTTTATTTGCCAATTGATTCCATAAAAGAGGAAGGTCAACCTATTTTAGCAAGCTAGGATAGTTAAAATATCTCAAAAAAATTTTGGGTGAATTTTATAGGCATGTAAAGTCCATTGAGGCTTATGCTTAAGGTTCAATTCTTAAGTTAGACATAAGCTAACCTAAAATAACTTCATTTTTTATTTGATTAATATAGTGTAACGCCCTAGAATTTAATTTTAAAAAATATATATTTTTATATTTTAATTAACCACCAGAGCTATTCATTTTTATCAGTAAAAATATTAACAAAAGTACCACTATTGATCAAAACACACACACACACACACACACACACACACACACACACACATATATATATATATATATATATATATATATATATATATATATATTTGTATTCAATAAATGAAAAATCATATACACAACTCAAGAATCACATAATCATATCATGTCTATCCAAATCATGAGTACAAAAGAATAACTAAAAAAAATTGAACATGAAGAATCTTGATCAATCTCTCCCTCCAAGTCCTTTGCCATGACTTGAAATTATTTAAACAATATATAATGAGCTTAATAGCCTAGTAGGCCACTAAATCCTACATTAACTGAATTCGAAGCATGATAAATAAATAATACGCATGTCATCAGTCAATTCATATTAGTGAAAATTAATGAACATGAATCAGTGTATAAATAGTAAAACTCACGTGCAGTAAAAATAATGTCTATAGATAATAAAACAAAAGTATGGTACAAAGGCTAATAAAGTAGTACGATTTGGGAACCAATAAACTAGAATGATTAAAATTATCATCATAGTAGTACTATTTAAGCAATAAGGCAATCATGTAAATCAGAATAACCAAAGCCTCGATAAAGATTGTTGAAACCATAATCACAAGGTCAATATATCTAATAATTGATGATATTCTATCAGTAACCAGTAATAATATCAATAAATCATTATATAAATCATCAATAATTCAATAATAGTATTGTTGGTGAGAGTAACATTAGAGAAATACAATAATAATAACAGCAAATTTGTAATATTAATAATAACAACAACAATAGTGATAACAGTACATTATATATTAATAGTAAGATTTTATAGTAATGGTGAATTAGTAGTATGTATTTCAGTAATTACACTAAAAAAGTAAAAGTCTTAGGTTTCATTTGGGACGGCTTTTTTACTACTTTCTAAAACAGAGTTTTAGTACAAAAATAAAATAATTTTGTACTAAAACTCCGTTTTAGAAAGCAGTAAAAAAGCCGTCCCAAACGAAGCCTTAGTTAAAGCTGTGTTTTTCCAATATTAGTATCGATATCAATAATCAGTACCTGCTGGTTTAGTAAATATAATTGTCACTCTCTACCCATTGGCATAATAATCATCCCCTTATAATTCTCAATTAGTGAATCACGTGAATCAGTAGAGGATAATAGCAAATCACAGTATTTAAAGTAAGGCCTGTCACCCACCATCCTGTATAGGTCAATCAGCCTCCAACCAACATCAATGAATAATTAGTCCTTACTTATTCTCACACACATTATTTTCACATTATTATAGCAGCAAAAAAGACTAACTGTTACTCAATCACACACACAATATTCAGTCACAATGCATATTTTAGCAACATGCTTGTAATAAACTATCAATTTATATTTAAGAAAATTTGTACAAAATCCAATATCTTTTGTTATATCAGTGAAATTCAAAAATATTACATTAAAAAAGTTAAGAATATTCAATACAATAACATATAAAAAGTTATGCGGATGAAGTTTAATAAAATTAAATGCAATAAAATCAACATTGGGAAGAATCCAACAGTCAAAATCAAAATATTTGAAAATTGAGATAGGTTTAGAGTCACTTACCTCGATTGGAATAGTTTTTATAAAAGCGTGAAGCGATCAGGCAGTGAAAATTAAAATTTTCTTTCTCTCTCTCCTCTTTTCCCTTCCCCTCTCCCATCTCCTTCTTAGGCAAGCCGACCGTGGGTGAGGGGTGGATGACTCTATATATATACATATATAAATTGTTAGTTGCCTAGCGTCACAGGGCTTAGACTCAGCACCGCAACGTTGCATGCATGTAAAATCCAAAATTACTATAGAATAGAGACTCAAACTCTACAGAGGCCCTTCTTTGCATCACTGAGCTCTAGATCCCAGCGCCTCGATGCTCAAAGGTATAGCGCCGCTATACAACAATTCAAATAGAAATTCTTTTTTTAATATATTTCATATTTTTTGTGTTATCACATATAGTGAGGCTTATAACACACTTAATTATACTAATATTAGATTAAGGGTAGATATGTGGTCTCTTAGAGCTAAGCTATGTTAGATTAAGTTTTCATATATAAATGTACTACCTAACTTAGATTATAGGCTAGATTGAGTCAAATCTAGGATTTAGGCTCGATTGATCAAGTAAGTTGGTTAACTTTCTCTTTCCAACGAACGATCAATTTGAGTATTTGATTTTTTTATTTCAACTTGATTAAGGAATTTCATTAGGGTCCACCTACTAGTGGGCTACATAATCCATAATAAGGTGCCTAAAACGATTACTAATAGGTAACATGCAACCTAAATTCTAAGAGGACGATCAAACTGAGTCAAAAAAGGACATGTACAAGCTAAATTTAACTTCAAAAATTAGGTCAATACCTAGATCCGCTCTCATTATTTCCTTTCCTTATGAACATTTAACATAATGTATGGTTTGGTCTAAGGGTCACACAAATTATCATATTGGTGTAACTTTTTAGGAGGTCACTCATCCTAGGATTTTCCCAGGATGAGTACACTTATATGTAAAGTTTCTTAATAAAATTTCAATAATTATATCAAAAGGCATATTAATGTTAAAGAGTTTAGCTTGTTTTAGTTATCAACCCACCATGTTTGAATGGATTATACTAGTTTTTCACTTTTCCATCTAACAATATGTTTGTTAAAAAACTAATAATTACATTCATTTTGTAATCTCTGTGTCCACCGTCATGCGCTACCCCCTCCACTACTCTTCAATTAATCTATCTTAACTTGTTACACCCAACCCACATCAAAACCTTCCCTAGAGAAAAACACCAATATAAACCTCAATTCATCCATTCTTCCTACCACTCAATGCTCACATCAAAGCAAAAAAAAAAAAAAAAAAAAAAAAAAAAAAAAAATCAACCTATTTACGACTTAAAGTAGTGTTAGGAAATATATAAAAAATATGATGCACTTGCTCGAATGATATTCATACAAGTTGGGTCTATCTCATCCTACTCAAAATAGTATTAATTGCAATTGAATTTTACTAAGTGTCACTGTAATGGTTATATGAACAAATTCAAGGCTTGCTTCTTTGCTGCAAAAGGATTTCACTAATGGACAAGTTTTCCTATTGGTCTCTTTCATTATGATAGGCGGTTGCGTTCAAGCATAAAATTTATGTTTATTAGATAAATTATGTCAGCAAATCAAACTACTACTTAATATAAATGGGTGCAGAACTCTTCAGCTCGAGGGAGGTGACCTTACCCACTACCTAACAATCAAACCTCCCCTTCTGAGTATTGTCTCCTCCGTCCCTCATACCGAATAAATATTTTTTTTTCTTCTCTGTTTCAGAGGTCTGAAATCCCATTGGTAACTTTTCTTCCAGATTCGATTAACCGGGGGAAACAAGACATCCCCCTCCCCCCACTTCAGAATAAAGATTTCATTTTCATCCTCTCTCTCTTTCTCTTTCTCTCTCTCTGCGTCTGTGTCTCTCTCTTTGGTTGACGCAGGAGAAAAGTCTTCAGAGTTTGAAGGTAAGCTCGAGAGAAAAAAGGGAGAGAGCAATAGATTTGGTTTTCTAATTCCTTTTTCAAGATTTTCTTTTTATATTAAATTTTTTTTTTCTTTGAGAAAGAAGTCAGCTAGGAGGAACCAGACTCTTTCTTTCAATCTTTTCTCGAAATGAATACTTAATATTTCTGAAGATTATCAAGAATTTCGCGACAAGTTATGATTTTTTGTTTGTTTTATCATTCTTGAAGAGTTCCTTACAAGAAACTCTACTCTCTTTTTCCCCATTTCAACCAGTCGTCTGCAAGATATTCAGTCGCCATAGTGCCGTTGTCTTTGTAATTTCTTATTCGTCTTCTCTGAAAACCATATAAAGTTGTTTCCTTTTACAGGTAGGTAATCACTTTTTAATTTCTATTCATTAAACTACTTATTTTGATGGCTTCATGAGAAAAATAAAATAAAATTGCATTGATTTTAATGAAAAAAGCATAATCAGCTTTATGTCTTATCATGCACATAAACTATCTGTTAACTGTCCTCGATCAAAAAGAGGAAAACATTGATTCCTGCAACTCTCCCTTCTCTTTGTCTCTAATGCCCCATCACGAATTACAGTAGATTCTCTTTTGTTTTGCTAAATCTTGATGTCCCTCAATCTACTGATTATCATAATTAAATATGATATAACGCATGCCTTAAGATGCTTATAAAGTCAATTAGGAAAAAAAAAAAACACATTTTTACATCAACTAATGAAATGAAACCTCTAAATTAGTTGATTTCTGGTTCATTTGCAGTAATTTGATTATGATACGATGAGAATGTCGTTCATCTAAAGGTCCCATCTTTATAGCATATTCAGCCATATCTTGCTTTGTATCTGCAACCAAAGAAATGGAAGCTGGAGACACAGCACAGATGGAGAACAAAGTTGTGCAAACATTTCAGAAAAGCTTTGTTCAGGTTCAGAGCATACTGGATCAGAACCGAGTCATCATACATGAGATAAATCAAAATCATGAGTCTAAGATTCCAGACAATCTTAACCGCAATGTAGGCCTCATAAAGGAGCTCAACAACAACATTCGTCGAGTCGTCGACCTCTACGCCGACCTCTCTTCCTCCTTTACCAAGTCCATGGATTCCGACGATGGCGACTCGGGGGCTAAGAAGAGATTCAGATCGGTTTGAGATTCGTCCAACAATGGAGAATAAATTCAAAGAATTCTTTCATCAAAGAGAGTTGAGAGCTAGCTCTGGTGTAAAGATGTGGTTCATAGAAGATGGAGAGGAAGAGTGTATGAGTGAGAGTAATGTTTCTCTTGAGCTATATTGAGGGTTCGTTTGGTACGGTTTTTTTCCTACTTCTTAAAATAGATTTTTAGTATAAAAATTAAAAATTTTGTACTAGAAAGCTGCTTTAAAAAGTAGTAAAAAAACCGTCCCAAACGGAGCTTGAAGTGGTTCAATTTTTTTTGCTTTTTATTGGGATGGAGATGTATCATTCTATATGTTTATTGATCAATTCCTTGCTTTGGTCTATCAGTTGATGATTAAGGATAAAAAAGGATTAACATTGCTTAGTGATATATGAATGATTAGTAGTATAAATATCTAAGGGCCAATTATTAGTATTTTTAAATAAAAGATTAAACTTAATACTTTCATTAGAGAGGGAGAATTTTTGTTGGAAAATAGATGCTATCTATTAAAATAGAAATTAAAATAAGATAATAAAATAATAAAAATTAAACCCCACAGCTTCAATAAATTTTATATTGATATCTAAAGGAAAGAGGACAAGTAGTTTGATTAGTTATTTAAAGAGGGGTGCCAAAGGAAGTGTTAATCTTCTCTTCATGCTTAGTTGCTTTTGTTTGTTTTCTCCGAAGATTCCTCCCTCCTTTGCTTTTCTCAAGGTTGATTGTTCTCTAGTGTCTTGTAGGCTATTTCTGGTGGGCCAATTTCACCATTTTCTTTTGGAGAGTATTTGTTTGTTGCAAGGAAAAAACATAAAACTATATGAAGTATATGTGCTTCTATTTTGATGATATCATCTACTTTTTAGAGACTTTTAGGGAAAATAAAAAGGTATTGAATGTCAAAATAATATTCTAATTTTGATATGATAAGTAGTAATTTGGCTTAAATAGCTTATAGAAAAAAAAATGCTAATAACATTTGAAAAAAAATTATGCCAATTGGTTTTGTAACATTTTATCCAGTCTTTGATAAGGAGACAGAGGATGCCATTTGATGTGATGAGCATGTAAATTTTGATTTTAATGTAAAAAATGATTAGATATTGTTATGATTGTGGCCACCAAATCTCCTAACCTCCCATTAAATGCAACCTTAAAAAAAAATAGGGTTGTGAGAGACAGAAGTGATAAGGTGGGGACTTATTGATGTAAAGAAGACCAAGATTTGTATGTAGGACCTTAGACTCTTTGTTGAATGAGAATGTAAAGTTTCTTTATTATTATTATATATATGTCAAAAAATTTGTGTAGGTGTCAAAAGATTCAGGATGATGGAAATAAAGGGAGCTAAGCATCTCTGTATAGTGTGAACATCCAACACACACATAAATAAAGAAGTATTATGATAGATTGAAGTTTTTTTATGTGAAAATCCAAAAATGAAAAAAAAAAAGAGGCTTGACGCAGATGAAATAATTTCATTAATAGTTTTCATTTGTTACAAATGATATCCTTCCTTATGATTTTTTAAAAGGTGTTGATACAATATAGTAGACATTAATTGTATAGAACATATTTTATTGTGGAAGTTGGAGGAGCTCTATGGCATGATAATTGTCTTTAATAGATCACTTATTGTATGTTTGATCATTCTCCTTTGAGGAGGGGAGATCATATAACTAATAGTCTAGCATGAACTTTGGTAATGATGTTAGAGTTAGAGTTGTTGTCAATGGCTTACATTGGCATCATAGATGATGGAGTGCATTAATGCTATTGGTAAAAGCGAGCAATAAAGTTAGCGAGCATCGGTGTAGTCTAGTGATAATGTCAGGAGAGTGTATTGGGGTAAAAGTGGTTAGGGGATCATAGTCGAAGGATGATGATTGAAAAGTAAATGATTGAGCGATGATGGTTGAAGGATTATAATCGGATAGAGGTGGTTAGAGAATTGTTGTCGGAAGAAGATGGTTAGAGGATTGTAGTCGAGTGGTGGTGATTGGAAAAGCAAAGTTGGGTGAAGGTGGTCAAAGGATCAAAGTAGGATGAAAGTGGTCAAAGGACTGAATTTGGGCAACCGTGATCGAAGGACCATATTCGAGTGACAGTGATCGATTAATATAGTCAAGCTACAATTGTCATGAGATTATAGTTTGGTGATGGTGGTCGAAGGACTGTAATTAAAAGATGGTATTCAGAGGACCGTAGTTGGGCAATGGTCTGTTGACTGTATTAGGTTGTGAATTGATGGTAGTGATTGAGTGATAGTTCAATAGAGCTTCGAGATTCTTTAACTCTTATGTTACCTTGAATCTCAAATAAAGACCCCCTTTCATATCGAGAGTGAAGAATTATTTATATATTTTTTAGAGTGACATGCTCTATACATACAATTAAAATCTAATGCACACCATTGGATGCTTTATGTCAATTATCTCAATTATCAACAATTCTTTTAGCATTTAAGTGCTTTATAGGTGTCAAAGTTAGATGATTTTAGGCTTATTGGATTAATCTCTCTTTAAGACATGCTATTTGACTAGCTATAAACATATGATCTTTTAAGATCATCCAGTCAACTAATTAATATACCAATGTTTTTAATTATGCTTCAAACATTTGATTTGGACTCGTTTTTTGGTTGGATTGGAGCACTTATGATGTTGACTGATTTTTTGACATTGCGTCAATTAGTTTGATTACAATTTTGTTAAAATTAGAGTTTAAATGACCTTGAATTGTTAGAGTAATATTATCAGTTAAGCACGTTAGTCGTGCATGCAAGGAGATGATGTATAACGCTAGGGGCGTAGCTAGAAATTTTTTTTAATGGGAGCATAAATTAATACTAGCCATTAAATATCTCTTCAAATAATATTTTTCTTTAGTGTAAATGTAAATCTTGAGATAAGATTTTAATAAAAAAATTATAAAAAAATACATTCAAAATTATAGTTGTTCTCATTAAAAAAAAATATAGATATATCACTCTCTATCTTATTATTTATTGAGAAATTAATATTTTTCTCATAAGATTATGTTAATGAATTGAGTTCAAATTTACTTTTATAGTTAAGATTATTTTGTTTGAATTAATTAAATTGAGTCTTAATTTTTGAACTATAATTATAATAATTAAATTTAAATTAGTTTAATATAATATTCTAACTTATTCTAAATTAATTATATATTAAATTTATTTGATATAATGATTCCCATTTAGTTAAAGAAAAATAAAAATAATTCAAATTTATGAAGTTAATATTATTTAATTAAATTATTTACTTTAAAAATTTATTAAATTTTTTTTATTAATTAATTAAGTTATTGCTACATAACCTTACCTTTTTCTACAGCATACCAAACATACCAATGCCTTATCTTTTTCCAAAAAAAAAAAATTCCCAAAAAAGAATGGGGAAAGAAATAGAAAGAAAAAACAAGAATGGAATATAAAAATAAAGGAGAGAGGGGGTGGGGGGGGGGGGGGAGATAAAGAAGAGAGAGAGAGAGAGAGAGAGAGAGAGAGAGAGACTGCCACATGATCAGAAAAAGAAATAAATTAGGAGGGATTAATTTGTTTTAGAAATTAAATTTATTGTATAATTAATTTTATATATGCTAAGTGTTATAACTTGAAATGTGCTGATTTTTAATTATTGGGCCAGTGAGGGCCCGTAACTTCGAGCCCACTGTAAATCCTCCCATGTATAACACCTTAGTGGGCTTTTTTCTTTTCATGTGCTTGCAACTTTTTTAGGTCCCCATCATAAGCATATGGGCTCGAAAAAGAGTTTTTTATTATATATTTTTTCCTTTCCTAGCTTTTTCCTAAATGAAAAAAAAAGAGTGAATTCTTACTATAGAAAATTCTAATTTTTTTTATATTTTTTTTTTTTCAATTTGACCCTCCATCGTAGGTTTATAAAAATTCCCTTGATGCTTGGAGAGAGACACAATTCTCTTAAAATGCATTAATTTTCTCCATAAAGGTTGGAAAAAAAAAACTATTTGGTGGGAATTTAAAATATTCAGAGATTCAATATGACAAGCTTTCAGTATTCCCATGAATTAAATAGGTATTGACTGTCCTCATTAGATAGAACAAGTTTAGAAGCATTCAAGTCCCACAATCCTTAAATGGGTCATATTCTGTGCTTTTAAAATGTATTGTTTATGGGTTTGTGGGCAATCAAAGCCCGGTCCATGGTCTGAAATGGGTTTGTGGGCAATCAAGGCCCGGCCCATGGTCTCTATAGTAAGGTTCTATTCTTCTCTTAAAAAAAGGTGTTGGCTGTCCACATGGAATGAATCGAGATTTGAGGTGGTTAAGGCCTATAGTCCTTACACCAAGGCTCCAATCTTCCTTCACAAAAGGTGTTGATTGTCCTCGTCAAATATAACAAAATTGGAGGAGAGGTCTTTGAGTTCCTAAAGGAAGATGAGTATTGTCAAAGTTCGACTACAGGAAAATATGTTACTACCGTCAGACTTTCTAGCGGAAATAGTTATATTGGGAAAACCGACAGACTTATCAGTGGAATATGCGCCAGTAACTTAACTGCAAAATGTTCGGTGAAATGTCCGCCGAATTCGGTTCATCCCATGTAAGATATTATGATTTTTGCAACGATATGTTCTTTGTACAATAATGCATAGATGATGAAAGAAGACTATCAAATATTTGATAACTATATAGATTTTTTTTTTTATGTTAGAGCAATATTATCATTTATTTCTATATTTGTTCTCAGAATTTTGGTCTACTTTGTTGTTGAATGACTGTTGCATCTCTATTCTTCTCTCAAGATTTTTTGGTATAAAATTCAGCCATTTTGATTTTTGGAAGAATTTATTTATTTATCTAGTTTTGAAATAATATATTTGACCGCCTTCACAATTTTTTTGAAGCCAAAATATTATAATTTGGAAGGGAATAAAATTTATGAATAGCAACTTTAAAAAATCTATCATTTTCCTAATTGCAGACTTCAGAAATTTTCTATTCCTTATATATTTCTCAAATTAAGTTAAAAACTTTCTGTAAAAGTTCCCATATATGTGAAGAAACTTTACAACTTTGAGAAAATTTTCAAATAATTTAGTTTTTTTTTTTTTGGAACGGTGGTATCTATCAACTGCCACTTCAAAGAAAGCACTTGGCGGCGTAACTAATCCTTCGGCGGAACCTAGCGAGGTCATCCTTCAGCATCGGGCCCACACATGCTTTGTCCCACTGAAGAGGCGAGGTCGTAGTAGAGGGATTCGAATCCGAGACAGAGGGTTCCCAACCGTGCTCGCCCACCAATCACCCTGAGCCTCGTTGGGTGAATGACAATTAGTTAGGAAATCCTATATTGCTTTACCATCATAGAAAATGTTAAATGATTGAATTTTTTGGTATATATGATATAATCAGAAAGAGAGTTTAGAGATCGATATGCTTCTATAATCTCCTATAATATTTTGCTCTGTGATGATACAAATGTTTTAATAGCTTTGTCATATGTCATTTTTTAAAAATAAAATTTAAAAGAGATTCTAAAACATTCAAAACTATATCTTGGTATTAATTTCCCTATGACAGATCAACACGATAGAACTTATTCTGTTCGGGTTGGGTTATGACACGATCTCCTCAAAATCACACATTTCAAATCGATAGCATATATATTTATCATTGCAAACCAATTTCAAAATTTCACAAAATGTTTTATCGATAGGCAACACATTCAACAAATTGAGCAGAATTTTATAGTTTTAAAATGACTCCAAATTACCATGGATTATTCAGAATATTATTTTGAAGATTTAATTATACTATAATATTATTTTATGAAACCATAATTATTTTCTAATTAAATAAAATAGCTCGCTTTTCAAACTTTACGATGTAAATATCTCAGAAAACACCTAAATGTCCAAAATAATTGCCTCTATAATATATAAAAAGTTGCATCGTGAAAGTTTAATGTGTATAAAGTTGTCCTCTTTTTTATACTATGAAATTATAGATTTAATTAGAAAAATTCCAAAATTTATGTATTTTTAAAAATTGAGAAGAGTAGAATGTAACTTATTGATGCAGATACCTTTTAGAATTGGGCTGACATCAAAAAATATATTGAAGTCAGCCAAAACCTTGCCTTCTCTCACTAAAATCCTTCTCTCTCTCTCTAGCCAGCTATACTTAGGAGAAGAATGGCTTTGATTTTAGAAATTTTGGAAGAAACATATTTTTTTTATAAAATCCGAGACTTGGTCGACAGCTCCCCACCCTACAACACTGCATCTGGAATTATTTTAGCAAATATAGAGCTCAATGCTGCAGCACTGTGATGCTCCCAAGGAAAATTTCCATATTTTCATTTATGCACACAAACCCCCGTAAATTGCTTCATGACATATTCAGACACACATACAGACATAACACTCACAGACACATTAAAGAGATACAAATGCATAAATTTCAATGGGTTATCTTTCCAGATCGGGTCAAAACATGTGAAACTGTGCACAAATTTTATAGGTGTTACAATATATGTGCTTTCAATCTATCCAATTGGTTGAACTAACATTGAATATGTAAGTACATATTTATCTGTTCAGAACCCTGTTGTGGGCGAACTTTTATTTGGTCCGGTGAACGTACGTAGTGCTACGTTCGGCCGGCACTAAGATCGCAGGCACAAAACGAGAAATACCGAGCAATTCCAATAATAATGAGAACTATCATTATGTGAAGACAAAATACCGAGTAATACCAAGCAATACCGAGTAATACAAAAAAAAAAGAGTTTTTTCTAGAAAAACTCGGTATTTTTTGGTAATACTCGGTATTGCTCGGTATTTCTCTTCCCATAGTGGTATTCCTCGTTATTATCAAACAATACCTAGCAATTCTGACCAAATACCGAGCAAAAATCGAGTAACAATCCTTTGACCGAACGTAGATCTACGGTCAGAGGAAGTAATAAAAGTTCCTTGTGGGCAAGGGTACTATTCAAAGTAATAAAATGAGATACAAGGTAACCAAGACATTTTTATTATAGCACCCTTGAAAAAAAAAGTACTCAATTGGCATGTGTGAGAGAGATGCCAATTTAATGCTGAGTAAATTTAAGTTTTGTTTGGCAGAGTTTTCTTATGCTTTCTAAAGTTTTTTTTAATAAAAATATTATTCAAAAAATTTTATATTAAAAAATTATTTTAAAAATCAATAAGAAAACTGTCTTAATTGAAACTTTAGTATTGCACAGATTGTTATATGTACACATTTTTTATAATTGACATTGTTATTAAAGAAATTAATAGTGTGTACTGCTAAGAAGCTTAAATAAAGGGAAAGCATATAATATGAAGAGTTATACATCCAAAGTTGAAATTATTGTGTTGTCACCCAACGAAGTCTTGAGGCGAATCAGAACGTATCATATCATTTTTTTGTTGTGTACCGTTGTTGTGTACTGCTTGGTATCGGATGACGTTGCACATTCTGATTCGCCTCTGGAGGCATGTGATGAAATGTTGATAGTTTTTTTTTTATTAAATGAGTAAATGATAATAATTTAAATTTCCCATCTTTTGATATAATTAATTTATATCATACAATTTTTTGTTTTGATTTATTTGTAAAATTATAGAGTGACATTGTTTATTTTCTTATTATTTTAATGATTGTTTATTAAAATTTATATGAATATTTAGTCATTCTATTTTAATTTTGTCATAACTGATATTTGTTTATTTATAAAATTAACTTAATTTGATTGTTTTATAATATTGAGGAACATGTCTATATTGCTTGCAACTTGATAAATTAAAATGGCAAAAAAGTGCTATTCAATACTCATTAAATTATATTAAATTTAATATTTATTTTTGTAATTTTTTTTAAGATAGTGAAAATAATTGCAATATAAAAAGATTTGTCTAAACAATGTGTAACAAAAGAAATATTATGAGACTCAGATTATGATAATAAGACCACACAAAGTGCACAACTCTTTAAAAACATCTACATCCTCATATTAGGGTGATTCAACAAATGATCATAATGGATAGTTCAATGAGCTAAAGGGATGTAAAGCATATCCAATATCTTAGGCTTTGTTTGGGACGGCTTTGTTACTGCTTTTTAAAACGGCTTCCTAATACTTTGTTTTTTATTTTTATGCTAGAAAGATGTTTTAAGCAGTAGGAAGAAAGTCGTCCCAAATGAAGCATTGGATTTCGTTTGGGACGGCTTTCTTATTACTTCTGCAACTTTCTAGTACAAAACTTTAAATTTTTATACTAAAAGCTGTTTCAGGAAGCAGCAAGAAAGCCATCCCAAATGAAGCCTTAACCTAACATTGAGTCATGATAAAATTATAACTAGCCATAACATGCTTCTTAATTAGGCATATGCCTTATTTTAATAATTGTAAAACTTTTGTTACACACAAAAGAAATCATCATCTCCATGATTAACAACAGAGGTAATTGCACCATTGTTAAAGAGACATCCTTAAGAGATCTACTCTATGACAATAAATTAGGCTGAAATAACATAGAAACCATCAAAGGGTGCAAAAGCTTGATCTAAAGATGTGTTTGAGTTAATGAAGAAGATTTTAGAAGCACAAATAAGATAAAAAATGTCCTCTTCATCTTGAACATAGGGAGGCTACAAATAGGAAAGAGAAGCTCCACTATATGGAAACTATCAAACTTGGGAGCAAAGGAGTGATTTCAAGAGGAGTTTGAGTTGATGGAGAGATTTTTCTAGTGAAGTAGAAGAACAAAATAAGAGAAAAATAATCTCACCATCTTAAATGGAATTTAAATAGTAAAAAATTTGTGAGATTAAACTTTGATTATCAATACTCATAGTTCTTCATCTAAAATCAAATTGAGAGTCTTAAAGACCACTAAGTCCATAGAGGCCAAAAACCTCTAACAATCTATCCAAGTTGTACCAATCAATTGTTTCGATATTTTGAAATTTAACATTAGACATTACACCATTGGATAACCAAGTAGTAGTACTATTACTTCAAAAAAATCGAAGTTATTATAAAACTCTTAATTCAAATAAGTTATAACCTTTTTAAAAGACAAGAAAAATAAAGTAAAATTTGTTATGAGGGTGTTGGGCAGTTAACTATACAAGTAACTCTATTATAGCATTTTACACCACATCTCAATACACCTATATTGTACAACATTCTTATCTCCGTTTTGAAGACCTTCTATTCTTTTTTGGATGACCCCTCTTCAAGTTCACATTCAGAGGAAGCACGACGATGCTTTTTATTTCATATGATTTCTCTCAAGCATCTTCAGTTTGAACTAGATATATATTTTAAATATATACCCTGAATCATGCTTCTCATGTATAAAGCTTTGAGCATAAGTCGTAGTAACTTACTCCCCTATCCTGAGCTATAGCCAATGCATGTTTGTACATGAGACCATCACATCAAATTTCCTACAAGAACATATCCTCATGCAAAATCAATATCATCATTAAAATTACCATCAAGGAAATGCAATTTAAATTGATTATGTGATAGAAAATTAAACTTTGAGCCTTATTCAATGTTTCTACAATTTCTTTTGCCAAAATATTTTTGGTAGCCACTACAAATGTGTCTATCAAAAATTCATTTTGTATTATGTGCCTCAAAATCTTTACATTATTCAAGCTGTTTGAAAAAATAATTGTCATCAAGTTGTATAGATTCCTAAGCATAAGAGTATAAACTGACCTCTCAAAATTAAATGATATTTCTTATAAGAACTATTAATTTTGAACCTCATTATAATATTCATTACAACATGTTGAATGCAAGAACCATGTTATTACTATGAAAATATTGTTGATAATGCATTCATAATTCAATTATTGCTATTAAAGGCATGCACTAAGAGGTCATTTGGGTCACTTTTGATATTTTTTTTAGTATTTGAAAAATAATTTTGATTTGTTGTTTTTAGCTAATTTTTATTTAAAAAAATAAATAAAGATATTTTTTAAATAATCAAAATAAAATTTAAGAGTTTTTTTTCTTAAAATGATAATCACTATGGATACCACATCTCTGTTGGTCGAATTTTTATTGCGTCCTCCCACCTGACGTAGAGATACGTCCTCCCACCGCTAAAAAACTCAGTTTTTGCTTGGTATTGCTAACTATTATTTGATATTAAAGAAGAATATCATCATGTGAAGACCAATACCGAGTTATACCGAGCAATACCGAGCTATACCGAGCAATACCGAGTTTTTTTTAAGAAAAACTAGGTATTTTTTTGTATAGCTCGGTATTGCTCGGTATTGCTCGGTATAACTAGGTATTGGTCTTCACATGATGATATTCTTCTTTAATACCAAATAATAGCTAGCAATACCGAGCAAAAACTCAGTTTTTTAGTGATGGGAGGATGTATCTCTACGTCAGGTGGGAGGACGCAATAAAAATTCCTGTTGGTTATAGGTCATCGTGGCTACCACTAGTTATAGCTACCCACCATCATTGCTTTATGCAATATTCAACAAAAAATAAAAATCATATTTATTTAGGATACCAAATTTATTTTTATTTCATATTAAAATAAATTAAATATAATATAAATGTTTAAAAAATAAAAATAGATAGTGATCCCAAATAGCTCAATTTTCCGTGATACCAATTAATAGGGGTGTCAAAAATTTTTGACCCGATCCGAAAAAATCTAGGTTCGGGTTGACCCGTTTAGCAAACAGGTCGGGTTCAGGTTCAAATTTTTGACCCGTTTCAAAAATGGGTCGGGTTCGGGTTGACCTGAAAACCCGAAATCAACCCGATACTGACCCGAAAAATCCGGGTTCGCCGTTGCCGTGCTTGCACGGTCCCGCGCTCATGCCGTCGCTCGTTGCCGCGCTCACGCTGCCGTCACCCGCTACCGTGCTCTCATTGCCGCGCTCGCACTGTCGCACATTCAGTCTCGCGGACTCCGTCCAGGACGCGCGGTGCGGTCCCGCGAACTGCTGGACCCGAACTCCGCCCGAAGTCCGAACTCGCGGGGTCGCTTGGTTCAGCGAACTCCTTCCGCACGCGCGGTCCAGCAGACGAAGCGCTGTCGCGAGCTCCGTTATCTGCCACGTGGGTCGGGTCAAGCCGGCAACCCAGCCGGGTCGGGTCCGGGTTGAAATGTTTCACTCGTTTGCAAAAACGGGTCAGGTTCAGGTTGACCCGTTTATATCCGGGTCAACTCGGGTTCGACCCGAACTCGACCCGTCGACCCGAATTGACACTCCTACCAATTAACTACCTCAATCTATTCGTGAATTACATCCATTAATCATTATTTTCAAAATCAATATCTGTAAATGCCATTAGATAAATTTAGGCTATGTTTGTGAGAGCTTTCTTAGTGCTTCTAAAAGCAGCTTTTTAGTAAAAAACTAAAATTTTTGTACTAGAAAGCTACTTTTAGAAGCAATAAGAAAGCCGTCCCAAACGAAACCGTAACTGTTTGCGTCTTACACTACTGCCGTAAGCAAAGTACCTCCACAATATGCATTCAGAAATATTCCATCCACACTTAACACTAGACAACATAAAATTTAAAGTCTTAAATACAAATATCTAAATAGAAGTAAATATATTTTAAACATCATAAAATGTTAAATTGAAGATCAATAATCATCCCTTAATCCTTCCTAATTACCATTATCAAATATGATGATAACATTCGGAAGGATGCCTCGATGGCCCTCTTATACAAGTGATAACTTGCTCATGACATCGCTATGCCTTCTTACAAAATAAATTATTATCACTATCTCTCTTCGCATGTGAAATAATCATCTTTAGTTTCAAATTTAGGTTAGATTTGAGACTGAGAAGACTCAACTATTTCTAGGTTTTTTCTCTTTTATGGAGAAGCTGAGAGCAGAAGACGAGCGTATCCATAGTGTCACTATCATCTATATCATATCTGCACAAAATATTACCTACTTCTATATCTTATATGTTAATGATACAATCAAGGTTCTAAAACAAGTAGGAGAACACTAGGAATGCAAATGAAGAAATTTCCATTCAATATAACATAAATAAACACAAATTTGGGAAACTAAGTAAGAAGCAAAACTTAGAAAATTGTTAGGAAAACAAACAAAATAACCAAACAACTATATTTAAATACCCTTAGAATAACTTTAAAAGGTCACCTCACATGTAAAACATGAAAATAGGGGATGATGCTTAAAGGAAAATCAAACCAGTGGATCTCCATAGAAATTTAGATCCAGTTCAACTAACACTCCTCCGACAAATACCAACAAAACTTGGCTCAACAACACCCATCGGCTCACAATTTTTTTAGAAGAATGATATAGGTGGAATGGGAACCATGGAGAGAAGAATAGATAGAAGTCCGAGACAAAATATAAGAAGGAAGATAGAAGAGGATAGCTCGCAAGCTAGGAAGAAACCCTCAAGTTTAAACTTGTAATCACCAATAAACAACCCTTTCCAATAGTAATTCAACTACTATTTATATGAGAAAGAATGGAAAATAACATTTAATATCATATATAAAATGTGCTACCAAAACAACCACTAAAACTCCTCTAATTCAGCTCATAAATGGAGAAGTCAAAGAAAACAGCACACATATCAGCAAGGGAAAGAAAGCGAGTAGCCAGGAGCAGGAAAACCAAGAAAACATAAGGGAAAATGAGTATCCAAATGTAGGGAAACCAATAAAATAGCAGGGAAACCTGAGCAACCACATGGGGAAACCAAACAACCAACATGGGAAGAACAAACAGCCACATGGGAAAACCAAACATCCACATGAACAAGCCAACAGTTGTAGGGAATATAAGGAGAGACAAGAAAAGAACAGCAAATGGAGTGAAACTATCTAAAAGCACCAAAGTATCAAACCCAAGCATGATCATGGGTTGGTTTCCATCATAAGGTAATATAAATAAAAATAAACATAAAGTCCAAAACATAGAAAAATAAAAACATCCAAAACATAGAAAAATAAAATGATAATTTATAATTGCATCAGTTCATAACATCACCTGCATTACTGCAAGATAGTGGATTGGCTGATATTACATCATCCTTATTTACACAATCATATGTAATTGTGGCTTTGTTTAGCAGTAGATAGATATTGGAGATTGATATTGATGGTAGATCTCATTCAAGAAGAAAACAAGATAATAATTTATTAATAGCCTTGTTGAAAGAATTGATATTATCAACTGCACTTCACCAAAGTAATATATAATATATCTATGTCTATTGCACCATTGAAGCAAATACTTTTTTGAGTTGTCAACCCTTTGCTCCATTTTCCAATAAATGCCCAATCAACTTTACTATCCTCTTATCATTCTCTCACATACAACACAAGAATATATATATATACACACTAAAAGGAACGATTTATAAGCTATTCTTTGGGATAATCCGTTTGCATTTGATATGATGCAATTCAGTTTTTTTTTTTTTTTTGTTTCAGTTTATCAAATCAATCAGTTTGTGCAAATTTATAAACTGAAATGTAATCGTACTAAACCGATCATTTTTTCAGAAAATGTGAAAATCTACCCAATGCCCATTCTTGATCTAAAATCTAATGGAAGTTGAGCTAAGCCAAAATCATTATTCTACCATTCAAAGCCTGATGCAATGTTTTTTCAAAGAAAAAAAAATTACAGGAGGGTTGATCCAAATTTATATGACAGTATGTAAGATTTTAGTATGGAGTTAGAGAAGAGCTCTAATATCTGTAAATAAATCTCACAAGTAAATATGAAACCAAAAAATCCACAATATACCTATTCATCATTTATTTTTAGGACTACAGGAGCTACATAAAAGATTACATATAGAAAAAAAAATATAAAAATATATAATATATGATGACTAATACAAACACTAAAAATGAGTCATCTAGATGCAGGGGTAAGTTCATAGAGACACTATTCGAACCTCTGAGTGCGAGGGGCAAGTCCCCCTAGATGAAAATTATAACGAACGAAGAACAAACTCGGGCTAGGAATTCTTAGCTAGGGGCTCCTGAAGTGTGTGCTCCTGTAATTGAATCAAGGATGCCAGTGATAAACATATGGCCTTGACCGTGGAGAGTTATTGTGGATAAGCAATCCCTACAGAGACGAGTGACCTCTAGAGTTCAGATTGGTCTGAACGAGTCCTCCGATGATGCTTGTTAAACATGATGACATCGTGGTATGATCTGACAAGATGAGTCATCAGAATCCGATCTATCTAGGGGGAGAGTAGCCATGAATCTACGACAAACAACTTGTTGTGAGGTCATATTCCCTTCAGATGAGTTCCCCTCATAGGTTTTAAGACTACTTCGGTCGGGTTTATTAGATGGATCCGGTTAGGCACGGGAGTGTTACTATATAGGCATGTACCAGCATACAACTAGAATAGTTATCCATAGTAAAGTATACACTAAGTCTTCCCCTCCCCCCCAGAGGTATTTTATACATAAAGTCTACATACTGGGGTCCATCAAACATGGAATTTCATCATGTAGGAAAAATAACTTAACTGGCAAATCCTATAAAGAAGGTAAAATGGTAGAACAAAAGTTTTAACCATCAACAAACAACGTTACACATGGGCTCATTCCCCGGGAGCAGCAAGTGGATATGGCAATAAGCACAAAGCAGAGTTAATATCTATAAGTAAGCAAGATGCATTCCACAAACAATTCATACTTATCTTGGAACTAATTAAAACTGTTCTCATATAAAGCACCTTGAAAATACAGCTCTTTAGGAAGCTCACCCAATAAAATACCAGTTTTTCGCATTTTCATCAAGGAAATTTCTGCTTTCGAAGACAACCCAACGGCATTGTAATTCATGACAACGACCATCAATTGATTGGGTTGATAGATCTCAGATCTGATAATGTTTTTGGTTTCAAAAGCTCCTCCTGATTGAGCTCATTCTGAGGCCAAAAGCTTTATCAGACTGCCAATTTGTGCATCAGAGGGTACAATCTTCCCACAGCATCTAACATCAAACTAAAAAAAAGAAGACAAGTTTTGGCTTTCGAAAAGAAATTATTTATGGCATAGAACAATTAACAATCTTGAAAATGGTTTGAAAAGAAAGGCTTATAGATTAAAAACTCTTACCTCATCATTACTGATAATGAGCTTTTTTGCAATCAGCTTGCTGATAATGGAAACTGATGCGTCTGGATTCCTGAAGCCAAATAGCCGAATCAAACTATATCAGTTTCATACTTTTTAACAATCAATTAGTTTGTGTTAGTGAGATGCAGTGAATGGATCTACCATCCAAAGAATGAAAAATAATATAAATATTAAAGCTCGAAACATTAAATATAATAAGCTTCAAGATACATCAAATATAATAATATAACATAGTAAATTTGATTGATACATGAGAAAGTTTTTAGTTTAGGTTCCCTTAATATACTGACACATATTCCCTCATTTTAAGAACATCCCCCTCGCCCAGCCTGTATTCAACTTCCCACCAATATTCTACAACTTCACACCTGGATCTAAATTTCAACTAATAGCAGCAAAAGCCTTCCCATGCTGTTTGGTTATAACTTTGTCGAATGCTGCTTTTCATTATCAAGCATCAAGGAGAAAAGAAATGTAAAATGAAAAGCAAAGAAGATAAATAAAGTATGCAACTATAGCTTGAAGTCCGGATAAAAAACTTTTAGTAAGGATAAGCTTAAAAAATATTCATTCAAATGTAAGAAATTTGTTGGTAGAGGTCAAGATTTAGATAGTAGGTAAAAACTTCAGATCTGAATCAATTAACATCAAATTCCACAAATCAATAGCATTTTTAAGTAAGAAATAGGAAACAAATTGCAAGTTAGAGTTTGGAAATAACTGGCATAACAAGAGTACTAAAATATTAAATGAAGAAGAAATGAATAAAAAACCAACACATATTAGAAAATTTAGAATCCTAAAATACTGTCACAAAGTTGTTTACCAAGGTGCAGTACTGAACCAATAGGATTGCAAGTTAATGCACAATCAGTTAAAACATAGAGTCTTCAAACTACCTGATTCTAGCATGACCTTCTTACTAGTGCTAGAGCATAGTCTTCCCTGCAAGGAAGAAACAGATAGTTATGCTTCAGGATTTATATCTACATTTCGACCACCTACGTGGAAAAATTATCTGTACCATTTTACTATTCTTCACTAGCAATAAGAACTAACCAAACAGGATGAACCCATTTATAAACCAAGCATTTTCTTAGTGGAAAAAAAAGAGAAAAAGCTTAGCATTTTCTTAGTGGAAAAAAGAAAAAGAGCACATAAGCGTAAATAATATAATTAATCAATACATGAAAACCAATTACACAATTAAAATAAATCATAGAATAATGACAAGCTCAATCAACTGCAACAAAAGCGAAAAAAAAAATCAGAAAAAAGTAGTTTGGCCTACACTAGAAGTCATAATTCTTTGCCGAGAAGACTTCTTTGCCCACATTTGTCCTTGATGCGGGAACCCTTGCCAATTTAACACTGCACCTGAGCGTCGATGCAGTAGCCCTTGCACACTTCTCGTTATACTCAGTCCATACAGCACGTCGTTTCTAGGGAACGCCTTAGAAACTATCATACTAAAAAAATTTCAACTTTTAAGCCTCACTATTTACTTAATCTGGATTGATAAGATTTACTATATCCTATTAAGTTAAATTTAACTTCTAGATAAATATTGATCCCTTTATGAATTATAAGATTTATAAGAATAAAGAAATAACATAAGACATTATCTATAAATTTAGCTCTTATAAATTAGATTAGACTATTTAAACATTGGTTATCGACTATTTTTACTATTATAAAATGAAGAATAAATGACAAGAAATTATACTAATTTGCTAGAGAAAAAATAATTTTGATTCAACTTACTTCAGAATGAAGAGGATGTGTATATCAAAATGCAGCAAAAGTATATATTGGATATGAGATGTTTCTGCAAAACATATTATAAAACTTATTTTAAGAAAAAATATAGAACAAAGTAAAAAAAAAAAAAAACAACAATATAACATCAATGGGAATTTGTAATAAATATTTGATAATTATTGTGACAATCTTCAATGTGATGTAAGACCTAGATAAGAGTGGCATATAGAAAAAAAGAAAAAAAATCTTCATCCAGAAGAATGTTTTTAATTAGCTACATGGAATAAGTGCAGTTAAAAGCACTATTCTCCTCTAATATATAAAGAACAGAAAAAATTAATCCTCTTCTACACAAATTTATAGCAATTTTGAATCCATTTATGAATGGAATGCTTTCCATATAAAAACATGGTATCTGCTCGAGTGCCTCTTAAACCAAGCATGTTTAGCTCAGTTAAATAATATATATATATATATATATATATATATATATATATATATATATATATATATATATCTTTAGAATTCTTAAATCAGACTATTTAATTAATTATTCATCAACAAAAACAAGCAATATCTTTAAAATCTGAAAATGCTTATCGATTTCAAAACTCAAAGATAGTTTTCTAAAAAACATAAAGATGAGAATCGCTTGCAGAAGCTCTGTGAAGGCAAAAGATGAAGTGTAAGAAAGGATTGTGGTGTCCTGAGAAAGACCATAAGTTAAGGAGTACCTTCTCAAACATTGGCAGTGTATGTTGGGCTGAAGTTCATATTAAAACTAGTGAGTTTATTCATGAACGATCTATATTAACTTTCACAATGCAATTCTTTCTTCTAAAATGAACTTTTGGTTGATAGGTTTCTGGCTTGAACCTCATCTTAATTCCCATTTTCATTTTATAGCTTGAACCTGACGTAATT
This sequence comes from Dendrobium officinale, assembly GCA_019514585.1. Classification (NCBI taxonomy): domain Eukaryota; kingdom Viridiplantae; phylum Streptophyta; class Magnoliopsida; order Asparagales; family Orchidaceae; genus Dendrobium; species Dendrobium officinale. The sequence goes on along the minus strand of CM033688.1, from coordinate 62,439,391 downwards.
CATAACCAAATCCCTTATTAGGTGCATGCAATATTACAACAGTCCTATTTCGCTGCATACATCGTTAGGCTTTAAATCCTCTATTTGCATTTACTCTTTTAGCTCAAACAGGGAACACTGCTTAAGGAGCAACCATTAACTTAATAGGATAGCATGTTACAGAAGTCAATAGGGTAGGAGTTTCAAAGTAGTTTATAAGGAGAAGCCAAGGAATTAAGTTATTGAGTATTAAAATGCTATTATTACACCAAAATGGGCTATATATTAACAAGGCTTAATAGCATGTAAATCAAGTTAACTCATGTTATTAAAGTTTAATAAATTTACACAATTACTATAAATAAGAATGTTTCACACTAATGAAGAGGATTAATGTGAGCTGATAAGAGAAAGAAAGTGAGTGCAACACTTATGCATGACTTAAGATCATATCTAAAAATTTATATTGGTTTATTTAACGTTGTACTATTTTTCTTAAGATAAAAAATCTAAGTCTAGTTTCTAGAATGATCATTTATACAAATTAGTTAAAACCAAAGTAATTCATGAAAAATAAATGAGCTATACTTTTAGAGGTTATAAAAGGCATTGAATAAGATAGCATCAACAATCCTATAAATAAATAGATCCTAGAAAAAATTAACCTAATATACTACTTTCATTGGACGTGGGATATAAGATGGTAAAAAGAATTGACATAATTGATTAAAGTGATGGAGAGATATCCTAAAAACCATAATGTAGGCTATTCAAAAACTTAGAAACTGCATAGCCAGTCCTTTTAGAGCTAAAATAAAGGCCATATAATCCAAACATGCATGAATTGTATGTTATTTAAAGATAAAAATATGTCCTCCTTAATGAAATGCAGGAAATAAGAACATGTATGAACATCCAAGGATGGAGAGAGAAAGATTTCTTAATACAGTTACAAAAAACATACAAGCTTTGAATACCCTCATGCTTATATAGGGAAGAATGTATTGGATCGTAAAGTCTCATAGGATAGAAGTAGCCATATCTAAGAGTTGATGGAAAAATAGAATAAAAAACAATCACCATTTTGGAGTTACCCAGAAATTAAACCTTCCTCATATAAGGTTTATTTGATTTTGCATCAATAGAAATGAGTTACAAACATAATTAAAATCACAAGGAATTAGAAAGGGAATAATTATCTAAAATATGCAGACAAAGATTAGGAAACCAAGTATATTTTATGGAGAATAACTACAGTATAAAACTTTATAATCATTTATATATGAAATTAAAAGATCTATATAAAATTGCCTCTACTGGAATATATTATAATCCATGCAAGTCTTATAAAATGTATAATTAAAATTATATTTAAAATTAATACAAGCATTCAGTTAATTAAACAATTAAAAACCTAATTATTTAAGGAATCTATATAAGGAGGGAGGGCCTTCTAGATGAAAGAACATTAGAGTTTAATTAACTGATCGTTAAAGAGAGGCATGGAAGCAATGTCATTCATCCTTGACAGAATGAAAACAACATAATATCTCTAAAAAAACTGAAGGATTGCAAGTCTCAAATCAACCAACAAGTGGAAGCAGTCCCTCAAAAACTGAAGGATTGTAAGTTTCAGATCAAGCAAGTAGAAGCAGGATAACTGTAAGAAAACCGACAGAAGGAAAAAGTGCATAAACATGCTGGCATTCAATTAATCAACGACACTTACCAGACAATGCACATGCAAATAGTTTAGTGCCAGTTTATCTTTCTTAAGAATCGCACATGTTTCCAAAAGAACCATGATAATGCTTGATAGCAGACCCTTTGTATTGATGTTGTAAGGCCTTGCTTTTGGAATCATTCCATGTGATAGATATGTTATAGATAACGTCTAATCTGCTTCGACAGGTAAGAAAGCTCCAAAAACACACATACTTTCAGCACCAGTATGGTTATAAAGCCAAAATGAAAATCACAAATATAAAGTTGTAAACTCATTTTGTCTCCATCTAATGTTATCTGAACAAGAAAACGCCAAAATTCAATAAAAAAGAAAAGGAGACGGACAGAATTATTCACCAAACCTTCACTGCACTTACCAACTTATTTTGTTTGTATGGAAGAAACAAAAGAAAACCTATGCTTTGCGATACATTTGAAGAAAAAAAAATTCTCAGAAAATATTTAATAATACATAAGTGGTGAATAGTTCTATTTACATTACTTAATCTAAAAAAATAGCCTGGAAAGAAGAAGACAAAGGAGGGAGAATGTGAAGCTCACAGTTTTAGTGAAGGGAAGCCAGTTGGGTTCGCACGCGAGTTTGCTCTCCAATTGGCAAAGCCCGAGCAACTTTCAATCCGACAGTAGGAGAAGAAGGTGAAGGAGGAGGAGAAGAAGGCGGGGTTTTAGCGAAGAGGGCAGGCCGAGAAGATGTGCTAAGAGCGTGGAATGCGAAATAGAGGAATTAGATGAACAAAGCGATGAATACGAAGGGTTGCTGATGTAGAACGAAAATGCAAAGCTTTGCTATGGAGAGGATCTCCTCTCCAAAATCTGAAATTGTTCCTTGCAAAAGCTGAAAGAAATCTGAATTTATCCCAGCTCACAAAATCTGAAAATTTTCTTCAGGTTTTTGTTCCAAAACCTGAGAAAATTCTCAGGTTCCAAGTAGAAGGAATGCTTCACGGGAGGAGGGAGTTAATTTTCGGCTAGCAAGAGAAATTAGAGGGGATTTGTGGGGCCCGAACAGTCTCTTCTCAAAAATCTGACAGCAAGCCTAGGTGAGGCCTTGGGAAATTTCAGCCTTGATGGAGAAAAGACAAGCTAAGAAAAATTCTTCCTACAGGAATTAACTGGACAACAAATTATTTGAGTGAATTTGAATTATTTCCTCAAATACTTTGATGGAAAATTAAGGATTTAATTCCAACGGGAAAACTAGCAGCAGCAATCAGGTTTGATGGATTGGTTTCTTATGGAAATTCGAAATAATACCAAGCCACAACAATTAAGGAGGAGGCGGATGAATTGGCCAGATTTTGGAATTACTTCCAAATCAAGAGGTTGAGAATAAATGGACAGAATTGACGTTAGCTTAAGGAGGTGGCTGAATTGTGGTTAGATTATTGGAATTAAAACCAATTCAGGAAACTGAAATAAGTGAATAGAACTGGACGTGACCACTAGGAGAATTGGCTCAGAAAACGGCTTGAGTTTAATTGGCAAGATTTCTTAAACTCAGCCACCTGGAATAGGAAAGAAATAAAGAGGGTTTAATTCTTGGATAATTCGTCCAAAGAGCAACAGAAATAATTTGCATTATTTTCCAATTGAGTTTATTTAGTAATGACAAAATAAATACCAACTTAACTCATATAGGGGCTGGCGGCATTAATGGGCAAGAGGGAATGTGGGGATGAGGTTTCATGCTTGCATAACTGTAAATTTAGGATTAGGAAAGTAATTAAACAAATCCAATTGAATTTGAAATTCAAAAGAATTGATTTAAGTACTTTCCAAAAATAGAATGACAAATTAGGAAAGATTTCAAATTTCAAAATACATGATTTTGAAAACTTTCCAAAATAACTTTCACAAATTAGGAAGGATTTCGAATTTCAAATTCGTTGGATTTGAATTTCGAAAATCTGTCCAAAGATTAAATTACCCAAATTAGGCAAGGATTTCAATGGGGGTCGGGTGGAGTGTCGGCCGTGGGTTGAGGAGGTGGAGCTAGGGGGAATACTTGGGTGGATGAAGAGGGGAGGAAGGAGATGAACAATAAAAAATACGAGTAAAATAGAAGATAACTAACGAACTCACAAAGAGATCGTAAGAACCGCGAACCTCGGACTCTTCCAAAGATTGACGGGTATTGCTTTTGCCCTCACCTTGGGCTTTACATAGAACTCACACAGAGATCTAGGAGAGTTGAACTCACCAAGAGATCAAGAAAATATGAACTCACAAAGAGATCAAAAGTAGAAATTTTCAGTCATCATCATCATCCTAATACAAGAGAATGAGCCTCTATATATAGGCCTCAAGAGAAATTAAAAGTTACATTTGCCCCTTGGGCTTACATAAGACAAGAGGGTAAAAAAGGAAAATTGCGAAACTAAATTAAAATACACTTAATAAATGAGTATAAAACAAAGTGATCTCGGTCGTCGATCTTCAGCTCCTCCTCGGACAAGCATGGACGGTTGGATGTCCGCATCATTCTCCCGGGGTTGAAAAGAATCGACTCCGTCGAGTTCGCATCCCGGGTGAGCAACCATGCTCTGATACCAAACTGATGTAGAACGAAAATGCAAAGCTTTGCTATGGAGAGGATCTCCTCTCCAAAATCTGAAATTGTTCCTTGCAAAAGCTGAAAGAAATCTGAATTTATCCCAGCGCACAAAATCTGAAAATTTTCTTCAGGTTTTTGTTCCAAAACCTGAGAAAATTCTCAGGTTCCAAGTAGAAGGAATGCTTCACGGGAGGAGGGAATTAATTTTCGGCTAGCAAGAGAAATTAGAGGGGATTTGTGGGGCCCGAACAGTCTCTTCTCCAAAAATCTAACAGCAAGCCTAGGTGAGGCCTTGGGAAATTTCAGCCTTGATGGAGAAAAGACAAGCTGAGAAAAATTCTTCCTACAGGAATTAACTGGACAGCAAATTATTTGAGTGAATTTGAATTATTTCCTCAAATACTTTGATGGAAAATTTAGGATTTAATTCCAACGGGAAAACTAGCAGCAGCAATCAGGTTTGGTGGATTGGTTTCTTATGGAAATTCGAAATAATACCAAGCCACAACAATTAAGGAGGAGGCGGATGAATTGGCCAGATTTTGGAATTACTTCCAAATCAAGAGGTTGAGAATAAATGGACAGAATTGACGTTAGCTTAAGGAGGTGGCTGAATTGTGGTTAGATTATTGGAATTAAAACCAATTCAGGAAACTGAAATAAGTGAATAGAACTGGACGTGACCACTAGGAGAATTGGCTCAGAAAACGGCTTGAGTTTAATTGGCAAGATTTCTTAAACTCAGCCACCTGGAATAGGAAAGAAATAAAGAGGGTTTAATTCTTGGATAATTCGTCCCAAAGAGCAACAGAAATAAATTTGCATTATTTTCCAATTGAGTTTATTTAGTAATGACAAAATAAATACCAACTTAACTCATATAGGGGCCGGCGGCATTAATGGGCAAGAGGGAATGTGGGGATGAGGTTTCATGCTTGCATAACTGTAAATTTAGGATTAGGAAAGTAATTAAACAAATCCAATTGAATTTGAAATTCAAAAGAATTAATTTAAGTACTTTCCAAAAATAGAATGACAAATTAGGAAAGATTTCAAATTTCAAAATACATGATTTTGAAAACTTTCCAAAATAGCTTTCACAAATTAGGAAGGATTTCGAATTTCAAATTCGTTGGATTTGAATTTCGAAAATCTGTCCAAAGATTAAATTACCCAAATTAGGCAAGGATTTCAATGGGGGTCGGGTGGGAGTGTCGGCCGTGGGTGATTGAGGAGGTGGAGCTAGGGGGAATACTTGGGTGGATGAAGAGGGGAGGAAGGAGATGAACAATAAAAAATACGAGTAAAATAGAAGATAACTAACGAACTCACAAAGAGATCGTAAGAACCGCGAACCTCGGACTCTTCCAAAGATTGACGGGTATTGCTTTTGCCCTCACCTTGGGCTTTTCATAGAACTCACACAGAGATCTAGGAGAGTTGAACTCACCAAGAGATCAAGAAAATATGAACTCACAAAGAGAACAAAAGTAGAAATTTTCATTCATCATCATCATCCTAATACAAGAGAATGAGCCTCTATATATAGGCCTCAAGAGAAATTAAAAGTCACATTTGCCCCTTGGGCTTACATAAGACAAGAGGGTAAAAAAGGAAAATTGCGAAACTAAATTAAAATACACTTAATAAACGAAAATAAAACAAAGTGATCTCGGTCGTCGATCTTCAGCTCCTCCTCGGACAAGCATGGACGGTTGGATGTCCGCATCATTCTCCCGGGGTTGAAAAGAATCGACTCCGTCGAGTTCGCATCCCGGGTGAGCAACCATGCTCTGATACCAAACTGATGTAGAACGAAAATGCAAAGCTTTGCTATGGAGAGGATCTCCTCTCCAAAATCTGAAATTGTTCCTTGCAAAAGCTGAAAGAAATCTGAATTTATCCCAGCGCACAAAATCTGAAAATTTTCTTCAGGTTTTTGTTCCAAAACCTGAGAAAATTCTCAGGTTCCAAGTAGAAGGAATGCTTCACGGGAGGAGGGAATTAATTTTCGGCTAGCAAGAGAAATTAGAGGGGATTTGTGGGGCCCGAACAGTCTCTTCTCCAAAAATCTAACAGCAAGCCTAGGTGAGGCCTTGGGAAATTTCAGCCTTGATGGAGAAAAGACAAGCTGAGAAAAATTCTTCCTACAGGAATTAACTGGACAGCAAATTATTTGAGTGAATTTGAATTATTTCCTCAAATACTTTGATGGAAAATTTAGGATTTAATTCCAACGGGAAAACTAGCAGCAGCAATCAGGTTTGGTGGATTGGTTTCTTATGGAAATTCGAAATAATACCAAGCCACAACAATTAAGGAGGAGGCGGATGAATTGGCCAGATTTTGGAATTACTTCCAAATCAAGAGGTTGAGAATAAATGGACAGAATTGACGTTAGCTTAAGGAGGTGGCTGAATTGTGGTTAGATTATTGGAATTAAAACCAATTCAGGAAACTGAAATAAGTGAATAGAACTGGACGTGACCACTAGGAGAATTGGCTCAGAAAACGGCTTGAGTTTAATTGGCAAGATTTCTTAAACTCAGCCACCTAGAATAGGAAAGAAATAAAGAGGGTTTAATTCTTGGATAATTCGTCCAAAGAGCAACAGAAATAATTTGCATTATTTTCCAATTGAGTTTATTTAGTAATGACAAAATAAATACCAACTTAACTCATATAGGGGCCGGCGGCATTAATGGGCAAGAGGGAATGTGGGGATGAGGTTTCATGCTTGCATAACTGTAAATTTAGGATTAGGAAAGTAATTAAACAAATCCAATTGAATTTGAAATTCAAAAGAATTAATTTAAGTACTTTCCAAAAAAAATAGAATGACAAATTAGGAAAGATTTCAAATTTCAAAATATACATGATTTTGAAAACTTTCCAAAATAGCTTTCACAAATTAGGAAGGATTTCGAATTTCAAATTCGTTGGATTTGAATTTCGAAAATCTGTCCAAAGATTAAATTACCCAAATTAGGCAAGGATTTCAATGGGGGGTCGGGTGGAGTGTCGGCCGTGGGTTGAGGAGGTGGAGCTAGGGGGAATACTTGGGTGGATGAAGAGGGGAGGAAGGAGATGAACAATAAAAAATACGAGTAAAATAGAAGATAACTAACGAACTCACAAAGAGATCGTAAGAACCGCGAACCTCGGACTCTTCCAAAGATTGACGGGTATTGCTTTTGCCCTCACCTTGGGCTTTTCATAGAACTCACACAGAGATCTAGGAGAGTTGAACTCACCAAGAGATCAAGAAAATATGAACTCACAAAGAGAACAAAAGTAGAAATTTTCATTCATCATCATCATCCTAATACAAGAGAATGAGCCTCTATATATAGGCCTCAAGAGAAATTAAAAGTCACATTTGCCCCTTGGGCTTACATAAGACAAGAGGGTAAAAAAGGAAAATTGCGAAACTAAATTAAAATACACTTAATAAACGAAAATAAAACAAAGTGATCTCGGTCGTCGATCTTCAGCTCCTCCTCGGACAAGCATGGACGGTTGGATGTCCGCATCATTCTCCCGGGGTTGAAAAGAATCGACTCCGTCGAGTTCGCATCCCGGGTGAGCAACCATGCTCTGATACCAAACTGATGTAGAACGAAAATGCAAAGCTTTGCTATGGAGAGGATCTCCTCTCCGAAATCTAAAATTGTTCCTTGCAAAAGCTGAAAGAAATCTGAATTTATCCCAGCTCACAAAATCTGAAAATTTTCTTCAGGTTTTTGTTCCAAAACCTGAGAAAATTCTCAGGTTCCAAGTAGAAGGAATGCTTCACGGGAGGAGGGAATTAATTTTCGGCTAGCAAGAGAAATTAGAGGGGATTTGTGGGGCCCGAACAGTCTCTTCTCCAAAAATCTGACAGCAAGCCTAGGTGAGGCCTTGGGAAATTTCAGCCTTGATGGAGAAAAGACAAGCTGAGAAAAATTCTTCCTACAGGAATTAACTGGACAGCAAATTATTTGAGTGAATTTGAATTATTTCCTCAAATACTTTGATAGAAAATTTAGGATTTAATTCCAACGGGAAAACTAGCAGTAGCAATCAGGTTTGGTGGATTGGTTTCTTATGGAAATTCGAAATAATACCAAGCCACAGCAATTAAGGAGGAGGCGGATGAATTGGCCAGATTTTGGAATTACTTCCAAATCAAGAGGTTGAGAATAAATGGACAGAATTGACGTTAGCTTAAGGAGGTGGCTGAATTGTGGTTAGATTATTGGAATTAAAACCAATTCAGGAAACTGAAATAAGTGAATAGAACTGGACGTGACCACTAGGAGAATTGGCTCAGAAAACGGCTTGAGTTTAATTGGCAAGATTTCTTAAACTCAGCCACTTGGAATAGGAAAGAAATAAAGAGGGTTTAATTCTTGGATAATTCGTCCAAAGAGCAACAGAAATAATTTGCATTATTTTCCAATTGAGTTTATTTAGTAATGACAAAATAAATCCCAACTTAACTCATATAGGGGCCGGCGGCATTAATGGGCAAGAGGGAATGTGGGGATGAGGTTTCATGCTTGCATAACTGTAAATTTAGGATTAGGAAAGTAATTAAACAAATCCAATTGAATTTGAAATTCAAAAGAATTGATTTAAGTACTTTCCAAAAATAGAATGACAAATTAGGAAAGATTTCAAATTTCAAAATACATGATTTTGAAAACTTTCCAAAATAGCTTTCACAAATTAGGAAGGATTTCGAATTTCAAATTCGTTGGATTTGAATTTCGAAAATCTGTCCAAAGATTAAATTACCCAAATTAGGCAAGGATTTCAATGGGGGTCGGGTGGAGTGTCGGCCGTGGGTTGAGGAGGTGGAGCTAGGGGGAATACTTGGGTGGATGAAGAGGGGAGGAAGGAGATGAACAATAAAAAATACGAGTAAAATAGAAGATAACTAACGAACTCACAAAGAGATCGTAAGAACCGCGAACCTCGGACTCTTCCAAAGATTGACGGGTATTGCTTTTGCCCCTCACCTTGGGCTTTTCATAGAACTCACACAGAGATCTAGGAGAGTTGAACTCACCAAGAGATCAAGAAAATATGAACTCACAAAGAGAACAAAAGTAGAAATTTTCATTCATCATCATCATCCTAATACAAGAGAATGAGCCTCTATATATAGGCCTCAAGAGAAATTAAAAGTCACATTTGCCCCTTGGGCTTACATAAGACAAGAGGGTAAAAAAGGAAAAATTGCGAAACTAAATTAAAATACACTTAATAAACGAAAATAAAACAAAGTGATCTCGGTCGTCGATCTTCAGCTCCTCCTCGGACAAGCATGGACGGTTGGATGTCCGCATCATTCTCCCGGGGTTGAAAAGAATCGACTCCGTCGAGTTCGCATCCCGGGTGAGCAACCATGCTCTGATACCAAACTGATGTAGAACGAAAATGCAAAGCTTTGCTATGGAGAGGATCTCCTCTCCGAAATCTAAAATTGTTCCTTGCAAAAGCTGAAAGAAATCTGAATTTATCCCAGCTCACAAAATCTGAAAATTTTCTTCAGGTTTTTGTTCCAAAACCTGAGAAAATTCTCAGGTTCCAAGTAGAAGGAATGCTTCACGGGAGGAGGGAATTAATTTTCGGCTAGCAAGAGAAATTAGAGGGGATTTGTGGGGCCCGAACAGTCTCTTCTCCAAAAATCTGACAGCAAGCCTAGGTGAGGCCTTGGGAAATTTCAGCCTTGATGGAGAAAAGACAAGCTGAGAAAAATTCTTCCTACAGGAATTAACTGGACAGCAAATTATTTGAGTGAATTTGAATTATTTCCTCAAATACTTTGATGGAAAATTTAGGATTTAATTCCAACGGGAAAACTAGCAGTAGCAATCAGGTTTGGTGGATTGGTTTCTTATGAAAATTCGAAATAATACCAAGCCACAGCAATTAAGGAGGAGGCGGATGAATTGGCCAGATTTTGGAATTACTTCCAAATCAAGAGGTTGAGAATAAATGGACAGAATTGACGTTAGCTTAAGGAGGTGGCTGAATTGTGGTTAGATTATTGGAATTAAAACCAATTCAGGAAACTGAAATAAGTGAATAGAACTGGACGTGACCACTAGGAGAATTGGCTCAGAAAACGGCTTGAGTTTAATTGGCAAGATTTCTTAAACTCAGCCACTTGGAATAGGAAAGAAATAAAGAGGGTTTAATTCTTGGATAATTCGTCCAAAGAGCAACAGAAATAATTTGCATTATTTTCCAATTGAGTTTATTTAGTAATGACAAAATAAATCCCAACTTAACTCATATAGGGGCCGGCGACATTAATGGGCAAGAGGGAATGTGGGGATGAGGTTTCATGCTTGCATAACTGTAAATTTAGGATTAGGAAAGTAATTAAACAAATCCAATTGAATTTGAAATTCAAAAGAATTGATTTAAGTACTTTCCAAAAAATAGAATGACAAATTAGGAAAGATTTCAAATTTCAAAATACATGATTTTGAAAAACTTTCCAAAATAGCTTTCACAAATTAGGAAGGATTTCGAATTTCAAATTCGTTGGATTTGAATTTCGAAAATCTGTCCAAAGATTAAATTACCCAAATTAGGCAAGGATTTCAATGGGGGTCGGGTGGAGTGTCGGCCGTGGGTTGAGGAGGTGGAGCTAGGGGGAATACTTGGGTGGATGAAGAGGGGAGGAAGGAGATGAACAATAAAAAATACGAGTAAAATAGAAGATAACTAACGAACTCACAAAGAGATCGTAAGAACCGCGAACCTCGGACTCTTCCAAAGATTGACGGGTATTGCTTTTGCCCTCACCTTGGGCTTTTCATAGAACTCACACAGAGATCTAGGAGAGTTGAACTCACCAAGAGATCAAGAAAATATGAACTCACAAAGAGATCAAAAGTAGAAATTTTCATTCATCATCATCATCCTAATACAAGAGAATGAGCCTCTATATATAGGCCTCAAGAGAAATTAAAAGTCACATTTGCCCCTTGGGCTTACATAAGACAAGAGGGTAAAAAAGGAAAATTGCGAAACTAAATTAAAATACACTTAATAAACGAAAATAAAACAAAGTGATCTCGGTCGTCGATCTTCAGCTCCTCCTCGGACAAGCATGGACGGTTGGATGTCCGCATCATTCTCCCGGGGTTGAAAAGAATCGACTCCGTCGAGTTCGCATCCCGGGTGAGCAACCATGCTCTGATACCAAACTGATGTAGAACGAAAATGCAAAGCTTTGCTATGGAGAGGATCTCCTCTCCGAAATCTAAAATTGTTCCTTGCAAAAGCTGAAAGAAATCTGAATTTATCCCAGCTCACAAAATCTGAAAATTTTCTTCAGGTTTTTGTTCCAAAACCTGAGAAAAAATTCTCAGGTTCCAAGTAGAAGGAATGCTTCACGGGAGGAGGGAATTAATTTTCGGCTAGCAAGAGAAATTAGAGGGGATTTGTGGGGCCCGAACAGTCTCTCTCTCCAAAAATCTGACAGCAAGCCTAGGTGAGGCCTTGGGAAATTTCAGCCTTGATGGAGAAAAGACAAGCTGAGAAAAATTTCTTCCTACAGGAATTAACTGGACAGCAAATTATTTGAGTGAATTTGAATTATTTCCTCAAATACTTTGATGGAAAATTTAGGATTTAATTCCAACGGGAAAACTAGCAGCAGCAATCAGGTTTGGTGGATTGGTTTCTTATGGAAATTCGAAATAATACCAAGCCACAGCAATTAAGGAGGAGGCGGATGAATTGGCCAGATTTTGGAATTACTTCCAAATCAAGAGGTTGAGAATAAATGGACAGAATTGACGTTAGCTTAAGGAGGTGGCTGAATTGTGGTTAGATTATTGGAATTAAAACCAATTCAGGAAACTGAAATAAGTGAATAGAACTGGACGTGACCACTAGGAGAATTGGCTCAGAAAACGGCTTGAGTTTAATTGGCAAGATTTCTTAAACTCAGCTACCTGGAATAGGAAAGAAATAAAGAGGGTTTAATTCTTGGATAATTCGTCCAAAGAGCAACAGAAATAATTTGCATTATTTTCCAATTGAGTTTATTTAGTAATGACAAAATAAATCCCAACTTAACTCATATAGGGGCCGGCGGCATTAATGGGCAAGAGGGAATGTGGGGATGAGGTTTCATGCTTGAATAACTGTAAATTTAGGATTAGGAAAGTAATTAAACAAATCCAATTGAATTTGAAATTCAAAAGAATTGATTTAAGTACTTTCCAAAAATAGAATGACAAATTAGGAAAGATTTCAAATTTCAAAATACATGATTTTGAAAACTTTCCAAAATAGCTTTTACAAATTAGGAAGGATTTCGAATTTCAAATTCGTTGGATTTGAATTTCGAAAATCTGTCCAAAGATTAAATTACCCAAATTAGGTAAGGATTTCAATGGGGGTTGGGTGGAGTGTCGGCCGTGGGTTGAGGAGGTGGAGCTAGGGGGAATACTTGGGTGGATGAAGAGGGGAGGAAGGAGATGAACAATAAAAAATACGAGTAAAATAGAAGATAACTAACGAACTCACAAAGAGATCGTAAGAACCGCGAACCTCGGACTCTTCCAAAGATTGACGGGTATTGCTTTTGCCCTCACCTTGGGCTTTTCATAGAACTCACACAGAGATCTAGGAGAGTTGAACTCACCAAGAGATCAAGAAAATATGAACTCACAAAGAGAACAAAAGTAGAAATTTTCATTCATCATCATCATCCTAATACAAGAGAATGAGCCTCTATATATAGGCCTCAAGAGAAATTAAAAGTCACATTTGCCCCTTGGGCTTACATAAGACAATAGGGTAAAAAAGGAAAATTGCGAAACTAAATTATAATACACTTAATAAACGAAAATAAAACAAAGTGATCTCGATCGTCGATCTTCAGCTCCTCCTCGGACAAGCATGGACGGTTGGATGTCCGCATCATTCTCCCGGGGTTGAAAAGAATCGACTCCGTCGAGTTCGCATCCCGGGTGAGCAACCATGCTCTGATACCAAACTGATGTAGAACGAAAATGCAAAGCTTTGCTATGGAGAGGATCTCCTCTCCAAAATCTGAAATTGTTCCTTGCAAAAGCTGAAAGAAATCTGAATTTATTCCAGCGCACAAAATCTAAAAATTTTCTTCAGGTTTTTGTTCCAAAACCTGAGAAAATTCTCAGGTTCCAAGTAGAAGGAATGCTTCACGGGAGGAGGGAATTAATTTTCGGCTAGCAAGAGAAATTAGAGGGGATTTGTGGGGCCCGAACAGTCTCTTCTCCAAAAATCTGACAGCAAGCCTAGGTGAGGCCTTGGGAAATTTCAGCCTTGATGGAGAAAAGACAAGCTGAGAAAAATTCTTCCTACAGGAATTAACTGGACAGCAAATTATTTGAGTGAATTTGAATTATTTCCTCAAATACTTTGATGGAAAATTTAGGATTTAATTCCAACGGGAAAACTAGCAGCAGCAATCAGGTTTGGTGGATTGGTTTCTTATGGAAATTCGAAATAATACCAAGCCACAGCAATTAAGGAGGAGGCGGATGAATTGGCCAGATTTTGGAATTACTTCCAAATCAAGAGGTTGAGAATAAATGGACAGAATTGACGTTAGCTTAAGGAGGTGGCTGAATTGTGGTTAGATTATTGGAATTAAAACCAATTCAGGAAACTGAAATAAGTGAATAGAACTGGACGTGACCACTAGGAGAATTGGCTCAGAAAACGGCTTGAGTTTAATTGGCAAGATTTCTTAAACTCAGCCACTTGGAATAGGAAAGAAATAAAGAGGGTTTAATTCTTGGATAATTCGTCCAAAGAGCAACAGAAATAATTTGCATTATTTTCCAATTGAGTTTATTTAGTAATGACAAAATAAATCCCAACTTAACTCATATAGGGGCCGGCGGCATTAATGGGCAAGAGGGAATGTGGGGATGAGGTTTCATGCTTGCATAACTGTAAATTTAGGATTAGGAAAGTAATTAAACAAATCCAATTGAATTTGAAATTCAAAAGAATTGATTTAAGTACTTTCCAAAAATAGAAAGAATGACAAATTAGGAAAGATTTCAAATTTCAAAATACATGATTTTGAAAACTTTCCAAAATAGCTTTCACAAATTAGGAAGGATTTCGAATTTCAAATTCGTTGGATTTGAATTTCGAAAATCTGTCCAAAGATTAAATTACCCAAATTAGGCAAGGATTTCAATGGGGGTCGGGTGGAGTGTCGGCCGTGGGTTGAGGTGGAGCTAGGGGGAATACTTGGGTGGATGAAGAGGGGAGGAAGGAGATGAACAATAAAAAATACGAGTAAAATAGAAGATAACTAACGAACTCACAAAGAGATCGTAAGAACCGCGAACCTCGGACTCTTCCAAAGATTGACGGGTATTGCTTTTGCCCTCACCTTGGGCTTTTCATAGAACTCACACAGAGATCTAGGAGAGTTGAACTCACCAAGAGATCAAGAAAATATGAACTCACAAAGAGATCAAAAGTAGAAATTTTCATTCATCATCATCATCCTAATACAAGAGAATGAGCCTCTATATATAGGCCTCAAGAGAAATTAAAAGTCACATTTGCCCCTTGGGCTTACATAAGACAAGAGGGTAAAAAAGGAAAATTGCGAAACTAAATTAAAATACACTTAATAAATGAAAATAAAACAAAGTGATCTCGGTCGTCGATCTTCAGCTCCTCCTCGGACAAGCATGGACGGTTGGATGTCCGCATCAGTTGCGGTGGGAATATGAATGGTTGCGGTGGGAATACGAAGGATGTTGGATTTAAGCCATATGCTGATATCCGAAGCTGAATTTGGTTAACGGAGACAGAGGGCTCAAATTTACGAAGAGCCGCTATTAGTTAAGGAAACGAATAAATTAATAAAAATATAGTTTAGAATGAGCTCAACATAAAGAGCATTAAATTATATAAGTATTATTTTTTAAATTATTAATTATTTATAATATAATAGATGGCCAAGATAATTTAAGAAGGAATAAAATGGATGACCAATATTTGCTAGGGAAGTAAACTCAAGCCCATTTTATAATAGTAGTATAGATGCGAATTTATGGGTATTAATTGCAAACATTCTTTTCCATATCTTGTATCGGTCAACTAGTTTTTGAAATTATTGAGATTTAAAGTGGATTTCAACTAATAAAATTTGATATTGGGAACTTGGAAGTGATGATGAATTGCAAATCTCAATCATTCAAAAAAGTTCATGAATGATATAAAATGTTTGAGGATGAGAGCTGCTATTCTTATAAACTAGATAATAATCTCTCTCTTTTGATAATAGCCAATATTCTTATAAAAAATATACTACTCCAGCTCTGTAAAGTTTGAGGGCCTCTATCTTCATTATAATTTTTATGCACATAGGAAAAATCTTGCAATCTTTCTTTATGAAAAGGGAAAAAAAAATTGCATAAAGTGGCAAAATCTTGATGAGTGGGCTACAGATAAAAATCCTATGTTTTGCCTCAACTTTTTTTTAATTTTGTTGCTATGGTTTCTTATATTTTACTATAGGTCCACTCATCTATGAAAGATTTTTCTAATATTTTTTTCTTGTGTACCTTAATTTAATTTAATTTTAATGACTTATGATTGGTTATTGCTAATTGCTAATCTTTCTCATTTACTCAATTCACTATTGCTTGCATGGTAAGTTGTTGCTCTTATAGTACTTTTTATGTTTTTATTTGCTTGATTGGAAGTGGCCATTTGTGTTGGTCTTCTTATAAGTTTATATTTTGTGTTTTATATTGCTTTTTATATCGTTTGACATTTTGTTTTGGTTGTAAGTTCTTAGTTTCATTATTGATTCTTAATTCTTTATTGTTGGAAAAATTTCTTTCTTTCATTTTAAATGCCTAACAAAGAAAATTGCTCATGAGGTTCTAATGCCTCGTTGATTTAAGTATTGTGGAAAATGGTTCTTTCTTCCATCGTAAATGCCTAACATAGGAAGCTCTAATGGCTTGTTGATTGAATATTGTTGGATTAAAATTTAACTTGTTTCCATCCTGGTTTGGTGTACTCAATTGTCGTAATATGGTTTGATGTGCATCATATAATCCTACGTATCACATAATTATTGCATGGAGCCTGGGATCCATTCTTTCTCAATAGATTGGCCACAATCAATTGGCCACAATCAATTGTCAAAAGTCAATATAAAAGTTTATGATAAGAAATATGAATCTAGGATATAGTTGACACACTTATCAGACTTTTATAATTACACTCGATCACGATCACAAAACTGATCTCAAATTATCAACACGCAGACAAATAAGAACAAATAATTGGGCGTATACCTCAAGAAATTTATAATTCATGCATGAAAAATTCTGCCTGTAGCCCTATACAAAAATATTAGTTGTCAACTACCATGCATACAACAATTATATCTAACATCATTGTGTAAGTGCAATAAAACCTGCAGTTTATATATCCAAAGATATCTTAAAACTATGGATGAGGATATTGACCAATTCTTATCATACTAATTTCTATCTTTAATGCAAGAAATCCTTTTCTAAAAGATTTTGTAAACATTGAAGCTCCAAGCCCCCCACATCACCTTTATATATCTTGCTCAATTAAAGATTGTGCCTATAATTTTGTCTTTGATGATGTCCAGTTTGTTTACGAACAACGGGCATGCTTGCTGCATATAAAAAAATATTGCTAATTTCTATGAAAATAATAAAAGAAAAAAAATTCATTTTCTTAGGTATATTCCCCTGTTTATGTGTCGTTGAGCAGTTTTGACTATGTTAACAGGTTGTTATTTTCGCCTTCTTGTTTTCTTCTTAGCGATTCCAACCTTTCTGGTAGTTTTTAGTTTTACCTTTGAAATATGTTTTCTGTAGACATTTATTTGTGATTTTTTTTTTCTTGTTTTTACCTAATTATGTTGTATGGAGACAAGTGACTTGACCATGGAGCTAAGTCATATAGGGTTAGTCATTTGGGCTTCCATTTCATCTTTCATTAAAGTATTAATTAAATTGCATGGCTACTACAAATGAAAAATTTGCCAATTGTTACATTTTTATTTTCTGTATTTCCAATACATGCTTGTTTTCATTTTGTTTTGCAGGATTTTTTGTTTTTTGTGTGAAAATTTTTGATATTTACAAGAATTATTTGTTGTGTGTTTCCAATGACAAGAATCTATGTAGGTAAAACAGTTTATTTGAATTGCTACCACATGCAGCCCTTTGATAGGAATAGTCAGCAAAGTTTTATAGAGCAAAAAATTGACGTTGTTATAGTAGGACTAACACCATATGCAAAACTTAGCAGTAAATATTGACAAATAAGAATTTATGAAACTGACCTGAACAGCTGGGATATAGTTGCCATTATTGCTGATGATAGTGAGAGATAGGGAAGTCAACTGTGAACCTTATTCAGGCCAAATTCTTTTGACCGCGAGATCTAATTTGATAAACAATGGACTCCTTAATACCACTTGTCAATGTGAAATAGCAGAATTTGCATTTGAAGAAAACTTGTAATCACAGTTAAGGCTTAATGCTTATGTATTTTTTTATTGCCTTAACTATGAGAAGGATGTTGTTTAGACTTATTTTTCTTGTCCTACCTAGCTCAAGTATTAATACAACAGAGCTATTATTTTTTTATTACTTTTAAATTTTCTTGTAATAATGATGATTTTAGAGTTACAATTACAATTTATGGAAGATATAGTTAATATGTTGTTACTATTTGGTTATCTATTGCTCATAAATTGAACTAGATTTGCTAAAGATTTTTTCTGTTTTTCTGTATGTTTCTACATCACAGTATGCTTCCATGCAAAAAAAATATACAAAAAGAGATTTTTGACATGCTTTTGTATTTTATCAAGAGAATATTGATACAACTCTTTATGTCTGGCTTATACTAAATATCATATTTGGTAGATTTATTGGTTTTTTTTTAATGCTTCAAATTTAGTGCTCTTTTTAGGACTTCTGTAGTTAAATTTTGCTAGAGTAATGTCCAACTAATATTACAGCTATATTGTGGATTCACAGTAACAGATGGTTTTTTGCTTGTAATACACGTGATTGTGTGAACATTTTTTTTCTTCATGTATTTTCTTGCAGTTTTAAACTATTATTAAATGTCCTTCCTATCATGCCAAGGTTTGTTTATTCACATCCCCATATGGTGAAGGAACACATCCCCATATGGTGAAGGAAAAATAGCTTTTTTCCTTCATTGTTATGTATGCAAACTTATATATCATATGAATTTTATGTATGTTACTGTAATTGTCAGAATTAGGAAGCTATACTTGCTAGGAAGTCTAACTACTTTATATGTAGCAAGAACTCTTACATACGGTCACCCTATCAGTTCTTATATTAGATGTCCGAAATATATGGTACATTCCTTCATGTCTTGTCCAATTAGATACTTCTCAAGTTTTTTGCTACATAAAATTAATAATTTTATCTTTTTATCGAAGAAAATATAATTAAATTTTTATAATGTGAATTTTTATTTTTAAGATTTTATAAATGCACGTGTAATAACACTAATATATTTATATATATAGCTCATGATAATAAAGTATTTAGCATCTCCATTTCTCCCGTATAACAAACTTATGTACTTAAAGGCAACTTAAAAAACTTTAGATAAATTGAAAACATTGTAATCACATAACAAAAAACTATAACTAGAAATATAAACTAAACTTTGCGAGAAATTCAACAGATAACAACCAAGTTTCAATTTTTCCAGCAAACAATTATCACACCAAACAAAAATGATTAAAACTTACTACAGGGACTAAGGTTAAGACTTTAAGATGCAAAAACAAGTTACTCAGCCATGCTACCGCAATTGCTCTCTTCTTCATCACTGATTGCAAGTTCAGCAATCAACTCATCTAATGGCACAGAAGGAAGCTCATCTCCACCAACAGTAGATGCTATTTCTGATGGCTGATAATCATTGTTGTGATAAAGCGACATGTTAAACCTCAATTCTGGGTTCTCCTCTATGTCCCTCAAGAACTCCTCATAATCATTGGCCCTCTTCTCCTCATCCATTTTCCCGTTGGTGTTGTCAATCTCCATGTTCAAGCTCTTCAGCTTCCAAGAACGACCCTTTCCACGCCTCTTTTGCCGCTTCTCTTCATAGCTCTTCTTTACAAGAATTGCATGAGGTAAATCAAGGCCTTTATACTTATCAACCTCGAAGTCATTAATATTGGCTCCATAAAGATCATATCCAAGTGCATAGCCACCTGGGTTCAAAAGATGCCCAAGATGTGTCCTCACAGTGAATATATTATCATTCTTCCCAAAATCAGAAACCCTTGCCACCTGCGCATAGGCCAATGCATACTTCGATCCTCCAACAGAAATCTCTGATGACTCCATCTCTACATCCAAAATGATATACTCAACAAGCTGCCGACTTGAGAGCAAGGCCTTAAAAGGCGACCCCCAATATTGCTTTGCATCAAGGTAAGCACTTCTTAGGGTGAATGGGTCCAATAGAGCAATGCTATTACTCACCTTTGTGCAGAGTACAAGTGGACCAAGGTTACCAAGAGTGTTTGCAACCTTGGGCGGGAGGCAGATCAAATCTTCCCTGCAAATGGGGCATATCTCAACAGAAAATGTGTGCTTGTAGTTGTATGTGTTGCTCTTGGGATCATGCGATACTAGCTGCTTATCTGACCTTGACTGAACAGGAACAGAGCCAGAGATGAAATCAACAAACTTGATGGCATGACTACGATTTCCAAAGAAGAAATCAACACCTCGATCAGCCTCTTTGATGCGGAGAGTCCGCGCTGCTGCACCATGACGAAGAATGAGTTGCTCTAAATGGAAGAAGGTGCGACGATGAGAGACATGCTGACGAAGCTGAACTGCGGCAACCCACTGATCGGGATTGGCTTGGAAGCGGGAACATGACTCGCATAGGTTATCGTGCTGAGTGAATTCAATGAGGTGGGATTGCTCTAGAATGGCGCCATTGAGAGCCTCTCTCTGAACGCGGAGGCGGAGCTTAATGCGCTTGGAGTGGGGCT
This sequence comes from Dendrobium officinale, assembly GCA_019514585.1. Classification (NCBI taxonomy): domain Eukaryota; kingdom Viridiplantae; phylum Streptophyta; class Magnoliopsida; order Asparagales; family Orchidaceae; genus Dendrobium; species Dendrobium officinale. The sequence goes on along the minus strand of CM033688.1, from coordinate 62,419,028 downwards.
CGGTCCACACGAACTCAGCGTTGACGATGCGAACATGGCGCGTGAGGGGCTTGAGGCGGCGTAGACAGAAGGTGAGGAGCTCCTTCGATTCCAGATCAGCTCGGATCCAGGTGCGCGGTGGTTGCAGGTAGCTGCGGCACTCCGGACAGTAGACGAGCGAAGCATGACGTGGGAGGCCTTCGGTGATGTCTACCCGGGAGCGCAGGCAGCGGACGCACATATTCGCTGGATTCGGCGGCATGGAGACGCCGCAGATGCAGCAAAGGACGCTGCCCACGGTTTGAGAGGGCAGAAACATGCCCGAAGCAGCAAGATCCGACATCTGCATAGTGAGTGAGAAATTTTGATCAGTTTCGATTGACGACGAACTGCCGGCGAAGGGTAAATCCCGGATTTAAGGATTTACGGCTTAAATCCCGGATTTACTAAATCCTTCGGTTCGGCGGATTTATGGGATTTGGCCGAAGAAGCGCGCGAAAGGGAGAAAGTTACCTTCACAGCAAGCGAGCTCCGGTTGTTGCTTCCGATCAAAATGTCGTAACTTCCGATCCGACAGGAAGGTAAAGTCGTCGAAGGAGCGAAGTCGAACAGCCGAAGAAGCAACACGAAGGAACGAAGCCGAACAGCAACGACGACAACGACAAGAGAAGATGAAAGGCAAACCCTAGACGGTCTATAGTTATTATTGATTAACTTAATTAATATAATTTAAAATACTAATAGTTAAGTAAATTAATCAAATAATTAATAGTATAATTAGTGCATAAATTAATTGTCTAATTTAAGTTAATTGAATAATTAGTGATATAATTAATAATTAAATATTAATATAATTAGCTTAATTAATATAACTTAAAATATATATTATTAAATATATAATTAATATAGTAAATAATAATTAATGAGTAAGTTATGCTTAAAATGTTATTAAATTCATAACACGTTAATTTCTAATTTTAATTATAAAATTATAATTATCTTCTTCATATTTAAATCCCTAAATGTCATAAATCCCAAAATATGTTACCCTAAACCCTATTTAACACTCATGATTTACTAAATCGGATTTACAAGAATTACTAAATTACACTAAAGTTAAATCTCACTTGTTTCCAAACAGTCCCTTAGGGAGAAGAAATGGCCGACTAACTTAGGGAGAAGTAGGGAGGCTATTTAAGGGCACGAGATAGTAGGCTAAGACGGCGGCTGAAAAATTAGGTTTTTAAGGGCCAGCCTAATCATAATTATATATATACTACTATATAAGTATGTCTTGGAATTCCTCCCATAGTAAATCCTGATCGTTCATTTATAAAGTTTACATAAATCTACAACCTTAATTTAGGACTCTTCATATTTTTCATTTTTTTATTCCTACAAAACATTTAAGCAATCATTCATAATTGCAATTTATTCATAACATTTTCTGTTGTGCTCTTAACATTTATACTACTATTATAAGCATGGTCTGAGTTTCCACCCATTAAATCTTGATCGTTCATTTTATTCATTTAAAAATTATCCTAGCTATTCATTTCTTTTTAATAATTTTAAAATTATAAGCATGAAAAGGAAGATTTGTCCTAGCTAATCAATTGCAACTCCTCTTCAACGTTAATCAACTAGGTCTCTACAAGATTTACTTCAACAACGCTTCTGATTATTGCTTTCAATGTGGTCGCAGATTTCTTCTATTCCTCGTCGGCTCGAGCACTGCCTGACCAAATTGTAGGAGAAGCTGTGGGGGCGCTCACTGCTAGCTAATGCCAGTAATCTCTCACTCACTGATTCACTGAGTCATCTGCTTCTCTTCCTGTATGTTGCTTTTTGTTGAAAATTTCGAGATAACTTGTTTTTTAAATTTCTTCCCAACCTTTCAAACTGTCGCACAATGATTACTTATTTGATGAGCTTGAAGCAACCACAAAACAACTTTGACCCTTCGACTTTCGTAGGATAATGTCCTCTTGTCTGCTACATTACTGCTGAAGAAAACTTTGAACCATATTCTGACAATTCAAGACTATATATCTAATTGGTGTGAATCACTAGAAGTTTCCTACTACTTATATCAATTTAGATGATATTTAGGTAAATCATTTTATTAATCTTACATTACACTTAATATTTCCATTATTGAATCTTTGCCTCTCATTTAATTTAGTGTGATTTTATAATTTCAATTATAACCATGTAATATTGAACATTTAAAAATCCCTAGCTTATTTGATATTTATCTGTTATATTTATTAATTATTTAATTATAAATATTTATTATTCGGCTAATACAAATCAATGACTGTTTACCTCAAATGATGTAAATTAACTTGTTTGCCTCTTTGCCTTCAAGGTTTAAAAACTCACATCCATTGCTTATTTTATCAATTATTTTTATTAATTACGTACATAATTATATATATTTATTATTTAGCTAATATAATAATTCCATGGCTCAACACTTAAATATATAAAATCTTGGCTACTTCATCTCCTCATAAGATTTAAATTTAATTGCACACCTCTTCACTTTTAATTTGAAAAAAACTTTTCTATTTCTTATTTTCTTATAAACTATTATTCCACTTAAAAGATTTTATGTTTTCATGTTGTACTTCATTATGTTCTTACATTATATTCTACCCCTTAAAATTCCTTACGTATTCATGTTATTAAATTACAATTTATTTCTTCAATTGTTATATAACTATTAAATTATTAGTGTTTTATCCCTGTAACTTCACCAATTTCATTCATATTTATATCTACCTCTCTCAAAAAACCCTTCATCGTCTAATTATATTTTTTTGTGAGAATGAGCTAAAAAAACTATTTAATTTATTTCGTGATGAGTGCAATATAAATTCCTCACATATCTTATAACAAATCTAACCCGTTTTAGACTCATCTTGATCAAATTTGCACAGGACTCTTTGAGCTAAATTTTTTGCATTCAAAAGGTGGTGATGCGCGGAATATTAAACAAATAAACAAACACTTAACCCTATTCTCATATAATTTTTGCTCTTCTCATTATTAACTAATTCAACACCAAATCATATATATACTACAGAAAATCGATCATGACCGATGAAATTTCCTGCGGATTTCCGGCGGACTATTTTTTGGCGATTTTCCGACGGATAAAATGAAATATTTCCAACAGATTTTCCGGCGGCTTTCTAACGGACTATTTGAAATTTATTCCTCCGGAAATTTCGCCGGTAATACGTGATTTTCCTATAGTGTTGTTCATATTTGCTAGTGTAAACAATCTACTACTTATGATTAAGGGATGTAGAAAACAATGAAAGTTTTAACAAATAGGATGAAATCAACAACGAAAGAGTTCAATGATTTCTTTGACAACATACTTGAAGAGCTCGATGGGGAAAATCCAATTTTAACATTGGCTATACATTTGGATTTGATTTTTGTACTCCTTTTTACCAACTTTGAGACCACCTCCCTCACTCTTACCCTTGCCATCAAACTTCTTACTGGTCTTTCTTATTCAAACCTGTGTGTGTATATATAAGCTGAATATTATTCTAACATTTAGTTAATTTCTTGCAAACTATACAAGAAGTTTTATTATCAAATGATATTAAGGAATTTGTAAATCTATACTACTATATAAGTTTGGATTTTGATTATTCTCATAGGTAATATTGACCTTTATTTTTTAAATTTAAATTAGATCTCCACCTTTTAATTTCGCACCTCTTCAAATTCCAATTCGCTATTAATTCTCTTCATGACATCGTCTTGTCTTCTTCAGATTCGCATACTTCACGTGAAGAGTTTTGAAAGAGTCACGAAAGAAGCTTCTTTGCTTTTGTCAATGATGTTGTTCATGACGAACTAGAAGTCGCAATGAGAGCTCATCACAAAAACGATCTTTTTCTCCTACTTGCTTCTTCGACTATTCTCCATACCTTTATCTCTTCAATTTCTTGTGCTCCGTGTGAAGAAGAATTTTAAAGGAGTTGCTAAAGAAGCTCCTTTGCCTTCTTCTATGATGTTGTTCTTATCAGATCAAAAGTTACAACATAATTCAATATTTTGCAGTTATAATTTCAGTCATATATATTATTTATATTTTTCTCAGCAGAATACAATAATGAAGATAGTTATCTCGATGTTGTTTAGATATGTTGGTTTATACATACAGAAAGTCTACATTTAGTTTAAATGACCCTTATTCAATGATTTGATGTTTATCTGTTGAATTAGTTGCCTTCTCATTTTTTTATCTGCTAGGATTATTTGTTGCTAAGAATAATTGAACTTAGGCTCTAATTGTGTAGGCTACAAGTCATGTTTGCTATCTAGCAATATCATTATTATGCACATGTTTAATCTAAATTGAGGCAATGACAACACTTAATATCTTATGTTTTTTTTTTCTACTTGTTTTATTTCATTGCTGGGATTAAAAAATGGCTATCAACGAGCATATTACTTGAAAGGTTGGAATAGCTCAAGTGAAAGATAAGATTAGATACAGTCTTCTTAGATGGTTTGTACACATAAAACTACAGCCTTCTGATGATCCAATTAGGAGAGTAGATGTATTAGATTTGGCCTATGTTAAGAAAGGTAGAGGCCGGTAGACCTAAAAGGACTTGATTATAATATATTAGAAATTACCTTTCTTTAACAAAACAACTAGAGAAAAAAGATTCATGTAACCGACTCCACGTAGTGGATAAATGGTTGATGTTGTTATCGTTGTTGTTTGTATAAATGAAAAAACATCAATGCACCCAAACAAATACTATCTATTTTCTATTATTGTGGTTGTTCATCAACATTGCATCATAATCCTCTTTATATTTAACAACTTTGTTTACTTCGCATGCAATCCTTTTAAGAATAACACTATTTACTTTGAAATATATTGTTGGATTTACTTCTTCAATGTTTTTTTTTTAAGGAGAAAAATAGCTTAAAACTTAAGGAAAAACTCAACAAGTGCAATAAAGAAGGTTGTTAGATTTGTTTGATCTACTAGATATTTATACATTAAGAATTATCACAAAGGTCACTTGTAAGTGTTGTATATTTGCCTTCCACTTACGTATCATTATTGTTATGCTTGAATGCTATTATAATGAAATTGCTTAGGGATAGTACCTAATATAAAGTTCATGATATGCTTTTCAAAAAATTTAGCAATTAATTATTTGTATATTACATTTATTAAATTGACAATTTATTTGCATAATACTCAATATTGCTATAATTTTATCATTAAAAATATTATACTTAAAATTACAACAACAATAAAAAACAACAACAACAACAAGCCTTTATACCACTACGTGGGGTCGGCTACATGAATAATTTTTCTCCATTGTGTCCTATTAAAGGTCAAATTCTCGTTTAAATCTAATAAAGAAAGGTCATTCCTAATATTTTCTAACCAAGTCTTTTTAGATCTGCCTCTACCTTTCTTAACATAAATTATACTTAAAATTATGAGTTAAAAATGAAATGATATGTAAATAAAACTTTATGCAAGTAATATCAATAAATTTACTTATTCATGTAATTAAATAACTATAATATTATATTTGATAATATCTCTTTTATCTTTTGAATTTTATTCCCATGTACTTAGTGCACGTGCAATTATACTAGCAAATGAAATGCTCAGGAGTTAATTTATGCTCTAGTATAAATGCACGTGAATAAAATTATTACGTAGCTATAATTATCCATGATAATTATAGCATGTTAAATATTATAAACTAAATTGATACTCATTTTTATTTTTGAAATTTTATTCATGTGCACATGGTGCACGTCCATTTATACTAGTATACATGTCATAAAAATTGTGATGTTAAAAAGAGTTTAATATTTTAATATAACATGAAAATTAAGCACATATATATGGGTAAAAGAAAATCATAATATAATTTAAAATTTTTATCTAAAACTAAAAAAAAAAAGAAGATAAAACTATAAAATTTGATATAACTAAAATGATTTCACTAATATTTATTCTCAATTATTAATAATGCTCTTCTCCACGATTAAAGAAGACGTTGATATAATATGGTTGAAATAAACTATACATAGCGGATTTTGTGGTAAAAGTTGAAAGAGTCCTATAACATGAATATGAGATTAAAAAAACTGTGAGTCCTGCACCTGTGGGGTTGGTTGCTGGTAGACTCGCCGAGGGATTAGTGGACATCGCCAAGCGCGTCACAAGTTGACGTGGTAGCGGGCTGATACCCCGTTCCCAAAAAAAGAATCATGTTTGGGCCTATTGAGAGAGTTTAAGATTTTCAATGATATTTTTAGAAATCAGATTAAATTATTGTTAAGACATAACCCAATGTTCACCCTCATTCTATGATGGCTTTATAATATAGTTCCACATTTCTCATAAGCATAAGCCACTATGGACTATAGTCTACTTAATTAGTAAAGAGATTGTCGTCCAAATACAATAGAAGGATAATTGTTGGTAGTCATGTGTTTCGTTGTTCAATGAAACTTGTAGATTTGGGGTTGATGTTTATATAAGATCATAATTTTAAGCAGACCTTAATTGACAAAAGACTATCATATCAAGACATAAAGTGTATCCAATGATTTACCATTATAGGGATTTGGAACCAATGGAACATATAAGTAGGGGTGTAAATAGTTGACATGGCCCGAAAATTCGACTCGAATCCGATACAAAAATTCCGGGTTCGGGTCATCCTGAACCCGAATCGGGTCGGAATCAGGTTAGAGATATCAACTCGTTTGTACAATTGGGTCGGGTTTGGATTGACCCGAAAACAACCCGGGCTGACCTAGAACTGATTCTGTCGTGTCTATCTGACCCGGGTAGCGTCTGTTTCGTCTGTCGTGTTCGTCAGTCGTCAATTTATTTGTCGCGCCTGTTTGACTAGGGTTGCGTTCGTTGTTCGTCTGAGAGACATTGCCCTGCCGGCCTGCCACTCTTCGTCAGTCGCCGCGTGCCGAGATCGGCTCGAGATCAGTTCGAGATCGGAAGTAACAAGCAACAATGGCTAATTGGCTTCAACAATTCGACCCAAGATCGGAAGCAACAATGACGATATGAGGAGCTCGCGTGCCTCTGCTGGCCAACCGTTGCCATTGCCAGTTGTTGCTGCGGTGTGCCACTGCCAAGTGCTTGAGCATAGCGCACAAACGGAGCCGAAGCGGGTCGGGTTTAAGTTTGAAAAGCGGGCCCGTTGTGACATATTTTGTTCGTCGGAGATCTTTTGAAAATGATAATGGTGATAAGCTTTATAAAATATTGACTTTTTAGGGTCATTTGTTATTATTGAATTTATCACCATTAGAAAGTAGTTTAAGAGGATCAATGGTTTTTACTTAAAGTTTAAGGTTATAAATGTCACCTAAAATATTTTTAGATTTATGAGATTTAAATTTTTTTATCAAAATTTAAGTCCTGAATGATTAGCATTGAAATTAAGGGCATTTTGAAAATTATATTCCATACCTAGACGAACTACAAAATAATGACTGTTTTGTGTGAATTTTAACTTGATCGAAAAATTACAATAACGCCCTTTATATAAAAATTATTCTAAAAATGATGATCTTAAAAATGAGAGATAATTACACCAACAAAAGCTTTTTAAATTACCCTTATACTTAATGCAGATAATAATTTTTATTATTCTTAATGTAGTCTTTGTGTTTGACTACTTGTAGAACTGTTTTTGCTCTTGAGAAACATTGGATGAGTTATAAGCATGGAAGATAGTGTAGTTGTTTTAGCATAAGTATGCATTATTTTGTTTGAATCGAGGCTTATTTTCACTTAGAAAAGATCTGTGCTGTAAATAGCAATTTATTTGTAGTATGAGAACCTGATGCAATAGAATGCTGCTGCAATATTGTACCATTGTTATGGTGCTCTATATCATCTAATTGCAACATAATCCTATATGCAAAGCCTCTTAAACACGAAAAAATATCCTGTGCGGACCCCTGACGGTGTCCGGAGACCAACCATAATACCCCACGTCAATTTTTTTTGCTTGGTACTAATGCCCAGTACCACTGTGTACCAGGTGATGTGGCACATTCTGTTTGGTCTTCGGACCGTCTCGTGTCCGCACAGAATAATTTCTCTTATACACCTAGACTTCTAGCACTGTCAATCTCAAATGCTACATCATCAATTTCATCGATCAATTTGAAACAATTGCAATCATATTTTGATTAGTTTTTAAGACATCTTTGAGAACTATCTTAATTTATCCTCAAAAACTGCACAGAGAAGGATATCAAACTGTATAAGATAGATCTTGAATAATAGTAGAAATGGAGGGATAAGTTGCAAATAAATAATTATTGAACAAAAGAACATAGTTTCAATATAGGATTACCTGAGTTGATATGTTTTCAGTTCCAAAGCTGTAGATGGCGGGTGCTCTTCCTTCCCATTTTCCTTCTCATAGCTCGCATGCTTGCTGCATTACATATCTTCTTTCTATCCATCCTCGTCATCTTCCTAATCTTCCTTCCAAGCACAAGCTCTCTCTCACACACACACACACACATATATATATATATACTCATCCATAAGCGAGAGCTTCCAATCTTACAATGGGTACGACAACTTTGATGATTTTGATTCACTCTCATCCATTTATGAGATTAGTTTTATTGTATGTGCATTAAAAGCATAAAAATTTAAAAATAAATTCATATTAAAAATATTTATATTATATTAACAATATTTTAAAAAAAATAAACTAATAACTTTAAATTATTATAATTATTAATTATATTACTATAACTATTAACATTTTTAATTAAACTATAACTAATAAATAAATTACATTAACTATTAGTTAATTTTATGAATTATCATTTCTCATTCATTTCATTGCAACTAGAGAATTAAATGATAATGGAAAAGGAAGTGATGGTATGATTGAAAGCTTAGTAACTATATCATTGTCATTATTTCTACGATAATTTTTTTAAAAAATTCTAAAATTATTTTGTTTATAAAAAAAATTGATAAAAAACTAATGGTTGACATAATAAAAGATTTGTTGATACAGATTTGGTGTTCATTTTAAAACTAAGTCCCTTATTTGGCCAAAAAGTTAATCTAACTTTTTCATTACTTAATCAAATAATTTATGTTATAATTATTCCTAAAAAAGCATCTCACATAGTAATTTTATTTCTACTTATCTACCTAATATTCAACATGTTACAAATGTTTAAATTGTTTTTGACATTAACATCATAATGCACAAAAATTCATGAAAATATAATAACACAAAAGATATTACAAATACTATATTACATGCAACAAATGACATATTCTTAAGTGCAATAGAATTAATGGTCAATTTAATACTTCAATCATACACAAAACTTCAGATATCTCTAAAAAACTCACATGAATATCACTTTCATCCAACTCTTATATCTTTAGGAACCTAAAAGTAATTTTTTAGAGTTGGATGAAAGTGATATTCAGGTGATTTGAGGAATGAACATTATTGCATCATTGAGTATTCACGGCGGTAGAGAAATATAAAGTTTAGCGTCTTAGCATTGTACGAAGATCCAACACACAAGCAGATAAGAGAGAGGGTGTATCGTTTATAAGAGACACCAGAGTTTTTACGTGAAAACCCCTAAAAAGGGGGAAAAATCATAGGGTCTGGTCCAGTTTGAATGAATCCACTAGTATTTGCAGTCGATTACAAATGAGGCCCTTCTTAGGGAGAAAGACTTGACTTGATGTTACAAATGTATGTCATATAGAGCGCATTACATGGTGGGAGTTATAATAATCAACATACACATGTTTGTTTTGTCAGCAGGATCATATTTGATAAGATAGAAGTCAGAAAGACCATAGTTGGCAGGAGACCGGGGTCAGAAAGACCATTGTCTGGTGATGGAGGTCGGAAGGACCATAGTAGGTGATGGAGGTCAGAAGGATCATAGTCTGCAGGAGACAGGGGTCCGAAAGATCGTTATCTGGTGATGTAGGTCGGAAGGACCATAATAGGCGATGGAGGTCAGAAGGACCGTAGTCGGTAGGATATAGGGGTCTGAAAGACTATAGTAATTGGTAGGAGACAGGGGTTCAAAAGACCACTATCTGGTGATGGAGGTTGGAAGGACCATAGTAGGCGACGGAGGTCGGAAGGACTGTAGTCAACAGGAGACTGGGGTCAGAAAGATCGTTGTAGTAGGGCGATACTTTGGTAGAACTCCAGCCATCAGATGGTGGTCTAAAAGAAGTTCGGGCCTTAGGTGGTGGTCCGACAGAAGTCCAGGCCTCAGGTGGTGGTCTGGTAGAAGTCTGGGCGTCATGTGGTGGTCTAGGATAAGTCTGGGCCTCAAGTGGTGGTCCGACAGGAGTTCATTCCTGAGGTGGTGGTTCGACAGAAGTCCAAGCCTCATGTGGTTGTTTTGCAAAAGTTCGGCATTACGTAGTGGTCTGGGAGAAGTCCGGGCCTCAAGTGGTGGTCCGGCAGAACCCAGGGCCTCAAGTAGTGATCCGGCGGAGCTCAGGGCCTTAGATGGTAGTCCAGAAGAAGTCTGGGCCTTAGGTGATGTTCTGGTAGAAGTCTGGGCGTCAGGTAGTGGTCCGGTGGAATTTTTGGCCTCAGATGGTGGTCTGACGAAAGTCCAGGCCTCGGGTGGTGGTTCGGCGAAGCAACAACATCAGACGGTGGTCCGACGGAGCTCAGGGCCTCAAGTGGTGGTCCAGAGGAGCAATGACGTCATGCAGTGCATGGTCCGGCAGAGGTGAGAGTCTCAAGTGGTGGTCTGACAGAGCTCAGGGACTTAAGTGGTGGTCTGGCGGAGCAACGACGTCAGACGGTGGTCCGGAAGAGGTGAGGGCTTCAAGTGGTGGTCTGGCAGAAGTAGGGGCCTTAAATGGTGGTCCAACAAAGCAACGACATCAGGCAGTGGTCTAGCAAAGGTGAGGGCCTCTAGTGGTGGTCTGATAGAAGTCCGGGCCTTAAGTGGTGGTCCGGCAGAAGTTTGGCCTTAGGTGGTGATCTGGCAGAGCAACGACGTTAGGCGGTGGTTCGGCGGAGGTGAGGGCATCAAGTGGTGGTCCGACAGAAGTTCTGGCCTTAGGTGTTGGTACGGCGAAGCAATGCCGTCAGGAGGTGGTCCGGTGGAGGTGAGGGCCTCAAGTGGTGGTCTGGCGGAAGTCCGGTAGTGGTCGAGGAGGACCTTCTTCCTTCTTCTCTTCTTCCTTCGGTCCCCTTTTTAAAGAGGAATGAGAGGTCTATTTATAGATTTATGGAGTGGCATGACCCGTAAATAGGTGAGAGATCAAGGGTAAATGGGGAGTGGTTGGATGGACGTCCGATGTTGAATCCCTTGATCATGGACCGTTTTATGGACATTTGAATTTCTTAGTGATGTCAGAATTCAGTGATATTGGGCTCGTTGGATTTGTCTCGTCGAGCCGCTCAATTCGACCATAAGAACATCATGTTTGGAAATTGTTTGGTAACCCAAATTGTGGTTCAAACCCTCCAATAATGCTTCAGACCCTTGATTTGGACCCATTTGGGCTCGGATTGAGTCGAATTTGGTGTTGTTGGGTTCGTATTTCTGAGACGTTCAGTTCGGATATAAGTTTTCTTAAATCGGAGTTCGGATGGTTCCAATTTTAATTTTGAAAGTTTCCAACTTGATTTTGCATCGAGATTCGTGCCCGATCAAGATAATTTTTTGAGGGCGTATCAAACATAATTTAAAAACATAGCAACAAGAGAATAAATGTTTTATAAAACTTCAACCAAAGAAAAATGATTTCCATTCCAAAATGTACATTCAGGAGAAAATAAATCACATCTTTATTTTATTGAATTATATATTTCAAAAACTATTTAACAATAATACAAAATTCATATCATATAAAAGGTAGATCACATGATGGAAAATAACTCAGGTAAGTGTAGAATAAAAAAATAATAAAAAAATTATAAATCTTATAATACCATATGCTCCAAATGACCCATCAAATTTAAAAAAGTTGTAAGAAGAACAATACAAAATTAGCTAAAATAATTATGCTAAAACAAAAATCTTCATTATCTTAATAACTATGGAAAATTATGCCATAATTTCATTACAAATCAAATCCAATTATCTATTAAAAAACCATTAACTACTATTATATTTAAATAATACCTCCATCCTAAAGAATTACACACCTACATCATGATCTACTATTAAAATTGTTAATAAGTTTAGCAAAAAAAGAACACTTTCATAGTAAAATTTATAATCAAAGATTAATTTAATTATAATTATACCTAACAACCTAATCACCACACTATATAACAACATATTGAACATCCAAAATAAACAATAGCAAAATAAATCCCACTACCATAATTACTAAACGGCAACAATACCTAAAGAAAACCATAGGGTTAATGATTACATTTCAACCTTGACTATGGTTGTTGATATTTTAATTAATAAATGTTTTTTATTAAACCTTAAAAAAAAAAATGCTTTTTTTGTGAAACAAAATTTTGATTATTAGGTTTATAAGTCGAACCTCATCTTAATTTTCTATTTATTTTATTTTTTTGCTATTTAAATAAATAACATGAAATTATACAAACGTGTTGAGGAATTTTTTTTGACACTTCAAATTCTATCATTTATCACTTCCTATAAAATATTTATTTATTATTTTATGCAATTTAATGTCCCTTAAATACACCTCATACTAAATTAATTTTAATTCTTCTTATTGCTTGATGCTATTTGCTTTCTAAAATGACGTTAAAACTGCAAAGTCATGCTTTAAATTGGAATTTAATATTTACGATTAATTATAATTTAGTTTTAAGTTATCGTTTACAATTCCTATGTCTTTACTAATAATTAAATAACATAAGATAGTCTGATGGATTATCTTGATCCTTCATTTGAAAACGTTAAATAAATTCCTTTTTTTGGGTAAATTAAATAAATTCCCACCGTTAATTTTTTTTATTATTCAGTTATAATAAAAAGAACAGTTGTCTCAATTATTGCCGAGCGTTCCATTGCTTTAAATCCAAAGTAGAAGATGACACTTAATCTTCCAAACGCTTATTTTTTGACTGTTCAGTTTCGTATTCATTCCATTCGTGCATTTATATCCACACTTGAAATCTCTTCTTTATTGAATTAAACGCTTATTCTTTTTAACTGTACTATTTTTTTTTCCTAATCGGATACATCTCTTCAAATCCCTAGCTGCTCATTCAATACATTTCGAATGAAGTAGTAGCTTCTCCTGCATTTCAATTTTCTCCAACAAAGAGGTTTAAGATGACGCCATTAGCCGCATTCATATTAGAGGTTAGTCGGCGCAGCTGGTAAGTTCCTTCCTCCTAAATATTCGATTACCAATTTCTTTGGCGACAATCTTAATCGTCTTCGAGTTGTATGTACCCCTTCTAAGCAGTCAATTGGTCCACTGAAATAAGAAGGCTCTCCACTACTTTAGCTTATCCCAACAGAAATTTAACTTAGCCAATCAATGTTACGACGTAGCTTTTATATATGATAGAGAAAATCTAAAAATCATTTCAGGTACTCAACCATTCTCTAATCTCTTTATGCAATTATCTTCTGAAGACTTCGATTTTCAAGAAATAGAATATCTACTACATTCATTTAATATAGCTTTTTTTGTGTACTAATTAAGTTTGCTTATTTGGTAATGAAAATGAACTTAAATATGCTCCTAGGTTGATTAAAATATATATTAATGATATTAATGTTATTTATTAAAAAATTAATTGTCAAATCCAAATAAATTATGCTCATATTATTTCCATGAATAAAGTAAATGGCGAAGCTCATAATAGAATACTCTCCCGTTATGTATATACACACAATGATTATCACTTTGTTTCTTATATATTTGTGAGTAGATCCTGATATAAATGACATCATGATCTTGGTTGTATTGTCATGCATGCATGTTCTTCTATACATCTCTCCTAACATCTGGTATGAAAATTATCGTTTTCATTGGTGATTTAGGCTTCGTTTGGGACGGCTTTTTCATTGCTTTTTAAAATGGAGTTTTTGTACAAAAATAAAAAAATTTGTACTAAAACTCTGTTTTAGAAAGCAATAAAAAAGCCGTCCCAAACGAAGCCTTAGTAATACATTCTCACACTACCTAGATTAATCATTATAAAAGTAAATAACCAATATTATATTAAAATAATATAAATGTAATTTTATAGCAGTAGAAAGAGAAATTAACCAATATTTGAGTAGCAAAATCTAATTTATAAAACAAATATCCTGTGCCTTATATAGCATCTGAAGGTATAGCGATAAGTTAATTAAACTTTAATGTTCTTTCATCTACAAGGCACTCCCTAATATGGATTCCTTAAATAATTAGATTTGTAATTATTTAATTAACTGGACGCTTATATATTAATTTTAAATATAGTTTTAATTATACATTTTATAAGACTTGCATGGATTATAATATATTCCAATAGAGGCAATTTTATATAGATCTTTTAATTTCATATATCAATGATTATACAGTTTTATATCGTAATTATTCTCCATAAATTAATATACTTGATTTCCTACTCTTTGTCTGTATATTTTAGACAATTATTTTCTTTCTAATTCATTGTGATTTTAATTATGTTTGTAACTTATCTCTATTGATGCAAAATCAAATAAACCATACAAGAGGAAGGTTTAATTTCTTGGTAACTCCAAAATGGTGATTGTTTTTTAATCTATTTTTGCCTTTTAAATCTTGAAAATTATTTGGTTTGATAAATGTTAAATATGTTTAAAATTTAGCTCTTAAAAAATTATATACATTTTTACATAGTTTACCATTGTACTATTAGCATTGAACTTTACTTTTTCTTGCAAACCTATAGTAGTATTTATCATTTGGTATTTTGGAGTGCAAAATACATAGGCTATGTTATGTTTGTTTTGAAATAATCTATTATAACTCTAAGTTTTGTTGTTTGACATTTTAGTTTTTGAAGCTACTAATTGGAGTGAGATCACCAACATAGGGGATATATCAATAGCAATTTAAAATCTTTTCTGATTTTTGGGTTCAGATTCTTATCTTTAATTTTGTTGTTGGGCTTTGTGAGTGGTTGGTTTTTTCTCAAGTTATATATAGGCTTGGTGGAAGGTTGTATCAATTATGTTGGTTTGGATTTTGCTTTTGGGAATTTTTGCTTGACAATAATGAGAGCTTTTGCATCCCACACCACTCTACCTCCTTGGATGGTCATTCTGGCAATCAGGTAGTACCCTGTGATCGAACATTTCAGATACTACACCTACTTGGTGAAATTAAGCCTACGTTGCATGCTACTTGGTGAAATTAATCCTGCATAAGGTTTGCTTTTCCTGTATTATATTTCTTCATTATTGTTCTCATTTCATTTTTTTGGGCTTACCAATAATTGCTTTATCCTGATTCAGGAACAACCTGTTATCAAGATCTATATTGCTTTTGTTCTCCATCAATTTTTTCTATTATTTTGCTTTCTCTAAGCATTTTATTAATTTAGTGAATAAAAAGTTGTATTAACAACGTGCCATCAAGATCTATATTGCTTTTTAATACTCATTTAAGCATATGAGATGTTTAAAGGAAAAAAAAAGCATATGAGATGTTTATATTCTTGATCGTTTCTTTAGAATTTAATATTATCTTATCATTTATAGTAGTTTCCTGTAAAAGGTTTCATAATTTAACATCATTTTTCAATTATACATCTATCTTGAATTCTTAATGTACTATTTTTTTCTTAAACTCCGTAGGATTTCTCTTACTTTTAGAAAGATAGATAAGGTTAAGCGATCACATAACTTCAAGCTTGATTTAGATTTACAAAATATAAAGTATTCTGATTTGAGTTATGCTTTAGAATCATACCATTCAATTGAAAAGATGCATTTAAACGATGACAATATATGATTGTTTTTTTTCTTTATAATGATTCCATTTACATATGAATATTTTCAATACAAATACTGTAATTTTCCTTTTATATTCACTTAACAATTGATATATTTCGTGACTGGTTATTTGGTTTATCATTGTTATAATACTCAAGCTGTTTTAATTATATATATTTTAAATATTGTTTATATAGCATATTTATTATTGAAGAAGCGCAAGAAGCACCAGAATATAAGAAGAATAAAGAGACTGCAGGAACATAGATGATTTAGAAGAAAGTGGAAATCATCGTATTGTCCAGCGGACATATATGAGAGATATATATAGGTTTTACATTGTAGACATTACATGTGTCACACCCTCATAGAACAGCAAGAATATAAAGAAGTTAAGTTATTTCATTTTGCTGTTCTAATAGTCCCCCGCAAATAGATGATTCTTGTGTAATCGTTAGTTTGGACCGAAGGAATTTGAATCTAGGAGTAGATAGCAGTTTTGTAAGAATGTATGCTATTTGGTCTGTTGTGCTGATAGGAAGCAGCTTGATATTGTTGTTTTGAATGTGATCTCTAATGAATCTTTGATCTATTTTTATATGCTTGGTTCTAGCATGGAACACCGAATTGTTTGCTAGAGCGATCGCAGACGTGTTGTCGTAGAATAGATCTATGGGTGTGTCGTGTGTTATGAGAAAGTCTAATAATAAACGTTTAAAATTAATCCATATGGTTTCCGCAGTTGCGGCAGCTAATGCACGGTACTACGATTCAGTCAAGGATCTTGAGATAATGCTTTATTTCTTTACTGTCCATGAGATAAGAGTTTCTCCAAGAAACGTGCAGTAGCCTGAGGTCGATCTTCAGGTGATTGGATTTCCATCCCAACCAGCATCAGAGAAGGTGTGAAGTTGAAGAGTGGATTTGGTGATCAGTAGACCAAAGTCGAGCATTCCTTGAACGTAGCATAGAAGCCTTTTTAGTAGACATGTATGAGTATTGGTTGGATCTTGCATATGTTGAGACAGTATGTTAACAGCATATGCAATGTCAAGACGCGTGATGGTTAAGTATTGTTGAGCTCCCGTTATCCTGCGATATAGTGTCGGGTCAGACAGAGTAGAAATTGCTGAAATCTAAGTAGATAATTTTGTGCACGAAGGGTTAGCTAGGAAATTGCAATTACTTAGATTGGTTTTTTGAATAATAGATTGAGCATAATGTGTTTGAGATAAGAAATACTTATCTGTAGATGAGTGAATCATGATACCGAGGAAATGATGTGCAGGTCCAAGCTGCTTCATGTTGAACCACTGATGCAATTTTTGAAGTAGTTCAGCAATTGTAGTTTTGTTGTTTCCGGTTAGCAGTATGTCGTCAATATAGATAAGTAGATAGATTTGAATTTATATCTTGATGAAATATGAGCAGAGATTGTTCCGCTTTGCTCTGCTGAAACCCGATGCTAACGAGATAGTTGGTGAAGGTTGTGTACCACTACCGGTTAGCCTGTTTTAAAATGTATATAGCTTTGCACAGAAGACATACGTGTTCAGGATGTGTAGCATCCTTGAAGCCCTTAGGTTCCCTCATATACACAGTTTCATCTAGTGTCCCATGCAAAAATGCATTGGTGACATCCAGTTGTTGAATCGTCCATCCATTAAATAGCGCGAATGTGAACAATATGCGTTTGGTTGGGAGTTTGGTAGCCGGGCTAAATGTTTCATTATAATCGAGCCCGTATTCTTGTCTATTTCCTTGAGCGACGAGACGAGCTTTAAATCGAGCTATTGATCCGTCCGAGTTATACTTCATTATGTATGTCCACTTGCATCCCATAATTAAGGCATTTGGAGGGGGAGGCACAAGACACCATGTACCTTGTTGCCATTTCTCGTCTCCATGAAGGACTTTTGTGAGCTTCATTATAGCTGGTGGGATCCGAATGGTGTTGAGAACCGGATGCTTTGTATAGGTTGAGACGTCTGGATGGCTTGAGTGAACCTGATTGAAGTGTTGTGATCATGTGATGCTTAGCAGGTTGTTGATGAGTTTTTGGTGGAGAAATGATTGAGTTAGTCACAGGTATGTTTTCATAATGATGAGTTTGAGATGTACTCGGAGTAGTATCATCCGTAGAGGTATGATTCGTAGGAGTGAGGTCATGTAACTGAGTAGTAAGGTCAGTAATAGATGTGAGAAGGAGAAGAGCAGGAGATGGTTCGACCTTAGAGAGAGAAGTATGAGACGTATGATGCTGAAAATGAAAGCAAGATTCATTAAATTGTACATGCCTAGAGATAACTATGCGATTTGTTGCAAGATTCATGCATTTGTAGCCTTTCTGATTATCTGAGTATCCCATGAATACGTAGGAATATGCTTTAGGATGCAATTTGGTGCGACCTTGAGAGAGAGAGTTAAAGAGAAAACATTTGCAATCGAATGTTTGTAAGTGTGAGTATGAAGGATATATATTGAACATTAGTTGTAGAGGAGAGATAGAATTTGTGGTAGTCGTCGGAAGCCTGTTGATGAGATAAGTTGTTGTAGATGCCGCATCATCCCAGTAGGTATGCGGCATGTTTGCTGGGTTCAGCAAGGTTCTCGTGGTTTCCAGTATGTGACGGTGCTTGCATTCAGCGAGCTCGTTTTTCTCCAGGGTATATGGGCAAAATGATTGGTGAAGAATTCCCATTGATTGCGTGAAGTTTTTAAATTGATTGTTTATGTATTCACGTCCTCCATTTGTACGAATTGCTTTGAGCTTCTTGTTTGTTTGACGTTAAAAAAAAAATAGTAAAGTTAATAAAATGTTTATTAACATTAGATTTGTGCATAATAGAAAAAAACCAAGTAAAGCGAGAAAATTCATCCACAAAGATGACATAATATCGAAAGCCCTGATGCGAGGGAGCCGTCGACGGTCCTCACACATCAGAGTGAACAAGTTCAAGTATATCATGCTTTCTATTTTCAGAAATTAGAAAAGGTATTTTGTGACTTTTGCAAGTTTTATAAGGCACACAGTAAGGTAAAGAATTTGGTATATGCAACTTTGAGTGGTTGCAGGAGATGCTTCGGAGAATCCTGTGATTGAGATGACCAAGCCGGTTGTGCCAATCTTGCACAGTGATGGACGTAGTGGATAGAGCGGTAGGATTTAAACGATGATTCTTGGAAGGAATCCTGTACATGCATTGCTTACATGGGCCTTTGAAGAGCTGTTGGTTGGTCAACAAATCCTTAAACATGAAATCGTTATAATCAAACGTAATAGAGATATGGTTGTCTTTAACTAAACTTGAAATTGATAAAAGGTTATGTAAAATAGACGAAACATGTAAAAGTTGTGCTAGATGAAGCTTACGAGACGGGGTGGGAAGGATGCCCATGCCCGAGTGAGTTATGGAATTGACCTTTCATCCCCGATAGTGATAGTGTCCGATCCTTGATATTCCTTTGCATTATCAAGATCATCAGGCGTATTGGTCATATGGGATGAGGCGCCTGAATAAAGATACCAATCAGTTGAGGAGAAGTCACCTATAGCAAGAAGCGCATTGTTGTTCTTGGAAGAATTGGACGTCGGTGTGTTGTTGGTATTTAGCTGATGCCAACATACGTCTGCGGAGTGGCCTTTCTTCATACATATTTGGCAAACGAGATTGGATACTAAACCTAAGCGAGATTACTGATTGCCATTGTGGTTGGGCCGTCCACGACCTCTTTTTCCCTACCCCTATTTGTGTATAGCGTAGCTTGAGTATCCGGCATGGTTGGGTGTTTCGAAGCATCCGTTTGAATGTGAATTTCTTCACTGATGAGAAGCGCATATAGGTTGTCGAGTGTAAGAGGATTTTACATTGTTCGGATAGAGGTTTTAAACGAGTTGTATGACTGAGGAAGCTCGTTTAATATATGATGGATGATATCCTTCGTATCCAGTTTGGCTCCGGCGTACGCAGTTTGATCAACAAGTTTCTTGATCACAGTGAGGTATTGAGTCATAGATAGATTTTTCATGGATATATTGTGCAACTCATTCTTGAGCTGAATCGCCTTTGAGCGATTCGTCGATTGGAAGCATATTTGAAGACCTTTCCAAATCTCAGAGGTAGACTCCAGATGCACCACGTATGGAAGAATATGTAGAGAGATTGTTGAGCAGAGGGCCGCCACAAGATTCTGATCGGTGACGAGCCATTCGGTGCGCGAATAGTTTGGATCTTCATTTTATGGTTATTGACCGAGCATTTGATGTGTGGTGACAGAGGAGGGATCCAGAAAGTTTTCAAAGCCATTGACCTTGAGGAGTTTGATGATTTGGTTGCTCCAGATCGGGTAGTTGTCGGAGGAGAGGGGATGAGGAATAAGCGATTTGAGATAGCAACAACAAATTTTAGAGAAGGATCGATGAGAGTCTTTACATATGTGGCGCCGGAGACGTTACTGGTGTTGGAAGATGCTGAGGCCGAACTCGCCATGGAAGGGGCTTAGGAAAGAATGACTCTTGATACCATGAAGAAGTCTCAAGAAGCACCGGAAGATAAGAAGAATAAAGAGAATGCAGGAACATCGATGATTTAGAAGAAAGTGGAATTCATCGTATTGTCCAGTGGACAAATATGAGAGATATATATAGGTATTACATTGTAGACATTACATGTGTCACACCTTCATAGGACATTAAGAATATAAAGAAGTTAAGTTATTTCATTTTGCTGTTCTAATAATTATGTTAATGAAGATCATAAATTATGTTGTTCACTATGAAATTTGATTTTTTATTATAAAGAAAATTTTGGATATATTTGTTATCTTTTTTTTTTTTATTAATGGTAGCTCAACCTTAGTTTGTTGCATGGGAATGTCATTGTTATCAAATTTGTTTATAATATTTTCTCAATATGAAAACAACTATGCAGCATAAATTATTTTTAATCATCTTTAAGATACTTTGCATCATACCTTCATGTGACAGTTTTTACGCATCCTTACAAAATAAACTTTTCAAAAAATTCCATATTAGGCACTAATTTAGTTTATGATTTTGATGCAATTTATTTATGAAATTATAATATTTGTGTTTCTTATGAATTTTGGATGCTTGCATTATTGCTTTTATTGTAGACATCTTTTAGGCTTTGTTTGGGACGGCTTTTTTATTGCTTTCTAAAACGGAGTTTTAGTTTAAAAATAAAAATTTTTGTACTAAAACGGAGTTTTAGAAAGCAATAAAAAAACCGTCCCAAACGAAACCTTAATCTAATACCCTTTGTCTTTAGGTAATAGCTGATAATGGAATCAACTCATTAGTAGATATATTTAGCCATTTGTTTTATGTTGTTGCATATGAATTTGATCAAATTTCTTAGTTATTAAAAAAGTTGCAATAATGCTGAGAGGATGATCTTATGTTATTACATGAATTGATAAATGGATCCTATCTATATGTTTAGTTGATACAATAAATTAATAATGAATTGAAAAACATGATAACTACTAAACAATCTTTCCTCTTTTAATTGTGTATGTAGTTATACTATCATAAGAGGAAATAAATTTTTATTTGCATTTATTTTGAATAAGGCCTCTACCAATTATAAATTTTCATTACATTGTATCTTGTACAATTATCTTATTTCTTTGTAAAAATTTTCCAATGCTATCTTGGATCTTTCCTTCCATGATTGATTTAGTATTCAATTTAAAAAGTATGACGATTAATTTTTCTATGTGCTCCTTTTACAAAACTTAAGAAAATTAAGAGAATATGTAAATCTACATTCTTTTTTTTTTTTTTTTTGAAATATTTTGCCATCGTTTCTTTTAAACAAAAGTTAAAATATATATCTAACATTTCATCAATATAATTAATATTTAAAATTATTTATAAGGATGAAATTAATAAATTTTTTTTCTTTTTATCACAAAAAATAATTAGAATTATAATAATTTGAAAATTTCTAATTTATTAAGAATTATTAATTATCATGCTACATTCGAAGCTTTCATGAATTTTTGTTCAATTTATTAATTTATGCTATTTAACATAATACATTTTTAATTTATTTTTAATTTTTATTCATATGCTTCACGTGCACGTGCATTTATACTAGTAAAAATCAAAATCTCATAGCATTCAGTTATTTAAAATCAAAACGTGACATCCATGAGATTCAAACTTAGATCTCAGGATTATGAGTGCTAGCATAACCATTGGACTACAAGGGTGATCGGTCAATGAAATTTTAATAATTATAACTTAAACTATATTTAAATTTTACTAATTATAACTTAAACTATATTTAAATCACATATTAATCCGCTATTCTCTTTCTTTATCGTCGCACATTTGTACCATATATATATAATATGATGTTTTAAATAAAATTAATACCTAAATATTTAAATAAAATAAAGTAGTTATAAATTTGTGTCTAATACAACTAATACAATATTAAAAATAAAAATATTAATATTTTTGAAAGATAAAAATATTACTTCACTATAATAAATAAAAAAGTCAAAAAGATCATCTAAAAATTATTGAGAGTAATTTATAAATTATCAAATTGTGCCCTAATAAATATTTATAGATTAGACCCTAATATATATATATATATATATATATATATATATATATATATATATAATATATATATATATATATATATATATATATATATATATATATATATATATTGAATTTTCACCCAATTTTCTCTTATATTTCCCTTAGTGATAATCAGCTCGCAAGCTCATACTCAACAATCAATTCAGAGCAAAATTCAATGTTTTTAAGCTCTTTTAGAAAATTATAAATTACCATTAAAGGAGTGGTGGCTTCTGCAAAAGAAATGATATGAATAATGATAATTTTCATCTCTTTTTTTTTTTAGTTGAAAACTTCAGCTTCGTCAATGCCATTTCATTTTCGAGCCTTATAGAAAATCTTGTACTTTGGTCCTGCGGCCACGTGTAAAATTAGAGGCACATATGCTCAATTTTATTCTAAAAAATAAAGGATACAAGATCTAAGAATTGTATAAGCAAATCTAAACATCATGATGGTCTAGACCTCCCATCATTACAAGCCCTTCAATTTGGTTATAAATGTGCACTTATTATCAGAATGTATAACAGCAGGATCCTTCTTTCAAATTGGGTTTTGTCTAAATATATCTCACCGTGGAAACCACCTTCATATAAAGCCTTTTCTTATTGGAAGTCTATCTGTAATCATGCTTCAATTGCTAGTGATATGTTTAGATTTAATGTGTTTCATAATTTCCCAATCACTAAAACAACCACCTCCAGAATTAACCAAAAAGAAATAAAGTCCTCCGAAAAGACTTAAAAAAAATTAGAATCAGGACAACCCAAACAACAACCAATTCAAATGACGGAACCTGAAGAACCACTAAGGCCAAAAATATAAATCAACAAAATAGAAAAGAAAGAACTCCAGGGAATCTTCAGATAATTCATAACTCAGGCCATCCAACCAGCAACCACTCATGCACAAAAGAACCACCCAACAACACCAAATGCAATGATAAAAACCAAATTGCCCCTAAAACAAGGACTCGGTAAAAGGGTAAACCTTCCACAAATGCTTAGAACCCGAAAAATTACTTAGTTGCTAGACGCAGCCATCCAGAAAACTCTAGTTGCCAATCCAGCCATCCAAAATAAGGAACAATAAGAATGTGCCCAAACATCATTGTCCAAAAACATCAAAATAAGCCACATTAAACAATATACTTATTAAAGGCTATGTGTAATAGGTTATATATTAGTGTTATAAATAACCTGTATAAGATTACATGTGTTTTGTAATGAGAGCTATGCTATAAATAGCTGGCTCGGTACTCTATTCAGAGATAATAATATTTTCCCTTAGTTGAGTCATGTCTCTGTCTTTATGGTATCAGAGCTGTGCGAATCAAGAAAGAACTTCTTGAGCCGGGCTCTGATACCAATGTCAGATTTGCAATAAAAGGGGACATACAACAAACAATTGCTGGCATCGATCAAACCTGACAGTTAATCCTCCGGAGACGCAGAACACCTCATCCAGAGCAATGATAGCGCCAACGGAACAAGAAAATCAGGACTGGTACCTGGATTCTGGTGCGTCAGCACACCTCACTCACTCTCTGGACAACGTTTCTCAAGCCACCTCTTACAATGGTAACGACAATATCACTATAGGTGACGGTAGAAATATACCTATTGCTCATTCCGGCAATGGTATTCTGCCTACACCTAGCAGTAAGTTGAAACTTCACTCTCTATTTCATGTTCCAAATCTCTCATGTAATTTGCTGTCCATTTTTCAATTAACAAAAGACAACAACGTCTCTGTTTATTTTGATACTAATGGCTTCATTATCAAGGACTTGAAGACAAATCACACCATTCTCTCGGGACCAAGTAGAAAGAGACTCTACCCGATCAGTATAATCAAATCTCCGATGAATAAGAAGGCGTTGGCTGCAGTCTCCAACCCGGCTTCATGGTGGCATCAGCGGCTTGGACATACCAATCACCAAACGCTTCGTTTCGTTTCTAATACCAATAAATCTTTGAATATTCCCAAGAACGTTTCTGTGTGTGACAATTGTATAGCCTCTAAAGGCCACAAACTAGTCTTTTCTCATACTGCAAGTCGTTCGTTAACTCCTTTACAACTTATACATACGGATGTCTGGGGACCATCCCCGGTGCCATCTCATCAAGGATTCTTGTATTACGTAGCTTTTATCGATGATTTTTCGAAATTTACTTGGGTTTTTCCTATATACAATAAATCTGATGTGTTTTTCAAGTTTGTTCAATTTAAAACACAGGTTGAAAATCAAACCAATTTTAAAATCAAATGCTTACGTTCTGATGGAGGGAAGGAGTACTGTAATTCGACGTTTGCAAACTTTCTCGATCAACATGGTATTCAACATCAAACATCTTGTCCCTATACGCCTGAACAAAACGGATCGGCGGAACGTAAACATCGGCACCTCATAGAAATGACTAGAACTTTATTACATACTGCATCAATGCCATATACCTTTTGGCCAGATGCCGTTCTCACAGCATCCTATATCATAAATAGACTACCCTCCATACAAAAGCTCAGTTCACCTCTTCAATTGTTATACAATAAGCAACCAGATTACAAGTTCCTCAAAATTTTTGGATGTGCCTGCTTTCCGTGGATACCACCCGCTCAAAGACATAAGCTCGAACCACGCTCTCGGCAATGCGTATTTCTGGGTTATTCATCTATATCCAAAGGATATAAATGTCTTGATCTTATTACTAATAAAATTGTTGTTTCAAGACATGTAATTTTCGATGAAAGCAAATTTCCTTTTCAGCATTCTGATTCACAGATTACCATACCAGAAAGAACGTTATCACATCCATCCATGCTGGTTCCAACACACGCCGCTGTACATCACAATCTCACTCGTCATCCTACTACATGTCACACTTCTCAGCAACAACCTCCGACATCTCAGGAAGCAGCTAACTTACCCTCCAACATCTCAAACAGGATCGGCAATACACCATGTGAAACCATGCAATCTAGTGATCCGCCTGTCACCAGACCAAACCTATCTAAACATCCCATGACTACACGATTACAGTCAGGTAAATTGAAACCCATTCAACGTCTTAACTTGCTGCATTTGCAGGAGTCCCATACCACCGACACGTTGTCTGACCCTACAACGTATCAAGAAGCAAGCAAACACAGCCATTGGAGGGCAGCAATGGAAGATGAATTTTACGCACTTCAACGACAGGGAACGTGGGATTTAGTACCTCTTCCTCCAAATACATCTCCACTAGGAAGCAAGTGGACCTTTCGTACCAAATACAACTCCGATGGCACGGTGGCTCGGTTCAAAGCTAGACTGGTTGCACAAGGAAATACTCAACAATACGGAGTGAACTATCTTGAAACGTTCAGCCCCGTAGCTAAGTTTACTACCATTCGCACATTTCTTACAATAGCTATTCATTATAATTGGCCGGTTCATCAAATTGACATAACAAATGCTTTCTTACATGGTAATTTAAATGAAACCATTTTTATGAAACAGCCTAAAGGATTTGAGGATGACAATCAACCGAACTATATGTGCAAACTCAAGAAAACAATTTATGGTTTGAAGCAATCTCCTCGAATGTGGTTTCATATGCTCTCCAATCACCTCCAGTCGATCGGGTTTGTCGCTGGGAAAGCAGACAGTTCTATGTTCATCTTCTCCAAAGACGATGTGCAATTGTTCATGGTCATCTATGTAGATGACATATTGCTCACGGGCAATAAAAACGAGATGATCACATCCACCATAACTCAATTGAAGACCAAATTTGATATGAAGCATTTGGGTCCTGCTCATAGTTTTTTAGGCATACAGATCACCAGAACAAATAATTCCTTCTTCCTCTCTCAGTCTCAATACGCCAACAACATACTTGATACAGCTGGAATGTCCAACTGTAAACCGTTGGCCAATCCATCCTATACAAAAACTCCGGTTCCTCTGGCGCAGGAATTTCTTGGGAACGATCCTAAGCTCTACAGGCATCTAGTGGGATCACTTCAATACCTAACGCTCACTCGACCGGACATCTCTTTTGCTGTCAATTCACTTTGTCAACACATGCATAATCCAATATCTTTAGATTTTCTGTTGTTACATCGCTTATTAAGATATATTCGAGGAACACTAACTTACGGTTTGCCTATAACGCAGGGTAATCTCGTGTTACAATCATTTTCGGACGCCGATTGGGCTGGAGACAAAGATACGAGAAGATCCACGTCTGGATACTGCACGTTTCTCGGACACACTCTAGTATCATGGAGCGTCAAGAAGCAACATACTGTGGCAAGATCATCAACTGAAGCGGAATACAGGGCCATTGCTACGGCACTTACAGACATTATTTGGTTGCGCAGACTATTACTCGACTTCAACATCTCTCTCACCATGCCGACAACTCTCTATTGTGATAGTACATCCGCTATTGCACTGGCCAACAATCCAGTGTTTCATGCTCGAACAAAACACATCGAGATCGACCACTACTTCATACGAGATCATATAAATTCAAAAAATGTCAACATATTCCCTATCTCTACAAAAGATCAAGTTGCCGATATTTTTACCAAACAACTTTCCACCTCTCGGTATCAGATGCTTCGTGACAAGCTCACGGTTCATCAAAAACCATAAGCTTGAGGGGGTGTATTAAAGGCTATGTGTAATAGGTTATATATTAGTGTTATAAATAACCTGTATAAGATTACATGTGTTTTGTAATGAGAGCTATGCTATAAATAGCTGGCTCGGTACTCTATTCAGAGATAATAATATTTTCCCTTAGTTGAGTCATGTCTCTGTCTTTAATACTGTTTATTTTGTGATAAGAAGCTCATTTAAAAACTTTAGCTTGAAACACAGAGCTAATAAGCTTACAAATAGAATTCTGATTATTGAATTTATTTTCCGTCTTTCTGCAATTTCTTTATATCAAAACAAAATAAAAAGTTCAACAAGTATATAGAAGAAAATGATATTTTGCATCAACATTTCAATTAGAATTCCAAATAAATTCAAAAATTTGCATAAGGTTTGGTCTAAGCATAAAGAAATTTAACCCATACACAAAATAAGAAATAATATTAAAAGAAAAATCACATTCAAAGAATAAATGCCTACGACTTTTAGGCCCTACATTACAAAGGATATAGGTAACCGACATATAAATATTTCTTTTAATTATAAGGTTTGCAGTTTTCAAGCCATTTAACATAGCCATCCAAGAAAATCAAGAAAACCTTAAAGCATACATTTTATGTCAAACAAATTTAAATCGATCCACCTTATTAAAATTGTTAAAGAACATAGAATAAAAATTCTTAAAAACTGGAAAGTGCACATTATTAGGGGTGTTAATATTTGACACGACACGAAACCCCAACCCGGACCCGACCCGTTTGAAAAACGGGTCGGGTTCGGGTTCGTAGATTCGACCTGTTTGAAAAAATCGGGTCAGGTTCGGGGTGACTCGGCGGGTTGCTGGGTCAACCCGAAAACCCATTTATTTTAAAAAAAATTTGAATTTCCCGCTGCCCCCACTAGCGCTGCCTGCTACCCCGAGCACCCCGCTGCCCCGCGTTGCCCGCTGCCCCGCGTGCTCGCTGCAGAACTCGCGTTGCCGCGCTGCCGCCCTCGCCGTCGCCCGCAGCCGTGCTCGCACTCGCGAAACCCGAGCTCCTTCTCTGCCGCGCGGGTCAGGTCAGGTCAACCCTGCAACCTGCCGGGTCGGGTCCGGGTTCGAATTTCCGGTCCGTTTACTTACCCGGGTTGGTCCGGGTTCAAATTTCTGACCGTTTGAACCCGGGTCAGTTTTGAGTTCGACGCGAATCTAACCCGTGACCCGAAATTGACACCCCTACACATTATCCCGAACAATATAAGAAGTAACTTAATTATGATTCAGAATGCTTGAAATAACCCGAAGTGCCTTTTTTTCACCAGCCAGGAAAAAAAAAAAAGAGGCTTTGAGATTTTTTTCAATAAATAAAAATAAAGAATATTTTGCATTAGTTTTATTTCATATCAAACAAGTGAAAAATCAAAGCTCGTTCATTTTGAATCTTTTTTGAACCATGTTATAACTATGATTGAAATTTTTTTAAAAATAAAAATCATTAATAATGAACTCGATTATGGATAAAAAATTTTATCATTTAGGATATCAACCTTGATTAAAGTTTATTTGAACGATGTTTGAATGTTATTCAAACTTATTTTGATATATTAAATCATTAATAAATTATTTAAGTAAATTTTAAATAATTTCTAAATTTATTATTAATTTTATTTTCTAAATATGATAGCCGTGTAGGAACTTTTATTACGTCCGGTGTAAGGACATAGATGAACGTATGGTTGGAGTCAAAATCCCGCCAAAAAACTCGGTATTTGCTTGGTACAACTAGGTATTATTTGATATTAACGAGGAATACCGCTCTTTGAAGACCAATACCGAGTTATACCGAGTTGTACTGAGAAATACCGAGTTGTACCGAGTTTTTCTAGGAATAACTCGGTATTTCTCGGTTTAGCTCGGTATTGAGTCTTTAAATGATGGTATTCCTCGTAATTGTTTGGTATTGCTCGGTACAACTCGTTTTTTGGCGGGATTTGGTCTCTGACCGAACGTTCCTCTGGGTCCGATGGGAAGACGTAATGATTGTTCGCCGTGTAGGGGGAGAAGTAGGGAGACCGAGGAGATCTCCAACCAGGCGCATTATGCGCGTATGCCGTTTGTCACCAGCTTCAATTGAATGCAAAAAGCCAAAGTAGTTTCATGAGTTGAGCAGTGCGCGCAACACTAATATTTATGTGTTCCTAAGTTTTTTTTTTTTTTTTGAGAATTAAAAAAATTCTATTATTAAGTGTAGGTTCTTTATTATTAACTTTTAAAAATTAGTAATTCATAAACACATTATTTTTAAAATTTTAATATCATTTTTAGTTGTCATTCTAATGTTTAGTTGCATGTGTATTTTATTTATTCAATTAGATTTATATGTTCTATTTTCTAATGTAATTTTTATTTTATTTAATAAATATTAATTTTATTAAGTTTATATTTGTATTCCTAATTATTTTATCGAGTAAAAATAATTCGGTTAAAAATATTAAAAATATGTCTAATTCAAAAAAGTGATAATTATCAATATATGATTAAAAATAAATATAAAAAAAGATGAGAAAGAATATACACAATATTCTTTTTTAATATTAAGAAATAGAGTACGGTTGGAGATGAGTTACTGCATTTGAGAGCGAAAAATGAGTTTTTCGGTTGGAGATGGCCTAAGAACACTCACTCACGAACTGCTCATCTAGAATATGCTGGTAGGCGGTCGAGTGGACTATCGGCAATAATAATAATTTTTGTTACTCAGTATAGGGGAGCTGTTCCCAAATAACTTGGCTTATTTCAGATTAAATTGGGATCATTCAAACTCATAGCTCTAATTTCAAAAACGTGTATTGAAATTGAATGTCTAAATGAGGCAAACGTACCAAACTATAAGCAGGGTTGGAACTAGCCTGTCTTTTGAGGATGAGCACAATGGGATTGTGAAATGCATAATTTTATGCATAAAATAGAAAAAAATTCAAAGAATTTTGGCTACTACAATTATTATATGTGAACAAAATAATTAAAATATTTATTCTTCCGAGTAAAAAAAATAGATCCAATTAAAGCCCCAATGGGCACACATTAAAGTTTTCAATCATATTTGAAAGCTTAGTAATATTAATTTTGGATGTCGAAATGATTTTCAATTTTTACATGCTTATATTGAATCGAGCGGCTCGACGAGAAAAATCTAATGAGCTCAGTAACTCACTGTTGCTTAAATGATGAGATCACTGTGTCGATTGATCATGATCGGTTCAGATATTATCCAATTGGGTGTCATCACAATAATGGTTTTGAGAGTGGGGAAGATGACATATTATAGGAAAAACCTGTCTAATAAGTTGGAGAAGTTATTACGTCCGGTCAAAAATCGAACGGTCCGAATGTATACCGAGCAATACCGAGTGTCAAATACCGAGTTTTTGGTGACGTGGCGTGTGATTATTGGCCTCTGAACGCGTTCGGTTGACCGGACGTAATAATTGTTCAGTAAGCTGTTGATAACCATTCAGGAGGAACAGTCAAATTCTTTTGGAATAATAATCTTGAAGACTGAACGATTTCATGAGTTCTTCTTGATCAAGCTTTGCAACTCAAATATTTAGATCATCCTGTAATAGATCCGAGTAAATACGAGTGTAGAATATAGGCAAATAAATCTGATGATATAGTTTTAATAATATATATAATATTATATAAATTATTAGGGGTGTCAATTTCGGGTCGGGTTCGGGTCAAAACGGGTCGACCCTAACCCGACCCGGGTAGACAAACGGGTCGGAAATCCGAACCCGACCCGGCGGGTTGCCGGGTTGACCCGACCCGACCCGGTTTTGGGTTGTGCCGGCGCAGGAACGGCGGCGGGCGGACGGTGGGGGCGGACGCGCGAGCGGGGCAGCAGCGGGCGCGGGAAGTGCGGGCGGGCAGCTGGTGCGGGCGGGCAGCGGGCGGGCGGCAGTGCGGGCGGGCAGCGGGCGCGGGGCAGTGCGGGCGGGCAGCAGCGAGATTCGAAATTTTTGAATTAAACGGGTTCGCGGGTTGACCCGGCAACCCGTCGGGTCAACCCGAACTGTTTTTCAAACGGGTCAATTTCTGGAACCCGAACCCGACCCGTTTTGAAATCGGGTCGGGTCCAACCCGGATTTTCCGGGTCGGGTCCGGGTTGGGTTTTCTTATCGTGTCAAATATTGACACCCCTATAAATTATGCGGAATTTAAAATATGTTTTTATAAGAAAAAAATTTGTCAAAATCTTCTAATTAAAGAATTTTGACCTCTTTGGATCTATTTAAAGATGAGTGTAATAAAAATTATTTTTGTATTATATTAATCTCAAAACTATTAAAAATATGTTTTTATAGGAAATTTTTTTTGTAAGAGTGTAATATAAAATATTTATTATTGTAAATATATTACAAATTTATAAAAATAAACTTGCCCTCAAAAATTATTTTTGTTTTAATATATATTTATATAAAAAATAAACAAGTGTTATTTTTGAAAAAAAAAATCATATCCACATCTCCTAACCAATAAGTTTTTAAGATAGTCTAAATTTTTTTAATTTATTTTAAGATAAATATAATATCAATTATTTATATTCCACATTTATTTTTTTTAAAAAAATTCAAAGATTATGAGATATTACAACGAAAACTTTGCTAAGATTATTTTAATTTTATTTTTTTCGTAAGTTTGCATGCAGATAGTTTCATTCAAATTCGTTAGTCAACCCAATAATTTTAACCACCAAAAAGCTCGTGAAATATATAAGTTAGATAACCAACTTATTGTTTGATAAATTCATATTGCAACAACACACACACAATCACTGGCAAATTAACTTGCTTAGGCAATAGCATCGCATGAGCCAATGCCTTTTTATTCAAAATATATACTAATAATACTTCTTTCATCGTCTCTGTATTAGTTCATGTTACTCTTCAAGGATACAGCTCCTTCATCTTGTTCTGCGCCGCGCCGGACGCCGCCGCCGTGCCGTTGCTATGCGGGATGACGACAACAGCAGCATTGCCAATGTTGGTTCCAGTGGCCAAAATAGCGTTGTTAGCGCCATCGTATATGACGACGTTGCGATCTCTCTGGAGGAGGAGATAATAATTCCCAATTTGGCGATTGGTGTTGCTCGCCCATATCACTTTGCTGCCACTATATATTACGAGATTGCCATCAGTCTGCATCTTGAGAACGCAGCCGAAGGCCCTTCCGTTGGTCCCCGTGGCCCAGACGGCTCTGTTGTTATCGTAAAGAACGAGGTTACAGTCTTGCTGCATGATGAATAAATAGGGGCCTTGTGCGAGTGATTGTCCGGGTCCAAGAGACTGGCCGGCGTTCAGGCGGTTGGCGGCGGAGGCGGGAGTGGTTAGGAGGCTGAATAAGGTGGCGACGGTGAGGAAGAGGAGGAGGATTGCTGGGGAGCTGGGGGAGGAGGCCATGGCTGTGTTGGTTGAGTGGATGCTGAAGGGAAGATGGGTTGTTATTTATAATAAATGTATGGGTACGGATCAGAATATATAATAATATAAAAAGTGGGATATGCCGTATGGGATCGATTTATGCGTGCATTACGCCGGTACCGTTTTATTAATAATTCATAAGGCATTCGTTAGTCGTTACACTAATATAATATAACTATATAAGGAAGATTTTGAAATAAAAAATAAAAAATGGCGTCAAATACTCAAGTAAAAAATTAAAATGATTTAACTTTAATATCATATTTTATTTTTGCATTACTATAATATAATTTATGCAAATATTATACTCACTCAAAATAAATTCAAGGGCATTAAAAATTATTCATAATATTCTTATTAAACAAATTTTAATTATATATATATATATATATATATATATATATATATATATATATATATATATATATATATATATATATATATATATATATATAAAGAGAGAAAAAATAAAATAATAATAATAACTAAAAAAAGAGTAAAAAAAAAATATAAAGAGAGAGAGAGAGATTTCTCAAAATGTTTTTGTAAAGTTATAGGAAGATATGCTTTTTGAACTAAAAGACACCTTTTATTAGGGGTGTCAATATTGGACTTGGCCCGAAACTGTCTCGAAAATTTCGTGTTTGAGTTGACCCAAATCCGAAGCGACTTGGGTTATGGTCCGGAAAACTGATCCGTTTGTAAAATCGAGTCGGGTTCGGGTTGACCCAAAAACCCGAGAATGACCCAAAAAACGACTTCCCTGCGTTGCCTGCCCTGGTTACTCGCTGCCCCGAATTGCCTGTCCCTGTTGCCCGGTTGCTCGCTGCCCACGTGACCGCGTGGTTCGCGTCGAATCGCATCGGGTTGAGGGTCGAGTCTAGCGTCCGCGCTTGACGCGTGTCTCCTGCTCGTGTCACGTCGTCGCCGGCCCCGCGTTGCTTGCATCGCTGTCGATGCCCCGCCGGCGCGGTTGCTGTCGTGTCCTGCTGCTAGACACTCGGAGGACCGAATCGCGTGCAGCCGTGTGGAAAATGCCGGACCAGAAGCGGGTCGGGTTCGGGTCCGGAAAATCGATCTGTTTGCAAAAACGGGTCGGGTTGACCTGAACCCGAATAGAGCCGAGTCAGTTCCTAATTCGACCAGAACCCGACCCGTGATCCAAAATTGACACCCTACCTTTTATCTATTACATATGAAAAATTGCCTTCCAAGTGGTTGATGACGCTTCATATCTTGCACGCTATTTTGATAAATATTTTTCAACTTTGAAGTTATATGAGAACAAAACATCAGAAACAATGGGCTACCGTAAAAGCAAACAGCTTTGGTTTGGTTATAACTCGATCACCTATAATCCATCATTATAAATCGCACTTGTAACCTTTTTTTTTTTCCAGCATAGTCGTAAGTTCAGTCTTTACTGATCAATACCAAAGGCTAGAGAGCTGAATGGATCAAAATGAGCTGGACAAAGTAACCGTTATCTTATATTGGCTTTATGCAGACTTAAAATTTTTTTTTCCCGTTAAGCTTCTCATTTAATTTTATGGGTCATTGAAGAAGTTTCAAGAAATAAGTAGATAATAACAATGAAAGCTTGCGTGTGGGGAATGCAGCCAAATGCCTTTGGCTTATCTTCAAAAGTCCTAAAGTTGAGCTTTACAATGTGCAAAAAGTATACATCCCTTCTTGCAACACCCTTTTACTATAAAATTACAATCTCTTACTCTTATGAGAAGGATATATTCACATAGGTTCTTTTGCCACTTAAAAAAATACTAGAAATATAACCTCATAATGCACGCTATTGATCAAATAATCATGTTGCTTGTTTTAACAAATATATGTATATATATGCTAGAAAGTTCTTTCGATACAAATTGTCCATTTTTGTATTTATGGACTACTTTTCAATTCAAATTGTCCGCGTGCTAAAGGAACAATTATTACGTCCTCTGATCGGATGTAAAGCTACGTTCGGCCGCCGATAACATGTCGCCACGTGCTCTTACTCTTTACCGAGCGGCCCGACGACTTGACCCGGAGCGGAACCCGGGAATGTTATGTTCGCGATTTTCTCGGTATTGCTCGGTATTTGTTAGGTATTGCTTTGCAAAAATGAGAAATACCACTCTGTGAAGACCAATACCATGCAAATACCGAGTTGTACCGAGTTTTTTTACAACTCGGTACAACTCGAGTACAACTCGGTACAACTCGGTATTTGCTCGGTATTGCTAGGTATTTGCTCGGTATTGCTCGGTATTGGTTATTGCCGAGCAAAATCGACAAATACCTAGCAATCTTGGGTCCATTCTGGGTCGGGTTGTCGGGGTGCGCAATAAATAATGAAAACGCGTGGCGCGATTCTACTGGCGGCCGAACGTATAGTTGCGTACGTTCATCGGACCAAATAAAAGTTCGTGCTAAAGATGGTGACAAAAGGATTGAGTGCATGCAAGAACAAGATCTCGTTGGAGAAAGCAATGAAAGGACCGATTGCATGTGAGGAAAACATGACCTTGATTAGCAAGGCATCGTAGGACTGGTGCATGAGATAGAATTTGTCGAAAAAGACATTGTGGGATTATTCATTGAAATGCATGTTAATATCTCCATCTTTAAATATTTAATTATTTGTTTCTTTGTTATTAAAGGTATTAGTGCAAATAAACTGCTCTTGTTTAAATCTATTGACAACACATGAAGTGAAAACTTTAATATATTCAAGCATATGTGAAACTTATGGATAGTCTAATAAGATGTGTTTATTAAAAATTATAAAAATCATAATATACAAAAGCAATCAATGCATATATGCAAACATAAATCTATGAAAAATTTATATCAGCATAATTTTATAAAAATATTACTTAATTTTTTAAGCGGAAATAATAGAGAGTCATTCAAAACAATCAGATGAAAATCACAGTGAAACTAAGAATAAAAGCATGTTACAATTATGCAATAAATAATACAATAAATAAGCATGCCTCATCAAATATTTTTGGTTCACTAACGTATAGACAATCAACATAAAATAGAACCTACAAAGGAATCAATAAAATGAGCATTCCCAAATTCCGTGTCAAATATTATATCAACGATTGAACAAATTACATGCAATTATAAAATTTCACATTGTTTAGTAAGTTAAACATTTAAGCCATTAGTTGCTATGATGCAGACAACAAGAAAAATATAAAGACTCTTGGAAAAGGGGCAAAAAACATCATTGAATACACAAACATCTTCTTCCCCAACCACCCTGCCTACTACAAATATACTTAGGCAATAACCTTATAAAAGAATGATTATAATTTCAAAAGCAATAATATCTAATACACTGCAGATTATATTTCACATAAAACTTAGAAAGATAAATTTCCAAAAAGGAAAGAATATTATGACGAAGATGAAGAAGAGACATAATAAGTAGCTTAGTTTACAACATGATTCAAGAACAAAGAAAAGTATAGTAGCTTTATTTAGATTATTGTACATGAATCTCTTCGTTGATGACAATTGCGATTTCCTAAAGTTTTATACCATACTGAAATGTCATATAAACATAAAAGAAAATATAAAAATATTGCATGGTAGTCTTACTAATACAATGGCTAACCTAAAAATCATCATCGTTGGCTAAAAATATTCTTTATTCATAAAAAGAAAAACAACAATATGGAATTATATGTTATGTTTATAATGCTAGTCTTAGTATCTACAACCTAATATAAGTGATTTAGAATAATAGTAACTCTTATCAAGAAAAACAATTTGACTATTATCCCTTTTAGATTAATAGTATCTATTATCCTCAAACATTTTATACTAGCCATATATTTCTATATTCTAGCTATTTGGAAGGACAAAAGCTACATAAATTACAAATCTTGCGCTCATTTCAATCCTTAGTTTATTTTCAAGATTATTTATTTCTGTGGTATTCAAATAAAGCTAGAAACTCCTTAAACAACAACAATATGGAATTGTATGTTATGTTTATAATGCTAGTCTTAGTATCTACAAACTTATATAAGTGATTTAGAATAATAGTAATGACAATTTGACTATTATCCTTTTTAGATTAATAGTATCTATTATCCTCAAACAGTTTATACTAGCCATATATTTCTATATTCTAACTATTTGGAAGGACAAAAGCTACATAAATTACAAATCTTGCGCTCATTTCAATCCTTAGTTTATTTTCAATATTATTTATTTCTGTGGTATTCAAATAAAGCTAGAAACTCCTTAAAAAGAATAAAGATAAAGACAAATGAAAAATTAAGTTGCATCATGAACCCATATCTCACTAAAAATGAACACAAATTAACATCTCCAACTATTCAAGGCAATTGGTTACTCATCAAAGGATTTACTCAAGTATTCAAAATTCTTGAGGAAATATTTAAACATTGAAAAGTAAGCAAGAAAATATCATTACACTTGAGAGGAAACACTCACTAAGGAAATTAGCCTCAACATCAATAAAGCCTATAAACAAATAGAAATATCTAGCTGAAGAATCACACGAAAGGACTGAAAAGATCATTACCTTCACAACGAGCATCCAAAGCTTGTTCATGCATGGTTGAAGAAAAACGAAGAAGGACAAAAGCTCTTTTAACGACTATTTAAAAACTTCCCTTCACGCAAAGTCGAAGAAGAACCAAAAAGTAAAGCTCGAGCTCTGCCATCGTGGCTTCCAATCGTTGAGAACTCCTTTTAGCGACTCTTTCGAAACTCCTCCTGTGAAGCTAGCTCACCTACAGGGGCGAAACTAGCCTTAATTTTCAAGGAGACAAACTTATAAGTAACTGTCGGGGGTGCAAGTGGGCAGCGCCCCCTGGCGGGATTTTACTATTTGTTGGGGGCAATTGCCTAAAGATCATAGTATTTTAAAAGTTTTAGGGGGGGTGGGGGGCAGGAAATTGCCTAAAAAACTTGTAATAAAGATTAATATACCTAGAAACTATATAATAAAGATTTTTTTTTGGGGGGGGGGGGGGGGGGGGGGGGGGGGGGGCAGTTGCCCCTTGTGACTTTAAAGGGCTTTCGCCCCTGCTCACCTGTCGTGCCTTCCGATCTGACAGTAGTGAAGAGCTTCTTCAACGACTCTTTGAGATTTCCCATGTGCGCGAAGCTAAAAACATGAAATAAATGGGACGGCAGGGGAATTCGAGGAGGCGCAATTAGACGGTGAAAAATTTGTATTTATTAAAGAAAATGAACGACCATGATTCGCTAACAGTTGGTGAATTCAAAGAGGCACGATCAGACGGTAGAAATTTATATTTATTAAAAAAAATAAACGGCCACTATTCGCTAAGGGAGGAATCACAAGATGCTTTTTAATATTAGTATAAATTTAGGAGATAGAAAGAGCCGAATACAAAGGGTATTTAAAAAAATATGTTTCAATATATATATATATATAATGAAGGGGCAATTTTTCAATAAATAAAATGGACGATCAATATTTGATGGGGTGAAAACTCAATTCATACTTATAATAATAGTATAAATTTAGGGTACAAATTTTTTGTATTAAAAAAGTTTTAGTACAGTTTTTTTTAACTAAAAGTTTTTTTTAAAAAAAAAAAACTGCCTAAAACAATATTTATTTAACCCAAATTAAAATACTATGAAACACAAAAACAGATTGATCACAATCAATATCTATATAAATATATTCGGATGACGCATACAATGAGCTCAAATTCTACCGATATAAAATAATAGGTTACCGCTGAATAAACTTCCCACCTCTCCAATCTTCAACGCCTCACAGTGTTCCTTCCCTGTGGCCATCCATGTCCCGAACAACCATCATCGAACACCTCGTCCTCTTCAAAGTCCGCGACTCCACCGACCCCTCGAAGATCGAGGCCATGGTCTCCTCCCATCGCTCGCTTTCCTCCCTCGACCTAGTCCTCCACCTCGCCGCCGGTCCCATCCACCGCCGCCGCTCTCCGGCCGCCGATTTCACTCACTTCCTACACAGCCGTTTCCTCTCCAAACCTGATCTCGCCGCCTACACCGTCCATCCCTCCCACCTCGCTGTCGTCCACCAGAATGTGCCGATCATCGAAGACATTTTCTCTGTCGATTGGGTCGCCGATCTGGACGGCGAGATCGTTCCGTCACCGGGATCGGCGATGCGGTTTCTGATAGCGAAGCCGCGGGAGGGGACGCCAGCGGCGGAGATCTTGAAGGCTATCGACGAGGTTAGGGCGTCGAAGTTAAGCTGGGGGGTGAATTTCTCGCAGGGTAGGGGGAAGGGGTATGAGGTGGTTTTGCTTTTGGGGTTTTCCGGGGTGGAGGAGATGGAGGGGGTGCACGGGGAAGAGGAGTTTGTGGCGATGGAGGAGAGGATTAGGGGATTTGGTTGACAGTGTTATTGTGGTCGAGGTAGTGGTCCCGTCTTCGGGTCTCTAATGGCGTTGTACTTGAGGAAAATAATAAAGGTTACATATCATTTTTTTAAATGAGTTAATCCATGTTGCATTAGCAAATTAAAAAAAAAAATCATTATTAATATTTATAAATTTTAAAGATTTAGTGTTTTATACTAATTTTAACTTAATATTTTTTTAATTTATTGTTTGAATTTATTTTTGTTGCCTATATGCCATTTTATCAAGCATCAAATGTTGGCTAAAAATTTCATGATTAATTTAGATTATCCAAATTTTATATTTAGAAATATCATAATTAAGAAAAAGTGTTTCAATGAGATAAACTTAAAGATACCACATATGCTTGAATTTGAGCTTAATTGAGATTTGATACGTCATAAAAAATCAACTTGATTGGCTTAGAATCTCGAGGCATATTCGAATTGGAAACTTTCAAAAACTAAATTTTGAATCATCCGAACTCAGATTTAAGCAAACTTATAATTGAACTAAAAATCTGAACTAGGCGAACTTAACAACACCAGAATGACCTAATCGTAGCCTAAATAAGTTCAAACTAAGGGCCTAAAACATAATTAAAACTTTATGACATTAATTGGATGACAAAATGATCTTTAAATATTGCATGCTTATAGTTGAATCAAGTGGCTCGATAAGACAAACCAAATGAGCCCAAGATTGCGTAATTCTAATATCATCATGACACTTAAAACGATGCTTTATGATTAAAAGAATTAAGATGGGTCATCCGATGGAGTATTCAATATTTTCTCCATATTTTCATGTATGAAACTTTCACAAATCTATAAATTGACATATACACTTTATATTTAGGGGAAAGAAGAGCTTTGAGCTAGAGCTTGAACTCTCTATTGAGATTCAAGAGAGCTCTAAAAGCTCTAAAGATCCCTGAGCTCCATTGCCGAGCCTTCGCCCTACCATAATTGTTGACCTTCATCACCCCTGAATTATAGTCCTTCCGACCTTCATCACATGATGACTACAATGCTCTCATCACCTGCCAACTATGATCCTCTGACTAATGTCGCCCAACTACGGCCCTTCTAATCTCAATCACCCACTTACAACATTCCCCAACCTCCTTCATTGTCAATTATGATCCTTATACCACGATCACCCAACTAAGATCCTCCAACCATCTATGCCAACTATAATCCTTCCGCCCTCCATCATTTGTCGACTATGATCTGACACTCCAAAATCTAATTTAAAAATATTGTCACTTTTTAAATCTTCTAATTACCTATGAGAGCCTTCTAATAGCATATATATGCATAGTCCAATACAATGGAAATAGCATTTGATTTCATATCAACATAAATACATATACATTTAATTCATATCCCCAAAAGCATTGTGTATGATAGCCATAAATACTTATCTCACATCAATCTATCCTTATTCATTCATGACCATAAAAAAAAAAAAAATACTATAAGCAATTCTAAATCAGACTCACTCCATCATTAGAACCTCATCCTTCCCTAAAATCATGTGAGTCACATAAAATGAGCAAAAAGCCTAATATGTTTCTAGAACTTACAAATGCATTCAATCTATGTAAAAAAAAAAAAAATGCATGTAATTGTTCAAATTAGTATGAACATGTGATAGTTAGTATGAATAATATCAATCCATATTAACAGTAGTTATTAGTATGAATAATATTAAAAAATGGATTTGTGATCCTTTACTTAGTCTTATCCAAGTGTATCATGTAACATGCTATAGATATGAGAAATCTAATATTCCCTACAAATTAGTAAAGAAAATTAATCAAATCTTATCACACAATCACCAAAGAACTTGATCAATAATTGAGCAACCTATTTATTGGTCATGCTTTTAATAATTAGGGGGTTGAGCATCATAAACATATGTATTAAATTTGGTTAATTTTAAACTTTAATTAATTAGCCATCTTTTATAACCCTGCATAAACATAACTATCTGCATAAAATTTGATTATTAATAAATCATTCGGATCAACCCTAACCTAGAAAAATCTAAACTACCATCACAAAATCACACCAACACAAACAAAAAGGCAATCACTCACCCAAATAAGTTAGACACATCCACCAAGATCACTAATGTTCTTTTATTAACAAATATATTAATAGAAGTACATCACCATAATAACGCTCCTAACTAAAGCTAGGATTGGTTGACCTAACAAATAAACTAAAGTGTGTGCTAGACTGTGTTTGTGTTAACCTATTATGTTTGCCAGGTGTTAACTTATTTGGCTTTAAATTTTATTTTTTAATTTTATTGTTTAATGCGAGGGGTTGTTTCAATTTAAATAATGATGTATTAAAATTTCAAAATTTATTATCTAAGTTGTAGTTTTATATTCTCAAGAACAAATTAAAGAACATAGTCTTTTATACAAATTACTTTATTTACTAATAAGTCCTAATACACAAACAAAATATAATTATTTCATTTAAAAA
Source organism: Dendrobium officinale (assembly GCA_019514585.1). NCBI lineage: Eukaryota > Viridiplantae > Streptophyta > Magnoliopsida > Asparagales > Orchidaceae > Dendrobium > Dendrobium officinale. Next base: position 62,377,409 of record CM033688.1, on the reverse strand, counting down.
GATGGACTAAAAGTATAGGTCAATTATATATATTTTTTATAAGTTAAGGATTTTATTTAGAGTGTATTTGGTGGATTTTAGAAAAGTTTATTCATGATTTAATTATATTTAATTTAATTTTAATTTAGATTTGATTTTTAATTCTAAATTTATTTTATTCTTAATTAATTTTTAATATTTTATGTCATTTACTTGGCCTCTTAAGAATTTATTAAAAAACACTGCTCTTTTAGATTTACTTTTATTTGACATGATGTAAGATATTATTTGTCATAATTTTCTGAGCTTATAAAAATTTATTTCATATTTATCTGATTTTTCTTGAATTTTTAATGAATTTCCTTATTCGTAGGTCCTTTAGAAATTTTGTTTAATATAAGGGTAAAAATTGAAATGTTAATTAAAATATTTATTTAGTTTATTGTTAGTCTTGATTTTATATATTTATAGAAATTTATTTGAATTCTCTCTAAATTTGTTTATATTTTTAATGAATTTTCCAATATTTGAGTTTGTTGCGTCTTAGAGTATTTGCGCCGGTAGAGAAATATAAAGTTTAATGTCTTTGCGTTGTACGAAAATCCGGTACGCAATCAGATAAGAGAGAGGGTCTAGTATTTATGAGACACTAAGATTTTTATGTGGAAAACCCCTAAAAAGGGGGAAAAACCACGTGGCTTGGCCCCGTTTGAATGAATCCACTAGTATAGCAGTTGATTACAAATGAGGCCCTTCCTTGGGAGAAGACCTTAGCTTGATCTACATTTTATAGAGTACATTACATGATGTGAATACAAAGAGTCACTATTAACTTATTCGTTTGGTCGGGAGGACCATAGTCTGGTGACAGAGGTCAGAAAGACTGTAGTCTGCAGACGACGTAAGTTAGGAGGACTGTAGTCGGCTGGCGAAGGAGGTCGGAAGGACTGTAGTCGGTAAGCGATGTAAGTTAGAAGGACCATAGTCGATGGGTGACGGAGGTCGGAAAGACTGTAGTCGGCGGGCGACATAAGTTAGAAGGATCGTAGTCGGCTGGCGATGGAGATCAGAAGGATTGTTGTCTGACGACGAAGGTCAGAAGGACGACGTTAAGTAGAAGTCCAACAATGGAAAGAAATCCATCTTCTGATAGATGTCCAGTGAAAGTCTGAAAATCGATAGAAGTCGGCATCGGGTAGAAACTTAGCGATGAGTGAAGGTCTGGCATCAGGTAGAAGTCTGATTTCTGTTGGAGGCCGAGGAGAAGTCCGGTATCACTTGGGCGGAGTTTCGGCGTCAGGGGGGAACTCTGTCGTTACTTGGGCAGAATTTTAGTGTCCCGTGGAAGTCAGACAGAATTCTGGCATCCAGTGGAGGTCGGGCAGAATTCCGGCGTCATTTGGAGTTCGGGCGGAACTTCTGCGGTGGTCGAGGAGGAGTCTCTTCCCTCCTATTCTTCTCTTCTCCTCTTCTTCTTTCTTTCTTCTTTCTTGGGCCCCCTCTCATGAGAAATGAGGGGTCTATTTATAGATGTTATGGAGTGGCATGACCAGTAAATAGATGAGGGATCAGGGGCAAATATGGAGTGGTTCAGATGAACGACCGATATTGAATCCTTCGATCATGGACCGTTTATCAGGCATTTTAAGGTCTTAATGACTTTGGAATTTGGCTATCTTTGGCTCGTTGGATTCTTTTCATCGAGCCGCTCGATTTGACTATAAGCTCGTCCAATTAGGAAACCGTTTGGTAACTCGAATTGTGGTACGAACTTTCTAACAGCGCTTCGGGTCCTTGATTTGGACTCATTTGGGATCAGATTGAGTCGAATTTGGTGTCGTTGGGTTTGTATTTCCGAGATGCTCAGTTTGACTGTAAGTTTGCTGAAATTGGAGTTCAGATGATCCCGAATTTAATTTTTGAAGTTTTCGGACTGATTTTGCCTCGAGATTCGTGCCCAATCAAGATAATTTTTTGATGATATATCAAAGTTAATTATTATTCTTTTTTTATAATTAACTATTTCACTCCTATTTTTTTTGGATTATTCATTTTTTGTTATCATCATCATTATTATTATTATTATTATTATTATTATTATTATTGATACGCCATGCAAAAATTATCTTGATCGGGCACGAATCTCGAGGCAAAAATCAAGTTGGAAACTTCAAAAATTAAATCCGGGAGCACATGAACTCCGATTTCAGCAAAATTACAGTCAAACTGAGCGTCTCGGAAATACAAACCCAACGATACCAAGATCAACCTAATCCAAGCCCAAATGAGTCCGAATCAAGGGATCAAAGCGCTGTTGGAAGGTTCAATCAGCAATTTGAGTTACCAAACGGTCTCCGATTTTGACGAGCTTATACTCGAATCGAGCGGCTCGACGAGACGAATCCAACGAGCCCAAGATCATCAAATTCCGACATCATTAAGGCCTTCAAATGTCCAACGAACGGTGTATAATCAAAGGATTCGATATCAGCCGTCCATTCAAACCACTCCCAATTCGCCCTTGATCTCACGCCTATTTACGGGCTATGCCACTCCAGAAAAACTATAAATAGAGCCCTCATTCTACATCAAAGGGAAGGGAGAGAAGAAGAAGAGTAGGAGAAGGAGAATGGGGAATAGGAGATTCCTCACCTCCTCGACCACCGCCGCCGGAGCTCTTCCTGCCGCCTGAAGACGCCGGAACTCTGCCGGATTTTCGGGAAACACCAGGAATTCGCAGAAGAAGAATGAGAAAGGGGAAAAGGAGATTCCTCACCTCCTCGACCACCGCCTCCGGAGCTCTTCCTGTCGCCTGAAGACGCCGGAACTCTGCCGGATTTTCGGGAAACACCAGGAATTCGCATAAGAAGAAGGAGAAAGGGGAAAAGGAGATTCCTCACCTCCTCGACCACCGCCGAAGCTCTTCCTGCCGCCTGAAGACGCCGGAACTCTGCCGGATTTTCGGGAAACACCAGGAATTCACATAAGAAGAAGGAGAAAGGGGAAAAGGAGATTCCTCACCTCCTCGACCACCGCCGAAGCTCTTCCTGCCGCCTGAAGACACCGGAACTCTGCCGGATTTTCGGAAAACACAGAGAATCTGCAGAATTTTGTAAACTTCTTGGGAGAAACAAATTGTATTCGGATTATCCCAATTTGTGGGACGAATCCTCCATTTGTAATCTACAAAAACACTAGTGAAACTTTACAACTGGGCGAGGCCTCGTGGTTTTTTCCCTTTTTGGGTTTTCCACGTAAAAACCTTGGTGTTCACTTTCTCTTTTCTGTTTGTGTGCGGAATACTCGTGCAACGCTAGGACGCGAATTTACAAACTCTACCGCCGCGTATATTCTCTCACGCAACAGTTTGGCGCCGTCTGTGGGAACGTGGTTCCTGACTGGGGGGGCAACTTTTGCTCCAATCTCAAAAGATCATTCTTATCAACTTTTTAACATCAGTCATTGTTGCATCAGATGCGGATTGGGGGGGCAACTTTCACCCCAATTTTGGTCAAAAAGGATCCTCCGATGTTTTCCATATCAAGATGATATTTCAGGAATATCCGAGCAAATGCAAGGATACTTCAAATCAATTGCAAGCTTTATACAGTCCCTTCTTGGACTTTTACTTCTTGGGCAAGGTCTTAATCTTGACCTTAAAAGTGCAGTAACGGTCTAAAGATAGACCTTCTTCACTTTTGATTCGGGATATACGCGGCGTTCGCCCCCTCCCAATCAAAGCAAAATCAATCCCAGGGGGATTCGATTCGACCTCTTCCACACAGGTTAACATCGTCGAGCAAAGGCTCCGACATACAACCTCGGAAAGGTTTCCCATCCTTGGTGGATTCTCTCGACCTCTTCAACACAGGTTAACGTCGTCGAGCAAAGGCTCCGACATACAACCTCGGAAAGGTCTCACATCCTTGGTGGATTCTCCCGACCTCTTCCACACAGGTTAACGTCGTCGAGCAGGGCTCCGACATACAACCTCGGATAGGTCTTACATCCTTGGTGGATTCTCCCGACCTCTTCCACAAAGGTTAACGTCGTCGAACAAATGTTCCGACATACAACCTCGGATAGGTCTCACATCCTTGGTGGATTCTCCCGACCTCTTCCACACAGGTTAACGTCGTCGGGCAGGGCTCCGACATACAACCTCGGATAGGTCTTACATCCTTGGTGGATTCTCCCGACCTCTTCTACACAGGTTAATGTCGTCGAACAAATGTTCCGACATACAACCTCGGATAGGTCTCATATCCTTGGTGGATTCTCCCGACCTCTTCCACACAGGTTAACGTCGTCGAGCAGGGCTCCGACATACAACCTCGGATAGGTCTTACATCCTTGGTGGATTCTCCCGACCTCTTCCACACAGGTTAACGTCGTCGAACAAATGTTCTGACATACAACCTCGGATAGGTCTCACATCCTTGGTGGATTCTCTCGACCTCTTCCACACAGGTTAACGTCTTCGAGCAAAGGCTCTAACATACAACCTTGGATAGGTCTTACATCCTTAGTGGATTCTCCCGACCTCTTCCACACAGGTTAACGTCGTCGAGCAAAGACTATGACATACAACCTCGGAAAGGTCTTACATCCTTGGTGGATTCTCTCGACCTCTTCCACACAGGTTAACGTCGTCGAGCAAAGGCTCCGACATACAACCTCGAAAAGGTCTTACATCCTTGGTGGATTCTCCCGGCCTCTTCCACGCAGGTTAACGTCGTCGAGCAAAGGCTCCGACATACAACCTCGGAAAGGTCCGACATCCTTGGTGGATTCTCCCGACCTCTTCCACACAGGTTAACGTCGTCGAGCAAAGGCTCCGACATACAACCTCGGAAAGGTCCTACATCCTTGGTGGATTCTCCCGACCTCTTCCACACAGGTTCACGTCGTCGAGCAAAGGCTCCGACATACAACCTCGGAAAGGTCCTACATCCTTGGTGGATTCTCCCGACCTCTTCCACAAAGGTTAACGTCGTCGAGCAGGGCTCCGGCATACAACCTCGGAAAGGTCTCACATCCTTGGTGGATTCTCTCGACCTCTTCCACACAGGTTAACGTCGTCGAGCAGGGCTCCGGCATACAACCTCGGAAAGGTCTCACATCCTTGGTGGATTCTCTCGACCTCTTCCACACAGGTTAACGTCTTCGAGCAAAGGCTCTGACATACAAACTTGGATAGGTCTTACATCCTTAGTGGATTCTCCCGACCTCTTCCACACAGGTTAACGTCGTCGAGCAAAGACTCTGACATACAACCTCGGAAAGGTCTTACATCCTTGGTGGATTCTCTCGACCTCTTCCACACAGGTTAACGTCGTCGAGCAAAGGCTCCGACATACAACCTCGGAAAGGTCTTACATCCTTGGTGGATTCTCCCGGCCTCTTCCACGCAGGTTAACGTCGTCGAGCAGGGCTCCGGCATACAATCTCGGAAAGGTCTCACATCCTTAGTGGATTCTCCCGGCCTCTTCCACACAGGTTAACGTCGTCGAGCAGGGCTCCGGCATACAACCTCGGAAAGGTCTCACATCCTTAGTGGATTCTCCCGACCTCTTCCACACAGGTTAACGTCGTCGAGCAGGACTCCGGCATACAACCTCGGAAAGGTCTCACATCCTTAGTGGATTCTCCCGACCTCTTCCACACAGGTTAATGTCGTCGAGCAGGGCTCCGACTTACAACATCAGAAAAGTCTCACGTCCTTGGTTAACGTCGCTAGAATGTCGTCAATAGACTTCTATCTGACTTCTCCATAATGTTAAAATTCTTCCCGATTTTGAATTTCCTCATGCGCTAAACTTTTGCCTTGCAGGACTTTCGACGGACTATTACACGACGCCAAAATTCTTCCTTTCATCGGACTAATACCCGTCGTCGGACTTCTGCTCGTCGACGAACTTTCGTTGGTCTTCTACCCGACAATACTTCTACCCGACGTCAGACTTCTGCTCGTCAGCGGACTTCTACTCGACGTCGAACTTCTGCTTGTTAGCGGACTTCTACCGTCGTCGGACTTCTGCTCGTCAACAGACCTTCATCGGTCTTCTACTTGACGCTGCACCTCTACCCGACTACGGACTTCTACTCGACCTTAGACTTCTGCTCATCAGCGGACTTCTACCCGACGTCGGACTTCTGCTCGTCAGCGGACTTCTTCCCGACGTCGGACTTCTGCTCATCAGCGGACTTCTACCCGACGTCGGACTTCTGCTCGTCAGCGGACTTCTTCCCGACGTCGGACTTCTGCTCGTCAGCGGACTTTTACCCGACATCAGACTTCTGCTCGTTAGCGGACTTCTACTCGTCGATAGACTCCTGCTCGTCGACGAATCTTCGTCGGACTTCTGCTCGCCAGCAGACTTCTACTCGTCGTCGGACTTCTGCTCGTCGACAAATCTTCGTCGGTCTTCTACCCGAAGTTGAACTTCTACCCGACGTCGGACTCCTCCCTGTCGTCAGACTCCTGCTCGTAGGAAGACTCCTATGCATCGTCGGACTTCTACTCGCCAGCAGACTTCTACTCGTCGACGGACTTCTGCTCGTCGACGAATCTTCGTCGGTCTTCTACCCGAAGTTGAACTTCTATCTGACGTCAGACTTGTCCTTGTCATCGAATTTCTGCTCGTCAGCGGACTTCTACTCGTCGTCGGACTTCTGCTCGTCGACGAATCTTCGTCGGTTTCCTACCCGAAGTTGAACTTCTACCCAACGTCGGACTCCTCCATGTCGTCAGACTCCTGCTCGTAGGAAGACTCCTACGCATCGTCGGACTTCTGCTCGCCAGCAGACTTCTACTCATCGTCGGACTTCTGCTCGTCGACAAATCTTCGTCGGTCTTCTACCCGAAGTTGAACTTCTACCTGACGTCAGACTTCTCCTTGTCGTCGAATTTCTGCTCGTCAGCGGACTTCTACTCGTTGTCAGACTTCTGCTCGTCGATGAATCTTCGTCGGTCTTCTACCCGAAGTTGAACTTCTACCCGACGTCAGACTCCTCCCTGTTGTCAGACTTCTGCTCGTTAGAAGACTCCTACGCATCGTTGGACTTCTGCTCGCCAGCACACTTCTCCTCGTCGGCGGACTACTACTCGCCAGCGAACTTCCGCTCAAATGGCATTCAAATCCCGTAGGCTTCTGCACGCAGGGAGGGGCGCTATTCGAGTAGGAAAAAATTTCAACTCGCAAATAACGGAAGCCTCACCGTCAGTAAGCCGGAGGGGGAGGAAGAAATCCCGTAGGCTTCTGCACGCGGCGAAGGGCGCTATTTGAGTAGGAAAAAATTCCAAACTCGCAAATAACGGAAGCCTCAGCCGTCAGTAAGCCGGAGGGAGAGATCCCGTAGGTTTCTGCGCGCGAAGAGGGGCGCTATTCGAGTATCCCAACTCGCAAATAGCGGAAGCCTCAGCCGCCAGAGAACCGGAGGGAGAAAGAAAGAAAAGGTGCAAGTTTTCTAAAGGCCTAGGGGCCTATTTATAGGTTTTGAAGCAAGAAGGGGAGAAGTTATTGCAATTTTCGAAATCCCAAATTTTTCTAAAATTTTCCTAAATTTTTCGGAATTTTTTGAGATTTTTTCAGAATTTTTTGGACCGAAAAATAGCAAAAAACGACCTCTTTACACGAGTGGGCCCCACCTAAGTCGGTGGCAGCGAACCGACTCACGAAAATCGCCCCGATCCGCGGACTCTTCACGCGGATCGCTTCCAGCAGCGCAGCAGCGTGCCAGCCACGCGGAAGGTCGGCCGGCGGCGGCGGCGGCAGCAGCTGCCGCGGCAGCGCAGCAGCGGAGCGGGCCTAGCACACAGGCGGCGCAACACGCGGGCGCAGCGCAGCCAGCCCAGCCGCAGGCGCACCCAGCCCAGGCGCGGGCGCACCCAGGGGCGGGCGCGGTCCAGCCCAGGCGACGCGGGGGAGCAGCGCGCGGGCGGTTTCCGCGCGGAGGCGACGGCGGCGGCGGCGGCGGCCGGCCGGCCAGTTCGGCCGGTTCGGCTGCCCGGTCCATTCCGGGCCTGAATTTCGTCCCGAAAAGTCCAAATTTGACGTTTTTCGGGTCCCCGGACACGTTTTTCCACGTTCCGGACTCGATTATGACACTTTCGGAACTCAACGAGGCCTCTATGGTGATGTTCAGACAAGATGTTAATTTTTGAAACATATTTTTGGTGTTTAGACCAATGCAAATTATCGATGCATGTATTTTCGGACTTCTGGAGCTTCGACGTCCGAAAATAGGGGGGCAATTGATACGCCATGCAAAAATTATCTTGATCGGGCACGAATCTCGAGGCAAAAATCAAGTTGGAAACTTCAAAAATTAAATCCGGGAGCACATGAACTCCGATTTCAGCAAAATTACAGTCAAACTGAGCGTCTCGGAAATACAAACCCAACGATACCAAGATCAACCTAATCCAAGCCCAAATGAGTCCGAATCAAGGGATCAAAGCGCTGTTGGAAGGTTCAATCAGCAATTTGAGTTACCAAACGGTCTCCGATTTTGACGAGCTTATACTCGAATCGAGCGGCTCGACGAGACAAATCCAACGAGCCTAAGATCATCAAATTCCGACATCATTAAGGCCTTCAAATGTCCAACAAACGGTGCATAATCAAAGGATTCGATATCAGCCGTCCATTCAAACCACTCCCAATTCGCCCTTGATCTCACGCCTATTTACGGGCTATGCCACTCCAGAAAAACTATAAATAGAGCCCTCATTCTACATCAAAGGGAAGGGAGAGAAGAAGAAGAGTAGGAGAAGGAGAATGGGGAATAGGAGATTCCTCACCTCCTCGACCACCGCCGCCGGAGCTCTTCCTGCCGCCTGAAGACGCCGGAACTCTGCCGGATTTTCGGGAAACACCAGGAATTCGCAGAAGAAGAAGGAGAAAGGGGAAAAGGAGATTCCTCACCTCCTCGACCACCGCCTCCGGAGCTCTTCCTGTCGCCTGAAGACGCCGGAACTCTGCCGGATTTTCGGGAAACACCAGGAATTCGCATAAGAAGAAGGAGAAAGGGGAAAAGGAGATTCCTCACCTCCTCGACCACCGCCGAAGCTCTTCCTGCCGCCTGAAGACGCCGGAACTCTACCGGATTTTCGAGAAACACCAGGAATTCACATAAGAAGAAGGAGAAAGGGGAAAAGGAGATTCCTCACCTCCTCGACCACCGCCGAAGCTCTTCCTGCCGCCTGAAGACGCCGGAACTCTGCCGGATTTTCGGAAAACGCAGAGAATCTGCAGAATTTTGTAAACTTCTTGGGAGAAACAAATTGTATTCGGATTATCCCAATTTGTGGGACGAATCCTCCATTTGTAATCTACAAAAACACTAGTGAAACTTTACAACTGGGCGAGGCCCCGTGGTTTTTTCCCTTTTTGGGTTTTCCACGTAAAAACCTTGGTGTTCACTTTATCTTTTCTGTTTGTGTGCGGAATACTCGTGCAACGCTAGGACACGAATTTACAAACTCTACCGCCGCGTATATTCTCGCACGCAACAATTATTATTATTATTATTATTATTATTATTATTATTATTTTATGTATATTTCATTATAGCTTTTATATTGAATTTATTGTAATTTGATTTTGTGTTCGCTAACTTGATTTAAGTTTGGTTTTTATTATTGTTATTTAACTGAGTGTCCATGTCTTAATATTTATTAATTTTATATTTAATTTGATTTTGAAAATTAGATATGATGAATCTACATCTGTTAATTAATTCAATTTAATGCCATTTGAGCTTGAACTTGGATGTGATTATTTGTTTAGGTCGCTTGACTTTAATGTGATTGATTTTGAATTTAAATTCTCTACATCAATTAAAATATAGTTGATATTAATTTGACCTTGATTTATCTTATATTGTTTAGCTCGATTCTAAAAAAAATGATTCACCTTCATTATTTCATTTAACTTTCATATTTAATTTATGAATTCAATTTTGACTTTCACAAAGAATTCTAAAATAAGTGATTCGATTCAAAGTAATTTGTTGAAATATAAACAAATTACATTGCCTGCAAACTACGGTCCATCTGACCACCGAAACCCACCGACTACGGCCCTTTCGACCACCGTTTCCCGTCGACTACAGTCCCTTAGACCACCGTCATCCACATATTACAGTCCCTCAAATCACAGTTGTCCATCAACTACGGCCCTTGTGAACCCCGTCGTCTGTTGAGTATGGTCTCTTAGACCTCTGTCTCCCATCAACTACGATCCCTATGAACTCGCTCGTCAACTATGGACCCTCCGACCATCATCACCCGTCGACTGCGATCCTTCTGACCAGCGTCGCGTGCTGACTACTTTACACTTTAATCGTTATCGCTCGTCCACAACGGCGAGGGGTGCCAAAAGCGTCGCGTGCTGACTGCTGTAAATGTTTAGAATTTATGACCTGGATCTGACCCGCACTTGGTTGATCTAACCCGACCCACTAACCAACCTAACTCGAATCTCCTTCCTAGTGAGAGAGAACATTTCGAGTACAATAAATGCTGGTGAAGGCCGAAGGGGCGTGTCATGTATGTGGGCGAGCTCATCCTGCGCGGCATGAGGCATTGCCGTTGCGAGAGAGGGCAAGGGTGCATGTCTGGGTGGGATCCATGCAGATGGTTGGAGCAAGGGGGAGGGGGAGAGCATCAGCACGGTGCATGCAAGCGTGCTAGACGGTGGGAGCTCAAAAAAGGATGCAGGTCTGGGTGCACTGCTTGCACGGCGCAAGCGCGAGATTTGGGCAATCGGGCTATAGGGTATCGAATCATTTTGGGTTGATTTTGGATTTTTGGGACAACTCGTACCCGCCCCACTTTTGTAAATGCTTCAGAATATTGAATTCAAATTGACCCGTATGACAAACAGGTTGACTCGAACCTTGAAATTTTTTGGTCGGGTCTGGGTCATGTTTTGAGTCGACTCAAATATTGACAACCCTAACTAGGGTCCCTCCTACCAGCATCACCCATCAACTACGATCCCTCTGACATTCGTTGACCGCATGCTATCGTCTCTCTAACTACCATAGTCTGCCGACTATGGTCCCTTTGACCTCCATCGCTCAACTACGATTCCTCAAACCTTCCTCACTTGACTAGGGTCCTTCCGACCTCCATCGCCCAACTACGATCCTACCAACCAAAAGAATAGCTCTCATATCATTGGATTCTTCCAATAAAAAATGCTAGTGGATTCATTTCACGTAGTTTTTCTCCCTTTATAAAGGTTTTCACGTAAAAATTATGACGTCTGTTATGATTCTTGCACCTCTTTCTCTTTATCTGTATGTGTGATGGATCTTCATTCAAAGCTGAGATGCTAAGCTCTTTATCTTTCTACCGCCACAAATGTTTGAGGACACAAAAAATTATATATCTAGAAACACGAATTTATTTTATTAATTATTTAAGATTTTCATTAAAACACAACCTTAAAAAAATATACTATTAGTAATCAAAGTTGTGAAAATTGGACCAGACAATGATCTAGAACAAAGAGATATTTACGGTTCGATGGTTCCTCTGAGGTTCAATCGAATGACATAATAAATATTAATTTTATTTAAAAATAGCATAATTGATATAATACTGATATAATAATATCAAATATGTGACAACAAATTAAAAAAAAAAGATAATTATGAAGCATATAACATAAATAAATAAAATCTTTTTTTTTTAATAATATTATGGGTACAAAGGCCAAATATAAATGGTTTGGCTCAAACATAGAACTTCATCAATGTACTGAACTTTCATTTACTACTCAATTATGCGTACTTTATATCAAACACATTTAACATCTAAATAGATGCTTGGATAACCTACAGCTTTTTAATATAGTTTTGGATTATGTAGTGACCTACTGGCATTTAATATAGTTCCCAATTCATTGCATTGGAGCATTTCCACAAACACTTGGAGGGCAGTTAGGTGCTTCCCTCCTTACACATGGCTAAATTTAAGGATTTTACACTCCTGTTTGCTATAGTTTCCAAATCATTCACATCGACAACTGAATTCAAAACCATTTCAACACTCTTTCATGAACATGTCAACGTCCACACACGGGACGTTGCAGATGAAGATACTAACTTCTTCGTGCTGATCATCATTTCGATTCAACGTGAAATCGTGATTCAGCTTGTGTTCATGATCAAAGTCGGCCTCAAAATCGGACATTGTTTCATTTTCGTCAGTCTCAAATGCCTATTCCTGCTTAGATTCACGATCTTCCTCATTATTGTCCCACTTGGCATTCGACAATTATTCGGCTAAGCTGGTGGAGAATGGATCTTGCAGGTGCCTGTTGACCTCGATTTTGCCCAAGCATGGGCATGATAGACTGAGTTGACCAAGTCAATATTTGACTTGGTCAACCCAAGTCTTAATGGGTCAAAATTGACCCATTTAGCCCATTTAGAGCCCAAATCAAGTTTGGATGCACTTGGACCTTGGCTTGGCTCAATCCCTCATCCCCATGGACCCCCTTGACTGGTTTGACCAAGTCAAACGTGGACTTGGTCAACCATGGCTCTAAATAGACCTTAATCACCCAATTAAGTGAATTCAAGAGCCTATTTAATGCCCAATCAATGCCCCTTCGTTTTGAATTCGATTATATGGCCAAAACCGACCTATTTCCCTCCTAATTAACCCCTGATTTAATCTTGGCCGTTTACTTTAGGTCTAGGGCATTTAAATAGGAGAAATTTTGTCCAATTAAGGACTTTTTGCTCTTGTTCTTTGGAGAGACCATCCTAGGCCTCCAAAATTTCTGTGAGGGCTCCCACTTCCTTCCTCCACCTTTCCCGACCCAATCCCGACGGCTACACCCCACCGGCGGCGAGATTCCGGCGAGACCGAGACTATTCCCGTTCCACGACGAATCCCGTCCGATCGAGGCCGTTTTGGAGCACGAGTTCAACTAGGGACTTGTTCTTGAGGATCCTCCGAGTCCAACGAGACCAAGATCGACTGGATCCATCCATTGGATCGAGGTAAAATCGAAACCCTAGTATAGTACACTTAGGGTTAATTAACCTCGTATTTAGTGCATGTCAATCTAGATAAAATATCCCCCACGATTTCTGTTCATCTCCATGACTCGGGTTTAAAATTTCATGCAATTTGGTGGAGGATCGAGCGAGAACGAAGCCAAAAACCGTTTTGGTCTTCGGATTCGCCCTAAGTCCCGATCTGCGGGATCTGGACCGTTGATCCCGTGATCAACGGTCAGCACCGCGTCGTTCTACGGTTCCGCCCGACCGCAGGGGTTGAGCCCGCGGTTACGCGCGCGGTCCGGCAAGATCCGAGTCGTTGATCTCAAACCGCGCTCGGACCGCGCCGTATCCCGTGCCGCGGCAATCATTGCCAATGATTGCGCGGCGGCGCAATCATTGGCAATGATTGCGCTGAAACCGCGGGACGAACCCGCATGTGCCACGTGTCGCCGGCCGATTATTTTAATATAAAATTTATTTTAAAAGCTATTTAAACTTCAAAAATTCGCCAAAAATCCACTTTTCGTCCGATTTTGACGTATAATATCTCGTTTTGTTCGTATTTTCATCCTCTACACTAGGAAATTTTTTTTTTATAAAAATAATGTAGTTATTTTTAATTATTTATAAAAACAGTAAATAAGCCTTATTTTATTATTATTTAAATTATTGTTTTAATATAATTATTATTTAATTATTTAGTTATAGTCATTTATTGTAATTACTGTTATTTTTAAATATTAACCTATTATTTATTATTATTATTACTATCATCATGAATATTATTATTATTGTTATTATTATTATTATTATTATTATATTTAAAAATTATTTTAGGCCTTTAATGCCTTTTAAACTTCAAAAATCAATAACTTTCCCGTTTCAAATCGGATTTTTGCACACACCCCTTGTTTTGATCGTATTTAGATTCTGCATTTTCTGGAATTGGTTTTATTTGAAAATTTTGGGTTTGTGTGCAATTCTTTTCAAAACAGCAAAACAGCAGTATTTAAAAATATTTGGTTATCGTATTTGAACTTCGAAATTACATAACTTTGTCGTTTTAAGTCCGCTGTCGACGCACAGCACCTGGTTTTGTATGTACTCTGAATTCTGCATATTTTGAAACTATTTTCAGGTAAAAAGCATGTCTGCATTTGCTGTTATTACAAAAACTGTAAATCTACACTATTTTTTAAAATACTATTTTAATTATATTTAAAACTTCGGAAATTCGTATCTTCGCCGTTTTAAGTCGGATTTTGACGTGTAACCCCTCGTTCTTTTCAGAAGAGCGAGATTTATGTTTTGAAACTGTTTCCGTCCAGCCCCTGATTTTGGCTGTTTTGATAGTTTTCTATCTTGGAGCAATATTTGATTATTAAATTATTATTTAATTAATATAATAATTATTTTCAGGATACAAACCTATTTTCAAACCGTTTGAAACCTCGATTGGGTGATCAGCGGGTCTCCTTATACCTATGTATTATGAATTGACTTACTTTTAGATTATTTTATTTTTCAAAAATATATATTTATATTTATAAATATTTTAAAGCTATTTTAAAACTACTTATATATAAATCCTAATTTTTGGGAGACCCGCTATCGTATGAAATTTTAAGCATGGGTTCTAGATATGAAGAGCAACCATGGGGGAGTGGGTTAGTGAATGGTTGAGTCCCAATCATTCACTAATCCTTTCTTTAGGTGTCTTTACTTTTATTTTTCGTAGATTGCATGTATAGGACTGCACCACGAGCACTTAGCCTAGGCTCTCCTAGATCTAAGGACATGGTGTGTTTATTTAATTTTTGTACTCCCATGCATTCATTACCTGAATGGTTAGACAAAACATCACTTTAAACTCCTACAACGTAGTGACATCCTAAGGACAATAATTAAGGACTCGTCTAGCGAACTTAGAAGTTTTCTAGGAGCTAGGATAGATCCCTGATTGACATGAAAACCCCCACACTTAAACTTAGTGACATCTGAAACATCACTGAATTTTCTAGGAATTTTTAGGAGCTTTTAAAGCCCTTAGCTAACTAACCCTAATTAACTGGTTAATTAAGGCCCCGAGACCTTCCAGAAATTACAATAAATACATTTTAGGTCAGAAAATTACCCATAATACCTTGAACTGACCAGAATCTGATCTTTGACTTTAGATAAATAGGGCTCCCTAGTTTGACTTCAGGTGGACCCATAATTTGACCATAGGTGGAAATTACCATTTTGGCCCTAATAATTCATTAAAAATTAATAAAAATCCCAAATCTTCTCCAAAAACTTGGAAATACTTTTTCTGGTCATCCCTGACCTTTGGGAGTAATTCCAATCAGTTTGGAGCTGATTTGGAGCAAAACAATAAAAAAGGCTATTTAGTGGGAAATTTAGAAAATTCCAATAAATACCCCGACCTTTAGAAACTCATAACTAATTGTAGAAAACTCCGAATTAGGTAAACTCACTTGCATTAGACTCCAATTAGGGCCTAGTATTTATTAAAAATTTTAGGTTTCCAGAAATTGGCCTAGGTTAGAAAGTCAACTTTTTGGTCAACCCTAGTCTATAGGATAGGGCCCGAAACTTAGAAAATTCATAACTTTGCCTAGAAAACTCTGATTCCAACCTACTACATGTCTAACTACTCATATTAAGGTCTAGTATTTTCCTAAGGTGATAGAAAATCCAGACTTAGCCTTTTCCCCATAGTGACTTTTTTGGACCCTTAGCTTAATACCTAGGAGGACCCGGAACTTTCCAAAATTGGCTAATGCAATTTAAACTTCAAATATGAATACCCTAAGCTCTTAAAACTGATCAACAAACTGAAATAATTAAAATGGACCCTAATTCACTAATATTTGAACTTCAACTAAAATATCCTTTTTAGACCCCCAACAAACCTGTATTCTAGAAAACTTTAACTAACTACCCTACTTAGTATCTATCCAAACCACACCAGCCTTACACACACATAGATTTTTTTGCTAGGGCACTACTTCTAGACCTAGGTTAGGCCGCTGGATTTTACTTTTCTGCTGTGTGCCGGAGCTTTCCGTAGTTTTCACTGCATGCTGTTTGAAAATTGATTGGTATGTTTGCTTACTTTTTCTGCACTCTGGATGTGAACGCTAGACTTACCCATAGGTTAGGAGCGCCATATATATACTGTTCTTCCGTGCAGGTGGCCATGCTCAATGCTAATAAAAGGGGGGGCACCATTTATTTTTCTGATATTGTCTTATGCAGGTGCTTGCTCAGCCCCCCTAAATAAATGAGGGCTAAATTAATAATTATAATATTGCACAGGTGGAGCTGCTTAGCCCTCAAAATTAAGAGCATGGCTTGGCACAGGGTCAATGGTGTTAGCACTTTTATTTTCATATAAACTGCTTGGGATGATTACTAGGATAACCTTGCAGGGACTTTAGAATTTTTCTGCTTTTCAATTAATGTAAAATTCTGTAATAATTGTTAAGAGTTGTGAAAACAACCTTGAGTTGGGATATTCTTATCCAACTCGGATTCCAAAAGAAGAAGGCATCCCTAAAGGGGAGAGTCTTCTTCCATTTGGAAGATCGAGTTGGATGGCTTTAGGTATCCAAAGAGAAAAGGCAATACCCCCATACTGGGGGAATTGTCTCTTCGTTTGGATATTCAAGCCACGACGGAGCCAAGGAGTCCAAGGAGGAGATCCAAGGAGTCCAAGAAGAAGAGTTCCAAGGAGTCCAAGGAAGAGAGACCCAAGAAGTCCAAGGAGAAGATATCCAGAAGACTAGAGATTTGAAGACCCAATATCCCACTCAAAGTTGTTGGCGTCTGTCATAGGCTTAGAAATCCGGGTTGTTGGCAGTGGTGCCCGGCCACTTTACTTTTCTGCATACCCTGGGTTGTAATTAAAGGGCAGTTGGCCTATGGACATTTATTTGATTAGTTTGATTTATATTGATGTGTTTACCTGATTGCGCAGTAGAAATTGCCTGCTTTTCTTAGGTTTCTTTTCTTGCATGCCGATCTTGTTTTTGCCTGGATTTTCGTTAGGCTCTTTAAGGACTACAAAATTTTTCTACTCATAACTAATTCATAAAATTTTAAGTTCTAAATAATATAGAAATTTAACGAACCTAGGGAATTGCCGGAATCGTCCGGGGTCGCATGCATATTACTGCATTCTTCTCTCCTTCTTATAAGACATCTCCCTGCCTGCGGGTTGAGTCCGGATAATCTGGCCTATGAGGATGAAGTGCCGGACCTAGGGAGACCCAGTCTTTTCAAAAAAAAATTATTTTCTATAAGCCTGTTTTTTAAAATTCCATAGCATTCATGAGCTGACATTTCAACTAGCATGCATTGCATTAGAAACAAAATTTAATTAAAATTTAATTGCATTAGCTAGGAGCATCTGACCCACATAAGTCCGGGACCACTTAGGAAACTCTCTAGATGTCGGTCCTATTTCCAAAGAACTATACCATCCACCCATCTTTCATAATTGACTTGACAGCATGGCTTTGAATCGATTAGGTGGTTAGCTGGCTCCCCCAATCCAGGCCGGGGTAAGTCCAGGTTTTGCATTGCATTAGCTAGGACACGGGTCTTAGTGTTTCGTAGAGCACTAAGCCCCCACCTAGATTTAGGGTTCGAGGCTACTACACTCGGTCTCGTAGTAGGCCTTAAATAGTAGGTAGGTCCCTTTCTTTTCAGGGACCCTAAATCCTACTTATCCGCGTCACAGGATGACGCCACCTCCATCTTTCTCTCACGCATGTGACTGATTGCTTGTCTTTCTTTCTCCAGTTTCTCTCTAGTACCCTAGAGCCTCCGAATGCTGGTATGAGCCATGCATGTTGATTGAGCCTCTTTGAGACCTTTCTTTCCTTTGAGTAGGATTTCCTAGTCTATACCCTTGTGCTAATCCCAATTTGGAAAAGATAATGTATGATCCTTAATCGAGAGTCTTCTCGGGCTCCGGCCCGGGATGTAATTAACCACGGGGGCTTGCGCCCGTGGGAAACTTGGCCCCACAATCTACTTTACCCCACTCGATCTCTCGTATCGGGTGGGGGAAACCCATGACTAGGTCGTGTATATTGCTACCCATCGGGGTGTGCTGGCGACAGCATCTATCCCCAATGGTCAGTCGTATGCGCGATCCAATCTGCCCTCCCATCGACCCGTTCGTGTCGAGCGTAGAGGCCTACGATCGTTTTGTCCTACGGGATAGTGCGGCCGTACCCTCTGCATTCGAACCCCCGCGAGCGGTGCTCCTTCGGAGGTCCACAGTGCCGATCACAAGCTAGAGCATGGAGAGTTAGAGAAAGCCATTTTTTTTAAACGGTTTTTGGTTATCTGGTCTAACAGTTGGACTACCGATTTGAGGCGAGGTGATCCTGTTTCCTGCTGAGTCGATTAAAGAAAAGGATCAAACCGGACCGTCTTGTCTAATTTTTTAAACATTTATAGTAATATCATTCAATCTAGCCAAGTTTAAGTTGTATGAATTGATTTGGCCTGAAATCACTTTCTATCTTACTTCCTATTTATGTATAAAAGATAAAAACATATCGTCTCCAGTCATGTCAATACTCCATCAAACTAATCAAATAGATATTATTTCAGCATATGAATCATATGGTTCTTATTTCATCATAAATATCTGAATAATATTATTTATTTATTTTTATTAATATTTTATGAGTATCAATTTTAACTAGGTCATGACTTTAAGATTTAGGACATCCCTCATGCAAACATTGAAATCAAAAGATATAAAAATTTTCTCAATTAATTTACTTACAAAAAAAAAAAAAAAAAAAAACTTATCTAAATAATGATTGAGACCACAAATTTTTTTTTCTAATTATCTCATATATATATATATATATATACTGAGTGGGCACCTTTACTCAATTTAAAATGCTCAATCATTGATTAATTTAATTATTACTTAAAAATAATTGCACCATTTGCCTATTTGTTTCTCTTTCCCTTTTTTTTGACAAGGGCAATAATCCCTAAAAATACCATGTGTTGTTTTCCTCATTTAGAATTTTCACATAAAAACACTATATCTCCTATGAATTGTTGCTGACTTATCTTATTTATATGAATATATGATCTCTATATAGAGTTAAAATGATAAGTTAGTACATAGTATGTGCACTCATAGTACGGACGGTTTTTCATGTCCTGACTCCACACGGAAAAATTACTCCTTTGAATGATACAGATGCATGCATCAATTTGTTTCACCAGTCTTTCTTATTTGGCCAAATAATAATCTGATTGGCTCGGAAATTTTAATATTACAAGATATAATTTTAATATTTTTTTTAAGAGATAATCTATTAATATTTATTCTCATTATTGAATAGGGAAATTTATTAAAAACAAATAACTAACCAATCATACCCTACTATATGCCCTCTAATAATTAAGAAGAAATTTCAAAATAGTTAATGATTAGCTTACCTTGACTTCCTAAGCCTAATGCAATAATTTATCATCTTTAAATAATTACACATATAACCTATCCCATCCAAATAAAACTCCAACTTATCTCCCTCAACACAATTACTCAGTCCTGCTCCTCCTCCCATGGCTCCCTTACTCCACACACACCAAATCCATCCCCGCACCACCTTAAACCGCCTCCACTTCCTTCTATACTCCTTATCCCTCCTCCTCCTCCTCCACCACCACACCACCACCCCCTCCTCCTTCCTCCTCCTCCTCGCTGACGTCTTCCTCTCCTTCATGTGGCTCTTATCCCAAGGCTTCCGTTGGCGCCCCGTTCGCCGCTGGGAGTTTCCCGAACTACTCTTGAAAAGTCACAGCCAGAAAGGATTTTCCGGCTTTAGACGTCTTCATCTGCACCGCCGACCCTTATAAGGAGCCGCCGGTGGGCGTGGCGAGCACCGCCCTCTCCGCTCTAGCCTTCGACTACCCTTCCGATCGCTTATCTGTCTATGTTTCCGATGATGGAGGTTCAGACCTCACGCTCTTTGCCTTCTTCGAAGCCGCTAAATTTGCTAGGTGTTGGCTGCCGTTTTGCAGAGAGAATGGAGTCATGGAGAGGTCCCCTGAAGCTTACTTTCAATCCAGTGTTTGCGATGGAGAAGCAGAGGAAATGAAGGTACGCCGACTTGCTCTTTTTGTTCTCTACGTTGATAGAATTAATATTCTCTTGACCATATGTAATATATTACTATGCATATATATTATAATAGAGGCTGTTTGATTTGTAGAAGGTGCGGAAAAGTTTTCCAAAATATAAGTATTTTAAAAATACTGATGTTATATATAAATATAACACCATCAAATTAAATTTATGTGTGTTTAAAATTCATTAGATTTTACCGATTTGTAAAGATATTGTAAATTATTTATTATTGCTTTGACCAACATCATAGACATGCCGGTGCTGTCAGCTACCCACCACCTTCCACCATCATGTCACCACTAGGAGAAATTATTATGTGCAGTCATCACACAGCGTCCGGAGGCGAATTAGGGCACACCAGGTCACTTTTTTGCTGCGTATCGATATTGTGTACTGCTATGTCTCAAATGACGTGGCAAATTCTGATATGCTTCCAGACGGTTCGGTGACCGCATAGAATAATTTTCTCATCACTAGCCACCATCGCTTGCCACTATCCTGTGCTACAACCAATGACCACCCACCACTTTTTATCAATCACCATTAGAGTCTTCTTTGTCCACTACTTGCCACTAGGGGTGTCAATATTTGACACGACACGAAAACCCGACCCAAACCCGACTCGAAATTTTCTGGTTAGACCTGACCTGTTTCGAAAATGGGTATGGTTCGGGTTCTAGGATTTGATCCGTTTGAAAAACAGGTCGGGTTCAGGTTGACCAGACGGGTTGCCGGGTCAACCTGGAAACCCGTTTGAACCCTTGCCCGCGGACCTGCTCGTCCTTGCCCGCTGCCCGCGGACTAGCCCGCTCCTTGCCCGGGCACCCACACTGCTGCCCGCGTGGCTACCCACCCGCATGCGAGGCTGCCCGTTGCTGCCCACGCGCCCGTGTGGCTGCCCCCTGCCCGCGACTTCGCCCTCCCAGCGAACCCTGCCCGCACACACGCACCGCGCTAGTTGCGCCACGCCCGCCGAGGCGCCGCTCACGTCCTCGCCCTGTAGCCCGCGCATCCGTGCCCGCGTGCCAGGCTGCCAGCCAGCCTTACCGGGTCGGGTCGGGTCAACCCGGCAACGCGCCGGGTCAGGGTTCGGGTTGGCATTTCTTACCCGTTTACCTATCCGGTCGGGTTAGGGTTGACCCGTTTGAACCCGGGTCAGTTCCGGGTTCGACCCGAACCCGACCCGTGACCCGAAATTGACACCCCTACTTGCCACTATCAACTATAGTCGCAATGACTACTATCATGAATTCATTTTACTTCAAGTTAAAAAGATATTCATCTCATATTATTTACATTCATGCAAACAATTCCAAATATTTTAAATATATAAAATTTATTTATACTATATTTCATTTTATTTGCAATTTCATTTGTAGGAAACCATACAGTTTCATAAGAAAAAAACATAAATAATATTAAAATATCAATTTTTTTTTAAAAATCCCATTTAATAAATTTGGCCATTTAAATATATTTCAATTAAAACTTTAATATTTAATAAGCTGGAATATATTTCTCGCTCCACTTTTGCTCTCTTAGCCAATAATTGAACTGAAAAATATTCAATACGACAAAAGAGTATTTTAATTTATTAGAAGAAAAGCTGAAATGGTCATCTAAGATTGCTCATCCAAAATACTATTTTGTTGTGATCGTAAGCACAATTATTGATCAATGAGAACAAAAAGCAAGAACTGAGATTGAACTGAGTTTCTATTGCTATTCAATTGCAAAAATTTAAATTTTTAAGCCCACTCAATTAGCAGAGCTCTATGAGTTAACTAATTAAATTTGGGTCAGCTCTAAATTGACTCAATTAGTTTACTAGCTTACTCATTTAAAACTTATAAAGGTATAATACACTTACTGTATAATAGTGATACGTCACCAAAAATCATTTTGATCAGACACGAATCTTAAAACATATATGAGTTGACTCCAATTTGAGGTCATCCAAACTCCAATTTCAGCAAACTTATATTCAAACTAAATGTCAGACGGACCCAACAACACCAAAATCAATCCAATCCAAGCACAAAAGGGTCCAAATCGGAGGGTCGAAGCATATTTGAAAGGTTCGAAGAATAAACTAGATGACTAAATAATATTCAAATATAGCATGTTTATAGCCGAATAGAGCGGTGCGATGAGACAATTCCAACGTGCCTAAAAACACTTAATTTCGACATCATTAAGGCAATTAAATGTTTAATGAATGTTCTATGATAGAGGAAATCAGCATGTGCCATTTGATGGAGTACTTCAAAATTATCTTGAATCATAATTATTTTCTCTATTTCATATTAAATGAGCTGGCTCAAACTGATAGAATAAAGCTCGAGCTCGAACTCAAACTTGATTAATTAATTAAGTAGGCAATCATCATCATATTTTTTTTAGGATTTGTTATATTTATTTTTTCAAATAATTAATTTTATATTATTTGTTCTATTTTATGTAATTTAAATTTATCTTCAATTTTAATTTTCTTAATTAAATAAATAAAAATCATATAAATTAATGCAATTAAAAGTTTTAATTGCGTGGATAAAGGTTGATTAGGACATCCATTTTCATGTCAATATAGATAGATTATATAATGTTTTAATAATTACTGAAAGACTTCATCATGCCACCAAAGCGGAGAAGATAGGAGGAAGAATAACATGAAAGAAAAAAAAAAAAAAAAAAAAAGTGTATATATATATATATATATATATATATATATATATATATATATATATATATATATATATATATGATATATATATATATATATATATATATAAGCTATGAAACAAATTACAAAAATACAGCTAGTAGGAAGTTGACAAGTATTTTCTTGATAACCGTCTGAAGCAGCAATCAGACATATATTATGAGGTCCCCTCAAGCTGGTGTGTCTTGAGGAGTAACCAGATTGTTTGATAAGAGATTAAACAGAGAGATGAAGAAAGGTTTAGTTAGAATGTCGGTGAGCTGGTCTTTGATAGAAATGTGATGAAATTAGATGGTTTTGTTTTGGATGCAGTTTCTGATGTAATGGCAGTCCACCTTTATATGCTTCGTATGTGCGTAGAATACGAGATTATTGGCTAAGGCTATGGCATAGGTGTTATCACAGAAGAGGGAAGTGGCAGTGGAATGAAAGTAGTTGAGCTCTTGGAGCAGGCATCGAATCTAAACAATTTATGTGGCAGCACCCGCTAGACCACGGTACTCGACTTCGGTGGACGAGCGAGCTACGATGTTTTGTTTCTTGACGCTCCAAGAGTGAAGAGAGGAGCCAAGAAAATTACACTAGCCTGTGATTGATTTCAGTCAGTAGAGTCTCTGGCCCAGTTTGAATCTGTATAGGAATGTAGTGTGAGAGTTTCATGAAAGAGAGGTAAACCAATGTGCAATGTTCCTTTAATATATCTCAAGAGACGTTTGAGTGCTTCAAAGTGGATATTTGAAGGATTTTGTATATGTTGGCAAACCTTGTTGATGGCGAATGATATGTCCAATCTCATTAATGTGAGATATTGAAGAGAGCCAGCAAATTGATGATATAAATAAGGATTTGAAAATGCAGTAGAATTAGAATTAGTATGATATGTTTTAATTTGAGAAGTGGAGATAGGTTTGCATTTTAACATACTGGCACTGGAGAGAATTGTTTGAGCAAACCGACTTGGAGTGAGATGAAGCCTGTAGGACTTGTGGGCAACTTGGATGCCCAAAAATTGAGATAAAGAGCCGAGATCTCTCATAGTAAACCTGGAGTTGAGGGTATCAAGGAGTTTCTTGATGCTCTTGGTAAAATTACAGGTGAGGAGGATATCATCGTTGTAAACCAAGAAGTATATAGAAATGCTATTGTTGTTATAGATGAGAAGGGAAGGGTCGGAGGAGCTGAACCGAAATCTAAGGGTGTGAAGATAGCCAGAGAGATTGACAAACCATTCACGTGGAGATTGTTTAAGGCCATATAGCTCCTTTCTCAGATGACACATGCACGTAATTTGGATGAATATCATAGGTGAATCCATTTGGTTGTTTCATATAAACTGTATGATTAAGATGGCCATGAAGAAAGGCATTAGAAACATCAAGCTGATGGATGGGCCAAGCATGATGAAGGGCGATAACCAAAAGAATGTGGACAGTGGGTATTTTAGCTACATGACTAAAGATTTCAGAGTAATCAAGGCCATATTCTTGATTAAAACCTTGGGCGACCAATCTAGCTTTGTACTTAGCAGTGGTTCCATTGGTTAGATACTTTATGCGAAATGTCCATTGACAACCAAGCACGTTTTGATTTAGATTAGGTGGAACTAGATTTCAAGTACCTTGAGATTGAAGTGCTTGGAATTCTTGAGACATGGTTGCACGCTAGTGTTCTTATTTGACAGTTTCAGTATAGGTGGTGGGTCTTGAGGGATAACATGATGAAACAGATTAAAGATAGTTTTAGGTTTGATATGACCAGTTTTATACTTGGTTTACATAGGATGGGTGGTAGGTAGCAAAATGGGAAGGGAAATAGTGGGCGGATTGGATTCTTGAGGAGAAATCACGGACGAAGGGTTTTCAGGATTGGAGGTCGAGGCAGGTTGATGCTTGGGAAGCTGTTGGATTGAGGGAATGGGTTTGGTGTGGTGGCTAGGATTGTGATAGAAGTAGGAAGCATAATGAGAGGAGGAATTAAACTGGGATCAGACTTGAATGAGGCGTTGGGGGAAACATGTGAGTAAGGAAAAATGGCTTCATTGAAGATCACATGCCTAGAGGTATAAATTTGTCCTTTTGTGGGGTTAAGACAAAGATAACCCTTATGAGAAGATGCATAGCCAATAAAAATGTAGGGTATGGAGAGAGGTGAGAGTTTGTTGGTAGAGTAGGTGCGAAGCCAGGGATAACACAAACATCCAAAATTTTTGAGATGATTATATGATGCCGATTATTAATATAGAATGTGATAGGGGCTGTGATGTTGAAGAGAGCGAGTGGGTAGACAACTTATAAGATATAAAGAGGTGTGGAGCACATCAACCCATAGGGATTGGGGAAGGTTAGCTTCGATGAGTAAACTACCAACATTTTCCAAAATGTGATGATGATTTCTTTCGGCGACTCCATTTTGGGATGGAGTATAAGGGAATGCGTATTAATGAACTATGTCCCATTTTTTTTTACAAAGGAGCTTAAATTTATTGTTGATAAATTCACCACTGCCGTCTAAATGAAATATTTTAATATTAGCATTGAATTGAGGAGAGATCATATTGTGAAACTCTATGAATTTAAATATTACATAGAATTTATTAAATAGAGGGTAGACCCTATAGAACTTGAAAAAATCATAAATGAAGGAAATGTAGTATTTATATCCTTGAGTAGAGATAGTAGGGGAAGGACCTCATACGTCTGAATAAACTAATTCAAAAGGAAATATGCTAGAATTAGTAGACTGAAGAAAAGGTAAGCAATGAATTTTTGCCAATTGACATGCATTACAATGAGATTTATGAGTAGTAGTATGTAAAGAAGAAATGTATTTTGTTAGTTGTTGTAAATTGTTGGAGACAAGATGGCTTAACATTTATGTCATAGATTTGGAACATCTTTAGTTGAGAGAAGACAAAGATGCTGCTTGGTGGTGTATGAGCGAATGGGTTAAAGGCCATTAAGACATGGACCCTTGAGAAGAAGGAGGCCTGCCTTCGAATCCTTGATTTGAAAACCATAAAGGGAAAACATGATAGTATAATTATTGTCAGTAGTAAGACGATGGTCAAAAGTCCGTATAGATTGTTAGACCTAACACAATTGTCCCAAGGCTAACTAAGAGAGGGGGGGGGGGGGGGGGGGGGGGGGGGGGGGGGGGGGGGGGGTTAATTGGTGATTAAACAAACTCTTGGAAAGTTTTTAGAAAACTAATTTATAATTTTAACACAAAAGATTTTTCAATCACAAAATATTAAAGTGCGTAAAATAAAAATACGAAAATATAAAAGAACATAATAATTTATAGTGGCTCGGTCCAATAAGATCTACGTCTACTCCCTGAAGACTCCCTCTTCAGGTATTACACTACTATCAAAGTAACTCTCCTTTTGCCCCCACAACAAGGCGGAGAAGCTTTTACAATTTTCCTCTCTTCCATCAATCCCCGGTGTGGCAGAGTACCGTCGTTCTTTCATACCTTCTATGTATCAACAGAGTACCATTGTCCTTTAACATCCTCTAAGTATCGACATAGAACCAGTATCCATTCACACCCTCCAAGTGTCGGCAGAGAACCAGCATCCTTTCACACCCTCCTGATGTTGATAGAGAATTGAAATCCTTTCACACCCTCTTGGTGCCGTCAGAGAACCAACATCCTTTCACACAATTCTAGTGTCGGTAGAGAACTGATGTCCTTTTTCACCCTCTTGGTGAAGGCAGAGAAGCCACGACCAATGTTGAAGAACTTCACTTAAGAGCCTCTAGAGGAGATGGGCAGAAACTTAAAGGAGTCAAAGAGATTCACACATTGGGCAACCTTATGAATCTCCTCACAGCTCCTCCTCACTTGATCTCTCACACTTCACTCTCCCAATCTCTCCCATACACTCACACTCAATGGCCACTCTCAAGAGAAATTCACAACAAAGGTATTTAGTGACAGTTTTTAGGATTCCTTATACAGAAAAAAATATGAAAAACCATCTTAAAACTAAAATATACAAGAAATATTATCCTATCATCGTACTGTACGATCTCATATCATCACGTATGAATGAACAGTGTCCCATACGAACACATAGTGTCATGTACGAACACATATTGTCCCATACAAATCGCCCATATAAACACATAGTGTCCTGTACGAATCGTTCCTACGAATGCATAATGTCTCGTATGAACAATTCAAATTTATTTGTATGAACTAACATTGTACTATACGAATAGTTCAAAAATAGAACAAGTTTGGCTGGTACAATTCTGTACTAAGCCATTTCATACTTTAGTCATTGTTTGTATGAATCGTACATCTCACAGTATGACCTAGTTAAATCAAATCATGCTTTGTATGGTACAAAACATGGATGAGCCCATTTTGTACTTTAGATGTCCTCTGTACGAAAGTAATTTCATACAGTACAAATAGTACAAAGAAAATTTCCAAGGCATGATTCGATTAACTACTTTTTGGAGAAACACTCAGATCAAATCATCCCAAAATTGTACAGTACGATTAGTTTAAAAATATAAATTTTTACACTCCCTCAGTATGTGTGTGCACGGTTACCTAATTACAATCACACTCTCTCAGACTCAAGAATAATAGAAAAATTACAGACTTCATTATAAGAAACCCTAATCTAATCTATCTTGAAGTCTTCGACAATATGGAGTATGATTTTCCTGAAATGTTAATATATACACAAAACAAATATAGTATGAAAAATACTATGCAACATAAAGATGTGAGTCATAATGTTTGTTATCATTAAAAATATAAACTCCTAAGCAATGAGTCACAATAGATGGATGGATATCAGATTGAAGGAAAGATTAAGAATGTGATAGAGATGATGAAGATTTAGTTTACCTGTAGGAGTAGGAAGAATAGGTAGTTGATGACCATTACCTAGGGTGATTCGTTGTGAATAGCCATAGGGCTTAATAGATTGGAGCTGCAAGGGGTTGGAGGTGAGATGGGTTTTGGCTCCACTGTCAATATACCAATCCGAAGATGCGGTAGGTTTTGAGGGACAACTGCAGCTTCCATCAAGAAAGCCTTCAAAGTCGTTGGCTCTAAATAACTTGAAGATTTGTGAGTGCTAGATCGGGTAGTTTTCAGCGGTGAGAGAGAGGGAGATAACGCTCTTGATGTTTCCTAGAAGAAACTTTAGCTAATAAGGAATGGGTTTAGGATCAAAGGAGGTGCTAGAGATTTTCCAAACATCTTATACGATGGTAACAGATAGAGATCACAGTCATAAGAAAGCTGGCTTTGATACCATGAAAGAATTCATCATGCAACCAAAGCAGAGAAGATAGGAGGAAGAAGAACAGTAAAAGAAAGAAAAGAAATGTATATTATCTTGTCATTTACAAAGAAAACATAGGCCTATATATAGAAGTTAGGAAACAAATTACAACAATACAGCTAGTAGGAAGCTGACAAGTGTCTTCTTGATAATCATCTAAAGCAACAATCGGACATATATTAACAATTACACAGTGCCATTAATTTGTTTGCTCTTTAATTTATGTTGGTTAAGATTTTATTTTAGTTGATCAAATGATGCATGGCTTTTTTTTCCATGTGTTTAAAAGTTTTATAATTTTTATGTCCTAAAATATGCATGAGGATGCATGAAGAATTTATCTAAATTATGCTAGAATCAAAAGTCTTCGAATAGTACAAAATTTTCTACCCATATTAAACACCATAAAAAATTAATATATTTAAAAAAAATAGAAAAAAAAAATTTATGGCCTATACATGCAATATAAGGGGTTAATCCCTTGACTCCTTCCCTTTCTTTTACATAAAATTGTGAGAGGATGGTCACCTAACTTCTCCAACTCCTCCTACAATCCCTATTTCGCATCATTCTTCTGCTACACCACATTAAAGGTTGGGTTAGTTGCAGGAACACCTTATTTTCTTCCTGCTCCCCTCACTAATCTCTTTTACATACATAACATTTAAGATAAATAATAGCTAAAATACAAGACATCACTATTAAAACTTTACATGATTTCAATTTGATTATTTCTCCCATGAGATCTCATTATGTCTTATTTGTCAAGAAATTATTCTGTGCGGACGCTAAAGGCCATCCGCAGACCAACTAGAATGGGCCATGTCGGTATTGCGGCTTGGTACTGCTCAGTACTGTGGCTCGGTATAGCTCAGTACTGTGGCTTGGTACCGCTGATACTGCCCTCAGTATTACTGATATGGCTCATTCTAGTTGGTCTATGGATGTAGAGTTGTGTTCAGCATCTGCATAGAATAATTTCTCCTTCTTTGTCATTGTGCTTTGTAAGTTGAAGGTCACATCCCCAACTTAATTCATATGGTTTCGGTTCAATGTCCACCTGCACACGTCATTGATCACTCATGATCTTTGTATGATGTTGGCCCCATTGATGTTCTTCCTAATGAAATCTCAACGCTCTAGTGAGATCCTAATATGACTTCCTAGCATCTTCATCATTAACCTTTAAATGCCACATTTCTCATTAGTAGGTTCACAACCATAGTCGATACAACCTATATACTCTAATGGGTCATACCAAGTTCATTGCATGATCAATCATTCATCCAAAATCATTCACTATAGAGAATTGTTTTGTTATTTTTTTTTAATTCACATGCAGAACCACTAAAATTTACCAATATAAATATAAAACATCATTTAGAATATAAATATTCAAATCTATTCATGTTAAAACATACAAACAATAATCAGGGTTCATTATCTATTCATATAATACATTTCTATCATGATTATAAAAGAATTTGTCTATCATATAAAAGTGACTACTACTATAACAATAATTCTCTCTCTATATACTCTAATGGTCATTTACCCTTCCCATACACTTTAATGAGAAATACTAGGTTGAGTACATGACCATTTATTTATCCAAAATCTTTTATTATAGAGAAATTTTTTATCATTTTAATTCACATAAATAGCTACTAAAATTCACCAATATTACAAAAATAAAACATTATTTAGAATATAAACATTCTGATTTATTTATTTCAAAAAATATATATACTAATCGTTCCATCATTTGATCATCAAAATACATTTATATTATGATTATAAAAGAGTATGTCTATTGTATAAAAGGGAATACCTCTATAGATATAATTCTCTCTCTATCTATTCTATTTGTCATTTACCCTTCTCTGAAACATATAAACAAACAAAGTGAACATGCAACTCAATTTGTTGCACATAACTTACAGTTGTATTCAATGTGAAAAAGTAAATCAATGTGCTTTTTGTTATCAATTAATTATAAAAGCTAATCTTATGCTGAATCAATATCATTCCATGCTTATCATTACACCTATATTATGTATGCAAGTATGATGAAGTTCATAATGTGGGGATCATATGTTCATCTTATTTCTAATGATATTTTCTATACTCATATCAATATTTATGTATATCATAACAATCTATCATGCACGCAAATCATTTTATATAATCTCAACGCTGTAGTCGTTTATTAATTTTTGTGCAAATTTATTTTACTTTTCTTATAATGTATGCATCAAATAAAGAAATATCGATGAAACATTAATATGATCATGTTAGATTCAAAATGAAAAGATATATAACAAACTAAAAATTATATGGTGAGTACTGACTAGAAATCAAGATATCACAAACTTCTCATTTTTTTTTTCAATTTATATCACAAAAATATTACAAAAAGTGAAATCACATAAAAGAGACATAGGGCAATGGTCTCCTACTTGGAGAGAAACACTTTTCCTAACTGGCTCAATGGATGGAATCAGCTAGATGACTTCAAACTTAACTTTGTTTCTCTTTCTTCTCCTCTCTTCTTCTATTTTCCTTCCTATTCTTCTTCTCTTCTCTCCTGGCTAAATAAAATGGGTAAGGGCTTAGGTGGAGGTGGGTTCATATATTTATATAAAAACTTTTAAAAGTGATTAGCATTGTGGTGTATGCTATCCTACCCAGTGCTGCTATGCTCCCAAGGATTTCTAATTCCTTAAAATTTTCCTATACTGAACACCTCAAAATTGCAATGCCACTCCCCCTGCACCTCAACATTCTCAAGTGTTGTTCACCAAACAGAGGCAGAAAACACCACATATTTGAATGGCCAATGTTGTAATTCTCCCAAGTGCCTTAATTTTCTTCCATTATATAAAGAAGTCAGCGCCACATTGCTCCCCACACCAGCACCACAGTGCTCCCCACGCCAGCGCCAAAACAACATCAATAGCAAATGTGCCATTATAAAAATTTCTTTCCAAATTTAATGTATGATTTTCTTTTTTCAAATTTTCAAATGTCAATAAGACCAATATAATCATACTTAAATTCTTATTATGTCCTATTCGGGTCAACTTGCACTATAGAAAAAATGTCCCATTACCGATGAATTTCCAAGTAGCTTTTCGATGGAACTTTCGGTGAATTTCCAACGAATTATTATGAAAAATTTCTGACTAATTATAAGGCAGATTTTCTGGCAAATTGATTTTTTTTTGAAAAATCGTATATTTGTAATTAAGAAATTTATAACTTATTTTTATTAATTATAAATTTAATATATTATTTAAATTAATTTAATAAATTATGATAATTAATTATTATTTAATAAATTATGATAAATTAATATATTATGATAATTAATTTAATAATTTAATTTAATTAATTACTAACTTTAGTAAATCCAAAAATCCGCCAGAATATAAATTTTATGGAAATCCACCAAAAAATTTTGAAATCCGCGAGAAAATAAATAATTTTCCTTGATAATACATGATTTTCCTGTAGTGATGCACTCAAATTACTACGTAAATGAGTATTAATTACTAAAAAAGTGAGTATTACAAGCATTAAAATCTAACCATGTCTTTTACACTCCTTCATTGTGTAGAGTTTCAAGAAAGAGCTCTGCCAGCATTACAACATGCATGGTAAGTTGAGCAAAATAGTCAAATTTAAGCGTTGAATATAAAAAAGAATAATTTTATATGTTATGTATGTAAATATTCTTAAAATATATTATGCATTACACCATAAGACTATACTTTTACAAATGTGCATTTACTAGTCACTTATGATATTATCTTCAACTTTCTAGACCATATACTTATTTGTCTCAGGTGATGTTTGAAAGACTTAAAGAAAGAGTGGATATTGCTATGGAAAAAGGTTATGTCGACCTCAACTTAGTGAGCTCTCCCGAGGAGAAGGAAATTTTCAAGACATGGAAAAACTTTACTCGCAAAGACCATCCTTCAGTAATCCAGGTTTTTTAAAAAGACTAGCATTTTTCCTAATTTTTTTTAACATTTTATTAATTAAAAAGACTATTGATGGCTTCATTAGACATAATTTATGCTTTGACTTGGTAAATGATTACAACGTTAGGAGTAGTTAGCTAGGTCCTACCTTAGTGTTTAATATATATAATAGGGCTAAGTAACTAAGTAAGGACTTCCAAGAAAGAGCCATTGTAACAATTATAGTTGACTCCTAGGATATGATGTTCCTTGCTAAAGAATCTCTAAGAGTACTCTTTGATGGTGTCCTCATTCCTAGCAAATTTCATGGAGGTGGGTAGAATCCATTATGATTTTTCAATTTGGAATGAATTAATGTTCAATAAAGAGCATGAAGAGTTTGACAAGAAGGTGTGAACAATGCCACAAGGGAGGAGTAGATCTATGTCTTGACTTGACCTTTAAGACTAACTCGTAAAGCTTGGTAAACAAGCATATTAGATGCATATTGAGGGTCCCTAATATGGGATGGTTGCTACTACTAATAACATAGCTGATTATTGTTATGAGAAAACATCATATTTGAAAACTACTATATGTATTTTAAATGTTTTCCGTTTTAAGGCTTTGTTTGGGAAGGCTTTGTTATTATTTCTTAAAATAATTTTTTAGTACAAAAATTAAATTTTTGTACTTGAAAGTTTCTTAAGGAACAGTAAGAAAGCCATCCCAAATGAAGCCTAAATTAGTCTAACATCTGTAGGTTGAAATCTTTCCCCATGGGAAACTCTATTAGCCATGTGGTAGAGTTTTTCATTTTAAATATCTCAAGCACTACCGGAAAGTTAGCAGCTTGATGTCGATTTGCGACGGACTTTACAACGGATTGTTTTCTGTAAAAAATAAAGACAAATTTGCGACAAATATTTTTGCTATTTTTTGAGCAGTTGTAGCGGAATTTGTTGCCGCAAATTTGTTGCAAGATGAGTTATACTATAAATAAAAAAAGCTATTTAAGCTATTTTGTCTCCTCTGGCGAGTGGAGAGGGGCAATGGTTTTTGATGGAGCAAGGTTCGAATCTCGGACAGTCCGGTCAGATGCAGGAAGCGATTATGTGCGGGCAAGCCAATCAGACTGGCTGGAGATGAAGCAGGCAGTCTAGTCAGGTGCTAGCAGTATACCCATCTAGGCGGAATTTATGATTTTTTTTTTTGATTTTTTTGGCTAAAATTTCACCAAAAATATGTCGCAAATCCATCATAAAAATATTTGCAGCATATTTTTCTTTCCACAAATAATTTTATGATGCCACTTTTTGCGTCATATTATATTTCGTTGCAAATTTACCACTAATTGTATATGATGGATTTCATTATTTTGTGGTGGATTTGTGTGCCGCAAAAAGATAACTTTTATGTAGTGAATGGACCCTATTAAAAGGAGTTATGAGTGGATTTAACATTGTAGTTGGAAGTTTATAAGCTTAAAATATAAAGAGAGTTGAAGGTCATATCATGGATCCAGGTCATTATTTATCCAATAGTTGGAGGAAAAACCTTGTATGATATTACAATATGGCCGGATGAATGAACTTTAGTGGAAAATTCTCTCAATCTACATTAAGGTAATAGAGATGTGAGATTCCTTTATATAGCACGTGTGATAATCCATATGATTCCTCTTGTCACAAGAAGGAAGAACAAAACTATGTTTTGGTTCAAGGTAGTGCTATTTCATTTGAAAGAATTGCTCCTATTAAGATGAGGTTTTTGACATTCAATTAATCATTAAAGGATGAGATGGCTTCCTGTAAAAATTTCACATTATTAAGTATTTGAATATTCATGATGGTAAAAAGAGAGAGAATTATTATCTTAGTGTTATACTAAGATTTTGCACATAACAAAAGAGATACAAGTAACTCGCATAATATAATTTTTATGTGAAACTTTAAAAATGAATGAAAATTATAGTGCCGAGCCTAGTTGAAACATTCTTATTTATTTATATTGAGAATTGCAAATATTATTTTAAAAAATAGAATTATAATATAATAACTTATAGTACTAGAGATGTCTCCTTTAGTTTTGATGGAGAGGGCTTGATAATGTTGATATTTGATGAAAGGAACTAGGTATTACTCTATGATGTGTGTTGGTTGAGATGCAATAATGGGCATAGGATTAGGTGAAGATCATTAGAGTGAGGATTCAATGTTAGGATGGTCTATTTATTCAAATTTTTTACATAATTACAATTGGATTGATAAAAGCTCAACATAAACTATATTAATTTTGAACCATGAAAAGCAGAACTTGAAGCACATCATCATCATCATCATCATCATCATCATCATCATCATTTTAATTCAGGTTCTCTTGGAAAGCAAGAAGGACAAGGACATCACTGGCTATCCCCTCCCAAATCTGGTCTATATCTCTAGGGAGAAACATCTAGCTTCTCCTCACAACTTCAAGGCTGGAGCCCTCAATACACTCGTTAGTCCTCATTACAAGTTTTCTGTTTTGAAATAAATTTGTTGGGGTCGTTCGAATTATTTTTTCTTTTAAAAGATTTTTCTATGCCGTTGCCTATGCACCACTTACTCTTCTTTTTGCATGCATGCAAAAGCTTCGAGTCTCCGAAACCATGACGAATGCACCATTGATCCTCACCTTAGATTGTGACATGTGTTCCAATGATCCTACTTCACCTCAAAGAGCTCTCTGTTACTTTCCAGACAAGGACTTTTCACCAAACCTTTCATTCATCCAGTTTCCACAAAGATTTACTGGACTTAATAAAAATGATATCTATGGTGGTGAGTTCAGGCGATTATTTACTCTCGGTGAACAAGGCTTAGATGGATTACAAGGTCCCAACTATGTTGGAACCGGCTGCTTCTTCTCTCGTCGATCACTTTATAGTTCTCCTTCGGTGGCAATGCCTTCTTCTGATGAATTCAAAGTACAGAGTTGCTTGTTGAGCTCAGAGCTTGTTTTGCTGAAAGCTCATGAAGCAGCTAGTTCTGAATATGAGCATGGTCGTAAAGAGTGGGGTTCTCAGGTTTGTGTGCATAGTGTATGTTTCATTTCATTCTAAAAGTGTATACTCAAACAAGCAATATATATTATGTCAAAATTATAAGATATTTATACAAAAATTACAAAAGTTGTTCTCTTGAAATTGAATTTGACTGTCATGTAATTTTAATAAAACTATCATTTTTTTTATATGTTTCGTAGTTGAATTTATACAAAAATTGATTAGGAAATTAAGATTTATTTGCTTATTTTTTTTTCAAATGCACGATATCTGGCAAAATATATATCAAGAAGAGAATTTTTTTATTGAAAAAAATATTAAGTTCTTATAAAATTTATAAAACAAAATTGTTTTATCACAAGACATGATAGACAATACTTGGAAGTTATTATTTTCATAAGATAAAATTTAACAGTCCTATAATTTGTACAAAATAACAAACTTCATATAAATGTTACTTCCACTGACTTCTATTGCATTTTTTAATTGACTTTAAGGCTTCATTTGGAAGGAATTTTTTATTACTTTTTAAAGCAATTCTTTAGTACAAAATTTTAATTTTTATACTAAAAGAAGCAGTAAAAAAGTCGTCCCAAATAAAGCCTAAATATGTGCTATATATATATATATATATATATATATATCATCTATTTTTTCTAGTAGCTTTCATATATATCACAATTTTTAATATGAATTTATTTAACCTCCATTATTATTAATACCCTGCTGGTTATAGATTGGGTTCAGGTATGGTTCTCTAGTGGAAGACTACTACACAGGTTACATGTTACATTGCCAGGGATGGAGGTCAGTGTTCTGTAACCCAAACAGGCCAGCCTTTCTTGGAGAAGCACCCAAGAGTTTAGTTGAAGCAGTAAGTCAGAGCAAGAGATGGTTTGTGGGTCTCTATCAAGTTTGTTTCTCTAGATATTGCCCTCTTTTTTATGGAAGCAGAAAGATTTCTTTGATGGCAGGGTTCTGTTACATGTATTATGCATTATGGGGATGTTGGTGCATTCCATTAACCATATATGGTCTTCTTCCTCAACTGGCTTTATTTTATGGCAAATCTCTTTTTCCGAAGGTATATATCATTTATACTCTTACCTTCTTATATGAAATTATATTATTATAAAGATAATAAATATACATAGATTAAATACCAATGTCATTCCTTTGTCTGGTTATTTATATAAGTCCAAAATCTAAACCTTGTTAACTCTTCTGAAACCATCAACTTTCCCATGACAATCAGCAATTTTATCTTTGGCAAACTCATCTAAGATAGGGAAAGCTCGTTCTCCCTTGTACAAGTTAGTCCATCTCACAAACCACCTAAAAGACCAATTCTTTCCTATAACATCAGTCAAGTTAACTATCAACCCCTGATCACTATGCAAACTAACTCTCTGATCTCTCTTTTGGTCCTTAGCTTACTGAAGGAGAAGATTGAAAGATGCACTTCACCATAATGCAATCATTTTCTTTTTTAAGCATTTTTTGAATTTTTAAAAAATTATGAAAAATATATGAAGCAAATTCATTTAGAAGAGTTTGAATATAATAAAGATTGATGAAGAATTCATCATTACATCTCAAAAGTCTAAATATTAAAGTA
The DNA here is from genome assembly GCA_019514585.1 of Dendrobium officinale. Lineage (NCBI taxonomy): Eukaryota > Viridiplantae > Streptophyta > Magnoliopsida > Asparagales > Orchidaceae > Dendrobium > Dendrobium officinale. Next base: position 62,340,559 of record CM033688.1, on the reverse strand, counting down.
GTAGAAGATAAAATCTAAGGTTATATGCATTGATAATATAAAATAACTTAATTATATAAGCAAAACCATCATATATATCATCTTTGTGAAATGATAAGCATTTTTTTGGTATCTTAGCTTAAAATATTCTCAATTGTCATAGGCCTCAGACCCGTGGTTCTTCCTCTACGCCTACCTCTTCTTATCCACCTATGTTCAGGACCTCATCGAGTTCATGGAAGTCGGTGGATTAATCCAGAGATGGTGGAGTGAGCAACGAATGTGGTTGATCAAAGGAATCACATCTTCCACCTTTGGAACTTTGGATTTTATACTTAGTGAAATAGGGAGCTCAGCCACAGGATTCAACTTGACAAGCAAAGTCAAGAAAGAAGAAGAAAACAAGTTGTATGAAAATGACAAGTTTGCCTTTAGCACAGCTTCACCATTCTTTGTCTCAATGGGAACGATAGCCATTGTTAACGTCATCTCCTTCATTTTTGGATTCATAAAGGCTATGATAAGAGTTGGGGGGTTGAATGAGATGCTGATTCAGATATTTCTTTCTGGATTCATTGTGACAAACTCGTGGCCTGTCTATGAGGCAATGTTCACTAGAAAAGATGGTGGGAAAATGCCAGAAAGAGTTACTAAGGCCTCTATTTTGCTTTCCTCTATATTACTCTTTCTTGGTAACTTCTATTTTACATAAAATGATTAGCTAGGCTAATGCTTTGTTACTTGCTTATGATTCAAGTATGAACAATGGAGTTTCTAATATGTTGGATGATCGATACTATAGTTTCCAACTTGATAAAGGGGTTATATATGTGTAGTTTCTATTGAATAAGTAATATGATTACATGAATAATGTACTATAAGCAAAGCCTCCCAAACACCTAGACTTCTAGCATTGTCAATCAAATGCTACATCATCAGTTTCATTGATCAATTGGAAATAATTGCAATCATATTTTGTTTATTTTTTAAGACATATTTAAGAACTATCTTACTTATCTTCAAAAATTGCACTGAGAAGGATGTCAATCGGTATATGATAAATCTTGAATAAGAGTAGAAATGAAGGGATAACTTGCAAATATATAATGATTGAACAAAAGAACATAGTTCCAATATAAGATATATAACTTGCAAGAATTTTTTTTTTCAAACAGTAGAAATGGTTGAACAAGAATTTCTATACAAGATAATATATGAACATATAACTCTAATGGTAAATTATACAGAATAGATTGAGAAACATGAATATTTCAAAAGGGAAATTTTTTTTTTTTAAGGCAAAGATAACCTGAGTTCATATGTTTTCCATTCCAAAACTGTAGATGGCGGGTGCTCTTCCTTCCAAATTTCCTTCTCAAAGCTCTCAAGCTTCCTGCATTACATTTCTTCAGTGAATCCATCCTCTTCATATATCCATATAATCATCCACAAGCGAGAGCTTCCAATCTTACAATGGTTACGACAACTTTGATGATTTCAATTCCGCTCATCCTCTTATGAGACTAGTTTTATTGCCCGTGCATTAAATGCACTTGAATAAAAATTTAAAAATAAAATTCATATTAAAAATATTTATATTATATTATCATTATTTTAAAAAATAAACTAATAACTTTGAATTATTATAATTATTAATTGTATTACTATAACTATTAATTTTTTGAATTAAACTATAATTAATAAATATATTACATTAAATATTATGAATTAGAAATTAATTTTATGAATTATCATTCATCATTCATTCCATTGCAACTATAGAATTAAATGATAATGGAAAAGGGAGTGATAGTATGATTGAAAGCTTAGTGACTATGCATTGTCTTTATTTTTACGATAAATTTATTAAAAAATCTAAAAAAACTATGTTCATAAAAAAATGATAAAAAATTAATGAATGACATAATAAAAAGTTTTTTGATTCAGATTTGGAGTTCATTTTAAAATTAATTCTCTTATTTAGCAGAAAAGTTAATCTAATTTTTTCATTACTTAATCAAATTTATCTTATAATTATTCCTAAAAAAGCATCTCACATAGTAATTTGATTTCTAATTATCTAACTAATATTTAATATGTTACAAATGTTTAGATTGTATTTGAAATTAACATCATAATGTACAAAAATTCATGAAAATTTAACAATGCAAAAGATATTACAAATACTATATTATATGCATCAAATAACATACTCTTGAGTCTTGAGTGCAATAGAATTAAAGGTCAAATTGATATTTCAATCATACACAAAACTTCAGATATACCTCTAATTAAAAAATCACCTGTACAACACTTTCATCTAACTCTTATATCTTTAGGAGCATGAAAATAAAATTTTACTGCATCCAAAATCTCTCAATACAAATTTAGTTAAAATGATTTAAGAACTTCAAAATAAATAATAAGTCTAATAATAATAGTGAAAAATAAATGTCAATAGTAATCAATTTATATAAAAATTGTTAAAGTGATGCTTTTGTGTCATAGCTAACAAAATATAGAAGAAGCTCTGTTTGTTCTTATAGAATTCTATAAATATTCAGCAAGTGATCCAACAAATTCATCATTTGTACTTCAACAAAAAATTAAGTAATAATTTGGTAGGAATGAACATAATTTAAAATCATAGCAATAAGAGAACAAATGTTTTTTTATAAAACTTCAACCAAAGAAAAATGAATTCCATTCCAAAATGTACATTCAAGAAAAAATCAATCACATCTCTGTTTTATTGATCAATACATTTCAAGAACTATTTAACAAAAATACAAAATTCATATCATATAAAAGGTGAATCACATGATGGAAAATAACTCAGGTAAGTGTAGTATAAAATGCAGTTTTTTTAAAAAAAAAAAATAAAAATTTTGGTTATTAGGTTTATAGGTCGAACCTCATCTTAATTTTCTTTTTAGTTTATTTTTTACTATTTGAATAAATAACATGAAATTATACAAATGTGTTAGCAAAAAAATAAAAATAATATATATATATATATATATATATATATATATATATATATATATATATATATATATATATATATATATATATATATATATATATATATATATATATATATTATTTGACTCAGCTTACTTCAGAATTGATGTTACTGCAAAATATTAAAAAATTTATAACGGAGAAAAAATACAACCTATCAATGAAAATTTATAATAAGTATTTAAACTTTATAAGAATATTACCTAATAAATATTTTAAGAAAATTAGTAATAATAAGCAAAACAGAAACCATAAAATATTTCATATAAAACAATTTCATTTTGGTACAAAATGAGTTTAGGAAATCATGAATTTTCAAAACAAGTTTATATATGCAAGCAACAAAGAAAATCCTAATGGAGAACATAAAAAACTACCGTGAAATTGTTTATAGAAATTGTAACTAAATATAATGATGTAAATCATACCTGCATTCAATTGTAATTTAGAGTTTTTGTTTTATATGAAAATTTTAGTGGTTAGGATATTATAATGTTAGTATTTATTTGACAATGTGTTTTTCTTTAAAATTTGTTGTATTTCTATCACTAAAGAAAACTTAGGTAATACCGACGGCCATTATCGGAGGTCATATAGTCGGCGGTAATACCGGCGGTTAGACCGCCAGTTATTTAATTAATCGTCCCGAAATTAGTGGCGGTCTAAATAACTGACGGTCGGGATGCCTGTTTTATTTTTTACTGGCGCTTTACCGGTGGCTAGGACCGCCGGTTTTAAGTTACTTATTTCCAGTGGTCTAAACCGATGGAAAATCGTTGGGAAATGCCCTAAATTTAGACATCCAGACCTTCCAATTTATTTCCTCGCATTTTCCTCTTCTCTCGCTACAGACGCTCACCTCCACTCCTCCGGCCTCTTAAGATCGATCGCGCTTCATTCACAGGAATCCGGCCGCCAACAACCTCCCTTCGGTTGAAGATCTCACCCTACTCCAGTATCAGAGCACGACTGCAAATCACCAGCGAAACTGTTGAATTTAGGTTTGCATTTTTTTCTCAAATTTGCTATTTGGTGGTTTGAACAAGTATTTTTCTATTTTGCTTGGATTAAATCAAGGATTAGCATTAAGTCCATATCTTTTTGCTTTACACATGGATGTTCTCACTAGACATTTGCAAGAGGATGTACATTGGTGTTTGATTTTTTCTCATGGTATTCTTCTTGTTGAATTTGGGCAATCTAGTCATTTAATAAGAGTATACAATTTAGATATATTGTGACTATTGTTCATAGTGATCATGAAATAGATTGGGATATTCTTAGTAGAATAGAAGTTGGATGGTTGAAGTGGAGGAATGCATCAAGTTTTGTTGACGAGAAATGGAATGCTTTATAGTACAGAATTTTGGCCATTGAAAGAGAAGCATAATAGTTAAGAGTTGCTGAGATGAGAATGCTAAGATGGATGAGTGGACTTACTCTTAGGGACAGGATAAGGTTGGAGTAGTTCCAGTGACAGATAGGATTATAGAGAGTTGCCTTAGATGGTTTGATCATTTAAAACATCGGCCTTCCGATGACTCTGTTAGGAGAGTAGATGTATTAGATTTGACTTATGTTAAGAAAGGTAGAAGTAGACCTAAAAAGACTTGGTTAGAAAATATTATAAATAACATTTCTTTATTAGATTTGAATGAGAATTTGACTCTTAACATGACACAATGGGAAAAAAAGGATTCATGTAGCCGGCCCCTCGTAGTGGGATAAAGACTCGATGTTGTTGTGGTTGCAAGAGGATGTACCTTGGTGTTTGCTTTTTTACTTATGATTTCACAACTTGTTGATAAGACTAGAGATGGAGTTCAAGGTAAACTTGAATTATGGAGGTCAACCTAGCTTACAAGATGTACCTTATTGTTTGCTTTTTGCTCATGATATTCTTCTTGTTGATAAGACTAGAGAGGGAGTTCAAGGTAAACTTGAATTATGGAGGTCAACCTAGCTTAGAGTCTATACCTTGGTGTTTGCTTTTCTTTAGAGGATGTACTCAATTCCCCTTTTGGAATTATGTGAATATATTCATGCTACTTACAAGCCATATTGACTATACAAAGTGATAAGTAATCTTAGCATGCATGCATTTCTAGATGTTCAAATCATATCAAATTTGATTTTAAAATTTCCTAGGAGTTATAAGAATGAATTTCCCCTCTCAATGATGAGCTCAAAACACTCAAATCATAATAGTTTTGGAGTTTCCTCAAGACTCCAAACACTTTATTCTATAAGATGGTGGTGAAACCTACAATGCTTTATGGTGCCGAATGTTGGCCATTAAAACAGAAGCATAGTACTGAGCTAAGTGTTGTAGAGTTGAGGATGCTTAGGTGGATGAGTGGCTTTACCCTTAGAGATATGATACGAGTCATTAGTTGAGTTTTCCATTTTGTCACATAAATTATTTATCTTGTATTGTTGTATTTATTGGATGGTCGGTGAATGCACTCCAATTCAAATAAAATACTCTTATTTGAAAGTAAAGCATGAATACTTATTCAGGTTGCATATATACTAATAATTGATTTCACAATTTTGTAGGGAAATGTTTGCTTTAGAATCCAAATGACTATCCAAGAAGAGAGATATTTGATATATAACATATTATTACCAGGTCAAAGAGGATTGACAGATGAATTTATACAGGGAGATGAGACTTTTATTCAAGTTACATCTCAATTACCTTTCTTTAAGGTTGATGGAATGTTTAGATGTCAATGTTCGAAGCACAAAAATCAAGCATTCTTCAAACCCGATGATGTGAAGGTTGATTTATATCGTAGGGAATTTGTTCCAGACTACTGGATTTGGATCTCACATGGTGAGTACGAGCCACACAGAGATACTCATGCCAGTTCATCCACAGCTTTAAAAATATTTAATGAAGATCGAATGAGTAGATTGTATGAAGAACTTATTTTTGATATAATAGGTCCTAATTTAAGGGGCTAGTGTGGAAAATCCACCAAATATATAAACCAAAAAATTATTTGAGTTACTATATGTAGCTCAAAAATAAATTTGGGATGATTGCAAAACTCATTCGGAATTATCAATTGCAGTGAGGATGCTAAGTATCAAAATTGAATATAATATTCCTCGTTATTGTTTCAATGACTTCATTGGTTTTCTCAAGAAAACTAATCCACCGATAATTTAATTCTCTCAGATTTGTATCGAATGAAAAAATTAGTATCCAATTTGGGCCTCACTACTACAAAAGATGTATGTTATACTATAAAGATAATGCAACATAAGTTTATTGTCGCCCCTGAAATGCTCATTGATTTAAGCCAACATCGAAAAAACAACATCGTCAAAAGAAAGATGTTCCATATCTATTTGCTTTAGTCATGGATGTTCTCACTAGACATTTGCAAGATGATGTACCTTGGTGTATGCTTTTTGCTGATGATATTCTTCTTGTTGATAAGACTAGAGAGGGAGTTGAAGGTAAACTTGAATTATGGAGGTCAACCTTAGAGTCTAAAGGTTTTCGCTTGAGTAGATCTAAAACGGAATATATGGAGTGTAATTTTAGCAGTAATAGTCCTAGTGAGGGGATTGTGACTTTGGGCGATCAAGTCATTAATAAGAGTACACGTTTTAGGTATCTTGGATCTATTGTTCAGAGTGATGGTGAAATAGATGGGGATATTATCAGCAGAATTCAAGTTGGATGGTTGAAGTGGCGGAATGCATCGGGCTTGTTATGTGATAGAAATGTACCCCTCAAACTTAAGGGAAAATTCTATAAGATGGTAGTGAGGCCTGCAATGCTTTATGGTGCCGAATGTTGGCCATTAAAAGAGAAGCATAATACTAAGTTAAGTGTGGCAGAGATGAGGATGCTTAGATGGATGAGTGGCTTTACCCTTAGAGATAGAATACGAAATGAGCATATACGTGAAAAGGTTGGAGTAGCTCCAGTAGAAGATAAGATTAGAGAGAGTCGCCTTAGATGGTTTGGTCACATAAAAAGGCGGCCTTCCGACGACCCAGTTAAGAGAGTAGAGGTATTAGATTTGACTTGTGTTAAGAAAGGTAGGGGTAGACCTAAAAAGACTTGGTTAGAAAATATTAGGAATGACCTTTCTTTATTAGATTTAAATGAGAATTTGGCTTTTAATAGGACACAATGGAGAAAAAGGATTCATGTAGCCGACCCCACGTAGTGGGATAAAGGCTTGATGTTGTTGTTGTTGATCATTCTAATACTTCAGCGGCTCTATGCATTAATGAGTTCAGCAGGTCATATGAGATGGCATAAGGAGAAATTAGTAAACAGTGATGTTCTTTATAATCCATTAGATGATGAAGCGTGGAAACATTTTAATCTAGTACATGCTTCATTTGCTACTAAACCATGCAACATAAGATTGGAAATATATGCTGATGGTTTTACCCCATATAATCAAGCAGTTTCACCGTACTCTTGATAGCCAGTTATGCAAACACTATACAACCTTCCACCAGAGATGTGCATGACTACCCCGTAAATGTTTTTAACACTTATAATACATGGATCAGATAATCCAAAAGCAAAAAATGATATATTTTTTGCAACAATTAATTGATGATTTCAAGTTATTATAGCCGCTTATTATAGCCGTCGGAAGTTCAATAAAGCTGTTGGTAATTATCGGTGGTTTACCAACGGCGGTCATTCGACAGTAACCCGACAGTTTAGCCGCCGAAAATACCAACAATTTTGATTGTCGGTAAGCTGCCGGTGATTAACCGGCGGTTTACCGGCGATTGCTGGCGGTCAACCGGCGGTTGCCGGGAGTCAACCGGCGTTGATCCAATAGTTTGGCCGTCGGTAACACTGGCGATTTGATGACAGAAATTACCAGCCATCTAGGCTGCCAGAAAGCTGTCAATGAAATAGACCACCGGAAATCATTTCCTACATGGTTTATTCTGGCGGTTTTCGAACCACCGAAAAACCGTCGGAAATCTTAGATAAATCGTAGGAAAAAACTGCCGGTAATGCTTGAATTTCCTGTAGTGTATCGTTAAAATGACTGCTAATATCTTCATCTTTAAATATTTAATTATGTAATTTTCTTTATTAAAGGTATTAGCGCAAATAAACTACTCTTGTTAAAATCTATGACAACACATGAAGTGAAAACATTAATATATTCAAGCACATGTGCAACTAATTGATAGTTTAAGAAGATGCATATTAAAAAATATAAAAATCATAATATACAAAAGAAATCAATGCATATATGCAAATAGAAATCTAAAAAAAAATTATATCAACATAATTTTATAAAGAATATTACTTAATTTTTTAAAAAGAATTGTAGAGAGTCAATCGAAACAACCAGATGAAAACCACAATGAAACTGAGAATAAAAGCATGTTACAATGATGCAATAAATAATACAACAAATAAGCATGCCCCATCGAATGTTTTTTATTCACTAATGTATAGGCAATCAACATAAAATAGAACCTACAAAGGAAACAATAAAGTGAGCATTTCCAAAATTCAGGTGTCAAATATTGCATCAATGATTGAACAAATTACATGCAATTATAAAATTTCACTTTGTTTAGTAAGTTAAACATTTGAGGCGTCAGCTGCTAAGATGTAGACAATAAGAAAAATATAAAGATTCTTGAAAAAGGGGCAAAAACATCTTCTTCCACAACCACCCTGCCTATTACAAATATACATAGGCAATAACCTTATAAAAGAATGATTCTAATTTCAAAAGCAGTTATATCTACCACACTACACATTGTATATCACCCAATACTTAGAAACATAATGTTCCAAAAAGGAAAAAAATGATGAAGAAGATGAAGAAGAGACATAAGAAGTAGCTTTAGCTTACAACATGATTCATGAACCAAGAAAAGTATAATAGCATTCTTCAGATTATTGTACATGAATCTCTTCAGTGATGACAATTATGATTCTTTGAAGTTTTAGACCATCCTGAAATATTATATAAACATAAAAGAAAATATAAAAATATTACATAATAATCTTACTAAGAAAATGGCTAACCTGAAATCATCAATGTTGACCACAAATATTCTTTATTCATAAACAAAAAAATAACAATATGCAATTGTATGTTATGTTTATAGCACTAGTCTCTTAGTATCAGCAAACTTTTATAAATTGTTGAGAAGAATAGTAATTCTTATCAAGAGAGACAATTTGACAATATTACAATAATGGTAGCTATTATCCTCAGACATTTTATACTAGTCATCTATTTCTATATTCTAGCTATTTTGAAGGACAAAAGTTACAGAAATTATAAATCTTGTGCTCATTTCAATCCTTAGTTTATTCTAAAGATTATTTGTTTCTATTATAGTTTTTAAATAAAGCTAGAAACTCCTGAAAAAGAATAAAGATAAAGGAAATGGAAAAATTAAGTAGCATAGTGAACCCATTGTAACTAAAAATGAACACAACTTAACATCTCCAACTATTCAAGACAATTGGTTATTCATCAAAAGATTTACTTAAGTATTCAAAATTCTTGAGAAAATATTTAGATTCGCAACAATAATTATACTATATATTTATTAAAATTCCCATCAAGGTTCCTATAGCTAATATAATTGCAAAGGCTATGAAATTTGACTACTTAATGTAACAAAATTTTCTTCTATTTTTATCCACTTACATGCTTTACTACTCTATTTATAGAATTGAAAGCCTTAATATCCATATTATAAACATGAAAATTTACATTCTTCATTGTAAGTGAGATCAGAATAATAGATTGTGTTGTAAGATTGCTAACTGCACCAAATACAAACCATCAAATTAAAGGACATGCAATACTCCTTTCACAAATATTTGGCAAAAAAGCAAAAATATCTTTGTAAGAAGCATAGTGAATTCTATGAAGATAACAAGTAAAGCGGGAATACTTTACCTCACTATCACTGTTAACTGCATAAAACATAGTGCAAAAATAACAAGCATCTTGACGAAATTAAGAATTAACTCGATATCATGCTGTAGCTGGAAGAGTCTCGTAAAAATAATTAGTTTTAATATTATTTTAAGAGATAATCTATTAATTTTTATTCTCATTATTAAATAGGGAAATTTATTAAATACAAATAACTAACCAATCATACCCTACTATATACCCTCTAATAATTAAGAAGAATTTTGAAAATAATTCATGATTAGCTTACCATGACTTCCTAATCCTAATGCAATATTTTATCATCTTTAAATAATTACGCATATAACCTCTCCCATCCAAATAAAACTCTAACTTATCTCCCTCAACACAAATACTCAATCTTTCCTCCTCCCATGGCTCCCTTACTCCACACGCACCAAATCCATCCCCGCGCCACCTTAAACCGCCTCCACTTCCTTCTCTACTCCTTATCCCTCCTCCTCCTCCTCCACCACCACACCACCACCTCCTCCTCCTTCCTCCTCCTCCTCGCCGACATCTTCCTCGCCTTCATGTGGCTCCTATCCCAAGGCTTCCGCTGGCGCCCCGTTCGCCGCTGGGAGTTTCCCGAACTACTCTCGAAAGTCATAGCAAGCAAGGATTTTCCTGCTTTAGACGTCTTCATCTGCACCGCCGACCCTTATAAGGAGCCGCCGGTGGGCGTGGCGAGCACCGCCCTCTCTGCTCTAGCCTTTGACTACCCTTCTGATCGCTTATCTGTCTATGCTTCTGATGATGGAGGTTCAGACCTCACGCTCTTTGCCTTCTTCGAAGCCGCTAAATTTGCTAGGTGTTGGCTGCCGTTTTGCAGAGAGAATGGAGTCATGGAGAGGTCCCCTGAAGCTTACTTCCAGTCCGGTGGTTGCGATGGAGAAGCAGAGGAAATGAAGGTACGGCGACTTGCTCTTTTTGTTCTCTACGTTGATAGAATTAATATTCTCGTGGCCATATGTAATATATAATTAAGAAATATTATAATGAGGCTGTTTGTTTTGTAGAAGGTTATAAATATTTTAAAATGTTTTGTAGAAGGTTATATATATTTTAAAAATATTGATGTTTTGTTTATATAAAAAAAAGAAAAAAATTGAAATATGTAGATTTAATTATAATATCATCAAGTTAAATTTTTGTGTTCAAAATTCATTAGATTTGATTGATTTGCAAAGATATTATAAATTATTTATTATTTTGTGACCAATATCACAGGCATGCTCATGCTGTCAGCTACACACCACCTTCCACTATCATGTCACCACTAGGAGAAATTATTCTGTGGAGTCATCATACACCATTCGGAGGCGAATCAGGACGCGTCGCGTCATTTTTTTGCTGTGTACCGAGTGACGTGGCAAATTCTGATTTACCTCCGAACTATCCGATGACTGCACAGAATAATTTCCCCATCAGTAGCCACATTCGCTTGCCACCAGCCTACACTATCACCGATCACGGTCCACCACCTTTTATCATTCACCATCATAGGCATCATTGATATATTCAACTACAGTCGACCATCGGTCGTCGCCACCTGCCATCATCCCCATTAGCTATCAACCAATGGCTATTACCATGCATTCATTTTACTTTAGGTCAAAAAAATAATCACTTGCAATTATTTACATTCATCCAAACCATTCAAAATGTTTTAAATATATAAAGCTTATTTTATAGTATATTCCATTTTATTGCATTTTATTTTTAGCAAACCACACAATTTCATAAGAAAAACATAAATAATATTAAAATATCACTTTTTTTTATTAAAAATTCCATTTAATAATGTCGAACATTTAAATATATTTAAATTAAAACTTTTAATTTTTTAATTAGCTGGTTGATTTTGAAAAATATTGAATACGACAAAAGAGTATTTTAATTTATTAGAAGAAAAGGGAATCTATGATCGCTCATCCAAAATACTATTTTGTTGTTTACCACAATTATTGATCAGATGAGACAAAAAAAAGCGAGGACTGATTGAACTGAGTTTCTATTGCTATTCAATTGCAAAAAAAGTAATTTTTTGAAGGATAAAAAATCTGAAACGCCATTCATAGCTTATAGACGATGAGCAGAGCTCTATGAGTTAACTAATTAAATTTGGGTCAGCTCTAAATGGACTTGTGAGGTTATGAGCTAATTCATTTTAAAAAATATTAAGTGTATAATAGTGATATGTCACAAAAAATCATTTTGATCATACACGAATCTTAAATCATATATGAGTTGACAACTTTCAAAATTAAATTTGGGGTCATCCAAACTCTAATTTCAGTAAATTTATATTTAAATTAAACGTCTCGAAGTGTTAAACCCAAAAACATTAAAATAAATCCAATCCAAGCCCAAATGCATCCAAATTGGAGGGCTGAAACATATTCGAAAGGTTCAAAGTATAAATTGGATGATCATATGATTTCCAAATATAGCAGACTTATAGTCAAATCGAGCTGCGCCATGAGACGAGTCAAATGAGCCTAAGAACGCTTAATTTTGACATCATTACGGAATTAAATGTTGATTGAATGTTCTATGATAGAGGAAATCGATATAAGCCGTTTGATGGAGCATTCCAAAATTATCTTGTATCTTCTTCATATTTATAGAGTATGCCGCTCACAAAACATTATAAATCGGAGCATGCTCTCTTCATGAAGGGACCTTTTGGCTGGAGATTGGAGAGAGCTCTGAGTCTTCAAAGATCTTAGAGTTATACCCATGCACCTCCGCTAAAAAACTTCCATCAACCACTGCCCTTCCATCAACCATCGCCTGGCCACCGCCTGTTCGTTGACCGACATCGCAACACCAACCATCGTCGGACCACCACCCATTCGCTGACCATTGTCGGGCCACTACTCGGCCTCCAATTGTCATCGTACCACAACTTGTTCGCCAACCGTCTCCATACCACCTCATGTCCATCGACCTTTACCAGACCACTGCCCATCCGCTGACCATCCCAGACCACTGCACATCGTTAGACCAACAAACGTCACCGGACCACTGGCCGTCCGCCAAATTTAGCAAGAAGATAGTCTGTCCTCCAATTGTTGCCAGACCACCGCCCGTCTGTTCACCTTCGTCGGACCACTGCTCGTCAATCAACCTTTGTCGAACCACCTCTCGTCCTTCGGACCTCTGCTCGACCGCCTATTGTCGATAGACCTCTGCCCTCCACTTATCACGAACCGCCGTCTGATTTTTGCTTGGTTGTCGATCAGCGCCAGTTCTCCACCTAGTTGTCATCAACACACCAGTCTAGCCATTATTTCCCTCTGACTACAATCCCTTCGACCTCTATCGCCTGTTAACTATAGTCCCTCTGACATTTGTCGACCACCGACTACAGTTCCTCTGACCACCATTGTCCGCAGACTACGGTCCCTCCAACCTCCATTGCCCACCGAATAAGCTCCCTTAAACCTTTGTTGCCCGCCAAATATGTTCCCTTTGACCTCTGTTGCCCTCTAACTACAGTTCCTCCAACCACCATCGTCTGTCGACTATGATCCCTCCGACCACCATCGCCCATAGACTATGATTCCTTTGACCTCTATTGTGCTCAAACTATGGTACTTGCAACCTCCTTCACCCACCGACTACAATCCCTCCAACCACCTTCTCCTGCTGATTGCCGTCCCTCCGAGCACTATCACCTAACTACAGTCCTACTAACAAAATGAGCATACCAACAGTCTCTTGAGAACAACTCTCATATCATTAGATTATTCTAACTCTCACCATATAATATGCTCTATATGATGTATATTTTCTACATCGAGCCAAGACCTTCACCCCAAGAAAGAATCTAATTTGTATTCAATAATAAACACTAGTATTGATACATCCTCAAAAAATTATCTTGATCAGGCACGAATCTCCATGCAAAATCAAGTTGGAAACTTCCAAAATTAAATTTGGAATCTTTCGAACTCCAATTTCAGCAAACTTATAGTCTAACTGAATGTCTCAGAAATACGAACCCAACGACACCAAATTCGACTCAATCTGAGCCCAAATGAGTCCAAATCAAGTTTTGAATCGCTGTTAGAGGATTTGAACCATAGTTTGGGTTACCAAATATTTTCCAAACATGACGTACTTATGGTCGAATTGAGCGGCTCGATGAGACGAATCCAACCTGCCCAAGATCTTAAAATTTTGACATCATTAAGGCCTTCAAATGTCTAACAAACGGTGCATGATCAAGGGATTAAATATCGGCCGTCCATCCAACCACTCCTCATTTACCCTTGATCTCTCACCTATTTACGGGGCATGCCACTCCAGAAATCTATAAAAAGACCCCTCATTTCTCTTGAGGAGGGACCGAATCAAGAAAAGAAGAAGGAAGAAGAGAAGGAAGAGAAGGAAAAAGCTCCTCCTCGAACACCGCCGGACCACCACTTGAGGCCCTCACCTCGGCCGAACCATCACATAACATCGTTGCTCCGCCGAACCAACACTTGAGGCCCTCTCCTCACCCGGACCACTGCCTGACGCCGATGCTTAGCAAGACTACCACTTGAGGCCCTCACCTCCGCCGGACAACTACCTGATGTTGTGGTTCCGCCGGACCACTATCTGAGACCCCGACTTCTACTGGACCATTACTTGAGGCCCAGACTTCTACCAGACCACTTCTTGAGGCCCTGTGCTTCACCAGACCACCACCTATGGCTCAGATTTCCATCGAATAGCCACTTGAGGCCATGTGTTCCACTAGGACACTACTTAAGTCTTGGACTTCTGTCGGACCACCACCTGAGGTCCTGTGCTCAACCAGAACACCACCTGAGGCCCAGAATTCCCTCGGACCACTACTTGAGGCCTTGAACTCCACCAAGCCACCACTTGGTGCCCAAAGTTCTCCCAGAATACCGCCCTTTAACTACAATCTTTCTGGCCCCTATCTCGTGCTGACTATAGCCCTTCAAACCAAAGAAATATATCTATGTTGATTATTGCAACTCCCACCATGTAATGTGCTATATATGATGCACATTTGTGACATCAAGCCAAGGCCTTCTCTTAAGGAAGGGCCTCATTTGTAATCTAATGCAAATACTAGTGGATTCATTCAAACTGGGCCAGGCCTCATGGTTTTTCCCCTTTTTAGGGGTTTCCACTTAAAACTCTAGTGTCTCTTATGAATGCTACACCCTATCTCTTATCTAATTGTATGCTGGATCTTCGTACAATGCTAATATGTTAAACTATATATTTCTCTATTGCCACGAATACTCCAGAACGTAACAGTTTGGCGCCGTCTATGGGAAAGTGATTTCCGACTGGGGGGGCAATTGTTGCTCCAATCTCAAAAGATCACCCTTGTTAACTTCTTATTATAAGAATCAGACGCAGACTGAGGGGGAAAATTTGACTCCAACTATGGTTAAAAAGATCCTCCGATGCTTTCTTCATCAACATGATACTTCAGGAAAATCCCAATAAATACAAGGATACTTCCAATCAATTATAATCTTTATATAATCCCTTACGAAACTTTTACTCCTTAGGCAAGGTCTTAATTTTGACCTCAAAAAGGTAGTAACAATCTAAAAATAGATCATTTTTCACCTTTGATTTGGGATACACGCAACGTTCACCCCCTCCCAATCAACGCAAAATCAATTCCAGGGGGATCTGATCTGATCTCTTCCACACAGGTTAACATCATCGAGCAAAGGCTTTGATATATAATCTCGGATAGGTCCTACATCCTTGGTGAATTCTCTTGACCTCTTCCACACAAGTTAATTTTATCGAGCAAGAGGCTCTAGCATACAACCTCAGATATGAAAGTTTGTTGATGGCACTAGAAAGTTCGTTAGGGATGTTAGACCCCTTATGAATTGGCCCAAGGCTAATTGAGAGAGAGGTGAATCAGTAATTAAAAAAAATATAATCTTAAAACTAGAATCAAGATTCACCACTATGAAAATCAAAGTGCTGAAGAAATAAATGTAGAAATAATAAAGGAAAGAACACACCAGATTTATAGTGGTTCGGCCAAACCTTGACCTACGTCCACTCCTCAGAGGCACCCTCCGAGTATTGCACTAAACTAAGTGTCTCTCCTTTAGCCCCCATAGCTAGGCGGAGAAGCCCTTATAAAACCACTTCCACCTTTCCCGATGTGGCGGAGTCGTTGGTCCTTTGGCACCAAAGAGATCTTTTTCTTCTATGAACTTCCCTCAAAATAAGCCTTGAATCTGACGGTATTAAGGTGCAAGCCTGCCGGAGCAACCATGTAGAATCCCCCTCCACACTCCCTTGAGTCCCCCCTCACAGGTTCTTCTCCCTCTCTCAGACTTCACCTATTCCTCACTCCTTTTCAAGCTCTCTCCTCAAGTACCCCCAAAAGAATGGAGCTACAATGGCTGTCAAAGACACTTACAAAGTGCCTTGTCAAAGCTTAAATAGAAGATCTCAAAATGAGCTCATTAATGCAACTTGCCTACTTTATCATCCAGGCCGATATTAATATCGTCCTGCCCGATCAGTATAAATTAAGCTCAATCAGTCCGGGATGATTTGGGACAATCAGAAGAAAATTGGTTATATCACCCAGGCCGATGCAATATCGGCCTGTCCGATTAGTTTAAAACTAAATACAATCATCCTTATCATCACCTTGAATCAAATCTGGCCGATGTCAATCATCCACAACATCATCCCAACCGATCCTGCGATCGTCCCGAACAATGTGATTGAATCAATCAGCCTTTGATGTTTTTCGAAGATACTAGATTAATTTAGGCATAATTGAGTTAGATCATCCTGGACGATATGGATATCATCCCAGCCAATTTCCTAAAATAAAGAATACATAAACTGATCATGGCGGTTGATTCTTTCTTAATTGAGCCTATCGTCCTAGCTGATACAAGTATCGTTCAGGCTGATCGGCTTAATGATGGATGTCTTAACGAGGATGCCCTAATTAGGGTTTCTGCTTTTGAACTGATTGTCCAAACCGATATAAATATCATCCCGGACGATGTTACCAAAAATAGTAAGCTATAGGGAACAATCAGAAAATCTTCCAAGGTGCATGTGTGCAAAGTTACATAGCATCAGGAGCCACACTAATTATAAAAGACTCAAGAAAGGAAAAAAGGATACAAACTGACTCAGACCTAGTCTACCCAATCTTGAGCTGATTCCAAATTGTAGTCTTATCTTGTGACTCTAAAATGTCAGTTGATAAGGCCGTCGTTGAGAAATAAGAGTGCTTGCTATCATCAAAATCAGAATCCATGAAAAGAGATCCACAATAAGATAGGTCTTACATATTTAGTGGATTATCTCGACCTCTTTCACGTTGGTTAACGCCATCGAGCAAAGACTCTAACATACAACCTCAGATAAATCTTACATCCTTGGTAGATTTTTTCAACCTCTTTCACAAAGGTTAACATTATCGAGCAAAGGCTCTGACATATAACATTGGATAGATCTTACATCCTTGGTGGATTCTCTCAACCTTTTCCACACAGGTTAACGTCATCAAGCAAAGGCTCTGACATAGAACCTCTTTCACACAGGTTAACGTCATCAAGCAAAGGCTCTAACATTGGATAGATCTTACATCGTTGGTGGATTCTCTCGACCTCTTCCTTACAGGTTAACGTCATTTAGCAAAGGCTATGGAAAATAACCTTGGATAGGTCTTACATCCTTGGTGGATTCTCTCAACCTCTTCCACATAGGTTGACATCATCGAGTAAAAGCTCTGACATACAACCTCAAATCAGTCTTACATCCTTGATGGATTCTCTCGACCTCTTCCATATAGGTTAACGTCATCGAGTAAAGGCTATAACATACAATCTTGGATAGGTCTTACATCCTTGTTGGATTCTCTCAACCTCTTCCACACAGGTTAATGTCATCGAGCAAAGGCTCTGGCATACAACTTCGGATAGGTATTACATCATTTGGTGGATTCTCTCAACCTCTTCCACATAGGTTAACATCATCGAGCAAAGGCTCTTACATACAACCTCGGATTGGTCCTACATCATAGATGGATTCTCTCAACCTCTTCCACACAGGTTAACGTTATCAAGCAAAGGCTATGACATATAACCTCAGATTTTTAAGCTTAGGAATGACCCAAATGACTATGAGTGGGATATTGGGTCTTCAGCTCTTCAGTCTTCTTTTCTTGGACTTCTCCTCCTTAGACTCGTTAGATTTCTTCTCCTTGGACTTCTTGGATTAGTCGTGGCTTGAATATTCAAATGAAGAGATAATTTCCCTTTAAAGGGCATTTTCTTTTCTCTTTAGATATCTAAATGCCATCTGAACAAAACCTTCCAAATGGAAGAATACTCTCTCTTTTGAGGATGCCTTCTTCTTTTGGAATTCAAATTGAATAAGGATATCCCAAATCAAATACACTTCCACAACTCTCACCAATATTATAAATAATTTATATTAATAAAAAACAGTAAATTCTAGACTCTCATGTAAGGTTATCATAATAAAAAGAAACATCATAAGTAAATTATATGGAAATGAAAGTACTAATCACAATCACACTTGGTCATGTTCTTTATTACTTATGAGGGCTAAGTTATCTTTGAAGCACCTGTAGTAGTTATTATTTTATGATTTTAGCCTCATTTTTTTAGGGGGGCTAAGCAAATTCTGAAGCACCTGCATAAAACACCCTTAGTATTGAAATCATGACTATTTCCCCCCTTTTATTTAGCACTACATGAGTATGACCACCTACAAAAAATAACATATCGATCCTAACCTAGGGGTAGATCTAATGCACACTCACATCAATTCATAGAGTATAGTGAAAGTAAGTAAACACAACAATTTCATTAATAATATATAATAAAATATCAGAAAACCCTGCACACAATAGAAAAGTAAACAACGGCCTAGCCTAAGTCTAGAAGTGGTATCATAGTAAATAATTCTATGCGTGTGTAAAGGCCTGTGTGGCTAGGATAGATCCTAAGATGAATAGTTAATTAAAGTTGCCTAAAGTTTAGGTTTGTTGCAGTTTTGAAAAGGAAACTTTATTTAAAATTTAAATATTAGAGAATTATGATCTATTTTAGTTAATTTAGTTTATTGATCCCTTTTTAATGCTTAGGATAATGATCTTGGAAGTTTAAGTAGCTTTACCAATTTTGAAAAGTCCCGAGTCCTCCAAGGTACAAGGCTTAAGGAGTCCAAAAGGTTACTATGAGAAATAGGCTAGATTTAGGGGATCTAGCATTTTAGGTAAATAATAAGCCTTAAGGGGAGTAATTAGGCTTTGATTTTACTGGATTCAGAGTTTCCTATGCAAAGATATGAATTTTAGAAATTTTGGACAATTAATGAATTATTAAAGTTGCTTAATTAGGGGTGATTTTATGGTTTTGATCCAAACTAGCTCCAAACTGATTGGAATAGCTCCTAAAGGTCATAAATAACCTAAGAAAGTATTCCCAAGTGTTTGGGTAAAATTTAGAATTTTAAATAATTTTTAATTATCTAAAAATGGCGAAAAAAGGTAATTTTTAATTAAGGTTAAATTAAGGGTCAGATGAAGGTACAGCTAAGGAGCCCTAATTTTTTAAGGTTAGGGACTGGATTCTAAACAATTTGAGGTATTATAGGGAATTTTATGAATTAAAAAAGGATTTATTATAATTTTTTGAAGTTACTGGGCCCTAATTATCAGGTAAATTCGGGTTTGTTAATTAAGGGGTGTAAAGGCTCCTATTTTTTTTTTTTTTTTTTTTTTAAATTTTAGGATGTTTAAGATGTCACTAAATATAAATTTTAAGGTTTTCATGTCAATCAGGGATCTATCCTAGCTCATAGAATTTTTCTAAGTTCACTAGATGTGTCTTTAATTATTATCCTTAGGGGGTCATTACGTTAGAGGGATATAAAATGAAGTTTTGAACTAACCCTTGAGGTAACAATGCATGGAGTACACAAAAGTGGTAAACACACCAAATCTTTATATATAGGAGAGCCTAAGCAAGATACTCGTGCATCCTACACATGCAAGATATGATAAAGGAAAAAAAATGAGCACGCTTATCAATTAGATTAGTGAATGATTGGGACTCAATCACCCACTAATGCACCTCTCCTATGAATGATATTCATGCACACAATCTATTCTTAAAATTTCATAAAATGGATCCCCCAAAATTAGGAGATTTAAAATATTTTGAAATATAATGTAATTAAAATTAAATCAATTTGTAAAAAATAAATATAGGAGAGATCTACTAGCCACCCTAATGAGGATTTGAAAATGTTTGAAAATAATTTTTAATTTTAAAATAATTACTATATTAATTATTTAAATAATATTAAAAATACTCAAATAATTAAGCAAAATAAAAATCTACCAAAATAGTAAATAATAGTTTCTAAAAATAATTTTAATCTAAAATACACATTTTTCTAAAAATTTTAAGGTATTATACACAAAAATCTAATTTAAAATAAATTTAATACAAATATTTGAAGTATATTATGATTAAAAGCTATTTTAAAATAATTTTAAAATAATAAATATTTAAAAATGACTATTAAATAAAATTAAATTAAAATAATAAAGTTTATGGCAATTTAAATTATTTTAATAATAAAAATAAGTTTTTTAAATCTTAGAAAATAATCATTTTTTTCTATTCTAATCAATTATAAAATATTTAAGTATTTAAATAATTAACTAATTACAAAATACTCAAAATAATAATTTTAATATTAAATAACTTAAATATAATCTCTGACTTAATAAAATAATTATTATCACATATCTTTTATTTTTGAAAATAATTATTAGCACAATACAATATTTTAAAATAATAATAATTATGTAATAATATATGGTAATAATAATAATAATAATAATAATGAAATAATAATAATAATAATAATAATAATAATAATAATAATAATAATAATAATAATAATAATAATAATAATAATAATAATAATAATAATAATAATAATAATAATAATAATAGTAATAATACTAATAAGTAATCGAAATAATAATAATAAATAATAATAATAATAATAATAATAATAATAATAATAATTAATAATAATTTTTTAAAATAATAATAAAAGAAAAGATATTAAGAATAATAATAAAAGTGATTTCTAAAGTAATAATAATAATAATATTAATAATAATAAAATACTCAATATTTTAAATTAAACTTAAATTTAAATTAAAGATTATATTTTTAGAAATTAATGATATATAATACTAATATTTTTTATTTTTAAAATAATTTATAATAATTATTTAAATAAAATCTATATTAAAATAATTTAAATTAATAAAAGAAAACCAATTTTAGATCAAAAGCCGGCAGCGGCAGTTGAATGGCCACGTTGAGAGCGGCGATTGGCTGAACCATACCGCGAATGTGGTTTGCAATCATTGGAAATGATTATGCCGCCGCAGGAATCAACTCCCGAGCACTTAACCACGTCGGCATGGATGTAGGGCCATCTGATGCTCCGTAGATTAAAATAAACGACTCTGATCTCGCCGAATGATTCACAGAACCGCGAGATCGAGTACTGCAATCGAACATAACTGTGGGATGGACGGATCTGGACCATTGATCACGTGATCAACGGTTCTGAAAATGTACACCGAGCATACGTTATGAACCAAATGAATGGACCAAATCAAACGAAATTTGAAACATAAGCCTATGCATGAAGTGCATTCATGGGGATATAAAATAGCGTTCTGAAAAGCGCTTAACATAAAGTGTTTCTAACTACAGTTCACGATTTTACTTAATTCACACTGTGGATTCAGAAGATCTTGTGCTTGTTGCACTTGTAGATTGTTCATGCTCGTTTCTCTAGTTGAACTCGAGCTCGAATTCACCTTGGATCGAACAGGATTTGCGTAAGAAGCTTTCTAGCCTCGGTTTCGCCGGAGGATCGCCGTCGACAAACTTTTGGCCATGGATTTGAGTGGGAGAAGGTAGAAGATGGCTAGAGGATCTCACACACGAGAATTCTTGGGTTGAGAGCCACTAGGAAGAGAGTCCAAGCCAAAAGTCCCTCTGAGAAATCCTAAAAAGCCTATTTAAAGATCAAGGCTCTTAAATCAATGGCTAGGATTAGATCTCCGTCAAATCCAGAGAGGGAGAGGGTTATTTGGACGGGAATTCAGCTTAGGGATCATTTAGAAAGAAGTTAATGAATTCAATGGCTCCTAATAGGTCATTTTGACCTATTTAAGAATTTGGTTGACCAAGTCAATGATTGACTTGGTCAACCTAGTCAAATAGGTCCAAGATATGGGAGTTTGAGCCAAGGAGAATTTGAAATAGGTTTGGAATTTATTTGAAATTGATTCGGGCTCAAATGGGCTAATGGGTCAACCTGGGTTGACCTGGTCAACCAGATTGACCCAGGGTATGGGTCTGAGCTCAAGAGACTTGGTCTGACCCATGGGACCTAGGTTTTGACAAAATCAATGTCAGTAGCTGAACTTCCTCCCGTCACTGAACTTCTGCTCCGTAGGACTTTCATCAGAATTCTGCCCAACGCTGAGCTTCTTCTTGTCAATGTGCTTCTAACTGACGTTAGACTTCTACCAACTATCGGACTACTGCCAGCATTTAGACTACTACTTGTCATCAAAATTCTGCTCGTCAATGGACTTTCGTCGGTCTTCTACCTGAGGCCATACTTTTGCACAACGTCAGACTCATGCCCGTCGTTAAACTTTCATCGAGTTTTTGCCCGTTGTCAGACTTCAACCTGACATTGGACTTCTGCTCGCCACTGGACTCTCAACGTACTTCTACCCGACGTCGGACTTCTGCCTGCCATTAGACAACTTCCCGTTGTTAAACTTCTTTTCGTCAATGGACTTTCGTCGGTCTTCTACGAGACGCCATGGTTCTACCCGATGTCAAATTCCTGCCTATCGACGAACATTCATCAAGCTTCTACCTGTTGTTGAATTTCTACCCATCGTCATACTTCTTCCCGATGTCAGAATTCTACATGACATTAAATTTATACAAATCGTTGGACTTCTACTCGACGCCAATTGTCCACCCTTCATCGGACTTCTGTCCATCATTAGACGCCTACCCGACGTCATATTTCTACCCGACGCAAAATTTTTGCCCAATCTCTTAAAGAATGGAGGGAGAAGGAGGGATCTCTGGACCTTCTTTCACAGAGAGGGGCCTTGGTCCTGGACGAGGGATACCACCCGCACAGGGCCAAGGGAAGGCCTCAATTGAAGGAATAGAGGGAGAATGGGGGATCTCCGGAATTCCTTGCAAAGAGAGGGGCCTTGGAGGACCAAGGGAAACCTTAATAGTAAGAATAGAGGGAGAAGGGGGGATCTCCGGACTTCCTTGCAAAGAGAGGGGCCTTGGAGGACCAAGAGAAAGCCTCAATTGTAAGAATACAGGGAGAAGAGAAGGTGCAAGAATTTCATACCCCATAGGGGGGTATTTATAAGTAAGAGGAGGAGTTAGAGAAGTTATGAGGGAGAAAAAAGGGCTCTCTTTCTCTCTCTCTCTCTATCACTAAAAAATAATCCTAATCGCTAGCGGTTTGGGCTAACCGCTAGCGATTAGCAAAATTGCCTACCGACGATTAGCCAAACCATGGCCAACAGTGGGAAAGGAATGGGCCAGCCGTGTGGGCCAGAGTTGGGACTGGCACGGGTCACCCGTGGGCCAATGGGTCAGGTGCGCGGGCCAGCGGGCGGGAGCACAGTTAGGCCGAGAAGCATGCGGGCAGCGCGGCATGCTGTGCGCCGGCAACGGTAGCGGCGGCGGTAGCCGCCGGCAGTCTCCAGAGGAAAGCCCTTCCCAAAAAATTTTCGGGCCAAATTTGGGTCTGGAAAGGTAAAATCGGATATTTTTGGGGTCCTTGAAACCATTTTTTGACATCCCGGAATTAATTTTTGCACTTTATGAGCTTTTTAGGACCTCTACGCCCAAATTTGAATTATTTCAAGTTTTCAAATTGCACAAAAAATTCCCCAAAAGCTGCAACGCAATTTTTTGAACTTCTAAAGCATCGACGTCTGAAAATAGGGGGGCAACTGATATGTCCTCAAAAAATTATCTTGATAGGGCATGAATCTCGATGCAAAATCAAGTTGGAAACTTCCAAAAATAAAATTTGAACCATCCAAACTCTGATTTCAGCAAACTTATAGTTGAACTTAATGACTCGGAAATATGAACCTAATGACACTAAATTCGGCTCAATCTGAGCCCAAATGAGTCCAAATCAAGGGTCTGAAGCATTGTTGGAGGGTTTGAACCACAATTTGGGTTACCAAATAGCTTTTAAACTTAAAGTTCTTATAGTGGAATCGAGCGGCTCAACTAGACGAATCCAAAGAGCCCAAGATCACCAAATTCTAACATCATTAAGGCCTTCAAATGTCCAACGAACGGTGCATAATCAAAAAATTTAATATCGGCTGTCCATCCAACCACTCCCCATTTACTCTTGGTCTTTCACCTATTTACGGGTCATGTCACTCCAGAAATCTATAAATAAACCCCTCATTTCTCTTGAGAGGGGATCGAAGCAAGAAGAGAAGAAGGAAGAAGAAAAGGAAGAGAAGGAAGAAGCTTCTCCTCGACCACCGCCGGACTTCCCTCGGACCACCACTTGAGGCCCTTACCTTTGCAGGACCATCACCTAATGTCGTTTCTCTGCCGGACCACCACTTGAGGCCTTCAACTCTGCTGGACCACCGCATAACGCCGTTGCTATGTCGTACCACTACTTGAAGCCCTCACCTCCACCGGACCACGACCTGACGTTGATGCTTTACTAGACCACCACTTGAGGCCCTTACCTCTACCGGACCACCGCTGATGTCATTGCTCTATCGGACAACCATTTTAGGCCTTCACCTCCGCCAGACTACCGCATAATGTTGTTGCTCTATCGGACCACCACTTGAGGCCTTCACCTCCGCCTGACTACCACATAACATCATTGCTCCGTTGAACCACCACTTGAGGCCCATACCTCTGTTGAGTCTAGTAATTAGGTTGTTAAGCCTAAGTTAATGTCCTAAGGCTACCAAGAGGGGAGGTGAATTGGTAGTTTAAAAATTTTAAGCCCTCTTTTAAAAATATGTTTAACCGAAATGAAAATGTTTCTTTTAAGTTTTTGTAGAAAATGTTTTTCAACCACAGAGTTTTTAAAACTAAAAAATTAAAATGCAGAAACATAAAAACAGTAAAGTAAATGACACCAGATTTATAGTGGTTCGGTCTAAACCAGACCTACATCCACTCCCTAGAGGCACCCTCTGAGTATTGCACTAATACCAATAATGACTCTCCTTTTGCACCCACATCAAGGCGGAGAAGCCTTTACAACACACTCTTTTCACCACTACCCGGTGCTGCAGAGAACCATCGTCCTTTCACACAATCCTCAGTGTTGGCAGAGAACCGTCCGTCCTTTCACATAATCTCCAATGTTGGCAGAGAACCGTCCGTCCTTTCACACAATCCCCAATGTTGGCAGAGAACCGTCCGTCCTTTCACACAATCCCCAGTGTTGGCAGAGAACCGTCCATCCTTTCACACTCTCTTAGTGTGGGCAGAGAACCCTTCGGCTGTTCACACTCTCCAAGTGTAGGCAGAGAACCCTTTGGCTATTCACACTCTCCAAGTGTAGGAAGCAAACCCTTCGTCTGTTCACTCTCTCCAAGTGTCGGCAGAGAACCGGATCTCCTTGACAGATCTTCTCACAAGAATCTAGAAGGAAGAAGGAAAAGAGTGAAGTAAACCCAATTGACAAGTAGAGATTCTTACCTTTGAACTCCAAGTGAAGCCTTCACGCTCTAGTGGTAGGAATCCTCCTTTGAATGCACTCTTACACTCTCTCCTTAGTTATTCACGCAAGAGGCACGAAGATCAAATGACAAAAAGATTGGGTGGCAGTCTAATTTGGACTATTTATATAAAAGACAAGAAAAATTGCCCAAAAACTGTAAGTTTTCAATTATGTACGCAGTGGATCGTCCCGTACGATCGTGGATCGTCCTGGACGATTTTACTTAAATGCTTTGAAACGACCCTATTTATATATGTGTACGAAGTGTCTTCATACACGCGGATCGTCCCGGTACGAACGGTTATTACTAGGTCGGTTCTAGAAATTGCTGAAAACCATTCTAAGTCGGTTAATCGTCTGGACGAAAATTGGTTCGTCTGGACAAAATTTTAACAGAGACCAGATCGTCCTGGATGATAATTAATTTTGTCTGGACGAAAATTTTACAGAGAGCAACCCATTTTCTGACGATAATTAATTTCATCTGGACAAAAATTTTACAGAGACCAAGTCGTCCTGGACGATACTTAATTTCGTCCCGGACGAATAGGACTTAGAAAATTTTTCAAGCCAGTTCCTATTCGTTCTATGTGCTCAATAGAAGATAACTGTCTGATCGTCCCGTACGATCTGATATCGTCCCGTACGATCAGTATAAATTTTATATGATCTCCTTATGTGTGTGTGTATGTTTTTATTCACTAAATTACAATCACTCCCTTTCAAATTTAATTCAAAGAAAAGTTCAAGCTTCAATTTCACAAAGTATTTCATGTTAAATTTGATTTGAAGTCTTTGTAGTATGGAGTTTGATTTTCTTGAAATGTTAGTACACACAAGAGCAAATACAAATCTTCTAAAATTGTTAGGAGATAACTACACATTTGAACAATAATGTTTGGAATCATCAAAACTATACAAGTTGTAAAAATGTAAAGAATGCAAATAACAAATATCTTAACAATCTCCCTTTTTTTGATGATGGCAAAACAATTATAGTTTGTATGATTTCAATTTAAACAAATCTCCTAAACTCCCCCTGAATTGATGAATACATTAAAATAAGGAGGCATTTTGAACCAAAGAACACAATTTTTTGTTTTACAAAAAATTTTAACAAAAATAAAAAATACAAGACAATAACACAAGCCACATAACACAAAATGAGAATACAAAAATAAACATACAAACACAAATTTCTCTCCCTTTTTGACAACAACAAAAAGTGAAGAAGAAATAGACGAGAAATGTAAGTAATTATATGAAATTCATTTGAAAATTTTATCTAAATGGTGATTTACATAAGGTATGCAATCTAAAACTAATAACATTAGGTAAATCATAGAAATTAATAGAATTTAAGAAGTGATATAACATGGTAAGTAAGAAGAATTTATCAAAAATATGATTCAATTTAGACATTTGAATATAGAAAATCATTACAAGAGAGATGAATAAAAATTCTATATTTCAAAGTTCAATAGAATATAAATGAACATAAGATCAATTTGAATTAAGAGATTGAAAGAATTTAAAAAAAATAGAATTACAACATGTGGCGCTTTGTGCATCTTGTTCAAATTTTTGGCACATTTTTGTGCATCTTTTTATATTGGGGTTATTTTGTGCCTCTTTTTCACATTTGCGAACCTTTGCGCAATCCTTTTGATTTTTGTACTCTCTGTATAATTTTCAATAGTAATTGAAACCAATTCTTTCCAAGATCAATAATCTAAAATTTCAAATATTTCTAAGTGCATAAATATCACTTGAGCAAAGAAATACAAAATAAGAAAATATCTAAATTGCAATAATAATATTAACTTTTATGTAGTCTAAATGAATAGACATGAGATTAAAAATTCTAATTATGACAAGTTATAAATAAATTTTAAATTTAGAAAGACTAGATTTTCTAATGTAATTAATCTCAAATCACAATCTAATTTAAGCACAATTAGGATTAAAAAGACTAATGAAATTCATAAGAACTAAACACATTTCAAAAACAATCCAAAATCAAAATCAACTACAACATCTATTGATATTTATGAAAAGGATTACAAGATCATTTCATAATATAAAAATAAAAAAAAATACACTGAACTTTTAATAAAACAAACTAAAACAAACACTAAAATAAACACTAACACAACAAACATTAAAACAAACACAAGTATAACAAACATAAAGAAAATCATCTCTCATTCTCTATTCTTTTTGAGGAGGAGGAATGCCACCAAATAGGTTGAAGTAGGAGGCCATCTGTTTGTCTGGACGAACAAAAAGTTTGTACGGACGAACTTCACATTTAAAACTGTCTTATCCACTCAACCGCTACATTCAATCGTCCCGACGTTTGAGAGAAAAAATTTTCATCCTGGACGATCATCAGATCGTACAGACGAACTACATTAAAAACTGCTCTAAAAAAGGTTAGAATTCTTGCAAAATGAAATTTGCACACTTCGTCCAGTACGAAAAATTTTGTCCCTGACGGTTTCCACTCATTTTTTGGATTTTTTGAATTTTTATCAAACTAAAATAAACTAAACATTCAAAATACAGAAAACAAAGACAAAACCACAGACTCTAAAATAAACTCATTCAAAACACACAAAAATCAAAAAATCAAAACAAAACAAAAACAAATAAACTAAGAAACATAAATATCAATGTTGCAAACACATTTTTATTTAAGCATTCAAATCAATAACACCAAGCCTTGTTTTTATTATACTGAAGGTATCAAAGGCTAAAGATTTTGTAAAAATGTCTGCAAGTTGATTTTCAGTTGAAACATGTGTAAGTTCAATTTCTCCCTTGGATACATGATCCCTTATGAAATGATGCCTTATGTAAATGTGTTTGGTTCTAGAATGTTGAATAGGATTTTTGAAAACACAAATAGCACTAATATTGTCACAATAAATTAGAATAGTGCCTATGATTAATCCTAAATCAATCAACTGTTATTTTAACCAAAGTACTTGTGCCACACAACTTCCTAATGCAATGTATTCTACTTCTGCAGTAGATAGGGCTACTGAATTTTGTTTTTTACTGGACCAAGAAACTAATGAATTTCCAATGAATAAACATGTTCCAGAAGTGCTTTTTCTATCCACTATACAGCCTGCAAAGTCAGAATCTAAATAACCAACAATTTCAAATGAAGAGCTAAACTTAGGATACCAAATTCCTAAGTTCTGAGTTTTTAGTAAGTATCTTAATATCCTTTTCACTGCTGTCAAATGTGATTCTTTTGGATCTGATTGAAATCTAACACATAAGCAAACATTGAACATAATATCTGGTCGGCTAGCAGTCAAGTAAAGCAAAGATCCAATAATCCCTCTATATTTTTTTTTATCAACAGATTTTCCCTTAAGGTCCTTATCCAACTGAACTGAGGAACTCATTGGTGTACTAACAGGTTTAGCATTGTCCATTTCATATTTTTTGAGGATGTCCTTAATATATTTAGTTTGACTAAGAAATGTACCTTCCTCAAGTTTCTTAATGCTAAAACCTAGAAAGTAATTTAAATCTCCCATTAGGCTCATTTCAAATTCACCACTCATTATTTTAGAAAAATCATCACAAAGATTTTTATTTGAAGATCCAAAGATGATATCATCCATATAAATTTGAACAATGAGTATATTCTTTTCAAATTTGTTTTGAAAGAGAGTTATATCCACACTTCCTTTTTCAAAAGATCTTTCAAGTAGGAAGGTGCTCAACCTCTCATACCAAGCCCTAGGTGCTTGTTTCAATCCATATAATGCCTTTTTTAACTTAAAAACATGATTAGGGTATTTTGAATTTTCAAAGCCTGGAGGTTGTTCTACAAAAATATCTTCTTCAATAACCCCATTAAAAAAGATACTTTTGACATCCATTTGAAACAATTTAAAACCTTTAAAACAGGCAAAGGCAAGTAAAACTCTAATTGCTTCAAGTCTTGCTACAGCGGCAAAGGTCTCCTCAAAATCAATTCCTTCAATTTGATTATACCCCTTAGAAACTAATCTAACCTTATTTCTAATGACTACTCATGAGTCATTCATTTTATTTTTGAACACCCACTTGGTTCCAACAACACTTTGATCTTTTGGCCTTGAGGTTAATTCCAAAACTTTATTTCTTATAAATCCCCAGTGTTGGCAGAGAATCGTCCGTCCTTTCACACAATCCCCAGTATTGGCAGAGAACTGTCTGTCCTTTCACATAATCCCCAGTGTTGGCAGAGAACCGTCCATCCTTTCACACTCTCCTAGTGTGGGCAGAGAATCCTTCGACTGTTCACACTCTCCAAGTGTAGGCAGAGAACCCTTTGGCTATTCACACTCTCCAAGTGTAGGCTGCGAACCCTTCGTCTGTTCACACTCTCCAAGTGTCAGCAGAGAACCTGATCTCCTTGACAGATCTTCTCACAAGAATCTAGAAGGAAGAAGGAAAAGAGTGAAGTAATCCCAATTGACAAGTAGAGATTCTTACCTTTGAACTCCAAGTGAAGCCTTCACGCTCTAGTGGTAGGAATCCTCCTTTGAATGCACTCTTACACTCTCTCCTTAGCTATTCTCTCAATAGGCACGAAGATCAAATGACAAAAAGATTGGGTGGCAGTCTAATTTGAACTATTTAAACAAAAGATAAGAAAAACCGCCCAAAAACTGCAAGTTTTCAATTCTGTACGCAGTGGATCGTCCCGTACGATCGTGGATCATCCTGGACGATTTTACTTAAACGCTTTGAAACGACCCTATTTGTATATGTGTACAAAATGTCTTCGTACACGCTGATCATCCCGTATGAACTAAGTTCATCCGGTACGAACGGTTATTACTAGGTCGGTTCTAGAAACTGTTGCAAACCGTTCTAAGTCGTTTAATCGTCTGGACAAAAATTGATTCGTGTGGACAAAATTTTTACAGAGGCCAGATCGTCCTGGATGATAATTAATTTTGTCTGGACAAAAATTTTACAAAGAGCAACTCATTTTCTGATGATAATTAATTTCGTTTGGATGAAAATTTTACAGAGACCAAGTCGTCCTGGATGATATTTAATTTCGTCATGGAAGAACAGGACTTAAAAAATTTTTCAAGCCAGTTCCTATTCGTTCTATGTGCTCAATAGGAGATAACTGTCTGATCGTCCTGTACGATCTGATATCATCCCGTACGATCTGATATCGTCCCGTACTATCAGTATAAATTTTATATGATCTCCTTATGTGTGTGTATATGTTTTTATTCACTCAATTACAATCACTCCCTTTCAAATTTAATTCAAAGAAAAGTACAAGCTTCAAATTCACAAAGTATTTCATGTTGAATTTGATTTGAAGTCTTCGTAGTTTGGAGTTTGATTTTCCTGAAATGTTAGAACACACAAGAGCAAATACAAATCTTCTAAAATTGTTAGGAGATAACTACACATTTGAATAATAATGTTTGGAATCATCAAAACTATACAAGTTGCAAAAATGTAAAGCATGCAAATAGAAACTATCTTAACAATCTCCCCCTTTTTGATGATGGCAAAACATATATTGTTTGTATGATTTCAATTTAAACAAATCTCTTAAACTCTCCCTGAATTGATGAATACATTAAAATAAGGAGGCATTTTGAACCAAAGAACACAAATTTTTTTTTTCAAAAAATTTTAACAAAAACAAAAAATATAAGACAATAACACAAGTCAAATGACACAAAATCAGAATACAAAAACAAAACATACAAACACAAATTTCTCCCCCTTTTTGACAACAACAAAAAGTTAAGAAGAAATAGACGATAAATGTAAGTAATTATATGAAATTCATTTGAAAATTTAATCTAAATGGTGATTGGCATAAGGTATGCAATCTAAAACTAATAACATTAGGTAAATTATAGAAATTGATAGAATTTAAGAAGTGATATAACATGGTAAGTAAGAAGAATTTATCAAAAACATGATTCAATTTAGACATTTGAATATAGAAAAGCATTACAAGAGAGATGAATAAAAATTCTATATTTCAAAGTTCAATAAAATATAAATGAACATAAGATCAATTTGAATTAAGAGATTGAAAGAATTTGGAAAGAAGAGAATTACAACATGTGGCGCTTTGCACATCTTTTTCAAATTTTATGCACATTTTTGTGCATCTTTTTATATTGGGCTTATTTTGTGCCTCTTTTTCACATTTGCGAACCTTTGCGCATTCCTTTTGATTTTTATACTCTTTGTATAATTTTCAAGAGTAATTGAAACCAATTCTTTCCAAGATCAATAATCTAAAATTTCAAATATTTCTAAGTGCATAAATATCACTTGAGCAAAGAAATATAAAATAAGAAAACATCTAAATTGCAATAATAATATTAACTTTTATGTAGTCTAAATGAATAGACATGAGATTAAAAATTCTAATTATGACAAGTTATACACAAATTTTAAATTTAGAAAGACTAGATTTTCTAATGTAATTAATCTCAAATCATAATCTAATTTAAGCACAATTAGGATTAAAAAGACTAATGAAATTGATAAGAACTAAACACATTTGAAAAATAATCCAAAATCAAAATCAACTACAACATATATTGATATTTATGAAAAGGATTACAAGATCATTTCATAATATCAAAATAAAAAAAATACACTGAAATTTTAATAAAAATAAACTAAAACAAACACTAAAATAAACACTAACACAACAAACATTAAAACAAACACAAGTACAACAAACATAAAGAAAATCATCTCTCATTCTTTATTCTTCTGGAGGAGGAGGAGGAATGCCACCAAATTGGTTGAAGTAGGAGGCCATCTTTTTGTCTGGATGAACAAAAAGTTCGTACGGACGAACTTTACATTTAAAACTGTCTTATCCACTCAACCGCTGCATTCAATCGTCCCGACATTTGAGAGAAAAAATTTTCGTCCTGGATAATCATCAGATCGTACAGACGAACTACATTAAAAACTGCTCTCAAAACGGTTAGAATTCTTGCAAAATGAAATTTGCACACATCGTCCAGTACGAAAAATTTCGTCCCGGACGGTTTCCACACATTTTTGGATTTTTTGAATTTTTATCAAACTAAAACAAACTAAACATTCAAAATATAGAAAACAAAGACAAAACCACAGACTCTAAAATAAACTCATTCAAAACACACAAAAATCACAAAATCAAAACAAAACAAAAACAAATAAACTAAGAAAACATAAATATCCATGTTGCAAACACATTTTTATTTAAGCATTCAAATCAATAACACCAAGCCTTGTTCTTAATGTACTGAAGGTATCTAAGGCTAAAGGTTTTGTAAAAATGTCTGCAAGTTGATTTTCAGTTTAAACATGTGTAAGTTCAATTTCTCCCTTGGATACATGATCCCTTATGAAATGATGCCTTATGTCAATATGTTTGGTTCTAGAATGTTGAATAGGATTTTTGGAAATGCAAATAGCACTAGTATTGTCACAATAAATTGGAATAGTGCCTATGGTTAATCTTAAATCAATCAACTGTTGTTTTAACCAAAGTACTTGTGCCACACAACTTCCTAATACAATGTATTCTACTTCTGCAGTAGATAGGGCTACTGAATTTTGTTTTCTACTGGACCAAGAAACTAATGAATTTCCAATGAATTGACATGTTCCAGAAGTGCTTTTCCTATCCACTATACAGCCTACAAAGTCAGAATCTGAATAACCAATAATTTTAAATGAAGAGCTAAACTTAGGATACCAAATTCCTAAGTTCTGAGTTTCTAGTAAGTATCTTAATATCCTTTTCACTGCTGTCAAATATGATTCTTTTGGATCTGATTGAAATCTAGCACATAAGCAAACACTGAACATAATATCTGGTCGGCTAGCAGTCAAGTAAAGCAAAGATCCAATAATCCCTCTATATTTCTTTTGATCAACAGATTTTCCCTTAAGGTCCTTATCTAACTGAACTGAGGAACTCATTGGTGTACTAACAGGTTTAGCATTGTCCATTTTATATTTTTTGAGGATGTCCTTAATATATTTAGTTTGACTAAGAAATGTACATTCCTCAAGTTGCTTAATGCTAAAACCTAGAAAGTAATTTAAATCTCCCATTAGACTCATTTCAAATTCACTACTCATTGTTTTAGAAAAATCATCACAAAGATTTTTATTTGAAGATCCAAAGATGATATCATCCACATAAATTTGAACAATGAGTATATCCTTTTCAAATTTCTTTAGAAAGAGAGTTGTATCCACTCTTCCTTTTTCAAAAGATTTTTCAAGTAGGAAGGTGCTCAACCTCTCATACCAAGCCCTAGGTGCCTGTTTCAATCCATATAATGCATTTTTTAACTTAAAAACATGATTATGGTATTTTGAATTTTCAAAGCTTGGAGGTTGTTCTACAAAAATATCTTCTTCAATAACCCCATTCAAAAAGGCACTTTTGACATCCATTTGAAACAATTTAAAACCTTTAAAACAGGCAAAGGCAAGTAAAACCCTAATTGCTTCAAGTCTTGCTACAGCGGCAAAGGTCTCCTTAAAATCAATTCCTTCAATTTGATTATACCCCTTAGCAACTAATCTAGCCTTATTTCTAATAAATACTCCTGAGTCATTCATTTTATTTTTGAACACCCACTTGGTTCCAACAACACTTTGATCTTTTGGCCTTGAGGTTAATTCCCAAACTTTATTTCTTACAAATCCCCAGTGTTGGCAGAGAACCGTCCGTCCTTTCACACAATCCCCAGTGTTGGCAGAGAACCGTCCATCCTTTCACACAATCCCCAGTGTTGGCAGAGAACAGTCCATCCTTTCACACTCTCCTAGTGTGGGCAGAGAACCCTTCGGCTGTTCACACTCTCCAAGTGTAGGCAGAGAACCCCTATTTACAATCTCCAAGTGTTGGCTGCGAACCCTTCGTCTGTTCACACTCTCCAAGTGTCGGCAAAGAACCGGATCTCCTTGACAGATCTTCTCACAAGAATCTAGAAGGAAGAAGGAAAAGAGTGAAGTAATCCCAATTCACAAGTAGAGATTCTTACCTTTGAACTCCAAGTGAAGCCTTCACGCTCCAGTGGTAGGAATCCTCCTTTGAATGCACTCTTACACTCTCCCCTTAGCTATTCTCTCAAGAGGCACAAAGATCAAATGACAAAAAGATTGGGTGGCAGTCTAATTTGGACTATTTATACAAAAGACAAGAAAAACTGCCCAAAAACTGCAAGTTTTTAATTCTGTACGTAGTGGATCGTCCCGTACGATCGTGGATCGTCCTGGACGATTTTTCTTAAATTCTTTGAAACGACCCTATTTGTATATTTGTACGAAATGTCTTCGTACACGCTGATCGTCCCGTACGAACTAAGTTCGTCCAGTACGAACGGTTATTACTAGGTCGGTTCTAGAAACTGCTGAAAACCGTTCTAAGTCGTTTAATCGTCTGGACAAAAATTGGTTCGTCTGGAAGAAATTTTTATAGAGACCAGATCGTCCTGGACAATAATTAATTTCGTCTGGTCGAAAATTTTACAGAGAGCAACTCGTTTTCTGAAGATAATTAATTTCGTTTGGATGAAAATTTTATAGAGACCAAGTCGTCCTGGACGATATTTAATTTCGTCGCGGACGAATAGGACTTAGAAAGTTTTTCAAGCTAGTTCCTATTCGTTCTATGTGCTCAATAGGAGATAACTGTCTTATCGTCCCGTACAACCTGATATCGTCCCGTACGATCAGTATAAATTTTATATGATCTCCTTATGTGTGTGTATGTTTTTATTCACTCAATCACAATCACTCACTTTCAGATTTAATTCAAAGAAAAGTACAAGTTTCAAATTCACAAAGTATTTCATGTTGAATTTGATTTGAAGTCTTCGTAATCTGGAGTTTGATTTTCCTGAAATGTTAGTACACACAAGAGCAAATACAAATCTTCTAAAATTGTTAGGAGATAACTACATAATTGAACAATAATGTTTGGAATCATCAAAACTATATAAGTTACAAAAATATAAAGCATGCAAATAGCAAATATCTTAACAACCTCCACCGGACCACCGCCTGACGCCAATGCTTAGCCGGACCACCACTTGATGCCCTCACCTCTACCAAACTATCGCCTGATGTCGTTGCTCCACCGGACAACCACTTGAGGCCCTCACCTCCACTGGACCACCGCCTAATATTGTGGCTCCACTGGACCACCATCTGAGGCCCAGACTTTTGTCAGACAACTAGTTGAGGCCTGGACTTCCACCGAACCACCACTTGAGACCCTGTGCTTCACCAGGCCACCACCTATGGCTCAAACTTCTGCCAAACAACCTCTTGAGGATCTGTGCTCCACCAGGACACCACCTGAGGCCCGGACTTCCATCAAAAAACCACTTGAGACCCTATGCTCCACCAGGACACCACCTAAGGCACGGACTTCTGCCAGACCACCACTTGAGGCCCGGACCTCTACTGGACCACCACCTGAGGCCCTGTGCTCCACCAGAACACCACCTGAGGTCCAGACTTCCATCAGACCACTAGTTGAGGCCTTGAACTCCACCAAGCCACCACTTGGTGCCCAGAGTTCTACGAGAATACCGCCCTTCAACTACGGTCTTTCGGGCCCCTATCTCGTGCCGACTATGGCCCTTCAAACCAAACAAATATATTTATGTTGATTATTGTAACTCCCACCATATAATGTGCTCTATATAATGTACATTTATGACATCAAGGCCTTCTCTTAGTGAAGGGCCTCATTTGTAATCGACTGCAAATACTAGTGGATTCATTCAAACTGAGCCAATCCACGTGATTTTCCCCTTTTCACGGTTTTCCATGTAAAAACTCTGGTGTCTCTTATGAATGCTACACCCTCTCTTATCTAATTATGTGCTGGATCTTCGTACAATTCTAAGATGTTAAACTATATATTTCTCCACCACCCCGAATACTTCAGGGCGCAGCAAGTATAATCATTTTAATTAGGTCAAGCCCTATGTTTTTTCCCTTTTTAAAAATTTTCACATAAAAATCTTATTGTCACTTATGACTTTTGCACCCATCTGTCATATCTATAGGTGTTTTGGATCTTCGTATAAAGCTTGTATGCTAAACTCTATATCTCTTTAGTGTCGTAAATATTATAGGATGGAACAAATAGCATTCATGATTTTAAGTATAAAATTATTAAAAAAAATTTATCATATTATGTGTTTTTTTTCTAATTTCTCATTCTTCTTTTCATTCTATTATAATGACTGCTTGAATCATAATTATTTTCTCTATTTCATAATAAACGAGTCGTCTCAAACACATAGAATAAAGAACGAGCTCGTGCTCGAACTCAAACTTGATTAATTAATTAAACTCAAGCTCAAGCTAGTGATAAGTCAATTACACACATAGTCATTCATCATATTTTCTTACGATTTGTTATATTTATTTATTTTTTTTCAAATAATTAATTTATATATTTTTTCTATTTTTTATAATTTAAATTTATCTTCTATTTTAATTTTCTTAATTATTAAATTAAAAATCATATAATTTAATTCCATTAAAAGTCTTAATTTTGTGGATAAAGGTTGATTAGGACATCCTTTTTGATGTCAATATAGATAGATTAGATCATTTTTTTTAATAATTACAAAGTCCCATTAATTTGTTTGCTCTCTAATTTATGTTGGTTAAGATTTTATCTTAATTGATCAAATGATCTTGCATGGTTTTTCTTCCATATCTTTAAAAGTTTTATTATTATTATGTTCTAAAATATGCTTGAGGATGCATGAAGAATTTATCTAAATTATGCATGCTAGAATCTTAAGTCTTCAAATAACACAAAACTTTCTCCCATATTAAATACCATAAGAAATTAATATATTTAAAAAAATAGAAAAAAAATATTCATGGCCTATACATTCAATGATAAGGGGTTAGTCGCTTGACTCATTCCCTTCCTTTTACATAAAATGGTGAAAGGAGAGTCACCTAACTTCTCTAGCTCCTCCTACAATCCCTATTTCGTCCTTCCCTTGCTACACCACATTTAAGGTTGGGTTAGTTGTAGAAACACCTTGTTTTCTTCCTACTTCCCTCACTAACCTCTTTTACGTACATAACATTTAAGATAAATGATGGCAAAAATACCAGATATCATTATTAAAACTTCACATAATTTCTATTTGATTAGTTCTCCCACAAGATCTCAAGATCTTTGTCATTGTGCTTTGTAAGTTGAAGGTCACATCACCAACTTCATATGGATTTGGTTCAATCTCCACTTGCACACGTCATCGATCACTCAAGATCTTTGCATGATGTTGTCCCCATTGATATTCTTCCTAATGAGATCTCAATTTTCTAGTGATATCCCAATATGACTTTCTAGCATCTTCATCATTGACCTTTAAATGCCACCTTTCTCGTCATCAATGTCACGATTTGAGTCAATACAACATGTATACTCTAATGGGTCATACCATATTAAATGCATGACTAATCATTTATAAAATATCTTTCACTAAAATGACCTATTTTGTAATCATTTTAATTCACATAGAGAGCCACTAAAATTTACCAATATAAATATAAAATATAATCTAGAATATAAAAATTCAAATCTATTCATGTCAAAACATATATACAATAATCATGATGCATTATCTATTTATATAATACATTTCTATCATGATTATAAAATATTTTGTCTATCATATAAAAGGGAATACCTCTATAACAATAATTATTTCTCTATATACTCTATTGGTCAGTTACCCTTCTCATATATTTTCATGAGAAAGACCAATAATTTATCCAAAATCTTTTATTATAGAGATTTTTTATCATTTTAATTCACATACATAGCTACTAAAATTCATCAATAGAAAAATAAAACATCATTCAAAATATAAATATTCCGATTTAATCATTTCAAAATATATATACAGTAATCATGATTCGTCATCTGATTATCAAAATACATTTCTATTATGATTATTAAAGAGTATTTCTATTGTATACAAGGGAATGACTTTAAAGCAATAATTCTCTCTCTATCTTCTCTATTGGTTATTTACCCTTCTCTGAAGCATATAAACAAACAAAGTGAGCATACAACTCAATAGATTGCACATAACCTACAATTGTATTCAATGTGAAGAAAGTAAATCAATGTGCTTTAATTATCAATTAATCATTAAATCTAATCTTATGTTGAATCAACATCATTCCATGATTATCATTACACCTATATTTTGAATGCAAGTATGATGAAATTCATAATGTGGGGATCATATATTCATGTTAGCTCTAATGATAATTTCCTATAATCATATCAATATTTATGCATGTCATATCAATCTATCATGCATGTAGATCATTTTATATAATCTCAATATAGTCATTTATTAATTTCTTCTACATATTTATCTTATCTTTCTTAGAATTTATGTATCAAATACAAAAATATCGGTGAAGCCTCAACATGATCATGTCATATTTAAAATGAATAGATCTAAAACATATTAAATGTTATATGGTGAGTACTCACCAGAAATCAAGATATCACAAATTTTACATTTTTTTTATCATTTTATATCACAAATATCTTACAAAAAGTTAAAACACAGAAAATTGCCATAGGGTAATGGTCTCCTACTTTGGAAAGGAACAAATTTTCTAATTGGCTCAATGGATGGAACCAGCTAAACAGCTTCAAACCTAGCTTTGTCTCTCTTTCTTCTCCTCTCTTCTCCTATTCTCCTTCACATTCATCTTCTCTTCTCTCCCGACCATATAAATGGGGTAGAGCATAGAGGCAAGAGGGTTCAAATATTTATATTAAAACTTTTAAAAGTGATTAGCATTGTGGTGCATGTTATCCTACCAAGTATTGCTATGCTCCCAAGGATTTCTAATTCCTTAAAATGTTCATGTACCCAACACCTCAAAAGTGTAGTGACACTCCCCCTTCCCCGCAACACTCTCAAAAGTTGTTCACCAAAGATAGGTAGACATCACCACATATTTGAATGACTAATGCTGAATTGCTCCAAGTGCCTTAATTTTCTTCCATTATATAGAGAACTCATCACCCCAATGCTTCCCACACCAACACCATAGTGCTCCCCAAGCCAACGCCAAAACACCATTAAGAGCAAATGTGTCATTATAAATTTTTCTTTTCAAATTTAACTCATGAGTTCCTTTTTTCATATTTTCAAATGTCAGGGCCAATCATACTTAAAATTGTTATTACATCTTATTCAGGTTAACATGCACTCCAATAATTAAAAAAGTGAGTATTAAAAGCATTGGAATCTAGTCACGTCTTCAACACTTTTTCGTTGTCTAGAGTTTCAAGAAATTGCACTACCAGCATTACAACATGTATGGTAAGTTGAGAAAAATAGTTAAATTTAAGTGCTAAATTTATAAAAAGAATAATTTTAGATGTTATGTATGTAAATCAACTTAAAATATATTATTAATCATTCAGCCAACTTAATTATATATGTTATTCATATTGAATATTAAACCATAAGAGACTATATTCATACAAATGTGCATTTGCTTGTTAGTTATGATATTTTCTCCAACCTTTTAGACCATATACTTATATGTCTCAGGTGATGTTTGAAAGCCTTAAAGAAAGAGTGGATTGTGCTATGAAAAAAGGTTATGTCGGCCTCAACTTAGTGAACTCTCCCGAGGAGAAGGAAATTTTCAAGACATGGAAATACTTCACTCGCAAAGACCATCCTTCAGTAATCCAGGTTATGTAAAAAGAATTATTTAGCATTTTTTTTCTAAATTTTTTTTATTACATTGTATTAATTAAACAATCTATTGGTGGCTTCATTAGACATAATTTATACTTCAACTTGGTAAATGAGGAGACAATGTAGGAGTAGTTAGGTCCTACCTTAGTGCTGAATATAATAGGGCTGAGTAAGGACTTCCAAGAAAGAGCCCTTGTAACAACTATAGTTGACTCCTAGGATATGATGAGCTTTACTAAAGAATCTCTAAGAGTATTCTTTGATGGTGTCCTCATTCCTAGCAAATTTCATACAGGTGGGTAGAATCCATTATGATTTTTAATTTCGAATGAATTAATGTTCAATAAAGAGCATGAAGAGTTTGACAAGAAGGTGTGAACATTAATGCCACAAGGGAGGAGTAGATCTATGCCTTGGCTTGACCTTTAAGAGTAACCAATAAAGCTTGGCAAACAAGCATATGAGATGCATATTGAGGGTCCCTAATATGTGATAGTTGCCACTTAAAGGTCTTATAACGTAGATGATTATTTTTATGGGAAAACATCATATTTGAAAATACTATATGTATTTTAAAATTTTTCCCTTTCAAATCAGTCTAACATCAGCTTTCTTATAGTTATCGTACTCAAGTAGGTCAAATTATATATATATATATATATATATATATATAAAGATTCTCACAGTCAAAATTTTTGAGAAGAACCAAGAAAATGCAGTAGCCAAATAGTAGTATTATAGAAATAAAAAAAGCAAAGCAATGCAAAGATTCTTTGGATAGACCATTTATTATTATTATTATTATTATTATTATTATTATTATTATTATTATTATTATTATTATTATTATTATTATTATTATTGGGAAACTTGTTTACCTTCCACGTATTAATATTAAAAAATTGAGTACAAGTCCTTAGAGGGATCGATAACTCACTCATGCTCAACGAGCACAATACAAAAAGCGAAAAAGATCTTAAGAGCCAAAGATCCATATCCACTAACAAAAATTAATAAATGCAATAAAAGGAAGTAAAAATAAGGCTGGCAAGACCAAACCCAACAAC
Source organism: Dendrobium officinale (assembly GCA_019514585.1). Taxonomy (NCBI): domain Eukaryota; kingdom Viridiplantae; phylum Streptophyta; class Magnoliopsida; order Asparagales; family Orchidaceae; genus Dendrobium; species Dendrobium officinale. The sequence continues at coordinate 62,298,850 of CM033688.1, read as the reverse complement.
AGCTCGAAGCTGAGATTAACATTCAGCACATCAAAAGAAAACTCCATAATTGCATGAAAACCATCCAGATTCCACCACCATCCAAAACCCTTGTATGATATTGAAAGATGGCAGGATGAATGAACTTTAGTGAACAATTCTCTCAATCTACTTTAAGTTAGTAGAGATGTGAGATTCCTCTATATATCAAGTGTGATCGTACGATGATTAGATAATAACAACTTTATCGATAAGATTCCTCTTATTAGGAAGGATGAGCAAAACTGTGTCTTACTTCAAGGTAGTGCTATTTCATTTGCAAGAATAGCTCACAATGATAGTGGATACATTTGTTCACTATTAAGAGGATGTTTTTGACATTGAATTTATCATTACAGGATGAGATGGCTTCATGTAAATATTTTTTCACTATTAATAATTGCTCATTAAGATGGCTTTACTATTTGTTCAACATTTAGAATTACTCATTAAGATGGCTTGATATAAACAAATGAGCTACAAGTAACTCATATAATATATTTTTATGTGAAAATTTAAAAATGAATGAAATTTATAATGCCTAGCCTAGTTGAAATATTCTTATTTAGTTATGTTGAGAATTACAAATGTTTTTAATTTACTTTAATCTAAAAAGATGGAATTATAATATAATAACTTATAGTACTAGCTAGAGATGTCTCCTTTGGTTTTGATGGAGACGGTTTGATCATGTTGAGATTGATGAAAGCAAATGGATATTAATCTATGATTTGGGTTGGTTGAGAAGCAATAATGGGCATAAGAAGTTAGTTGAAGATCATGAGAGTGAGGATTCAATGTTAGGATGATCTATTTATCAAAAATTTTTACAATTACAAGTAGATTTATAAAAGCTCAATATAAACTTTATTAATTTTGAACCATGAAAAGTAGAACTTGAAGCACATCATCATCATAATCATTATTTTAATCTAGGTTCTCTTGGAAAGCAAGAAGGACAAGGACATCACTGGTCATCCCCTTCCAAATATGATCTATATCTCCAGGGAGAAACGCCCAGCTTCTCCTCACAACTTTAAGGCTGGAGCCCTCAATGCACTCGTTAGTCCTCATTACAACTTTCCTATTTAGAAATAATTCTATTTGTGGCTTTCGAATTATTTTTACATTGAAAATATATGATAAATAATTAGAAAACTAGCATTTAAAAAGAAATGGAAGGAGAAGCTTATAGTACCTACAAGATAGCTAATTTGTATTAAAAAGAAAACTTAAATTTAATTTCTTTTCTTGAAATAAAATAGTATTGTCTTAAATTTATTTTTCAAGAACTATCATTCCCTTATGATCATTTTTTTCTTCCTGTTATAAAAATTGGTTTGTCAAAAATTCTCATGAGTTTTTGTGTGTTTTTTATATCAAAAAGCATGATAAGATCAAATAAAAATAGTTTATTGATCATAATTAAACATAAGATAATCATATAAAAACACCAAAATAATTATTTTACTTCTTTGATCAAATATGTAAGTTCATTCCTTAAAAATTATATATATATATATATATATATATATATATATATATATATATATATATATATATATATATATATATATATATATCATATATATTTTTATTTTCTTAAATTTTTAATAAAAATATATAACTTGCACCCCATCATAACTTCAGTGATTAGAATTATAGTTATCTATTAAAAATATTGATAATATTTTAAAAATAATCAAAATATGCATTATTTAAAAAAATATATATATATATATGTCCTCTTTAAGAAAATAGTTATGATGATAGTCTATAAAATTCTTGAATCTATTTTGAAATAAATTTATTTTTTATTACACTCATTTTAAAATAAAATTAACGGCCTTAAGTATATACATTGTAATAAAAAAAATTGATCTTATATCCTTATTGTAATTTTTTTTCTTTTAAAAGATATTCCTATGCCACTGCCTACGTACCCCTTACTCTTCTTTTTGCATGCATGCAAAAGCTTCGAGTCTCTGAAACCATGACAAATGCGCCGTTGATCCTCACCTTAGATTGTGACATGTGTTCCAATGATCCTACTGCACCTCAAAGAGCTCTCTGTTACTTTCTGGACAAGGAATTTTCACCAAACCTTTCCTTTGTCCAATTTCCACAGAGATTTACTGGACTTAACAAAAATGATATTTATGGTGGTGAGTTCAGGTGGTTACTTACTCTTGGTGAACAAGGCTTAGATGGATTACAAGGTCCCAACTACATTGGAACAGGCTGCTTCTTCTCTCGTCGATCACTTTATAGTTCTCCTCCGGTGGCATTGCCTTCTTTTGATGAATTCAAAGTACAGAGTTGCTTGTTGAGCTCACAGCTTATTTTGCTGAAAGCTCATGAAGCAGCTAGTTCTGAATATGAGCATGGTCGTAAAGAGTGGGGTTCTCAGGGTATGTGTAGTGTATGTTTCATTTCATTTTGAAAGTGTATACTCAAACAAGAAATATATATTCAGTTGAAATTATAAGATATTTATATAAAACTTACAAAACTTGTTGTCTAGAAATTGAATTTGACTATCTTGTAATTTTAATAAAATTTATCATTTTTTGTATATGTTTCGTAGTTGAATTTATATAGAGATTGATTAGGAAATCAAGATTTATTTGCTTATTTTTTATTTCAAATGTACGATATCTGGCAAAATATATATCATGAAGAGATTTTTTTTTTATTCAAAAAAATATTAAGGTCTTATAAAAGTTATAAAACAAAATTTTTTTATTACAAGACATGACAGACAACACTTAGAAGTTATTTCATAAGATAAAATATTTTAATAGTACTATAATTTGTACAAAATAACAAACTGCATATAAATGTTACTTCCACATACTTCTATTGAATTTTTTCAATTGACTTTAAGGCTTCATTTGGAAGGACTTTTTTAATTACTTTTTAAAGCAATTTTCTAGTTCAAAATTTTAATTTTTAAACAAAAATCTGGTTTAAGAAGTAGTAAAAAAAGTCGTTCCAAATGAAGCCTAAATATTTGCTACATATATATATCATCAATTTTTTCAAGTAGCTTTTATATAGATCACAATTTTCAATATGAATTTATTTAACCTGCATTATTATTAATACCCTGCTGGTTATAGATTCGGTTCAAGTATGGTTCTCTAGCGGAAGACTACTACACAGGTTACATATTACATTGTCAGGGATGGAGGTCTGTGTTTTGTAACCCAGACAGGCCAACCTTTCTCGGAGAATCACCCAAGAGTTTAGTTGAAGTAGTAAGTCAGAGCAAGAGATGGATTGTGGGTCTCTATCAGGTTTGTTTCTCTAGATATTGCCCTCTTTTCTATGGAAGCAGAAAGATTTCTTTGATGGCAGGATTCTGTTACATGTATTATGCATTATGGGGATGTTGGTGCATTCCATTAACCATATATGGTCTTCTTCCTCAATTGGCTTTATTTTATGGAAAATATCTTTTTCCGAAGGTATATATCATTTATACTTTTACCTTCATATATGAAATTATATTATTATAAAGATAATAAATATACATAAATTAAATACCAATGTCATTCCTTCGTCTGGTTATTTATATAAGTCCCAAATCTAAACCTTGTTAACTGTTCTGAAACCATCAACTTTTCCGTGACAATCAACAATTTTATCATTAGCAAACTCATCTAAGATAGAGGAATGCTTGTTCTCCCTTGTACTAGTTATTCCATCTCACAAACCACCAAACAGACAATTTCTTTCCTATTGCATCAGCCAAGTTAACTATCAACCCCTGATCACTATACAAACTAACTCTATGACCTCTCTTTTGGTCTTTGGCTTACTAAAGGAGAAGATTGAAAGATGCACTTCACCATAATGCAATCATTTTCTTTTTTAAGGATTTAAAGAATTTTTAAAAAAGTATGAAAAATATATAAAGCAAATTCATTTAGAAGAGTTTGACTATAATCAAGGTTGATGAAGAATTCATCATCACATGTCAAAAGTCTAAATGGTAAAGTAGTAGAAGATAAAATCTAAGGCAATACACATTGATAATATAAAATAACTTGATTATACAAGCAAAAGCATCATATATACCATCTTTGTGAAATGATAAACATTTTATTTTGGTGTCTTAGATTAAAATTTTCTCAATTGTCATAGGCCTCAGACCCGTGGTTCTTCCTCTATGCCTACCTCTTCTTATCCACCTATGTTCAGAACCTCATCGAGTTCATGGAGGTCGGTGGATTAATCCAGAGATGGTGGAGTGAGCAAAGAATGTGGTTGATCAAAGGCATCACATCTTCTACCTTTGGAACTTTGGATTTTATACTTTGTGAAATAGGGAACTCAGCCTCAGGATTCAACTTGACAAGCAAAGTTAAGAAAGAAGAAGAAAACATGCTATATGAAAATGGAAAGTTTGTCTTCAACACAGCTTCACCATTCTTTGTCTCAATGGGAACGATAGCCATTGTTAATGTCATCTCCTTCATTTTTGGATTCATAAAGGCTATGATAAGAGTTGGGGGGTTGAATGAGATGCTGATTCATATATTGCTTTCTGGATTCATTGTGACAAACTCGTGGCCTGTCTATGAGACAATGCTCACTAGAAAAGGTGGTGGGAAAATGCCAGAAAGTGTTACTAAGGCCTCTATTTTGCTTTCCACTATATTATTTTGTCTTGGTAACTTCTACTTTACATAAAATGATTAGCTAGGTTAATGCTTTGTTACTTGTTTATGATTCAAGTATGAACAATGGAGTTTCTAATATATTTGATGATCGATACTATAGTTTCCAACTTGATAAAGGGGTTATATATGTGTACTTTCTATTGAATAAGTAATATGATTACATGAATAATGTACTATATGTAAAGCCTCCCAAACACCTAGACTTCTAGCACTGTCAATCAAATGCTACATCATCAATTTCATTGATCATTATTTAAAAAATAAACTAATAACTTTAAATTATTATAATGATTAATTATATTACTATAATTATTAATTTTTTGAATTAAACTTTAACTAATAAATATATTAAATTAACTATAATGAATTAGAAATTAATTTTATGAGTTATCATTCCTCATTCATTCCATTGCAACTAGAGATTTAAATGATAATGGAAAAGGGAGTGATAGCATGATTGAAAGATTAGTAACTATGTCCTTGTCTTTATTCCTATGATAAATTTATTAAAAAATATAAAAAAACTTTGTTCATAAAAAACTGATAAAAAAACTAGTGATTGTCATAATAAAAGGTTTTTTGATACAGATTTGGAGTTCATTTTAGAACTAAGTCTCTTATTTAGCCAAAAAGTTAATCTAACTTTTTCATTACTTAATAAAATTTATCTTATAATTATTCCTAAAAAAGCTTCTCACATAGTAATTTGATTTCTCATTATCTAGCTAATATTCAATATGTTACAAATTTTTAGAATGTCTTTGACATTAACATCATAATGCACAAAAATTCTTGAAAATATAACAATGCAAAAGATATTACAAATACTATATGATATGCAACAAATAATATAAGCTTGAGTGCAATAAAATTAAAGGTCAATTTGATATTTCAATCATGCATAAAACTTCAGATATACCTCTAAAAAATCACCTGAACAACACTTTCATCTAACTATTATATCTTTAGGCACCTAAAAATAAAATTTTCTGCATCCAAAATCTCTCAATACCAATTTTGTTAAAATGATTTAAGAACTTCAAAACAAATAATGAGTATAATAATAAAGTGAAAAATAAATGTCAGTAGTAATCAATGTAAATAAAACTGATAAAGTGATGCTTTTGTGTCATAGCTAACAAAATATAGAAGAAACTCAGTTTGTTCTTATAGAATTCCATAAATATTCAGCAAGTGATCCAACAAATTCATCATCTGTACTTCAACAAAAAATTAAGTAATAACATGGTAGGAGCTAACATAATTTAAAACCATAGCAATATGAAAGCAAATGTTTTTATAAAACTTCAACCAAAGAAAAATGAACTCCATTCCAAAATGTACATTCGGGAAAAAACACATCTCTATTTTATTGATCTATATATTTCTAAAATTATATAACAATAATACAAAATTCATATCATATAAAAGGTGAATCACATGAGGGAAAATAACTCATGTAAGTGTAGTATCAAAAAAATAACCAATAATTATAAATCTTATAATATCATATGCTCCAAATGACCCAATTTAAAACAATTATAAGAACAACACAAAATTAGCTAAAATAATTCTACTACAAGAAAAAGCTTCATTATCTTAATAACTTTGAAAATTATACCATAATTCTATTACAAACCATCCAATCATCTATTAAAAACCATTAACTACTATTATATTTAAATAATACCTCCATTCTAAAGACTTGCACACATACACCATGATCTACTATTAAAATTGTTAATAAGTTCAGCTTAAAAAGTGCATTTGCATAGTAAAATTTATAATCAAAGACTAATTTGATTACAATTATAGCTAACAACTTAATCATTACACTATATAATGACATATTGAACATCCAAAACCGATCATAACAAAGTAAATATCTATTACCATAATTACTAAATGCCAATAATACCTAAGGAAAACCACATGGTTAATGATTACATTTCAACCATGACTATGGATGTTGATGTTTTTATTCATTAATGATTTATATTAAAACTTTATAAAATGTAATTTTTTTTCTTAAATGAAATTTTGGTTATTAGGTTTATAGGTCGAACCTCCTTAATTTTCTTTTTATTTTAATTTTTTTACTATTTGAATAAATAGGATGAATTTATACAAATGTGTTGGCGAAAAAAAAAGAATATAAATAAATTTGACTCATCTTACTTCAGAATGATGTATATGGAATTGATGCAAATTTATGCAGTGAAAATGAGATGTTACTGCAAAACTTTAAAAAAATTATAACGAAGAAAAAATACAACATATCAATGAACATTTATAATAAGTTTTTAAACTTTATAAGAATATTACCTAATAAATATTATAAGACAATTAATTATTATAAGAAAAACATTAAAAAATCAAGACCAATTTTAAACTCCACAAACCTTAAAATATTTCATATATAACAATTTCATTTTGGTACAAAATGAGTTAAGGAAATCATGAATTTTCAAAACAAGTTTATATTTGCAAGAAACAAAGAAAATCTTGATGGAGAACAGAAAAAACTAATGTGAAATTATTTATAGAAATTAAAACTAAATATAATGATGTAAAACTTACTTGCATTCAATTTTAATTTAGTGTTTTTGTTTTATATGAAATTTTTTAGTGGTTAGGATATTATAATGTTAGTATTTTTTTGACAATTTGTTTTTCTTTAAAATTTGTTGTCTTTATATTGTTGAATTGACCGCAAATATCTCCATCTTTAAATATTAAATTAATTATGTATTTTTCATTATTAAAGGTATTAGTGCAAATAAACTGCTCTTGTTTAAATCTATGACAACACATGAAGTGAAAACATTAATATATTCAATCTCATGTGCAACTTATTAATAGTCTAAGAAGATTCTTATTAATTATAAAAATCTTAATATACAAAAGCAATCAATACATATAGGCAAACAGAAATCTATAAAAATTTATATTATCTTAATTTTAGAAAGAATATTACTTAATTTTTAAAGCATGAATAGTAGAGAGTCAATCGAAACAACCAGTTGAAACCACAGTGAAACAGAGAATAAAAGCATGTTACAATGAGGCAATAAATAATACAATAAATAAGCATGCCCTATCGAATGTTTTTGGTTCACTAATGTATAGGAAATCAACATAAAATAGAACCTACAAAGGAAGCAATAAAGTGAGCATTTCCAAATTCCATGTGTCAAATATTGCATCAATGACTGAACAAATTACATACAATTATAAAATTCACCTAGTTTAGTAAGTTAAACATTTGAGGCGTCAGTTGCTAAGATACAGACAACAAGAAAAATATAAAGATTCTTGAGGAAGGGGCAAAAACATCTTTGAATACACAAAAATCTTCTTCCAAAATCACCCTGCCTACTACAAATATACATAGGTAATAACCTTATAAAAGAATGATTATAATTTCAAAAGTAGTAATATCTACTACACTGCACATTGTATAGCATCCAAAACTTAGAAAGATAATGTTCCGGAAAGGAAAGAAGATGATGAAGAAGATGAAGAAGAGACATAAGAAGTAGCTTAGTTTACAACATGATTCATGAACAAAGAAAAATATAGTAGCTTTCTTCAGATTATTGTACATGTATCTCTTCGGTGATGACAATTGTGATTTCCTAAAGTTTTAGACCATCCTGAATGTTATATAAACATAAAAGAAAATATAAAAGTATTACATGATAATCTTACTAAGACAATGGATTGAAAATCATCAATGTTTGCCACAAATATTCATTATTTATAATCAGAAAAACAACAATATGAACCTGTTTGTTATGTTTATAGCGTTAGTTTTAGTATCTTTAAACTTATATAAAAGGTTTAGAAGAATAGCAGCTCTTCTCAAGAGAGACAATTTGACAATTATCCCTTTTACAACAATGGTAGCTATTAACCTCAAACATTTTATATCAGTCAGCTATTTCTATTTTCTAGCTATTTGGAAGGACAAAAGTTATAGAAATTATAAATCTTGCACTCATTTCAATCCTTATTTTTTCAAGATTATATGTTTCTATGGTCTTCAAATAAATCTAGAAACTCCTACAAAAATAAAGATAAAGGCATAGGAAAAATTAAGTAGCATTTGCGAACCAATGTGACACTAAACATGAACACAACTTAACATCTCCAACTATTCAAGGCAGTTGGTTACGCAACAAAGGATTTACTTAAGTATTCAAAATTCTTGAGGAAATATTTAGATTCAGAACAATAATTATACTATATATCTATTCAAATTCCATCAAGATTCCTATAACTAACGTAATTGCTAAGGTCGTGAAATTTGAACTACTTAATGTAACAGATTTTTCTTTTATTTATATTCACTTACATGCTTCACTACTCTATTGTTGACCTCATTTTTGTATGAGGTCTTCATGACCTATCACAATTCATGATCAAACATCTAGTGGTTGATAATTACCCAATGGTCAACCATCTAGTGCTCAATCAATCATTCAATCTAGTTCTTCAATCATCCACATAATCAATCAATTTCATCTTCAATCAGAATTTCACTCAATCTTTGACTTGTAATCATCAATCAGTCATCAAAAGCTTCAATCATATAATATTCAATATTTAGCATGCATTTATCTAGTTAAACATCAATCAAATCATACATCAATCTGCTATGGTCACATACTCCAGTACATTTCCTCCTATAGTTCACTCATACTTTAACCTCAATCAAGATCCATGTCCACTTCACTAGGAACCATATCTATTAAACTCATCATCTATAAATACTTCAATCAATAATTGATCATCATAAATCATTCACCTTAATCAATTTTTAAAAAACCTCTCATGTCTAAGAAATCTCCCTAAACACTCCTAGAGAGGTGGACCTGGCTGATCACCTTGACTCAGTCACCTGTTGACTAGGTCAACTTAACTCAAATCTGGTCAAACTAGACCTAATTGATCAAACTATTACAAGTGATTCAATCAAGACCCCACTAACCACTCAAAACCATTCCATCACATGATTTAACTTCTCTAAACTCACCATGGGTCAACTCATCATTGAGTTGACTCAATCTACCCATAAAAAAAAAAAAAGTCAAACTTCACTATACAAGGTCTCATTCATTAATGCAATGAACCTATGTATCAAACCCCTTTGCAAACACCTTCACTGTTCCCCAATGCATTTAGACTCCACTCCACTCTAGCATAACTTTTTTACTAAGTTAAATCAAGTCAACATGGCATTTAAACATCTCCTCGGTCAACCCTAACTCAAATAACCATACCTTACATTTATGTTACTTTTAAACCATCCTATTAATCCCTAAGCTCCACCTAAGCTCCCTTGACCTCTGTTGACTAGTTAAATGGCCAATGGGATCTCAAGTGAGCTATAGTGCTCAACTCAACCCACCAACCTCACCCAGCTCATAACAGACCCATCTAGCCCATGGGATCGATTCTAGAAGCTTCATTGAAGCTATCCCAACCTCCCCCAACAGCTGTCAGCATAGCCCAACCACCCTAGTGGTCCGCTCCATGTGAGAGTGACCTAAGAATGTTCTCACATGAGCAACACATTATTTGGCACTCTAATGGCCTGGGGCACATGTCCTTCATCCCAACAACCTATTTGAGTGATCCCAGCGGCTCCTTTTGGCTCCAAATGCTGAATAGGGGTAAAAGGGAGACACTCATTCAAAGAAATCTCCCATCTTTACTCATTCTCAAAGCTCTCTTGCATTTGATTTTGAAATCCCAGAGCTCCCTTCATCTTATGCTGATCTTTTCCCACCATTTGGATGCTTCCGGCGACGAGGAGAACGAAGGACCAAAGCTACCTCCGTCCAAACTACTTCCACTCCCTCTTGAAGCTTCCTCCAAGCTCAAGGTCTTCAAGAGAATAACACGAGGATAATGTACAACTTCAACTATACTTAAACCATCCAAAAGGTTACTCTTCCATTGATCATTATTTAAACACGATTACTAAAGAGAATTTAAAAGTTAAAGATTTTTTCTTCAGTGGCTCTTGGAATACTTCTAAGATTTTAGAGTACCTCCCTCTTCCTCTTGTGGAGAATATTCGGTTGATTCCTATAGATTTATCTTCTAAGGATAGAATTTTATTTTCTTTGTCGCCTTCGGGCAATTTTAATATGAGAAATGCTTGGGAAGATTTTCGTATTAAACATGAATCTTCCCTTATTTTTACTGCTCTTTGGCATAATAGCTTTCCTATTTCGTATTCTATTCTAGCTTGGAGATGTCTTAAAGGTTTTTTACCTGTGGATACTAATATGATGAAAAAAGGTTTCTATCTTCCTTCTAAATGCTACTGTTGTGCCAATATTGAAAGTATTAACCATCTTTTTGTTAATGGTAGTATTGCTATGGAAGTGTTGAAGCATTATGTTGACATGTCAAATTTGAATCAGGTGATCTACACTACTGATATTTTCACTTTAATGAACCACATTTTAAATCTTATTCCGATTCTTATTATATGGTACATTTGGAAATCGAGAAATGAGTCCAAGCATGAAAATATTAAAATGGTGGCTTATACTATTATTTCTAATATTAATCATAAAATCAATATTCTCTCTTCTTGCAACTTGATTTCTTATAAGAACTGCAGTAACTCTTTTAATTTTGCTGATCGGCTTGGTATTAAAAGAAACTTAAATGTTAATTCTAGAGTTTCTAGAATTGTTTATTGGAGGAAACCAAAAATTCCTTTTGTGAAACTCAATACTGATGGATCTGTCAAGAGGAACATTGCTGGTACTGGTGGTATCATTAGAAATTTTGAAGGTAAAGTGTTATCTGCTTTTGCTTCCCCTTTAAATCAATGCTCGGTCTTAACTGCTGAACTTTCTGCTATCGCTGAGGGTATCGAAAAATGTATTAATCTGGGGTATTCGAATGTTTGGATTGAGGTTGACTCTCAATCTGTGGTTAATATTTTAAATGATAAGTGTCTGGGGAATCCTTATAATTTTTACCTGATCAGAAGAATTAAATTGGCTCTTTCTAATATCAATTAAAAAATTTCTCATGTTCTTCGTGAAGCTAACAGCTGTGCTGATTGGTAAGCTAACATTGGTTGTCAGTTGAGGGAATCTCATGATTTCAACATTTCGAGCCTTAATACCATGCTTAAAGGTTTAGTTTTTCTGGATAAAACTTCCCTTCCTTATATTAGACTTGTTTAATTATGTTTCTTACAAACCCGGTGTCAGTTTGGTTTCTTCCTCTGTTTTCTGTAGCTTTTTTCTTTTTTGCTGTTCAAGGAGCCTGGTTATGCCAGTTTGGTATTTACTATGTCTCTTGCTCTGTTTTACGACACCGAGAAGTGCAGGCAGTATTTTCTTTGTTCTCTTAATCAGGCTGGGAAGTTGGTCACCTAATTTTTGTCTTAAGAATATGGATGTGCAGCCGCTGTGCCTCTATTTGGTTTTTTTGAGTCTTTGCAAATTCTGGAACATTGATGGTATCGGGATCACCTGGGATTGTTATGTTAATACCTTCAATGCCTGGGTGTTTTTGGACGTGAATGGGGATCTTGGGAATATTTTGGATAGTGGTAATATTGAGTTCATCTGGGTTATTGAGCTTTCCCCAGTTCTCTCTTTTTCTGGGCATCTTAGCATCCTGATTTTCACTCCTATAGGACTGTATTTCTTTCAAGAACTTTCCGATTCTGATTACAAGGTACGTTTATTTTGGTTTGCTTTTTCCATTTTCTGCTTCTATTATTTTTGCAGGAAGACTGAGCTGATCGCTATTATCATTAGCTTCCTTTTTTGGGTTCTAGCGTCTCACATACCTGTTTTTTGCTTTATTTTCTTTTGTAATCTTAGTATAAGGAACCACTGGCTCATAGGTTTTCTTTTCTATTTTTGGAATGTAGCTCTTTTGAGCGGTAGTGAGCTGGAGGTTCCTTTTAAGGACCTTGTAACCTTTTTTTGGATAATTAACACGTAGGCCCCTTCTGTGGGTTTTAATTAAAAAAAAATACTTAAACCATCCAAATCCATTGAGTATATTTCGGTAAAATCTAAACCCTACGTATTTACTTAGGTTCTTAAATAACTCTCTAAGGATTGCATCAAAGGCTTAGAAAATACCTCCCCATTCCTTCTTAAGTTTTGTAATTCCTCGGTTAAAAGTTTCAAGTCATTTGATTAGATATTTTGCAAGAACAAGATCAAAAATGAGAGTAGGGTTCACGGGTTGATGGAGAAAGAAGACGATCCTACAACCATTGGATCTATTCTTTTTAGATCAATGACTATAATCGGGTGAGATCTCAGTTTGGTTCGGTCTCTAAAAACAGCAGGTTTGCCAGTTCTTCATCCGGTTGAATCCTAGGCTTCTGTCCAAATCGCTTGAGTGATCTTGGTCGTCTGTTCCTTTTGAATCAAGATTGAGCCTACAGTTTTGATCTAAAATGATAGATATGAGCTGTGATGGATCTAACAGTTCAGAAGCTTGCTGCGCTGGATAAGTGAAGATGGCCCCCGCTTGACTGTCGTCATCTACATGGCTAAATCCTGACGCGCTGCGAGTAAAGCCCAAGTCCGGTCAGCGCCGTTGTTTGACTGGTCATTTAAAACCATTTAAATAATATCAAAAAATACCCAAAACTTCAAAAATGAATAAGAATTTAATTTCTTATCCATTTTTAGAGTTCTTGGGCTTATTATGTTCATATTTTTATATACATTATTTTAAAAATAATTAAAAATTATTTTGAGTATTATTGTATTAGTTATTTCCAAAATTCAAAAATGTATTTAATTTTACATAAATATGTATAGATTATTTTTACTTGAAAAATGGGCAGAGGCATTTTAGGGTCTAAGATTGATATTCCCTAATTTTTTCAAGGTCAATTGATGCAATAACATTTAATTTTTGAATTTACAAAAATCTTTGTCTTAATTTGACCTAGATTTTTTGAAATTCATAAATAATTTAATTCAAATCCAATTCATGCATGTTAGGACTATATGGAATCAGTGAGGAGCCCTCCTCCACTGAAAAAATAATTCTAGTTCATGACCATGTATGGTTTAAGAAAAGTTTTTTCTCAATGGTATATGAGTTTATATATATAATTTTCAATCAATACATGATTTTGGCCTCAAATTGAGATAAGTTTGATTTGAGAATGATTGCTACATTTTCAAATGTCTCTAATTCAATTTGATGTATCTGAAAGATCGTTAGGGATGTTAAGCCATTATGAACTAGCTCAAAGCTAACCAAGACGGGGGGTGAATTGGTATTTTAAAAAACTTTCGATAAAAATCAACAAACCAATGTTTACGATAATGAAAATAAAGAGTGCAAAAATTAAATACGAAAAAATAGTAATAAAAGCACAAAAAGATTTATAGTGGTTCGGTTAACTCGACCTACGTCCACTCTCCGGAGGCGCACTCTGGGTATTGCACTAAAACTTAGCTACTCTCCTTTTGCTCCCACAGCAAGGCAGAAAAACCTTTACAAAACTCCTTTTCCACCGACACCGGTGAGGCAGAGTGTGAGAGCCAGGTTTCCATGTTTTCCTTCCAGGATCGTTCAGGACGAAGTTGGATCATCCTGGGACGATCGGTACAGGTTTGTATAGGAATTTACGACTGGGAGGTTCGTCCCAGGATGAAGTAGGGTTCGTATGGACAAAATTTGTCTAGAGAGAAAGTCGTCCAGGGACGATTACTGTTCGCATCTTAATGAAATTCGTCTAGTGGGCAAATCGTCCCGGGACGATGTTGGATCGTCCAGGACGATCTGCATGGATATATATGAGTTTGAGATCTTTTGAAGAGAGAGAAAAGCCCAGGATAGGAAAAATTGAAGGTGAAAGGATGAAAAGAGATTTTTGGGCAACTTCGATCAGTTTTCGTCCATCGTCGTAGTTGAAAAGTTCACCGACTCGAGGTAAGGCACATTCCTCCTTTCTCAATTTTTAGAAATGAGAATTTTGATGACTTTTCTATCTCGAATTTTATTTCCGTTAGCGAATATTCGGTTTTGTTTCGCACTGATGAACTTTTTACCGTATAATTTTTGGTATGTTTCTGAATTGATATTTGTGCTTGTTTTGAGTATTTTCAGGAAGATTTTTATCTGGTATTTTGGATTCTGCAGCATTTTAATCGAACTACGAATTATCTGGATGTCGAAAAATGTTGCTTTAGTACAATGAAAGTCTTACAATGCTGTTTTGTATTATCTGTGATAATTTGGTGAATTTCTGAATCTGTGAATTCTGTGTAAATTCCGTATACTACCGTTATGCCGCTGATGATTTTTCTGATGCAATCTGATTTTCTGAAATGAATGCTTTAATGTGTTTTGATATTAGAAGGGAGTTATAAGGGGCCAGAATCCTTTGAGATTCTGTTTGTGTCAGGGAAATCTGAAAAGAAAATAAGTTATGTTCTAAAAATTATGTATATCAGTTCTGTTCTGGTGCTATAAGCACAAAGGGAGGCATAAGGGGCTAGAATCCGTTGAGATTCTATCTGTGTCAGGGAAGGGAGACATAAGGGGCCAGAATCCGTTGAGATTCTGTCTGGGTCAGGGATATCTGATATCTTATTCTGATGTGTGAAATATGATTTTATCTGAATTGAAATCTATTATGTATGCTTCTGCTTGTTCTGTACGATTCTATCTGTTCTATAAAATTGACTTTATTATTCTGATTTTGTTATATGGAAGAAAGTCTAAAGCAAATTCTAAAACTAGATCCTGGATTTTTAACATTTATCACGGCCCGACGCGAAGGGATTCGTTCCGGTCGGGTTGGGTTATGACAAATTTTTAGTGGTTTCAGAGCAATGGTTTTGGAATTTGAATTGTAAGACAAAACTATAGGAATTGATCTGTAAGTCTGTCGGAAGAGTTTCTATTTGTTTGGATTTTCATTATTTTTATTTTATATGCATGTGCATAGTTGCATTCTGTGTAATTATAGATCTACCAGACCCAGATATGACTGATGGGCAGAGTGCTAGTCAGGCGTCTCCTGTGAATAGTTCTTCCCAAGTGGTTGGTTCTGATACAGTTTCACAGTTTGCTAATTTGGTTGCTTAAATGATGAGCCAGACTCAGAATAGAGTATCTGCTGTTCGATCTGAAGATGTAGATAGACATCTACAAATGTTTCTGAGATTGAAGCCTCCGAGATTTGAGGGCACTATTGAGCCCATAGCAGTTCAGGATTGGTTTAGGAGATTGAAAAAGACATTCGACCGTATGCAATGTCCTCCGGAGAGGAAGGTATCGTTAGCTATTTTTCTGTTAGATGGTGAGGCTGAACGCTGGTGGATGGGTCAGTAGAAGGAAAAGTTTCAAGGTAAATTGAATTCCCTAATTTCTTGAGAAGAATTTTCTGAAGTGTTTCGATCATGGTTTGTACCTCCTTCTGCAAGACAGCAAATGCAGGATTTTTTTCAGAGGTTGGTTTAGGGGAGCAGGACGGTTATTCAGTATGAGGCAGAGTTTACTACTTTGGCACAATATGCTCCACAATTAGTGAGTACTTATGCTGAGAAGTGCTATAGATTTTTGAGTGGACTACGAGATAGTTTGAGGCAGCCCCTGGTACCATTTCATATTTCTAATTTCTTTGAGCTTGTTAAGAGAGCTCGTCTAATAGAGAATTATCTGATAGCTACTCAGCAGCGGTGGACAGCTAGTAGGAAGAGATTTAGTGGTGATGCTCCTGGTAGTGGGTTTTTTGGAAAGAAGAGATTTGCAGCTGGAGACTCTAAGAGGAGTGGACAGTCAGGATCCACTACAGTTTCTGGTAGTGGCAGTGTGACTAGTTCTGGTTCAGTTATTGGGTCACCTGTGTGCCAAACTTGCAGACGATGATATTTTGGCCAGTGTTATAGGATGACTGGTCAGTGTTTCAGATGTGGTCAGCCAGGACATCGGATTGCAGAGTGTCCACAGGCTGGATCTGATCGACGATCTGAGTCCAGATAAGATAGTTTTGCTAGACCAGCAGGAAGGCTGAGGACAGTTCCTCCATGTACTATTTCTGAGGGATCCTCTGGTAGAGTTGGTGGATCAAGTTCTGTGGTGAGGAGACCACCTAGTAGTAGTCAGAGGGAGTCTGGTAGTTCTGCAGCTCTAGCTCCAGTTCAGTCATGTGTGTACAGTTTGAATCAGCAAGACACTCGAGATGCTTCGGATGTGGTGACATGTATAGTTTATATTTTTGAACATCTCTATCATATTTTGTTTGATTTTGGAGCCAGCCATTCGTTTGTTTCCGAGCGTTGTTTTGATATTTTACATCTCAATTTTGTGACGTTGCCGATTTCTCTTATGTTCTTTTACCGCCTGGGAATAATTTGATTGCCCATAAGTTTTATTTCTATGAGATTTCTATTTTTGGCTAGAAGTGAAAGTCGAGTTTGATTTTATTATCAATTTCTTCGTATGACGTGATTTTGGGTATGGATTGGCTGAGTTTATATGAGGCTCAGATTGAATGTTTGAAGAAACAAGTGAGCTTGTTTATGAATGGTGAAAGGTGTGTATTTCAAGGGTTAAGAGGAGTTTTATCCTATTTAATTTATGTGTTGGAAGTCAGGAGAATGTGGAAGAAAGGTTGTACGGTGTTTTTGGCTTCAGTACGGGATATGAATAAAGATGTTGGTTCTATTTCTGATATCCCGGTTATACAACCTATTTTAGATGTATTTCCCGAGAAATTGGTTGGTTTACCTTTGGATAGAGATGTTGAGTTATGTATTGATGTTTTTCCGGGTATAGCTCCAATATCTAAAACTCCATACAGGATGGCACCGAAGGAACTTTCAGAGTTGAAAGTTCAGCTCCAGGAGTTGGTGGATAGAGGATTTATTTATTCTAGTGTTTCTCCTTGGGGAGCACTTATTCTGTCTGTGAAGAAGAAGGATGTGACACTATAGATGTGCGTTGACTATAGAGATCTGAATAAAGTCACTATCAGGAATAAGTATCCATTGCCAAAGATTGATGACTTGTTTGATCAGTTGGCTGGATCTTCTGTATTTTCAAAGATTGATTTGAGATCTAGATACTATTAGGTGAAGGTAAAGGAAGATAATGTGATCAAGATAACTTTCAGTACTCGGTACGGGCATTACGAGTATTTGGTTACACCGGCTATTTTTATGAATTTGATGAATAGAGTATTCAAGGAGTATTTGGATCAGTTTGTGATCGTCTTTATAGATAATATTTTGGTATATTCTGCTTCTGATGAAGATCATGCCAGACATTTAAGGAGTGTGTTTGAGACTTTGAGGCAGCATCAGTTGTATGCTAAATTCTCCAAGTGTGAATTCTAGCTGAAGAGCATTTTTTTCTAGGTCATATGGTGAGCGGTGATGGTATTTCTGTTGATCCCTAGAAAATTCAAGCTATTGCTAATAGGCCAAGGCCTACTACGGTATTTAAGATATGTAGTTTCTTGGATATGGACGGATATTATAAGAAGTTCGTGAAGGGATTTTCTCAGATTTATGCACCTCTAACGAGACTGACTCAGAAGTTAGCAACTTTTATTTGGACACCGGAGTATGAAGCTAGTTTTAAGAAGTTGAAGGATTGTTTGACTTCTACTCCAGTGTTAGCACTTCCGTCAGGTATGGAAGAATTTCAGGTCTTCAGTGATGCTTCACTGAAAGGATTGGGTCGTGTTCTGACGCAGCATAGTCATGTGATTGCTTATGCCTCAAGATAGTTGAAACCACATGAAAAGAATTATCCGACGCATGATTTGAAATTGGTTGTAGTTGTATTTAGTTTGAAGCTTTGGCGTCACTACTTGTATGGCGTCAAGTGTGAGATCTTTATGGATCATAAGAGCTTAAAGTACATATTTACTCAGAAGGATCTGAATTTGAGGCAAAGAAGATTATTTGAATTGATCAAAGATTATGATCTGACGATTTAGTATCAGCCTAGTAAGACTAATGTGATAGCAGATGCTCTGAGCAGGAAGTCATCTGTACTATCAGATATTCAGCTCACTTCTGATGAGTATCTGATACGAGATATGAAAAGATTACAGTTGGAAGTAATTTTCTCTACTGGTTCAGATTCTGATATGTTAACTCATATGAACATTCAATCTTCTTTGGAAGAGAGGATCCATGAAGCTCAGAAGTCAGACGCTGACTATTTGAAGTTGATTGATTAGATTGAATCTGGTAAGAAACCTGAACTACAAATTTTTGATTATGGTGTTATTTTTTGTAAGAATAGGCTTTGGATTCCTATGGTTGGAGATCTGAGGAAAGAGATTTTGCATGAATCTCATTATTCATGTTATATCAATCATCCAGAAAGTGATAAGATGTACGGAGATATAAAGAGTTTGTTTTGGTGGCCTGGAATGAATAAGGATATAGCAGAGTTTGTTTCGAAATGAGAAGCCTGTCAATTAGTGAAGGCAGAGCATCAGCGACCAAGAGGTCTTTTGCAGTCGTTGCCTATCCCTGAGTGGAAGTGGGAGGAGGTAATGATGGATTTTGCTATGGGTTTTCCTCGATCAAGGCAAGGACATGATGCAATTTAGGTGATTGTTGATCGATTGATAAAGACTGCACATTTTCTTCTGATCAGACAGACGGATCCGGTGGATAAGTTAGCTCAGGTATATATGAAAGAAATTATCAAATTGTACGGTGTACCAAAAGTGATTGTATCTGATAGAGATGGACGGTTTACTTCTAGATTTTGGAAGGGTATTCGGGAAAGCTTGGGTACGAAGTTGCATTTCAATACGGCTTTTCATCCGCAGACTGATGGACAGTCTGAGAGGACTATTCATGTACTGGAAGATCTTCTGAGGCTATGTGTTATGGATTTTGGAGGTAGTTGGGAGGATCACATTCCTTTGATAGAATTTTCTTATAATAACAGTTATCAGTCAAGTATTGATATGGCACCTTACGAAGCTTTATACGGCCGAAAGTGTAGAACTCCTTTGACTCTAACTGAGGTGGGAGATAGACAAGAATTTGGTGCAACTTTTGTAGATGAAACTGTTATGAAAATCAAATTGATTAAAGAAAGATTGAACGCTGTACAAGACAGATAACATAAGTATTACAATCAGAAACACAGATTTGTGGAATTTCAAGTTAGTGACTTTGTGTATGTCAAAGTCAGTTCTATGAAAAGCGTCAGTAGATTTGGCTAGGTGAGCAAACTTAGTCCAAGGTATGTTGGACCTTTTGAGATCATTGAAAGATTGAAAAAGATGCTTATAGATTATTATTGCCTAATCAGATGTCTGACATACATAATGTGTTTCACATATCCTCTTTGATAAAGTGGATGTCTGATTCTGAAAAGAAACTTTCTGCTAATGATATGGAGATTCAGGAGAATCTGCAGTACAAGGAAGAGCCTGAAATGATTTTGGCTTATGACATTCGTAAGTTAAGAGGTAAACAGATTCCTATAGTTAAGATTATGTGGAAACATAGAATAGCACGAGAAGCTACTTGGGAGAAGGAGTCGAATATGAGACAATTATATCCGCATCTGTTCTAACTCAGCTTTGTTTTGGAAATGTCGAGGACGACATTGTTCTGAAGGTGGGGAGATTGTGAGAGCTAGTTTTCCATGTTTTCCTTCCAGGATTGTCCAGGATGAAGTTGGATCGTATTGGGACGATCGGTACAGGTTTGTATAGGAATTTCTGGCTGGGAGGTTCATCTCAGGACGAATAGGGTTCATCTGGATGAAATTTGTCTAGAGAGCAAGCCATCCAGGGACGATTACTGTTCGCGTCTAAACGAAATTTGTCTAGTGGACAAATCGTCCCGGGATGATGTTGGATCGTCCAAGATGATATGCATGGATGTATATGAGTTTGAGATCGTTTGAAGAGAGAGAAACGCCTAGGAGAGAGAAAATCAAAGGAGAAAGAAAAGAGATTTTTGGATGACTTCGATCCATTTTCATCCGACGTCGTAGTTGAAAAAGTTGACCGACTCGAGGTAAGGCACATTCCGCCTTTCTTAATTTTCAGAAATGAGAATTTTGATAACTTTTCTGTCTCGGATTTTATTTCCGTTAGCGAATATTTGGTTTCATTTCGCACTGATGAACCTTTTACCGCGTAACTTTTGGTATGTTTCTGATATGATATTTGTGCATATTTTGAGTATTTTCTGAAAGATTTTATCTGGTATTTTGGATTCTGCGGTGTTTTAATTCGAACTACGAATTATGTGGATATCGAAAAATGTTGCTTCAGTACAATGAAAGTCTTAAAATGATGTTTTGTATTATATGTGGTAATTTGGCGAGTTTCTGAATGTGTGAATTCTATGTAAATTCTGTATACTGCTGTTATGCCACTGACGATTTTTCCAACGAAATCTGATTTTTTGAAATGAATGCTTTGATGTGCTGTGATATCAGAAGGGAGTTAAAGGGGCCAAAATCATTTGAGATTATGTATGTGTCAGGGAAATTTGAAAAGAAAACAAGTTATGTTCTGAAAATTATGTATATCTGTTCTGTTCTGGTGCCATAAGCACAAAGGGAGGCATAAGGGGCCAGAATCCGTTCAGATTCTGTCTGTGTCAGGGAAGCGAGGCATAAGGGGCCAGAATCCGTTGAGATTCTGTTTGTGTCAGGGAAGGGAGGCATAAGGGGCCAGAATCCGTTGAGATTCTATCTGGGTCAGGGATATTTGATATCTGATTCTGATGTGTGAAATGTGATTTTATCTGAATTGAAATCTTTTTTGTACGCTTCTGTTTGTTCTATACGATTCTTTATGTTCTGTAAAATTGACTTGATTATTCTAATTCTGTTATATAAGGTGAATTCAGTTCTTCTGTTCTGTTCAGTGGTTTGATTTATGTTTGATAAAGTATCAGTTCTGTCTGTTCTACGATTTCTTTACGATTATCTGAATTCTGTATGGATACTATTCTGATGTATTTTTTGTTGCAAATTTCTGGAGATTTGGATGGGCGATTGTAGTCTTGCTGAGCTATTAGCTCATCCTTATTTTCTGTGTGGTTTTCAGGTTCTGGGAAAGGGAAGGAAGTCTTGGACTAGCAGTTCCGTATCTGATCAGTGATTAGGTATTTTGTACTTTGATTTTTGTACAGTCATAACTTTTCTGTTCTATTCTTTCTGTCGGTAGCCATGCACTGTATTGTACATAATTATTTTGAGGACTGAATGAAGAATATAAATGAACTGTTCTGTATATTTGGATGTTTATAGTAGCTCTGTATTTCTGTATGTTTGATATATGGAAGAAAGTCTGAAGCAAATTCCAAAACTAGATCCTGGATTTTCAACATTTGTCGCGGCCCAGACGCGAAGGGATTCGTTCCTGTCGGGTTGGGTCGTGACACAGAGAACCCGACTCCTTTTGCTTCCTTCTGAAGCAGGCAAAGAACCTCGATCGATTTCTGAAGTAGACCTCTGCCAACCCTCCAAGGACAAAGGACGATGATCGGAGAAGACGACTAGGAACCTTGCTTGGAGCAACCCTTGTGAATCTTCTCACAAACTCCTCCTCACAAGTTCCTCTCTCTCTCTCCCTCTCCTCTAGGCTTCTCAGGTAAAGATAGTAGCAAAAGATTATTTTCTTCAGAAAACACGAGTTCTTTAAATAGATTTTCAAGAATTGATTTTATCATTTAGGACGATATTGCTTTCATCTTGTACGATCAGTACAGTTTTAGCTCAATCAGCCCAGACGACTTGAGACGATTAGAAGATTTTTTGTTCCTATCATCCAGGCCAATAACACATCCTCCTATATGATTAGTATAAATCTAAAAATATCATCCAAAACATCACTCTGAATAGAAGCTGGCCGATGTCAATTGTCCATAATATCATCCTGGCCGATCATGCGATTGTCCCGTATGATGTGATCGTGTAATCAGACTTTAATTGCTTTCCTTAATTACCAGGTCAGTTTAGGCATAATTGTGCTTCATCGTCCAGGCCGAAGTAATGGATCATCCAGGCCGATGTCCAAAAATAAATAATGCTAAATAGATCTGGCGAATGATTCTTTCTGATTTGAGCCTATCATCCTGTCCGATACAAGGATCGTCCAGGCTGATCGGCTTAATGATGGCTGCCATAACCAGGATGCCCTGATTAGAGTTTCTATTTTTGAACCGATCGTCTAGGCTTGTATAAATATCGTCCTGGTTGATGTTACCAAAAATAGTAAACTCTAAGAACCAATTAGAAAATTTTCTAATGTGTGTGTATGTAAGGTTACTTAGCATCAGGAACCACATCTTTTACAATAGACTCAAGAAAGAGAAAAGTGTATAAACTAACTCAGACCTAGTCTACCCAATCTTGGGCTGGTTCCAATTGTCGTTTGATCTTATGGACCTGAAATGTTAGTAGGCAAGGCAGTCGTAGGGAAATAGAAGCATTTGGTATCATCAAAATCATAATCCTTGAAAACAGATTCGTAACAGTCTCCCCCTTTTTTATGATGGCAAAATCGCAATTTAATTAAAATAGTTCAAAGAAGTTTTTAATATCAAATAGAAGAATCAAATTACAGAATAGTACAAATACAAGTACAACACCCTACTCCCCCTTTTGACATCTCAAAAAGGAGGAGGAAAAATAAACCAGAAACAAAACAAAAACTAAACAATAACAAAAAAAGGAACAAACTAAAATAAATAGTAAAACGACGATGTGACAAAAAAAGTTTAAAACAGAGGATGAATGGTGATGATCAGAAAAAGCAAAAAAAAAAAAAACATTAAAATCAATTGAAAATGATAAAAATAAGATACACGAAGACATAAAAATGAACAAAAAAAACAAAGATTTTTTTTTTAAATTTTTTTTTTTTTTACTTTTATCAAGCCGTGAATATGATATAGTATCCTTGTGATTGATTTTAAAAGCTTGTAAGTCAATGAGTTAACACTGTCAAAAATTTGAAAAAGCGATAAAGTATCCGATCATGTTTACTCTTAGCTCAAACTTCTCTCAGGGCAAAACTGTCTTTTGAAATCAAAAGGCCTAACTCAGAAAATCCAATTGGATAAGAAAAGTAGATCCGTTCAAGACTTGGTTTCAGAAAAATATCTTACAGAATAATGAATCAAAGTAATTTGTAACAATCACAAAATTCGAAATTAAGCCTTTGAAAATCTCAAGTGACACATGAATTCTTCTAAGATTTAAAAGTTTTGAAAGGAAAAGACATTTCTTTTGGTGAGCTCATTTTATGCCCTTTGTCTATTGAATGACACACTTTGCGCATCTTTTGATTTTTGATACACTTTGTGTGTGTGTGTGTGTGTGTGTGTGTGTGTGTGTGTGTGTGTGTGTATATTCATTTTGCTTCATTGTGTATCTTTTGTTTTTGACTTTTTTTTAATCTTTGCAAGCTATATTCTCTTTCAAAAAATCTTTAATATTCTTAGTTGTGTGTATATCTTCTAAATATTAAAGAAGAAAAACTCACTCTCTAATATAGGAAAGAACAATACATAAAATAGAATAAAAAATCATATAAGAACTGCAATGACAGGATAATAAGAAATCTTGATGTAACATAAAGACTTTGATCATTATAAACATAAGCTAAATTACTGTAGCAAGGTAAAAAGGATCTCAATTACAAAGCCCATTTATTAATTTGAGATTGGTTTTTGTTTATAAAAGAAAATTTTACCACTAAAATAAGTTAAAAAAGAGATACAATCAACAGTGTTTTCACCTTTTACCAGATTAAGAGATGTAAAATATTGACTACAAATTTTCAAAAAAATAAAAATAAGGCATAAAACATCAATTTTAGCGATGACTAGAAAGAAAAAAAAAAGAAAAGAAAGAAAAAAACATATAAAAAGGAAAGCAACAAAAAATAAATAACAAAAAAAGAACAACATAAGTGAAAAATAAACAACATATAATAGATCAAAAATCAGTAGGAATCAAGTTCATGCATTTATGTCAATCACACAAGATCTGGTCTTTAAAGTGCTAAAAGTGTCAAAAGGCCAGTGGTTTAGTAAAGATGTCAACCAGTTAATTCTCAGTTTCCACATGGTGTAACTCAATATCTCCCTTGGTCATACAATCTCTAATGAAGTGATGCCTTATGTCTATGTGCTTGGTCCTTGAATGTTGGATAGAATTTTTAGAAATGCAGATGACACTAGTGTTGTCATAAAGAATTGAGATTATGCTTACTGGAAATCCTAAATCCAGAATTTGCTGTTTTAACTAAAGGACTTGGGCCACATAACTCCTAAGGCAATATATTCAGTTTCAGCAGTGGAAAGAGCAACAGAGTTTTATTTTCTACTAGACCAGGAGACAAAAGACTATCCTATGAATTGGAAACTCCCAAAAGTACCCTTTATATCCACCCTATATCCTGCAAAATTAGAACATAATTCCAATGATCTCAAAAGAAGTGCTATTCCTAGGGTACCAGATTCGGAAGTTTTGGGTCCCTAAAAGGTATCTAAGAATTCTCTTAACTGCAGTCAGGTGGGATTCCTTATGATCAGCTTGAAACCTAGCATAGAGACAAACACTAAATATTATATCAGGTCGGCTAGCAGTCAGGTAAAGTAAAGATCCAATCATCCATCTATACTTTGTTTGATCAATAGATTTTCCATTTTGGTCCCTATCTAACTGAACACTGAAGGTCATGGGAGTATTAATTAGCTTGGCTTTATCCATTTCATACTTCTTTAAGATGTCCTTTATATATTTTGATTGATTTAGAAAAGTTCCATCATCTAATTATTTTATGCTAAATCCCAAAAAGTAGGATAGCTCTCCCATCATACTCATCTCAAACTCCTTACTCATTATTTTAGAAAAATTATCACATAGCTTTTTATCAGAAGATCTAAAAAGTATATCATCAACATAGATCTGAACAATGAGTAACTCATCTCCTACTTTCCTTAGAAAAAGGGCAGTGTCTACACTTCCTTTAACAAAATCCCTCTTCAGGAAAAATGTGCTAAGCCTCTCATACCAAGCTATTGGTGCATGTTTTAATCCGTATAAGAGCTTTTTTAATTTGAACACATGATTTTGAAATTGGGAATTCTCAAAACTTGGGGGTTGCTCTACAAACACATCCTCTTTTATTACCCCATTTAAAAAAGGTACTCTTTACATCCATTTGGTAGAGCTTAAATCCCTTATAACATGTAAAGGCTAATGGCTTCCAATCTAGCTATAGGGGGAAAGGTCTCCTTAAAATCAATTCCTACTATTTGATTGTACCCCTTATCCACCAATCTTTCCTTATTCCTAATCACCACACCAGAATCATTCATTTTATTCTTAATACACTTTATCCTTTTGGTCTTTCTACAAGCTCCCAAACATCATTCCTAATAAATTGGTTCAACTCCTCTTGCATGGCTAAGATCCAAAACTCATCAGAAAGGGCTTGATTGATGTTGTTGGGTTCAGTCATTGAGATAAAGGCAGAGTGGTTCACTTCCTTCCTAAGTCCATGCCTAGTCCTCACACCTTCAGAAGGGTCTCCTACGATCAGTTCTTTAGGGTGACTCGAAGTGTTTCTCAAATCTCTAGACAAGGTGTGTGTAGGTTCAACCCTTTCCTCAAGATCTACATTCTCTACTCCTTAGGAAATCTCACCTACTCCTTCAGTTTTTTGGGTTTCCACTTTCTTATCCAAATTTTCAATTTCAGTGATATTCTCTCCAACATCATCTTCCTCCTCAACTCTAGACTTCTTAGGATCAGATTCATCAAACACTACATGAGTAGTTTCCTCCACCAACAAATTTCTCTTATTAAATACCCTAAAGGATTTTCCCTCAATTGAATATCCTAAGAACACTCCTTCATTAGATTTTGGGTCAAATTTTTCTAAGTGTGACTTCCCATTATGATGAATGAAAACCTTATAAAATAAGACATGAAGGTGGGAAAGATTGGGTGCCCTACCCTTAAGGATCTCATAGGGTGTCTTATCTAGATTGACTCTCATATTCACCCTATTCAATACATAAGCCCAAAAGTATTTTGGAAGTGAATACTCAGCAAGCATGGCTCTAATGGCTTCAACTAAGGTCTGATTCTTCCTTTCAGCAACCCCGTTCTGCTGAAGGGTCCTAGAAGCTGAGAAGTTATGGCTAATCCCCTTATCCTCACAAAAATCTCCAAATCTCTTATTTTCAAACTCCCCCCATGGTCACTATGGATGGTCAAGATCTCACAACCTAACTTTCTCTGAATCCAAGTGAAGAAGGCTCTAAACTCATCAAAAGACTCATTTTTATGAGACAAAAATTTAATCCAAGTAAACCTAGATTAATCATCGACAATCACAAAATAATAGACTTTCCCTCCTAAGTTGGTAGTGCTAATGGGTCCAAACAAATCTATGTGAAGAACTTCTAAAGGACTAGAGGTACTAATGTCCTTAATGGAGTGAAAAATGGAGTAGACTTGCTTTCCTAATTGGCAGGCATCGCAAAGGTGGTCTTTTAAAAACTTAAGCTTGGGGACACCTCTAACAAGTTCTTTCTGGATCACTTTCCTAAGGATTTTCATACTGCATGACATAATCTCCTGTGCCACAATCATGAATCATCAACATTAGTTTTTAATCAAAATGAACCAGCACATTCAATTTTATTTAAATCAAGCATGTAAATATTATTGATCCACTTTCCCTGCAAACAGTGTTATTATTTATGCTTGCGAAGCAAGTGTTTGCCAAGAATTTTATGATGAAACCTTTATCGCTTAGC
The DNA here is from genome assembly GCA_019514585.1 of Dendrobium officinale. Classification (NCBI taxonomy): domain Eukaryota; kingdom Viridiplantae; phylum Streptophyta; class Magnoliopsida; order Asparagales; family Orchidaceae; genus Dendrobium; species Dendrobium officinale. The sequence goes on along the minus strand of CM033688.1, from coordinate 62,271,339 downwards.
TGGCTTATACTGAGTAAGTTGTGTTTCAATCTATCTACAAGCAAAATATTTTCAATCAAAAGGTTCTTAGAAAACCAATTATATCTACGCCCACCACTTTCATGGTGGTGTTGTCTCCAAGAGTAACATTTCCTCCAGCCTTGGCCTCCAACGAAACAAATTGGCTAGCATCTCCAGTCATGTGTCGTGAGCATCCGCTGTCCATGTACCACATGCTCTCATGAGGCCTTTTGTGAGAGCAAACCTACAAAATCATCAAACATCAAATTTAGGAACCCAAACATGTTTGGGTCCCTTCTTATGGAAAGAAGAATGTAATGCATGTATGTTATGCTATGAATCATGCAACTTTGGTTTCCTATACTATGGTGAATAGTGCATGTGTGTGAGATGTGTCTTAACATGCCAGATGAATAACATCTAGCACCAGGAAAAGGATTTCTTAATTAGTTTGGGTTATAATGCCTCTTCCTAGGTTTTGACTTTAGATCAAATGTGTGTGTCGTCCAATTTTTCTCAAGTGCATTCAATTTTGTTTTAAACCTTAATTTAGCATTTTCTAAATCAACATCCAAATAGTGCTTTTTTATGCTTATATTCTTTAGTAGAAGCTTTAAAAGTAGATTCGAGCGAGGCGTAAGAAGCTTTTAAAGAATTATGCTCAATAATTAATTCAGAATGCTTTTTATTTAAATCATCAAACTCATCAAGTAGAGACATGTGATTGCTATTAATTTGGAGGTGATCTTTAATTAAAATTTCATGCTCTTTTTACAGATTCAAAAACTCCAATTTCAAACTAGTATGAGTTTTTTTAAGTTTTCTATATAATGCATGAATTTTTTCAGAAACTTCAAGTAGTTGATCATGGTTAGTTAGCATACCTCTTTTTGGTCACATTGACCAAGATGATCATCTACGATTAAACACAAGTTTGTTGTCTCCTCTTTATATTTAGTCTTAGAGGAGTCTGATGCAGAATCTGCCCAGAATGCTTTTTGGAATCACTTCTTGTTTAACTTAGTTTTCTCCTTACCCTTTTCCTTGGTTGAGTGAAACTTAAGTGTAGGACAATCGACTTTAACATGTCCTAGCTTCCTGCATTCATTAAAAACAAGATCATTAGAACTCTTAAAATTTTTGTTTTCCTTACCTTTGTTCTACTTTTGATGTTTCTTTTGCTTCTTCCTTAGAAAGTTTTAAATTGCCTTGTGATTAAGGCAACATCATCGCTTTCAGATCCGAAAGAATCAGTGTCTGAGTTATTGGCCTTCAGTGCCACAGTTTTCTCTTTTTTTTCTCACATATATCAAGATTTCTTTGATTCACCCCTTACTCGTAAGTAATGAGTGAGCAAAATAAGTTATCAATCGAATAAGTATTCAAATCTTTGGATTCAGTAATTGTAGTGATTTTAGTATCAAAAGAGAAAGGCAAACATCTTAAAATTTTATTCACCTTTTCATAGTTAGTGAGTTCTCTTCCTAAGGCATGCAAAAAAGTTATAATTTGAGTAAACCTTGTATACAATTCAGAAATTGATTCATTAGATTTCATATGAAAAATTTCATAATCATGCAACAAAATATTTAATCGAGATTTCTTAACTTCATTAGTTCCTTCATAAGTAATTCACAATTTATCCTAAATCTCTTTACCATTAGTGAAAGTTGAAACACGCATGTAATCTTCAGATTTAAAGCTCAGAAAAAATAGTTTAAACATTTTGCATTAATTTGTGCTAAATCTCTATCATCATGAGTCTATTCAATAAAAGGAAGAGGAACAGTAATGTTATTAATTTTACCAGTCGGAGGTGTATAACCATCCTTAACAAGCATCCACATGCGATAGTCAATTAATTGTAAAAATATATACATGCGAGTTCTTAAAAAATCAAAAGTAATATTGTCAAACAAAGGTGGTTGGGTAATTAAATACCCTTTCGCAGTATTATAATTTTCGGAGTTAACAATGGATCAAAAATTTAAAAAGTTTTCAAACTTAATTTTATGAATCCCACTCTGATACCACTTTGAAGATCGTTAGAGATGTTAAGCCCTTATGAACTTTCTCAATGCTAACCAAGGAGGGGGGGGGGGGGGTGAATTGGTATTTTAAAAATTTTTTGATCAAAATTTACAAACCAAAGTTCACCACAATGAAAATAAAGAGTCCGAAAATGAAATGCGAAAAAATAGTAGTAAAAGAACAAAGAACAAAGAGATTTATAGTGGTTCGGTCAACTTGACCTACGTCCACTCCCCGGAGGCGCCCTTCGGGTATTGCACTAAACTCAGTGACTCTCCTTTTACTCCCACAGCAAGGCAGAGAAACCTTTACAAAACACCTTTTCCACTGACACCGATGAGGCAAAGAACCCGACTCCTTTTGCTTCCTCCTGAAGTAGGTAGAGAACCTCGATCGATTGCTGAAGTAGACCTCTCTTAACCCTCCAAGGACAAGGGACGACGTCTAGAGAAGATGACTTGGAACCTTGCTTGGAGCAATCCTTGTGAATCCTCTCACAAACTCCCCCTCACAAGTTCCTCTCTCTCTATCTGTCCACTAGGCTTTCTGAGGTAAAGACAGCAGCAAAAGATTATATGATTGAGAAAACACGAGTTCTTTAAATAGATTTTCAAGAACTGACTTTATCGTTCAGGACGATATTGCTATCGTCCTGTACGATCAGTACAATTTTAGCTCAATCAGCCCAGACAATTTTGGACGATTAGAAGATTTATTGTTCCTATTATCTAGGCCGATAACATATTGTCATGTACGATTAGTACAAATCTGGAAATATCATCCAGAACATCGCTCTGAATAAAAAGCTGGCCGATGTCAATCATTCACAATATCGTCTTGGCTGATCCTGTGATTGTCCCGGACGATATGATCATATAATTAGACTTTAATTACTTTCCTTAATTACTAGGTTAATTTAGGCATAATTGAGCTTCACAGTCCAGGACGGTGTAATGGATCATCTTGGCCGGTATCCAAAAATAAATAATGCCTAAATAGATCTGGCGACTGATTCTTTCTGATTTGAGTCTATCGTCCCGGCCGATACAAGGATCGTCCAGGCTGATCGACTTAATGATGGATGCCTTAACCAGGATGCCCTGATTAGAGTTTCTATTTTTGAATTGATCGACCCGGACGATGTTATCAAAAACAATAAACTCTAGGAATAGTTAGAAATTCTCCCAATGTGTGTGTGTAAGGTTATTTAGCATCAGGAACCACACCTTTTACAATAGACTCAAGAAAGGAAAAAGTGTACAAACTGACTTAGACCTAGTCTACCCAATCTTGAGCTGATTCCAATTGCCGTCTGATCTTGTGGACCTAAAATGTTAGTAGGCAAGGTGGTTATAGGGAAATAGAAGTGTTTGCTATCATCAAAATCATAATCCTTAAAAACAGATTCGCAATAGTATCTAATCTCTTATAATTAAACATTTAAGTTTATAGGTCACTGTGTGACATATGACTTTAATGATTCACTATATCTCTTTCTATAGAGCATTAGGATACTTCTATTTTGCTTATGATTGCTATGTTTTGATGTGATTGTAATTAGTGTCCATTGGTTAGAAAGACTTGATTTCAAGCTGACAACTTAGTGACATTTAGAAACAACAATTAAGGTGTGTCTTAGCTAAATTAGATCAATCTAGGATAAACTACACATCATACCTTTTTGCATGAAACTCAAACATAAAAAATTAGTAGCATTTACCTTTGATTAAATACACATTGATTTGATATTAATTGGTCTTCAAATAACTATTAGATTTAATGATTTTTTTATTAATTAATTCAACAATTTTCCAAAAGTCAAATAAAATTCCTAAAAATCTATAAAAAATCTCAATTCACTCCAATCAATTATAAAGTTTAATTTCTTATATCTCCTATATATAGATCGAATTGTACAGTGCTTGAGTTGTACAAGGATTAAAGATGGATGCTTAAACACATACAAGTTGGGCTCTAAAAAGTAATATCCCTTTTAGAGGGGATTTTCCTTTTTGGAATTACTTAGAAGACTCAGAGCCTAAAGACTATGAGCAGCTATATTTGATTCTACTTTTTTATAGGCTTAGAACTCAGGTTTTTTGTCGGTGGGGCCTGGCCACTTTTACTTTATTACAGACCCTGAGTTATACTCTGTAAATTTTATATTAATAAAATCAAGTCTTTTATATTAATTTGTGATTCATTCATCATTAGCATATGATTAGTTTTTTTTTTTTTTTTTTGTAAGCATATTACATTGCATTCGATTCAAAATTTTTTAACAAATTCCTTGATTACTAGGATAGAGCTTCCTTAAATCTTGCATTCATCAGTGATTATTGTGATTAGGATTGTTAGCTGAAAGCTCACTATAGGCAAGTGATAAATCCAGATCATATACAGTCAGCTCTTTGCACTGTATTTCCTCTAATCAAACTCAAATCTTCAAATTCATTGTTAAAGTCTATAAGCTAAAGTCTGAGAATGAAAATTTAAATTAGTCCAAATATTTCTTTAAACTTTTATATATTTTTTGAAATTATCTAGTTTTTATTTTAATCGAGAGTATTCTCTTAGGACATGTAATTAACTATAGGGGCTTACTCGTATAGGGAGTCTATATCCCAAAATAAAATAAACCCTATTTTAGTTTCCTTTCTAAGGTAGTGGAAAAATCTGTGAATGTAGACGTCGCTTTATCTATATTTTGAAATTTAATTTCATAATCAAAGGATAGGTGGATAATTGATTTGCTCTTACAGGCGGATCAAATATCCTCTATATTTGATTATGAAAATAAATTCATAATTTATTCTTCTAATTGGAACAATAGGAGAATGTGTTTATCATCCTTTGGGATGATTTATACATTCCCTATGCTGCATCTAATTAGGAAAATAAATTTTAGTTTTCTCTCTTTCAAATCGACATTAGTCTATCTTTCGGGGTAGTATAATTTGTAACTATGCATATTTAATTGAAAGAAAACATTCAAATAAATAAAGTAAATCATGTGGGAATAAAAATATTTTAAAAAGAGAAATAAAAATAATAATTTTTTTCTCACATCTATTTATAGAATTGAAAGCCAAAATATCCATATTTTAAGTATGAAAATTTACATTCTTCATTGTAAGTGAGATTAGAATAGATTGTCTTCTATGATTGCACCAAATACAGACCATCATAGGACATGCAACAGTCCTTTCACAAATATTTATGATAATGCATAAATATCTTTGTAACGAGCATAGTGAATTCTATAAAGGTTGCAAGTAAAGCGGGAATACTTAACCTCACTATCATTATTAACTGCATAAAACATAGAGCCAAAAATAACAAGAAAATCTCCTTTCACAAGGTTGCTGCCAACTATAGCAAAAAACATAAGAAGAGATGTATTACTCGTATTACAACAATTTCAACAATGAGGGTTCTATACAATTATTGATCAAGAAAAAATGGAAAATTTTTTGCCTGTCATATAAAATGTGGGAGAAGAGATTGATTCACAATCAATATCGATATAAATATATTTGGATGACGCATACAATGAGCTCAAATTCTACAAATATAAAATAATAATCAGAACTACACTTATTGGTTACCGCTGAATACACTTCCCACTTCTCCAATCTTCAACGCCTCAGTCTTTCCTGAGGCCATCCATGTCCCCAACAACCATCATCGAACACCTCGTCCTCTTCAGAGTGTGCGACTCCACCGACCCCTCGAAGATCGAGGCCATGGTCTCCTCCCATCGCTCGCTATCCTCCCTCGACCAAGTCCCCCACCTCGCCGCCTGTCACATCCACCGCCGCCGCTCTCCAGCCGCCGATTTCACTCACTTTCTACACATCCGCTTCTTCTCCAAACCCGATCTCGCCGCATACACCGTCCATCCCGCCCAACACGCTGTCGTCCACTAATTTAAAATATAGTTGATATTAATTTGACCTTGATTTATCTTATGTTGTGTAGCTCGATTCTAAAAAATGATTAAGGTTCATTATTTCATTTAGCTTTCATATTTAATCTATGCATTCAATTTTGACTTTCAGAAAGAATTCTAACACAACTAATTCAATTCAAAGTATTTTGTTGAAATATAAATAAATTACATTGCCCGAGAACTACTATCCCTCTGATCACCATCACCCACCGACTACAGTCCTTTCAACCACTGTTGTCGTCGACCACTGCATGTCATATAGCCACATACTTTAGCCCCTCCAATCATAGTTTTCTGTCAACTATGACCCCTGTGACCCCCGTCGCTCGTTGAGTATGGTCCCTCATATCTTTGTTGCTCGTCAACTACGATCCCTCCGACCACCGTCTCCCAACAAATATTGTCCCTTCAACCATCATCACTTGCCTACTACGGTCCTTCTGAAGAGCCTCACGTGCCGACTACTTTACAATCCAATCACCATCGCCCGTCGACTATGATGAGGGGTGTCAAAATGAGTTTTCGGGTTGGGTTTGGGTCGAACTCTGAAATGACCTGGGTCTAAATGGGTTGACCCTAACCCTATATAGTTATGTAAACGTTTAGAATTTATAACCCGGATCCGACCTGCACTAGGTTGACCCAACCCGACCAACAAACTTACACCAGGTACAAGCGATGCGGGTGAAGGTCGAAGGGGCATGTCATGCATGCGGGCGAGCGCAACCTTCGTGGTGTGAGGCACTGAGACCGCGATAAAGGGCAAGGGGCCGATGCGGCCTTGCGATCATGAAGCAAGTCCGAGTGGGATTCGTGCAGATGCAAGAGCGAGGGTGAGGGGTCGGGCAGCAGCGTGGTGAACACAAGTGTGCTAGCAACGGGTGCTCATGTGTGAGCAGTGTAGACTTTAGACACAAAGCTGTGGAAGTGGGTGCAGGTCCGAGTGCATTGCTTACAGTAAGCGCGAGATTGGGGCTATCATGCTACATGGTATCGAGTCAATTTGGGTTGATTTTGGATTTTTGGGATAGCTCGAATTCGACCCAGTTTGTAAATGGGTCAAAATATTGAACCCAAACCAACCCTTATGACAAAGGGATTCACTTGAATCCAAAATTTTTGGGTCGGGTCCGAATCGGGTTTCGAGTTGGGTCAAATAATAACACCCCCTAACTACAGTCCCTCCGACCTCATTCACCCAACTACGGTCCTACAAACCAAACGAATAGGCCAATATTCTCTTGAGAATAGCTCTCACTTCATTGGATTCTTCTAACAATAAACACTAGTGGATTAATTTCAACTGGGCAAGATCCCATGGTTTTCCTCCTTTTATAAAGGTTTTCGCGTAAAAATTATGATGTGGAAGATCTTAATTCAAAGCTAGAATGCTAAGCTCTTTATCTCTTTACATGCAAATGTTTCATGACACAAAAATATATCTCTAGAAACATGAATCTATTTATTTATTTATTTAAGCTTTTCATTAAAACACAACCTTGAAAATTTATACTAATAGTAATCAAGGTAGTGAAAATCAGACCGGACAATGAACTGGATTAAGGAGATGTTTACGGTTCGATGGTTTCTCTGGGGTCTGAACCGGGCCAGTTTACATAATAAATATGAATTTTATTTAAAAATAACATAATTGATATAATATTGATATAATCATATGAAATACGTGACAACAAATTAAAAAAAATTGTCAATTTTGAAGAATAAAATATGAATAAATAAAATCTTTTTTAAATAATATTTGGGTGCAAAGGCCAAATATAATTGGTTGGCTCAAGCATAGAACTTTATCAACTGGACTATCTACATAACAACTCAAACATACCATTCTCTTTCGTCTCTTGTGTCAGAGTGATAAAAAATCATGAGGATTTGCGATTTTTTTTCGCCCTAGCCGCTCTGCTAGGGTTTCGTGGCTTCGGGCATCTTCTCCCGCCCGGCGGGAGATTTCTCTCCGATGATCTTCCATTTTTAGGGAAGTTTTCTCCTTCTCTGCTTCTTCTATTTCGCGTAGTAACTTTCTTTTCTGGTTTCTTCTCGTCTTTGCCGGCTGTACTAGCATGTCGACTGTTAAGCTTAAAGACCCTGATTTTTTTTAGGGGTTTCTCATTCGCTTTCGTTTCTTGAAGCTCTTACTTGATCTAAACCATCTTTTCCAGATTTGTATGCTTCTACGTTCCATGGCTTACCATCTTTATGGATTTCCGACCAGGAAATCAACGAACTTGCCGCCCCCTTTCAGTTTTCTCTAGTTTGATTTTTTCCTTCTAAAAGACCTCTTCTTGATTCTATTCGCAATTTTTTTTTCAATTTGAAGTTGAAAAGTGAGGTTTCTGTCACAGTTTTGGATTGCACTCACATCCTGATCAAGCTTTCTAATGATCTTGATTACTGTAAGGTGTTCTGTCACCGTTCTTATCTTGTTTTTAATTGCTATATGAAATTGACGAAGTGGTCGCCTACTTTGGATATTGCTGTTGAATCGCCGGTAATACCAATCAGGATTTCGTTTCTTCATCTTCATCCTCATTTCTTTTCTCCTCGCATTCTTTTTGGTCTTGGCGGATTGTTTGGAAAGCTCATAAAAATTGACGAAGCAACTGCTGTTGGATCCCGTCCTTCCATTTCCTGTGTGTTAGTAGAGCTTGATATAACTAAAACCTATCCTAAGCAAGTATGGTTAGGTTCGGAAGCTTTAGGTTGCACTCAATAGGTTGTTTTTGATGAGTTTCCTCAATTCTGTGCCAGCTGTAAATGTATTGGGCACTTGCAAGGTAATTGCCGCCCTGCTGCGCCTGTGATTCAGAACTCTCCCTACCCCCCTAATGCTAATTTAGATGTTGGTAATGTCGATAATGTTGTTACTCGTACTATTTTGGAGTGTGAGCAAGTGAATGCTGTAGTTGTTCCCGAGAATGTCCCTGTTGTTGATCCGTCTGCTACCCCTGCTTTTGGGGGGGATTCTGTTTTGTTGAAGGTTGTTAATGGTGAGGTTTGCCCGGATGTGGGTGTGTGCCTACCTAATACTACTGTGCTGGAGACATATGTTGTTCCCATAACTGTAGAGCCTACTCCTGTTACAATTACTATAGCTCAGGATGCTTTGAATGAGTCTGTGTCTGCTTTGGTGGTTTCGGATTTAGCTAGGGAGGATACTGGAGGGCTGGTGGCTGGCGGCATTGTTTCTGATGCTGCTATGTTTGGTTTATCCCGAACTGCTCTTCCTTTTGTTCCTCCTGTATTTGCGTCTACTAGTAATGTCATTTTGCTGGTTATATCTATGGAAAATTTTAACCATTCGGAAGGTCTTGTTGCTGTTAATCCTTCTGTCCCTTTGGTTACTGCTCTGGCTGAGACTGTGACTGCTTCGTCAGGTGTAAGAGCTGCTTGTAATCCGGTTGTCAACAGTTTAATTGAGGTCCCTGTTAATTTGGTCGATACGCAATCTATGGCCAATTATTTGGGTGATTCTTCTGGTTTGGACATTATGAACCATCTTAATTGGTTGAATGGATCGTCGGAATGTGAATCTGAATCCGATTGTTCAGAAGGTGGCTTGGTTTCTCCGGAATTTTGTGGGGGTTCTGACCCTGGTAACGATTTCACTCTGGTTCGTGCTAGACCTAGTTTAATTGTTGCATCTCGGGGGAGAGTTCGTGGGCGAGGCCGGCGTAGACGCTAATGTTTTCATATTCTGTTGTTCTATGCATGTTCTTTTCTCGGGATTCCTGTGCTTTTATTTTGCTTGATTGGCTGGTATAAGGGCAATGATGTGGTTGGGGCTCGCGTCCCTAACGAAGTGGTCGCCTACCTTTGGTGTGGCTTCTCGGGTCCGTTATGGACGTTGTCTCCACCTTATTGGATGGTCCGTGCAAGGCTTCAGGAACGCTGGAAGCTTTAGCCGCTTACTGAGCCCGCCTTTTGGCTGTAATTTTCCTTCTTTTCTTCCAAAACTGTAACTGTTGTGTTTTTCATTAATATATTTGTCTTTTCAAAAAAAAAAAAATACCATTCTGTTTCATTGATTACTCCATTATGGGTATTTTTGATCAAACACATTTAACATTTTAAATGGATGCTTGGATAACCTACAGCTTTTCAATATAGTTTTGGATTATCTAGTGACCTACTGGCTCTATATTTTTTCCACTGACAGATGTAGTCATAATTAAAGCATAAAATAAAAATATATAGGATTTGATTTCTCAGTAAGTATGAGAGTCTCTCGTCTTATCTTTATAAGAAAATAGTCTCAAGTTCCCAATTCTCTGCTCCTCTCATTTGAGCATTTTCACAAAAAACTTGGAGGGCAATTAGCTGCTTCATACACCTTATTCATGGCTAATCTAAGGATTTTACACACCTGTTTGCTATATATATATATATATATATATATATATAGTTCCAAAATCATTCACATTGACAACTGAATTCTGAACAATTTCAACACTCTTTCATGAACATGCCAAGGTCCACACAAGGGACGTTGTGGACGGGACGTTGCAGATGAAGATACTAACTTCTTCGTGCCGATCATCATCTCGATTCAATGTGAAATCGTGATTCAGCTTGTGTTCATGATCAAAGTCGGCCTCAAAATCTGACATTGTTTCATTTTCATCAGTCTCAAATGCCTATTCCTGCTCGGATTCACGATCTTCCTCATTATTGCCCCACTTGGCATTCGGCAATTATTCGGCTAAGCTGGTGGAGAATGGATCTTGCAGGTGCCGATCACAAGCTAGTCGAGCAGAGCAGTCCAAATCGAGCTAGGAACAGAGACGAGCATGGAGAGTTAGAGAAAGCCATTTTTTTTTAAAACGGTTTTCGAAATATCTGGTCTAACGGTTGGACTACCGATTTGAGTCGAGCTGGCCCTGTTTCCTGCGAGTCGATTAAAGAAAAGGATCAAACCGGAACGTCTCGTCCAATTTTTTAAACATTGATAGTAATATCATTCAATCTAGCAAAGTTAAGTTGTCTGAATTGGTTTGACCTAAAATCACTTTCTATCTTACTTCCTATTTATATATAAAAGACAAAAACATATCGAACAAGTTGTCTCCTGTCATGTCATTACTCCATCAAATTAATCAAATAGATATTACTCAAATTAAAATGCCCAATCATTTATTAATTTAATTATTACTTATAAAATAATTGCACCATTTTCCTATTTGTTGCTCTTGTTTTTTTTTGTTCGGGACAAGGGAAATAATCCCTAAAAATACCATTGTGTTGTTTTCCTCATTTAGAACTTTGGCATAAAAAACATTATATCTCCTATGAATTGTTGCAGACTTATCTTATTTATATGAATATATGATCTAAAAAAAATATGAATATATGATCTCTATATAAAGTTAAAATACTAAGTTAGTACATAGTATGTGCACTCATAGTCCGGACGGTTCTTCCTGTCCTGACTCCAGACGGAAAAATTACTCCTTTGAATGATACAAGTGCATGCATCAATTTGTTTCATCAGCCTTTCTTATTTGACCAAATAATAATCTGATTGGCTCGTACAAGTGGTCGCTGGAAATTTTAATATTACAAGATTTAATTTTAATATATTTTTAAGAGATAATCTATTAATATTTATTCTCATTATTAAATAGGTAAATTTATTAAATACAAATAACTAACCAATCATACCCTACTATATGCCCTCTAATAATTAAGAAGAATTTTCAAAATAATTAATGATTAGCTGACCTTGACTTCCTAAGCCTAATGCAATAATTTATCATCTTTAAATAATTACACATATAACCTCTCCCATCCAAATAAAACTCCAACTTATCTCCCTCAACACAATTACTCAGTCCTCCTCCTCCTCCTCCATGGCTCCCTTACTCCACACGCACCAAATCCATCCCCGCGCCACCTTAAACCGCCTCCACTTCCTTCTCTACTCCTTATCCCTCCTCCTCCTCCTCTACCACCACAAAACCACCCCCTCCTCCTTCCTCCTCCTCCTCGCCGACATCTTCCTCGCCTTAATGTGGCTCCTATCCCAAGGCTTCCGCTGGCGCCCCGTTCGCCGCTGGGAGTTTCCCGAACTACTCTCAAAAGTCGCAGCAAACAAGGATTTTCCTGCTTTAGACGTCTTCATCTGCACCGCCGACCCTTATAAGGAGCCGCCGGTGGGCGTGGCGAGCACCGCCCTCTCCGCTCTAGCCTTCGACTACCCTTCCGATCGCTTATCTGTCTATGTTTCCGATGATGGAGGTTCAGACCTCACGCTCTTTGCCTTCTTCGAAGCCGCTAAATTTGCTAGGTGTTGGCTGCCGTTTTGTAGAGAGAATGGAGTCATGGAGAGGTCCCCTGAAGCTTACTTCCAGTCTGGTGGTTGCGATGGAGAAGCAGAGGAAATGAAGGTATGGTGGCTTGCTCTTTTCGTTCTCTATGTTGATAGAATTAATATTCTCTTGGCCATATGTAATATATAATTAAGAAATATATATTATAAATTTATACTATAGGTTGTTTGTTTTTTAGAAGGTTATAAATATTTTAAAAATATTGATGTTCTGTTTATATATAAAAAAAAAAAAAAAAAGAATTGAAATATGTAGATTTCATTATAATATCATCAAATTAAATTTGTGTTCAAAATTCATTAGATTTGATCGATTTGCAAAGATATTATAAATTATTTATCATTTTTGTGACCAACATCTTAGACATGCTCATGCTGTCAGCTACACACCACCTTCCACCATCATGTCACCACTAGGAGAAATTATTCTGTTGAGTTATCAGATGCCGTCCAGAGGCGAATCAGGACGCGCCGCATCTTGTTTTTGCTATGTACCGAGTGACGTGGCAAATTCTGATTTACCTCCGAACGATCTGGTGACTGCACAGAATAATTTCCCCATCACTAGCCACATTCGCTTGCTACCAGCCTACACTACCACCGATCACTGCCCACCACCTTTTATCGTTCACCATCATAGTCATCATTGATATATTCAACTACAGTCGACCATGGGTCGTCGCCACTTGCCATCATCCCCACTAGCTATCAACCAATGGCTATTACCATGCATTCACTTGCAATTATTTGCATTCATCCAAACCATTCAAAATGTTTTAAATATATAAAACTTATTTTATAGTATATTCCATTTTATTGCATTTCATTTTTAGCAAACCACACAATTTCATAAGAAAAACATAAATAATATTAAAATATCACTTTTTTTTAATTAAAAATCCCATATAATAATGTCGAACATTTAAATATATTTCAATTAAAACTTTTAATTTTTTAATTAGCTGGAATATATTTCTCGCTCCTCTTTTGCTCTTCCGTGATCGTTGATTTTGAAAAATATTGAATACGACAAAAGAAGAAAAGGGAATCTGAGATCGCTCATCCAAAATACTATTTTGTTGCTTACCACAATTATTGATCAGATGAGACAAAAAAAAAAAAAAAAAAAGAGAGGACTGATTGAACTGAGTTTCTATTGCTATTCAATTGCAAAAAAAGTAATTTTTTCAAGGATAAAAAATCTCAAACGCCTTCCATAGCTTTTAGGTGATTAAGCCCACTCAATGAGCAGAGCTCTATGAGTTAACTAATTAAATTTACACGAATATTAAAGCATATATGAGTTGACAACTTTCAAAATTAAATTTGGGGTCATCCAAACTCCAATTTCATTAAATTTATATTTAAATTAAACGTCACGAAGAGTACTTAAACGCAAAATATCAAAATACGTTCAATCCAAGATTGTAGTGACACTCCGCAACACTCTCAAGTGTTGTTCACCAAAGAGAGGTAGACATCACCACATATTTGAATGACTAATGCTGAATTGCTCCAAGTGCCTTAATGTTCTTCCATTATATAGAGAACTCATCACCCCAATGCTTCCCACACCAACACCACAGAGCTCCCCATGCCAACGCCAAAACACCATTAAGAGCAAATGTGTCATTATAAATTTTTCTTTTCAAATTCAACTCATGAGTTCCTTTTTTCAAAATTTCAAATGTCAGCGCCAATCATACTTAAAATTCTTATTACATCTTATTCAGGTTAACTACTCCAATAATTAAAAAAGTGAGTATTACAAGCATTGAAATCTAGTCACGTCTTCGACACTTCTTCGTTGTCTAGAGTTTCAAGAAATTGCATTACCAGCATTACAACATGTATGATAAGTTTAGCAAAATAGTTAAATTTAAGTGCTAAATTTATAAAAAGAATAATTTTAGATGTTATGTATGTAAATCATCTTAAAATATATTATTAATCATTCAGCCAACTTATTTGTATATGTTATTCATATTGAATATTAAACCATAAGATACTATATTCTTACAGATGTACATTTGCTTGTTAGTTATGATATTTTCTCCAACCTTTTAGACCATATACTTATATGTCTCAGGTGATGTTTGAAAGCCTTAAAAAAAGAGTGGATTGTGCTATGGAAAAAGGTTATGTCGGCCTCAACTTAGTGAACTCTCCAGAAGAGAAGGAAATTTTCAAGACATGGAAAAACTTCACTCGCAAAGACCATCCTTCAGTAATCCAGGTTATGTAAAAAGAATTATTTAGCATTTTTTTTCTAATTTTTTTACATTTTATTAATTAAACAATCTATTGGTGGCTTCATTAGACATAATTTATACTTCAACTTGGTAAATGAGGAGACAATGTAGGAGTAGTTAGGTCCTGCCTTAGTGTTGAATAGAATAAGGCTGAGTAAGGGCTTCCAAGAAAGAGCCCTTGTAACAACTATAGTTGACTCCTAGGATATGATGAGCTTTACTAAAGAATCTCTAAGAGTATTCTTTGATGGTGTCCTCATTCCTATCAAATTTCATACAGGTGGGTAGAATCCATTATGATTTTTAATTTGGAATGAATTAATGTTCAATAAAGAGCATGAAGAGTTTGACAAGAAGGTGTGAACATTAATGCCACAAGGGAGGACTAGATCTATGCCTTGGCTTGACCTTTAAGAGTAACCAATAAAGCTTGGTAAACAAGCATATGAGATGCATATTGAGGGTCCCTAATATGTGATAGTTGCTACTTAAAGGTCTTATAACATAGATGATTATTTTTATGGGAAAACATCATATTTGAAAATACTATATGTATTTTAAAATTTTTCCCATTCAAATCAGTCTAACATCAGCTTTCTTATAGTTATCGTACTCAAGTAGGTCAAATTATATATATAAAAAAAAGATTCTCACAGTCAAATTTTTTGAGAAGAATCAAGAAAATGCAGTAGCCAAATAGTAGTATTATAGAAATAAAAAAAGCAAAGCAATGCAAAGATTCTTTGGATAGACCATTTCTTATTTATTTATTTAATATTATTATTATTATTATTATTATTATTATTATTATTATTATTATTATTATTATTATTATTATTGGGGGAAACTTGTATACCTCCCACATATTAATATTAAAAAATTGAGTACAAGTCCTTAGAGGGATCAATAACTCACTCATGCTCAACGAGCACAATACAAAAAGTAAAAAAGATCTTAAGAGCCAAAGATCCCTATCTACTAACAAAAATTAATAAATGCAATAAAAGGAAGTAAAAATAAGGTTGGCAAGACCAAACCCAACAGCAGCTCGAAGCTAAGATTAACATTCAGCACATCAAAAGAAAACTCCATAATTGCATGAAAACCATCCAGACTTCCACCACCATCCAAAACCCTTATATGATATTGAAAGATGACAGGATGAATGAACTTTAGTGAACAATTCTCTCAATCTACTTTAAGTTAATAGAGATGTGAGATTCCTCTATATATCAAGTGTGATCGTACGATGATTAGATAATAACAACTTTATCGGTAAGATTCCTCTTGTTAGGAAGGATGAACAAAACTATGTCTTACTTCAAGGTAGTGCTATTTCATTTGCAAGAATCGCTCACTATGATAGTTGATACATTTGTTCACTATTAAGAGGAGGTTTTTGACATTGAATTTATCATTACAAGATGAGATGGCTTCATGTAAATATTTGTTCACTATTAATAATTGCTCATTAAGATGGCTTTACTATTTGTTCAACATTTAGAATTGCTCATTATAAACAAATGAGCTACAAGTAACTCATATAATATATTTTTATGTGAAAAAAAAAATGAATGAAATTTATAGTTCCTAGCCTAGTTGAAATATTCTTATTTAGTTATGTTGAAAATTAAAAATGTTTTTAATTTCCTTTAATCTAAAAAGATGGAATTATAATATAATAACTTATATTACTTGCTAGAGATGTCTCCTTTGGTTTTGATGGAGACGGTTTGATGATGTTGAGATTGATGAAAGAAAATGGGTATTAATCCATGATTTGTGTTGGTTGAGAAGCAATAATGGGCATAGGAAGTTAGTTGAAGATCATGAGAGTGAGGATTCAATGTTAGGATGATCTATTTATCAAAAATTTTTACAATTACAAGTGGATTTATAAAAGCTCAATATAAACTTTATTAATTTTGAACCATGAAAAGTAGAACTTGAAGCACATCATCATCATCATCATCATCATCATAAGCATCATTTTAATCTAGGTTCTCTTGGAAAGCAAGAAGGACAAGGACATCACTGGCCATCCCCTCCCAAATTTGATCTATATCTCCAGGGAGAAACGCCCAGCTTCTCCTCACAACTTTAAGGCTGGAGCCCTTAATGCACTCGTTAGTCCTCATTACAACTTTCCTATTTTGAAATAATTCTGTTTGTGTCTTTCGAATTATTTTTACATTGAAAATATATGATAAATAATTAAAAAACTAGCATTTAAAAAGAAATGGAAGGAGAAGCTTATAGTACCTACAAGATAGCTAATTTGTATTAAAAACAAAACTTAAATTTTATTTCTTTTCTTGAAATAAAATAGTATTGTCTTAAATTTATTTTTCATGAACTATCATTCCCTTATGATCATTTTTTTCTTCCTGTTATAAAAATTGGTTTGTAAAAAATTCTCATGATTTTTTTGTGTGTTTTTTATATCAAAAAGCATGATAAGATCAAATCAAAATAGTTTATTGATAATAATTAAACATAAGATAATAATATAAAAACACCAAAATAATTTTTTTACTTCTTTGATCAAAATATGTAAATATTCCTTAAAAAAAAAATTATTCTTTATATATATCAAATATGTAAGTTCATTCCTTAAAAAATTTTTAAAAATATATATATTATATATTTTTATTTTTTTTTAAATTTTAATAAAATATATAACTTGCACCCCTTCATAACTTCAGTGATTAGAATTATAGTTATCTATTAAAAATAATCAAAATATGCATTATTAAAAAAAAAAAATTATGTCCTCTTTAAGAAAATAGTTATGATGATAGTCTATAAAATTCTTGAATCTATTTTGAAATAAATTTATTATAAATTTATTTTTTATTACACTCATTTTAAAATAAAATTAATGGCCTTAAGTATATACATTGTAATAAAAAAAATTGATCTTATATCCTTATTGTAATTTTTTTTTCTTTTAAAAGATATTCCTATGCCACTGCCTACGTACCCCTTATTCTTCTTTTTGCATGCATGCAAAAGCTTCGAGTCTCTGAAACCATGACGAATGCGCCGTTGATCCTCACCTTAGATTGTGACATGTGTTCCAATGATCCTATTGCGCCTCAAAGAGCTCTCTGTTACTTTCTGGACAAGGAATTTTCGCCAAACCTTTCCTTTGTCCAATTTCCACAGAGATTTACTGGACTTAACAAAAATGATATTTATGGTGGTGAGTTCAGGTGGTTACTTAATCTTGGTGAACAAGGCTTAGATGGATTACAAGGTCCCAACTACATTGGAACAGGCTGCTTCTTCTCTCGTCGATCACTTTATAGTTCTCCTCCGGTGGCAATGCCTTCTTTTGATGAATTCAAAGTACAGAGTTGCTTGTTGAGCTCACAGCTTATTTTGCTGAAAGCTCATGAAGCAGCTAGTTCTAAATATGAGCATGGTCGTAAAGAGTGGGGTTCTCAGGTATGTGTAGTGTATGTTTCATTTCATTTTGAAAGTGTATGCTCAAACAAGAAATATATATTCAGTCGAAATTATAAGATATTTATATAAAATTACAAAAGTTGTTGTCTAGAAATTGAATTTGACTATCTTGTAATTTTAATAAAATTTATCATTTTTTGTATATGTTTCGTAGTTGAATTTATATAGAAATTGATTAGGAAATAAAGATTTATTTGCTTATTTTTTATTTCAAATGTACGATATCTGGCAAAGTATATATCATGAAGAGATTTTTTTTATTCAAAAAAATATTAAGGTCTTATAAAAGTTATAAAACAAAATTTTTTTATTACAAGACATGACAAACAACACTTGGAAGTTATTTCATAAGATAAAATATTTTAACAGTACTATAATTTGTACAAAATAACAAACTGCATATAAATGTTACTTCCACATACTTCTATTGAATTTTTTCAATTGACTTTAAGGCTTCATTTGGAAGGACTTTTTTAATTACTTTTTAAAGCAATTTTCTATTTCAAAATTTTAATTTTTAAACTAAAATCTGCTTTAAGAAGTAGTAAAAAAAGTCGTTCCAAATGAAGCCTAAATATGTGCTACATATATATATCATCAATTTTTTCAAGTAGCTTTTATATAGATCACAATTTTCAATATGAATTTATTTAACCTGCATTATTATTAATACCCTGCTGGTTATAGATTGGGTTCAAGTATGGTTCTCTAGCGGAAGACTACTACACAGGTTACATATTACATTGTCAGGGATGGAGGTCTGTGTTTTGTAACCCCGACAGGCCAACCTTTCTCGGAGAATCACCCAAGAGTTTAGTTGAAGTAGTAAGTCAAAGCAAGAGATGGATTGTGGGTCTCTATCAGGTTTGTTTCTCTAGATATTGCCCTCTTTTCTATGGAAGCAGAAAGATTTCTTTGATGGCAGGATTCTGTTACATGTATTATGCATTATGGGGATGTTGGTGCATTCCATTAACCATATATGGTCTTCTTCCTCAATTGGCTTTATTTTACGGAAAATCTCTTTTCCCGAAGGTAAATATAATTTATACTTTTACCTTCATATATGAAATTATATTATTATAAAGATAATAAATATACATAAATTAAATACCAATGTCATTCCTTTGTCTGGTTATTTATATAAGTCCCAAATCTAAAACTTGTTAACTGTTCTGAAACCATCAACTTTCTCGTGACAATCAGCAATTTTATCATTAGCAAACTCATCTAAGATAGAGGAATGCTTGTTCTCCCTTGTACTAGTTAGTCCATCTCACAAACCACCAAACAAACTAATTCTTTCATATAGCATCAGTCAAGTTAACTATCAACCCCTAATCACTACACAAACTAACTCTATGACCTCTCTTTTGGTCCTTGGCTTACTAAAGGAGGAGATTGAAACATGGACTTCACCATAATGCATTCATTTTCTTTTTTAAGGATTTTAAGAATTTTAAAAAAGTATGAAAAATATATAAAGCAAATTCATTTAGAAGAGTTTGACTATAATCAAGGTTGATGAAGAATTCATCATCACATCTCAAAAGTCTAAATGGTAAAGTAGTAGAAGATAAAATCTAAGGCAATACACATTGATAATATAAAATAACTTGATTGTACAAGAAAAAGCATCATATATACAATCTTTGTGAAATGATAAACATATTATTTTGGTGTCTTAGCTTAAAATTTTCTCAATTTTCATAGGCCTCAGACCCGTGGTTCTTCCTATATGCCTACCTCTTCTTATCCACCTATGTTCAGAACCTCATCGAGTTCATGGAAGTCGGTGGATTAATCCAGAGATGGTGGAGTGAGCAAAGAATGTGGTTGATCAAAGGCATCACATCTTCTACCTTTGGAACTTTGGATTTTATACTTAGTGAAATAGGGAACTCAGCCTCAGGATTCAACTTGACAAGCAAAGTCAAGAAAGAAGAAGAAAACAAGCTATATGAAAATGGCAAGTTTGTCTTCAACACAGCTTCACCATTCTTTGTCTCAATGGGAACAATAGCCATTGTTAATGTCATCTCCTTCATTTTTGGATTCATAAAGGCTATGATAAGAGTTGGGGGGTTGAATGAGATGCTGATTCATATATTGCTTTCTGGATTCATTGTGACAAACTCGTGGCCAGTCTATGAGGCAATGCTCATTAGAAAAGATGGTGGGAAAATGCCAGAAAGTGTTACTAAGGCCTCTATTTTGCTTTCCACTATATTATTATGTCTTGGTAACTTCTACTTTACATAAAATGATTAGCTAGGTTAATGCTTTGTTACTTGCTTATGATTCAAGTATGAACAATGGAGTTCTAATATGTTTGATGATCGATACTATAGTTTCCAACTTGATAAAGGGGATATATATGTGTACTTTCTATTGAATAAGTAATATGATTACATGAATAATGTACTATATGCAAAGCCTCCCAAACACCTAGACTTCTAGCACTGTCAATCAAATGCTACATCATCAATTTCATTGATCATTATTTAAAAAATAAACTAATAACTTTAAATTATTATAATGATTAATTATATTACTATAATTATTAATTTTCTGAATTAAACTTTAACTACTAAATATATTAAATTAACTATCATGAATTAGAAATTAATTTTATGAATTATCATTCCTCATTCATTCCATTGCAACTAGAGATTTAAATGATAATGGAAAAGGGAGTGATAGCATGATTGAAAGCTTAGTAACTATGTCCTTGTCTTTGTTTCTATGATAAATTTATTAAAAAATCTAAAAAAACTTTGTTCATAAAAAACTGATAAAAATCTAGTGATTGTCATAATAAAAGGTTTTTTGATACAGATTTGGAGTTCATTTTAGAACTAAGTCTCTTATTTAGCCAAAAAGTTAATCTAACTTTTTTATTACTTAATAAAATTTATCTTATAATTATTCCTAAAAAAACTTCTCACATAGTAATTTGATTTCTCTTTATCTAGCTAATATTCAATATGTTACAAATGTTTAGAATGTCTTTGACATTAACATCATAATGCACAAAAATTCATGAAAAATTTAACAATGCGAAAGATATTACAAATACTATATGATATGCAACAAATAATATAATTTTGAGTGCAATAAAATTAAAGGTCAATTTGATACTTCAATCATGCACAAAACTTCAGATATACCTCTAAAAAATCACCTGAACAACACTTTCATATAACTCTTATATCTTTAGGCACCTAAAAATAAAATTTTCTGCATCCAAAATCTCTCAATACCAATTTTGTTAAAATGATTTAAGAACTTCAAAACAAATAATGAGTATAATAATCAAGTGAAAAATAAATGTCAGTAGTAATCAATGTAAATAAAACCGATAAAGTGATGCTTTTGTGTCATAGCTAACAAAATATAGAAGAAACTCAGTTTGTTCTTATAGAATTCCATAAATATTCAGCAAGTGATCCAACAAATTCATCATCTGTACTTCAACAAAAAATTAAGTAATAACATGGTAGGAACTAACATAATTTAAAAACATAGCAATATGAAAGCAAATGTTTTTATAAAACTTCAACCAAAGAAAAATGAACTCCATTCCAAAATGTACATTCGGGAAAAAACACATCTCTATTTTATTGATCTATATATTTCTAAAATTATATAACAATAATACAAAATTCATATCATATAAAAGGTGAATCACATGAGGGAAAATAACTCATGTAAGTGTAGTATCAAAAAAATAACCAATAATTATAAATCTTATAATATCATATGCTCCAAATGACCCAATTTAAAACAATTATAAGAACAACACAAAATTAGCTAAAATAATTCTACTACAAGAAAAAGCTTCATTATCCACAATCATGAATCATCAACATTAGTTTTTAATCAAAATGAACAAGCACATTCAATTTTATTTAAATCAAGCATGTAAACATTATTGATCCACTTTCCCTGCAAAACAGTGTTATTATTTATGCTTGTGAAGCAAGTGTTTGCCAAGAATTTTATGATGAAGCCTTTATCGCATAGCTGGCTTATGCTGAGTAAGTTGTGTTTCAATCCATCTACAAGCAAAATATTTTCAATTAAAAGATTCTTGGAATTACCAATTATATCTACGCCCACCACTTTCCTGGTGGTGTTGTCTCCAAGAGTAACCTTTCCTCCAGCCTTGGCCTCCAGCGAAACGAATTGGCTAGCATCTCCAGTCATATGTCGTGAGCATCCGCTGTCCATATACCACATACTCTCACGAGGCCTTTTGTGAGAGCAAAACCTACAAAATCATCAAACATCAAATTTAGGAACCCAAACATGTTTGGGTCCCTTCTTATGGAAAGAAGAATGCAATGCATGTATGTTATGCTATGAATCATGCAACTTTGGTTTCCACACCCAATGTGTACTATGGTGAATAGTGCATGTGTGTGAGAATTGTCCTAACATGTCGTATGAATAACATCTAGCACCAGGAAAAGGATTTCTTAATTAGTTTGAGTTATAATGCCTCTTCCTAGGTTTTGACTTTAGATCAAATGTGTGTGTCGTCCAATTTTTCTCAAGTGCATTCAATTTTGCTTTAAACTTTAATTTAGCATTTTCTAAATCAACATCCAAACAATGCTTTTTATGCTCATATTCTTTTGTAGAAGCTTTAAAATCAGATTCAAGCGATGTGTAGGAAGCTTTCAAAGAATCATGCTCAATAATTAATTCATAATGCTTTTTATTTAAATCATTAAACTCATCAAGTAGAGACATGTGATTGCTATTAATTTGGAGGTGATCTTTAATTAAAATTTCATGCTCTTTTTATAGATTCAAAAACTCCAATTTTAAACTAGCATGAGTTTTCTTAAGTTTTCTATATAATGCAAGAATTTTTTCAAAAACTTCAAGTAGTTGATCATGGTTAGTTCACATACCTCTTCTTGGTCACATTGACCAAGATGATCATCTGTCATTAAACACAAGTTTGTTGTCTCCTCTTTATATTTAGTCTTAGAGGAGTCTGATGCAGAATCTGCCCAGACGCATTTTGGAATCACTTCTTGTCCTTTTTGAACTTAGTTTTCTCCTCACCCTTTTCCTTGCTTGAGTGAAACTTAAGTGTAGGATAATTGGCTTTAATATGTCCTAGCTTCCTGCATTCATAAAAAACAAGATAATTAGAACTCTTAAAATTTTTGTTTTCCTTACCTTTGTTCTACTTTTGATGTTTCTTTTGCTTCTTCCTTAGAAAGTTTTTAAATTGCCTTGTGATTAAGGCAACATCATCGCTTTCAGATCCGGAAGAATCAGTGTCTGAGTTATTGGCCTTCAGTGCCACAATTTTCTCTTTTTTTTTCTCACCTGTATCAAGATTTCTTTGATTCACCCCTTGCTCGTAAGTAATGAGTGAACAAAATAAGTTATCAATCGAATAAGTGTTCAAATCTTTGGATTCAGTAATTATAGTGATTTTAGCATCAAAAGAGAAAGGCAAACATCTTAAAATTTTATTCACCTTCTCATAGTTAGTGAGTTCTCTTCCTAAGGCATGCAAAAAAGTTATAATTTGAGTAAACCTTGTATACAATTCAAAAATTGATTCATGAGGTTTCATATGAAAAAGTTCATAATCATGCAACAAAATATTTAATCGAGATTGCTTAACTTCATTAGTTCCTTCATAAGTAATACACAATTTATCCTAAATCTTTTTACCATTAGTGCAAGTTAAAACATACATGTAATCTTCATATTTTAAAGCTCAGAAAAAACAGTTTAAACATTTTGTATTAACTTGTGTTAAATCTCTATCATCATGAGTCTATTCAATAAAAGGAAGAGGAACAGTAACGTCATTAAGTTTACCAGTCGGAGGTGTATAATCATCCTTAACAAGCTTCCACATGCGATAGTCAATTGATTGTAAAAATATAGACATGCAAGTTTTTAAAAAATCAAAAGGAATATTGTCAAACAAAGGTGGTCGGGTAATTGAATACCCTTTCGCAGTATTACAATTTTCGGAGTTAACAATGGGTCAAAAATTTAAAAATTTTCAAAATTAATTTTATGAATCCCACTCTGATACCACTTTGAAGATTGTTAGGGATGTTAAGCCCTTATGAACTTTCCCCAAGGGGGGGGGGGGGGGGGGGGTGAATTGGTATTTTAAAAAACTTTTGATCAAAATTAACAAACCAAAGTTCACCACAATGAAAATAAAGAGTCTAAAAATTAAATGTGAAAAAACAGTAATAAAAGAACAAAGAGATTTATAGTGGTTCGGTCAACTCGACCTACGTCCACTCCCCGGAGGCGCCCTCCGGGTATTGCACTAAACTCAGTGACTCTCCTTTTACTCCTATAGCAAGGCAGAGAAACCTTTACAAAACACCTTTTCCACCGACACCGGTGAGGCAAATTTAGAACCCGACTCCTTTTGCTTCCTCCTGAAGCAGCCAGAGAACCTCGATCGATTGCTGAAGTAGACCTCTCTTAACCTCCAAGGACGAGGGACGACGATTAGAGAAGACGACTTGGAACCTTTCTTGGAGCAACCCTTGTGAATCCTCTCACAAACTCCCCCTCACAAGTTCCTCTCTCTCCCTCTCCCCTAGGCTTTCTCAGGTAAAGACAGCAGCAAAAGATTATATGATTGAGAAAACACGAGTTCTTTAAATAGATTTTCAAGAATTGACTTTATCGTTCAGGACGATATTGCTATCATCCTGTACGATCAGTACAATTTTAGCTCAATCAGCACAGATGACTTGGGACGATTAGAAGATTTATTGTTCCTATCGTCTAGGCCGATAACATATTGTCCTGTACGATTAGTACAAATCTGGGAATATCGTCCAGAACATTGCTCTGAATAAAAGCTGGTTGATATTAATCGTTCACAATATTGTCCTGGCTGATCCTGCGATTGTCCCGGACGATATGATCATAGAATCAGACTTTAATTACTTTCCTTAATTACTAGGTTAATTTAGGCATAATTGTGCTTCATAGTCTAGGACGGTGTAATGGATCGTCTTGGCCAATATCCAAAAATAAATAATGCCTAAATAGATCTGGCGGCTGATTCTTTCTGATTTGAGTCTATCGTCCTGGCCGATACAAGGATCGTCCAGGCTGATCGACTTAATGACGGCTGCCTTAACCAGGATGCCCTGATTAGGGTTTTTATTTTTGAACCGATCATCCCGGACGATGTTATCAAAAACAGTAAACTCTAAGAATAGTTAGAAATTCTCCCAAGGTGTGTGTGTAAGGTTATTTAGCATCAGGAACCACACCTTTTACAATAGACTCAAGAAAGAAAAAAGTGTACAAACTGACTTAGACCTAGTCTACCAAATCTTGAGCTAATTCCAATTGTCGTCTGATCTTGTAGACCTAAAATGTTAGTAGGCAAGGCAGTTATAGGGAAACAGAAGTTTTTGCTATCATCAAAATCATAATCCTTGAAAATAGATTCGCAACAGTATCTAATCTCTTATAATTAAACATTTAAGTTTATAGGTCACTATGTGACATATGACTTTAATGATTCACTATATCTCTTTCCATAGAGCATTATGATACTTCTATTTTGCTTATGATTGCTATGTTTTGATGTGATTGTAATTAGTGTCCAAGGGTTAGAAAGACTTGATTTCAAGCCGACAACTTAGTGACATTTAGAAACAATAATTAAGGTGTGTCTTAGCTAAATTAGATCAATCTAGGATAAACTACACATCATCCCTTTTTGCATGAAACTCAAACATAGAAAATTAGTAGCATTTACCTTTGATTAAATACACATTGATTTGATATTAATTGGTCTTCAAATAACTATTAGATTTAGTGATTTCTTTTTATTAATTAACTTCAACAAATTTCTAAAAGTCAAATAAAATTCCTAAAAATCTATAATCAATCTCAATTCACTCCAATCAATTATAAAGTTTAATTTCTTATATCTCCTATATATAGATCGAATTGTACAGTGTCTTGAGTTGTATAATAATCAAAGATGGATGCTTAAACACATACAAGTTGGGCTCTAAAAAGTAATATCCCTTTTAGAGGGGATTTTCCTTTTTGGAATTACGTAGAAGACTCAGAGCCTAAAGACTATGAGTAGTTATATTTGATTCTACTTTTTTATAGGCTTAGAACTCAGGTTATATTAATAAGTGCAGTTGCTGTATGAAAAGAGATTGATTCACAATCAATATCGATATAAATATATTTGGATGACGCATACAATGAGCTCAAATTCTACAAATATAAAATAATAATCAGAACTACACTTATCGGTTACCGCTGAATACACTTCCCACCTCTCCAATCTTCAACGCCTCAGTCTTTCCTGAGGCCATCCATGTCCCCAACAACCATCATCGAACACCTCATCCTCTTCAGAGTGCACGACTCCACCGACCCCTCGAAGATCGACGCCATGGTCTCCTCCCATCGCTTGCTTTCCTCCCTCGACCAGATCCCCCACCTCGCCGCCTGTCACATCCACCGCCGCCGCTCTCCGGCCGTCGATTTCACTCACTTTCTACACATCCGCTTCTTCTCCTAACCCGATCTCGCCGCCTACACCGTCCATCACGCCCACCACGCCGTCGTCCACTAGAACATCCCGATCATCGAAGACATCTTCGCTGTCGATTGGGTCGTCGATCTGGACGGCGAGATCGTCCCGTCACCGGGTTCGGCGATGCGATTTCTGATAGCGAAGCCGTGGGAGGGGACGCTAGCGGCGGAGATCGTGGAGGCTATTGATGAGGTTTGGGCGTCTAAGTTAAGCTGGGGGGTTGAACTTCTCGCAGGGTAGGGCGAAGGGGTATGAGGTGTGTTTGCTTTTGGGGTTTTCCGGGGGCGGAGGAGATGGAGGGGGTGGACGGGGAAGACGAGTTTTAGGCGATTGAGGAGAGGATTGGGGATTTAGTCGACAGTGTTAGGAAAATAATAAAGGTTAAATATCATTTTTTAAATGAGTTAATCCATGTTGCATTAGCAAATAAAAAAAACCATTATTAATTTGAATAATTTTAATGATTTAGTGTTTTATACTAATTTTAACTTAAATATTTTTTTTTAATTTATTGTTTGAGTTTATTTTTGTTGCCGATACGCCATTTGATCAAGCATCAAGTAGTTGGCTAAAAATTTCATGATTAATTTAGATTATCCAAATTTTATATTTAGAAAACTCATAATTAAGAAAGGTGTTTCAATGAGACAAACTTAAAGATATTGTCGGTGATTTAATTTGAGCTTAATTGAGATTTGATACATCATCAAAAATCACATTGATTGGCTAAGAATCTCGAGGCATATTTGAATTGGAAACTTTCAATACTAAATGTTAAATCATCCAAACTCCGATTTAACCAAACTTATAATTGAGCAGAATGTCTAAACAAGACGAACTCAACAACTAGAGCCTAAACTCTCTATTGAGATTCGAGAGAGCTCTACAGCTCTAAAGCTCTAAAGACCCCTGAGCCTCACTGTTGAGCCTTCGCCCTATTATTGTTGTCTACCTCCATGACCCACAAATTATAGTCATTCTGACCTCCGATGTCTGATGACTACAATGCTCTCGTCACTTGCCAACTATGATCCTCTGACCAATGTCACCCAACTATGATCCTACCAACCTCCACCACCCGCTCACAACGATCCCCAGCCTCCTTCATTGTCAGTTATGGTCCTCATACCACCATCACCCAACCAAGATCCTTCAACCACCTAGGCCCAACTATGATCCATTCTAGCCTACATCATTTGTTGACTTTGATGTGACACTCCAAAATCTAATTTATAAATATTGTCAGTTTTTAAATCTTCTAATTACCTACCAGAGCCTACTAATAACATACATATGCATAGTCTAATACAATGGAAATAGATTTTCCTTTCATATCAACATAAATACATATATATTCAATTCATATCCCCAAAAAAATTGTGTATGATAGCCATAAATACATCTCTCACATCAATCTATCCTTGTACATTCATGATTACAAAAATTAATAACAAAAAATAAAATAATTATCAACAATTCTAAATTAGACTCACTCCGCTAGGTCCTTATCTTTCTCTAAAATCATGTGAGTCATATAAAATGTGGAAAAAGCCTAATATGTTACTAGAACTTAAAACTACATTCAACTCATGAAAATAATAATAATAATATGTATGTAATTGTTCAAATAAGTATGGACATGTGATAGTAAGTATGACTAATATCAATCCATATGAACAGTAATATATCAGTAATATAGTAATTAGAAAATGAATTACTAATCCTTGACTTAGTCTTATCCCAATGTATCATGTAACATGCTATGGGTATGAGAAATCTAATATACCATACAAATTAGTAAAGCAATTCATATTCAAATATTCAAATCAAATCATATCACACAAACACCAAAGAACTTGATCAATAATTGAGCAACATATTTATTGGTCATGCTTTTAACAATTAGGGGTCTGAGAATCTTAAACACTCGTATAAATTTGGATAATTTTAAATTTTAATTAATTATCCCCATTTTATAGCCCTGCATAAACATAACTCTATGTAGAAAACTTGATTATCAATAAAATATTCATTTCTCCCCTAACCTAAAATAAATCTAAACGACCATCACAAAATCACAACAACACAAACATAAAGGCAATCAATCACCCAAATCATTTACACACATCCACCAAGATTACTCAAATTCTTTTATTAACAAATAAATAAATAGAAGTACATTACTAACATGTGTGCTAGGCTTTGTTGGTGTTAACCTATTATGCTTACCATATGTTAACCTATTAGGCTTTAAATTTTATTGTCTAGTTTTATTGTTTAATACCGGGGGTTGTTTCACGTTAAATATTAATGTATTAATACTTAATTAAAATATCATGATTTATTATCTAAGTTGTAGTTTTATATTCTCAAGAACAAATTAAAAAGCATAGTATATTTTACAAATGACTCTATTCACTAATAAGTCCTAATACAAAAACAAAATATAATTATTTCATCTAAAAAGATGGACTAAAAGTATAGACCAATTTTTATATTTTTATATTTTTTAAGAATTTTATTTAGAGTGTATTGGGTGTATTTTAGAAAAGTTTATTCATGATTAGATTATATTTAATTTAATTTTAATTTAGATTTGATTTTTAATTTTTAATTTATATTATTTTACATTATTTTTTAAAATTTTATGTCATTTAATTTACCTCTTAAGAATTTTTTTTAAAAAACTTTTATTTTAGATTTACTTTTATTTTACATGATGTAAGATATTATTTGTTATAATTTTTTGAGTTCATAGATTTTTTTTTCATATTTATCTGATTTTTCTTGAATTTTTAGTGAATTTTCTAATTCCTAGGTCCTTTAGAAAATTTATTTAATATGAAGATAAAAATGAAATGTTAATTAAAATATTTATTTAGTTTATTGTCCGTCTTGATTTTATATATTTATAGAAATTTATTTTTTTGGAATTTTTTTATATTTTTAATGAATTTTTCAAATTTTGAGTTAATTATTATTCTATTATTTTCTAACAATTAACATTTTCACTCCTATTCTTTTTTTTATTATTAAATTTTTTATTATCGTCACTATTTTTATTATTTTATGTATATTTCACTATCGCTTTTATATTGAATTTATTGTAATTTGATTTTGTGTTCACTAACTTGATTTAAGTTTGGTTATTATTATTATTTAATTGAGTGTCCATGTTTGATATATCTACATGTGTTAAGTTTGGTTATTATTATTAAGAATTCGATGTGATAATTTGTATATCTACACGACTTTAATGTGATTGATAATGAATTTAAATTCTCTACATAATTTAAAATATGGTTGATATTAATTTGACCTTGATTTATCTTATGTTGTCTAGCTCGATTCGAAAAAATGATTAAGGTTCATTATTTCATTTAGCTTTCATATTTAATCTATGCATTCAATTTTGACTTTCAGAAAGAATTCTAACACAACTAATTCAATTCAAAGTAATTTGTTGAAATATAAATAAATTACATTGCCCGCGAATTACTATCCCTCTGATCACCGTCATCCACCGACAACAATCCTTTCAACCACTGTTGTCGTCGACCACTGTCATATATCCACATACTATAGCCCCTCCAATCATAGTTTTCTGTCTACTACGACCCCTGTGACCCCCGTCGCCCGTTGAGTATGGTCCCTAAGACCTCTGTCGCTCGTAAACTACGATCACTCTGACCACTGTCACCTATCAAATATGGTCCCTCCAACCATCATCACTCGCCTACTACGGTCCTTCTGAAGAGCCTCATGTGACGACTACTTTACAATCCAATCACCATCACCCGTCGACTATGATGAGGGGTGTCCAAAATGAGTTTTCGGGTCGGGTTTGGGTCGAACTCTGAAATGACCCGGGTCTAAATAGGTTGACCCTAACCCTACATAGTTATGTAAACATTTAGAATTTATAACCCGGATCCGACCCGCACCGGGTGGACCCAACCCTACCAACAAACCCGCACCAGGTACAAGCGATGCGGGTGAAGGTCGAAGGGGCATGTCACGCATGCGGGCGAGCGCAGCCTTCGTGGTGTGAGGCACTGAGACTGCGATAGAGGGCAAGGGCGCTGATGCGGTCTTGCGAGCATGAAGCGAGTCCGAGTGGGATCTGTGCAGATACAAGAGCGAGGGTGAGGGGTTCGGGCAGCAACGCAGTGCACGCGAGTGTGCTAGACGACGGGAGCTCTGTGGACTTTAGATGCGAAGGTGAGGAAGTGGGTGCGGGTCCGATCGAGTGCGTTGCTTGCAGTAAGCGCGAGATTGGGGCCATCAAGCTACATGGTATCGAGTCAATTTGGGTTGATTTTGGATTTTTGGGATAGCTCGAATCCGATCCAGTTTGTAAATGGGTCAAAATATTGAACCCAAACCAACCCGTATGCCAAAGTGACTGACCTGAATCCAGAATTTTTGGGTCGGGTCCAAATCGGGTTTCGAGTTTGGTCAAATAATAACACCCCCTAACTACAGTCCCTCCGACCTCATTCACCGAACTACGGTCCTACAAACCAAATGAATAGGCCAATATTCTCTTGAGAATTGCTCTCATATCATTGGATTCTTCCAACAATAAACACTAGTGGATTAATTTCAACTGGGCAAGATCCCATGATTTCCTCCTTTTATAAGGATTTTCATGTAAAAATTATGATGTTTCGTATGATTATTTCACCCCTTTCTCTTTATCCATATGTGTGGTAGATCTTAATTCAAAGCTGGGATGCTAAGCTCTTTATATCTTTACCCGCAAATATTCCATGACACAAAAATATATATCTAGAACTTTATCAACTGGACTATCTACATAACTACTCAAACATACCATTCTCTTTCATTGACTACTCCCTTATGGGTATTTTTGATCAAAAACATTTAACACCTTGGATAAGATAATAGTCTCGAGTTCCCAATTCATTGCATTGGAGCATTTTCACAAAAAGCTTGGAGGGCAATTAGCTGCTTCATACACCTTAGCCATGGCTAATCTAAGGATTTTACACACCTATTTGCTATATATAGTTCCCAAAGCATTCACATTGACAACTGAATTCTGAACCATTTCAACACTCTTTCATGAACATGCCAACGTCCACACACGGGACGTTGTGGACGGGAACGTTGCAGATAAAGATACTAACTTCTTCATGCCGATCATCATCTCGATTCAACGTGAAATCGTGATTCAGCTTGTGTTCATTACCAAAGTCGGCCTCAAAATCAGACATTCTTTCATTTTAGTCAGTCTCAAATGCCTATTCCTGCTCGGATTCACGATCTTCCTCATTATTGTCGCACTTGGCATCCGACAATTATTCGGCTAAACAGGTGGAGACGGGATCTTGCAGGTGCCGATCACAAGCCAGTCGCAGAGCAGTTCGAATCGAGCTAGGAACAGAGACGAGCATGGAGAGTTAGAGAAAGCCAGTTTTTTTAAACGGTTTTTGGTTATCTGGTCTAACGGTTGGACTGCTGATTTGAGGCGAGCTGATCCCATTTCCTGCGAGTCGATTAAATGAAAGGATCAAACCGGACCGTCTCGCCAAATTTTTTAAACATTGATAGTAATATCATTCAATCTAGCCAAGTTAAGTTATATGAATTGATTAGGCCTAAAATCACTTTCTATCTTACTTCCTATTTATATATAAAAGATAAAAACATATCGAACGAGCTGTCTCCAGTCATGTCAATACTCCATCAAACTAATCAAATAGATATTATTTCAGCATATGAATCCTATGATACTTATTTCATCATAAATATCTGATTAATATTATTTATTTATTTTTATTAATATTTTATTAGTATCAATTTTAACTAGGCCATACCTTTAAGATTTAGGACACCCCTCATGCAAACATGGAAATCAAAAGATATAAAAATTTTCTCAATTAATTTACTTACAAAAAAAAAAACTTATCTAAATAATGATTGAGATCACAATTTTTTTTTTTCCAATTAACTCATATATATATATATATATATATATATATATATATATATATATATATATATATATATATATATATATATATATATATATATATATATATATAATTAATGGGGCACCATTACTTAATTTAAAATGCCCAATATTGATTAATTTAATTATTATATATATTATATATATATATAAACTTAAATTATAATAAAATTTTAAAATTATTTATTTTGTTAAATTAATAAAAATAATTTAAATTTTTTTGTTAAATTAAATTAACTTATTTAATAATTAATAAGTAATAGGTTAAATAAAAAAAAAAGTATCAAGTTTAACCGATTTTGGTTTAATGGCTAGATGGTAGATGGCGCAGAAGCTTCTGCAGATGGAGAGGGGGGCGGGGTTCACACGTGGGTGGGCTGGGTTGTGTCCACTCAATCTCGCGGGCTGCCAGGGGCGGCTAGCAAACGAGTGGCTGGGCCAGCTGGGGTGGCTGTGCTTTGTCCACGCAAGAACACAGAGCGAGTTGTGGTGGAGCGCAAATGGGGGAGCAGCGGGACGATCGGGTGAATATGAATTTTTTTTTAAAAAAAATTTCTTGACATTCCGACGCATAAAAAATTCAACGGAAATATTTTTCTAGCAGAAAATCCATCGAAAATACACCGGAAATATTTCCGGCATATTATTTTTGCGTCGGATGTCCTTTTCCGATGCGCGTGGTATGGGCGAAAATATTTCCTCCAGAAATGTAATTTTTTTACGGATTTTGGTCATTTTCCGACGAAAATGGCCGCCAAAAAATGATGTTTTTCCTGTAGTGAATAGGGAAATTTAGTAAATACAATTAACTAACCAATCATACCCTACTATATGCCCTCTAATAATTAAGAAGAAATTTCAAAATAATTAATGATTAGCTTACCTTGACTTCCTAAGCCTAATGCAATAATTTATCATCTTTAAATAATTACGCATATAACCTCTCCCATCCAAATAAAACTCCAACTTATCTCCCTCAACACAAATACTAAATCTTTCCTCCTCCCATGGCTCCCTTACTCCACACAAACCAAATCCATCCCCACGCTACCTTAAACCGCCTCCACTTCCTTCTCTACTCCTTATCCCTCCTCCTCCTCCACCACCACCACACCACCACCCCCTCCTCCTTCCTCCTCCTCGCCGACGTCATCCTCGCCTTCATGTGGATCCATTCCCAAGGCTTCCGCTGGCGCCCCGTTCGCCGCTGGGAGTTTCCCGAACTACTCTCGAAAGTCACAGCCAAAAAGGATTTTCCTGCTTTAGACGTCTTCATCTGCAACGCCGACCCTTATAAGGAGCCGCCGGTGGGCGTGGCGAGCACCGCCCTCTCCGCTATAGCCTTTGACTACCCTTCCGATCGCTTATCTGTCTATGTTTCCGATGATGGAGGTTCAGACCTCACGCTCTTTGCTTTCTTCGAAGCCGCTAAATTTGCTAGGTGTTGGCTGCCGTTTTGCAGAGAGAATGGTGTCATGGAGAGGTCCCCTGAAGTTTTTTTCCAGTCCGGTGGTTGCGATGGAGAAGCAGAGGAAATGAAGGTACGCTGACTTGCTCTTTTTGTTCTCTACTTCGATAGAATTTATATTCTCTTGCCCATATGTAATATATATTTCTTAATATATAATTACTAATTAATTAAAATAAATTATAAATTTGAAAATTAATTAAAATAAAACATTAAAATAAATTACTAAAAACCCACTGAAAATCCGGCCAGAAATTCCCTCCGCAGGAAATTCCAGCGGAAAAAATTTCGCCGGAAAATTACGTTGGTAATGAGTGATTTTTCTGTAGTGGATCACAACCCACCACCTTTTATCAATCATCATCCCCAGCCATCATTATTCACTGCTATCATTGTTTCAAAATATTTTAAATATATAAAATTTATTTTATAAAATATTTCATTTTTTTCTGCATTTCATTTTTAGCAAACCACATCAGTTTCATATGAAAAAGCATAAATAATATTATAATATCCTTTTTTATTAAAAACCCCATTTAATAAAGTTGACCATTTATATATATTTCAATTAAAATTTAAAATTTTTAATGAGCTGGAATATATTTCTCGCTCCAAAATCATTTTGATAAGACATGAATCATAAAGCATATATGAGTTGACAACTTTAAAAATTAAATTTGGAGTCATTCAAACTCCAGTTTCAGCAAACTTATATTCAAACTAAACGTTTCGAAGAGGCGAACAAAACAACCAAACCGGTCCAATCTAAGCCCACATGGGTCAAAAGCAGAGGGCTAGTGGAGGGCTAAAACACATTTGAAAAGTTCAAAGCATAAATTGGATAGCCAAATAAGATCCACATATAGCATGCTTATAGTGCTTATAGTCAATGTAAAGAGAGTTGATATTTACAAGTTTTATATTCTTAGAACTTGTATTATTTTAATGATTTCAAATATTATTGTTTCTATATATCTCCTAACACTTTTTGGAAGTTTTATTTTTGCTCTAGTGTGTACTAACATTTCAGGAAAATCAACTCCAAACGATGAAGACTTCAAATTATTCTTTTGTAAATTACAAGTTTTTGAAATGAAAGGGAGTGATTGTAATCGAGTGAAAAATCACAACACACACTCTTGGGGGACAATTTTTATGAACTGATCGTACGGGATGAACTTTGTTCGTACGGGACGATCATGTTAATTAACCCTCAGAAGAGCAATGGATCGAACAGTCGAGGAGAAAATATTCTAAGTCCTAATCTTCTAGGACAAATTTAATATTCATCCCGGGACGAAACTCTCAGAATTCTCACTCGCAATGTTAGTCCAGACGAAAAATAAGGTTCGTACCAGGACGAAACTCTCTGTATGAGATCGTACAAGACGAAATTAATTTTCGTCCCTGGAAGAAACTCTCTGGATGACATCGTACAGGACGAAATATATTTTCGTCCCTGGACGAAACTCTCTGTTTACAATCATCCCAGGACGAAACCTATTCGTCCTAAGACGAACTAAACTGACTTACGTCAGTTGGTTACGTCCTGTAGAATTTTTGGAAACCTACTTATGAAATAACCGTTTCGTACCGGACTAACATAGTTCGTACGGGACGATGAGTGTGTACGAACATAGTTCGTACCAATATACATTAGGTTCATTTCCAAGGACTTTAAGTAAAATCGTCTAGGACAATCCACGATCGTACGGGACGATCCACTACGTACAGAATTGAAAACTTGTAGTTTTTGGGCGATTTTTCTTGTCTTTTGTATATATAGTCCAAATTAGACTACCACCCAATATTTTTGTCATCTGATCTTCGTGCCTATTAAAAGAAAAGTCAAGGAGAGAGTGTGAGAAAGCATTCAAAGGAGAATTTTTACCACTGGAGCGTGAAGGATTCACTTGGTGTTTAAAGGTAAGAATCTCTACTTGTGATTTGGGATTACTTCACTCTTTTCTTCATTCTTTCTAGATTTCTTGTGAGAAGATCTATCAAGGAGTTCCGGTTCTCTGCCGACACTAGGAGAGTGTGAAAAGACGAAGAGTTCTCTGCCCACACTAGGAGAGTGTGAAAAGATGAAAAGTTTCCTGCCTACACTATGAGAGTGTGAAAGGATGGACGGTTCTCTGCCAACACTGGGGATTGTGTAAAAGGACGACGGTTCTCTACTGCACCGGGTAGTGGTGAAAAGAGTGTTTGTAAAGGCTTCTCTGCCTTGCTGTGGGTGAAAAAGGAGAGACACTATTGTTGATAGTGCAATACTAAGAGGGTGCCTCTGGGGAGTGGATGTAGGTCTGGTTTAGACCAAACCACTATAAATCCTGTGTCGTTTACTTTGCTGCTTTTAATTTTCCACATTTTTTTATAAAAATTTTGTGATTGAAAAACTTTTCTTTAAAAAAAATTTTCATTAAAAGTTTAAAGTTTAATTTCGGTTCAACTAAAATTTAAAATAGGGTTAAGTTTTTAAAACTACCAATTCACCCCCCTCTTGGTAGCCTTAGGACATTAACTTAGGTCTAACAACATATTCACTAGACTCAACAAGTGGTATCAAAGTTTCGTTTCAAAATCATAAGTTTAAACTACTTTTTGATTAACGTAGATGGCTACATTTGGAAACCGAAATACACCTGAGGGTTACTCTATCACTAAATCTCCACTGTTTGACAATATACCTTTTGATTTTTGAAAAACACGCATGTCTACCTTCTTACAGTCAGTTGATTATCGTATGTGGATCCTAGTCCAGGAAGGTTATACAAAACCAACTAGATTAGTTGATGGAGTTAGGGTAGAAACACCTTTTGCAGATTGGACTATAGAAGAACGTGACTTAGCTCAACTAAATGTCAAATGTTTAAATAGCTTCTTTTGTGCTTTAAAATCTGAAGACTGCATGCGGGTTTCCACTTGCAAAAGTGGAAAGGACATATGGGATAGACTTTATATCACTTATTAAGGGACTAATGAGGTTAAGCAATCATGATTTAATATCTTGTTACATGATTATGAGTTATTTTGCATGAAACCAAATGAATCTATTTCTGACATGTATACAAGATTCACACAAATTATCACTTTTTTGCATGAACTTGGTAGGAAATTAACTAATGCTGAAATAGTTAATAAGATTCTTCGTTGTTTACCTACTGCTTATGATGCTAAAATTACTGCAATTACAGAGTCTAAAGATCTAAACATTTATTCTATTGACAATCTTCTTGGTTCACTCATTGCTTATGAGCAAGGGGTTAGTCAAAGAAAGATTGATGCAGGTGAACCACGAAAGGAGAAGAATATAACACTAAAAGTGGAAGAGTCCGAGAATGAACAATCACAACCTGAGAATGAAGACAATATTGCATTAATGACTAGACAATTCAGAAGCTTTCTATAGAGAAAGTAGAAGAGACGCCAACAATGGAATAGAGGTAAGTTTAACAGAAATGGCAAGGTTCCTAATAAAGTGATTTGTTATGAATGCAGGAAACCATGTCATATCAAGACTGAATGCCCAAAACTCAAATCTACTCCTAGCAAGGAGAAGGTAGAGGAGAAACCAATTATAAAAAAAAAGGGCAAGAAGAAGTTTCAAAGAGCTTTTTGGGCGGACTCAGCTTCAAAATCATCAGAGACTGAAAAGGAAGAAGAAGTCACAAATCTTTGCTTGATGGCAGATAACATAGATCAATCAGATCAAGAAGAGGGATGTTCTCACACAAGACCTCGTGGGAGCATATGGTACCTGGACAGCGGATGTTCAAAGCATATGACTGGATATACTGCTCAATTCATAATGCTGGAAGCCAGGAGTGGAGGTAAGGTTACACTTGGAGATAATACCATAAAAAAAGTGGTTGGATCAGGTATGATTGGAAATTTGAAAAAAAAAAATTTATAGACAATGTGTTATTGGTTGAAGGCTTAAAGCATAATTTGTTAAGTATAAGCCAGCTATGTGATAAGAGCTAAAGTAGAAAATTTTTACCTACAAGCTGCATATTAAGCCTAAATGGGAAAGATGTTTTAAATGAAAAAAGGGTAAACAATATTTCTAGGCTAGATTTAAATTGTATTCAATCTCCTGCTGCTTTTTATTTGAAAACTATTTCTGATGAATCATGGCTTTGGCATAGGAGACTTTGTCATTCTAGTATGAAAAACCTTAGGAGAATTACCCAAAAGAACTTAGTGAGAGGTATACCAAAACTAGACTTTACTAAGGATCACCTTTGTGATGTATGTCAATTAGGAAAACAAGTGAAGTCCTCTTTTCAGTCCAATAAGGATCTTAGGACTAGTAAACCATTGAAAATTTTACACATGAATCTTTTTGGACCAGTAGGAACTGTAAGTCTAGGAGGGAAGGTATACCGATTTGTTATAGTGGATGATTTCTCAAGATTCACTTGGGTTAGATTTCTGTTTCATAAGAGTGAATTATTTGAGGAATTTAGAAATTTTTCGACTTGGATTCAAAGGAAAATTAGGGTGTGAAATAATTTCTATACAAAGTGATCATGGAGGAGAATTTAAAAATGAAAGATTTGAAAATTTTTGTAAAGAGAAAGGAATTGATCACAATTTTTTTGCACCTAGAACCCCTCAACAAAATGGGGTAGTCAAAAAGAAACCAGAACATTAATAGAAGCCGCCCGAGCAATGTTGGCAAAATACTCACTTCCTAGATTTTTTTGGGCTGAGGCGATTAGCACTGCATGTTATGTTCTGAATAGGGTACATGTGAGATCGAATTTAAATAAAATACTCTATGAGTTGATAAAAGGTAGAATACCTAATTTATCTCATTTGCATATTTTTGGTTGCAAGGTGTTTATTCATAATAATGAAAAATCTGTCTTAGAAAAATTTGATCCAAAATCAGATGAAGGAATTTTTGTTGGATATTCAAGTGTTGGAAAATCTTATAGAGTATTCAACAAAAGAACTTTGGTCATTGAAAAAACCACTCATGTTATATTTGATGAATCTGAAAATTTAGAAGAGCAAAATGTTGTTGAAGATGAGATTGAGGATAACTCCCACAAAATTGATAGAATAAATTTGGAAGAAAATGTGGAAGAGAATTTGGAAATAGAAAACTTTTTGCCTAGAGATTTGAGATTTTCAAAAAATCACCCAAGGGAATTGATTATAGGTGAACCTAGTGAGGGTGCTAGAACTAGGCGTGGATTAAACAAGGAAGTCAATTATTCAGCCTTTATTTCAACTATAGAACCCACTAATGTTGATCAAGCACTTTCTGATGAATTTTGGATATTGGCCATGCAAGAAGAGTTGAATCAATTTGTAAGAAATAAAGTTTGGGAATTAACTTGAAGGCCAAAAGATCAAAGTGTTGTTGGAACTAAGTGCGTGTTCAAAAATAAAATGAATGACTCAGGAGTAGTCATTAGAAATAAGGCTAGATAAGTTGCTAAGGGGTATAATCAAATTGAAGGAATTAATTTTGAGGAGACTTTTTCCCCTGTAGCTAGACTTGAAGCAATTAGGGTTTTACTAGCCTTTGCATGTTTTAAAGGATTTAAATTATTTCAAATGAATGTGAAAAGTGCCTTTTTAAATGGGGTAATTGAAGAAGATGCTTTTGTAGAACAATCTTCAGGTTTTGAAAATTCTAAATACCCAAATCATATTTTCAAGTTAAAAAAGGCATTATATGGATTGAAACAGGCACCTAGGGCTTGGTATGAGAGGTTGAGCACATTCCTACTTGAAAGATCTTTTGAAAAAGGAAGTGTGGATACAACTCTTTTTTTAAATAAATTTGAAATGGATATACTCATTGTTCAAATTTATGTGGATGATATCATTTTTGGATCTTCAAATAAAAATCTTTGTGATGCTTTTTCTAAAATAATGAGTAGTGAATTTGAGATGATTCTAATGGGAGATTTAAATTACTTTCTAGGTTTTAGCATTAAGCAACTTGAGGAAGGTACATTTCTTAGTCAAACTAAATATGTTAAGGACATCCTAAAAAAATTTAAAATGGACAATGCTAAACCTGTTTGTACACCAATGAGTTTTTCAGTTTAGTTGGATAAGGACCTTAAGGGAAAATCTGTTGATCAAAAAAAATTTAGAGGGATTACTGGATCTTTACTTTACTTGCAGAAAGTTTTACAAAACCTTTAGCCTTTGATGCTTTCAATGCATTAAGAATAAGGCTTAGTGTAATTGATTTAAATGCTTAAATAAAAATGTTTTTGCAACATTGATGTTTTGTTTTCGTAGTTTATGTTTTTATGATTTTGTTTTTGTGATTTTTGTTTGATTTTGAGTGATTTTTATTTAGAGTTTGTACATTTATCGTTGTTTATTGTATTTTGTGTGTTCTTTTGGTTTTCTTTGATAAAAATTCAAAAATTCAAAAATTTTGTGTTAATCGTCCGGGACGAAAATTTTTTCGTACAGGACGATGTGTGTAAAATGTCAATCTGCATGATTTCAAACCGTCATAAGAGAAGTTTTTAATGTAGTTCGTCTGTACGATCCTTACGATCGTCTGGGATGAAATTTTTTTTTCTCAAACAACGGGACGATTGAATGCAGCAGTTAAACGGATAAGACAATTTTTATTATGAACTTCGTCCGTACAAACCTTTAGTTCGTCCAGACAAACAGATGTCGGTTCATAGCGGGGGATGGTTTTCAACTTCCATCAAAACGAGTTAATTTTTAATCGTCTGTAAGAACACGTGTTCGTCTGTACGATCGTTTGGTCAAAAGTCTGTACGAAAGGATGCTTCGTAAATTGTTTGATTATGAAAAGCCGTTATTTTTTAACTCACTTGTTCGTCCATACGAAATATTTTTGTACAAGGACGAATCGAATTCGTACGGGATGAACAAAATTTTGTCTGGTACGAATAGTTGTTATTCTTTAAATTAACGGTAATTTTTACTGAACAGTCACTCTCACACATCTCTTTCAAAGCTTTCATCTTTTCAAATCATTCAATGGCAAGTTCTAGCAAGCGCCAAAAGACTTTGGCTAAGGGCCCTTCCTAGGAATACATCCGAAAACTTCCTGTCTAGAGCCAATGAAGAATCTTTTCATAGGTTTTTCTCTACAAAAATTACTCCATCTAGAGTTCTCCTACAGGACCAATTAACCTTCAAGGTAATGCACTTATTTGCCCATACCCAATTTAGTTTGATCCTCACTTTAATTCACTTCTACAATAAAGAAACCTTCCACTATTTTCTGTCAAACATGTCCTTCAACTCCAACCACTTTGTTATCAGTTCTTTTATTTTCAAAAAGAAAGTTGAAATCACCAAAGATGACTTTGGTATTTTTCTAAACTTAAGAACTTAAGGCTTAAGAGCACACACTTTGACTAACTCAAGTTTTGACTGGACTGAAGTCAATAGGGTGATTAGAGGAATAAGAGTTAAGGATCATCAACCTATAGTTTCATCTTTATCGCGTGAAGCCTGTATCATCCAGCATGTTCTAATAACTTCCATTATCTCTAAAGCTGGTGATAGAATCAACATCACTCCTCTTCTTTCTAATGTTACCTACTTGATTATGACTAGACAACCTATAGATGAGGCTCAACTCTTAATTGACTACATTTATAGTCTCTCTGAAAATGGTCATGTTGATCATAAAAGGAAGAAGAACATAGCCTTAGGACATCTGATTTCTTATATTCTGGAGAAGAAGTATGATTTAACTCATCCTGAACAAGACTTTGAAGAACCGCTCTACTACAACGATGCATCCTTTAGAGCTTCAATAAGGACGAGCCCAGTAGAACTCATGTAGTTCTAAGTGAAACAGAAGAAGAAGCCGGACCTTCACATGCTGCTGGACAAAATTATGAGGATTTGGTTCAAAGATTTGAAAATTTAGAGGCTCATTTTGATCAAAGATTTGATCAAATTGAAACTCATCTACAGCAGCAAGATTTTCAGTACAATCAGGATATGGGATATATGTGTGAACAAATAAATGCCATTACATGTTCACGATAAGTAGTTACTTCAGCTTTTTTGGTGCAGCACCACCTCCTCCTCCAGATCAACGTCCATCTGAGTGATTTGTTCAGTGTTTGTTCAGTGTTTGCTCTATGTCTGTTCTGTACTTCAGTATTGTTCTTGTGTTAGTGATTTCCTTTTGTATGTTATCTTTCCATATATTAGTTGCATTAATATTGATATCAAAAAGTTTAAATTGTAATAGTTTTTATCCGATATCAATATAAGTTTCAATGTTTTTGTTATTAAATGTTTTAGAAATGTGTGTTAGATTTTATGATATTCATTTTATTTTAATTTTAATAGTGCTTTATTTAACTTGTAAATTTAAATTAATTTCATTAGAAAATATGATTTTTCAAAAATTAAGACATGCTTATAACTTGATATTCTTATAATTTTCAATTCCATATCTCTTATTTAGACTATATTATCTTGGTATTATTATTGCAATTTAGATGTTTTCTTATTTTGTATTTCTCTTTTCAATTAGTATTTATGCACTTAGAAAAATTTGAAATTTTAGATTATTGATTTTGGAAAAGAATTCAAATACTCTTGAAAATTGTACAAATGTACAAAAATCAAAACAAGTGTGCAAAAAATTTGCAATGACAAAAAGAGGCACAAAATAATCCCAAATTAAAAAGTTACACAAAAATGTGTTGGTATAAAAATTGAAAAAGATGCGCAAAGCGCCACATGTGGTAATTACTTCTTTCCAAACTCTTTTAATCTCTTAATTCAAATTGATCTAATGTTCATTTATAATTTATATTGAAATTTGAAATATAAAATATTTTTTTCATCCTTAATGCAATGATTCTCTTTATCTTCATGTCTAAATTGACTCATGCCCTTGAAAAACTCTTTTTATTTTCTAAGTTATATCACTTCTTAAATTATATGAAATTTTATGTTTTTCTAACATTTTTCAATTTTATTTGCATACCTTAATTCAATCACTTTCAAGATTAAAATATTAAATGAATTTCATATTTCTGCTTATATTTCTAACATTCTTTTCTTCTTCATCTTTTGATGTTGTCAAAAAGGGGGAGAAATTGTTTGTTATTGCGTATATTTTCGTACTGTTTGATTTTAGTAGTGTTTGATTTGTTTTCGTAGTGTTTGATTTTCGTATTTGTTGTTTTTGTAGTATTTGATTGTTTTCTTTATTTTGTCTTTTATGTTATTGTTAGTTGTATAAAATTTTTGAAAAATAAAATTTTTTTCAAATGCCTCCTTATTTTCATGAGTTCATCAATTCAGGGGGAGTTTAGAAGATACTTAAAATTTAAAATCCTACAAACAATAATTGTTTTGCCATCATAAAAAAGGGGGAGATTATAGAGAGAGTTGTTATTTGCATGTTTTATATTCTTGCAACTTGTATTATTTTGATGATTTCAAATATTATTATTTTTATATATCTCCTAACACTTTTTGGAAGTTTTTTTTTTTTGCTCTAGTGTGTACTAACATTTCAAGAAAATCAACTCCAAACGATGAAGACTTCAAATTATTCTTTTATAAATTAAAAGTTTTTTAAATGAAAGGGAGTGATTGTAATTGATTGAAAAATCACAACACACACTCTTAGGGGACAATTTTTATGAACTAATCGTACGGGACAAACTTTGTTCGTACGGGACGATCATGTTAATTAACCCTCAGAAGAGCAATGGATCGAATAGTCGAGGAGAAAATATTCTAAGTCCTAATCATCTAGGACGAATTTAAAATTCGTCCCGGGATGAAACTCTCGGGATTCTCACTCGTAATGTTCGTCCAGACGAAAAATAAGGTTCGTACCAGGACGAAACTCTCTGTATGAGATCGTAAAAGACGAAATTAATTTTCGTCCCTAGACAAAACTCTCTGAATGAGATCGTACAAGACGAAATATATTTTCGTCCCTGGACGAAACTCTCTGTTTACAATTGTCCCAGGACGAAACCTGTTCGTCCCAGGACGAACCAAACCGACTTACGTCAGTTGGTTACGTCCTGTAGAATTTTTGGAAACCGACCTATGAAATAACCGTTTCGTACCGGACGAACATAGTTCATACGGGACGATGAGTGTGTACGAACATAGTTCGTACCAATATACATTAGGTTCATTTCCATGACTTTAAGTAAAATTGTTTAGGACGATCCACGATTGTACGGGATGATCCACTGCGTACAGAATTAAAAACTTGACAGTTTTTGGGCAGTTTTTCTTGTCTTTTGTATATATAGTCCAAATTAGACTGCCACCCAATCTTTTTGCCATCTGATCTTCATGCCTATTGAAAGAAAAGTCAAGGAGAGAGTGTGAGAAAGCATTCAAAGGAGGATTCCTACCACTGAAGCGTGAAGGCTTCACTTGGTGTTTAAAGGTAAGAATCTCTACTTGTGATTTAGGATTACTTCACTCTTTTCTTCCTTCTTTCTAGATTTCTTGTGAGAAGATCTGTCAAGAAGAGATTCGGTTCTCTGCCGACACTAGGAGAGTGTGAAAAGACGAAGGGTTCTCTGTCCACACTAGGAGAGTGTGATAAAGACGAAAGGTTCTCTGCCTACAGTAGGAGAGTGTGAAAGAATGGACGGTTCTCTACCAACACTAGGGATTGTGTACGTAAAAGGACGACGGTTCTCTGCCGCACCGGGTAGTGGTGAAAAGAGTGTTTGTAAAGGCTTCTCCACCTTGCTGTGGGTGCAAAAGGAGAGACACTATTGGTATTAGTGCAATACTCAGAGGGTGCCTCTGGGGAGTGGATGTAGGTCTGGTTTAGACCGAACCACTATAAATC
The DNA here is from genome assembly GCA_019514585.1 of Dendrobium officinale. Lineage (NCBI taxonomy): Eukaryota > Viridiplantae > Streptophyta > Magnoliopsida > Asparagales > Orchidaceae > Dendrobium > Dendrobium officinale. The sequence continues at coordinate 62,226,412 of CM033688.1, read as the reverse complement.
CTGTGTCGTTTACTTTACTGCTTTTAATTTTTCGCATTTTCTTTTTAAATTTTGTGATTGAAAAACTTTTCTTTAAAAAAAATTCATTAAAAGTTTAATTTCGGTTCAACTAAAATTTAAAAGAGGGTTAAGTTTTTAAAACTACCAATTCACCCCCCCTCTTAGTAACCTTGGGACATTAACTTAGGTCTAACAACCTATTCACTAGACTCAATAGTCAAATCGAGCAACACGGTGAGAAGAATCCAAAAGGCCTAAGAACGCTTAATTTTGACATCATTAAGACAATTAAATGTTAAATGGATGTTAGATGATATAGTAAATCAATATGAGCCGTTTGATGAAGCACCCACAATTATTTTGGATCTTCTTCATATTTACAGAGCATGCCACTCATAGAAATTTATAAATAGACATATGCTCTCTTCATGAGGAAACCCTTTTGCTAGAGATTAGAGAGAGCTCTGACCTCCTTTTACCACCAACTATGATTTCTCTAAACACCGTCCCCTGCCGACTATGGTCCCTTCAACCTCCTTTGTCTGCCTAATAAGGTCCCTTAGACCTTTGTCGCCCGCCAAATATGATGCCTTTGACCTCTGATCCATCATTTGCCAATTATAATCCCTCCTACCACCGTCGAATACAGTCCCTCCGACCACCATTGCCCACAGACTATGGTCCCTCTAACCTTCTTTGCACTACAACTACGGTCCATCCTACCTTTGTCTCCCACCGACTACAGATCTCCAACCTTCGCCCGCCAACTACAATCCCTCAGACCACTGTCACCTGACTATGGTCTTAACTACGAAATGAACATGCCAACACTCTCTTGAGAACAACTCTCACATTACTAGATTCTTCAAATTCCCACCATATAATATGCTTTATATGATGTATATTTGCTACTTCGAGCCAAGACCTTCCCCCTTAAGGAAGGACCTCATTTGTAATCAACAATAAACACTAGTATAATCATTTTAACTAGGCCAAGCCCCGTTGCTTTTCCCCTTCTCAAAATTTTCCACGTAAAAATCTTATTGTCATTTATGACTAGTTTTGCACCCATCTCTCATATCTATGGGTGTGTTGGATCTTCGTACAAAGCTTGAATGTTAAACTCTATATCTCTCTAGTGCCGTGAATGTTCCAGGACGCAACAAATAGCATTCATGATTTAAGAATAAAATTACTAAAAATATTTTAAGAAAAATTATTATATTATAGGATTTTATTCTAATTTCTCATTCTTTTTTCATTCTATTGTAATAATTGTTCGAATCATAAGTTTTCTTATTATTTTATACATATTGTTCGAATCATAATTGTTTTCTCTATTTCATAGTAAATGAGCTGGCTAAAACTCATAGAATAAAGCTCAAGCTCAAACTCAAAACTTGATAAATTAATTAAACTCAAGCTCAAGTTAGTGGTAAGTCAATTACGCACATAGTCATTCATCATATTTTCTTAGGATTCATTATATTTATTTTTTTTCAAATAATTAATTTTCTAAATTTTTTTTTATTTTTTTTTTAATTTAAATTTATCTTCTATTTTAATTTTCTTAATAATAAAATAAAAAATCATATAATTTAATGCCATTAAAAGTTTTAATTGTGTGGATAAAGGTTGATTAGGACATCCATTTTGATGTCAATATAGATAGATTAGATCATTTTTTTAATAATTACAAATTCCAATTAATTTTTTTGCTCTCTAATTTATGTTGGTTAAGATTTTATTTTAGTTGATCAAATGATCATGCATGGCTTTTTTTTCCATATCTTTAAAAAAGTTTTATATTAATTATGTTCTAAAATATGCTTGAGGATGCATGAAGAATTTATGTAGATTATTCTAGAATCATAAGTCTTCGAATAAAACACAAAATTTTCTCCCCTATTAAATACCATGAAAAAATTAATATATTTAAAAAAATAGAGAAAATATTCATGGCCTATACATTCAATGATAAGGGGTTAATCCATTGACTCATTCCCTTCCTTTTACATAAAATGGTGAGAGGATGGTCATCTAACTTCTCCAACTCCTCCTACAATCCCTATTTCACATCCTTCTCCTGCTACACCACATTAAAGGTTGGGTTAGTTGGAGAAACACCTTGTTTTCTTCCTACTCCCCTCACTAATCTCTTTTACATACATAACATTTAAGATAAATAATAGCAAAATTACCATATATCACTATTAAAACTTTACATGATTTCTATTTGATTAGTTCTCCCACAAGATCTCATTGTCTTCTTTATCATTGTGCTTTGTAAGTTGTAGATCACATCACCAACTTAATTCATATGGATTTGGTTCAATCTCCACCTGCACACATCATTGATCACTCATGATCTTTGCATGATGTTGGCCCCATTGACGTTCTTCCTAATGAAATCTCAATGCTCTAGTGAGATCCCAATTTGACTTCCTAGCATCTTCATCATTGACCTTTAAATGTCACCTTTCTCATCAGCAGTGACAAGAACAAAGTTGATACAACCTGTATACTCTAATGGACCATACTAGGTTGAGTGTATGGCCAATCATTTATACAAAATCTTTCACTACATAGAATTGTTTTGTAATCATTTTAATTGACATACAGAGTCACTAAATCTAGAATATAAAAATTCAAGTCTATTCATGTCAAAACATATATACAATAATCATGATTCATTATCTATTCTTTTTTTGAGAAAAAAAAAAAATAGATACATTATCTATTCATATAATACATTTCTATCATGATTATAAAAGAATTTGTTTATCATATAAAAGGGAATACATCTACAACAATAATTCTCTCTATATGTATACTTTGTTGGCCACTTACCCTTCCCATACATTTTAATGAGAAATACCAGGTTGAGTGCATGATCAATTATTTATCAAAATTCTTTTATTATAGAGAATTTTTTTATCATTTTAATTCTTATACATAGCTACTAAAATTCATCAATACAAAAATGAAACAATATTCAGAATATAAATATTCCGATTTATTCATTTCAAAAAATATATAGAATAATCATCATTCGTCATCTGATCATCAAAATACATTTCTATTATGATTATAAAAGAGCATGTCTATTGCATAAAACTGAATTCCTTTATAACAATAATTCTCTCTCTATCTACTCTATTGGTCATTTACCCATCTCTGAAACATATAAACAAACAAAAGTGAGCATACAGCTCAATAGGTTCCAAATAACGTACAGTTGTATATATTCAATGTGAAGAAAGTAAATAAATGTGCTTTTTTTATCAATTAATCATAAAAGCTAATCTTATGCTGAATCAATATCATTCCATGCTTATCATTGCACCTATATTATGTATGAAAGTATGATGAAGTTCATAATGTTGGGATCATATATTCATTTTGGTTCTAAAGTTAATTTCCTATAATCATATCAATATTTATGCATGTTATATCAATCTAGCATGCATATAGATCATTTTATATAATCTCAATGTCATAGTCATTTATTAATTTCTTTTATATATTTATCTTACTTTTATTAGAATGTATGTATCAAATACAAAAATATCGATGAAACCTCAACATGATCATGTCATATTCAAAATGAACAGATCTATAACATATTAAAAGTTATATGGTGAGTACTCACTAGAAATCAAGATATCACAAATTTTACATTTTTTGATCAATTTATATCACAAAAATCTTACAAAATGTAAAATCACAGAAAATAAGCACAGGGTAATGGTCTCCTACTTTGAGAGGAACACTTTTCCTAACTGGCTCAATGGATGGAATCAGCTATACGGCTTCAAACCAAGCTTTATCTTTCTTTCTTCTCCTCTCTTCTTCTGTTCTCCTTCCCATTCCTCTTCTCTTCTCTCCCGACCATATGAAATGGGGTAAGGGCTTACGGGGAGGTGGGTTCAAATATTTATATAAAAACTTCTAAAAGTGATTAGCATTGTGGTGCATGCTATATACTACCCAGTGTTACTATGCTCGCAAGGATTTCTAATTCCTTAAAATTTTCCTGTACCCAACACCTTAGAATTGAAATGCCACTCCCCCTACACCGCAACACTCTCAAGTGTTATTCACCAAACAGAGGCAGACATCACCAAATATTTGAATGACCACTGTTGAATTGCTCCAAGTGCCTTAATTTTATTCCATTATATAGAGAACTCAGCGCCAAAATGCTCCCCGCATCAACACCACAGTGCTCCCCACGCCAGCGCCAATACACCATCAAGAGCAAATCTGTCATTATCAAAATTTCTTTCCAAATTTAACTCCTGAGTTCCATTTTTCAAATTTTCATATGTCAATAATGCTAATCATACTTAAAATTCTTATTACATCTTATTCAGGTTAACATGTACTCTAATTACTAAAAAAGTGAGTATTACAAGCAATGAAATATAGTCGTATCTTCCACACTTTTTCGTTGTCTAGAGTTTCAAGAAAGAGCATTGCCAACATTACAACATGCATGGTAAGCTGAGCAAAATAGTCAAATTTAAGTGTTGAGTATATAAAAAGAATAAATTTAGATGTTATGTATGTAAATCTTCTTAAAATATATTATTAATCATTTTCCAACTTAGTTATATATGTTATTGATATTATATATTAAACCATAAGAGACTATATTCTTACAAATGTGCATTTGCTTGTTAGTTTTGATATTTTCTCCAACATTCTAGACCATATACTTATTTGTCTCAGATGATGTTTGAAAGCCTTAAAGAAAGAGTGGATTGTGCTATGGAAAAAGGTTATGTCGACCTCAACTTAGTGAACTCTCAGGAGAGAGGAAATTTTCAAGACATGGAAAAAATTCACTCGGAAAGACCATCCTTCAGTAATCCAGGTTTTGTAAAAAGACTTATTTAGCATTTTTCCTATTTTTTAACATTTTTTTAATTAACAGTCTATTGATGGTTTCATTAGAGATAATTTATGCTTCAACTTGGTAAATGAGGACAAAGTAGGAGTAGTTAGGTCATGCCTTAGTGTTGCATAGAATAGTGTTGAGTAAGGACTTCCAAGAAAGAGCCCTTGTAACAACTATAGTTGACTCCTAGGATATGATGAGCTTTACTGAACAATCTCTAAGAGTATTCTTTGATGGTGTACTCATTCCTAACAAATTTCATAGAGGTGGGTAGAATCCATTATGATTTTTCTATTTGGAGTGATATAATGTTCAATAAAGAGCATGAAGAGTTTGAAAAGAAGGTGTGAACATTAATGCCACAAGGTTGGAGTAGATCTATGCCTTGGCTCGACCTTTAAGAGTAACCAATAAAGCTTGGAAAATAAGCATATGAGATGCATATTGCGGGTCCCTAATATGGGATAGTTGCTACTACTTATAACGTAGCTGATTATTTTTTATGGGAAAACATCATATTTGAAACTACTATATGTATTTTAAAAATATTCCCTTTTAAATCAGTCTAACATGCTTTCTTATACTTATCGAACTCTAGTAGGTCTAATTATATATAAAAAAAAAAGATTTTCACTGTCAAAATTTTTTAGAAGAATCAAAAAGGCAGTAGCCAAATATTTGTATCGTCACTAGAGTAAATTCATCAATTACCGGCGGTCTGGACTGGCGGTTCTCCAACCACCGGTAATAACGATGGCTTAACCAACTTATCGTACAAAACCGCCAGAAAACTACTAGTAACCGCCTTTAATGAGTGATTTTCCTATAGTGTGTAGTAATAAAAAAAGCAAAGAAATAAAAAGATTCTTTGGATAGACCCTTTTTTTTAAAATATTTATTTTGTTATTATTATTATTATTTTTGGGAAGCCATCAATTTGTAACATATTAAATTAAAAAAAAAAGAGTACAAGTCCTTATAGGGATTGATAGCTCACTAATGCTCAATGAGCATAATAATAAAAAACAAAATAGATCTTAAGAGCCAAAGATCCCTATCTACCAACAAAAATTAATAAATGCCATAAAAGGAAGTAAAAACAAGGCCGGCAAGACCAAAACCAAAAGCAGCCCAAAGCTGAGATTGACATTCAACACATCAAAAGAAAACTCTAGAATTGCGTGCATGAAAATCATACAGCATTCCACCACCATCCAGAACTTTTGTATGATATTGAAAGATGGCCGGATGAATGAACTTTAGTGGAATTCTCTCAATCTACATTAAGTTAATATAGATGCGAGATTCCTCTATATATCAAGTGTGATCATCCAATGATTAGTTAATAACAACATCATCATAAGAGTCCTCTTGTTAGGAGAAGGATGAGAAAAATTGTGTCTTAGTTCAAGGTAGCATTCTTTCATTTGAAAGAATAGCTCATTATGACTGTTGGTACATTTGTTCACTATTAAGAGGAGTTTTTTTACATCTAAATTATCATTAAAGGATGAGATGGCTTCCTGTAAATATTTGTTTACTATTAAGAATTGCTCATTAAAATGGCTTCCTATAAACAAATGAGATACAAGTAACATAGTATAAATTTTATGTGAAAATTTAAAAATGAATGAAAATTATAGTGCCTATCCTAATAGAAACATTCTTATTTATTTATGTTGAGAATTATTAATGTTTTTAATTTCCTTTAATCTAAAAAGATGGAATTATAATATAATAACTTATAGTACTAGCTAGAAATGCATGTCTCCTTCAATTTTGATGGAGATGGTTTGATGATGTTGAGATTTGATGAAAGTAAATGGGTATTAATTCATGATTTGTGTTGGTTGAGAAGCAATAATGGGCATAGGAAGTCAGGTGAAGATCATAAGAGTGAGGATTCAATGTTAGGATGATCTATTTATCCAAAATTTTTACAATTACAAGTGGATTGATAAAAGTTCAATATAAACTTTATTAATTTTGAACCATGAAAAGCAGAACTTGAAGCACATCATCATCATTTTAATCCAGGTTCTCTTAGAAAGCAAGAAGGACAAGGACATCACTGGCCATCCCCTCCCAAATATGATCTATATCTCTAGGGAGAAACGTCCAGCTTCTTCTCACAACTTCATTGCCGGAGCCCTCAATGCACTCGTTAGTCCTCATTACAACTTTTCTATTTTGAAATAATTTTGTTGGAGGCTTTCAAATTATTTTTGCATTGAAAATATATGATAAAAAATTAAAAAACCAGCATTTAAAAAGAAATAGAAGGAGAAGCTTATAGTACCTACAAGATAGCTAATTTTTTTTAAAAAATAATATTTAAATTTATTTTATTTTTTTTATCAAAAAGCAAGATAAGATCTAATCAAAATAGTTTATTGATCATAATTAAACATAAGATAAGCATATAAAAACGCCTATATAATCAAAATCGAGTCTCCGAAACCATGACGAATGCACCACTAAACCTCACCTTAGATTGTGACATGTTTTCCAATGATCCTATTGCACCTCAAAGAGCTCTCTGTTACTTTCTAGACAAGGAAGTTTCACCAAACCTTTCATTCGTCCAGTTTCCACAAAGATTTACTGGACTTAATGAAAATGATATCTATGGTGGTGAGTTCAGGCGGTTATTTACTCTCAGTGAACAAGGCTTAGATGGATTACAAGGTCCCAACTATGTTGGAACAGGTTGCTTCTTCTCTCGTCGATCACTTTATAGTTCTCCTCCGGTGGCAATGCCTCCTTCTGAAGAATTCATAGTGCAGAGTTGCTTGTTGAGCTCAGAGCTTGTTTTGGTAAAAGCTCGTGAAGCAGCTAGTTCTGAATATGAGCATGGTCGTAAAGAGTAGGGTTCTCATGTATGTTTCATTTCATTCTGAAAGTGTGTACTCAAAGAAGCAATATATATTATGTAAAAATTATAAGATAATTATACAAATTACAAAAGTTGTTCTCTAGAAATTGCATTTGAGTGTCTTGTAATTTTAATAAAATTTATCATTTTTTGTAAATGTTTCGTAGTTGAATTTATACAGAAATTGATTAGGAAATCAAGATTTATTTGCTTATTTTTATTTCAAATGCGCGAATCTGGCAAAATATATATCAAGAAGAGAATTTTTTTATTGAAAAAATATTAAGTTCCTATAAAAGTTATAAACTATTTTTTATTTTATTTTATTACAAGACATAACAGACAACACTTGGAAATTATTTTCATAAGATAAAATTTAACAGTCCTATAATTTGTACAAAATAACAAACTGCATATAAATGTTACTTTTATAGACTTCTATTGAATTTTTTCAATTGACTTTAAGGCTTCATTTGGAAGGACTTTTTTATTACTTTTTAAAACAATTCTCTAGTACAAAATTTTAGTTATCTATTTTAAGAAGAAGTAAAAAAAGTCGCCCCAAATGAAACCTAAATATGTGCTATATATATCATCTATTTTTTCTAGTAGCTTTTATATAGATCACAATTTTCAATATGAATTTATTTAACCTTCATTATTATTAATACCCTATTGGTTATAGATTGGGTTCATGTATGGTTCTCTAGTGGAAGACTACTACACAGGTTACAGATTACATTGCCAGGGATGGAGGTCTGTGATCTGTAACCCAGACAGGCCAGCCTTTCTTGGAGAAGCACCCAAGAGTTTACTTGAAGCAGTAAGTCAGAGCAAGAGATGGTTTGTGGGTCTCTATCAGGTTTCTTTCTCTAGATATTGCCCTCTTTTCTATGGAAGCAGAAAAATTTCTTTGATGGCAGGATTCTGTTACATGTATTATGCATTATGGGGATGTTGGTGCATTCCATTAACCATATATGGTCTTCTTCCTCAACTGGCTCTTTTTTATGGCAAATCTCTTTTTCCAAAGGTATATATCAGTTATCCTTTTACCTTGTTATATGAAATTATATTATTATAATGATAATAAATATACATAGATTAAATATCATTGTCATTCCCTTGTCTGTTTTTTTATATAAGTTCCAAATCTAAACCTGGTTAACTCTTCTGAAACCATCAACATTCTCATGACAATCAGCAATTTTATCATTAACAAACTCATCTAAGATAGAGGAAAGCTTGTTCTCCCTTGTACTAGCTAGTCCATCTCACAAACCACCTAATAGACAAATTCTTTCCTATAACATCAATCAAGTTAACTATCAGCCCCAGATCACAATGCAAACTAACTCTCTGACCTCTCTTTTGGTCTTTGGCTTACTGAAGGAGAAGATTGAAAGATGCACTTCACCATAATGCAATCATATTTTTTTTAGCTTTTTGGAAATTTTAAAAAAAGTATGAAAATTATATGAAGCTAATTCATTTAGAAGAGTTTGACTATAATCATGGTTGATGAAAAATTCATCATCACAGCTCAAAAGTCTAAATGGTAAAGTAGTAGAAGATAAAATCTAAGGTTATATACATTGATAATGTAAAATAACTTGATTATCCAAACCAAAGCATCATCTATACCATATTTGTGAAATGATAAGCATTTTATTTTGGCATCTTATCTTAAATTTTTTTCAATTGTCACAGGCCTCAGACCCGTGGTTCTTCCTCTATGCCTACCTCTTTTTATCTACCTATGTTCAGGACCTCATCGAGTTCATGGAAGTTGGTGGACTAATCTAGAGATGGTGGAGTGAGCAAAGAATGTGGTTTATCAAAGGCATCACATCTTCCACCTTTGGAACTTTGGATTTTATACTTAGCGAAATAGGGAGCTCAACCTCAGGATTCAACTTGACAAGCAAAGTTAAGAAAGAAGAAGAAAACAAGCTGTATGAAAATGGCAAGTTTGTCATCTGCGCTTCACCATTCTTTGTCTCAATGGTAACGATAGCCATTGTTAATTCCATCTCCTTCATTTTTGGATTCATAAAGGCTATGATAAGAGTTGGGGGGTTGGATTAGATGCTGATTCAGATATTGCTTTCTGGATTCATTGTGACAAACTCGTGGCCTATTTATGAGGCAATGTTCACTAGAAAAGATGGTGGGAAAATGCCAGGAAGTGTTACTAAGGCCTCTATTTTGCTTTCCTCTATATTATTCTATCTCGGTAACTTCTAATTTACATAAATGATTAGCTAGGCTAATGCTTTGTTACTTGCTTATGATTCAAGTATGAACACTAGAGTTTCTAATATGTTGGATGATCGATACTATAGTTTCCAAGTTGATAAAGGGTTTATATATGTGTAGTTTCTATTGAATAAGTAATATGATTACATGAATAATGTACTATGTGGAAAGCCTCCAAAACACTAGACTTCTAGAATTGTCACTCTCAAATGCAACATCATCAATTTCATGGATCAATTTGAAATAATTGCAATCATATTTTGTTTAGTGTATAAGACATCTTTTAGAACTTATCTTAAAAAAATTGCACTGAGAAGGACGTCAATCTGTATAAGATAGAGCTTGAATAAAAGTAGGAATGAAAGGATAAATTTCAAATAGATAATTACTAAACAAAAGAACATAGCTTTAATATAATATATAACTTGCATGAATTTTTTGTCAAAGAGTAGAAATAGTTGAACAAGAATTTCTATACAAGATAATATATGAACAAATAAATATAATGGTAAACTATACTGAATAAATTGATAAACAAGAAAGTCTACAAAAAAAGTTTAAGGCAAAGATCTTAGGTGCTGAACTCTACATAACAAATTATCAAACACTTCTACAGAATTTCTATACAAGATAATATATGAACAAATAACTCTAATTGATTAAGATTTTGTTTGGGATGATTTTCTTACTACTACTTAAAATAATTTTTAACACAAAAATTTTTTAACTAAGTTTTTTTGTATTATATAATTACTTAAAAAAAATAATAAAAAAAAACTTTCATAAATAAAACCTAAATTTAAATACTATGAAACTTGAAAAGATATTCATTCACAATCAATATCTATAAAAAAAGAAATTAAAAAGGAATACGTTTATCATGAGAGCTCTGCTAGGGTCTCTTTGCCGCCTTAGGTTTCGTTCTCTTCCGCCACCCCTTCCAGGGGCTTATCCCCCATGGCCGACTCCATTTTTCCCCCCACTCTCTTCATCTTCCCCCCTGGATCCTCCTCTGCAGCTGTTTTTCCTTTGGATTGGAAAAATCTTCTAGACACAACGCCGGAAGATTCAACGGAGTTCTCTCATTCTCTATCCTTTGTCCCCACCCAAAATCTCACAGCTCAATTTACCAGTGATCAATTTCTTGCAGAAGCCCATGAATGGTCAATCTCTTTAGTTGGCTATTCAGTTGGCAAAGGCCGTTCTAAGAGGCTTTGCTATCTGTTATCAAAAAGACGTGGCAGCTCAATGGAGCTTTCTCTCTTCTCACCATGGATGAAGGTTTCTTCCTCCTAAAATTTACAGTGATTGAAGATTATGAGCTTTCCTGGACTGGTGGCCCCTGATTTTTTTCAGAAAACCCTTTATTCTTCAAATGTTGAGTCCGGACTTTGTTCCAAAGTGTGAAGAGTTCCCTTCGATTCCTCTTTGGATCAAAATTATGAACTGCCCTTTCTCTTGCTGGACACCGAAAGATATCTCTAATCTCGCTAGTTGTGTTGGTATTCCTCTAGCCGTTGATGCTCTCACTTCTGCCAAAACTCGGTTAACTTTTGAAAGACTATGTGTACAAATCAGTAGCTCCTCCACTCTCCCGGATGAAATTTACTACTCTGTTGATGGTAAAACTTCCCCGCTTAGAGTCCAATATGATTGAAAACCAAAACACTGCTTTCAGTGTGGCTCCATCATGCACCCTCCTTCACTATGCCCTAAAGACCCAATCCTTCCCACCAATACCACTACTAAACCCAAGGGGTAGAAGTACTAGCTGCAAGCCTAAGTTTAACCCTCCTCCCCCCCGTTTAACCATTCCCAAACCAACGGCCCCTCTGAAACTAAACACCTCCTTCTCAAACCTCCCTTTACTCTCCAACCCTCCTCTGGGTCCTCTCATACCGAACCAAAACTCCCCTTTAGGTGATTTAATTGAACCCTCCCTCCCTACCTCCCCTCCACAAGAACCTTCCATTGTTAAAACTAAAACCAATTTGAAGCTCTTTCAGATCATGGAAACTCAAAACATCCCAACTACCTAAAACCCAAATTCCTCACCAAACCTCTCCAACCCTAACCATAATAGCCCTCCTCAAACCTCACCCCGCAACCATCAGCCAGTCATTCCAACATCCACAAAACAGTCCACCTCCACCTCCACCTCCCACAATATAAAAACCCAACAAATTTCACAACACAACCAAAAGCAAACTAGAGGCAAGCAAGCCAAAATGGCCTGCACCCCCATGCACAAATGTTAATGACCCTCCCCAAAATTGCAGCCTGAAATATTCGTGGGTTTAACAACCCTGACAAAGTCTTATGCTGCAAACAACTTACCCAAAAACACAACCTTGACTTCCTCTTCATCCTTAAAGCTAAAATCTCCCTTGACAACCTCTCCAACTAGTGGTTTCTAGCTAGCCACAAAGTTTTCCCTATGGAAGGCTCTTGTCACAATTTCCTGCATTCTAACCCAGGGCGTATCTGGATAAAATGGAATGTAAACACTATAAATTTCATCTTGGAGATCACTACTAACCAATTAATCTATGGCACCATTGTTGTTTCCTCTACCCCTACTTGTGTTATTACTACTGTATATGCAAGTAATTCCCATTTGGAAAGGCAGTTTCTTTGGGATAAGATTCAGAAAATTGTTGAAACTATTACTATCTCCTGGGCTATTATTGGAGACTTTAACTTTTGTCGCTCTCCAAATGAAAAAACAAAATTGGTGGTACTATGCTCAACAACAACAAACTTGGTGACTTTAACAGCATGATTTTCAACTCTGGACTGCATGATCTCTTTTTTGTGGGGCATTATTTCACTTGGCATAACCAACAACCTGCCAACCCCATTCACATAAAACTAGACCGGGTTTTGATTAATGATGTTTGGCTGCTTTCTTACCCAAACTCATACTATATTAATGGAGATCCCAATTGCTCGGACCACTCTCTCCTTACTTTGGTTAACACTCAAGATGGAATGAAAGGGCGCCATTTCATGTACAAAAACTATTGTTCTAAATTTTTGGATTATTAGGACAGTCTGTTTCATGTTTTCTCCCAACCCAACACTAGCAGCCCTCTATGCTCATTCTACTATAAGCTTAAGAGCCTCAAAAACCTTATCAAGCATAAATAATGGTCCAATTCTAATGCTATCCAGAATGAGATTGACACACTTAGAACTTTTCATAACCAAGTTATCTCCCAAATCCAAAGAAATCCACTTGACAGTTCTCTTAATGCAGGACTCAATAGCATCAACACAAAACTCTTCTATTATCACACCACTCTTTCCAGCTGGATTTCACAAAGGACTCAGATGAATTGGCTCACTCATGGTGAAGATGACTTGAAATTCTTTTACTTAAAAATCAACATCACCAAAAAACCACAACCGTATCAAAGAAATCATCACAGACCAAGGCCCTTCCACCACTCATCAAGACATCTCCAAGATTTTCGTATTTGCTACCTGCCCTTGGTTGCCTTGTCTTTATGCTCAAGATTTTCATAAAATGTTCTTCTTACTGGAATTACTTATGAAAAAAGGCCTATTCAAGTTTTTTTTGGTATTTGCTGCCTGCCCTTTGTCGCCTAGGTTTATTTTGGAAGGACGACGATGATTGATGCTAATGCAGCAGCCCCTTGGATGGTCACATTGGCAACCAGGGGCATGGCTCTGGTGTAGTCTCTATCGTGCTTTTTTGGTCCTGCTCGTGTTTTTCACCATGAGCTGCCTGAGTCCTTCAATTTTTGATCTTCCAGCTTTTGTTTTTCTTTGGTTTTTGTTATTTTGAGTCCTTGGTTACTCTATTGTTGTTGATTTTTAGGACTATAATTTTTTTTTTACTTACATGTAACTTTCATTTATCAATGATATGGGCACTGCCTCAAAATTTTCAAAATTAAAAATGTATATAAATATATTTGGATGATGCGGACAATGGGCTCAAATTCTACGAATATAAAATAATAAGAAGAACTAAACTTCACACCTCTCCAATATTGAACGGTTCACAGTCTTCACTGAGGCCATCCATGTCCCCAAAAACCATCATCGAACACCTCGTCCTCTTCAAACTCTGCGACTCCACCAACGCCTCAAAGATCAACGCCATGGTCTCCTCCTATCATTTGTTTTCCTCCATTGACTTTGTCCCCCACCTTGCTGCCGGTCCCATCTACCACCCCCGCTCTCCAGCTACCGATTCAACTCACTTCCTACACAGCCGCTTCTTCTCCAAACACGATCTCACGGCCTACACAGTCCATCCCTCCCACCTCGCCGTCGTCTAAAACGCCATGATCATCGAAGACATCTTCGCTGTTGACTTGGTTGCTGATTTAGACGGTGAGATCGTGCCATCTACGGGAATGGCGATGCAGTTTCTTATTGTGAAGCCGTAGGAGGAGAAGTCAGCGGCGGAGATCGTGAAGGCTATCGATGAGGTTAGGGTGTCAAAGTTAAGCTGGGGGTGAATTTCTCGCAAGGTAGGGCAAAGGCGTATGAGGTGGGTTTGCTTTTGGGGTTTTTCGGGGTGGAGGAGATGGAGGGGGTGGACGGGGAAGAGTAGTTTGTGGCGATTGAGGTGAGGATTGGGGATTTGGTTGACACTGCTATTGTGGTCGAGGTCGTGGTACCGTCTTCAGGTCTCTAATGACGTTGTACTTGAGGAAAATAATAAAGGTTAAATATCATTTTTTAAATAAGTTAATCCATGTTGCATTAACAAATTAAAAAAAAAATCATTATTAATTTTAAAGTTTTAAAGATGTAGTGTTTTATACTAATTTTAACTTAATATTTTTTTTTTAATTTATTGTTTTTGTTTATTTTTGTTGCCCATATGCCATTTGATCAAGCATCAAGTAGTTGGCTAAAAATTTCATGATTAATTTAGATTATCCAAATTTTACATTTAAAACACTCATAATTATGAAAAGGTGTTTCAATGAGACAAACTTAAAGATATTGCTGGTGATTTAATTCGAGCTTAATTGAGATTTGATACATCATAAAAAATCACCTTGATTGGCTAAGAATCTCGAGGCATATTTGAATTGGAAACTTTCAAAACTAAATTTTAAATCATTCAAACTCCGATTTAAGCAAACTTATAATTGGACAGAACATCTAGACAAGACGAACTCGACAATTAGAGCATGAACTCTCTATTGAGATTCAAAGAGAGCTCTATAGGTTTAAAGCTTTAAAGACTCCTGAGCATCACTGTTGAGCCTTCGCCCTACCATTGTTGTCAACCTCCATGACGCACAAATTAAAGTCATTCTTACCTCCGACATCTGATGACTATAATGCTCTCGTCACTTGCCAACTATGATCCTCTGACCAATGTCACCCAACTACGATCCTTCCAACCTCCATCACCCGCTCATAACGATCCCCAGCCTCCTTCATTGTAAGTTATGGTCCTCAGGCCACCATCACCTAACCAAGATCATTCAACCACCTACGCCCAACTATGTTCCTTTTAGCCTCCATAATTGGTTGACTATGATGTAACACTCCAAAATCTAATTTGTAAATAATCTCACTTTTTAAATCTTCTAATTACCAACGGAGCCTGCTAATAACATACATATGCATAGTCTAATACAATAGAAATAGATTTTCATTTCATATCAACATAAATACATATATATTCAATTCATATCCCTAAAAACATTGTGTATGATAGCCATAAATACATCTCGCACATCAATCTATCCTTATACATTCATTACTGCAAAAATTAATAACAAAAAATAAAATAACCATCAACAATTCTAAATCAGACTCACTCCACTAGGTCCTTAAATTTCTCTAAAATCATGTGAGTCATATAAAATGAGGAAAAAGCCTAATATGTTACTAGAACTTATAACTACATTCAACTCATGAAAAAAAAAAAATATGTATGTAATTGTTCAAATCAATATGAACATGTGATAGTCAATATGAATAATATCAATCCATATGAATAGTAGTATATCTATATGAACTTCAATATAGTATCTAGAAAATGGATTAATAATCCTTGACTTAGTCTAATCCTAGTGTATCATGTAACATGCTATAGGTATAAGAAATCTAATATACCATGCAAATCACTAAAGCAATTCATATTCAAATATTCAAATCAAATCATATAACACAATCACCAAAGAACTTGATCAATAATTGAGCAACATATTTATTGGTCATGCTTTTAACAATTAGGGGGCTGAGCATCATAAACACCATAACTCCATATGTAAAACTTGATTATCAAAAAAAAATTATTTCTCCCATAAACAAAAAAAATCTAAATGACCATCACAAAATCAAAACAACATAAAAACATAAAGGCAATCAATCACCCAAATCATTTACGCACATCCACCAATATTACTCAAATTCTTTTATTAACAAATACATAAATAGAAGTACATCACTACAATGATGCTCTTAACTAAAGCTAGGATTGATTGTCCTAACAAATAAACTATCATGCTTGCTAGGCTTTGTTGGTGTTAACCTATTATGCTTACCAGGTGTTAACCTATTAGGCTTTAAATTTTATTGTCTAGTTTTATTGTTTAATCCCGAGGGTTGTTTCACGTTAAATATTAATGTATAAGTATTTAATTAAAATATCATGATTTATTATCTACGTTGTAGTTTTATATTCTTAAGAACAAATTAAAAAGCATAGTATATTATACAAATAACTCTATTCACTAATATGTCCTAATACAAAAACAAAATATAATTATTTCATCTAAAAAGATGGCCTAAAGTATAGGCTAATTTTTATATTTTTTAAGAATTTTATTTAGAGTGTATTGGGTGGATTTTAGAAAAGTTTATTCATGATTAAATTATATTTAATTTAATTTTAATTTAGATTTGATTTTAATTTTTAATTTATATTATTTTTAATTTTTTTTAATATTTTATGTCATTTAATTGGCCTCTTAAGAATTTATTTAAAAAAACTTTTATTTTAGATTTACTTTTATTTGACATGATGTAAGATATTATTTGTTATAATTTTTTTTAGTTCATAGAATTTTTTTTTCATATTTATCTGATTTTTCTTGAATTTTTAGTGATTTTTCTAATTCCTAGGTCCTTTAGAAAATTTATTTAATATGAAGATAAAAATGAAATGTTAATTAAAATATTTATTTAGTTTATTGCCCGTCTTGATTTTATATATTTATAGAAATTTATTTTTTTGGAATTTTTTTATATTTTTAATGAATTTTTCAAATTTTGAGTTAATTATTATTCTATTATTTTCTTACAATGAACTTTTTCACTCCTATTCTTTTTTTGATAATTAATTTATTATTATCATCACTATTTTTATTATTTTATGTATATTTCACTATCGCTTTTATATTGAATTTATTGCAATTTGATTTTGTGTTCACTAACTTGATTTAAGTTTGGTTATTATTATTTAGCTTTATATTGAGTGTCCATGTCCAATTTAATTTTCAGAAAGAATTCTAACACAACTAATTATATTTAAAATTGATTTTTAAAATCAGGTTTGATATATCTACATGTGTTAATTAATTCAATTTAATGTCATATGAACTTGAACTTGGATGTGATAATTTCTTTAGGTCTCATGACTTTAATGTGATTGATTATGAAAAATTTAAATTCTCTAAATAGGTTGACATACATTTATGTAAATGTTTAGAATATAACTCGTTGATATTAATTTGACATTGATTTATCTTATTTGTCTAGCTCGATTCTAAAGGGCAAGGGCGCCGATGCGGCCTTGCAAGTTTGAGAGCTCGTTTCTTTGATTTCCTTCTAGGATCATCCGGGACGATGTTGAGATCGTCCAGGACGATCAGTGAAACAGCTGATTTTTGAGGTGGATCGTCCGGGCCGATTTGGGATCGTCTTGGGACGATCAGTGCATGGCAAAAGACAGTGAGTAAGGGTTTTTATCGTCCGAGAAAAATTAATTATCGTCCTGAGATATCGTCCTGGACGATTGGATTTTGTTCATATCGTCCTAGATGATTGGATTTTGTTCATATCATCCTGGACGATGTGGCGATCGGCCGGGCCGATCAGGTTTGTATTAAAAGGAAAATCAGCTCGTTTTGAAGAGAGAGAAAATCATTTTTTTATATCAAAATATCTGAGGAGAGAGAAGGAGAAGGAAAGCAAAGGAAAAGCTGGATTTCGGAGGCCGCGGAGCGCTTTTCGTCCGTCGCCGCTGTTGGGAGAAGTGTTTATCTCGTAGTAAGGACTCCGAACCCTATTTCCGTTTTCGAAGATGTCGAGTTTTGATATTTCTGTGCTCAGATTTGTATTTTCGTTATCGAAAAATGCGCATCATTTTGTATTGACGAAAATTTTATCGCACAACTTTTGGTATGTTTCCGATATGGTATTTCTACACGATTTGATTATTTTCTAGAGATTTTTGACCAGATAGTTTTGATTTGGCGGTGTTTTATTTTGACTGTAAATTCTGGTGATGTCTGAAATTATTTGGGCAGTAGAATAAAAGTCTTATAATGTTGTTGTGAACGTTCTGTACTAATTTGATAATTTGTGAATTTTGTGATTTTTGTGTAAATTCTGTATACTGCAGTTATGCCGCTGGATTTTCGTACGATTTTCGATTTTCTGAAATTGATGATTTGAATTGATATGCATACGAATGTGAATATATGATTGCTCTACGGTTATTATTACTGAAAGACAAGTGAAGACTGGTTGAACCGTTGGTTGGAGATTGACTTGACCTGTACAGGATGGTGGGCCGACGGGCTTTCCTTTAAAAAGGGTTTGGTGTTATCCTCTATTGCATTGATATAACGATTGGGAGGCATAAGGAGATTCTTATGCCGACGGGCACAGAGTGACGACTCTTATTGAACCAACGGATAGCTTTAATTATGGATTCCTACAACAGCACTATGGATTGAAAAACACCTTAATAGCCAGTGATTGTACTTGTTCAGTAAGACTATTTATTGAAGTGCATGTGTACGGTATTGACATGTTGATCTCGTGATGGATTTATTGATTTTGAATGGATTTACGGATCTATTGTTATTGTACGGTTTCATTGATATTCGCATTATATCACTGAGCATTGATACTGATATTGATACTGATACTGATACTGATATGGATATTGTATTGATTCATTGATGCTGTGGACATGGATACTACTGATTCATTGATATTGATTTATTGACACTATCGCTTCATTGATACACCGTATTGAACTACTGCATGTGATCCATTGCTGATATGGATTAGGTTTCACTGTATTGATTTGATTTCAACCGTTCTTGCCCTGTACTGGTTTTATATGATTGATTTCATGATTTCATACCGATTGATTTCATTGACCAGAGAGTATTTCTTTGCTTGATTCGATTTGATACGATTGATTTGATTGAGCGATTTGAGATTCTTCTGCATAGATTTTTCTACTATTCATTATTTCTCCTATCGCTGACTATGGATTTTATTGATTGTGTATTGACTACTGATTTTTGTATCTGCATAGATTCATTGATCATGTGCAATTGACTGTTATGGATTCGCTTGACTGACATGCATATTGTTTCCAGTACCGTGCTTTGATTTCAGTTGTAGGTATTAGGTGACCTGCTGGGCTTTTTGAAGCTCATTATATGTGGTTAATATTTTCAGGTCAGGGCAAGGGAGCAGGAGATTGAGGTTGATCAGGAATCTTCAGGTTTTTGTTCTTTTTGGTTATAGTGATTCTTTTGTACTCAGGACAGGATAGATTTCAGTTCATGTGTTGTGTTGTGTTCATAGTGTAGCTCCTGAGTATTGTATATGATCTTTTGAGGTATGAATGGAACTGTACATTGATGTTTTAAATTATAGATTTTTTGTAGACTTTATTGATTGAGCTATAGATAGCGAGGTAAATGGTTTTAATGAATTGACTGAAATTCTTTCCAAGTTAGCTTGGGGCGTCACAGATGCATGAGAGCGAGGGGATCCGTGAGGGGAGGGTCGGGCAACCGCACAGTGCACGCGAGTGTGCTAGACGATAGGACCTCATATGTGAGCGGTGTGGACTTTAGACGCGAAGGTGAGGAAGTGGGTGCAGGTCCGAGTGCGTTGCTTGCAGTAAGCGTGTGATTGGGGCCATCATTCTACATGGTATCAACTTAATTTGGGTTGATTTTGGATTTTTGGGATAGCTCGAATCCGATCCAGTTTGTAAATGGGTCAAAATATTGAACCCAAACCAACCCGTATGACAAAGGGATTGACCTGAATCCAGAGTTTTTGGGTCGGATCCGAGTCGGGTTTCGAGTTGGGTCAAATAATAACACCCCTTAACTACAGTCCCTTCAACCTCATTCACCCAACTACGGTCCTACAAACCAAACGAAAAAGATAATATTCTCTTGAGAATAGCTCTCATAACATTGGATTCTTCCAACAATAAATACTAGTGGATTCATTTCAACTGAGCAAGATCATGTGGTTTTCCTCCTTTTATAAAGGGTTTCACGTAAAAATTATGATGTATCGTATGATTATTACACCCCTTTCTCTTTATCCATATGTGTGGTAGATCTTAATTCAAAGCTGGGATGCTTATAAGCTCTTTATCTCTCTACCGCCACAAATGTTCCATGACACAAAAATATACCTCTAGAAACATGAATATGTTTATTTATTTATTTAAGCTTTTCATTAAAACACAACCTTGAAAATTTATACTATTAGTATTCAAGGTTGTGAAAATCAGACCGGACAATGAACTGGATTAAGGAGATGTTTACGGTTCGATGGTTTCTCTGGGGTCTGAACCTGGCCAGTTTACATAATAAATATGAATTTTATTTAAAAATAACATAATTGATATAATATTGATATAATCATATGAAATATGTGACAACAAATTAAACAAAATAGATAATTATGAAGCATAAAATATGAATAAATAAAATCTTTTGTAAATAATATTTGGGTACAAAGGCCAAATATAATTGGTTGGCTCAAACATAGAACTTTATCAACTGGCCTATCTACATAACCTACAGCTTTTCAATATAGTTTTGGATTATCTAGTGACCTACTGGCTCTATATTTTTTCCACTGATAGATGTAGTCATAATTAAAGCATAAAATAAAAATATATAGGATTTGATTTCTCAGTAAGTATGAGAGTCTCTCGTCTTATCTTCATACACCTTATCCATGGCTAATCTAAGGATTTTACACACCTGTTTTCTATATATATAGTTCCCAAATCATTCACATTGACAACTGAATTATGAACCATTTCAACACTCTTTCATGAACATGCCAACGTCCACACACGGGACGTTGCAGATGAAGATACTAACTTCTTTATGTCGATCATCATCTCGATTCAACGTGAAATAGTGATTTAGCTTGTGTTCATGATCAGAGTCAGCCTCAAAATCGGACATTGTTTCATTTTCGTCAGTCTCAAATGCCTATTCCTGCTCGGATTCACGATCTTCCTCATTATTGTCGCACTTGGCATCCGACAATTATTCGGCTAAGCTGGTGGAGAAGGGATCTTGCAGGTGCCGATCACAAGCCAGTCGAGCAGAGCAGTCCGAATCGAGCTAGGAACAGAGACGAGCATGGAGAGTTAGAGAATTAAAGCCGGTTTTTGGTTATCTGGTCTAACAGTTGGACAACCGATTTGAGGCAAGCTGATCCCGTCTCCTATGAGTTGATTAAAGGAAAGGATCAAACCGGACCGTCTCGTCCAATTTTTTAAACATTGATAGTAATATCATTCAATCTAACCAAGTTAAGTTGTCTGAATTGATTTGACCTAAAATCACTTTCTATTTTACTTCCTATTTATATATAAAAGATAAAAACATATCGAACAAGCTGTCTCCAGTCATGTCAATACTCCATCAAACTAATCAAATAGATATTATTTCAGCATATAAATCCTATGATTCTTATTTCAGCATAAATATCTGGATAATATTATTTATTTATTTTTATTAATATTTTATGAGTATCAATTTTAACTACGTCATACCTTTACGATATAGGACACCCCTCATGCAAACATGGAAATCAAAAGATATAAAAAAATTCTCAATTAATTTACTTACAAAAAAAGACTTTTCTAAATAATGATTGAGACCACAAATATTTTTTTTTCTAATTATCTCATATATATATATATATATATATATATATATATAATGAGTGGGCACCTTTACTCAATTTAAAATGCCCAATCATTGATTAATTTAATTATTACTTATAAAATAATTGCCCCATTTTCCTATTTGTTGCTCTTTTTTTTTTGACAAGGGCAATAATCCCTAAAAATGCCTTGTGCTGTTTTCCTCGTTTAGAATTTTCACATAAAAAACATTATATCTCCTATGAATTGTTGCTGACTTATCTTATTTATATGAATATATGATCTATATATAAAGTTAAAATGATAAGTTAGTACTCATTTGAATGATACAAGTGGTCGCTGGAAATTTTGATATTACAAGATATAATTTTAATATTTTTTTAAGAGATAATCTATTAATATTTATTCTCATTATTAAACAGGAAAATTTATTAAATACAAATAACTAACCAATCATACCCTACTATATGCCCTCTAATAATTAAGAAGAATTTTCAAAATAATTAATGATTAGCTTACCATGACTTCCTAAGCCTAATGCAATAATTTATCATCTTTAAATAATTACGCATATAACCTCTCCCATCCAAATAAAACTCCAACTTATCTCCCTCAACACAAATACTCAGTCCTCCTCCTCCTCCTTCCATGGCTCCCTTACTCCACACGCACCAAATCCATCCCCGCACCGCCTTAAACCGCCTCCACTTCCTTCTCTACTCCTTATCCCTCCTCCTCCTCCTCCACCACCATTCAACCACCCCCTCCTCCTTCCTCCTCCTCCTCGCCGACATCTTCCTCGCCTTCCTGTGGCTCCTATCCCAAGGCTTTCGATGGCGCCCCGTTCGCCGCTGGGAGTTTCCCGAACTACTCTCTAAAGTCACAACCAGCAAGGATTTTCCGGCTTTAGACGTCTTCATATGCACCGCTGACCCTTATAAGGAGCCGCCCGTGGGCGTGGCGAGTACCGCCCTCTCCGCTCTAGCCTTCGACTACCCTTCCGATCGCTTATCTGTCTATGTTTCCGATGATGGAGGTTCAGACCTCACGCTCTTTGCCTTCTTCGAAGCCGCCAAATTTGCTAGGTGTTGGCTGCCGTTTTGCAGAGAGAATGGAGTCATGGAGAGGTCCCCTGAAGCTTACTTCCAGTCTGGTGGTTGCGATGGAGAAGCAGAGGAAATGAAGGTACGGCGACTTGCTCTTTTTGTTCTTTACGTTGATAGAATTAATATTCTCTTGACCATATGTAATATATAATTAAGAAAAATATATTATAATAGGTGCGGCTAAGTTTTCCAAAATATAAGTATTTTAAAAATATTGATAATGTGTTTATATAAAAAAAAAAAAGTTAAAAAGAAAAACATAAATTATATTAAAATATCACTTTTTAATTAAAAATCCCATTTACTAAAGTAGATCATTTAAATATATTTCAATTAAAATTTTTGAATATTTAATGAGCTGGAATATATTTCTCGCTCCTCTTCTGCTCTTTTAGTCAATAATTGAATACGACAAAAGAGTATTTTAATTTATTAGAAGAATAGGGAATCTAAGATCGCTCATCCAAAATACTATTTTTGTTGTGACGGTGAGCATAATTGTTGTGACGGTGAGCATAATTATTGATCCGATGAGACAAAAAAGCCGAGCTCACTGACTTAACTCATTAAATTTGGGTCAGCTCTAAATTGACTCGGTAGTTTACGAGCTAACTCATTTAAAAAAAAATTTAAGATTTAATACACTTACTGTCTAATAGTGATAAGTCACCAAAAATTATTTTGATCATACACGAATTAGGGGTGTAAACGAGTCGAGTCGAGTCGAGTATTTGCCTTATCAAGCCTGGCTCGTTTAGTCCTTAATGAGCTCGAGCTCGAGATCGAGCTCGATTAGTAGGCTCGAGCTCGACTCGTTTAGAAAATATCAAGCTCGAGCTCGACTCGAAAGCTCGAGCTCGTTTGAAAAGCTCGAGCTCGAGATCGAGCTCGTTTGAGAATTACCAACGCATGTGATGGGTATTATTATATATATAATTAATATTATAAATATAATATATATAATTATATATATAATTATATCGAGTAGCTTGATAAGCTTTCGAGTCGAGTCAGGCTGAGCTTGAACTCGAGCTCGTTAAGCATTCGAGCTCGATTGTAGGCTCGAGCTCGAGCTCGAAGCTCGATAAGCTCGGCTCGCGAGCTCGTTAACGAGTCGAGTTCGAGCCGGCTCACAAGCCGGCTCGGCTCACTTACATCCCTAACACGAATCTTAAAACATATATGAGTTTACAACTTTCAAAATAAAATTTGGGGTTATCCAAACTCCAAATTCAGCAAACTTATATTCAAACGAAACGTCTCGAAGAGACGAACCCAACAACATCAAAATCAGTCTAATGTAAGCCCATATGGGACCAAATCGGAGGGCCGAAACATATTCGAAAGGTTAAAAGTATAAATTGGATGACCATATGATATCTAAATATAGCCGGCTTATAGTTAAATCGATGCGATGAGACGAGTCAAACGAGCCTAAGAACGCTTAATTTAGACATCATTAAGGCAACTAAATGTTGAGTGAATGTTCTATGATAGAGGAAATCAATATGAGCCGTTTGATGGAACACTCCAAAATTATTTTGGATCTTCTTCGTATTTACGGAGCATGTCACTCCCAAAATTTTATAAATAGGCACATGTGCTCTTCATGAAGGGTCCTTTTGGCTAGAGATTGGAGAGAGCTTTGAGACTTCAAGGATCTTAAAGTTATACCCATGCACCACTGCTAACAAACTTCCATCGACCACTGCCCTTCCGTTGACTGGACCACTGCCCATTCGTCGACCGTCGCTTGAACACCAATCATCGCAGGACTAATACCCTTTCGCCGACCGTTGTCGGACCACAACCCGCCCTCCAGCTGTCATCTTACCACAACATGTTCACCGGCCGTCGCCATACCACCTCCTGTCCACTGACTTTTGCCAGACTACTACCCATCCACCGACCGTTCGAGATCACCGCTTGCCGGCCAACTTAATTTTAGATGTTATGTACGTAAATCTTCTTAAAATATATTATTAATCATTCGGCCAACTTAATTAAATATGCTATTCATATTATATATTAAACCATAAGACTATACTCTTACAAATATGCATTTGCCTGTTACTTATGATATTTTATCCAACTTTCTAAATCATATACTTATTTGTCTCAGGTGATGTTTGAAAGCCTTAAAGAAAGAGTGGATTGTGCTATGGAAAAAGGTTATGTCGACCTCAACTTAGTGAACTCTCTTGAGGAGAAGGAAATTTTCAAGACATGGAAAAACTTCACTCGCAAAGATCATCCTTCAGTAATCCAGGTTTTGTAGAATGACTTATTTAGCATTTTTCTAAAAAATAAATAAGATTCCTCTATATATCAAGTGTGATTGTCCAATGATTAGTTAATAACAACTTTATCAATAAGATTCCTCTTGTAAGGTGAAGGATGAGCAAAACTGTGTTTTTAATTCAACATAGTGCTCTTTCATTTGCAAGAATTGCTCATTATGAGAGTTGGTAGATTTGTTCACTATTAAGAGGAGGTTTTTGACATTCAATTTATCATTAAAGGATGAGATGGCTTCTTGTATAATATTGGTCACTATTAAGAATTGCTCATTAAGATGGCTTTACTAGTTGTTCAGTATTAAGAATGATCTATTTATCCAAAAATTTTACAATTACAAGCGAATTGATAAAAGCTCAACATAAACTTTATAAATTTTGAACCATGGAACTTGAAGCACATCATCATCATCATTTTAATCCAGGTTCTCTTGGAAAGCAAGAAGGACAAGGACATCACTGGCCATCCCCTCCCAAATCTGATTTATATCTCTAGGGAGAAACGCCCATCTTCTCTTCACAACTTCAAGGCCGGAGCCCTCAATACACTCGTTAGTCATCATTACAACCTTTCTGTTTTGAAATAATTCTGTTGGAGGCTTTCAAATTATTTTTACATTGAAAATATATATGATAAATAGTTAAAAACCATCCTTTAAAAAGAAATAGAAGAGATGCTTATAGTACCTACAAGATAGCTAATTTGTATTAAAAATAATACTTAAATTTAATTTATTTTCCTAAAATAAAATAGTTTTTTCTTATTTTTAATTTTCATCAACTATCATTCCCTTCTGATCATTTTTTTCTTCCTAATATAAAAATTGTTTTGAGAATTTTTATGTGTGTGTGTTTTATGAAAAAGCAAGATTAGATCAAATCAAAATTAATAGTTTATTGATCATAATTAAACATAAGATGATCATATAAAAAGACCAAAATAATTATTTTACTTCTTTGATCAAATATGTAAGTACATTCCTTCAAAATTTAAAAAATTTAAGTTGTTTTTATTTATCATATATTTTTATTTTCTTAAATTTTTAATAAAATATGAAACTTGCACCCCTTCATAACTTTAGTGTTTAGAATTATAGTTATCTATTAAAAAATATTGATAATATTTTTAAAGTAATCAAAATATGCATCATTAAAAAAAAAATTGTCCTCTTTAAAAAAATATTTATGATGATAGTCTATAAAAGTTTTTTGTTGAATCTATTTTGAAATAAATATATTATAAATTTATTTTTTATTAATTATTACACTTATTTTAAAATAAATTTAATGACCTTACCTACAATCAAATTAAAAATTTGATCATATATCCTGAATATAATTTCTTTGCCACTGCCTACTCTTCTTTTTTGCATGCATGCAAAAGCTTAGAGTCTCCAAAACCATGACGAACGCACCGCTGATCCTCACCTTAGATTGTGACATGTGTTCCAACGATCCTTATGCACCTAAAAGAGCTCTCTGTTACTTTCTAGACAAGGACTTTTCACCAAACCTTTCCTTCGTCCAGTTTCCACAGAGATTTACTGGACTTAACAAAAATGATATCTATAATGGTGAGTTCAGGCGGGTATTTACTCTCGGTGAACAAGGCTTAGATGGATTACAAAGTGCCAACTACCTTGGAACCGGCTGCTTCTTCTCCCGTGGATCACTTTATAGTTCTCCTCCGATGGCAATGCCTTCTTTTGATGAATTCAAATTACATAGTTGCTTGCTGAGCTCAGAGCTTATTTTGCTGAAAGCTCATGAAGCAGCTAGTTCTGAATATGAGCATGGTCGTAAAGAGTGGGGTTCTCAGGTATGTGTAGTGTATGTTTCATTTCATTTCATTTTTAAAGTGTATACTCAAAGAAGCAATATATATTATGTCAAAATTATAAGATATTTATACAAAAATTACAAAAGTTGTTGTCTAGAAATTGAATTTGACTATCTTGTAATTTTAATAAAATATATCATTTTGCACTTGTTTTGTAGTCAAATTTATACAGAAATTGAATAGGAAATCAAGATTTATTTTCTTTTTTTATTTTCAAATGCATGATATCTAGCAAAATATATATATCAAGAAGAGAATTTTTTTTTATTGAAAAAAAAAATATTATGTTCTTATAAAAGTTATAAAACAAAATTTTTTTTATTACAACACTTGCAAGTTATTATTTTCATAAGACAAAATTTAACAGTCCTATAATTGGTACAAAATAACATACTTTATATTCATGATACTTTCATTGACTTCTGTTGAATTGGAATGATTTTTTTATTACTTTTTAAAATAATTTTTCTGTTCAAAATTTTAATTTTAATACTAAGATATTGCTTTAAGAAGTAGTAAAAAAGTCATTCCAAACAAAATCTAAATTTGTGTTATATATATATATATATATATATATATATATATATATATACATCATTTGTTTTTTTAGTAGCTTTTATATAGATATCAATTTTCGAATTGAATTTATTTAATCTGCATTACATTTCCTATTAATTTTTTTTAATTTCTACCATGTATAATAATATCATCCTCATATATAATTAATACCCTGCTAGTTATAGATTGGGTTCAGGTATGGTTCTCTAGTGGAAGACTACTACACAGGTTACAGATTACATTGCCAGGGATGGAGGTCTGTGTTCTGTAACCCAGACAGGCCAACCTTTCTCGGAGAAGCACCCAAGAGTTTAGTTGATGCAATAAGTCAAAGCAAGAGATGGTTTGTGGGTCTCTATCAAGTTTGTTTCTCTAGATATTGCCCTCTTTTATATGGATGCAGAAAGATTTCTATGCTGGCAGGTTTCTGTTACATGTATTATGCATTATGGGGATGTTGGTGTCTTCCATTAACCATATATGGTCTTCTTCCTCAACTGTCTCTTTTTTATGGCAAATCTCTTTTTCCAAAGGTATATATCATTTATACTTTTACCTTCTTATACGAAATTTTATTATTATAAAGATAACAAATATACATAGATTAAATACCATTGTCATTCCTTTGTCTGGTTATTTATATAAGTCCCAAATCTAAACATGGTTAACTCTTGTGAAACCATCAACACTCCCATGACAATCAACAATTTTACATTAGCAAACACATCTAAGATAGAGAGGAAAGCTTGTTCTCCCTTATACTAGCTAGTCCATCTCACAAACCACCTAATAGACAAATTCTTTTCTATAGCATCAATTAAGTTAACTATCAACCCCTGATCACTATGCAAACTAACTCTCTGACATCTCTTTTGGTCCTTGGCTTACTAAAGGAGAAGATTGAAAGATGCACTTCACCATAATGCAATCATTTCCTTTTTTTAAGTTTTTTAGAATTTTTCAAAAAGTATGAAAAATATATGAAGCAAATTCATTAGAAGAATTTGACTATATTCAAGGTTGATAAAAAATTCATCATCACATCTCAAAAGTTTAAATGGTAAAGTAGTAGAAGATAAAATCTAAGGTTATATATATTGATAATATAAAATAACTTGATTATGCAAGCAAAAGCATTGTATATACCATATTTGTGAAATGATAATAAAGCACTTTATTTTGGTACCTTAGCTTAAAATATTCTCAATGGTCACAGGCCTCAGACCCATGGTTCTTCCTCTATGCCTACCTCTTCTTAGCCACCTATATTCAGGACCTCATTGAGTTCATGGAAGTCGGTGGATTAATCTATAGATGGTGGAGTGAGCAAAGAATGTGGTTGATCAAAGGCATCTCATCTTCCACCTTTGGAACTTTGGATTTTATACTTAGCCAAATAGGGTGCTCAGCCCTAGGATTCAACTTGACAACGAAAGTCAAGAAAGAAGAAGAAAATAAGCTATATGAAAATGGCAAGTTTGTCTTCAGCACAGCTTCACCATTCTTT
Organism: Dendrobium officinale; assembly: GCA_019514585.1. Classification (NCBI taxonomy): domain Eukaryota; kingdom Viridiplantae; phylum Streptophyta; class Magnoliopsida; order Asparagales; family Orchidaceae; genus Dendrobium; species Dendrobium officinale. The sequence continues at coordinate 62,196,886 of CM033688.1, read as the reverse complement.
GTATCAATGGGAATGATAGCCATTGTTAATGCAATCTCTTTCATTTTTGGATTCATAAAGGCTGTGAGAAGAATTGGAGGGTTGGATGAGATGCTGATTCAGTTATTTCTTTCTGGATTCATTGTGACAAACTCGTGGCCTGTCTATGAGGCAATGTTCATTAGAAAAGATGGTGGAAAAATGCCAGAAAGTGTTACTAAGGCCTCTATTTTGCTTTCCTCTATATTACTCTATCTTGGTAACTTCTATTTTACATAAAATGCTCAGCTAGGCTAATGCTTTGTTACTTGCTTATGATTCAAGCATGAACAGTGGAGTTTCTAATATATTGGATGATCGACACTATAGTGTCCAACTTGATAAAGGGGCTATGTCTATGTGTAGTTTCTTTTGAATAAGTAATATGATTATATGAATAATGTACTTTTTATTGGGTGAGAAATGAATTTGCCAAGTTTTTTCTTGTTGATGTATACTTTAATGCAAATATGTTTCTTTTGCTTATTTTTAATGATTTTTTTATGAAAATCATGATCTGATTATTGAGCATTTAATATTCATTAATAATTGATGAGAAAATTGATTGGCTAGACTTCATCATATATGAAAATATCGATTGTTAAAGCCTTACAAAACTTGAAGCTTATGGTCAAGAGCGGTAGATATTACAGAGAAGAGAAAAGAAATATCATATGAATTTAGCACCATGAATTTAGCACTAGGCAAAGAAAAAAAAAATTTGGCTTAGAATGGAATATATGTTTGTGATTTTTCTTGTTTTTTCTGCAATGAATAATTTTTTTTTTATAATTTTTGGGTGTTTATAGCATTATTTATTTATTACATGATCGTTGGGGAAATAAAGGCTCCATTGGTTGATGGCTCCTTGTTAATAAGGCATCCAATATGGGCATTCTTATCAATGACAACATGAGATCGAAGACATTTGATTGGCTAGAAATGCTTCAAAGCAGCCCTTATCACTTAGCTTTTCTTTTGAGTTTTGAGGTAGGAAATTACTCGGACTTTTCTATCCTCTTCTGTCATGCTATTATCTTCATTGAATTAAAAGCATATCTCTTTAAGTAGAAAAGGGTGATCATTATAAGTTAGTTAACATGTGGAGAATAACTTTCTCATAATTTTTTAGATAAATCTCCATAAAACTGATGAAATCCAAGTTTTTTAGTTTTATTTTGTATTTTCATTCAAATTTTTTTAGTGGTCTCAATTTTTTATAAGATCAAAGCTATATAATTAGATTGTTATTTACTTAAGGCTAAATTTAAGCCAAATTTATTACAAGTTTTATAACCTATAACACTAATAATGCTTTAATTACTCACCATGAATTCAACACTAGGCTAAGAAATAATTAAACTGGCTTAGAATGAAATATATGTTTGTGATTTTTATTGTCTTTAGGTGTGTAGAGTTTTTATTTATTTATTACATGATCGTTGGGGAAATAAAGGCTCTATTGGTTGATGGCTTCATGATTGTCTCCTATAGAGTCATTCTAGTTGTTGATGTGGACGCTACTAGGTCTGGCTTGGTTGGCAGGAATGTGATGGTCAATAAGCCCTATTAATAAGGCAACCAATATGAGCATTCCTATCAATGACAACATGAGAAGACATTTGATGTGCTAGAAATGCTTCAAAGCAGCCCTTATCACTTAGTTTTTCTTTTGAGACTTTAGGACCCAAAGCTTGTTTATCTAATAATTGTTTATAAATAGACAAATCTTCATTGGAGTGAAAATAGGAGTGGACCACTTGCAGTAGTCCTTGTTCTAATTAGTCAATAAGATCTTGAAAACCTAACTAAAGTCATGGGAGAAGATGATAAGGTCTAATTATATGGATGTTGCGATCTTCGAGGAAATTTGTTTGTCCCATATATGATAATTATTGTCATTATCATGTTATTCAATAAAAAAAGTGGTCACTATAGGCCCCAATTAATTTGAGGGAAACAACTACTTGCTCTGGGAGTCTTGGTAGGAGAACAAATCAAAAAAGGTAGGACACTTAAGGTAATTTATTTTTAATTAATTTTTTTCTACATCATTTTAACACATTATAATTTACATTTCAAACTATTAAAATATTATAATTAGGTTTTGTTGAGAGTAAGGTAGTTCACATGCATAATTTATTTTTTATTAGATTGTTCTTAAAGTTTTTTTTTTCTTACTTTAAGTTGTTTTAATTATTTGCCCATATTATTAACATATTATAAGTTAATTAGATTTTGAATCTTAATCTTACAATTACATTTTTATTAGATAATTTGTGAATTTAATTACTCTGTAATAATAAAATATTTAAAATATGATTCTATAAAATTATTTTACACTAAATGGTGTGATGATAATGTCTACAAACTTATTATATTGTAAAACTTTAATGCTTTTGATTAATTTGTAGTTAGGCCCAAGTGAAGAATTATTTGAGGTCGCATTTTCTTGGCCAAATTTTAAAATAGAGTGACTCATGAACCAAAATAAGGAGAATAAGAGTAGCTTAATTATAATTTAAGATGGAGTATAAAAAACAACAAAATTAAATCCCACCATATGGGGTTGGTTACATTAATTCTTTTTTTCTCCATTGTCTCCTTTAAGAGTCAAATTCTCATTTAAATCTAAAAAAAAAAGTCATTTCTAATACTTTCTAAATAAATCTTTTAAGGTCTTTCTTTATCTTTTTAAACATAGGCTGGATCTAATGCATCTACTCTCCTTATTGGGTTAGCAGAAGGACAATGCTTAATGTGACCAAATCATCTAAGGAGATTCTCTCTAATCTTATATGTTATTGGACTAGTCCAACCTTATCACATATACTAGTTTCGTATTATATCCCCACTCCTCAACCCAATACAAGCTTCCTCAATTTTGAAATACTTGAACTTAATTTTATGCTACTCTTGTGCTATAAAGCATTACATGTCTCACAACAATCTTAATACCTTATAAAATATTCCCTTAAGTTTGAGGGGTACTTTTGCATCACACAATAGACCCGATGCATTCCTTCACTACAACCATCCTACTTAAATTCTACTAATAATATATTCATCGATCTATTTCACCATTGCTTTGAACAATAGACCTGAGATATCTAAAATGTGCACTCTTTTTATTGATCACCCAATGTCACAATCCTTTCACTAGATCTGTTACTAATAAAATTACACTCCATGTAAGATGGAGCATAATTAAAAATTTAAATATTATTTTGACATAAATTGCAAAATTGATTGCATTTTTAAAGAAAACACAAATTAATTTCACATTTTCTATAGATAAAACAAATCAATTTTATTTAATTATTTGAATGGTTTTTTTTTCCTTTTTGATGTCTAAAATAAGATTGTGTTAGTTTTTAATTTGGCTTTGCATATTAGGCAGAACTTTACCTTAATCCTATCAAATAGAAAAAAATGACAACTTGAAATCTTATTGAATTTTAAATCTATTTCTCCCCCATTTCAGCTTAAACTATGGATTTAGGCTTAGTTTGAGACAGCTTCCTTATTGCTTTGTATAGCAGCTTTATAGCCTCTTTTTTTTAAAAAAAAAAAAAATAAACAAAAACTGTCCCAAACGAAGCTTTAGTATATCCAGATATTGGACAGATTTAGCTTAAACTTGATCAATTATTAGAATTTTAATATTTTTAAAAATTTTAATAATATATATATATTAGTTGAATAAGATATATTAATCATAATATTATTGAATAATAATAATAATTTTAATAATTATTTCAATTTATCATTAATTCCATCCTTATAATGCATTCATTTTTAAATCAAGTTTTAAATGAGGGTGTCTTCTTAAAATTCAATTATCAATTTAAGTATGCTGATCTTGTTTGTATTTGAAATAAAATATTATTAAATTATATAAATTAATACCATTTAATCTTAAAAAAATACTAGGAATTGATCAGAATAATTTGAAATTAAATAAATGATTTAATTATGATTAAATTTTGTTAAATTAAATTTACTAAGTTTACTTAGTTTTATAAATTATTATTTGTACAGGTGATAGAATAGTAATACTAACTAATTATAAATTAATTACCAAAAACAAATTTAATAAAAAAAATTCTATATTAATTAAAAACAGTATCAAACAAATTATATATATACCAAAAAATTAATTTTATTAATAATTTCCAAGTTAATTTAAAATTTATCATACGTAAAAGGTAACCGAGTATTTTTTTTAGACTTTGATATTGATATAGTTGGTAGCCAGTAGTTGATAATTTTGAAGAATTACTTTTTTTTTTTAAACACCTGATAATTTAGGTGGCAATAATTTATTGCATGTAATATGCTGAATAATATACATTCTTGAATTAGAGAAAAAAAAATTTAGAAATTGTGAAGAGAGTATTGGAGTTTAAGAGTTGAGGGAGGGAATTATAAAAGGAAGGGATTTATGAAAATTGGAATTGTTGCAAGAATTATAACTTTATATTAAAGTAATGAGTTATTATTTTAGGATGATTTACTACTAATAAGAATTTGCATTATTATTGGATAAACTTACCACTGAGTGCATGAAGAATAGCAATCCTTCATGATCATGTCATTAGCAAGTGTTATATGAAAATTTTCTATAATTGGGGGCTGCTGCATATAAGTTATACATTTCCAATAATGTTTATCAGCCATCGTATTAGTTCAAAGTTCATTTTTTATTATGTCATTATGGTCCATCATAAAAAAATAAAATTGAACCTAAAACTAAGAAAAATTATTGCTTGAATGGAATCCAAAATTAACATTCAAATTACACACATTACAAGAATCTAGCAGCAATAGTGATTTTGAGGTCATTTTTTAAACATTCAAGTCAACAATCTATGGCCGGAGATTTTGTCAACCTTTCCTTAGCATGGATGGTACTTCTCTCCTTGGTAATTATAGAGGAATAGGAATTGATGAGAATAGTTCTCTTCTTTCTAGTAGTCATAATTATTGATTCACGACTATGATTTTTATAGATGCTTCATCATATGGTTGAGCTAATTCATGTTTCGGGACACCATATATAAATACAAGACATAATGGCAGCATAGCCTGCAATTTATCATGAAAGAACATACATTTGGCCTACAAAGGTTCACTTATTAGTTGAAAAAAAATATATAATGGTGCAACAGTTGTTGCAACTTAATTTTCATAACTATGTTTTCATATCATGTATGTTTTTTAAGATTCCAAAATATTATTGAATTGATTATTGTTTCTCCTAACATATATTAAAAATATTGATTTTATTGTTTGTGTGTACTAACGTTTCAGGGAAATCATACTTCAGTTAGTTGAAGATTTCAAGTCAGATTATATTAGGGTTTATTGTTTTTTGAAGTATGTATTTTTTTTTACTTTTCTTGAGTCTGATAGAGCGTGATTGTAATTGAGTAACAGTGCACACACACACTGGGGGAGTGTAAAAATTTGTAGTTTTTTAAAAATAATTTTACTATACGATTTTAGATCGTACGGGATGATTTGACCTGAGCGTTCATCCAGAAATCATTTAATCAAATCATGCTAGGAAAATTTTCTAAAACTTGTTCATATTGTACGAAACTACCTTCATACAGACGACGTATAGAGTATGAAATAGATACGTACAAGTTCGTCCCGAAGAACTCAAATTTTTTTCTGAGCTATTCATAATGTACGATCTTAGGTTCGTACAAACGACATCCAGAGTACAAAATGGTTGTGTATCTTGTCTATACAATCCTAGGATCATACAGTACTAGGGTTGCACTTTTTGTATTAAATAATCACTTTAAAAAATGAAAAAAAAAAAGATTATCAATAAAATATTCAGATCACCCCTAACCCACAAAAATCTAAACGACCCTCACAAAATCATAGCAACAAAAACATAAAGGCAATCAATCTCCCAAACCATTTACACAAATCTACCAAGATCACTCAAATTCTTTTATTAACAAATACATTAATAGAAGTACAACACAAAAATGATGCTCCTAACTAAAGCTAGGATTGGTTGTGCTAACAAATAAACTAAAGCGTGTGTTACGCTATGTTGGTGTGAACCTATTATATATGCTTACTAGTTGTTAACCTATTAGGCTTTAAATTTTATTTTCTAGTTTTATTGTTTATTAATCTCGAGGGTTGTTCCATGTTAAATATTAATGCATTAAAATTTAATTATCTAAGTTGTAGTTTTATATTCTCAAGAACAGAGTAAAGAGCATAGTCTATTATACAAATGACTCTATTCACTAATAAGTCCTAATACTCAAAAAAATATAATTATTTTATCTAAAAAGATGGACTAAAATTATAGGCTAATTTTTATATTTTTTTATTATTAAGGATTTTATTTAGAGTGTATTGGGTGGATTTTAGAAATGTTTATTCATGATTTAATTTAATTTTAATTTAGATTTGATTTTTAATTAATTTTTAATATTTTCTGTCATTTACTTGGCCTCTTAAGAATTTATTAAAAAAACTTTTATTTGACATGATGTAAGATATTATTTGTTATAATATTATGAGTTCATAGAAATTTATTTCATATTTATCTGATTTTTCTTGAATTTATAATGAATTTTCTAGTTCCTAGGTCCTTTAGAAAATTTATTTAATATGAAGGTAAAAATGAAATGTTAATTAAAATATTTATTTAGTTTATTGTTCATCTTGACTTTATAGAAATTTATTTGAATTTTTTCCGAATTCTTTTATATTTTTAATGAATTTTCCAATATTTGAGTTAATTATTATTCTATTATTTTTTAATAATTAACTTGTTCACTCCTATTCTTTTTTGGATTATTCATTTATTATTATTATTATTATTATTATTATTATTATTATTATTATTATTATTATTATTATTATTATTATTATTATTATTATTATTATTATTATTATTATTATATGTATATTTTTCATTATCGCTTTTATATTGAATTTATTGTAATTTGATTTTGTGTTCACTAACTTGATTTATGTTTGGTTAGTGTCCTTGTCTTAATATTTACTAATTTTGTATTTAATTTGATTTTTAAAATTAAATTTGATGTGTCTACATGTGTTAATTAATTCAATTTAATGTGATTGATTATGAATTTAAATTCTCTACATCATTTAAAATATAGTTGATATTAATTTGACCTTTATTTATCTTATGTTGTTTAGCTTGATTCTAAAAAAATGATTCACCTTCATTATTTCATTTAACTTTCATATTTATTATATGCATGCAGTTTTGACTTTCAGAAAGAATTCTAACATAAGTGATTTGATTGAAAGTAATTTGTTGAAATATAAACAAATTACATTGCCCACAAACTACGGTCCCTCCAGGATGTCCATTATCCCCATTTCTGTTTATCATTTGTTCCCAATTGTTATCCAATGTCTTTTTCCAGGATGGCAAGGACTTAGGCATCAAGGTTGCTTCAAGGTGTCAGAAGATTTCTCATTTGCTTTATGCAGATGATGTCCTCTTACTATCTGATATATGCTAAGATTAAGAGCATTAAGAAGATGAAGATCATTTTAAGCAATTATTGTGGTTGGACTAGTCAAAGATTGAATCTTTAAAAATCTGCTATGATTATTAGTAAAACAATTGAGAGAAGAAGGAAGAAGAAAATTGCAAGGATCATGGAGATTAAGGTGGTAGAAGAACTAGACTATTTGGGAACAAAGTTGGCTTTAAGGAGATTGAAGAAGGCAGATTTTCAATTCTTATTGGACAAATCTTTGAAGATTTTAAATTCATGGGGAAATAGATATATTTCTCTTATTGGAAAACTGGTGCTAGCAAAATCTTTTTATTGTAATCTTCCATTGTTTTTAATATCTCATTCTCTTATTCCGATAAGTGTGCTGAAGGAATTTGAGAAGTATTGCAGGAATTTTATTTGGAATAATTAAGATGGTAAACATGGGTTGCATTATGTGGCTTGGGAATATCTGTGTAAACCAAGATCATTAGGTGGTTGGGGGCTTCATTCAAAAATTTATAGTGTTGAAACAATGAGAGCAAAGTTTTCGTGGAATCTGGTAGTAAAACCAAATTCCTTCTTAAATAGAAATCTGTTGGCCAGATACGGTGAAGACTAGTGGAGAAAAGAGGATCTTAAGGGAGGATCTTCAGCGTGGAGGATTATCTCAAGTGGCTGGAATGCTATGAGAAGTTGTGTCAGATGGAATGTGGTGAGAGGAACATTTATAATAGTCTTGAAGGATGTATGGATTTTGGATAAAAGCTTACTCAGATGGCCTACTTTTGTTGCTACTTTTGAAGATGTTAACACCACACTAGACTTTTTAATTATTGATGGTAGATGGAATATTGAGAAGTTGCTTCTTTTTTTTTGGAAAGACCTGGTATATGTGATAAGTATCATCCAGATTTACCAAGATGAAGAGGAGGATTTCATGGAGCTGAAATATAAACTGTCTGGAAAAACAATTTCTACTATGATTTAGGAAGGCACGGTGAAGGAGGATGCTGGTGAAAATCTTTACTTATGGATTCATAAGATGAATCTAAATGCTCGGGTGGAATTATTCATTTCGAGATTACACAAATATGATATTCCAACAGCAGAATTTCTGATGAGAAGAAAACTGAAAGATTGTAGTTTGTGCCCAAGAGGTTGTGAAGAGGTGTAGACTTTGGACCATGTGACCACTAATTGTCCAAAGTTGTTAAAAAGTTATTTGTATTCTAAGGAAAAGGGGTTTTCATATTCCTCTTTTCAATTCATTTCAGCATTGTATGGTTGAGCTGAAGTATTTGTCTGAAAAAAATCCGATGATGGTAAAGCTTTATTTTACTCTATTATGGATTTCTTGGAGCAACAAAAATAAATCTAAACATGGAAAGAAAGAAGATTATGAATCACTTATTGCTGCAAATGTTATCAGCCTAGTTGGTATGGATAAACGGAACAATGTACTCTCAGAAAACTGGGATGCTGGTCAATCCATTGGATTGTCTACAAACTTCTGGCATCCTCCACCACCCGAGTGGTACAAGATCAACATTGATGCTGCATTGAGAAGTAACTATGGAGCAGGCATTGGAGGAATTGTTAGAGACCAAAAAGGAAGATTTGTCCATGCATTTGGTTTTTATGGGATGCATTGGGATATAGCACAACTGGAACTCTACTTTTTTAATTCATTAAAAGTTCTTTTGAATAATTGTATAGACAATGCCAAAGGTGTTATTATAGAGGGAGACAATAAAAATGTCATACAATTTCTTCACAACATGTACAACAAAGAGAAGAAGCTACTTGGAGACATTGGAGATGAAGACTTCTTTGGTTTGAGGTATGGGAATAATGTCATTTATAAATTTATTGGTAGAAACTGTAATAAGGAAGCTCATTTTTGTGCTAACCTATCATTTTCTTATGATTTCATTTGGGACTTATTTTGTGAGAGTTCACTTCCTTCCTTTGTTAAACTTGTAAAGGAGGAAACTATTTTGGAGTTCAACTCTCATATAGCTTGTATCTAGTCTTTGATTGGTTTGGTACGTAGTTCTAATGCTAATTGCATTTCTTTCAAAAAAAAAAAAAAAAAAAAACTACGGTCCCTCCAACTACCATCATCAACCGACTATGGTCCCTTCGACCATCGTTGCCCATTGACTACCGTCCCTCCGACCACCGTCAGTCATAAACTATAGTCCCTTCAATCACAGTTGTCCGTAAACTATGACCCTTATGAACCCCGTCACCCACTGAGTATGGACCCTCAGATCTCCGTCGCTTGTTAACTACGATCCCTCCGACCATCGTCGCCCTTCAATTATGGTCACTTCAACCATAGTCGCTTGCCGACTACGGTTCTTCTGACCAGCATCACGTGCCGACTACTTTACACTCTAATCACCTTCCCCCGTCGACTATGGTGAGGGGACTGTGAGGGGTGTCAAAATGAGTTTTCAGGTCAAGTTTTGGTCGAAATTTGAAAAGACCCAAGTCCAAATGAGTTGACCATAACCCAACATGGGTATGTAAACATTTAGAATTTATGGACCAGATCAGACCCTTAACGGGTTAACCCAACCCGACTACCTTCGGTCATTGACTATAATCCCTCTAACCTCCGTCACTTGTCGATTATATATGGTCTCTCTAACTACCATCGTTTGCCGACTATGGTCCCTTCGACCTCTGTCGCTCGACTATGATCCATTTGACCTCCATCGTTCGACTTAAGTCCCTACTACCTCCATCGACTGACTAGGATTCCTCCGACCTCTGTCGACCAACTACGGTCTTACCAACCAAACGAATAGACCAATGTTGACATTCTCTTGAGAATATTGGATTCTTCCGACAATAAACACTAGTTGATTCATTTCAACTATGTAAGGTCATGTGGTTTTTCTCATTTTATAAGGGTTTTCACGTAAAAATTATAATATCTTTTATGATTCTTCCACCCTTCTCTCTTTATCCATATGTGTGATGGATCTCCATTTAAAGTTGGGATACTAAGATATTTATATCTCTACCGCCGCAAAATGCTCTAGGACACAAAAAATAAATATCTAGTAACATGAATCAATTTATTTATTTATTTAAGTGTTTCATTAAACATGAAAAATTATACTATTAGTAATCAAAATGCTCAGGCCGTAGGGAATACAAAAAATTTAATATCTAATAACATGAATCAATTTTATTTTATTTTTTAAATAACATAATTGATTAAACATGAAAAATTAAATATGTGACAACTAATTTAAGTAATCAAGACAATTATGAAAATCATGCCGTTTTTTTTTAATCATATTATGGTACAAAGACCAAATATGATTGATTTGGCTCAAACATAAAACTTCATCAACTGGATTATCTACATAACTACTCAAACATACCATTCTCTTTCATTTACTACTCAATTATGGATATTTTGGATCAAACACATTTAACATCTAAATAGATGCTTGAATAACCATTAGCTTTTTAATATAGTTTTGGATTTATGTAGTATCCTACTGGCTCTATATTTTTTCATTGATAGATGTAGTCATAATTAAAGCATAAAATAAACATATAAAAGGATTTTATTTCTCAATAAGTATGAGAGTCCTCGTTTTATTTTTTAAGATAATATTCTTATGTTTCAACTGAGTCTTTAGTGATTAAACGTTTCCCAATTCATTGCATTGGAGCATTTCCACAAACACTTGGAGGCCACTTTGCCGCTTCCTGCACCTTATCCATGGCTAAATGCAAAGGATTTTACACACGTATTTGCAATAGTTCCCAAATCATTCACATCGACAACTGAACTCAAAACTATTTCAACACAATCTTTCATGGACATGTCAACCTCGAGACGTTGCATATCAAGATACTAACTTCCTCGTACCGATCAATATCCCGATTCAACGTGAAATTGTGATTTAACTTGTGTTCATGATCGAAGTCGGCCTAAAAAATCATGCAGTGTATCATTTTCGTCAGTCTCATATGCCTATTCCTGTTTGGATTGACGATCTTCTTCATTATTGTCGCACTTGGCATCCGATATTTATTGGGCTAAGCTGGTGGGGACGGGAAATTGCATGTGCCAATCACAACATATTTATATAAAAAAAAAAAATCTCGGGCAAGCTGTCTCCAGTTATATCAATACCCCATCTTAAACTAATCAAACAGATAGCATATGAATCCCGTGGTTCTTATTTCATCATAAATATATTAATAATATTATTTATTTATTTTTATTAATATTTTATGAGTATTAGTTTTAACTAGGCCATACCTTTAAGATTTACGACACCACTCATGCAAATATGGAAATCAAAAGAGATAAAATTTTCTCAGTTAATTTACTTACAAAAAAAATATTATCTAAATAATGATTGACACCACAAATGTTATTTTTCTAATAATCTCATATATATATATATATATAATGAATTGGAACCTTTACTCGATTTAAAATGCCCAATTATTGATTAATTTAATTATTACTTATAAAAGTAATTGCACCATTTGTTTTTTTGTTGCAAGTTCTTTTTTTTTTTCTGATGACTAGGGCAATAATCCCTAAAAATACCTTGTGTTTGAATTTTCACTTAAAAACATTATATTTCCTATGAGCTATTACCGACTTATCTTATTTATATGAATATATATGATCTCTATACTAAGTCAAAATGATAAGTTATATATATTTTTTCCTATTATTATAAATGTTTTATCACACAATAGGTATGGCTTTGAATGAAGAAATTATTTCAATCGGAGTTTGGATGGGAACACTCGTTCGGACTATGAGTGTACATATCGTGTACAAAAAGTTGATACACACTATGTACAAATTACACATACATGTACGGACGGTTCCTCCTATTCGGACTACACACGAAAAAAATTTCTCCTTTGAATGATAGACATGCATGCATCAACTTGTTTCATCAGCCTTTCTTATTTGACCAAATAAAAATTTGATTGGCTACCTTGACTTCCTAAGCCTAATGCAATAATTTATCATCTTTAAATAATTACACATATAACCTCTCCCATCCAAATAAAACTCCAACTTATCTTCCTCAACACAAATACTCAGTCCTCCTCCTCCTCCTTCCATGGCTCCCTTACTCCACACGCACCAAATCCATCCCCGCACTGTCTTAAACCGCCTCCACTTCCTTCTCTACTCCTTATCCCTCCTCCTCCTCCTCCACCACCATACAACCACCCCCTCCTCCTTCCTCCTCCTCGCCGACATCTTCCTCGCCTTCCTGTGGCTCCTATCCCAAGGCTTTCGATGGCGCCCCGTTCGCCGCTGGGAGTTTCCCGAACTACTCTCTAAAGTCACAACCAGCAAGGATTTTCCGGCTTTAGACGTCTTCATTTGCACCGCTGACCCTTATAAGGAGCCGCCCGTGGGCGTGGCGAGTACCGCCCTCTCCGCTCTAGCCTTCGACTACCCTTCCGATCGCTTATCTGTCTATGTTTCTGATGATGGAGGTTCAGACCTCACGCTCTTTGCCTTCTTCGAAGCCGCCAAATTTGCTAGGTGTTGGCTGCCGTTTTGCAGAGAGAATGGAGTCATGGAGAGGTCCCCTGAAGCTTACTTCCAGTCCGGTGGCTGTGATGGAGAAGCAAAGCAAATGAAGGTACGGCGACTTGCTCTTTTTGTTATCTACGTTGATAGAATTAATATTCTCTTGACCATATGTAATATATAATTAAGAAAAATATATTATAATAGAGTCTTTTTGATTTGTACAATGTGTGGTAAAGTTTTTCAAAATATAAGTATTTTAAAAATATTGATGTTATGTTTATATTAAAAAAAAAATTAAAAAGAAAAACTTAAATTATATGAAAATATCACTTTTTTTTTTAAATCCCATTTACTAAAGTTGATCATTTAAATATATTTCAATTAAATTTTTTTAATATTTAATGAGCTGGAATATATTTCTCACTCCTCTTCTGCTCTTTTAGTCAATAATTGAATACGACAAAAGAGTATTTTAATTTATTAGAAGAAAAGGGAATCTGAGATCGCTCATCCAAAATACTATTTTTGTTGTGACGGTGAGCATAATTATTGATCAGATGAGACAAAAAAGCGAGGACTGAGATTGAACTGACTGAGAACACAAACTCCCCTTGGCCTATTGGTTGAGAGCTTAGGCTTCCAACTAAGAGGTCCAAGGTTCGAGTCCATGTGTATGCGTTATGTGTGTGAGTTTGTCTTAAATGACCTAAATGTCCCAAAAAAAAAAAAAGATTGAACTGAGTTTCTATTGCTATTCATAAATTTTAGGCGTTTAAGCCCACTTAACCAGCCGAGCTCACTGACTTAACTCATTAAATTTGGGTCACCTCTAAATTGACGAGCTAACTCATTTAAATAAAAAATTAAAATTTAATACACTTACTGTCTAATAGTGATACGTCACCAAAAAATACCCATGCACCACAGCTAACAACTTCCATCGACCACTTCCCCTCCGTCGATTGGACCACTGCCCATTCGTCGACCGTCGCTTGAACACCAATCGTCGCCGGACTACCACCCTTTCGCCGACCGTTGTCGGACCACAACCCGCCCTCCAACTGTCATCATACCACAACATGTTCGCCGGCCGTCTCCATACCACCTCCTGTCCACTGACCTTTGCCAGACTACTACCCATCCACCGGTCGTTCGAGATCACCGCTTGTTGGCCAACTTAATTTTAGATGTTATGTACGTAAATCTTCTTAAAATATATTATTAATCATTCGGCCAACTTAATTAAATATGCTATTCATATTATATATTAAACCATAAGACTATACTCTTACAAATATGCATTTGCCTGTTACTTATGATATTTTATCCAACTTTCTAAATCATATACTTATTTGTCTCAGGTGATGTTTGAAAGCCTTAAAGAAAGAGTGGATTGTGCTATGGAAAAAGGTTATGTCGACCTCAACTTAGTGAACTCTCTTGAGGAGAAGGAAATTTTCAAGACATGGAAAAACTTCACTCGCAAAGATCATCCTTCAGTAATCCAGGTTTTGTAGAATGACTTATTTAGCATTTTTCTAAAAAATAAAAAAATAACATTTTTTTAACAATAAAGCTTGGCAAACAAGCATATGAGATGCAGACTGAGGGTCCCTAATATGGGATAGTTGCTGCTACTTATAACATAGTTGATTATTTTTATGGGAAAACATCATAATTGAAAATACTATAAAAAAAGCAAAGCAATGAAAAGATTCTTTAGATAGACCCTTTTTTATTATTTATTATTTATTTTATTATTATTATTTATTTTGGAAAACTTGTATGCCACATATTAATATTAAAAAATTGAGTACAAGTCCTTAGAGGGATCGATAGCTCACTAATGCTCAACGAGCACAATAAAAAAAGCAAAAAAGATCTTAAGAGCCAAAGATCCCTATCTACTAACAAAAATGAATAAATTCCATAAAAGGAAGTAAAAACAAGGCCGACAAGACCAACCCCAACAATAGCCTGAAGCTGAGACTGACATTCAGCACATCAAAAGAAAACTTTAGAATTGCATGAAAATTATCTAGAATTCCACCGCCTTCCAAAACCCTTCTATGATATTGAAAGATGGCCGGATCAATGAACTTTAGTGAACAATTCACTCAATCTACATTAAGTTATTAAGAATTGCTCATTAAGAAGGTTTCCTATAAACAAATGAGCTACAAGTAACTCACATAATATAATTTTTATGTGAAAATTTAAAGATGAATGAAAATTACAATGCCTAGCCTAGTTGAAACATTCTTATTTATTTATGTTGAGAATCACAAGTGTTTTTTATTTCCTTTAATCTAGAAAGATGGAATTATAATATAATAACTTATAGTATACTAGCTAGAGATGTCTCCTTTAGTTTTGATGGAGACGGATTGAGATTTGATGAAAATAAATGGGTATTAATCCATGACGTGTGTTGGTTGAGAAGAAATAATGGGCATAGGAAGTTAGGTGAAGATCATGAGAATGATCTATTTATCCAAAATTTTTACAATTACAAGTGAATTGATATAAGCTCAACATAGACTTTATCCATGAAAAACAGAACTTGATGCACATCATCATCATCATCATTTTAATCCAGGTTCTCTTGGAAAGCAAGAAGGACAAGGACATCACTGGCCATCCCCTCCCAAATCTGATCTATATCTCTAGAGAGAAACGCCCAGCTTCTCTTCACAACTTCAAGGCCGGAGCCCTCAATACACTCGTTAGTCATCATTACAACCTTTATGTTTTGAAATAATTCTGTTGGAGGCTTTCAAATTATTTTTACATTGAATATATATATGATAAATAGTTAAAAAACCATCATTTAAAAAGAAATAGAAGAGATGCTTATAGTACCTACAAGATAGCTAATTTGTATTAAAAATAATACTTAAATTTAATTTATTTTCATAAAATAAAATAGTTTTTTTCTTATTTTTAATTTTCATCAACTATCATTCCCTTCTGATCTTTTTTTTTTCTTCCTAATATAAAAACTGTTTTGTCAAAAATTCTCATGAATTTTTATGTGTGTGCGTGTTTTTTTATGAAAAAGCAAGATTAGATCAAATGAAAATTAACAGTTTATTGATCATAATTAAACATAAGATGGTCATATAAAAAAACCAAAATAATTATTTTACTTCTTTGATCAAATATGTAAGTACATTCCTTCAAAATTTAAAAATTTAAGTTGTTTTTATTTTCTTAAATTTTTAATAAAATATGTAACTTGCACCTCTTCATAACTTTAGTGTTTAGAATTATAGTTATCTATTAAAAAATATTGATAATATTTGTAAAGTAATCAAAATATGCATCATTAAAAAAAATTATGTCCTCTTTAAGAAAATAGTAATGATGATAGTCTATAAAAGTTTTTGTTGAATCTATTTTGAAATAAATATATTATAAATTTATTTCATATTAATTATTACACTTGTTTTAAAATAAAATTAATGACCTTACATTCAATCAAATTAAAAATTTGATCATATATCTTGAATATAATTTCTCTGCCACTGTCTACTTTTCTTTTTTGCATGCATGCAAAAGCTTAGAGTCTCTAAAACCATGACGAACGCACCGCTGATCCTCACCTTAGATTGTGACATGTGTTCCAACGATCCTCATGCACCTCAAAGAGCTCTCTGTTACTTTCTAGACAAGGACTTTTCACCAAACCTTTCCTTCGTCCAGTTTCCACAAAGATTTACTGGACTTAACAAAAATGATATCTATAATGGTGAGTTCAGGCGGGTATTTACTCTCGGTGAACTAGGCTTAGATGGATTACAAGGTGCCAGCTACATTGGAACCGGCTGCTTCTTCTCCCGTCGATCACTTTATAGTTCTCCTCCGGTGGCAATGCCTTCTTTTGATGAATTCAAATTACAGAGTTGCTTGTTGAGCTCAGAGCTTGTTTTGCTAAAAGCTTATGAAGCAGCTAGTTCTGAATATGAGCATGGTCGTAAAGAGTGGGGTTCTCAGGTATGTGTAGTGTATGTTTCATTTCATTTCATTTTTAAAGTGTATACTCAAAGAAGCAATATATATTCTGTCAAAATTATAAGATATTTATACAAAAATTACAAAAGTTGTGGTCTAGAATTTGAATTTGACTGTCTTGTAATTTTTATAAAATTTATCATTTTTGTACTTGTTTTGTAGTCGAATTTATACAGAAATTGATTAGGAAATCAAGATTTATTTGCTTATCTTTATTTCAAATGCATGATATCTAGCAAAATATATATATCAAGAAGAGAATTTTTTTATTGAAAAAAAAATATTAAGTTCTTATAAAAGTTCTAAAACAAATTTTTTTTTATTACAACACTTGCAAGTTATTATTTTCATAAGGCAAAATTTAACAGTCCTATAATTGGTACAAAATAACATACTTCATTTACGGTTACTTTCATCGACTTATGTTGAATTGGAATGATTTTTTTATAACTTTTTAAAATAATTTTTATGTACAAAATTTTAATTTTAATACTAAAATATTATTTTAAGAAGCAGTGAAAAAGTCATCCCAAAAAAAATCTATATATATATATATATATCAATTGTTCTTTTATAGTTTTAATATAGATAACAATTTTCGATATGAATTTATTTAATCTGCATTACATTTCCTATTCATTATTTTTAATTTCTACCATGTATAATAATATCATGCTCATATATTATTAATACCCTACTGGTTATAGATTGGGTTCAGGTATGGTTCTCTAGTAGAAGACTACTACACAGGTTACAGATTACATTGCCAGGGATGGAGGTCTGTCTTCTGTAACCCAGACAGGCCAGCTTTTCTCGGAGAAGCACCCAAGAGTTTAGTTGATGCAATAAGTCAGAGCAAGAGATGGTTTGTGGGTCTATATCAAGTTTGCTTCTCTAGATATTGCCCTCTTTTATATGGATGCAGAAAGATTTCTATGCTGGCAGGATTCTGTTACATGTATTATGCATTATGGGGATGTTGGTGTATTCCATTAACCATATATGGTCTTCTTCCTCAACTGGCTCTTTTTTATGGCAAATCTCTTTTTCCAAAGGTATATATCATTTATACTTTTACCTTCTTATATGAAATTATATTATTATAAAGAAAACAAATATAAATAGATTAAATACCATTGTCATTCCTTTGCCTGGTTATTTATATAAGTCCCAAATCTAAACAAGGTTAACTCATGTGAAACCATCAACACTCCCATGACAATCAACAATTTATCATTAGCAAACACATCTAAGATAGAGAGGAAAGCTTGTTCTCCCTTGTACTAGCTAGTCCATCTCACAAACCACCTAACAGACAAATTCTTTTCTATAGCATCAGTTAAGTTAACTATCAACCCCTGATCACTATGCAAACTAACTCTCTGACTTCTCTTTTGGTCCTTGGCTTACTAAAGGAGAAGATTGAAAGATGCACTTCACCATAATGCAATCATTTACTTTTTTAAGTTTTTTAGAATTTTTTAAAAAGTATGAAAAGTATATGAAGCAAATTCATTTAGAAGAATTTGACTATATTCAAGGTTGATGAAAAATTCATCATCACATCTCAAAAGTTTAAATGGTAAAGTAGTATAAGATAAAATCTAAGGTTATATACATTGATAATATATTATACAAGCAAAAGTATCATATATACCATATTTGTGAAATGATAATAAAGCACTTTATTTTGGTACCTTAGCTTAAAATATTCTCAATGGTCACAGGCCTCAGACCCGTGGTTCTTCCTATATGCCTACCTCTTCTTATCCACCTATATTCAGGACCTCATTGAGTTCATGGAAGTCGGTGGATTAATCTGGAGATGGTGGAGTGAGCAAAGAATGTGGTTGATCAAAGGCATCTCATCTTCCACCTTTGGAACTTTGGATTTTATACTTAGCCAAATAGGGTGCTCAGCCTTAGGATTCAACTTGACAACCAAAGTCCAGAAAGAAGAAGAAAATAAGCTGTATGAAAATGGCAAGTTTGTCTTCAGCACAGCTTCACCATTCTTTGTCTCAATGGGAATGATAGCCATTGTTAATGTAATCTCTTTCATTTTTGGATTCATAAAGGCTGTGAGAAGAATTGGGGGGTTGGATGAGATGCTTATTCAGTTATTTCTTTCTGGATTCATTGTGACAAGCTCGTGGCCTGTCTATGAGGCAATGTTCATTAGAAAAGATGGTGGAAAAATGCCAGAAAGTGTTACTAAGGCCTCTATTTTGCTTTCCTCTATATTACTCTATCTTGGTAACTTCTATTTTACATAAAATGTTTAGCAAGGCTAATGCTTTGTTACTTGCTTATGATTCAAGCATGAACAGTGGAGTTTCTAATATATTGGATTATCGATACTATAGTGTCCAACTTGATAAAGGGGCTATGTATATGTGTAGTTTCTTTTGAATAAGTAATATGATTATATGAATAATGTACTTTTTATTGGGTGAGAAATGAATTTGCCAAATTTTTTCTTGTTGATGTATACTTTAATACAGATATGTTTCTTTTGTTTATTTTTAATGATTTTTTGATGGAAATCATGACTGATTATTGAGCATTTAATATTCATTAATAGTTGATGATAAAATTGATTTGCTAGACTTCATTAGATATGAAAATATCGATTGTTAAAACTTGAAGCTTATGATCAAGAGCGGTAGATATTACTGAGAAGAGAAAAGAAATATCATATGAATACTCTTACTGTGTGAATTGATTAAGAAAATCCGAGTTCCAAACTAGTTTGATGAAGATCATTGGATTGTTGAGGTAGGACATTACTCAAACTCTTCTCTCCTCTTCTGTCTCACCATTATCTTCATTGAATTAAAAGCATATCTCCTCAACTAGAAAAAGGTGATCATTCATAAATTTGTGAAGATGTGGAATAACTTTCTCATAACTTTTTAGATAAATCTCCATAATACTGATGAAATCCAAGTTTTTCAATTTTATTTTGTATTTCCTTACAAATTTTTTTGAGTGGTCTCAATTTTATATAAGATCATAACTATATAATTAGATTTTCTATTTACTTAAGGTTAAATTTGAGCCAAATTTGTTACAAGTTCTATAACCTATAACACTAGCTAATAATGCTTTACCCACCATAAATTCAGCACTAGGCTAAAAAATAACAAAATTAGCTTAGAATGGAATATATGTTTGTAATTTTTCATGTTTTTTCTGCAATGAATAATTTTTGGGTGCGTATAGCATTATTTATTTATTACATGATCGTTGGGGAAATAAAGGTTGGCAGGAATGCGATGGTCAACTAGCCTTGTTAATAGGGCAACCAATATGAGCATTCTTATCAATGACAACATGAGAAGACATTTGATTGGCTAGAAATGCTTCAAAGCAGCCCTTATCACTTAGTTTTTCGTTTGAGACTTTAGGACCCAAAGCTTGTTTATCTAATAGTTGTGCAGAAATAGACAAACCTTCCTTGGAGTGCATATAGGAGTGGACCACTTGCAGTAGTCCTTGTTCTAATTTGTCAATAAGATCTTGAAAACCTAACTAAAGTCATGGGAGAAGATGATAAGGTCTAATTACATCGATGTTGCAATCTTCAAGGAAATTTGTTGGTCCCATATATGATAATTATTGTCATTATCATGTTATTCAATAAAAAAAGTGGTCACTATATACCCCAATTAATTTGAGGGAAACAACTACTTGCTCTGGGAGCCTTGGTAGGAGAACAAATCAAAAAAGGAACTATCAACTTCTTCTCAAAGCAATTAATATAGGAGATCATTTGTAATCTTTATAGCATTCTTGGATTTGGTTTACTTGAAGGGAGATTCCCTCTTATGTTGAGAAAGGTATATATGGAATGTATTCAATGACTGCTTAGTGGAACTCTAACCTTAAAATTTTTCTTCCTTATTTTGTTGAGAGGGAGACACTTAAGGTAATTTATTTTTAATTAATTTTTTTCTACATCATTTTAACACATTATAATTTACATTTCAAACTATTAAAATATTATAATTAGGTTTTGTTGAGAGTAAGGTAGTTCACATGCATAATTTATTTTTTATTAGATTGTCCTTAAAGTTTTTTTTTTTTTCTTACTTTAAGTTGTTTTAATTATTTGCCCATATTATTAACATATTATAAGTTAATTAGATTTGAATCTTAATCTTACAATTACATTTTTATTAGATAATTTGTGAATTTAATTACTCTGTAATAATAAAATATTTAAAATATGATTCTATAAAACTATTTTACACTAAATGGTGAGATGATAATGTCTACAAACTTATTATATTGTAAAAATTTAATGGTTTTGATTAATTTGTAGTTAGGCCCAAGTGAAGAATTATTTGAGCTCGCATTTTCTTGGCCAAATTTTAAAATAGAGTGACTCATGAACCAAAATAAGGAGAATAAGAGTAGCGTAATTATAATTTAAGATGGAGTATAAATTAAAAAAACAACAAAATTAAATCCCACCATATGGGGTTGGTTACATGAATTCTTTTTTTCTCCATTGTGTCCTTTAAGAGTCAAATTCTCATTTAAATCTAAAAAAAAAGTCATTTCTAATACTTTCTAAATAATTCTTTTAAGGTCTTTCTTTATCTTTTTAAACATAGGCTAGATCTAATGCATCTACTCTCCTTATTGGGTTAGCGGAAGGACAATGCTTAATGTGACCAAATCATCTAAGGAGATTCTCTCTAATCTTATATGCCATTGGAGCTAGTCCAACCTTATCACATATACTAGTTTCGTATTATATCCCCACTCCACCACCCAATGCAAGCTTCCTCAATTTTGAAATACTTGAACTTAATTTTATGCTACTCTTGTGCTATAAAGCATTACATGTCTCACCACAATCTTAATACCTAATAAAATATTCCCTTAAGTTTGAGGGGTACTTTTGCATCACATTTCCAATAATGTTTATCAGCCATCGTATTAGTTCAAAGTTCATTTTTTATAATATCATTATGGTCCATCATAAAAAAATTGAACCTAAAACTAAGAAAAATTATTGCTTGAATAGATGATTGTACGAACACCTTCCCATTGAATACCCACAAGCATTGTTTGTGATATCTCTATGAAAACTTCAAAAAGGTTTTAAGGTGCCTAATTGTGGCTAATATTAGCTCTATCTATAATAAAATGTATTTGACCTGCAAAATTAGCTATGTCTATGTTTTTAATCAACATATGATAGATATATATATATATATATATAAAAAGAATGATGCATAACCTTAAATATGCTCATGGTCTTCAAATCCAAGGTCTTAGTTGTGACATTTATTATAACCTTGTTGCTTTATTTTGTAAATGATCCAATGATGTGTTGCAATGGTTAGCATCATAAGATACCACATTCTTTCCCTATATGAAGATGGACTAAGTGTGTAGGCACGTTGATGCTCAAAACATATCTACATTAACAATCATGTATATCATGTATTTGATATGCCCTATTAAGCATTTTTTATGTGTATGTGATTGTTGCTGTAAGGGCTAAAATATTATGATCACACTGCTTTCATGACCCCATTCTTTATCTTGGAACTTTACAAACAAACCTACTATGCCGTATTTCATATGAAACATGAGAATGAGCTATATTCATCATGCATACAAAAATGATTTATGAATTGCCCCTTTATTACCTCTAACTTTTATGAGAATAGTTGGAAGGTGGAAGAGTGTTAGAGTAAGGAATACAATGAACGAGCTATGACCAACAGTGAGCAGAGCATATAACATTTGTAGGAATAGGGGTCATCACAATGCAATGTGCTCTAGTAATGAAAATTAACAAGTGATGTTTTAAATTTATGCAATATTTATTATGATGCTAATTTTATATCACACTTCAATCTTTTCTTTCTCTTATACAAATATGGCTGAGGATGCAAGTAGAGAAGGTTGTTGTCATGTTAGCAGATGGGATGTTAGGTAGATACAGATAAACTATAAATTGAGTTCCATTCTAATATCTCTTCATTAAGCAGATCACATAAATCTACAAATTTGGATGAGGTGAGTACAAGGTTTCTTAACTAGATGGGATTTGCTTCATATTCCCAATTGTTTTTACCTTACCTATTCATTATTCATGGCATAGCTCTTGCAACATTAACTCGTCCTAGTATACAAGAGTCAAATTAGCTCGAGTTTTGTGATGAGCTGTTGGGAAACCATGATGACATCTATAATCATCCTAATGAGCATAAGGTCAAAGTGAGCTTCCATATGGGCCAGCCCCAAGAGCAATAAATAGTACCATTCATTGGATTAGATGGGCATTTTATATAGATTACTATAAATATTTATCTTTTCCTAATTGTGTTGGGCATGTTAAAGTATATGCTATGTAATATTACGATATTTCTCGCCTCTAAACACTTCGAGTTCACATCTTTATTAATAATATTTATCGTCACTGAAATATTTGGAAACCTTCGCTCATTGCTTTCTCAGAGGTATTTTTGTTCACATGTATAGAGAGTTGAATCTTTCTATGAAGCCGTCACATGTATATATAGTTAGGTGTTTGCCCCTCTTATAAATTTGGCCTTGGGGTAACTCTCTATGTACATTTCCTAATGGATATTGTCAAAAAACTACTTAAATTCAAGTACAATTTTTATAATTAGCTACAAGTTTATTATTTTAATAATTGTCATATATGAATGACCCAAATTTGATCTAAAATTGCTAATTTTAGGGTCAAAATTGGGTCAATATTCGATTTTCGGGTCAAAATCGGGTCAAAAAACAGGTCAATCAACATGAGTTTTTCCAAACTTCATTTAACTATGAGTTTTCGTGTCAACTTTGACGACAATCAAGATTTTAACCAATGCTGGGTCAACAAATGAGCCCCTAAATCCTACCCCAACATTTTAAAAATATGGGTTGATTTGTTCAACCCGAACCCAACCAGATTCGGGTTCGGGTTCGGGTTGACCCGAACCCGAATTTTTTCGGGTTGGATTCGAGTCGTGTTTCGGATCGTGTCAAAAATTGACATCCCTAGCGTGCACACACTCTTCAAGGACGAGCACACAAATGTGTTCTCTCATGCGCCTACGTGCACACACATATTTTGATACAAATATGAATGAAGATAAAAGGAATAAGATATTCAATCGCAAATTCATATTCTCACTCTAAAGTACAATTGATCAAGCTAGCCATGGAAATGTGCAGTGTACTTAAATGAATGAATAAAGTATAAATATCCAAACATATAAGCATCCATTTCAAAGCTTAAAAGGAGCTTTGTATCCCTTGACTGGTTCTCTCTCTCTCTCTCTCTCTCTCTCTCTCTCTCTCACAAAATTATGTTCTACACTTCAGCATTTGACGGGAAATATACAGGAATAAACAAAGGATTGAGCTTAGAACAAGTTTATTAGTCAAACCTGTAAGTCTTATTAGACAAATAAATAGTGTATAATTTAATCTTCTTGGTGATCCTAATCCTTCTGGTAGAAGGAGAGAACAAGATCTGTATGTACAGAGAAGAGCTGGGTATCCACAAGCAACTGCTCGTACATGAAACAAGCAAAAATACTGTCAGAATTACTAATGATTCATTTACTTTGATGCAAACTACACTAATTTGTAAACTCTATAATACAGTCCTAAATTTGTAACCAGTTGATCAAATCAGTAAAAAAAATTGCTAAACAGATCTAATGTGAAGATTTCATGCATAATTTGATCATCAGATCAATCAAAGAAATAAATTTTGTTCTGAGAACTTGATAGTAAAAGTTTAGAGAATACCTTCATAAAGGGTCTGTCTCGGCTTGGAAATGACTCGATGAAACTCTCTTTAAGAAGTAAAGACACCTAAACGAGCATATATGAACAATAAATATTAGTCAGTCTGATCAGTATGGGGTGAACTTCGAAGAAATTCCACTAGATTAAGAGGATGGAAATGCTTTCAACGACGTATAAAAAAAAATAACATTATGCTTTTTGGGGTTTTGTGAAAGAAACAAACCTTGTCATCATTGGATTGTACATTTGTTATTGTGTGAGATCGAAGGTTCGAGCAAAGAGAATCAAGGTAAGACCTTAGAACAGCTAAGAAACCTTTAGCAGCTTCAATCTACAAATATAAGATAACAAATCAATAAGCTTTAAGGATGATGAAGAAGATGACAAAAATGACAATCCAATAAAAGTTGATGCTAGAAAGTTAATTAGGACTTCAAAAACATAACATTTGGAATCCTGTGACTTACCTGTACGTCTGTACATTCAAAAACTGGCCTTTTTCGGGCTAAGTAGCTCTCACCCACAAGCTTTGCATGATAAGGGCTCAAGGATGCCAGTAACTCCTTGTGTTGTGGTAAATGGGGCATTAAAGGGGACTTCACCTACTTTTTCCAGAGAAGAAGGCATAATTAGATCTACTAAAAGAATTGTCCATAGTAAGGCAACGGCTTGGGTTTCTTACTATTTACTTAGTTATAAGCTGAAAAGAAAAAAAAAGTGCAAGCATGATTATAATAATTTTTTTAACAATAAGTTTACCTAGTAATAAGAACATGCGAACCTTAAGTCAAAACAAACTGGTAACATAATTACATTTAGGATCTATCTGGATTGAAGGAATTGGAAGGAAGCTAGTGAATTTTCTTTTACAATTTGGAATTATGTGTGGTTCCACATAAGATTTGATTCACCGAAGAAATGTTAATGAATATATTTTTTCATTGATAATTTCCTACCAATTCTAGTGAAAAATAAGAAAAAAAGTATCCGGTCATTATTATATCCTCTCTTTACAAGAAATAAAAAAAAAAAATCAATTTCTCATCAATCAAATAAAAAAATTTCAATTCAACTTCTTTCTTAGTAGAAAATAATATTAAACTCTTTTATTATTTTCATTGCCATTTCCTTCTAAGTTTCTCAAACCAAAACAGAGCCTTGCACAGGAAAAATAAATTAAAAAATAAATTTAAAATAAAAAAAAAACAGAGCCTTTCAATCACAAAAAAAATTAAAAAAACTCTGAGAACCAATTATTTGAAGCATGGATAACAAAAGAGTTGATAGTTTTCATCAGATATGCATACCATATACAATAGTAGATTTAATATATATACTGTAGATTTAATTGCTGGAAAAAGTAGGACTTCTTAAGGTATTAACATTGAGGGAAGTTCAATGTATCATAGACTAGTACCACAATTTCATAATTGCGCCTACTATGTTCATCAAATATTTCATTCATAAATGTCTTTGTATCACTACAAAATTGTGAAAAACTAAATATTGCGCACACAATATTTGTAATATTTACAATTAGACAAAATGGACTTCTGAACTCTATACGATTTGGGGGAATGACCAGAAGAGCCATACATAGCATAAACAGGGAGACACTTAATACACATGCAACAATACCAGTGATATGAATTTGTGTTTCCTACTTCTTTCTTCAATTCCATATCTCTATAATGGTTCAAAAAACAAAAAAATTTATAGCTGTTCAAATGATATTTTATATTAGAAGTCTGGAGATATTCTGACAGTATATAAAACAATAGTGAACCAATAAAGCTAAAAATAGTTCAAGAAGTTATTTTAAACATCATACGCTATCTAGTCTATTTTGCATAAAAAATAAGGTATAGCAAATCAGAATTTAACAATACCTGGTTTTTGTTTACATCAACCAAAATTGCATTGCATAATTTTGATTGAACCTCAGCAGTTTTGTCTTTTACACCAACCTAAACACAGGACACATCATTTATACACAAATTAGATAACAATCTCAGAGAAGATGTAAAGGGCCAAATTAATATGAAAGATTGCATCAAAGCATCAAAGTTAAGAAAAAAAGAAAAGGGTTGAGCATCACAGTTTTTTAAAAAAAAGGTTGACTAATAAACGGATATTTCAAGAAAGACGGCATCAATGGTACCCATCACTTGTGATTTTGTAAGTCCATTGAAATTATACATATAAGCACATTTGAAATCATATATTTAGCATCGATTATAATCACAATGGACAACTCTATAAAATAAATTAAAAAATTAAAACACAATTAAAAGTATGAAAAGAATAAAAAAGGAATCAACATGACAACCATGTTACAAACTCAATACTTCCAGAAATGTTGAACTTATAATAAAGAAGAATATCTCGTAGCACTGCGTTGGGCCAGATGGCCGTGATGAATGAATGGTTCCTTGATTCGAAATTATTGATGATCAAACACAACTCAAAAGTGATCGCCAATGTTAACATGGAAAATATCAAGTTAGAAAAGTTCTGAGCATTTTGTATTGTGTATGCATATTTGGTTGTACTTGAGAACATTGTAATTATTATTCTATTATAAATAGATGGATCCTCCAATAATAAAATACAACAAAGAGCTTTGCCCTAGGATATTAAGGCAAAAGAAGTTCTAATCCCAAATCCCCTCTCCCTACCAAACTCCTCTCTTCTTTTGTCTCCTAACCCCTAGCCCCTGCATACTATCATCAATGCATAACCGCCATC
This sequence comes from Dendrobium officinale, assembly GCA_019514585.1. Lineage (NCBI taxonomy): Eukaryota > Viridiplantae > Streptophyta > Magnoliopsida > Asparagales > Orchidaceae > Dendrobium > Dendrobium officinale. Next base: position 62,169,244 of record CM033688.1, on the reverse strand, counting down.
TCATATTGCAACAGATGCACAATGCTAAATGTCTGTTTCCATGTGCCCTATCATGCCCACCCACAAACTCACAGCTCACAAGCAGCTACCATGTACCCAAGATGTTACCAGAGCAACACAAGCTCTTGCATCGCCAATTCCTGCAACAAGCTTAAGCAACAACCCTACATGTACTCCCACCCAAGACATATCAATAAGATTGCATGACCCTAAATAAAAGCATACAATAGAAAATGAGATGGAGGTTCTTATTGTTTATCATACTAGGAATTTGAATACATATCCGCCCTTTCATGTCGCCAAGTCTTCATAGTTAAGCTCTACCTTGATGGCTCTATTCAATACTATGAGGCTCAATTAGCAAGTAAAGGATATACACAGGTATATTTCATATATTGCTTCGAGATTTTCCCCTGTTGCTTAACTTAAAGATATATGTTTTCTTCTATCAATTACAATTAATCAAGGATGAACTATGATGCAAACAATTGTTTGCAATACATTTCCTTATAAGAACCTTATTGAAGTTGTTTATATGGAGCACCTCCTAGGAACATTTCTCTGAGAGAGACCAAAAGCATGCTTCAGAAGGCTATATCTGAGTTGAAACAAAATCCTCAAGCATGGTTTGACAAACTTTACAAGGTTCTTGCTAATGTTAGACTAGGGAATAGTGTTGTTGTTCATTTTATTTTATTTTACACTCTTCCTTTAGCACAATAATTATTGTTCTGTATATACAGAACTTCTTCACACTAGGCATTGACGCTATAGGTATTGTTGGAAAAAAAACATTATCTTCAAAAGATGTTTATAACAAAAGATTTTGGATGCTAAAAGTACTTTCTTAACAATGCACACATATAGTAAAGAAGATTTCTCTCTTTCAAAGAGAATAAGCTACAAATCTTGAAGAAAAGTGTTTTCATAATTGCAAGCCTAATGGCTCACTCATGGACTCTATAAACATCTGAGATGAAGAAAATTTTGAAGATATTTCTCATTATAAATGCTTGATTGGTAAGCTTATTTTATCTGAGGGAAATAGATCTGATATATCCTAGGTGAGGCTAATCAACATATGAAAAAAATAGAAAAAGAAGAATTATAAGACTCTATTCAAATGATTCTGTAAAAAAAATATCCTAGCAAAAGGACAAATCTATCAAAGAAGTAATTACCAAAGGTTGAAGCTTATACACATGCTGATATGCTATCCAATGTAGATAAAAAAGTCTACTTTTGGATGATGTATCTTTGTTGGCTGAACTCTTATTACAAGAAGAAAGAAGCAAATAATTGCAGATATCTAGTATTCAAGTAAAATATAGGGAGATGACTCACTCTGCTAAAACGATACGAGTAAAATATAGTGATGTTGTTTTACCAAAGAAGATCTTTAATCATGTTGCACACAAAGAACAACTGGATGAAATTATCAAAGCTTTCAAACATCTCTATTTTCAAACGTACATAATAAATTGGACATAGTTTATATATATATATATATATATATATATATATATTCCAATTTCAAGGGCATATAAGCACATGTAATATTTGGAATTGTGTAATTGGGTATTGAGGTTTCTTGAGGCATAAGCCTTAGAATTAAACTATTAAATTAATAAAAAATATGAAATAATAAATATCAAATTAACATCAAAATAACATCATTCAATCATAATAATAAGTCTATCCCACTCCAAACTGAACATAAAGTTCATGTCAAAATAACATCATTCAACAAGGTTTAAAATTGCGTAATTAAGCCTCGAGGTGGTCTGAGGCGTAAGCCTCACGGACACAGAATTGCGTAAATGAGAAATTAAGGATTTTTCAGAATTATCTTTCTTTACCTCTAACCATGTCTCCTAAAGAAAAAATCCAAAAACACACAAAAACAATAAAAAAAACATAAACCCTAGATTTTCTTACACTTGAAAAATCTAACCCTAAACTAAAAAACAAAATACCTAAAATCCAATGTGGAGTACTCCTAGAGGGCGGCCGGAAACTTCAACTTCACCGGAGAGAGGCGGCGCCGACGGGAGAAGCGGCGGGAAGGGAAGCCGACGAGGGCGGGACCTCTCTGTTTCGCGAAAACAGCGTGCAGGGAAGGAAAATTTCGGGAGATCTAGAGCTGCGCGGGTTCAAGCAAGAAAAAACACTTCATTTTAAGTGGGTGGGCCCTTTCCCATGAGGTGTACGCCTCTACTAGAATTGCGCAATTGCGCCTCTGAGGCGCGCCTCAGTCCAAGTGAGGCATACACCTCTGCCAGAAGGGGAATTGCGTAAGCCTCGAGGCGGTTTTGGTAAAATTGCGCAGAGGCGCGCCTCTTATTGCGCAATTTTAAATTATGTCATAAACAAGTAATCTAAGTTACTAATATTGTTGACCCGTAGCCAGTAAAACAAAAAAAAAAAATAGAAAAGAAATACAAATAAAATCCCTTACCTACTCTGCCACAGCCCTCCCACGCACGTCGCGCACGTCGTCGTTGCTGCTCTTCCCACGATCTTCGCAGAAGGCTCGCACGACTCGATGTACCATCCCGCACGACTCATTTGAGTCGCTAAATACAAAAGAGGACGAGGCCTTCGGCCTCCGCTCGATCTCTTCTCCCCGGCCCGCTCTCTCCCTTTCTCTCTCGCTCTCACTCGCTCCTCCGGCGATATCCCTTCCAAACGGATCAGAAGTTACGCATTTTTACTCGGAAGCGAGCACGAGAGCTCCGCTCGCTGTGCAAATAACTTTCCTCCGTTCGCGCGCCTCTTTGGCCCTTCGCCGCTGCCCGACATTGCCCATTCAACGACGTTCCTTCCTGTTGGATCGGACATTGCAACATTTCGATCGGAAGCAAGAACAGAAGCTGCTCGGTGTGAGTTACGTCAATTAGTTCGGAAGCTTGAACGAGAGCTCGCTGTGGAAGGAAACTTTCTCCCTTTCACGCTTCTATGGCCGAACCCGTAAGCAGAGAAGAGAGGGGGAGGATTAATTTGTTGGAATTGTGTAAGCCTTATTGCGCGTGGTGGAATGGGACCCCGGTGCGGCGCCTACGGCGAGGCGGGGTCACTCATAAGTACCCCCGAGCGGGGGGAAAGCTAATTGTCTTTTAAACAGGTATCGTCAAAGACATCATACACGCCTTTATTGCGCGTGGTGGGAGGAAAAATCACGACCACGGTGTCCTCGTCCGAGGGCACCCACCATACACGCCTTTATTGTGGGTGGTGGGAAGTCCCAGTTTCTCGTAGTTTTCCCCTAAATGGGGGAGACGCCGGAAGGCTGCCGAAATTTTGGGTGAAATTACGATCGCACCCGGACCTGTTTTGAAATTAAAATGAGCAAGTTGCTGACCAAGTTTAAACTCAAGGAAGAGCAGGGGACTTATACTTGGACTTGTGGACCAAATGCATATAACTAATAATGAAGATTTTGAATTTAATCAAAATGGAATGAAAAGAACACAAAGAACAAGCTCAAATAAATATAAGCATATGAATTCAAACTCAAATAGTCAAATGAACTCAAATCTAATTGAAATGAGCATGATCTTGGACATTTGAACTAAAGCAAGTTGGACTATATGGGACTTTAATTTGGACTTGAGCTTGAATAATAGAACAAATGACTATGCTTGGACTTGAACTCAACAAGACTAAAGGACTTGAATATGAACTGGGACATGCAAAATTGACTACAAAGGACACGAATTGGAACTTGATTTGAACTGGGCTTGAGAGAACTCATACTTGAGTTTGATTTGGACAGCAGGGGACCTACACTCGAGCTTGTGGACTTGATAGAACTCAAACTTGAAAATGACACAAGAGTTAGCTCAAATGACTAATGAAATATCTGAATCTAAATGAAATAAGTTAGAACTTGAACTTGAGTTGAGTTTTAAGCAAGTTTGACTTGAGCTTTTTCAGATTCAAGCTCGAATGAATGAGGGATAATGTGTGGCATTTACATTAACCCTTACAAGTGAATGTGACTAAGATGCAACAAATACAAACGGCTGCAAGACCTTGTAGGAAGGATATCGCAACATCCTCGTCACCAATATCAAGTCCTTACTATGCCTGTTGATTGAGATGGCAATACTGGAGACCAATAATGGAGGACCCGTCCTCTACAAACAAATACAATCATCGACCCACCTGAGATTGGTGAAAGTTGGGTAGGATGCAAGAACAATGACTCTCCTACAAATACTTCCAGGAGGTCGTAGCGGGTACAATGAGTCCCTGCAAATGAACACAACCTACTTGTGGATAACAACAGTGTGTATATCGTAGGTACAACAAACCACTGTGGGCTCAAGTACAGACATCCCCCCACCTGAGATTGGTGAAAGGTGGGTGTGATACAAGAACAATGGGTCTTCTACAAATACCTTTAAGAGATCGTAGTGAATAAAGCGGTCCCCTGCAAATGAATACTTGTGGGTAACAACAATGGGTATGTCGTAAGTACAACGAACCCTTGTGGACACAAGTACAAATATCACCTACGACAGTGGTGATCAAGATATTCAAGTACGTCGGGTATAAGGGCAACTCGATGTACGAAAAAGTACACCCCCCTGGCAGAATCGAAAAGGAAGTTTGAACAAATTCAAACTAGAATTGTCGGTGTTCCAAATTCTCTTCTTAATCCTACACTTAAGAAAAACAATTCTGGTGTCCACAAATACCGGAAATAACAAGTCCACTACAATGACGATCTCAAAATGAGATCTTTTCAAGGCAAAGCAGCGGACTTCAAAGTCTAGAAGAAACTCTCCCCGGTTAATGAGAAAGGTGGGAGTTAATATCAAGGTGATAAGGTGCCTCACCGCACCAGATGCTACGCCACCGGATCTGCAACACTTATGCAAGCAGACAAAAGACGTCTACAATCTACAACGCGTCGCCACCGGATCCACAGCATTCATGCAAGCGGACATAAGGCGTTTACAAATATTCCAAGAATGCCCCCCCTGCACATGCACCGTAGCTTGTATACACATAGGTACACTAAAGGGGAAAATACAATTTCAACCCGCATGGGCCCCGACGAGCGTGTCATTGATACATACGTGACGTCTAGGGATGCTGCGCGGGTTATTAAATTTGAACTCGATCCTCCTAATAAGATAAATAGGAATGGACAGGATTCGAACCATCAGATAAATATACGATCACAAAGTTGACCGGAATATTTATTTTATGCATTCATATTAGGCCTTCAACAAAGAAAATTCATGAACAAAGGCACAAAGCCTACGAGAAACCCGATCCTCGATCAATAGCTTGGTTGAGTTGATATGGTTCATTCAATAAAGAGAAATGACCCCGAACACCCCGATGATGGCCGCGTTGATTGAAGATCTCAACCGGAAGGGTTAATTTCAGGCATTTCCAAATGCCTCCCAAAAGTCCACTCAAAAATCAAAAAATCCCAAAATTTAAGATATTTAAAAATGAAATCTAACCATTAACCACTTAAAGCAAAATCCATCCGCCCCCCGCAATAGTTTGCCAAGGGTGGACAAATTAAAATTTAATTAAGCTCACAAAGAGCTAATTCCTGGTCGTGAATATCACTAGGATCCATTCTCAAACAATCTTCTGCCAGTAAGGACGTGGTATGTGTCCTCTAACAAGTGGTTTTGCTGCCAAATGGCACTGCAGGATAAACGGTTATGACCCGGGGCCCTCTAAACCGAGTGGTTTTGCCGTCAAATGGCAACAGGAAATACTGATTATGGTCAGAGCCAATACGCTCCTTATTGGCATCAAATCCTTGAGATATGAATCAATAGGATATGATCGATAGGGCACAAAGCCCTCTCTCAGCTAAGGTTAGGGGTGTCAATATTTGACACGACCCGAAAACTCGACTCGAAAATTTCGGGTTAGGGTCAACCCGACCCCGAAACGGGTCGGGTTCGGGTTAAACATTTTGACCCATTTCAAAAATCGGGTCGGGTTAACCCTTTGACTCATTTTTGACCCCAAAACTCGATTTTGACCCGGCAACTCAAAATTGACCCGATTTTGACTCGTTTTTTACCCGCAAAAGAGGAAATAAACACGTTTTTTTACCCGAAAAAGAGGAGATAAACCCGTTTTGACCCCAAAACTAGCATTTTTTGTTGGAAACGGGTCATTCGGGGCGGGTCGGGTTTCGGGCTCGACCTGAACCCGACCCGTGACCCGAAATTGACACCCCTAGCTAAGGTGGATTCAAATTTGTCCCCTTAGACAAACATTCACCCCATGTCTACAAGGTACCCTTGAACGAAGCAACCCATGGCTGCCGACAAGGATCCTTTTGTCAGGTTGGGTCGACTACCTCCTCTGACTAAGTAGACCATGGACCACGATAGCCAGGGACGATGGATCCATGGGATCTTGATCGGGTCCATCATCCATTCCCCCACCATCTGCTTTAAGTGCAAAATGGTGAAATTTGTACTTTAAATATCAAACTTCTCAAATATTTTCACTCAAATTCCCATATTCAAACCCAATTTCCAAAACCAAACCTATGCTGCTACTATACGCCAGATAACACGTATTTCTACGTATCTGATTGACGACTAGCCTTAATCGAAAGTTCTCTCTCGTGATCGGGAGGGGTAATTAACTATAGGGGCTTGCGCCTATAAGAAACCAGAACTCAGATCATAAAGTCCTCACAAAATGAGGGCGAAATCTCTAGGTAGTGACTTATCTACAAACTCATCTTCCTTCCAAAATTTACCCCGGAACTTATTCCATTAAAACCCCCTCGCCGAAGCAAAAGCACAAATTAGCGCGGCGGGGAGGCCAGCGTCGAATTATCGGAGCCCACAAATATTAAAATTTATGAATTCAAAAATCTCTATCACTTTCTTCACTTAGTAGATCTTCATTAGAATTATCATTATAAGGAATTATTTTATCTCCTATCTCATACATAATTGTGTCAACATCCTCCAAATTTTCCTACATATCTTCAACCTCAACCATCTTCCTTGGCTTATAAGAAGCAGCAGCGTGCGGCTAGGAAAACAAGCAGCATTAAGTGCAAGTGCAATGTGTGACTGGGAGTCGCCAAGTGCATGCAATTCCTATTCTCCATTTTTTGTTTTAGGTATAAGTGGAGAGAAATAACAAAATAAAATTTATTTTATGTATTAAACTTATAATTTTAAAAGCTTTAAATTAGCTGAAGTCCTGACACCTATTTTTTTAGGCTTGAGCCTCTTACAAGTTGTGTAGAAGCACATTTTCTCAGCCTTATTGAGGTATATGCCTCATCAGGCTAAAGTGAGGCATACATTTCATGGCATTTTTTTAAATTACTCTGAGGCAGGACTCTTATTGCAAAATTCTAAACAACGAGCATCGATAAATATAAAGTTATAAAGAATGTTCACTATGTTTATTTTTTTGTAACTTATAAAAAAAAATCTTGAACTCAGTCCTCTATTTTAGATATGGAGGTCCTCCAATAAACAAAATATAACAAAATAGCTTTTCATAGCAACAGCTGAAATAATACCTAGTCAATTTGATTCTCCTTTATTCCTTGATCTCCAATTATTTCTCCCATACCATTTTCTTCGTGTTCTTTCTTTTGTTTATTCTCAATAGAGACACGTGAATTGGTGATCCCCAATGTTGCCATACTGGGAATCTAAATTTACCGTTGACTTAACAATCTTATTCTTATGGTCTTCACACTTCCATGGGCAGGGCATGTCTTTACAATGGTTAACATCATTTGCATCTAAAGTAGATTATATGTGGATTGGCTTTTAGTTTACTTCCTCAACATTTTGCATATTTGATCTAAGTTATGAATACATCATATAGAAAGCATAAAAAAATAATCATTCTTTTAATCATTTACTTCATTTACTAACGTTCCAATAAATTTCCAGTGTTTAATTTACATATAGCACAAGATCTTGATACATCTACATCAGAACCACCTCGTACATAATAACTAAAAGATCAATCTTGTATTTTCTAAAAAACATAAGAAAAAAAAATTGTAAGAGATAAACTGCTTCTTTGACAAGGAATAGCATACTTTTCAAACATTTTAAGGACTATCATGCCACCGAACTACGAAATTTTTTAAAATACACCAGCTAGGGTGTCTAGAAATACATAAAACATACACCAACTTGCACTGTACATGCAGTATCAGCAAGCAGGAGAGCGGTATAAAACTCAAGAAAGGAAGAGTAGATGCAGGATCTACTAGCATAGAAAATTTATTGAGCATCTTTCAATGACTTCATAACGAGCTCACTATCAAGGAAGCATAAGCAAGTTCCAGTCAGAAAAATAAATAAATAAATAAAAACTTAAAATGTCTGGAGAATAGTATTAAAAAAAATGCAGCAGTAGGAAACTGCTCTCAAAAAAAAAAAAAACAAAAGGAGATTTAAATGATACCTTGCATGAGAACTTCAGAATTATAGCAAAGAAAAACAGGCTATGATTAGTAAAAAATAAAATAAAAAGCATCGACATGAAAATCCCTAAATATTCCTATGAGTACCTTGTCTATGACTGAAAAGAATGAATAAGAAAAGCCCAAAAATATTTCTCCAGTACTTTGTGCGTGAATTAGATGTAAACGCCAAAGGAAAATCCAAAGAATCAGTAGCTATGTAAACTTACAATGTATGGAACAGGTGCATCCAAAAAATCCAGCATATCATTGGGTAATACCTGGAAGTACCACAGTTTTTGGGGGAAGATTATTCCAAAGGAATTTAAGTATTTAAACAATAGATCAAAAAAATGCAGTACCCAAATTATTTTGAAAGACCGCTGCAAATAAAATTATTATAGAGCCAGCTTAAGTTACTTACCGGCATAAGGAGACTCTGCCACTGATAAGGACGAATTAATGGGATTATGGATAAAACTGAGGCAGATAATATTCCCTGCACATTCAAATACAAATCTTTTAAAAATTAAATAACAGAAACATAATTCAGATTGCATAGCATGCTTTTGGTGTGTGAGAAATCCAAGACCACAAACTAATGGATTTTAAAATAAAAATTGTTCAAGTAAATTTTAAATTTTATTTCAAGTGAAAAATGTTATAGAAAGTACTTGTAGATCTCGAGTATTTCCTATCAATCTTTAGAAAACAGCGAGCTTTCTCCACAAAAATCCGCCCAAAACCATGAAAATAGTAGATAATTTGTATTATTTGATGAAAGGTAAATGGAAAATAGCAAGATACAATTGATCCTCTATTCAAGAGGAGGATCGATCTCTCCCAAATCTCTAGACGCCGCTAGAGACCTAAAGGAAAACCTAACTCTAGGAGATTTCAAATTTCAGCCAAATTCAAGATGTCCTAACCCTAAAAAAACAAACTATTTAATGCATACAGTTCAAAAGGAAATCTTTAAACAATCCCTACATTCAAATTTCCTTCCCAAATCCCTCAAAAATCCTTCCTAAATTGCTCCACTTGGGCGTTCGGATCACCCGATCTCCACAAGAGGCGGAGATCCCACCTCTGTTGCGCTTGGCCGATCCCGTGCGGACCGGCTGGACCGGTTCAAACAATACTCCCCTTTCAAAGATCCACCTTGTCCGCAAGATGGAAAGATGACACCCTCCTCCTATCCTTCTTCATCACAAACGGTAAGAACCTGAAGAGTTCAGTCCTTACACCTGTGCCCCGATGTATACCTCTCGTCATATCTGAAACAGAAGCCCTTCACCCTCTTCTCTTGTAATTATGTTTCTGTGAACTTCTTGAAGTTGTCCCCAGGTCTTCCTCCAGTAGTCTTCTCCTTCGAAGTCTCCCTAAGAGTACCTGGTGTTGGTTCCTTGGGTGCCAAAAAAGTGGTGGTCATCCTATTTAAGCCTCGTGAGCTGCAGCCTCCAGTTTTTCTCTCCAAGTGCTCTGATCCTCCACCAACTGAGCTAGCTCCATAGCATATCCCAAGTCACGATGTCTCATTACTCTAACTACTGCCCAGATCTCTGGTGTCAATCCCTTCATGAAATTTCCATCTAGCACTGTCTCAGGAAGGAGTTCCAATCGGCTAGCAAGATACTCGAATCTCTCCAGGTACTCCGTCACTGAACCATACTGTGCCCAACTGAAGAACTGCTCGTAAAAGTCTCCTCCCCAGCCAGTTCAAAAACGTTCTACCTAACAATCCTTAAACTCTCTCCAACTCCGTACGGGTCGTCGCATGTCCTCCACTGATACCAAGACAAAACCTTCCCTTCTAAACATAGGCCCACCGCCGTCAATCTTTCCTCCTCTGTCAGCCCATTAACGGCGAAATATCTTTCTTCCTTGTAGATCCACCATTGCGCATCCTCTCCTCAAAGATTAGCATCTTCAGTTTCCTCACTCTCGAGTCACACCCGTTTCCCCTAAATCCTCCATAACCTCCTATTCCTCGAAGTGGAGGTGCTCCCCAATTGTCATGATCTTCCCTCATGTGATCATACCCAAACCATCTTTAACTATGATCAAATCATAACGAGAAATAAAGATATAAGTCTTAAAATGAGTGGATAATCTCTCTCTCTCCTTGCACAAACTCAAACACAAACACACATATAGGTGTGTTGACCTCTCCTGTTGACCCTCTACATTCACTTGATTTCAGCATTCAAATCAAGGATATGAAATCTTGGCCCAATCACCTATGTACCTCATGGTGTATAATTTTTCTTTGTTGGATGACAATATGAAGGTTTGATATGCATTGCAACATCAGGGGTAGTGGCTAGGGTGAACATCAACACCTTATGTTCTAAAATATGGTATATACTATTTTTGGAATCTTCTATACCACAAGGGAAGTAATGCTTTAGGGTTATAGTAGAAGTATAAATCATAAGTGAAGCTGCATCTTTGGTGAATGACCATGCTTTTTAATATATTTTTAATCAACATTAAGAACATGTTTTATGAACACAAGTTTGATTGGCTACTGCTCACATGGCCGCATAACGTTTATTATTGGAGATCTTGTGATCTTTTGATCTTGTTATCATGGAGAATTGCCCTAAATATAAAGGAATTGCTTGCTATGTTTGGAAACTAATATGCTTTGTCGACTTTAAATGATAAGATTACAAAAGCTTAAATCTATGAATGTGAAAACTTCCTTGACAGAGTAAAACTTAAATTGGGGTTCGAAGACCATGCACAAAAATAGTTGTTTTATTATTTTCCTCTTCTTCCTTTCAATTTTCCTTATTTTATTTCTTTCAATTTCATCCTTGTAGCTTTTCCTTGCTCTCTTGCTTGGATTAAATCTCACCTTCATGAAATGGCCTTCCGAGTGTCTTCATCCTCTTAAGCACAAACAAAACAATTATGAACATTAATTATCTCATCTCATGCAGCTCAACATCAACAGTTAAAGATGTTTTGTCCACTCTTAGATCTCAGTAATCCCTAACAAAATAGTTGTCAATCAAATTGTTCTTGCTAAAATGTTGATCATAATTTTATTGCACACAGCATTGTTGTTCTGAATTTTAAGCTATACAAAAATTGTTTGTAACATTTAAATAAAATTATATAATTTAAGGGTCAATCAACATTCAAACGGTTAGATCAAGATATTTTCCAACATCAACCATCTCAAATTGAATGAAACTACACGTATATGCACAACTTCAATTTGAAATATAATCATGTAACTTTAATCTTTAACAATATTATCCTTAATCATTGACAAATATTTTGTGAAAGATTAACTCAACATCATCACATGAACACAATTCATTTTATCATAAGCTTGATGAAGATCGATTGAAAATTTTCATAAATTTTGATCTCAAAATAATTAAAAAGTATAATCATGATAAAACAACATAGAATTTGTTTATGGAGTCACTATGATCAATACATAATGAGAAATAAAGATATAAGTTTAAAACAAAATGGATAACTTGACAAGTGTCAGCATGCATGCTCCCAAAATAACCTCCTCCAGAAATCATTTTGCCTCCTCTTTTTTTCAGCACCTAGGCCGTCCTAAACTTGTTCGTGCCATGGATCATGATCAGGTGTTGATAAGCTTTAGCCCAGCTCAATACTCATCAATATAAAATGCCTCCTTTTGTTGATCAGTTTTCCATTGAAAAGGATGTAAATTTTAATTTCATTTCGTAGACTTTTACGTTCCCTTCTAATCTATCCTCCTAAGACCTACCATGTCTTCACTGATATTCTTCATGTTGATCATAGCAACATGACAATTCAGCATAGGATAATTTGTTATTAAACTTCACACTAAAACTTAGGAGGTTGAGTTTGATCTCTAACATCTCAGCAGAGTTCAGTTTAGAGAGGCAGGGACCCAACAAGTCTAGCAATATTCGTATTGCTGCTTGAGCTTCCAAATTAAGCTTTACAAGAGACTGCCAGTTTTTCAAGGAATGCTGGTGCTGATGTGAGAGATTAGATTGATTTCAGCAATGTTGGTGTAGTTAAAAGATTTTTATAGCACTTAAATATCCATATTTAGCCTCACTTCGCCCAAATAAATAAAAACATAAAAAAAGCCCTTCAAATAAACTTTTAATTGTAGTAAATGGTGCAAAAGTACATCAACTTATGGAACGACACAATTCACAGAAGTAAACAATAATTGAAAACAACTAAGAAAACTCATCAAAATCCAGCTTCTCAACTATCCTTGTGCTTCCTCTCATGATTACCTTCTTACGCATCATACTTCACCAAATATTATCACCTTGCAAAGAATATTTTAAAAATTAAATATAAAATGCAATACCTATAGTTTTTAGTTTAAGTTGGTCCTTTAAGATAAAATACATTAAAAATATGATTATTTATCATTAATATCAAGAAGCAACTCAAGGAAATGCTTCAAGATGTCTTGTTATGGACTAGGAATGATTAGGCCTTGCGGAAATCGCTCATATCAACTAATATATTTCGAAGCTCCTCGATAGTTGGTTTGTTGATGTTAAATTCCCCTTAGCAATGAAAAATAAAGAAAGTAGGTTTCATAGTAGTCATAACATAGGGCAAGTAGATTAGAAGGCTTATATGGAAAGGTTAGCAGTTCTTATCAGGGGTTCCTAATAAGCACAAGCCCAATGAAAGGAAAGCAATGAAAGCAAAAACAAAAAAAACAAAACAATAGATCACAATTTAGAAAGCCGTGGAAGCATAAAATACTAAAAAGACAAATAAAGAGTAACAACATTCAAAATGGAAGAAAAACAAAGTAATTAAAGACCTACCAGAGTAGAGCATACAACCACAATTTGTTTTTCCAAAAGAGCCCCAGCAAACATGGCTAGCACCTGAAATAGAAAGTAGCAATTAAACAGCATAATGCCAGAAACAATTCATCCAATTACCATGTAAAAGGAAGAAAAAATTTATTATGAATAATCAGCCAAAGCTATAAAAACGAAAATACACATCATCTGTAGCTAATTGCAGCCTCTTTTCTAGTCTTATCTCCAACATGGTAACTCAAGATTAGAGGTCAACATATTTCCAATAGTTGCATGTTATAGCTTCTCCATCATGGCTTCTCATTTTTCGTTCCTATGATGAAAAAATGCACAACCTCAAAGTCCATGGAAAAACATACTGGCATGGAAGAAAAGCTATGCAAGAGAAGAGAGACAAAAAGGAAGAGAGAAAGGTATGAGATGGCGGTTTATTGTTGTATTCAATAAATCACCATCAAGTGCCTCGATATAAGACTAAAGCCCCTTATATAGAATAAGACTCACATTAAAATGCATTAAACTTTTTAAGAAAATAAATGCAATAATGTGCCAAATATATATATGTGTGTGTGAAAGAGAGAGAGAGAGAGAAAAATGGCAAAATAGTCCTAGCATTATTTGTATGGTGACATGTTAATCCCAACTATCTAATGTTCAATTTAGTCAATTGACTCTTTATATATAATTCAAAATAATCGTCTGTTAGACTATTTTGTATCAGTTTAAGAAGTCAATGGATTAGTTTGGATCAAATTGTGGAGGCTAGGGACAAATTTGGACACATTAGATAACTTAGGGCTAAAAATGCCCCCATAAATAATTGAGGGGCCATTTTCAATATATATATATATATATATATATATATATATATATATATATATATATATATATATATATATATATATATATGTGACACCATTAATATGTGTAAAGATCAAGAAGAGAAGGAAAAAATCTAAAATTGATTGTTGACAATTCTACGAGACAACCAAGAAGTATACAAAGAACAAAAGAATAAAACAAAAAATAATCTAGAACTATTCAAGACAATTGTCTTAAGGCTGAATATGTTGCTGAGATGAATCTAGCTATTGAATTCTAGATCAAGAACCAAAAATTTTGTAGTTCTTGGCGGCCGGAATAGGTTGACTACGGTTTTCTTGATTGCTTGTGAGAAGAGCAGCAGCTACATGCTCTTCTTGGTAGGGAATTCGACACCGTTTATTGGTTGGAAGGTTGTTGGCTAGCTAGAAAGATCTCCCAGCAACAAGAAGTGTTGGGCTGTTGGCTGGTTGGAAGAAAGACTTCCAGAGACAGGACTGTAGACTGACGAAAGAGGAGGAAGAGGAAGTCCTGGCTATCGGCTGGTTGGAAGCTGGGAGAGGGAGGAAGAAGATTCTGGCTGGAAGGGCAGTTGACCACCACCAGGAGACTTTCAGTATACATAGAACAAGAGAGTTATGACTGTTTCCTAAAAACCAAAATTTGAATTTTAGGGTTAATGAATCTCTATTTATAAGCTTTTAACTAGTACATAAAGAAATAAAATAAAATAAAGATAATGTTTGGCCACCATGTGTCAATATATACATATATAGACAAATGCTTAAAATTTAATATAAAAATAATATGACAAATATGCTTGTCCTGCATCATTTCACCAAGGCTGGAAAAAAAATAACTACTCTCCAAAGAGTTGGAAGGTGACCTTAATGGATGTAGAGATTAAGTCGACTCATATACAGCTCTATGTACACCCAAAAGTAAGAAAGCAGTGTAGTCTAGTGGTCATGGAGGTAGCCAAATGCCATCATAAAGAGCCAATGGGATTGTCGGTAACTAAATCATCTTTGGAGAATTTTTAGATTTAAACGATAATTTAACTTTTAACATGACACAATGGAAAAAAAGGATTCATATAGCCGACCCCACGTAGTAGGACAAAGGCTTGATGATGTTGTTGTTGTTGTTGTTGTTAAATAATATATGGAGAATTTAGAGGATTCAGAGTTATACATTGACACATCATGAATTACATGAGCTAAAATATTAAAATAGATTGATTGTTATGTTGCTGGCAGCATAGAGTCAGCACATATGAATGAATACTCAGGATTTGATCTAGAAGACAGTAGTTCGCCAACATCAGGAGTATACGAGCTTGATGCCAAAGTCCCTTATCAGATCCTAGAGCTCATTCTTCATGATAGCCATTTTCAATGGACAATTCCTAAAGGAGAAAAGAGTCAAAATGGTCCCTCAACTTTTTGTGAGGAACCAAAATAGTCCCAACTCTTTTGAACGACCAATTTGGCCCCTCAACTCCTTAAAAAGAGGCATTTTTTGTCTTAATATCAATTTTTTGGGTTAATAGTGTTAAATCAAGGAGTATTTTAGTATTTTTTTAACTAAATTAGTTATTGAATGTAATTTTCAAGTAATAGTAACTTTTAAAAAAAAATATTGAACATTTCTTTAATAAAAAAATATTAATAATTCTAGTTTTAATTTCAAAAATTATTAAAACTGAATTAGAATGGCGAGTGGTGACGATGGTGGCGGGTGGAGGCGGTCGGCGTTGGTGTCGAGTGGCTGTTGGCCATGATCAAGCAAGCTTGCTTGTAGTGTAAACCGTTCTCACTCAAAATAGGGCAAATTTGGTTTACCATGAAAATGAATTAGAATGGTTTACACTACATTTACTTTACTTTGGATTCATTTTTCATCCAACCAAACACCAAATTGTCAAAACCCCTGCACTTGGAATACTTTAAACCCTAAAATACTCCAACCAAACAACCCAATTAAAGAAGAGAGATGAGAGAAAAAGAGATTCATTAGAGGTAGCTCATTGTTTTATTTAATAAATCTCCAGCAAGTGATCTAATATAAGACTGAAGGCTCTTAAATAGAATATAGCTCATAATGCATTTCCTAAAATGCATTATTTAAAACATATTAAAAAAAGGAAATATGCTTTTAAAACATAATATAAAAAATAATCAACAGACCATGCCTATCCTATATCATTATGGCTTCCCACATTTTTGAAACTAATTGCCATGTTAATAATATTTTGGAAGTAACAGCACTACTAATTTTACTATGCCCCACCATTCTAGCTTTAATTGCATTAGCGGCTAGATATGCAATCAAGTTGTTTTCTGACACCCAAGAAAGTAAAACCACCCATGATACTTCACAATTTTGTCCTTCTTCAAATTCAGTTATAACTTGTGTTCTACCTAAATTCCTTGCATTATGAACCATTATCAGTGCTAATTATTGGTTCCATCTTTCAAAATCATGCAACGAGGCCCTTTTGAGCCTATAAGATTTTGCTTTCCCAAAACCATTCCTTTAATTCTTTCAAGAATTACCTACGTACATTTTCAAGCCTCAAGCAACCACATATGCATGCAACAGTCCACACAGATAAAGCAGTGGCTTCCTCCTCTGCCAAAAGTGCACTCTGTGCCTGCAAGGCACCAAAACCATGGACTGAATACTCAGGATTTGGTTGCAATTGTCACATACCTCATAGTTTGGGGAACACTACAACATTTTTTTGTGTCAAGCCAAGTACCAGAAATTGCATACCTCTGCCACTTCCAAACTACTGCTGAAAGATCTGAGATCTATGATGGATCCAGCAATATGAAGGAGAGTTTCTCCGGGTCGATGAAACTTTAATGAATGCAAGTGTTCTAGAGGCTGAAATACTAGAGTAGAACCTCTATCAGGGGATCTTAGCTGATAATATTCACAAATTACCTGTAAGGATCCATGTCCATTTGCCTGAAAATAAGGCACAACATAATTGGAAGGTTTAGTTCAAATTCTTCAATAATTATGAACCATACAACCATGAAAGATTAAACAACCTTGGCCCATTCAAGAATGTCATCATGATCATTAGAATCACCATGTCCAGAGGAAGATGGCTCTTCCAGTTCAGCTTCTGACATGTTAGTCCTGAAGCTTCTTCCTTCACTAGGAGAACCCTGTAAACTGCATTTAAAGTGTTATTTTAGACATTAAAGTATAGCTTTATTATTAATAAAAATTTCAAACCTAATTAAACAAACATTTAATACCAATGTAGAGCCCTGACACGTTGAATTTCAATGTCAAGACCAGTGTAGCACATGAAAATCTTATAAGATCCAGTTCCAACGACAATTCATATGAATTCCTCCATTGAGTAATTATTCTTTCATATGAAATTATGTAGAAAAAAATGTAAACCTATCAAAACAACTAGATTGTACTGCATAGAACAACATGCTCAGTGCTAAATCACCTTATAAAAGAACTTCAATAATGAATATCTCCCCTTCTCCATCAATTTTGGTATTAGAGCAAATGTCTAGTTTTTCTTTTGATTTACAGACACTTATTTGTCAAAGTTAAAGCTTAAACTCATGCATTGCAAATCGACACATAATCCTTCATGTAAACTCATCTCTAAGTCTTCGCATTTGCAACATCCATTTTGATGTCGAAAGGATGGGATGGGGGGAAAATTTGAAAATTGAAATTAAAATTAAATGAGAAAAAGGGGGTGGTTAATTAAATTCCATAATTGGATATCCAATTAAGGAATTAAATAACTAAGAGGGGGAGGGGCCGGCAGCATTAAGAGGGGCTTGGGAGTTTATGGAGAGAGATTTAAAAGCTAGCCAAGTGAGAAACCTTAAATTAGGGAGGAATATTTAAATCAAATCCTATTTGAATTTGAAATAGGTTTGATTTGAATACTTTCCTAAAAAAAGATAACTAAATTAGGGAAAGGATTTGAAATTTAAATGCATTTGAATTTAAATTCAAATACTTTCCATATTAAACACATTCACAATAGGAAATAAAGCTATCAAGCAAGATTGACTCCAATCAAGAGCAAAAGGGGAAGGGGCGGTGGGTAGAGAGAGAAGGGGCCGGTTATGGGAGGAAAGGAAAAGGAAATTAATCAAGTCTTCAATTAAGGGAGAAAGGATTTAATCAAATACAATTCCAAATTGATTGGAATTTGATTTGAAGAACTTTCCAAAAATAGGAAATGTTTTGAATTTCAAACTAATTGTATTGGAATTCAAAATTCTTTTCAAATTATCTTCAACCTAATTTGGGAAAACGAAGGGGAATGAAGGAGGGAAGAGGCTAGGGGTGAGATGGTCGGCCGGCTATGGAGGTGGAGGGGTTTATGGCCGGCAGTTGATATGGATCAAGTGGAGGAGGCTTGTGGCTTTGGAGGGGTTTGTGGGAAAATCGGTCGGTGGCAAGTGGGGGATTTTGGTCGGCGGTCAAGGGAGGAGGAGAATAGGATTTAGGAAAAGAAACATACAACCGTGAGCCCGGACACATCCTGCAGCTGATGGGTAATACGTTGCCCTTCTCCAAGGGACTTCAAGCCACGAGCCCGGAGCCATCCTGCGGCTGGTGGAAGCTCCGATTCACTCCCATAGAAATCTCATCCAAATTCTCTCCAAAGAACACAAGTGCAAATCTTTATTTTTTGTATTAATAATCCATCATTGATCTAATACAAGAGCAAGGTACTCTATATCTGGTCATTAAAAGAAACGAAAAGACAATTTTGCCCCTTAGGCTTACATAAGACAAGACCTTTAAGTAATAGTAAAAACGAAAAATGCATAATTAAATAAAAAATACAATTAATAAACTAAGATAAGATGGAGGGATCTAAGCCGTCGATTTTCGTCTCTTCCTTTGATTAACGTTCACCGTCGGATGTCTGCATCATTCTCCCGGGGAGGAAAAGAGCTCGACTCCGTCGAGTCCGCACCGCAGGTAACCATGCTCTGATACCAAACTGATGTAGAACGGATGGGGTGGGGGAAATTTTGAAAATTGAAATTAAAATTAATAAGAAAAAGGGGGTGGTTAATTAAATCCCATAATTGGATATCCAATTAACGAATTAAATAACTACGGGGTGGGAGGCGACAGCATCAAGAGGGGCTTGGGAGTTTATGGAGAGAGATTTAAATGCTTGCCAAGTGAGGAACCTTAAATTATGGATGAATATTTAAATCAAATCCTATCTGAATTTGAAATAGGTTTGATTTGAATACTTTCTTAAAATAAGATAACTAAATTAGGGAAAGGATTTGAAATTTAAATACATTTGAATTTAAATTCAAATGCTTTCCATATTAAAACACATCAACAATAGAAAATAAGGATATTAAGCAAGATTGACTCCAATTAAGAGCAAAAGGTGAAGGGACGGCGGGTAGAGAGAGAAGGGGCCGATTATGGGAGGAAAGGAAAAGGAAATTAATCAAGTCTTCAATTAAGGGAGAAAGAATTTAATCAAATACAATTCCAAATTGATTGGAATTTGATTTGAAGAACTTTCCAAAAATAGGAAATGTTTTGAATTTTAAACTAATTGTATTGGAATTCAAAATTCTTTTCAAATTATCTTCAACCTAATTTAGGAAAACGAAGGGGAATGAAGGAGAGAAGAGGCTAGGAATGAAGTGATCGGTCGTGTATGGAGGTGGAGGGGTTTATGGCTGGCGGTTGATATGGATCAAGTGGACGAGGCTTCTGGCTTTGGAGGGGTTTGTGGGAGAATCAGCCGCTGGCAAGTGGGGGATTTTGGCCGGTGGTCAAGGGAGGAGGTGAAAGGATTTAGGGAAAGAAAGATACAACCGTGAGCCCGGACATATCCTACAGCTGACGAATAATATGTTGCCTTTCTCCAAGGGACTTCAAGCCACGAGCATGGACCCATCCTGCGGCTGGTGGAAGCTCCGATTCCCTCCCATAGAAATCTCACCCAAGTTCTCTCCAAAGAACACAAGTGCAAAACTTTTTTTTTTATTAATAATTCATCATTGATCTAATACAAGAACAAGGGCATCTATATATAGGTCTTAAATGAAACGAAAAGACAACTTTGCCCCTTGGGCATACATAAGACAAGACCCTTAAAGGTCAAAACGGAAAATGCATAATTAAATCAAAAATACAATTAATAAACTAAGATGAAATGGAGAAATCTAAGCCGTCGATCTTCGTCTCTTCCTTTGATTAACGTCCACCGTCGGATGTCCGCATCACATTTGTCATCAGCTTTGCTCAATCCAACAATCTCAAATCTCTTATCTCACTCACACACCCCTCGCATCATCATTGCATGTGAATCTTTTATGCAATCTCTACTGTCGTCGCACCGACAACCTAAGACATAATCTCGCATCCCATAGCTGCTGCAATGCACACGTACACGCATATGCAATAACATCTGCATATATTATAACCATGTCCCTTTCTTGCACATAGCCATCTTGCAAGTGCATCCTGCTTGCGTTCCATTGATTCTCTTTAAATGTTGCACACTTTTGATTGTTGAAAATTCATGCCCGACACTAACAAGAGTTTGTTTTGGGTCAAATTTTTAGAATGCAAATAAGATTGATGATAAAACAAGACAAAGATTTCATCCTCATTGTGAGACTTTATGATTTAGTTCTAGGATTCTGATAGGCACAAACCCTATGATTGATTTCATCTCAAACAGATGAGAGAGAACTTTTGTTTAAAGCTAGTCATTAGACATTAAATGCTTATCATATAATAACAACAATTTCTTAATTTAGAATAAAAAAATTCATACATTTCACTTAATCCAGAAGATGGGAGAATGTTGAAAAAGTTGATCAAAATCACATGGCTCAACCATCCAAAGTTGTTATTAATTTTGGTCTACTTAGTCAACAAAGGTAGTCAATCAAATATGGCCATGTCATTATAGGTAACTATGGGTTTCGTTGTCCAAAAGGACCTATTAGATCTAGAGTAGATGTTAATCTAAAGAAATAATTTTAAGTAGACCTTAGCTAATAAAAGAATATATGCTTTATCAAGTGCACTTTATAATTCACAACTTAAGGGATTTAGGGATATTGGAGAACATCAGAGATAAAATTATGACTGTAAATCAATTTTATCAATTTATGAAAAAATTATCCAGTCAAAGAGTGCCAATCATAATTGTTATTTAGTGATGCTATTTAGCAACAAAATCACTCAGTTAGAATAAATGTATTACATCTTTACTGACATGAAATCGTCTGAGAGTACTCCAAGCGATACACTGGACATGATATTAGCTTTTTCTGAGCTGAGCATAGTCTTATTCACAAACTATTATGGAGGACAAATGGATATGTCCTAAACTAAGGGTGGTCAATTTTACTCTAAACATTTTGACTTTTATAATTTTTTTAATATTTTTATCTAAATTTACACTTGAAATGCTTGAGGTTAAGATTCGGAGGCATTTGAAAAATAAGATAATGTCCGATTGAAATTTACTTAACAACACAGCCATCAAGGCATGATGTTTGAAAATACTTATATTTGTAATTTCAAAACTTTATTTTAAGAATGAATCTTCTGATTATGATGCAGAATGAGGGTATTTATCATACGGGCTACTTGTTTGATTGAAATTTATTATATTTAACCTTGTTGATTCTACCTTCTTGTTTGCAAAGGATTTGGTTCATCTGGTTCAAAGCTTGTCGACTCTAATTTTTGTGATGTGGATGATCACTTAAGAGCATGCATACATGTTGAATTTGAATTTTGAAGAGTTTGAATCTCCAATATATTTTTCAGAATTTTATAATATTTGCACACATCTCAAAGTGGAGCAAACAGTAATGACCAGCAGGACTAGCTCAATGGAACTCAAGAAATTTGAGAGGGTTTCAGCACATGAAAAGAAAAGAAGTGGGTGGTTATATTTTATTTTATTGCATATATAGTTTAGTTATTGATTCAATGCATTGATTTATAATGTAACTTATATGTATTCTAGTTCAATTTTAAAAGGACTATTTTATAATAAAATGAGAAAATAGAATTACAATAGAATGTATATATAAGATAATTGCATATTATATAGATTGATATGTATATGTAAATGAGAATGAAATGAAAAGAATGAAGTATAACATGAAATGGAAATATTATTTGCATGCAAATACAAGAGTTTATCCTCTTATGGTATTGGTTGGGGATGCAACGTAACCGTGCATAATAAATGAAAAAAGAAATAGAAATGATAATGATTGTACATTCATTAGAATAAAATTTAAATGGTACAACTAAAAAAAATGAACTGTTAAAAGAATAAAAATTTAAAAGGAATAGAAATCCTAAAGGACATTTTATCAATCAAGAATTTATAATACTTAGCTTTATATTAAATATTTATATGTAAATAAAAGTAAAAGTTCGATAATTTAGTATAACTACTTACATGTATGTTTACCGTAACTATGAACTGTAATTTACCATTGAGTTTTTATTGAAAACTCAAATTATTAAATGGACAATTTGATAGGAAACCTTTGTAAATCTCAGGCAGACCTCATAGAAATCTAAATTTCAGCGAGATTTCACCAAAAATCTCCAATCAAACTCAGAAAAAATATCACTTATATTGTAAGAATTGATGAAAACAGAAAGAAAATGTCATAATACAATTGATCCTCTATTCGAGAGGATGATCTATCTTTCCCAACTCTCTAAATGCTGTTAGAGCCCAAGAACACCAAGGAAACACGAAATTTCAGCAATACTCATGATGATCCTAACACTAGGAAAACATACTCCTTAATGCATACAATCCAAAAGGAAATCTCTAAACAACCCCTGCATTCAAATTTCCCTCTTAAATCCCTATCAAAACTTCCCTAACTGGCGCTGTTGGTCCCCCGGATCGTGCGACTCATGCGAGAGGCGGACTTCATTCTACCTCATACAGACCCGGGCTGATCTAATGTGGACTAGCAAGGCCGGTCTAAGAATACCTCCCTCCCAAAGAACAATCTTGTCCTCAAGGTGAAAAGATGAAAATTGATCCTTCACCCGCTCATACGGTTCCCACGTGGCATCATGGTCGGGTAAGTGCTTCCATTTGATTAACACTTCCTCGATCCCCCTTCTCTCGTACCCCTTTTAACTCCAGTGGTTCTAAAACCATCTCTAAATTCTCCGTCAGGGTCGCCGGTAACTCTGAACTAGTTGCATGCTCCCCAATGACTCTCCTCAACTAGGAGACGTGGAACACCAGGTGTGTGGTAGCCATTGGGGGTAACCTCAATTGGTAAACCATAGCTCCGATCCTCTCGAATATCTCGAAGGGGCCAAAGTATCTAGCTGTCAGCTATTCATTCCTCCTATTCACCATTGTCCTCTGTCTGTAAGGGCGGAGCTTCAAGAATACTCTATCCCCAACTGCAAACTGGATGTTCTTCCTGTGCCCATCCACTGGTTTCTTCATAATTTGTTGATCCCTCAACAGGTGTCTCTTTAACTCCTCTAATACTTTATCTCTTCCCCCCAAGTACTCTGCTGAAGAGACTGACGTGCAACCCTGCCCAAAATGCACTAAGTGTGGGGGTTCTCTTCCGTACAACACTTTGAAAGAGGTCATCTGAGAAGCGGAATGATACAAAGTGTTGTACCAATACTCTGCCCACGCTAGCCACTTGGCCCAAAGCCTAAGTGTCTCCTACACAAAACATTGTCGGTATATCTCTAGGCTCTTGTTGATCACCTCCATCTGCCCCATCCATTTGAGGGTGGTAAATTGTACTCCTCTTAAGAACAGTCCCGTGCAACTTGAATAACTCCCTCCATAAATGGTGGAGGAACACCTTTTCCTTATCGGACACTATAGACTCTAGTCCCGTGCAGTCGGACCACCTCTCTGATAAAAGTAATTGTCATTGTCACTACCATGTAGGGATGTCTCAGAGGGATGAAGCGAGCATACTTTCTCAGTCTGTCCACTGCCCCCAGAATCACTGTAAACACCTCAAATCGAGGTAGCCCGTCTATAAAATCCATGGAGACCTCCTACACCCGATCAAGTAGAGCCAAGAGTTGAAGTAATCCCCATGGAGCCATGGTTATATACTTATTCGTCTGACATACCTCATAACTGGCTACGAACACCTCCACATCTTTGTGGTCTTCTACACCCCCAAGTGACCCCTAATCGTACTCTCATGGAACTCCTGCGGTGGGTGTGGAATATGAACGGATGTCATAGGCATCACAAATCTCCCCTGATACAGCAGCCTCTCCCCTTCTAGAGAATAGCTAGGATGGCTATTTCTATCCTCCAGTAAATTTGTCATAATTCTCCCCAGCTCCTCATCTCGTGCACTTTTCTCCTTAATGGCTCTGCAATCCAACATCAGTGGCATCTCCTAAAGCTCCCCCATACATCTGGTCAAGGCATCCTCCGCTTGTTCTCTATCCCGAGCCTATACTGAATTTCAAAGTCATATCCCAATAATTTTGAGAACCACCTATAGTGCTCATCTGTCATCATCCTCTGCTCCAACAAGTACTTCAGGCTTCAATAGTCCGTCTTGACAATGAAACGTCGACCCAACAAGTAAGGTCGCCACTTCTTGATGGCTAACACAATGGCCATAAACTCCCTCTTGTATACCAACTTCAGCCAAGCTCTAGCTGTCAACACCTGGCTGAAGTAAGCAATGGGTCGGTGGCTCTGCATGAGTACTGCTTCCAATCCATATCATGATGCCTTCGTCTCCACTACAAAAATTTGACCAAACTCTGGTAGGGTCATGACTGTTAAGGTGGTTAAGGCCTTCTTCAACCTCTCAAAAGTTGTTGTGGTCGCCTCCCCGCATAAGAAGTTATCCTTCTTCAACTGTTCTATCAGTGGCTAGGCGATGTGCTATAACTCATAAATATTCTATAGTATCCTGTCAGCCCTAGAAATCCCCTCAGCCCCCTCAGATTCTTTAGTAGTGGTCATCTTAACATTGTCTCAACCTTAGCCTAATCTACAGCCACGCTCTCCTAAGATACTACATGTCCCAAGTACTCCACAATAGCCTGTGCAAAGCAATATTTCTTAAAATTTGTTCTCAACTATTGCTCTTATAACACCTCTAGGACCGTCCTTAAGAGCTCCCAATGTTCCTCATTTGACCTGTTGCACACCAAGATATCATCAAAGAAAACCAACACAAATCTCCTGAGATAGGGTCGGAACACCATATTTATTAGGGACTGGAATGTAGCTGGGGAATTAGTGAGGCCAAATTTGTCAATGGTGAATGGTGCAACACGGTGCAAAGTTTCCTGTCGAGCCATGGCTCATAGCGCATGACACGGTGCGCATCATTTTGAACTTGGCGCAAAATAAAAAATAATTATAAAAATCATTATATGGATCATATTTTAAAGTATCAATTAAGTTGGGTAAGGCTTCATTGAATATGTTTGTGGTCTAAAATCCAAACCATTAAAGTGAGCTTTAATTTCATCCAATAGTTCTACTAAAATAAATTCTAATAAAACCTAACTAAACTATTTTAATCATATCAAATAATTTTAAAATTAACTATTACATTATTTTACAAATTAAAATATATAAATATTAAAAACTATTTATAATTATATTAAAATATCCCTAAAATTCAAATTCTACGTGTCGTGCACAACTGCGCCATGCACCATTGTATGCACATGACGCAAATGGTACGTGCCAACTTAAACGCACAAGCCATTTTACGCCATTGACAAGTATGTGTAACACCAAAGGCATCACAAAAAAAAAAATCATAATGTCCCTCATGTATTTTGAAAGCAGTCTTCAGCACATCCTAGTTGAAAGACCTCACTGAATTGTTGTATCAACGTTTGTACTAAAGAGGAATGTCTCCACCCTCCTCCAATCTGATCCCCTCTAATCTTTGTAATTCTAATGGAAAACCTCCCCCCCCCCACCTGTATGCTCCTTAGCATGGTTTTGAGTGACACTATAGCTTTGGATAACCTAGTATCTCCCCTAATAACTACTCTTCTCTCCTCCACCACCAGCTCCATGGTCAGTGCCCCCAAGTTAACCTTGGTATTCCCCAAAGTCTACAGCCACTTCATCTACATGATGATGTCAGTGCTGCCTAACTCCAATAGGAAAAAATCCTCCCTCACTTGAATTCCATGTATGGTCAGCAATACTCCCCTACAGATGTCTTTGTCCATCTCCACCTTCTTCTTGCCCATCATTACTCCATAGATTCCTGTATCCACCAAAGTCACGCCTAATTAGTCCACGACCTAGTTGGAAATGAAATTGTGGGTAGCCCCACTATCGATCAAAACGACCACCTCTCGATCTATTATGTCCCCCTTCACCTTCATAGTATGGCTAGGAGTAAATCCTACCACTGAGTTCAAGGAGACCCTTGCCACGTCTAGATGCAACTTTGATGCATTCATGTTTTTAGTCTATTTTGTTTTAATGTATTTTGAACAATTTTAGTTGTGTTTTATGTTTTTTTTATAAGCCATCCAATGATGGAGAGCATCAAATGATCATGGTAGGAAGTGCTTGGGAATGGAAAGCCTTGGGTTTGCTTGCATTTGGGTCCTTCTTGTCTTTGGGCTGCTTGCTGTTCTCGGTTTGGGGCCTTGGATGTTCACGGGCTAGACTTTGGCTGCTTTGTTTTGAGCTTAAAAATTGGGTTCTACTTGGTGTTAGCTCATTAATGCTTGAACTTAAGTTTAGTAAATACACTTCCTAGCTCATAAAATCAAAAAGGTATTCTTCTATATTTAGCTCATTATTGTGGATTGGACTTGTGTCTCTTCCCTTCCCCTTTGTCTTCTTGGTTTTCTCCTGGCTGTTGCTGTTCCCATGACTCCCCCTCTCGGTTTTCCCCTGGTTATTGTTGTTCCCGTGAAAAGCCTATTGGGGTTCTGCCCCCCTTATCCTGGCCTCCTCGGTTTCTGCTCGCCCCTTGTATGCTGGATTGGAATGAATTTGGCTAATATTTGGGATGTCTTTTCAGCTGTTGTTTGGAATGTCTCTTGGCCTTCTATTTCCCTCTTTTTCATTGGTTTGAATAGAGGTGGGTGGCTGTTTGGTTTCCCCCTTTCTTCCTATATATAGGGGCATATTTGAGGCTTGAAGAGGTTGAAATTTGAGCAAAGTTTCTACTAAAACCTGAGGGTTTCTTCTTGGAAAAGCTTGAAAGCTTGTTCCACCCCCTTTCCTCCTCTCTATTTCGTCTTGGCTTCTAATCCCTTCTTCTCAACGCAAGTTCCACTCCACCTGTATTCTTCTTCTTGAGCTCTTAGAAGTTGTTTGTTGGCTGAAATTTGGAGACATTTATCGGATGAGTTTAGTAGGACGTCGGACCCTTTTGCAGTGGTGGACCCTCGGTTTGCAAGCCTAAGCACAATTTTCATATGTTTTCCTACTCTCGTTGCATGTGAGAAAACCGCTACTCGGTTGTTCTGAGGATAGCATTTTTATGTTATTATTTTCTTTCATTTGATTTGACTTTTGCTTATTCGAACATTTGTTTGGTTGTTTGCAAGCTATAGTGAATCGAGTTTGGTTTTATTTTATCCTTGTATTCTCCAACTTGGCTTTTCTCTCTAGTTTGCACGCATCAAGCTTGGTATCAGAGCGAGTTAGAATATCCATGGTTATTGAGTCTTTTTCTTTTGAAATTTAAGATGGCTAATAATCTGGGGGATTGGCAAAATGTGATACAACAATTAGCGGACTTGCAAAATCAGATGAATGAAATGACTAACACCATTGCTAATCTAAATGTTAACCAACAACATGTCCAAACATCTGAAAGCGAAGAAGAAGTCCCTAGGAACCAAAATAGGCGACAATGAAATTGGGATTTTGGGATTAAAATTGATGTTCACAACTTTGAGGGGAAATTACAACCTGATCTATTTCTCGAGTGAATTGAAAAAATGGATCAATTCTTCGATTGGAAAGAAATTCCTGAAAACATAAAGGTAAAATTTGCAAGATTAAAAACTCAATGGTCATGCTCTTAAGTGTTGGAAAAAACTTACAAAACAATAGACTTAGGCGTGGAAAAGAAAAGATACAAAACTGGGAACGAATGAAATAAAAAATAAGGGGAAAATTCTTACCGTCTGATCACGCACGAACACTATTTCAAGAATTTAATAATTTGCGACAAGGAACTCAATCCGTGGAAGAGTACACTGAACTGTTTTTCAAACTTCAATCAAGAAATGATTTAGATGAGTCTGAAGAGAAAATTTTCCCAAGGTATATAAACGGTCTTAAGTGAACAATCCAGGATCAATTGAATATGCATCATGTAATAAAACTTGACGAGGCATATCGTATGACATTAAAACTTGAAAAGCAACATCAAAGAGAAAGGGGTCACAACAAGATAATAGAAACTTATGAACGGCGACCAACTGGTGGGATTAAAAATCAATCTCAAACTTCTGTGGGAATATCGGGTACTAAAGTCAGGTTTTTTGAAAATCAAAATGCAGATAAAGGAAAGGGAATTATGGAATCTAAACCTTCTGAACAACCTAGATTAATTAGGTCATACTACAAATGTAGACTTTATGATCATCTTTCTACGGCATGTAGAAAAAACAACCCACCAAGAAATAATTTCATTGAAAACGATGAAGAGGTAGAGGAACAAGAATAAAACGAATTTGAAACTGAAAATGACATTGAATTAGAGAAAGTTGATGTTGAGGGAGATGAAGACGAAGAGCTTTTGGTAATACGACAAATTTTACCAACAAAAATTGACAACGGGGATAGGTAGCTTAGGAGAAACATTTTCAAAACAACTTGTACGGTTGAGGAAAAAATCTGCACTCTTATGATAGATAGTAGAAGTTCTGGAAATTTTGTGTTACAATTTATGGTTGATAAACTCAAGTTAAAGTCCAAACTGCTTGCTAAATCTTAAAAAATCTCTTGGCTTAAGGAGGGAGGTGTGGTTCCAATCACAAAGCAATGTGTTGTCAACTTAACAATTGAAGGGTCTTTTAAAGATAAAGTTACTTGTGATGTCGTGCCTCATGAAGTCTGTCATATTCTATTGGGTCGACCTTGGCAATTTGATAATAAATTATTCACAACGGAGAAAAGAACACTTATAATTTGATTCAAAACAATAAGGAATTCACTCTCTATCCTCAAAAACATGTGTCTGATTCGCCTGCTAAAAATAACAAGGTTGCCAAAATAAACACTCATGAACTTCTTTTAAATGTGAATGATTTGAAACACTCTGGAGTAGCTTAATTGGTTCTGGAAAAGGAAACTGATTCTATTCTTCAAATTCCTAAAAAAAAATCGGCCTTTAATAGATTAGTTTTCTAAAATATCACCTGAGGAACTGCCTGTAGGTTTGCCACCAATGAGAGATATTCAACATCATATTAATTTAATACATGGAGCCACTTTGCCTAACTTTCCTCATTATAGGATGAGTTCAACTGAGAATGCTGAACTTTTTAAGCAAGTAATTAGTTTGTTAGAAAAAGGTTTGATTAAAGAAAGCTTAAATCCTTGTGCTGTGCCTGCTTTATTAACTCCTAAAAAAGATGGAACGTGGAGAATATGTGTGGATAGTAGGGCAATAAATAAAATCATCATTAAATATCGATTTCCTATTCCTAGGCTAGATGGCATGCTAGATATGCTAAGCGGTGCAAAAATCTTTTCTAAAATTGATTTGAGAAGTGGGTATTACCAAATAAGAATAAGACCTGGGGATGAATGAAAAACTGATTTAAAACTAAAGAAGGTTTGTATGAATGGCTTGTGATGCCTTTTGGTCTTTCAAATGCTTTGAGCACTTTTATGAGAACTATGAACCATACTTCGAGATCTTTTATTGGAAAGTTTGTTGTGATTTATTTTGACGATATTTTGATTTATAGTATTCACCCTTCTGAGCACTTTAATCATGTGAGACGAGTGTTGCAAACTCTAAGGGAACAAAAGTATACATCAATCTTAAAAAATGTTCCTTGATGACTTCGAGCTTAACATTTATAGGTTTTATTGTTTCTGCTGAAAGGATAAAAGTTGATCCGATAAAAATTGAGGCAATTCAAAGTTGGTTCACTCATAAAAACATAAGTGAGGTGAGAGGATTTCATGGTTTGGCTTCTTTTTATCGAAGGTTTATTAAGAACTTCAGTTCTTTGATTGCTCATATTACTGATTGTTAAAAAAAAGGATATTTAGGTGGACACCTCAAGTTGAACAAACTTTTGAAATCATTAAGGCAAAAATGAGTCAAACTCCCATTATTAGCTTGCCAAATTTTGAAAATATTTTTGAAGTTGATTGCGATGCTTCTCATGTTGGTATTGGTGCTGTGTTGAGTCAAGAGGGAAAAGCTATTACTTATTTTAGTGAAAAGCTGAATAATGCTCGATCCAAATATTCTTCCTATGAATTGGAATTTTATGTTATTGTTCAAGCTTTAAAATTCTGGAGATGTTATTTGATTCAACGGGAATTTGTCTTAAATACCGATAACGAAGCACTACGTTTTATAAGCTCTTAAAAAAATTTGAATAAAAGGCAAGCTAAGTTGGTTTTCTTTTTGCAAAAGTATACTTTTCATATCAAACATAAAACTTGTGTTTTAAACAAAGTTGCTGATGCTTTAAGCCGAAGATCTCATTTGTTAGTAACTATTTATCCAACTATTACTTCTTTTGATTTTTTGAAAGATACTTGTGCAAGTGACCCTGATTTTAAGAGTATTTGGGATTCTTGTCTTGCTTCTGGAACTGATCCTACTGCTCAGTTTGTTATTCATCAAGGATTTTTGTTTAAGGGATTTAGAATTTGCATAACAAAAAAATTGTTGCTTTGGTTAAGGAAAAGTATTTCTGACCTCATATGAGAAAACAAATTGCTAAGCTAGTGAAACAATGTAAAAACTGTCAGGCTTTTAAGGAAACTTCTCAAAATACTGGTTTGTATACTCCCCTACCTATTTCAAATAAAACTTGGGAGGATATCTCTATAGACTTTGTTTTGGGATTACCTGTTACTTCTAGAAAACATGATTCTATTTTTTGTGGTTGTGGATCGCTTTACCAAAATGGACATTTTATTCCTTGCAAGAAAACTTCTGATGCCTCATATATTGTTAATTTGTTCTTTAAAGAAATTATTCGTCTTCATGGTATTCCTCGCACTTTTACTTCTGATAGAGATACTAAATTTTTGAGTCATTTTTTTAGAACACTTTGGGCAAAATTAGAAACTACTCTTCAATTTAGCAGTTTGCATATCATCCACAAATTGACGGGCAAACGAAAGTTGTCAATCGAAGTTTGAGAAACTTATTGAGATGCCTAGCAGGTGAGAAACCATCCCACCCAATGGGATTTGATTTTGCCCCAAGCTGAATTTGCTTACAATAATTCTGTTAATCGCTCCACTTGCAGAACTCTATTTGAAATCATTTATGGTCAGCCTATACCTAACATTTTAGATATAAATTGTTTGCCTTTGCCAAATAAAATTAATGCTGAAGCTTCTGAAACATTTGACCATATCAAAATTGT
The DNA here is from genome assembly GCA_019514585.1 of Dendrobium officinale. Classification (NCBI taxonomy): domain Eukaryota; kingdom Viridiplantae; phylum Streptophyta; class Magnoliopsida; order Asparagales; family Orchidaceae; genus Dendrobium; species Dendrobium officinale. The sequence goes on along the minus strand of CM033688.1, from coordinate 62,137,531 downwards.
CCAACAGCAAGTCCTTGAAAAAATTTGAATGGCTAATGTTAAGTACAAAACTAATGCTGACAAACATCGTAGGGAAGTTTATTTCAAATAAGGAGATTTGGTTATGGCTTACTTTCGTAGCCAACGATTTCTTGTTGGTACTTTCGAAAAATTAAGCAGGAAGAAATTTGGGCTTTTTCATGTTCTAAAAAAATTAGGCTCAAATGCTTATCTATTGGATCTTCCTTCTACTGTCGGCACTTCTTCTATGTTTAATGTTTCTGACCTTTCTTTATATGAAGGAAATTCTGAAGTTCATGTGAAAAATGAAACTTTATCACTCTCCACATCTATTTTAAGTTATGATGAACGGGTTGAAGATGTTATTGATGTCAAGGTTACTAAAATTCGGCATGACGAACAAATGAGATTCTTGGCAAAATGGAAGAATCATCCTTTGACAGGCTGTACTTGGATGGATGCAAAAGAGCTGAAAAAGCATCATCCGAAGCTTTATATTAGTTATTTTTTTATAAGCTATCCAATGATGGAAAGCATCCAATAATCATAGTAGGAAGTGCTTGGCCATGTCAAGCCTTGGGTTTGCTTGCATTTGGGTCCTTGTCCTTGGGCTACTTCTTGTTCTCGTTTGGGGCCTTGGCTGTTCACGGGCTGGACTTTGGCTGCTTTGTTGAGCTTAAAAATTGGATTCTACTTGGTGTTAGCTCATTAATGCTTGAGCTGAAGTTTAGCTTATTAATTGGAGTAAATACACTTCCTAGCTCATGAAATCAAAAAGGTATTCTTCTATATTTAGCTCATTACTGTGGAGTGAACTTGTGTCTCTTCCCTTCCCCTTAGTCTTCTCGATTTTCTCCTGACTGTTGTTGTACGTGTGACTTACCCTCTCGGTTTTCCCCTAACTGTTGTTGTTCCCAAGAAAAGCATGTTGGGGTTCCGCCCCCCCCCCCCTCCTGGCCTCCTTAGTTTCTGCTGGTTTTGCCCCTTGCATGCTGGATTGGAATGAATTTGGCTGATATTTGGGATGTCTTTTCAGTTACTGTTTGGAATGTCTCTTGGCCTCCTATTTCCATCTTTTTCATTGGTTTGAATAGAGGTGGGTGGCTGTTTCGTTTCCCCCTATCTTCCTATATATAGGGGCTGAGTTGAGGCTTGAAGAGGTTGTTGAAAATTTGAGCAAAGTCTGTACTAAAGCCTGAGGGTTTCTTCTTGGAAAAGCTTGAGAGCTTGTTCCACCCCCCCCCCCCCCTTTCCTCCTCTCTATTTCATCTTGGCTTCTAACCCCTTCTTCTCTACGCAAGTTGCACTCCACCTGTATCCTTCTTTTTGAGTTCTTGGAAGTTGTTTATTGGCTAAAATTTTGAGACATTTGTCGAAGGAGTTTAGTAGGACGTTGGACCCTTTTGCAATGGTGGACCCTCGGTTTGCAAGCCTAAGCACAATTTTCATATATTTTCCAACTCTCATTGCATGTGAGGAAACTGCTAGTCGGTTGTACTGAGGATAACACTTTTTATGTTATTATTTTATTTTGTTTGATTTGACTTTTGCTTATTCGAACATTTGTTTGATTGTTTGAAAGCTATAGTGAATCGAGTTTGGTTTTATTTTGTCCTTGTGTTCTTCAACTTGGTTTTTCTCTCTAGTTTACACGCATCAAATTTGCCCTCCACCTCATTCTCACTCCCACCACCCTCCTCAACTTCCTCGTCATCACAGATGGTGAGAACCTAACGAGTTTGGTCATTGCACCGGTGCCCCGGATTACACTTCCCATCACATCGGAAGCATAATCCATTTGCCCTTTTTTCTTGCACGTCAATCTCAGTCATCTTTTAAAATTGCCCCCATTTCCTCCTACAGGCTTCACCCTTGGGATCTCACGAAGACTGCCCCGGTGTGGGCCCCTTGGGTGCTAAGAAAATGGTGATCATCCTGTATGCAACTGAATTACTGCTCTAGCTCCCCTCTCCTAGTACTTCTGATCCTCCACCAACAGAGCTAGCTCCATCACTTCTCCCAAGTCTCAGGGCCTCATGACTCTCACTGCTGCTTAGATCCCATATTCGATCCCCTTCAGAAAATTCCCCTTCAGAACAATCGATCCAGTCGACTTTCCATGTACTAAAATCTCTTACCTTATTCTGCCACCGAGCCTTCTTGTACTAGGGCAGGCAAAAAATTGCTCATAGAAGTCCCCTCCTCTGCTAGTTCGAAAACGTTCCATTAAGCACTCTTTGAACTCCCTCCAACTATGTATGGGTCACCACATATCTCTCCACTGGTACCAAGCCAACATCTTCCCTTCCAAACATAGGCCAACTGACGTCAATTTCTCCTCTTCCGTCAAACCATTAAAGGCAAAATCTCTCTCTACCTTGTAAATCCACCTGTGTGCATCCTCCCCATCAAAGATGGACATCTTTAGCTTCTTGACCTTCAGATCTTCTCCATTTTACCTAATTCGTCTATAATTTCCCCCTCCCTTGCTAGAGCCCAAGAATACCAAGGAAACACGAAATTTTGGCAATACTCACGATGACCATAACCCTAAGAAAATGTACTCCTTAATGCATACAATCTAGAAGGAAACATCTAAACAACCCCTACATTCAAAATTCCATCCTAAATCCCCCTCAAAACTTCCCTAACTGGCATTGTTGGATCTCCCAAATCGCGCGGCTCATGCGGGAGGCAGACTTTGTTCTGCCTCGTATAAACCCGGGCCGGTCCAGTGTAGCCTGACTAGGCCGGTCTAACACAATTCCATGTAATCTCCTATTTATTAAATAGTTGATCGAGAAAATTTCATGTATAGAAGAAGAGGGTCAACCAAATATATGTAAGAATTATTTTATTATATGTTTAAACTAGAAACTATTTTAGTGTCACTTCAGATAAACTTGGACGTTTATTTTATTGATTATGTTGTAGAAAGAATTGTGATATTCATTCAACAGTTTGTTCTCTCGCTAACTTGAGACACCAAGAAGGGTCATGACACAAACTAAGTTCATTTTTGTTCTCAGTCCACGCGGTATTCTTAAATTTTATGTTCGAGTGCTTAGCATGCTTGTCGGAAAATATGTGGGCAATTTGACATTAGCAACTGATGGTTTTTAAAGAATATGCATACACAGTTCATTCATATGATGTATTTCACATGCTTTTTGATGTACTATAAATTTACACATTCATTAACACATTTGCACTAGCTTTTCCCACTCTTTGGTGCACTAGCACACTTTTTAATCCACTTTGTATAATGCACTCACATTTTTCCACTTTCTATAATGCACTCACATTTTTTAAATGCAATTGCTTAATATATACACAAGCTTTTCATTATATTTGTATAATGCATTTGCATGAATTTCAATGCATTTGCATGAATTTCAATGTATTTGCACACATTTCAGTGTATTTGGACAACATATTTACACATTTAGGTGCATTCCTATGTTGTTTAATGCACTTATATAAATTTTTTGTGCACTTACCATGCTTTTCAAAGCACTTGCATGACTTCCAATGTATTATATTTGAGTTGAACATTACCTCATAGAACACATAAAAGTCTTCAAATTCTCATTTAACTATTTGTGTTAATATTATGTCATTGAGATGCTCACAAAGTTTTCATTTTAAGCTCAATATTTCACGTTTTGTCCGCTTTCAACTACTTGTTTTGAATCTAGTGGCTAGCATGAGTAAGAATCTTACCATATTTTTTAGATGTGATTGTCTGTCCACATGTGGTTGGATTTTACCTAGGTGGTTCCCGTGGGTAATCTTTCTTTGACTGTAAATAGAGGCGTTAGTGCAATTTATTTTTACCCCCAATTTTTAATTCATAGTTCATAGTATTCTAAGTGAATGAATGTTATTTTTGTGTTTGTTGGCAAGCTACCAACTCCTATTCTTACTCATTAGCGAGCTTTCAAGTCCCCTCAAAATTCTATGTAAGTTTTGTTAGTGTTCAATTATATCCCTTTGAACTGATTAATCATTTTAGCTGAGTGATTCAATTCAGGTAAAAAGGAGCGATTCTTTCTATCCCTCATTTTATAAATTTACACTTCTCATATTCATTTTAGCCGAGCGATTCAATTTAGCAAAGTCTTTTTTTTTGTCTTTCAAGAAACTTTTTTGCGAAATTTTGATAAACTCTCGATATCTCTTCTATGTAGTGACGTCCATGGGGAATCTGAACCTACCCAACATACAATGAAAGGCATGCATTATTGATATCCTAAGATACTATGACCATAATATTCAAAACACAATTTGCAAAGAAAGACACACATGGGCTACCTGCACGAAAAAAAATTTCAACATAGAATACTTCCCTCATCGTTCTAAGAAAGGTGTGCATAGATCTTATCAACCACATCACAAGCATCACCTACGAATTTCACCTATCGTGTTAAGAAGAGTGCATATGAGGTCGCGCCAGTCGCGCCAAACGCGACATAATTAGAATTTTAGGAGTTTTGCGTTGTTGCATTTTTTGTACTTGCATGTGAGACAATCAACAATGATTTTGGTGAAATAATAAGGTGATGATTTTGACATCCCCTTTTTCTTTTTTGAGAATTCTTTTTTTTTTACTTTTTTTCTTCTCTAGGCTTTTTATTTTATTATTTTTTTTAGAGAAAATAGAAATAGAGATAAGATAGGGAGTAGTTGGGGGAGAGAAAGTTACATTGAGATAAAGAAAGAGGGAAAGATAGGGTGTGGTAAAGAGAAAAAGGGTAGAGAAAGTTAAAGAAAGATAAAGAAAGAGGGAAAGCGAGAGTGTGCTACAAGGAGAAAGGTGACGGGTGGATGGAAATGGCATCATTCAAATGATGGATGAATAAAATCAAGCTACAAAGGAGCTGAACCAAACCAATTTACAACTCATTTTAGAACCATACTTAATTATGGATGAATTTTTGTATTGTTTTTAGTTAGATTTGTTTTATTAGATTTACTTATCTTTTTTAATGACATTAGGTTTCATAGGTCATCAAAATATAATCAAATAAGAAAATATCTCCATAATTTGGGGTAGAGAATAATACCTTGAAGAGGATTCTGAACTCTCGTACTGGTTGTACCGCAAAAGGGGTAGAACAGCCTCAGGAAGATTCTTCTCTGATTGTTTTTTTTGTGTAGCATCCTCAGCCAAACATTCATGGCCATTTTGGACAGCATAGTCTGGCGCATCTTCAGCTGTATGATCTTCTGGTTCTACAATGACTTGAAATGTCTCCTTGATATTTAAGGCTCCATTAGTCTCTTGGCACACCTCAGGCATCTTGTTATCAATAGAATTCACTTCATCTGCTGCCCTCTGAGGGGAAGCAAATTCAGTAGTAGGTGTAGAGCATTCAATGTTATCATCTTCATCACCATCAGACAAAATTATGACATCCCTACCATTAGCTTGTCCATGGTTTTTTTTCTCGTCATAACATTCAGGAGATTCCAGGCACAGCATGTCAATCCCTTTCTTCAACTGTTGTAACCTTTCTTCGGTGAATATGCTACACCAGAAAATAATGAATAAACAGTCACTTTGGTGAAAAGGAAAAAGAGAATATATGCATACATCATCATCATCATTATCATCACCATCATCATCACCCACCTATTTTGAACAAATATACAGGCCCCCCCTCCCTCCCAATGTGGTGCATCGCAGGAGCAACAATCTTAAAGTTTCATGTCATAATCTACAGTGAAATATTTTCTCTTGCTGAATAATGACAATTTATAAACTCCATTGAGACTTCAGTATTAGATTTAACTATTCATAATCTTCATCAAGGATATTGCTTGCTAAATTTGATGTCCTTTACAATTACAATTACCTAGCTGTGATGAAGGGCCCGTTTGGGACAGTCAAAATTGTCTATAAAATTAATTGTGGAGCAAAAATAGAAAAAAAAACTAATTAATATAAAAGTATGATTTTTCAAAATTGTTGTAATTAATATAAATTTTTACACTTCAAAAAAAAAAAAAAAAGACTATTTTTTCTTGCAACTATCACATTCTACTAGTTATGGTTGTGAAGAGCACCTCACCACACACACACACAAAAAAAACAGCATAAATGTAGTAACCAAATAGAGATTTGTAAGCAATGCGTAAAGCTAATATATGAAAACATTGTCCTAAATACACCCTAAGTTTGTAAGCAACGTGTAAAGTTAACATGGTCATGATTTATTCACCATTTCCAGTAGCTTGACTAATAAATGCAGAAATAGTCTTCATGTTTGCTAAAGTTTATGTTCAAGACTGTTATTATGCAATTACACTCTGTAATATGCAACTCATATTTGCATTTCTTCTCGTTTAGAGAGGGATTAAAAAGAAAAATCAAACCCTGAAATGCTAATCATTATAGACGTAAACCAGGTCAAAGATAAAAGACAATAAATTGCTAGAATGGGTGATGAAGGATCATCAAAGTCCTAGAGGACTCCAAATTAATCATTTGCACAATGATAGATTTACTCATAAACATCATTTTTCTTTGCATGTTTGCTATGAATATTTGAGCCATTTTAATAATTGAGTAATTTTATTCTATACTGAACAATCATGTTATTTGTTTGCTCAGTATGACTTCTAAGTTTTCTATAGTCATGCACTTCCCTACTATATGTGAAGAGTCATTTGATCCTCAACACAGTTGGGATTAAATTCTTAGAAACTAAGGGCGTAAACAAATACCATGAACATCCATTAGAAGGGGCTGGAACGCCTGCATTCCTGATCTATGAAGGATGTGGCACTCTACTCAACAATACAGAATGCCCCAAAATAACTTCCTGAAGTCTTTCATAGTACTATTTCTCAACTTTTTATTTTTACCAATCAATGTATTATAAGCAAGATGTTACAGCTTATTAGACCACAAAGTAAAAAAAACTTGTAGGCTTTATAGAAAATTTTCAATCCATGTTAATGTAGTGAAAGCTACGGATACTTGACAATGATAAAATGCAACAAATACCAGTTCCGTTTACCAAACAAGGCATATGAGAACCACTATTCTTTTCTCTGCTAATGAATAATGAATAATGAATTAATGAATTAAGAGGATTTTATCCAAAAGATACTTCGCCAGTCGCTCTCTCTCTATGATTAGCATGCAATTCAAGATTGTTTTATGCTTTGTATATTAAACATTTATTCTATATAGATTAGTTAATTATTTATTTGTAAGCTTCATTATTGCGCATTATTAACAAAAATTTATAATTCTGAAGGATATTCTGGTTGATTGCATTAGCATTTGCAGTAGATTGCAATATAACATTGTGAGAGGAGCTTTCATTGAAAGAAAAGAAAAAAGGGAGAAAAAAAAAGAGCATATCAAGGACATCTTTCGGTCTTTCACAACATGCTAAAGTTACAAGACACAGCTAATAGCCCCGCAAGAGGAAAAAAATGGGTTACAAGGACAAAATTCAACTTCCTTACTGTTGAAATATAGGGGAAGTCAAGCAAAAGAAATCAAATGGCGAATATCTAGATACATATTGGAATTTTTGTTGAAATATGGGAAGGATGGGGAAAAGAAATATTTTCCACTAAAATAAAGGCTTCGACAAGGTACCACCAGGAAAAAGTAAATGTAACCATTTTCAGAGACCTTTTGGTGAAAGGATATTGATTTCAGACATTTCATCCAGTAAGGTATAATTAGTGGTAAAAGAGATGTTTTTAGCACAGGTAACCAAACAAGCAGAAAAAATCGAAGGTAGCAAAATGAGACCTAAGAATAAACTTAATATTCTAGCATGTTCTGTTATAGCCACTATCCAATCAAGACAGGTGACATCAATAGCATGATTGATAGCTTTTTTTTCAGTTTTATATACTGATGTATGCTCTTTCATATAAGAACGATACCCAAAACCCAGTGTAATTAAATGCATGCTTCAAAAGAGCTTTAGTAGAGCAGCGAAGCAATGTGCAAGGATTGCACATCTTTTGCTTGTGAAGCACAAGCTCAAAGCAAAGCAAGCATGCTGCACAACCTTGCGGCATCTAGTTGTAGTGTTGTGCGCTCAATTCTGGGTTTAAAATTCTTGGTTTGGTTTAGCAATGCCATAATAACTATGCATGAATGTTCGATTCTCATTGTTTCTCATAGTGGTTGAGTCATCGTTGCTCATATATTCTTACTCTATCCTGCTTGACCTATTCTCCTCTTAATGGTTCTTCTCATCATTATCTTACCTGCTAAATTTTTTTATATGTTTCTAGATGTTTTTTGTTATTGACGCAGTAACTTCTAAATCACGGACTTCTTCTTGAGATTGATCAATACCAAATATTCAAACTCACTCACTTCACACTACCTCAACCTCTTCATCTCATGCAGGTTGCTCAATCTCTTGATTTTGAAACATTTTTTCATCTATGAATTTTGATCTCTTTTTAGCTTTCAAATAGCTAAAAAATCATTATTATGTAATGCATCATTATATTTTAAGAAAATCATTATCATATATAATTTAAATTTGATTAATTAAAAGGAATATTTTATGCAAATAATATGCATATATGTCATGAACACTTTAGTACATCAAAGCCTCACTTTGCTTTGCACTTTGTGCATTAAAGTAAAAAAAGAAAAAAGAAAAAAAACATTGCACATCACCTTACACTTAACACTTTGAAAACGCTACTAAAAAGTAAAATTAATAACTTAAGTATCACAAATAAACTATCACAAATAAACTCAAAATAATTTACTTTTGTTTTAAGCTTATACAAGACCGTAAGGCTAGTTATTAATTATTGAAGTGTTATTGGATAATTGTTTCCAACAAAATCCCCTCTTCCAAGTCGCTTTACCCTTAAAATTCCATTTCTCAATTCCAGCACCTTGGAAATTAACCCCTTATCAGTAAGTTTTCCCACTACCTAGCTTTTTTTTCTTTTAGGGGTTGTTTGATTTGAAGTAAAAGGATGCAGAATATTCAAAATGTAGTAGTTTTGAAAATATTAATATTTTGTTTAAAGAAAAAAAATGCAGAGTAAAATTTTAAAGTATTTTGAATTCACCCTGCAGTTCATTTTTTGGTGAATTTGAAAATCATTAAAATTGGTCAATTTACAAAAACACTATAAATTCTATCATTCTTGCCACCAACCTCCGTTAACCGCTAGTCATTGTTGCTACCCGCCGACCACCATACCACCTTCATTTAGGCTTTACACTATATTCATTTTACTTAAAGCTAAACAAGATAAAGTAATCGTCTGCATTTATTTTTGCATTCATCCAAATAACTTCAAATATATTACGTTCACTTTACATTATATTTCAGTTTATACTACATTTCTTTTTCATCCAACCAAACAGCCTCTTAACAAACATTTTGTTTCTCCAAACCCCCCCCCCCCCCAAACAAATCTTACATTTTTCGCAATCCAGGCTAGTGAAAATTAAAATCTCTTCGTTTCTAACCCCACATTGCATCAATCTTTTACATCGGAGCAAGCATATAATCTTGTGTGAATGAATCAAGGCTTGTAGTTTCCTACATCGACAGTTCTGCTGTCTGGGAAGGAGCGGACAACAGTTCTGCAGTCAGGTGAGAGTAGATAGCTGTTTTTTTTTTTTTTTACAAAAAGAAGCAAGCTTTAAATCTTAGATCTTGAAATAACTTTCCAACACAAACACTTTAAGTTCCAAAGAAATGACAAACATAAACATCAATCAGATAACAACAGTCTCACCTAATAAGGGTTTTCAACAACAAAACTTACTCACTCAGACAAAAATAAATAAAGATAACTGATGATAATTTAATTCTAAAAGTACTCTTATCTGCCTTTGCAACAGTAGCAGCAGCCTGTCCTCTGAGTCTCCCAGTTCTTCTTGCAGCAATGAGACCAACCTTCTGTCCTGGAGGAGCGTCGTGTCGAATAGTAGAGGCATGACCAATATGCTTGTGGTTTCCTCCTCCATGGGGATGTTCTACTGGGTTCATAGAAACACCACGAACCTTTGGCCAGCAGTTTCTCTTCACTCTATATTTGTGATAGGCATTGCCTGCTTTGCGAAGAGGTTTTTCGGTTCTACCACCACCTGCAACTTGCCCAATCATAGCACGGCAGCCACTTGGGACAATTTTCTTTGCACCAGATGGGAGCTTAATCCTACTGGTGCCGTTACCGGGGTTATGGCTAATGACAATAGCATAGTCCCCAGACGCCCTTGCGAGCACTCCACGGTCTCCGACGTGGTGCTCAATGTTGCAAATGACAGCGCCCTCAGGGATGGAGCGCATAGGGAGAACATTTCCAACCATGAGGGAGGCTTTGCAGCCGCAATACATGAACTAGCCGATGTACATTCCCTCAGTCGCGACGAAGAGCTCCTTCTGGTGCTTGTAACAGAAGGGGTGGCGGAAGGTAATGCGGGCAAGGGGCGCACCGCGGCCAGGGTCATGGATGATGTCGGTGACCACGCCCTTCAGATATCCATTGCCCTCGCTGAAGTCGAGGTTGCGGAAGCGAGATGGGCCCTTGCGATGGTGGGTATGGGATCGGAAAACCGACCCAGCGCCCTTTCAGCCACTATGATCGAATCACTCTGCTCATGGCGATGAGGGCAAGGAAGGATGAGAAGAAGAATGGAGGGAAGAAGTAGACAGCTTCATTAGGCAATTATAGGGAGGCGGATAGCGGGTGCTGCACTTCTTGGTAGAGAGGAAGGAAGGAGGAGAGGAATAAATAGCTAACTAGAGGCTGTTGGAAAGAAAGACACCACCACATAGCTCAGCTAGGATATAGGGAAGAGAAATCTGGACAGATTTTAAGTTTCTTGATTAGCACCAAAAAACTGATTACAAGAAAAGGTGGTGGTCATTATTTATAAGACAAGAGTACCTCTAGAGTCCTCTAGAGAGGGAAATAACAAAAAAATTTCAAAAAGAAATTTAGAAAAAAAATCAAAATATAGAAATTGGAACAGAAAAGAAGCCCTGGTTGGCTTGAACTGAACTGGCCCCTAGCTCGCATATCAGTCTCCTCGACTTGGAGAGGCTTCAACATATTCTAAAGCCGGATCTTCATAGTAAGGGCTTAAGTCAAACACGTTAAAGGTGGCACTGGTAGGCATTGTTATTGATGTGCTTATGAAACAAAAAGGGCCATGGATCTTGAGTTTTAATTTGCTATGAGCACCAAGGGGAAACCTTTCTTTGCATAATTTGATCCACACCGAGTATCCTTCCTTAAAAGTGCAATGTTTTCTAGATTGGTTGGCCTGTGTTTGGTGTTTTGCATTTTGTTTCTTGCTTTTCTCCTGCACTTGTTCGTAAAGTTATTAAACATCTTGAATGCAAAATTCTATTTCGGGGTTGCAGTTTGTAAGGACAATGTGTGGAATCAAATTTATAAGGTGGGATTTCTCCCATAAACCACCTTAAAAGGACTACGACTCATTGTTTGGCTGTGAAATATGTTATAAGCAAATTCCCATTGGTGAATGTTTTCCAAAAAAAACTCCTTAAGAGGTTTCCCAAACTCTGATTGATAGTTTTTGCTTGTTCATCTATTTCAGGATGTGTTGTGGACTCGAACTATACCTTAGTACCAAGTTTACCCCATAAGGTCCTCCAAAAATGGCTAAAAAATTTGACATCTAAATCAAATGTAACTATTTTGGGAATGCAATGAAATCAAACGATCTTTAGAAAATAAAGATTGGCTATATTTTTAGCATCCAATATCTTCCTACATGGTACAAAATGAGCCATCTTTATAAGTTGATCAACAATAACCATGATGAAACCCTTGTGGGGTTGTGTTGTAGGAGGGCCCACAACGAAATCCAAATTGTCATCAGTCCTTTAATCGATGATTTTTGCTATCAAATAGCACAACAAATAAATGGTTATGACCAAGCCCCTCTAAAAGGGTGATTTTTCCACGAAATTATACTATTAAATTACGGCCATGGCTAGAGCCTGTATGTTCCCCATTACTCAAAACAATTGAGTAATTAATCATAGGGCATACTTAATAGAGCACAAAGCCCTCTATTAACTTGGGTAGACTCGAATTTATCCCCTTAAACAAGATTCACCTCAAGTCTATAAAATTTTCTTAGACGAAGCAAATCATGGCTACTGATAAGGATCCTTCAGTCAGGTTAGATCAACTACCTCATCTGACTAAGTAGACTAATAACCACGCAACGCAAGACGACATAACTATGGGATCTTGATCGGGCTTGACATCATCCTCCCACCATCCATTTTAAGTGTACGATGATAAATTTCAAATCCTAAAAGTAAAAATTAAAACCCTAAAACTATCGTTACTATACATGGAGTACTTAGTGTATATCTAACAAATAGCCTTAATCGAAAACTCTCTTTTATCAATGAGAGAAGTAACCAACCATAGGGGCTTGCATTTATGAAAAATCTAGAACCAGATCCTAGAGTTCTCGTGAAATGAGAGCTAAATCTCTAAGTAGAGTCTTACCTTAAATCTAATCTGCCTTTTAAAAATTTGACTCAGAACCTAATCTACAAAAACTATCCTCAAGAAAAGGTGTGGAAAGGTTAGGGTGCAAATTTTCATATCCCAAAAGCACAACTAAGAAGAACTAACCCATCAAAATTGAAATTTCAATAGGTTGGTGATGAAATAAAGAAATTTTGTACTTTTTATTTTATTTGAACAATAGTATATTTTGTTTTCTTTTCTTTTTTAGCTATCCAATGATGGGAAAGCATCCAATGATCATGGTAGGTAGTGCATATGGCTTGGTAGACCTTTGGTTTGTTGGCTCGATTGGTCCCTGGCTGTTGGTGGTTCACGAGTTGGTTGTTTTGGAGCATTCAGTTTTGAGCTTGATCTCTAAGTTGCTTGAGCTGAAGTTTAGTAGCTCATTAATATCCAAAAAGGTACATCATTATGAAGCTTACTTTTGGAGTGGCCTTGTCCCTTCCCCTTCCCCTTTTCTTCTTGTCTCTTGGGATTTCGTGGCTTGTATTTAATGGGGGCTGAATTCTATGCTGAGAATTCATTGGGAAGTTATTGATTTTCCTTTGGGAATTCAGCCGGTCTTTGTTTTCCCGAGCTGTGCTGCTTTTCCCGTTGATTTGCTGCTTTGGATTCTAGCGGGCTGCTTGCTTTCCGAGAACTTGACTCCTTGGTGTCGTGAATTACCTATGATTTCCGAAACAGAATTTATGCTGGGCTGTTTTTCCGAAATAGCTTGGGCTATTTTCAAAATGGCTTTTGGAAATTTATGAAAAAAGAAGCTTGGGATGTTGAGAACAATAACTAAGGTGGCTTTTGGCATTCTCCTACTTTGCCTATAAAAATGAGATGATGATGTGAAGGGAGGCAGTTGATATTTGTGAGCATATTTGCTATTAACCTGCGGGTTTATTCGGAAATCCTGTGGGCTCTTTCCAACCTTCTTTTCTCATCCCCTCCGGAAATCCTGCGGGCTCTTTCCACCCTTTCTTCTCGGGCTTCTAACCTCTTTCGTCTCTCCGCAAGTGTCACTCCATCTGTATCCTTCTTCTCAAAGTAAAGCAACTTTAGGGTGTCGTATCAGAGTCGATTTGAAGCATCTATTGAAGAATTGGGCCAATCTTGCAGTGGTGGACCATCGGTTTGCTAGTTCTATGAGCTTTACTTATTTAACCTACAAATTCGATGCATGTGAGGAACCCGCTCTGACGGTTGTCTGAGGATAGCGTCTTTTTAAGTTTCTTTATTTCTTTAAAATCTCCTTGATGTGATACGTCATGCGATGGAAACAAGAACTGCTTGGGGATTTTAATATAAGATTTTAAAGCGTTGCTAGTTATAGAATTAATGCTTACCCAAGTTAGGCTTTCAGAATTATCCATTCGAGATTAAGTAAGGCATGCGGTTATAACTAGATTAACGGGACAATATCAAATTGACAACATAGAATTAAAGAGTATTGCTATGGGTAGAAACAATAATCCACAATTAACAAATAAAACTTTTCACCTTGGGTCTCTCACTCACACTCTTGTGGGTGGCACTTTTAATGGAGGAAGATTGAGAGCAACCGAGCGATGCAATAGGAGACAAATGGCACACAAAATCGTAGTCCGTTGGAGCGGTTAGTCCATGGGATGACTAGTGAGCATCCAACCTCATATCCTTCTTCCTTGATCATCAAAGACGAAGCCGTGGTTGATGTCCGGATCGGCCGTCCACACAAATTCCAAGAGGGGAGGTGGTCGGCTAAGGTGGAGAAGCCAAGAGGAAGAGCAAGTATTTCCTAATCTGAAATAATGTCAGATTAGTGAAATTAGAGGAGGGAATTGGCTGAAGCAAATCAAACCACTGGCTGAAAGGGGCTTAGGTAGGAGAGAAATGTTTCAGGAAAATTCAGAATTCTGAAGCTAAAGTCCAATGGAGAGAAGTTGGGGAAAATTAATTTGAGAATTCAAATTAATTTCCAAAGGAGGGGGCGGGTGAAGCTATGAGGGAAATAAACAAAAATCTGATTTTAATTCAGATTCCAAGTAAGGGCTGCAGCTTTAATTTCAATTTCAGATTTGAAATTTGAAATTAGAGAAAGAGATGGAGGGGAATTAAGAGGCATTTAAGTAGCAATTAAGTGGGGATTGGAGAGAGAAAAGAGGAGGAGGTGGCCGGCCCCATGGAGAGTAGAGAGAGCAATCAGATTAATTGCATGGCTTCTCATGAGGAAATCACGGAATTATTAAATCTGACAATTGATTATCAGATTTACTAATACAAGAGGGTTTCCTAAATGGCTTGCTGCTATTCAACCTGGAATTCTTCCGTTAACTGAAAAGAGATAAAACAAGCCACATTTCCTAATAGAAGGAGATGTATAATAGGAAATAAATTAAAGCCTTGGCATGGGATTTCAAAATTTGAAAACATGTGGGCGGGTTGGGACTGCTGGGCTAGCCGGCGGGAGGCTGGCCGGCGGGAGGCTGGCCGGCGGGAGGTTGGCTGCTGGCCGGCGGGTGGCTGGCCGGCGGGAGGCTGCAGAAAAGGGGCCGGCGGCTTTGGGCTGCTTGGAATAGGCGGCGGCAAGAGCAAAAGGGAGGAGGAATTGGAACTTTCTAGAGATTCGAAGAACGAATTCCAATCTTCCACAATTGCTTCCACCCAAACCTTCGTGACGACGACGAGATCTCGAGAAATAAAGAAAAAATAGAAGAACAAGAAGAACCTAGAACTCACAAAGAGATCTAGCTTCTCCTACGAACTCACTAAGAGATCGTGGAGGTTTGCACTCACAAAGAGAACACAAAGTAAATATTTTTCATTCATCAAAACTAATTATTACATAAGAAAAGAGCCATATATAGGCCTCCAAATGACAAAGAAAAAAAAATGACTAAAATGCCCCTTGGGCTACAATAGTGACCAAATACCCATAAAGGCAAAAGCGGAAAGGACTGAAAATAAAATAAACTACTACAAACATGACTCAAAATAAAACTCATGATCGTGGCCGTCGGTCACCGGCGTCTCCTGATGGTACATGTGTCGACAATACTGACGATGTCCTCATCATTCTCCCCAAGTGGGAGAAAACTCGACCTCGTCGAGTAAGCATCTATAGAGCTCTCGTACCACTATAGTAAGTCGGGGTCCTTTCGCTGCAGCTCGTCACGATCAGCCCATGTGTTCTCCGTTCCCGATTTCCCTGCTCACTGAACTAGATACCTTTGTTGGCCATCATCTCTAGTGGAAATTTGAGTTCATCACTAAGTTTTGTCTCAATCTTCTCTATATTGGGTAAAATAGGCAAATTTGGGGGTGGAGTTAGGCTGGGGATCTCACCAGGTGGGTTCACACAAGGCTCATATTTTTCGTGGAATAGGAGGGTTACACTCTAGACTTCCGAAGGCTACAAGATCTTCGATGTTAACATAGGATTAATGTTAAAACCTTCAAGAAGGTCTGACACATAAGCATTACTATTTAAAATTTTATGCTGTTATTTGAACAGTCCAACGCTTCTAGCATATAACTTTATCACGGTCCCTTGGGGGACTGCTCTGGACGAATCCGAACCAATACAAAATTTCTGATATCAAATTCTTTGAACCGTCTCTTGAGACTGGCAGTAAGTTTATAACTGGCATTGATTTGGGTATTCTTGTTATTAATATCCTTTTGCAGTTCTTGAAGATGAGATGCAAATGTGAATGCAAGAGACTCAGTGTGCATGATGAATGACAAGAATCACGAGCTTTACAAAAATTAAAACATCAACAACTTAGAAGGACAACAGACTACAACACAAACACACACAACATACTAACTCACACGAACACGTTGTTAGAACAGGTGGACGAGTCACAAAGAGAGTCTAAAGTGTTATGTCTAAAGGAACTGGTGTAGGGGGAGCAATGAAGACATCCTTAGCTAAAAGGGGTTCTCCACAGAGCATCTCAGCTCAGGTCACAGACAGTCTCCTAGCGACGGTAGGGTACTCTATCAAAGTCATCCAACTAGGAGAGAGAATATCCTTACTAGGGAAGGACAAAGATATCGAGGGCATAATGTAGGAATCAGGAGTATGATAATACGATGGGTCATGACTTACTACCATAGTAGGATAGCCCAAAGAGTGACTAGCAGGTAGGGGACTTAAGAGATGGGGTAGGGTTTCCCTAACATAATTGGGCACAACTGTTAAAAATGTGACCTGAGAGTATGGGCTACGACTCTCTCTAACACCAAGGTCGGTGATATAAGTCCAATCACGAGAGGTATACTCAGTCAAATGCACCCCTAAAGGAGCAACTCCTATAATAGAATTCAATAAGACAAAAGGATGTTCAGGGTTCAACTTAGGCTCATACTCTTTCAACTTCAAGTTACTATCTTCCAAGCTCACATTACTATCCTCAAAAGGATCAGGTTTGGTTATCACCCTAAGATCACTGAATCCGGGGTCACTTAAGTCAAGGTTTAAGATAGCTATTAACTTCAATTTCCTCATTTCCAATTTGAAATTATCCACCTTGTCATCAGAATTATTCAAAATTAAACCCAAATTATTCGGAGCCGTTTCAATAATTTGATCAGAATCTTCCGAGTTTAATTTCAGTGTGTTCACGGTTTGGTCAGCTTCTTTCGAGATCATATTACCATCGTCCAGGCAAAACTTATCCAAAGAAATATCCTTGCTGAGATTAGGATCAGGGTGGGCTAAGGAGTCGATGCTTAAAGGTTCCAACTTTCCTAGTTCAGGGTTCAAGTCATGCCGGTAGTCTGACCCAATCACTTCAGTCTCATCCTCAGAGAAGTCCGCGTTATCAATAGTATCCACGAAATGGGTGTAATCAGTCTCGGGTTCAGTAGAATTCTTCTTCTTACTGCAATTCTTCACTAAGATAACACTTGGAGGGTCAAAGACTGGGGAAGCTACATGTTGACTGAGCTGGCCAGAAGTAGGTCCAGGTGGAGAGTCATAAGGGATTTGTCCAACAGAAGACCCGCTAAAGGGTTGGTCATTAAGACTAAGAGAAGACCTACAGGGTGGGACAGCAACCCTGACGTTACTAAAGGATATGTGGTCTCGACTACAGTAATGCCCCTGGTTTGTTCCAACAGAATAGGTAGGGTGGGGCTCTAGATGGCGGTCATTGGTAGAGGGTCGGTATTTTAAATTGAGTTCTCGCCTCATGTCTTTCCACGTAGGGTACTCACCACGAGACTCTTTATGATCTTCCGATTTCATCCAAAATTGAAAAGCCCGACCTTGCAGGTGAGACTTAGCGATGCTAGCCTGGTGGGATTCAGGGATATGACATGATTCAAAATAGTCATCTAGTTGTCTAGCCCATTCCCTAAAGTAGTAAGGGTCCGAGGAGCCATCAAAGGTGGGCAAATGGTAAGGTGACTCTAAGTGAGGTCATTGAGGATTAGTCTCAGATCTAGGTTGATAAGCATAGTGGGGCATCTTCCGACTTGCATGACTTAGCGAATGGGGAACGTACCTAGAGTGGGGAGAGTCAACATATGCCCCCTTTGTGGTTTTAGTTAGAGAGCCTACAAGACTAACTAGGTCGCCTAACCTCTTCTGAAAACCTATCGAGTCCATTGGAAACTGCTAAGTGAAGTTTAAAGAAGAAAGGGCGTATGAGACATCACTTAGAAACCAAGTTAGGCTCACTTAGACTAACTATTGGGTGCAGCAAACGTTTGGACATCAAACCACAACAGTTGGTGAAGAAGTTTAGGTGTATAGGATGGATTTTGGGATATGGGCAGCACCTAAACACTAGGGTAAGATGGTCCTAAGGCCTCTATATGCTGCTGGAATGCTGTGGACAGCAACCTAATACAAGGGGGCGCGTGTCTAGCAAGTTAAAGGTTGGAAGTCAAGTGTGGACAGCAACTGGGACAGCTTGCCGGTCAATTAGAAGTCACTAACGAGTGCAGATTTTGATTGGACAGCAATAGCACACAACTAGGATTTAAGTTACAGACTCCCAACAACCTAAAGATGCTGCAGGAAATTGGAAGACAGCAAACAAACACGTGGATAAACTCCCTAACGGTGGAAAAATAGCTGCAGATATTTAGGGGACAGCAGGGTTAAATCATGGAGGGGCTGCTCTAACACTTAAGAACCAACCAAACAAAAAGGGACACACTACGATGCTAGCTAGAATGACCTAATTCAGTTATATGCTTGCAGGAAATGTCAAAAACAGTAACAAAACAGTGAAAATATTTTATCTAAGCAATGATATGCATGAAATTCTTGAACTACCGCAAGGAATTAGACCCTAGGATGTCTTCTACGCATGTCAAGCATAGTAACCATGCTCTGATACCAAGATGATGTGATACGTCATGCGATGGAAACAAGAACTGCTTGGAGATTTTAATATAGAATTAATGCTTACCCAAGTTAGGTTTTCAGAATTATCCATTCGAGATTAAGTAAGGCATGCGGTTATAACTAGATTAACGGGACAATATCAAATTGACAACATAGAATTAAAGAGTATTGCTATGGGTAGAAACAATAATCCACAATTAACAAATAAAACTTTTCACCTTGGGTCTCTCACTCATACTCTTGTGGGTGGCACTTTTAATGGAGGAAGATTGAGAGCAACCGAGCGATGCAATAGGAGACAAATGGCGCACAAAAGCGTAGTCCGTTGGAGCGGTTAGTCCATGGGATGACTAGTGAGCATCCAACCTCATATCCTTCTTCCTTGATCATCAAAGACGAAGCCGTGGTTGATGTCCGGATCGGCCGTCCACACAAATTCCAAGAGGGGAGGTGGTCGGCTAAGGTGGAGAAGCCAAGAGGAAGAGCAAGTATTTCCTAATCTGAAATAATGTCAGATTAGTGAAATTAGAGGAGGGAATTGGCTGAAGCAAATCAAACCACTGGCTGAAAGGGGCTTAGGTAGGAGAGAAATGTTTTAGGAAAATTCAGAATTCTGAAGCTAAAGTCCAATGGAGAGAAGTTGGGGAAAATTAATTTGAGAATTCAAATTAATTTCCAAAGGAGGGGGCGGGTGAAGCTATGAGGGAAATAAACAAAAATCTGATTTTAATTCATATTCCAAGGGCTGCAGCTTTAATTTCAATTTCAGATTTGAAATTTGAAATTAGAGAAAGAGATGGAGGGGAATTAAGAGGCATTTAAGTAGCAATTAAGTGGGGATTGGAGAGAGAAAAGAGGAGGAGGTGGCCGGCCCCATGGAGAGTAGAGAGAGCAATCAGATTAATTGCATGGCTTCTAATGAGGAAATCACGGAATTATTAAATCTGACAATTGATTATCAGATTTACTAATACAAGAGGGTTTCCTAAATGGCTTGCTGCTATTCAACCTGGAATTCTTCCGTTAACTGAAAAGAGATAAAACAAGCCACATTTCCTAATAGAAGGAGATGTATAATAGGAAATAAATTAAAGCCTTGGCATGGGATTTCAAATTTTGAAAACATGTGGGCGGGTTGGGACTGCTGGGCTAGCCGGCGGGAGGTTGGCTGCTGGCCGGCGGGTGGCTGGCCGGTGGGAGGCTGCAGAAAAGGGGCCCGGCGGCATTGGGCTGCTTGGAATAGGCGGCGGCAAGAGCAAAAGGGAGGAGGAATTGGAACTTTCTAGAGATTCGAAGAACGAATTCCAATCTTTCACAATTACTTCCACCCAAACCTTCGTGACGATGACGAGATCTCGAGAAATAAAGAAAAAATAGAAGAACAAGAACCTAGAACTCACAAAGAGATCTAGCTTCTCCTACGAACTCACTAAGAGATCGTGGAGGTTTGCACTCACAAAGAGAACACAAAGTAAATATTTTTCATTCATCAAAACTAACTATTACATAAGAAAAGAGCCATATATAGGCCTCCAAATGACAAAGAAAAACAAATGACTAAAATGCCCCTTGGGCTACAATAGTGACCAAATACCCATAAGGGCAAAAGCGGAAAGGACTGAAAATAAAATAAACTACTACAAACATGACTCAAAATAAAACTCATGATCGTGGCCGTCGGTCACCGGCGTCTCCTGATGGTACATGTGTCGACAATACTGATGATGTCCTCATCACTCCTAGCATCTTTTGTTGTGTTTGTCAAGTTTTGAGTCGTTTGAATTTATTTAACAAAGTTTGTTTTAAGTTCTACTCATTTTGTCAGTGTTCTTCTTGTGTGTCTTTTGTATTCAAGAAATATAGGGTCCCCTATATCCCTTGTCTACATCAGTTGGGCAAGAGTTGGATCAAAAATAAATGACAATGGACTCCAAAAATGTTATAGAGAAACCACTCTTCTAACTACCTCTTTTTAGTTACAAATATAGCAGAAATATTTAAATGTGCCTATCCAAGCAAATTCATAATGATATCACCTATCAAAGAAAGGCTTAAAACCGAGAAAAACTAGCAAACAAATAGACCATATATTCATTATTCAATCAAAGATTAAGAAGCAACTCTAGTAAACTAAAGTTTTGTTACTTTCCATGTCATAGGGCATGAAAACCACTGATTCAACTCTTGCCATTACAAAAAACTACGATAGATTAATCTAACCTAAAATACTGTCATCGTCACTAAACATCTTTCAACTTAAGGAAAAATATGCAAACAAGTTTCAACTCTGAAAGATACAAAAAATCAAATACTTTCACTCCACAAAAATTGTATTTCCACTCACAGATTACAAGTCCACAATAAACATTTGTAAAAAGTAAAGTTGAACATTTTCCAAGACCATTTTTGCTCGAAAATAGAAGATTTAAGTGATCTACAAATTAAAGGCTCAGAGTATTTTCTTAAAACCCGTGTTCCAGAATAATCAGTTGCGTGGAACCTATTATTCCTAAAGGACCTAAACTAGGAGATCCATATGGTTCAAATATACTTAAACGATTGCCCCTGAATTTCCATAGACGTATCCACCTCTACTGTTAAATACTCAAACCAAACGTTATCTTGAAACCACATGATTCTATTAAAGACCAACGCCCACCCAATATAATATTTTTTCATGGATATATCTCGTAAAATTGCGTAGTCATGAAACTTTAAATAGTGTGTAACCTCATCAATTACCCTCACATATAGATGCCATATACAGCCAATTCTGCAATTACTGAAAATGCAGGTAATTTCTAAATAGCATTGATGTTTTAGGTTTATAGCATAATTTTTTCTGTGTTATGTTATAGCTTCAACTAATTCTTCCCAATCCTACTCACCATCCATTCACGTTGTTTAGTAGTAAGGAGATGAATGAAGACTTTCTCTGACGTTACACTTCCAAGTTCAGCATGCATATTTATGAATGGCTGACAAGTGGTTTTGAGAGAAGTGGGAATACTTTTCTACCTTTTTTTATACTTTTTACCATTTAGTGCGCAAACAAAGCTCATTTTTTAGTGACAAAAGAAAACACTGATTAGCAGTTGCAAATTGCAAGAAAACAGCAAAAAAATAGTATTTGCCAAGACTAACAACTGGCAACATACCTTCTCAATATACCGAAGTGCAGATCAAAAAACGGAAGTCTTGACAAAATGCAATAGCATCTGGCTGTCGTGATGATGTGACGGCTCAAAGATGAAATTAAATGCTTTTCCTCTGAAAGTATTGAAATCAATCCAGAAGGTTTCTGTACAATCTCTTCAACTAGAACACAACATCCATACAAACTCGAGTCATCAGCCACCTGTGGAAAATAGGAAATATTTACCTGAGTACTAATAACGGGTAATGAAAAACTTTCCTACCTACTCCTACTGACCTTTTTTAGGTCAAACGTAACCTTCGGAGAATTCTTAAGGATTAATTTTTGTCTGGTCCCTCTATGATATCAAGAAATTTGTGATTGATTTTGCATGTGTAATTGATATTAGGACAAGTCGGAAACAATCAAGTTTTCCTTTTATGGTGTGAATTCTGCAATGTCTAGTTCTATTTTTTTCTCTTTTTTAACTTAATTACCAATTTTAAATGAAATTTAAATTATGTTTTAGCACAAACTTGACATGTTTTTTTATTGCATCAAAAGAGACTAAACTTTACCATAAGTAATAATTGAACTACAATTTTTTAACCTTTGTGTGCATATTTTGTGCGAAGGAAGACCTGAATGCCCTGCTTCTGAGCTCGATCCTGCACAAACAACCCCCCAAACTGGCTCGTATCCTATTTCCGCCCACGCAAACGATCTAACTAAGACTATTTCATTTCACAGGGTCACAAGGTTTGCATAAGGAAACCATAGATTCTCAAATACCATGCATTACTACATCTAGAATACATTGTGGTGCAACCTCATGCTTGAATGCCAAATATAATTTGGGGTGAGTGCCTTAGGTAACAGGCTTTATCTAACATGCAATATAAATTTAGATGCAATCAAAGATTGCAAAAAAGATGTAATTTTCACAAGATGCAAATTACTAATCATAAACTACTAATTACCCTCAATTAAAATTTAAAATGACAATATCAAATTTAATGAACGATTTATAGCCCTCTACTAGAAATTTTTTAGAATAAAGTTAAGGGATCATGAAAGCCATGCATACGATTGAGAGTTCAAACAAAAAAAAAAATTCATCTTTAAGACATCTAATAAAACTAAATCATATGTCCAATAAATAACAAAAAAGAATAATAACGTAAAAAACGAATACAAAAGGAATAAATCAACAAAAAAATTGGCCTCATGCTTACTCAAAACTTGAATAAAGGAACAAAATATCAAAAGTAGAAGGATTTGTACATCCAAAGAAATTTTTAAAATCACCATGAACTACTTTTGTACCATCATTTATAAGCCTCATGGAATATCAAATAAGACTAAATAATTTCTCTAAGAAAGAAACCTACAAGGAACCGAAATTGTTATAATCATTTTTATTTGAATATTCTATACAAAATTTTCACAAAAACTTCTCATTGAAGCATCCACCATGCACACATTATAGAAACTATTAGTTGTTTAGTCCCACATCACATAGGAGCTTTAGTTGTGTTGGTTATATACTTTCTTGTATCCATGGGTTAAGGCCCACATTGGGTGATGAAATCATGTGGGTATGATTAACTAGTGTTTAATACATAACACTATAAAATTTTTGGAATTATATTATTAAATAAAATATAATTATATTAAAATTAATTTAATATTTAATAAAATATTTTATATTAAATTAAATTATTTAAATATATTATGAATTAAACCGAAAGGGTTCTTAAGAATCGGAACCGGTTCAACGGCTAGTTGAACCAATAGTTCAAACCGATTCTCACCGGTTTGACTAGACCGATTTTTCAGGAAGAGCGAACTGGCTATAGGACTGTTTCAATCCGATTTTCAAAACAAAGCAAAATATTTGCTTAGTCCCACCACCATGATGTTATAGTACTAGAGAAGTGACAGCATGCCATAGAGATTGCTACCGACCCGATAATAGGAGCCAGAGGAATCAAACAAAAAAGCAATGAGAATTAAAAAAAAAAATCCTAAGTAATAGGGAAACCAAAAGAGCCATGAAAGCCAGCAATAGATTCTTAGAAATGAGACATCCAAAAATAGATATGAAGAAACATGAAATTACTTAAGGTAAAAGTCGAATAAGAAGCTGATGCGAACATCAGACCCTTAATGTTCCATCAGAGACGTGGCCGATGATCGACGGCTATGATGACGCATTTTTATTTCAATTATATGTGATGTATTTATTTATTTACTGTCTTTTTTCATTTATGCCCTTGCTTAAGGGATTAGTTCTTTGTAAGCCCCGAGGGCATTGTTGTCTTTTATTGTCCCTTCTTGTATTTGTCTATTTAAATCCCTCCTCTTCTTGGAGAAGGGCTAATGAATATTTTGAATGAAAATTTGGCTCTTGTGTTCTCTATGTGAGTTCCGTCTTGAAGATCTCTTAGTGAGTTCTTTTATTTACTGTCTTTTTCCATTTATGCCCTTGCTTAAGGGATTAGTTCTTTGTAAGCCCCGAGGGCATTGTTGTCTTTTATTTTCCCTTCTTGTATTTGTCTATTTAAATCCCTCTCTTCTTGGAGAAGGGCTAATGAATATTTTGAATGAAAATTTGGCTCTTGTGTTCTATGTGTGAGTTCCGTCTTGAAGATCTCTTAGTGAGTTTTTTTCTCCTAGATCTCTGTGTGAGTTCTATGGAGAGCCCAAGGTGAGGGCAAAAGCAAAACCCGCCAGTCGTTGGAAGAGTCCGCGGCTCGTGGTTAAATTCTTCTATCTTCTTGTTCGTGTTTTCCTCCATCTTCTTCCCCTCCACCGTAAGAAAATCTCTTCCAAAACCCTTGTTTCCGCCGCCCCCTTGGAAGCCCGCCGCCGGCCACTCCCACGGCCCCGGCCAGCCACCTTGACGGCGACCTTCCCCACCCATCCAATCCCTCCTTCCGCAAGTTTCAAATTTGAAATTTGAATTTCAAAATTCAAATTCTTTCCTAATTGGGATTTCCAATTTAGGAAAGTTTTCATGACGAATTCCAATTTCAATTTAATTTAAATTGGGGTCTTTAATTATATTGCCACGTCATCAATCCAAATTGGAAGCTTCATCCCAGTAATCTCCCTCTCCCCCTCTCACCTTGCCACCGGCCCCATATGGGTTTTCTCCCCCATTTGATTGCTTCTTTAATGCTCCAATTAATTCATTAATGACTCCTTAATTTGA
Organism: Dendrobium officinale; assembly: GCA_019514585.1. Taxonomy (NCBI): domain Eukaryota; kingdom Viridiplantae; phylum Streptophyta; class Magnoliopsida; order Asparagales; family Orchidaceae; genus Dendrobium; species Dendrobium officinale. The sequence continues at coordinate 62,112,310 of CM033688.1, read as the reverse complement.
AATCAAATTTCAAATTAATTTCCCTCCTTTTTCACTTAAAATCTTGAAATTAATTTCAGGTTTTGAATTGAAACCCCCTCCCTCCTCTCTTGAAACCGCCGGCCTCACCATGAATGGAGCCCCATTCAAGCCCATTAATTAAGGCATTGATTACGACTTAATTTGAATTCAAATTTCAAATTAGTTCTCTCCTATTCTATCCAAAATCTGAAATTATTTTCAGATATGGATGGAAGCATTTCTCTCTCCAATTAACCCTAAATTCCATAATTAATACCCATTAATCCCCTTCTACAGCAGCCGCCCCTAGTGGTCCCAATTTTGGAATTAGTTTGAATTCTAATTCAATTCCCATCCTTCGAAATTGTGTATCAAAATTGCTGGATTAATTCTTGCATTAATTCCTGGACGTTACCTTGCTGCCCTGGAATTACAGCAAAGAAAATTTCACTGTGCAACAGCCAGAACTTTCCCATTTGTTGCCCAACGTGTGCTGTCCAGATTTTCTCAGCCAACAACTTGCGTCCTAGCGGCGTAGAAGGATCCCCAACTGCTGTCCAAGACTCCCTTGACTCAGAACTGCTGCTGTCCTAAACTTCAACCTCAGGAAAACTACTGTCCACTGAATTCTGCACATCCCCACCAACTAGGCAGCCCCGAAACTCAACCCCCCCTGCTGTCCAGACATCTTCCTTGCTGCTGTTTCCCGCATCAAGCACCTGTAACCTGCTGTTTACAAGATCCTGAACGTGTACTTGCTGTCCAACTGATCGGATAAGTCCCCGTCCACTTCCTGAGACTTTCGCGGGTATGAGAGTGTGCTGTCCTGAGAAAACCTACACCTGTTTCTTGCTGTCCAGCAAAGTGGAAGGTCTTCAAACGCTGTCAGGACTCGTCTGATTGCTGATCACACCTTCAAGAAGGTTCGTGGATGCCACCTACCTCTTTCCAAGCCATCCTATGACCACCGGACCATTCCAAACACCTAGATAACTTAAGCAACGGCTGAACTTTGCTGTCCAGAAATTTGCTGCACCAGTTAGTGGCCTTTAGGTGATCCTAAAACCTGTCTTAGGTTGCTTTCCACACCCTATAACCTACACACAACTCTTAGACAACTCAGGCAACTTCCCCAACTGCTGTAGGTTGCTGTCCACAGCACTCCTGCACTCGTTTAGTGGACTTTAGGCTAGGAACCTTAGCGTTTAGGTGCTGCCCTCGACCCGATACCCTTCCTAGTCGTCTAGACTTTTTATCCACTAATGGGGTTTGTTGTCCACATCTTTAGTGAACCTTCTAATGACAATCGGGAGAGTCTAGCTTCGCTTAAGGTGTTGTCCCCTATCTAGATTCATCCCTAAATGTTTCCAAGCGCTGCAAATGGACCCGATAAGACTCCAAAAGAGTTTAGATGACATTGTTAACCTAGTGGGCAATATGACTAGAATGATGACGGAGAAACCCGTTGACTACACACACTCGAATTATGTGTCCCACTATGCTTTTCAACCTAGACCCGAGTTTAAGCCACAACGACCTCACTTTGAGCCACCTTACCGTCTACCCACCTTTGATGGTTCCTCGGACCCTTACTACTTTAGGGAATGGGTTAGACAACTACAGGACTATTTTGAATCTTGTCATATCCCTGAGTCCCACCAAGTTAGCATCGCTAAGTTTCACCTAAAAGGTCGAGCTCTTCAATTTTGGGCAATATTGGAAGATCATAAAGAGTCTCGCGGAGAGTACACTACTTGGAAAGACATGAGGCGTGAACTTAATTTAAAATACCGACCCTCTACCAATGACCGCCATCTAGAGCCTCACCATACTTTTGGCGGAACAAACAGTGGACATTACTGGGGTCGAGTCCACCCATCCTTTAGCAACGACAGGGTTGCTCTCCCACCCTATAGGTCTTCACTCAGTCTTGGTGACCGACCCTTTAGTGGTTCTTCTGTTGGTTCGAGCCCCTATGACTCCCCACTTGGACCAACTTCTAGCCATCCAAATCAACCTTTAGCCGCCCCAGTCCGTGACCCGGCAAGTGTACTTTTGATAAAGAACTGCATTAACAAGGAAACGCCCTCTGAACCTAAAACTGAGTGCATCCATTTTGTGGATGCTAATGATATTAAGGATAACGAAGACTTCTTTGAGGATGGAACAAACGAAATTGAATCAGACTCCCTGATTGATTTAAACCCTGAACTAGGAAAGCTAGAACCTTATAACGTCGACACCTTAACCCACCCTGATCCTAGTCTCCTCGAAGCCAAGTCTTTGGACAAAGTATGCCTCGATGATAGCAGTGTGATCTCGGAAGAAACCAACCGGACTTCGAACACTTTGGATTTAAATTTGGAAGATCCTGATTTAGTCATAACACCTACTGATATGACTCCAGATAATTCTGATTTAATTTTGGATAAGTCTGATTTAGCTTTGGATAATTCTGAATTAATTTTGGATAATTCTGATGGCGACTTAGATAATCCCGAGTTGGAAGTAAGTCAATCGAAACCTGATTTAAGTGAAACGGAACCCATGGATCTTAGGGTTACAACCAAACCTGAGTCTCTTTCGGAAGACATTACTTTGAGTCTGAAAGTTTTTGAGCCTGATTTGAACAATGAGCCCCATCTTGTTTCATTAGAGTCTAACTTTAGAGCTGCTCAATTGGATTTATATTTGGCCGAGTGTGTCATTCCTGATTCATACATTTTGCCCGTTATAGCCTCATCCTACCAGGATAAGGACCACTTCTATCCTAGTTGGATGACTTTGCTAGATTACACTGCTGGCCCTAGGAGACTAACCTCGACCTTATCTAAAACCTTCTATGGAAGTGCCCTAGTAGCTAAGGATGTCTTTATTGCTCCTCCTACTCCTGTTCCCTTAGACATGGAAACTTTTTTAACTGACCTGTCTTTATTCCTATTTATGTGTGCTTGTGAGTCAGTATGTTTGTGTGTGTTTTTTGTAGTATGTTTTATTCCAAAGTTTCCTCTATTTACAACTTTGTGTGATCCTACAATTCATGCCCATCTTCATTGCACCAAGTCTTTTGCATCCACATTTGCATTACATCTGCATGGCTTACATAAGGAAATTGCACGCCCAACCTGAAGAGAGTAATAATAAGTATAAAATTCATGCTGATTCTAAAACGACATTTTAAAACTATTAAGGTTGGTAACTCGGTGATGGTGCGGATTCGTCCGAAAGATTTACATGTTAGAAGTGCGGGATCATTTAAAATAGTCACTATAATCCATGACACTGCTTACATGATTGGATCTGCCTGCAGAATTCAACGTTCATTCCTCTTTTAACATAAAGATTTAGTAGCCTATGAGGACCCAGAGTTTAAGCCCCAAATCCACTTCAAATTAAGCCTTGTGTGACCCCACCCTGTGAGAACCCAAGCTTACCTCCACTCCCAAATATTCCTAAAATACTTATAGCGGAAGTGAATTAACATGATTCTAAGTGATGAAATTATTTCCACGAAAGAGGGTAGACGAATAAGCTATTTAATAAGGTGGCGAGGTAAACCAAAGACAGAAGATACGTGGAGTGATCGAGAGGAGTTACAGAGTTGGATCCAGATTCATTTGCGGCTCTACATGAGCCTTTGAGACACCAACTCGACGGAGTCGAGTTTTCTCCCAGCCGGGGAGAATGATGCGAACATCAGACCCTTAATGTTCCATCAGAGACGTGGCCGATGATCGACGGCTATGATGACGCATTTTTATTTCAATTATATGTGATGTATTTATTTATTTACTGTCTTTTTCCATTAATGCCCTTGCTTAAGGGATTAGTTCTTTGTAAGCCCCGAGGGCATTGTTGTCTTTTATTTTCCTTTCTTGTATTTGTCTATTTAAATCCCTCCTCTTCTTGGAGAAGCGCTAATGAATATTTTGAATGAAAATTTGGCTATTGTGTTCTCTGTGTGAGTTCCGTCTTGAAGATCTCTTAGTGAGTTCTTTTCTCCTAGATCTCTGTGTGAGTTCTATGGAGAGCCCAAGGTGAGGGCAAAAGCAATACCCGCCAGTCGTTGGAAGAGTTCGCGGCTCGTGGTTAAATTCTTCTATCTTCTTGTTCGTGTTTTCCTCCATCTTCTTCCCCTCCACCATAAGAAAATCTCTTCCAAAACCCTTGTTGCCGCCGCCCCCTTGGAAGCCCGCCGCCGGCCACTCCCACGGCCCCGGCCGGCCACCTTGCCGGCGACCTTCCCCACCCGTCCAATCCCTCCTTCTGCAAGTTTCAAATTTGAAATTTGAATTTCAAAATTCAAATTCTTTCCTAATTGGGATTTTCAATTTAGGAAAGTTTTCATGACGAATTCAAATTTCAATTTAATTTAAATTGGGGTCTTTAATTATATTGTCACGTCATCAATCCAAATTGGAAGCTTCATCCCAGTAATCTCCCTCTCCCCCTCTCACCTTGCCGCCGGCCCCATGTGGGTTTTCTCCCCCATTTGATTGCTTCTTTAATGCTCCAATTAATTCATTAATGACTCCTTAATTTGAAATCAAATTTCAAATTAATTTCCCTCCTTTTTCACTTAAAATCTTGAAATTAATTTCAGGTTTTGAATTGAAACCCCCTCCCTCCTCTCTTGAAACCGCCGGCCTCACCATGAATGGAGCCCCATTCAAGCCCATTAATTAAGGCATTGATTACAACTTAATTTGAATTCAAATTTCAAATTAGTTCTCTCCTATTCTATCCAAAATCTGAAATTATTTTCAGATATGGATGGAAGCATTTCTCTCTCCAATTAACCCTAAATTCCATAATTAATACCCATTAATCCCCTTCTACAGCAGCCGCCCCTAGTGGTCCCAATTTTGGAATTAGTTTGAATTCTAATTCAATTCCCATCCTTTGAAATTGTGTATCAAAATTGCTGGATTAATTCTTGCATTAATTCCTGGACGTTACCTTGCTGCCCTGGAATTACAGCAAAGAAAATTTCACTGTGCAACAGCCAGAACTTTCCCATTTGTTGCCCAACGTGTGCTGTCCAGATTTTCTCAGCCAACAACTTGCGTCCTAGCCGCGTAGAAGGATCCCCAACTGCTGTCCAAGACTCCCTTGACTCAGAACTGCTGCTGTCCTAAACTTCAACCTCAGGAAAACTACTGTCCACTGAATTCTGCACATCCCCACCAACTGGGCAGCCCCGAAACTCAACCCCCCCTGCTGTCCAGACATCTTCCTTGCTGCTGTTTCACGCATCAAGCACCTGTAACCTGCTGTTTACAAGATCCTGAACGTGTACTTGCTGTCCAACTGATCGGATAAGTCCCCGTCCACTTCCTGAGACTTTCGCGGGTATGAGAGTGTGCTGTCCTGAGAAAACCTACACCTGTTTCTTGCTGTCCAGCAAAGTGGAAGGTCTTCAAACGCTGTCAGGACTCGTCTGATTGCTGATCACACCTTCAAGAAGGTTCGTGGATGCCACCTACCTCTTTCCAAGCCATCCTATGACCACCGGAGCCCCGTATCCTTCATACTTCGGGTAAACTCGACCTCCTACTCTTTTAGCCTCTTAGTTTATTTCTCCCACGTGGTTATATTTTGATTCACAAACATATTGTTGGTCCCTCCGCTAAAGCCTAGTAATAAGAAGAGTTGAGTGAAGGTTTCCTCGTAGTAGCTAGTCTTAATGTTAACAAAGGGATTTATTGTTGAGACCATTCACGTATGCAAAAGCAGATTAAATTGATTGATTTTTATGCTCTTAACTTCTATGCACGTAAGTTAACCAACGTTATTCATCACTTTAATATTTTATTTTATCGTTCAAATCAACATGAGATCTTGCTTATTATTACCTCTAAATCTAAGCGTGCAAACTTTCATTAAGAAAATCATTTTCGCATGGGATTGTTTCACATCAGAAGCTACAAATCCAACAACAAATACCATCGAACAAAGCAAAGAAACAAAGACCACATCAGTTTAGGAACCAAGTGAAATTAAGTTTAAAATTGCATTTGCATCACCAAATATTGTGGCAGGTTTACAGAAAGAAGAGTTGCATAGATTCCAATTATGCTTAATGCATTTGTTAGAATGGATCCCTCATAGACCGATCCTGCCAATCCTTTCCTGGACCGTCTCTTAGTGGTTGATTTGGAGGAGATTAATTAAGAAATATTTTTTAATTGAAAAAGATAGATTTGGGGGTTTATTTAGGGACTAATTTGGAGGAAATTAATTAGAAAAGAGAGCATTTCATCATAATGATGATTCAAATGAAGAACCCCTTAGTGATGACAGTGCTCATGAAAAATGAGTTCTTATGTGATATGTCATTGCTATTTATTTTTGGAAATTTGAATTATATGTTAATGAAAAGAATATTGGGATTTGGGAAAGATAGAATTTTGAGTTGAACTATATTTCATGTTGTCTTATTATTGAGATATTTTGATTTCACTTCATATATTATACTTTTTTATGTTTTATATATTCACTCATTATTATATAAAAAATTTCTCATTTTATGTTTACGCAATCTTTTGATTTTGAGGCTTACGCCTCAAAACGCCTTGAGGCTTACGCCTCGCCTCACGAATGAAAAACGCCTTAATAACCGAATACGCAATTTTAAACATTGGTTAGGGTCATGCACTGTTTGCTTAAATTAGATTTTTCTTAGAGTGTTTGGGCTCTAGCTAGCGGCTAGAGATTTGGGAGAACCGGATCTTCCTCTCCAACTGAAGATCCACTTGTATCTTGTATTTTCTTTCATCAAAACTTTCAATAAAAAATTGTTCATGTGTGTTCTATTCTTAGTTTTCTTATTATTGGTTTTTTGAAATTGTTGAAATCAGATTTTAACCAAGGCTTTTCCAAAATTTTTACTAGCACTTCCTATCAAATTAGCAGCAGAGCCAAGTTCCTAGGCTGAAATAGAAATTTTTCTCGCTGATTTCGGTTGTGTTTCCTCTCCAATCTTATTGTTTTTGCTGTTTGAAGTCAAGATTCATATCAAAGTTATTTTTTGTTAATAAAGCCTAAATCTAGGTGCCTATGGCACGAAGAAAGATAGAAGTATTGGAATGTGAGATCGAACCATTGAAATATAAAATTTATAATATCCAAACTTAACTTTTAGATTTTAAAAGTCAACTTTCAGCCGTCCACGAGAAGATTGATGGAAAATGTTTCATCTTGGAGGAGATATTGAAGACGTTGCTCGAAGGCCAACCCAAAACAGTGTCATCAGAGGCGAGGGAAACCAACCGCAACAAATGAAGTGGGGAAAACCCTAATCCGATAAGGCGAAGTGAAGATTAGGAGGTGAAGATTCTGGTGGGAGAAGAGAGAATGCCTTCCCTATAACCTATTCCTAAGGAGGAGCTGAGTATAGGATATGGGGAGAGACGTGAGAAGGTTAAGCATGAAAGAAGGGGTGTTGAATTTAAGAGGAGATGAGCGAAAATTGAAAGGGGAGGTGCTAATTATAATTGAAGGGGTGATGAATTTGAAAGGAGTGAGATTGATTATGATCGAAGGGGCACTGAATTTGAATGGAGAGGGGTATATTATGATCCAATGAGTGCTGAATTTGAAAGGAGATGGTGGGAATTTAACAAAAGGTTTGGGTACAAGCATAGAAGAGATGATTGGGACACCTGGGGGAACCACCTCCTTGGGGAATGGGACATTATGAAGAAAATAAGAAGAACGAAGGAGATATGAGGGTAAGGAAGCTGAAGACACTTATTTTTTATGGAGAAGAAGCACATGGGTGGATATATAGGGTGGAAAGGTATTTTACCAACAATAGATTGACGGAGGAGGAGAGACTACTAGGATGTGCTTGGAGGGGAAAGTGTTGGCATGATACTAGTGGAGATATACGAGGTGACCCATACGGACCTAGAGGGAATTTAAGGACTACTTGTTGGAACATTTTCGAACCAGCAGGAGAGGGGATTTTTATGAGGTGTTCTTCGCTCAAATGCAGGAGGGAACAATGGTGGAGTATCATAAGAAGTTTGAGCACCTAGCCAGTCAACTGGACTGGCTTCTGGAGACTGCAGTGGAGTGGAATTTTATGAAAGGGTTCAAACCATAAATTTGGGCAGCACATAGAATGATGAGGCCTTGTAATTTGGGACAGACTATGGAGCTAGCCCAGTTAGTGGAGGATCAAAGGCACCTGGAAAGAGGGGCTGGAGGTAATAGCTCAGGGGGGTCGTACAGGATGACCACATCCTTTTTGGCATCCAAGAAGTCGACACCTGGTACTCTTAGGCAGATTCCAAAGGAGAAAACTCTAAAAGGAAGACGTGGGGAAAACTTCAAGAAATTTACAGAAACGGAGCTACAAGAGAAGAGGACAAAGGGATTGTGTTTCAGATGTGAAGAGGAGTATACACTAGGGCACAGATGTAAGGACCGAATTATTTAGGTTCTCACCATTTGTGATGATGAGGAAATTGAGGAAGGAGCCATTTTTCCACCTTGCAGACAAGGTGGATTTTTGGGATGGGTATATTGTTAGAACGGGTGCCTCCTAGATTGGTCCTGCCGGTCCTTTCCTGGACTGGCTCTTGAGGGAATTAATCAAAAAATATTTTCTAAATGACGAAGGAAAATTTGGGGGATTATTTGGGGACTGATTTGGAGGTGATTAATTAGGAAATGTTTCCTAATTAAATAGGGCTGCTTTAGAGGGGATTAATTAGGAAAAGTTATCTAATTGAAGAGAGAAAATTTGGGGGCTGATTTGGAGGGATTAATTAGGAAATGTTTCCTAATTAAGGAGGGCATATGTGGGGGCAAATTAAAAAGGAAAATAATTAAGGAGATAGGATAGATTTGGGAGGGAATTGAGGGAGGGTTGTTTGGGTATGTCATTTATTGTATGCTTTAAATAGGGGGTTTTTCCTAGGGTTAAGGTTATGTGTTGTTCGCTGAAATTAGATTGTTCTTAGGGTGCTTGGGCTCTAACCGGCGGCTAGAGATTTGGGAGCCAGATCTTCCTCTTCAATTGAAGATCCATTTGCACCTTGTAATTTCTTTCATCAAAACTTTTAATAAAACAAGTGTTCATGTGTGTTATGCTCCTGATTTTCTTGTTGTTAGTTTCTAAAATTGCTGAAATCAGACTTCAACCTAAATTTTTCCTAAACTTCTACAAGCACTTCCTATTAAAATGCCAGTGTTTTATGTAGTGTAATGGACAAATATATACTCTAATATCTACTTAAGACAGTTCCTATGTTTTATCACATTTAACTTGTCACTCTAATCATCAAATTATGATATTTGAGAAATCGCAACCTAAATTATGCTTTTAAACCTTAAATGAAATCTTCCATCACATTGTAACAACATAGATCCAATATAGCCTGTATCTGCAGCCCAGCTAGCATTGGAGTGCTAACTCCATCTTTTTTTTTTTAAGTTGACCCAAGCCACTCTAGACCTTTCAATTGAGTCAACCTAAACTCCATCAAGCTAAATCAGCTGAAGAAGCTTACCCATTACCAAAAAGAGCTGTACATTGGCTTGTTTTAACTTCCAAGCACCTTCCAAATCAAAGCATTGGAAATCAAAGGCAAATGGCGCAAAGGAGAAGCTACTCATCCTAGGAAACAGTTGAACTCAATGTTGCTCACTCGCTTCATCTATGATCCCCTACTATGGCCAACGATTTCAAGTTAGCAGGGCATTATCTCACTAAGTCATCCATAACTAACAATGTAAGGGTAAGATTGCAATAATGCTCTTAAGCCATTGTTTAGCAAGTCGTGGTCCCCAAATAAAAAAGATAAATAAAAATAATCAAGAGGGAAGCCAATGCATGTTTCTCTCCCAACAGCTTCGTCTCAGCTGAGAAAAAATCCTTATCTACTTCAATCTTTTCAAGAGCATTGCAAATTTTTACAAGGCAGAGCGTAGGTGAGGTATAGCTGCTAGTTGATCTCCATGATATTTGCTGATGAGGTGTTGACCAAATGTCTGACTTGTGCCCATTCAAATTGGCTAAATAAATTCAAATCAAGCCAAGCAGGCTTCTATTAACTCATTCAGTTCAATCCAAACAGCTAAATAAGCATACCCAGTTAAGCTTATATTCAAATCACGTATTTAATATAACTGTTTCGCCTCTCTGAATGTTTTATAAATGTATTTGTTCAGGTTCATCAATTGAGAACCTAAATGAGAAGCATCCACTACACCCACAGTCCCCATTCCCATGCCTTTTTATACGATCTTCTGACGATATCAGGAACTACAGCTATCAGAGGTAGGACAATCACATCCTAACCGTTGATCTATAAATGCAAAATGGCATGATGGCTTTCTGCTCTTCATCCTCGTTTTAAACCTGCAGGATGTAGGAATTGATGAGTTCTTCATTTTAAAACAGGCGAGGGAGAACATCAATATTTAGAGAAACCCGTAGAGGTCTGTCACATAAACCCTAGCTCTTCCACTCAGCGGAAGCTCCCAACATCAAGATGCACTAAAAGACATTCTTACACAAATTTCTCATAAGCATATAAGGTATACCCAACTCTCTTTTTCTCTCTTCAAGTGTAACAAAGCGGTTCCTACACAAAAATGTGGAGGGCAGTGACAATCAAGCTCAAAACACCATACTCCACTGAGCTGATGGGAGTGCCCATGTCCAAAATAATCCAAGCATTGGTAAGCGATCATTTATCTTCTCGATTGCCTTCATCTCTACCAAACGAAGGTACTATGGCCATCTTAACGACAAACATTTGCTTCGGTGAGATACTCTCCTTAAAAACTTAAAAAGCCCTACGCTGTATTGTGGATAGTTGTTTGTGGTGAAAACCCTAGAGCGTTAGGCTGACCTGGGCTAAGGAATTCCAGAGAGATTGAGATTAAAATCTCTCCTCTTCCTTCTTCCACACTAATAAAGTCAATGTCTATCCTCTTCGACGGCTGTGATTGATCGCTTGAGGAAGAAGACGATGGAGACATTGGATTATTGGATATGGATCCAATATCACTATTGCATGAAAACAACATTCATCGACCAAAACCAGCTACCCTAAGTCTCATCTCAGTCATTCAATCCACTTTCTAACATGGCTGCCACTTCTACTCCTCCAAACTAGTAGGCCAAATTCTAGTGTTGCATGAAAAAGACCTGTACAGTCAATATCTGATAGTGTAAATCATTTGAAATAAATAAATTAAAAAACGTTAAAAAAAAAAAAGCATATCTCTATCCAAACAAAAAAAAAGCAAAATAAATCACATTAAATTCCAAGTAAAATCTAGATTAATCAAAAATTAGTCTCAAATATAAGAATTTGCTATTTGATAAGAGTTTTCATTTCTCTTAAATTTTGAAAAATTATTTAATGAAGCTAATTAGTTTCAAAAAGAATTTCTAAAATTCATACGCAATATTCAGTGGACCCTCAAAGGTCCATTGGTCTAAATAGCATAAGATTTGGAATTAATTAAGCTCATTATTTGTATTTTTCAAATATTGAAACAATAAAATGAAATAAATAATTGCTAAAGCAAGATGAGTCATTTTGAGGTTTGCTTTTGTTTGGATTGAACTATTTCAATGCAAACCTCCCATTTAGCTTCTTTCTAAATCTCACATAGAGATTTCTAACCGACCTCTGAGGGATTATGAATTAGTATTAGTCTATTAAAAAGCCAAAATCTAGAACTCTTCTCTACGTGTTTGACCTCAAAATCAATAAGTCATCCCAAGTCTTCTGCATTGGGCTTCATATTTAGCATGCGTTATTTGTTTTACTCAATAAACAAAAGAAACTCACCCTTAAATTTCCTAAGCTTAGGATAGTCTCTTTGGTTTCAGCTCCTATATTATAAATATAAATGTTCAACCATATTGTATTTGTTTAAACAAAATTCAAATAACTATCCAAAATTTTTATGCGAAATAAAAATCACATAACTTCCCTTCCCTTAGCCTCAAAGCCATAAGACCAATCATGTTTCATATGCCTCAAAGCTATTGAAACATCCATTTTATTGACTTGAACCCAAACTACGCAAGTGAATTTGCCCTGAATCTAGATTTAAACTCAAAAATTTTCCCTGAATCTAGATTATCACTTAGCATTTTTTTTTTTTAAGATTATCAGTTAGCCTAAAGTAAACTGTTATCCTATGATTAAATGAGGCATCAAAAGAATGCTTACAATAAAATTTTGGAGAATAAAATTCAAGATCTCAAGATTTTGATTGGGTATAAGGAAGCTAATGTTATATGGGAAAAATAGCTAGTGATATTAAAATTATTGTAAAGTATGTGCTTGGAACATCAAAAAGAAAAACTTCTAATAGTAAAAATAATTAGCAATAGAATTAAAATATGCAAGAAAAAATCAAAAATAAGAAATTTTCTTATAAAATTTGGTATTGATGTAAAAGATCAGAAAATTGGAAAATATACAAAGATGTCCGTAAGGAGTCTAATAAAGCAATATGCAATGTAAAGAATTTAACATTTAATGACTTATATAATAGATTAAATACTAATGAGAGCGAAAGATGTATTTATAAGGTTTTTTTTTAAAAGATGTATTTATAAGTTCCCAAACAAATAGATCAAAGAAATAAGGATCGAATTCAAGTAAAGTACATTAAGGAAAAAGATCAAAAAGTGCTTTTAGAAGAGGTTATTCAACATAAGTTGATGAGATATTTTGATAAAATTTTCGATAAAAATTATAAGACTACATTAACTTTAGTGACCTTAACACCCTAAATAAAAATAAATATTTTTTATTTTTTTATCATCGTATTAACAAAATTGAAGTTAGAGAGACTTTAAAGAAAATGAAATGTAGAAAAGCTATTGGATCTGATGATAGTCAAAGAAAGATATGGAAATGCTTAGGAGATTAAGTTTTTGGTTTACTAAACTTTTTTAATTTTACTTTGAAAACTAAAGAGATGTCAGATTAGTGGAGAAGGAATGTGTTGATTCTTATTTTTAAGAATAAAGGTGATGCATAAAAGTATGCAAATTATAGAGTTATTAAGTTCATGCATCATACATTAAAACTATAGGAGAGAGTCCTTGAGCATAGGTTACGAAGTGATACTAGTATTTCTCAAATCAATTTGGATTCATGTCGAGTAAGTCTACTATGGAAGTTATACATTTATTGAGATGTTTAATAGAGAAGAATAGAGAGAATAAGGAGGATCTACATATGATATTTATTGATTTAGAGAGAGCAAGTAATAAAGTTTCTAGTTAAGTGCTTTAGAGTTATAGAAAAGAAAGGAGTTAATAATTCACATATTCAAGTCATTAAAGACATGTATACAAAAGTTGTTGTATTCATACACAGGGTGGTTTGACCAATTATTTTTCTATTTCAGTTGGATTACATCAAGGATTAGCTTTAAGTCAATATCCTTTTACTTTATTCATGGATGTTCTAACTAGACATTTGCAACAGGAAGTACCCTAGTGTATGGTTTTTGTTGATGTTATTCTTCTTGTTGACAAGATTAGAGAGGGAGTTTAAGGAATGCTTGAATTATAAAAGTCAATTTTAGAGTCTATAGCTTTTCATTTGAGTAGATCTAAAATTGAATGCATTGAGTGTAATTTTATTAATAATAGAGCTAGTAGGGGGATTGCGACTTTGGGCTATCAAGTCGTTAAAAAGAGTATACGTTTTAGATATCTCGTAATGTAATCAAAAGAATATAGGGAGCCTATACTCTTGATCGCAAAAGACACGACGGACTTCTATGGACGAAAATGAGAAAAGGACGAGAAAAGAGACGAACAAACTCTTACATTTCAAATTAAACTAAACAAAAGAAAACTTACAACAATACAAACGACTCTTGCAAACAAAATGACGACACCCTAAAGTTGCTGCACTTGGAGAAGAAAGATACAGGTGGAGTGGCACTTGCGGAAAGACGAAAGAGATTAGAAGCCTGAGAAGAAAGGTTGGAAAGAGCCCGCAGGATTTCCGGAGGGGATGAGAAAGAAGGGTGGAAAGAGCCCGCAGGATTTCCAAGCAACCCGCAGGTTAACAGATGTTTTTCCAAAAATCAAATATCATTCACTATTTCAAACAATACATAACCCCTCATATTTATAGGTATGAAAGGGGAATACAAAAGGACACATACATAAATTCTAACACATAAAACTAAGCACTAAAAGCATGGGAATCTCCCCCCAAGCTCACGGTTAAACACCCAAACCAGGAACCAAGGAGACAGCCGTGGGAGACGAAGGAACCGCACGGACCAAAGAGCCACGACCACGGGAAATGAGGGACGGTCACGGAAGAAGGAGCCCAGCCGTGAGATCCCAAGAGGCAAACAAATAAAGCCATGGTGGAATTCAAGGAGCCACCATGGGAAAAAGAAATCTTGGAATTCCAAAGGCCGGTTTGGAATTCCAAGAGACAAACATTAAAACAAACATAAAAATCATAAAATAACATTTAATAAAAGATAATAAATGAACTAAAATGTTAGTTCATAATGAGCTAACCCTTAGTTCAATAAATGAACTAAAGTCCAGCTCATAAATGAACTAAAAGTTCAGCTCAAATATGATGAACTACTAGACTCAAGGAAAGCCAAAATTTGATTTATTTTGGACTTGTGTTGACCCCCCCTTTGTCTAAATCATCTCGGGTCTATTTTTCAAAGCGTTGGTTAAACATATGAGGATATTATTAGTAAAATTCAAGTTGAATGGCTGAAGCGGAAAAATAAGTCAAGCATGTTGTGTAATAGAAAAGTACCCTCAAACTTAAGGAAAAATTCTATAAGATGATGGTGAGGCCTACAATGTTCTATGGCATATAATGTTGACATTAAAGAGAAACATAAAATTAAGTTAAATGTTGTAGAGATGAGGATGCTCAAGTGGATGAGTGGGCTTACTCTTAAAGACAGAATGCAAAATGAGTATGTACATGAAAAGATTGGAGTATCACAAGTTCCAAATAAGATTAAAGAGCTGCCATAGAGTTTGGTGGCATAAACGTTGGCCTTCTGATGATTGATTAGGAGAGTAGATGTATTAGATTCGGCCTATGTTAAGAAAGGTAAAAGAGATTTAAAAAGGCTCGTTTAAAAGTATTAAAAATGATTTTTTTTTATTAGATATAAATAAGAATTTGACTCTTAATATGACACAATAGAGAAAAACGATTCATGCTACCAACCCTACATAGTAGGATACATGTTTGATGTTGTTGATGTTATTGAATTGCATTAAAGATGAAGATCAAAAAGTATTTTTTCTAGAAGATGATATTCAATATAGGTAGATAAGATATTTCAATAAATTTTTCAAAGGTTGTGAGAATACGATTCACTTTCATAACCTTAGCGCCCTACATGAAAATAGATATTTTTATTTGTATCATCATATTAATAAGTAGAAGTTGGAGAGGCTTTAAAAAAATAAAGTGTAGATAAGCAATAAGATATGATGAAATTTTAATTTAACTGTGAAAATGCTTAGGAAATCAACAAATTTCTTAGCTTAATAAAATTTTTAATAATATTTTAAAAGTTCAAAAGATGTAAGATGAGTTGAGTGTGTTGGTTCCTAATTTTAAAAATAAAAGTGATGCACAAAGGTGTACGAATTATATAAGTTAATGTGTCATACATTAAAATTATGGAAGTGAATAATTGAGCATACGCTAGGACATAATACTAATGTTTCTCAAAATCAATTTGGATTCACGCCGTATAGGTGTACTATGGAAACTATACATTTATTGAGATGTTTGATGGAGAAGTAAAAGAGAATATGGAGGATCTACATATTATATTTATTGATTTAGAGAAAGCATATGATAAAGTTTCAAGATAAGTGTTATGAAGAATTCTACAAATGAAAGGAGCTAATAATTCGTTTATTAAAGTAATTAAGGATATTTATAGAGCAGCTATTACCTATGTTCAAATACAAGGTGGTTTGATCAAGTGTTTTTTTTATTTAAGTTGGATTACATCAAGGATCAGCTTTAAGCTCATATTTTTTTACTCTAGCCATTTGCTGCTCTTACTAGACATTTGCAAGAGGATGTACCTTAGTATATGTTTTTTATCGATGATATTCTTCTTGTTGATAAGAATACAAAGGGAGCTTGATAAAAACTTAAATTATGGATCTCAACCTTAGATCCCAAAGGTTTTTGTTTGAGTAGCTAAAATCAACATGTTCAGTGTAATTTTAGTAGAATAGATCTACTGGTTGGATTGTGAAATTAGGTAATCAAATCATTAAAAAACGTGCACATTTTAGATATCTTGAATTTATTGTTCAAAGGGATGAAGGAATGCACTGAACCTGTTGAGTGATAGAAAAGTACACCTCAAACTCAAGGTTTAAAATTGCGTAATTAAGCCTCGAGGCGGTTTTCGTCCGTGAGGCGAGGCGTAAGCCTCGAGGCGGTTTGAGGCGTAAGCCTCACGGACACAGAATTGCTTAAATGAGAAATTAAGGATTTTTCTTACAATCAAAAAAACATAAACCCTAGATTTTCTTACACTTGAAAAATCTAACCCTAAACTAAAAAAAAATACCTAAAATCCAATGTGGAGTACTCCTAGAGGGCGGCCGGAAGTTTCAACTTCGCCGGAGAGAGGCGGCGCCGGCGGGAGAAGCGGCGGGAAGGGAAGCTGGTGGGTAAGGACCATGCGGGAGCTCTCTGTTTCGCGAATTGGAGCCGTGCGGGTAGGAAAAATTCGGAAGGAGCTGCTGTCGTGCGGGTTTAAGGAGAAAAAAACATTCATTTTAAGTGGGTGGGTCCATTCCCATGAGGCGTACGCCTCACTAAGAATTGCGCAATTGCGCGCCTCTGAGGCGCGCCTCAGAGGCGCGCCTCAGTCCATGTGAGGCGTATGCCTCTGCCAGGGATGGAATTGCGTAAGCTTCGAGGCGGTTTTTAGACGAATTGCGCAGAGGCGCGCCTCAAGGCGCGCCTCTTATTGCGCAATTTTAAACATAGCTCAAACTTAAAGGGAAATTGTACAAGATGGTGGTGAGACCTGCCATGCATTATGGTGCAAAATGTTGGTTATTATAAGAGAAGCATAAAATTAAGTTATGTGTTGTAGAGGTGAGGATGCTCTAAGTGGATGAGTGGTTTTACACTTAGAAACAAAATGTGAAACAAGTATATACATGAAAAGTTAGAGTAGTTCCAATGGTAGATAATATTAGAAAGAGTGGCCTTAGATGGTTTGACCACATAAAAGATCAGCCTTCCGACAACGCTATTAGAAGAGCAGATGCATTGGAGTCGCGACCTATGTTAAAAAAGATAAAGGTGGACATAAAAAAGACTTGGTTAGAAAGTATTAAAATTTGTCTATTTTATTATATTTAAATGAGAATTTGATACTTAATTGACACAATTAAAAAAAAGGAGTCATGCAGCTAATCCCGCATAGTGGGCTAAAGACTTGTTTTATCTTAGAAAAATATGTATAACAAATTTGCCTCAAAGTAAGCAATGGTCGTTTAATGATTTCTCATAACCCTATAAAATATGAATTTTTTTTTAAATCAAATAAATATTTTAAATCTCAAACTTGAAATGAACTCACCTGTAAAAAATAAATTAAATATATATATTTTTTTACATTAACAATGAAACAATTCATCAAATAATAATATAAGGACGCACAGTTTCGCACACACTAGATGCAACAACCTCATGCATCATAGGATACAATATAATTAAAAAATTTTTCTTTCTTGCATGTGGTTGTAATGTTTAGTATAAATATTTATTTAATGATGCTTGTGTTGTAGACACTTCTGTTGGGTATTAGGATAAATATCTATATTATTCAAGCAAGTGGACATGTCTAAAATGGGTGACTGAAGAAGATATAAATATATTTGCTTTTGCTTGCAATTATAGCCTTTAAAACCTGAATAGGCAAGGCCAATAGGGGCCAAAATAGCTTGGCAGCAATCTTTGTCGGGCAATGAATGACTAAATATATGGATGAAATATATGCATGCTATCTAACATATGTTTTGTAGGAAATAGAAAACAAATAAATGATGCTATGAAGTTTAGTTTACGAAGTTATGTAAGCCTATGGAAAACAGTAAATAAATGAACTAAAACGATAAATACCAAATAAAAGCCTTAAAGAAATAGAATCCAAACTTGAAAACCGACCTGCTGAATTCCTACTGACGCACAACTGTTTTTTTTAACTTTCTTTTTTATGGTTTAGTATGGACCTAGCCACACCTGGCGTTTATCATTATTTTGGTTGATTTGATTTGTGATGATTGTGTGTATACTTTACCTGCACACAAAAAATGAATTATTTTTCATAGATATTTTCATATGCTTTGCATGAAAGTGGTCTGAACATATTTGTGTAGCAGACTATTAGGAGATTAAATTTTTCACCCATAAAGATATAAATAATATTAAAATCAACCATAGGGTAACATTTTTCATGTAAAACTTGCATGACTTATCAAAAATAAGCTAAGATTTAGAATCAAATTAAATTGAAAAACCTCCTTATGGATCATAGCAAGCAATTTAATATTTAACTAGTTGCTCATCCCATATATGTCAATAAACCACTTCATTTTGCACGGCACATCCCGGCACCTGTATGGTGTTATTTGGCGCAGAAGTTCAAAATAGCGTATGTTATTTGTTTCATGCATAAGCAAAGGTGCATGGTGCAAATAACACATGTAATTTTGTTACCATGTCATAAATTTTAAATTATAATTTATCATTAAAATTTTTAGAGTTTATATTTTAATATCATAATTAATTAGTAATTAATTAAACATCAAATTAAATTAATAAAATATCAAAACTTTTACTTTATATTAATAGGATTTAGGATTTACTTTTCTCGTCACTATTTCTTCGTTGATGATGATGATGTTGTTGTTGTTACGATTTCTTCGTTGATGGTTCAGTTTGGCGTGTGTTGCATTAAGAAGAGTTTTAAAAGAGTCGCTCCATGAAGCTTTTTTCGCCTTATTGGACAACGACAAAGCAAGTTAAAGGGGGGCTTGCAACGAAGGTAACAATCATTTTTTTCCTTTCACACACTTTGCCTAAAGTAGAGTTTTAAAAGAGTTGCTCAAGTAAGCTTCCTTGCCTCCTTCGACGATGATGATCCTATCAAATCAAAAGTCGCAGGTGGGCACACGATGAAGGCAAAGATCATTCTTCCCTTTCACACATTTCTTCAACTAAATTGTGTTAAAGTAAAATGGAGAAGGAACGGGATTTAACTTTTAGTAGGATTTAAAGCTACCGTTTTTTTTTTCAAGATTTAGTCTAAATCATACTTGTCAACAACGAATGGCGCACGGTTGCACAAAGCATCCCGTAGAGCTATGGCACATAACGCACGGCATGACGCGCGCCTTTTTAAAAATGTCGCAAAATATAAAATAATTATAAGAATAGGTATTAATTAAATATCATATTGACTAATGGAGAGATCCCATAGATACAAATTTATAGTGTGATTCGAAAGGACTACCAATTATAAATTATACTATAGAAAAAATGCTGCTAGTAAGAAATATATAGCCTCTGAAAGGCACTAACATCAATTCAACATATGGGTATATATAATAGAGGGTAACAGAAAGAGCTCCAAAGTCAAAGTTTTAAGAGATGTAAGAAGAAATGGCTTGTAAGCTTCGGCTGAAGTAAGAAAAGACGTGGGATTAACTTACGGTGGGAAAGGACAGATTCATGAGTCTCGTAACCTAGAGATGATGGGGAGAGGTCTTGTTACATTCGATACAAGCTGACATAAGAAGAAAAGAACAAAGGAGGAAGAAGTCATATCAAAGATCATTACCTTACGGCGAGCTTCCTTCATGAATTCATATCCGACGCCTTTGTCGAAGGAGATGACAAAGAAGGTGTCATGAGTCATGACCTAGCGACGAAGAAGATGGCAAGTTACACTCGACAGAAGTAGGTGAATGCAGCAAGCTTCGAACCACAGCGAATGTAGTGAGCTTCAAACCCTAAGGCTTCATGAGTGTCGAATGGTTCGGGCAATCGGCAAAGGCAGATAAAGTCTAATAAAAACCTAACTAAACTATCTTTATCATATTAAATAATTTAAATTTCATTATTATATTAACTTAGAAATTAAAATATTTAAGAGAAAAGGACCAAAATGATCCCTAACTCTTTTGAGGGACCAATTTGGTCCCTTGACTCCTTAAAAAGGACATTTTTTATCCTAATATCAAATTTTGAGATTAATGGTGTTAAATCAAGGGTTATTTTAGTAAATTTTAAATAAATTATTTATTATATATAATTTTCAAGTAATAGTAATTTTTTAAAAAATTATTAAATATTTTTTTAATAAAAAAAATATTAATAATTTCATTTTTAATTTAGGATCATTATAGAATAGAATTATTAATAATTTTTTATTAAAAAAGTTATTTATTAAATATAATTTTTTTCTTGACAAGTATAGCTCATCCATAAGAACATGCTTACCCAAATCAACATTAAACCCATTTGTGTTAGTTGATGAACATATGCATAACCTCATGAGTCTTCTGCAAAAATAAAAACTCTCGCATTACGGACTAGAAAGCTAAGAAAAATTGCACTGATGAGTTAACATAAATAGCCATAATGGCAGGGCACCTTAGCTTAAATGATTAACTTATAGGTCATTTTTCCTAAAATAAAAATTGTCAATCATACCTTGCATATGCGTTGAGTCCAAAATTCATGATTTTAAAAGCGCTTAAGTAAAATTACATTATTACGGGTCAAGTTGCCTTAACCTCTAATGAGATTTTAAGTTTATAAGTCACATGCATTTGTTAGAATTAGGTTCAAATTACTATCTTATACATGGTTATTATTTTAAATCAAGGACTCAGATATTGATATACTTTTCAATTATGTTATAAATCTTCATTTCGTAAGCATTTTGATAATCTTGTTTATTGAAATGTAAACTACAATCTTTTAAAGAAATGATCATTAGGTAGTATTAAATACCTCTGAGCTTCTCAGGATCAAGTATTAAGATCTTTAGTCATTTAGCTTCTATTCAAGATCAATTTCACATATCCTTGAAATTGAAATCCTTGAAGTTATATGAATAGATTTGTTAATCTTTTTAATTAAGAGAATGTAAACCACTATTAAAAAAAAAAAATTCAAGGGAAAAATATATTTTAGGATATAATTAAACATAAGAACTTGCCCTTATTGGAACTTTCACCCTAAAATAAAATAAATCATATTCAATTAAACATATTGGTAGAGAAAAATATTTGAGAATAAATAGAACGCAAATTTTATAGTAAGTACAAGATGAAATCATTGTTTAAAATTGTGTAATAAGATACGCGACTCAGCGCAATTCCTTCAAAAATGCTTCGAGGAGCACGCCTTGAGCTTTTTTCATAAGGCGTGCGCCTCAATTTGGTTGAGGCACACCTCGTCTCATTCGTGTGAGCCGTACACCTCAAATAATACACAATTTTTATTTTAAATCGTAAACCTAAGTTTCTATTCGTCATTTCTTCATTGTTGGTCGACTTAGTCTGCTTAGAATTTTAAACAAATCCCTAAACTTCTTTGCCTCCTTCGGAATTTCATCATTGCTGCTCGATGAATGGCTAAAAGCTTATATACCTCCTTCGACGAGGTTTCCTTCCTATCGGATTAGAAGCCACAACAACTAGTGACGTTCTTTTGATTGGATCGAAAGTAATAACAGGAGGTTGCTCACTGCGACCAAAGCCATCTTTCTCCCTTTTCACGTGCTTTGTCATTGCTCGCTGCTCAACTTCTCCTTCGTTGTTGTTCAACTTCGCCTGGTTCACATGAGATAGATTTTGTTCCATCAAAGTTGTTCAATTTTGCCTGCTTCACATGAGATAGAGTTTGAACGAGACATGCGCTTCTTCACCTCCTTGGATGCGTCGTAGTTTCTTTATTGTTGTTCGACTTTGACTGCTTCGCGTGAGGTAGAGTTCTAAACGAGTCGCTAACTACTTCACAAGAGTTCGCTTGCTACATAGGCATCGATCAGTATGGAAAAATTAAGATTACTTGCACTCAAAGTCTCACAACTTGAAACAGAAGCTCAAACTAACGAGGCAGGAAACAGACGGTCGGACAGTTAGTACAATTCTTTCAATAAGATAAAATACTTATAAACTAAATTTTTTTTAATTTAAACATATAATAAACCAATATATCTATTATTATTTGATCATCTCCTTCTGTAAACGAATTCTTCTCTTTCAGTCATTTAATTCATAGGGGATTTACCTAATATTTCAAATTTAACAATTTAAGTTTTCATAATAAACTTAGTAAATAATTACAGTTTATAGCATAGCAATTAAAAATGTATACAAATAGTCATGTTTATTCATCAAACTTTTCATTAATGTCATCTATATGAAAATTTAATATAACCATAGATTTAAGTTATATCTTTTAAATAGTATTTATTCTTT
Source organism: Dendrobium officinale (assembly GCA_019514585.1). Classification (NCBI taxonomy): domain Eukaryota; kingdom Viridiplantae; phylum Streptophyta; class Magnoliopsida; order Asparagales; family Orchidaceae; genus Dendrobium; species Dendrobium officinale. The sequence goes on along the minus strand of CM033688.1, from coordinate 62,089,773 downwards.
TCTATTTCATTTGTTTCTTTCACATTTCATTTATTACAGGAGTACCATTAAATTTTTGTACCATTGAAGATACAACTATTTTCATTTTTATTTTTTTTATTTAATGTGTACGGATAACGTTGCATCCCCAGTCAATACTATAAAAGGGTAAACTCTAGTATTTGCATGCATATACTTTTTCCCTTCCCTTTGAATATTTTTCATTTACATATTACAAGTTTTTAAAAATTCTTTTTACTCATTTCATTTTTGTTACACATGCTTATTAATCTGTATACTCATTTTACACATACATATGTGTAAGCTTTGATTGCTTAGTCATATTCAATTTGCTACTTAACAAACAATTAAATATTAATAAATACATGCGTATGACAAAATATTCAAGAATTGAAATGAAACAAAAGAAATTAAAATTGTTATAAAATAACGTAATCACCCAATTTACTTCTCTTTCATGTGTTGACACTCTTTCAAGTTCCAAGCCTACTTTATATGCAACCTAAAGTCGCGTTCACAATTATATGAATATGTACAGTTATCTTAAAACTATACTCTTCATTAAAATTAAATAAATTTTGCATTAACAATATAAGTATCTCTTACCTAATTTTACCTAAGAACTCTCGTTATCTACAGCACTTTGCCTCATCTCAACAATTTGCATTCTTCACTATTCCAAATAACATTCATTTGCATTAATTTAGTATTAAACCACTTTAAAAAAATCAATTTCCATCAAGTTAACATTGAATTAATTGGATTTTGTTAAAAACAATCAAATGCATTCAAACATCACTTATGTAACATTAAATGTTTCTAAAGTTCATTGCTCCATTTTCTTTTCACAGAAATTCTCCATCTCAATTTCTTCTCTGCCTCACAATTACCATCTCCTCTCAAATCCTTTTGCTCGTTTGGTAACGAAGCGAATCGGAGTTATCTCACGTGAGGAGTCACAACTTTTCGTTTATGAATGCATTGCTTCGCTCATTCACGTGATCCCGCTGCTCGACCACACTCACCCTCTATTTCACTAGTCTCATCCGCCTTTCGATTAAACCAATCCAATAGATTCTTACAAGAACAGCATACATTCCTTATAGACCATATTTGCTAAGTTTGTTTTAAATGTAATTAAATGGATCACTTTGCAATTGAATGCACTATTTATGGAAAGAAATAGGGTAATGAAATTAATGGGCGAATAAAATTCATGTATTTGATGAAGAGATTAGTGATTTTGCAAAGATTTGATTATTTGAATGTATGTATCATTGTCACTTTAAAAATTGAAATTGATTGAAAAAACTTTTACTTTTCAAGTTTATTTCAAGCATGATGAGATATTGTGTAACCCCTTACTGATAATAAGAAACTAAGAGTTGCATGGATATTCTTAAATTTAATGTTGAATGCATGATTTTGAAATTGTTATCACACATAACCATATACACTAGTTTGAATAGATAAAATTGCACCTTTAGTGACAGAGATACTTGATATCCCTTCAACATATTACAAATAGTGATAAAATCTTGTGTGATGTTTTCCTATGAATGTATTGCCTATGGATATTTTGAATCTACATGCTTTGGCAAAACTGAGTTGTATAGAAATTAATTTATGCTTTGGTGGGTTTTAAATAGAAAGATGTTATGCTAAGAATAACCTTGCATATGCATATTGGAATCAAATTCATTGCAATTGTGATGATCCCCAAAGCATACATGCATGGATTTTTAATAGTTCCTTTTTTTTTTTTTTGTTCTTAACTTGTTATTATAAGATTTTGTAGAGGATGGTCAAAAGCAATTGATAAAAGGCAATCCATGTACGTATATTTGAAATGTAACTATTGTGATAAAGTGGTGAAATGTGGGGTCATTGGGAAGGAGCACCTATCCGGATCACATAAAAATGTCACACCAAGTGCCAAAGTGCCTGATATCATAAGGGAAGAGAACAAACATGTATGAAGAAGTCACTAATGTCAAAGCATCTAACACAGATACAATTTGATGACAAAGTTGAAGTGCCTCGTACAACGGGAGCGAGCACAGTGATCGTATTCATCTTCTTCAGCAGAACCCATGTCCTCTAGGGGTGCAAAGGGTCCCATGGGTTAATAAATGGCAAACACATTAGAAGATAAACACTTTTACTACATAAAAGCTGACCTCAGAGAATGTCAGGGAGGCAAGGATATGTGTATGCATGGATATAAGCAGATTTTTTTACGAAAATACTATCCCATTTAACATTACAATCTCCCTACTTACGACAACATGATTTGTTCAATTGGAGCACATGAGCGAGGGTTGAAACCTCCATCAATGTATGACTTTTTTTTTTGAAGAAATTAAAAAAAAAAAAAAAAGTCAAACATTGATAGAGGTTTCAATGTATAACTTAAGAATACAGATTTTAAAGGAGAAATTAACAAATAGTGAGAGAAGTATCAAGGAAATTAAGAGGACTTTAGGCTAGATAAGGGTTACAATCATGTTTAAAGGATGATCAGATGTAAAGAGCAGGGGTTAAAACCTTAAGGATGAATTCCTTAGTATTATACATCATGTATAATAAGAGACTTCCAGACAAAAACTTGAAGAAGAAGATTGAAGGATAACAAAGACCCTTTCATTTATGATGACATGCATCAAATGATAAGTGATTTGTAGATGATAATGTGGATATAGCACTATCTAAATTACGAGATGAAGATTTGAATGTTGATTTCTTTAATGGTGATAAAATGTTGATTTTCTATTGTTTTGTTATTGTGACGTTTAGATTTCAATTATATTTCACACAATTTATCATTTGTCATTTATATCTTGTGCATTTTTTTTTATTTAAAATATATGTCAACTTATTTCTTATGTCATCCTTTAATATATTGTTTGGTTATCATACCTAAAAAAATTTCATTTTTAGTCTTCATTTTGACTACGCAATTTTTTGGATTTTGAGGCGTGCGCCCGCCTGACGGACAAAAATAGCCTCAATATCCAATTGCGCAGTTTTAAACTTTAAATAAAATAATATTTTAATCTTCCAAGAAAATATATTATTTTTATGCTATAATCACAAATAATAATTTAAAATATGTTGACAAAAATTCCATATCATTGAGTTACAGGAAGTTTTTCCATTCATATTATAGATGAATATCTGGAAAATGAAAAATAAGTAAAAAAGCATGATGGCGATGAAATCAAGATCAGGGTATGTGCAAATAAAAGGGCTCAACAGAACACAATGTTGCAAGTATATGAGTTAAAACTGTTAAAGAAAGACTGTCACAATTGAGCGTATTAGACAATAAATTAAGAGGTTAACAATAACAGAGCCGTAAACAAATGGGTAGAACCTCCAATAGAAAAATGCATATTTCATATGGATTTTAAAAAAATGCATTAAAATACAACTACATTAGTTTCTTGAAATTCTTGTCGCATTGGTAGTTTGAAAACATGTAACATAATCCAAGGAAATAAGTATGTGTCTACAACAATGCAAGGAAATCAAAAAGGATAAAATAAACAAAAATGAAGCAAAAGAAATAGAAAAGCTGACCTGTAGACGAAATACAAAAGACAAATCTCTTTGCTTTAGATGTTCCTGTAAAAAGGAGTTCGAAATGACATTTGGGCTACAATCATCATATATTGTACTAAATTGATGAAGGCATACAACAAAATTTGTTTAAGCAATTAGATTTGGAGATTACAAAAATCATACATGTTTTACTTTAAAATATTATGAGCATATTCCAATTTCCAAAATATCTATTTCTTAGCCCACCTGTCCAAGGAGGATTTCATTCAGCTCGCTTAAAGACGGAGATCTTTCAACAGCACGAACCTGAAAGTAATGCGTACAAGTTCAATCAAGGTAGCATACAATATATTATACGAAAAAAATCCAATTGCATGTAAAATTAAAATGTACTACATAAATTTAGCTAGCGTAAGAACAAATAAGTAAACACAATTGCCAAGAAAGATATACAGTAATATAAATCTTAAATAATCAGGCTTCATTCAACTTCAAATTTCAACATTAACTCTTAGTAAGTTTAATTAAAATTACTCTCTCTAATTTAGTAAGAAGATGGCATTGCCAATTTTAAAAGCTTCATATCAGCCCTTTCCCATTACAAATATTCTGTAGGCCCTTCTTATTTCCCTATTCTCTCCTACAGGAGATGATTGCCTAATTAAAACCCCACCCAAACCATTTAGACAATTGGCCCTGTTGATAACTCAATTATGTCTGCATTCATGTGTGCCTATTTGCGACAAAGAGAGAGATGACCACCGGCAAGCTACCAACCTAGAATGTTTTCCAAGAGAGGGACAACAATAACATCAAGCTCTTATCTCACTACGTACGGTCAGCTACATGAATTATTTTTCTCCATTGTGTTCTGCTAGGAATCAAATTCTCATTTAAATCTAAAAAAATGTCATTTCTAATACTTTCTAACCAACATGTCTTAGCAAAGTCCACATCTAATACAACTACTCTCCTAACCTAGTTATCGGAAGGCTGATATTTTACAAGATAAAACCATCTAAGGCGACTCTCTTAAATCTTATCTACCATTTGAGCTACTCCAACATTTTCATGCATATATACATTTTGCATTCTGTCTCTAAGAATAAAGCTACTCATCCACCAGAGCATCCCCATCTCTGCATCACTTCACTTAACTTTATGCTTCTCTTTTAATGGACAACATTCTGCGTCATAAAAGCATTGCAGGTCTCACCACCATCTTATTGAATTTCCCATTAAGTTTGAGGGGTACTTTTCCATCACTAACAGACCTAGTGCATTCCTCCACTTCAACCATCCAACTTCAATTCTACTAATAATATCCCATTTATTTCACCATCACTTTGAACAATAGACCCGAGATATCTAAAACATGTACTCTTATGAATGACTTGATCACCAAAGTCACAATCCCCCCATCAGATCTATTTTACTAAAATTATACTCCATATATTCAGTTTTAAATCTACTCAAACGAAAGCCTTTAGACTCTAAAGTTGACCCGTCGGATCCTCAAAATCTTGCCGAAATCGCGCCGATTCGGCGCCGTTCACGTCGCTTCCCTGCGAATCCCGCAACGACAGCCTTGATCGCTAATTTTTGACGCCTTTAAAAGCCAACCGAGCAGACACCTTCAGGGCTACTCCTCCGACACATTCGCCTCCTCCACGCGAACCCAAAGCCACTTCCGATCCCGTTCTTCTCCCGTGACTAACCCCGGCTACAGCTCTTCCTCCTGATCTCCCCACTTAGCCTTCCTCCTGATCTCCCCACTTCACCCTCCTACACGATCCCAACCTCCTACCTCCAATTCGCAAGCCTCTGACACCCTATCCCGCTGATCTCCTCACCCAGCCGAACACAAGCCCAAGGCAAACGTCCACCTCGCCTCCCCATCCAGACGTTCGAGCCTTGCACACGGCCGACTCTTGCTCTCGATCGTGAGCTCCGATCCGCACAGAGAGAGAGAGAGAGAGAGAGAGAGAGAGAGAGAGAGAGAGATCCACTTAGCTGCTGAAACCTCCACTTCTCGAACCCTTAGCCGCTCCTACCGAACTCCCCAGACCAAAACCAAGAAACCTCCCAATCTCCCTCTCTGTCGTTCGATCCCGCAAGCCATAGCAGAGAAGTGAGGTTTTTATTATTATTATTATTATTATTATTATTATTATTACTATTAATATTATTATTTATAATTATTAATTATAATTAGGTATTACTAATTATATTATTTAATTATAATCAATACCCTTTTTTATATATATTTATAATCAATGGTTAATTATAACTAATTAATTATTACTAATTATAATTAATTATTAATTAGTTATAATTATTAATTATAATTAATTATTAATTCATTATAATTATAATCAATTAATCATAATTTATTAATTAATTATTATTATTAATTTGTTAATTAATAATGAGTAATTATTTATAGTTAATTATTTTCAATTATAATTAATTATAATTAGTTAATTAATTATCTATAATTAATTATTCTTAATTATAACTAATCGTTATTAATTAAATTAATTATTGTTAATTATAATTAACTATAATTAATTATGGTTATTATGATTAATAATTATTAATTGTTAAAATATATAGAAAGAAAATTTTCTCCTTTTGCCTCGATCTACACGCTGACGGTCGCTAAGGTATAACACTACTAAACCCTAAAACTCCGAGAACCCGTTTTCGATGTTTGCAACAAGACGAAACAACCACATATGCACGCTTTTCTTAGCGTGGTGGGAGGAAGTTCATCGCGGTGCTCTCGAAGGATCGGATGATCACTTGAAGTTCCTTCTTCAAAGTTCGTAGCGCGTCGGAAAATCACATATACAGGCTTTTCTTAGCATGGTGGGATGGGAACCCGGTGCGATGCGTACGACAAAGCGGGATACCCATAAGTACCCTCTTGCGGGGAAACAATTGCTTTTCTCTTGCAACATGTACCAAAGACCCATATACGCTTTTCTTAGCGTGGCGTGGTGGGGGATCAAACAAATACACGGTCGCGGTGTCCTCGTCCGAGGACACCTACCATACACGCTTTTCTTAGCATGGCGGGAAAGGCCCAGTTTCCCGTTGTTTGCCCCTAAACGGGGGGGCTGCCGAAATTTTGGGTGAACGCAATGCTACACTTAGACTTGATTGAACTCAAGGACAACCGAACTCAGACTCAAAATTATGAACCTTTGAATTTGATTGAACATTCGCATAAGATTTGTGGATAAAATGCAAATGACTAATTCTGAACTTAATTAAAATAAAATTGAAATGAGAACTTGACTCAAGCTTTCTTTGAACTCGAATTGAACAATAATAAGCTTGAACTTGAAAATGATACAAGGGACTTGATGAACTACAAAGGACTACACTCAAACTTGATTTGAGCTTTAATTGAACTTGAACTCACACTTGATTTAGAAATCAAATGATGTGAGCAAAGACTTGAACAACTTGAACACAAGCAAAGACTTGCAATTTAACTATGAAGATCTGTAAACTTGAACTTGGGTCACTTGGACTTGCATACAAGAAAATACAAAGGATTATGCATAACTTGAACTCAAATGAACAAATACAAAGAATTTGAGTTTTGAACAATAATGAACTTGCAATCAATCATTAACATGGAGCAAATGGAGAATACAATGACATACTCATAATGAAATAGGAGGTGCAATGATGTGTCCACAATCAATAGCAAGGTTTCAATGAAATATCAAATGAGCATCGTACCAACATCAGTATGTGAATCTACCACGTGAAATATGAGTTCTCTTCAAAATCAACAAAGGACCCATGATATATGATATGACTCATGCACAAACAGTAACTAATAAATATTATAGAAGATGTAACGATGCCCTGATAATCAAGAGCAATTCCCTTGTGGAAGAATACACCAATCCCTTACAAACAACAAATGCAATGACTTATTAGTCAATGTGTATCCAAGAGGTTCGAAATGAAATGCAATTTGCATACAATCAAAGTTGCTTTATTGCAAACATGCGTAGTAATATTGCGTACAAATGACAATACTTCATATAAATGTATGTGATACAGTTTGTTGATGAATGAACTTCTCTCCTACAAATGAAGATATATAATGAACACGAGCATGACGCTTGTACAAGTACATAAGTTCATATGTATGAGGAAGAATGTCATTTGCGAACAACGAAAAGACTGAAAGATATATGATTTGGCATAGGAGTCACTTTTACAAGAATGATATGGTATATTTCATTCATAAGAAGTGATAGGAACCGTAAGAGATGTAATGAGTTACCTACGAACTATGATACAAAACTGACCCATCCAAGTTCCTAGACTACTGGGGCCCAGTTTCATTCCCCATCGTTCAATTAGAATTGTACTAAGTGGATCTAAAGAAATTTTTCCTTAGTGATATGCTGGATGATTTTCCCCAACAAAGAATTCGCAGAAAGATTCAGAATGCAAAGAATTGGAAAACCAAAGCAGGAGATTAGTTAGTGCACTATAATCTACCTGTGCAAATCATGCAAGCAGTGCACGACAGTCTACCTATACAAAACAGTGAACAATTCTATTAAGAAGCTGCTATGCCACGCCACCGGATCCACAACTTCTATGCAAGCGGACAGAAAGCGTCTACAAATACTTTCAAAGTATCCCCTCACGTGCACCGTAGTTTGTAAACATATAGGTACACTAAAAGGGGTAAAAGCAATAATAAAACCCGCATGGGCCCGACAAGCGTGTTATTGGTACATATGTGACGTCTAGGGATGTTGCGCGGTCAACAAATTTGAACCCGATCCTCCTAAGAAGGTAAATAGGAGTCGACAATGTTCAATAAATAATTACAAAATGCCCCCAAACACCCGCAAGGGCCCCGGCGAGCGTGTTATTGATACACACGTGGCGTTTAGGGATGCTGCGTGGGTTATTTAAATTCGAACTCGATCCTCCTATTCAGATCAATAAGAGTCGACAAGGTTCACTAAATAATTATAAAATGCCCCCAAATACCCACATGGGCCCCGGCGAGCGTGTTATTGGTACACACGTGACGTCTAGGAATGCTGCGCGGGTCGCTAAATGTGAACCCGATCCTCCTAAACAGATAAATAGGAGTCGACAAGGTTCAACAAATAACTATAAAATACCCCCAAACACCCAAATGGGCCTCAGCGAGCATGTTGTAGAAACATATGTGACGTCTAGGGATGCTATGCGGGTCAATAAGTGAATTCAAGTTCGAGCCCGATCCTTCTGTTCAGGCAAACAGGAGTTGATAAGGCTGGAACCCTTAAATAAGTATCTGATCGCGAGGTCGATCGAGATATTTATTTTATACATTCATATTAGGCCTTCAAGGCCTATAATCAAGAAAATTCACAAACAAAGGCAAGAAGCCTATGAAACCCGATCCTCTATCGGCAGGTTGATAAGGTCGACAAGGTTTAGTCAATGAATAACCCCATACCCCGATGATGGCCGTGTTGAATGCATATCTCAACCGGAGGGGTTCACAAATATTTTCAAAATACCTCCCAAAAGTCCATTCAAAATCCAACAATTTCAAAAAATTCCAAAATCCCAAAAATATTTAAAATTGAAATAAATCCATCAAACCACTTAAAATAAAATCCATCCACCCTCCGCAACAGTTTGTCGAGGTGAACAACTGAAAATTTACTTCAGCTCACAAAGAGCTAAATGCCTAGTCGAAAGTATCACTAGGATTCATTCCCAAACAATCTGCTGCCAGTAAGGACGTGGTACGTGTCCTCTAACCGGCGGTTTTGCCGTCAAATGGCACCGTGGGATAAACAGTTATGACCTGAGGCCCTCTGAACCGAGTGGTTTTGCCGCCAAATGGCACCATGAAATACCGGTTATGGCCAAAGACAATACGCTCCTTAGTGGCATCAAATTCTTGAGATATGAATCAATAGGATATGATCGATAGGGTATAAAGCCCTCTGTCAGCTAAGGTAAATTCAAATTTGTCTCCTTAGACAAACATTCATCTCAGGTCTATAAGGTACCCTAGGACAAAGCAAACCAAGGCGGCCGACAAGAATCCTTTTGTCAGGTTGGGTCGACTACCTCCTCTGACTAAGTAGACCAGGGACCACGATGGCCCGGGACGACGGAACCATGGGATCTTGATCGGGTCCATCATCCATTCCTCCACCATCCGCTTTAAGTGTAAGGTGGTAAAATTTCTATTTTAAATATCAATTCCCAAATTTCTCCAAATTTTCCAATTCTCAATACCCATGCTGCTAGTATATGCCAGATAACACGCATCTCTACGTATCTGATTGATGACTAGCCTTAATCGAAAGTTCTCTCTCGTTATCGGGAGAGGTAATTAACTATAGGGGCTTGCGCCTATAGGAAACCATAACTCAGATCATAAAGTCCTCGCAAAATGAGGGTGAAATCTTTGGGTAGTGTCTTATCTACAAACCCATCTGCCTTCCAAAATTTACCCCGGAACTTATTCTGTTAAAACTCCCTTGCCGAAAAGAAAAAGCAAAAGCACAAAATAATCAGCGCGGCGGGAAGGCCGGGGCGGAATTTTCGGAGACCGCATATCTATAATATAATATATATTTTTATTTAATCAAATTTTTTTTTTTCACAGTTAATATGTTAAAAAATACCAGTTTATCAAATATCACATTTAAATTATATAAAGGTTTATTCATGAACCGAAAAAAAAAAAAAGAATTTGAAAAGTTGAAAGTGGAAAATCAATTTTCTCATTCAATAGAGTGCAGATAACAATTTTCCGCATTCTGTTCAATACTGAATTTGATTTTTTGCATTCTGCTTGCGTGATTTAGTTTTCCGCTTTCTCTATAATGCGTGATTTGATTCTATATATTTACTCCTTTTTTAATTATCTCATAACCCTACTTAAACTTAAATTAGTTTAAAACACGCTCTTTTTTATAAAATTACCCTTTACCCTACAGATATCACCGCCCCATTCAGGAATGGCTAATGCCCAAGTCGACCAAGCTGTATGCTTGGCAAGTTGCCACACTTGACGCCACTGCCACACCTACTTTGTTGGAAAGAGAATATAGTTTTCCCTAGCTTGTTGCACAAGAATTCCAGTGCTGCCCTTGATAACCATTTTCTTCACTCTCTCTCGAATTTTCGACTTCAAAGTAATTAGTTCAAACTAACATTATCGTTGCCAGGTCCCAAGTCCTGGATGAAAAAAGTTGAGAGTTGCATTAGGTAGTCAACAACCTGTGTAAACTTGTCGAATAATAATGACATGAATCATTTAAGAAATTGTGTTAATGCTAGGGCGTCCCCTGGAAACGACGCATTGTATGGCCTAAATACAGTGACAAGTGGGCAAGGGCTACTGCACCGGCTCCTGGGTGCAGTGTTAAATAGGCAAGGGTTCCCACATCAAGGACGAATGTGGGCAAGGAAGCTAGTCCATAAAACTGAAATTAAGATAGGAACTTGGAATATAGGTTCCCTTACATGAAAAATAATTAAATTAATAGATATTATGATTCTTAGGAAGTTAAATATTATGTGCATTCAGGAAACTAAATGGATTGGAGAGAAGGCTAAGGAGATTGATAGTTTAGGATTTAAACTTTAGTATTCGGGTATGAGTTATACTAGAAATGGTGTAAGTGTTATTATAAATAAGAGTTCGAAGGATAATGTTATAAAAATTAATAGTATTGGAGATAGAATTATAGTTTTAAAGATTGTTGTTGATGCTACGATTATTAATATTATAAATGTTTATGCTCCTAAAATAGATTTGGATATGAGTTCAAAATTAAATTTTTGAATTTTTTGAATTAGAAGAATTAATACAAAATATATCTCTTGAAGAAAGAGTTTTATTGAAAGAGATTTAAATGGACATATTGGTAGAAAAGTAGATGATTTTAAAAACATTCATGACGGCCATGGGTTTGGAACGACAAATGAAGATGGCAAGACCATATTAGATTTTTTTTTAGCTTATGATTTTTTAATTGCTAATACTTTATTTAAGAAAATGAATGAGCATCTCATCACTTATAAAAATGGATATAGTACAACTCAAATTGACTATTTTTGATGAGGACATCGGAGATCAACAGCTATGATCTTGAGTTTTTTTTATTTTAAATGTTTTCTGTACTAGTTTATTTTATACTGTTATTTTTCCCTTTATACCCTTACGAGTGGTCATGCATTATTGTAGCCCAAAGGGCATTTTAGTCTTTTATTTCTTTTATTTTCATGAGGCCTATTTATAGGCTAGTTATTTTGTATTTTGGGATGATGATTTGATAATGAAATTTTATGTGTTTTTCTTCTTCTTCTTGTGAGTGCACTAGAGAGAAGGGAGAGAGAGCTCAAGGTGAGCAAACGCAATACCTACTAGTCACCGGAAGAGTCCGTGGCTCGTGGTCTTCATTTACATTTTCTATTCTATCTCCGTCTATTCCCCACCGAATTCTCATCATCCCTCCACTTTCATTCCGCCACCAAAATACCCCTTGAACCCCACCGAATTCCCCTTCCACAATCCCACCAGCCGGCCTAGCTCCTAGCCACCTCCACCCAAAGCCAAACCTGCCTCTTCCCTCTTGGCCGTCGGCCCCACCCACATCTCAAATCATTATGATGATTTTAATCGTCATAATGACCCCCTGAATTGGCTCATGCATTGAATAAAGGAGTTAGGAATTTTTGAAATTCAAAATTTGAAATTCCAAAACTTTCCTTATTTGCAAAATCAAATTAAGGAAAGTTTTCAAATTTTGAATCCAATCTAAATTCAATTTAGAGATGACTCATTATTTTCCCTCATAATTGGTCAAGCTTGTTTTGGAAACAAATAAAACACTTCCCACAATCCCCTCCCTCCTCTTCATGCTACCGGCCCCCCTTCCTTGGGCATGGCTTGTGTTGTTTCCTCATTGAGCCCTCACCCTCTTTGAATTTGAAATCAAAATTTCAAATTTAATCCCCTCCAAATGCCTAATGCTTTTTGAATTTCAAAATTCAAATCCCCCTTAATTACTTTCCTAAAATATCTTTCCATTAATATGGAAACTTCTTGATTTGAATTCAAAATTATTTGAAATTCAAATTAATCCCATATTAATGAATCTTATTTTAGGAAAACACATTCAACCTCTCAAATCTGAAATTAATTCATATTTAATCATCTAATTAATGCTCCCAATCAACTCAGTAATGCTCACTTAATCAGCCGGCCCCTCCTAATCTCCATTACTCCCAAATTCTGATTTGGAAATTCTCAAACTTTCAACCTAGCCGCCCCTCCTTAATTCCCTTCACGGTATCTTCAAACTTACTGGTTTCCTGCTTACTGTATCTCTATTCCAGCAATTGTATATTGTTGTTTTGTACCCAGTGCATTCCCAAATTGAAGTCCAAAGATTCCAACGTCAAACAGCACCAAGTTTAGGTTTTCCTGATTGCTATATAGTGTTGTCCAGTATTTTCTGAAGCATTAAAACTGCTGACCAGCAGTCTTGGTGAGCTCTCCCTTTGCTGACCTGCTGCCCAACAGCATCCGGAAGAATTCCAGCAAGGGAAACTTGAATTCCTGCCGCCTAAAACCTTCAAACTGCTGGCTGCTGGCTGCTCTCCTACAACCTGCTGTCCACTGATTATACAAATCTCCTAGCACCATAACTTCATCCAGAAGGTTCCAATTGATGTCCAGAATCTGTCCAGATCAAAAACTGCTGCTGTCTTGAAGATCTGCACCTTGTCTTGGCTAATCGATGGTGCGAGGAAGCTCATGGTGGCTGTCTTAGTCATCCCCAACACTCAAACGATCCTGCCGGAGTGCATATTTCTCGTCTTTGGGTAAACTCAACATCTGATTTGCTATCTTCATAGTTACATCCTTGATTGTGGTTATTATTATAGTCATGAAGATAATGTTAATACTTCTCCGCTAATGCCTAGAAATTGAAAGAGTTGAGTGAAGGAACTTCTTGTAGAGACTAATCTTATTGTTAGCATTGGGATTTATTTTTGAACCCATTCATGCATGCAACGCTAGATTAAATTGACTGTTTTACGATCTTAACCTTTATGCATGTGATTTAGCCTAAACTTGTCTTGCCGCTCTTCGTGTTTTCTTTTGTCGTTCAAAATCAACATAAAGTTTACAATTATTGAGCTCTAAATATTAAGCGTGCAAATTCATTAATTAGCTCATCTTCGCATGTACGTTCCACATCAATTTTCTTATAAGAAAATTATATCGTTTAAATTGCAAAGATAAGTTTATGTACCCAACATCGATTATTAGTTTTAGACTTTAAGATAAAAGGACAAAAAATAAAAAATAAAGTAAAATGATATTTTAAGATTAGATGGGGGCAATTAAAGAATATTAACAAAAATATTTTTGAGAGTAAAATTTTAGATCTTAAAATTTTGTCTGTGCATAAGGATGTTAATGTTATGTGGGAAAAAGTAGCTAGTAATATTAAGAATATTACAAAAGATGTGATTGGAGTATCAAAGGAAAAAGCTCCTAATAGAAAAAATAGTTTGTGGTGGAATCCAAATATGCAAGAAAAAATTAAAAATAAAAAAGATCTGTCATAAAAATTAGTTTAATTATAAAAACTCTGATAATTGGGAAAGATATAAAGATGCTCGTAAAGAATCTAAGAAAGCAATATGTGATGCAAAGACCTTAGCTTTTAGTGATTTATATAATAAATTAGATACTAAGGAGGGGGAAAGATATATGTATAAGTTAGCCAAACAAAGAGATAGTAGTAAGGATTTAGTTCAAGTGAAGTGTATTAAAGATGAAGATCAAAAAGTACTTTTCATAGAAGATGATATTCAACAAAGGTGGATGAGATATTTTGCTAAACTTTTAATGAAGATTATGAAAATAAAATTGGTTGTAGTGACCTTAGCAACCTAAATAAAAATAAAGATTTATGTTTTTATCGGCGCATTAGTAAAACCGAAGTGTTAGAGAGGCTTCAAAGAAAATAAAGGGTGAAAAAGCTGTTGGACATGATATTCTAATAGAGGTGTGGAAATGCTTAGGAGATGAAGGAATTTCTATACTTTCTAAACTTTTTAATACTGTTTTGAAGACTAAAAAGATGCTAGAATAGTGGAGAATGAGTGTGTTAATCCTTATTTTTAAGAATAAAGCTGATGCATAAGATTGTGTGAATTATAGAGGAATTAAGTTAATGTGTCATACTTTAAAACTATGGGAGCGAGTTATGGAATATAGGTTGCGACGTGACACTAATGTTTCTCAAAATCAATTTGGATTCATCCCGGATAGGTCGACTATGGAAGTCATACATTTATTGAGAGGTTTGATGGAGAAATATAGAGAAAATAGGGAGGATCTACATATGACATTTATTGATTTAGAAAAAGCATATGATAAAGTTCCAAGAGAAGTGCTATGGAGAGTTCTTGAAAAGAAATGAGTTAATATTGCTTATATTCATTCTATTGAAGGCATAAAATAAAAGAGATGTACCAATTTCAGCTGAGTTACATCAAGGATCAGCCTTAAGCCCATATCTTTTTGCTTTAGTCATGGATGTTCTTACTAGACATTTGCAAGAGGATGTACCTTGGTGTATGCTTTTTGTTGATGATATTCTTCTTGTTGATAAGACTGAAGAGAGAGTTGAAGGTAAACTTGAATTATGGAGGTCAACTTTAGAGTCTAAAGATTTTCCCTTGAGTAGATCTAAAACGGAATATATAGAGTGTAATTTTAGTAGTAATAGACCTAGTGAAGGGATTGTGACTTTGGGTGATCAAGTCATTAATAAGAGTACATGTTTTAGATATCTTGGATCTACTGTTCAGAGTGATGGTGAAATAGATAGGGATATTATCAGCAGAATTCAAATTGGATGATTGAAGTGGAGGAATGAATCAGGCTTGTTTTGTGATAGAAAAGTACCCCTCAAACTTAAGGGAAAATTCTATAAGATGGTGGGGAGGCCTACAATGTTTTATGGTGTCAAATGTTGGCCATGAAAAGAGAAGCATAATACTAAGTTAAGTGTGGCATAGATGAGGATGCTCAGATGGATGAGTGGTTTTACCCTTAGAGATAGGATACGAAATGAGCATATACGTGAAAAGGTTGGAGTAGCTCCAGTAGAAGATAAGATTAGAGAGAATTGCCTTAGATGGTTGATCACATAAAACGGCGGCCTTCCGATGACCCGATTAGGAAAATAGAGGTATTAGATATGACTTATGCTAAGAAAGGTAGAGGCAGACCTAAAAAGACTTGGTTAGAAAATATTAGAAATGATCTTTCTTTATTAGATTTAACGAGAATTTGACTTTTAATATGACACAATGAAGAAAAAGGATTCATGTAACCGACCCCATGTAGTGGGATAAAGGTTGGATGTTGTTGTTGTTGTTGTAAAGTAATTAGTTCAAACATCCGATTAAGCTTGAAACAAACTGGACCTAGAACAACCTTCACCTTGTACAGTTCCTAAGCTAACCCAGGTCAACTTCAGATTGGATCCCAATCTGCCTGATCAAATTTAAACCCAACCATTTGGCATGCCTACATGATATGGCAAAATAAATGTGACTAACAATGAATCTTACCAATATTTTTACAAATGTTCAGTAAGGAAACTAAAAGAATATTTAATGATCCAGGTTAGAGAAGGCCTACTGTCAGCTATCATGTGAACTTAAATGAAACATGTAAATAAAAGTTGATGACCAAACCTCTAGTCCTCCGGGAAAACAAAAGGAAAGGAGATCCTTGTACTTCAGTGGTAACGGTTTGTCTGGAGGATATACAAACAGAACCTAAAAATAACGGCATCGAAGGCATAAGAAAATAAATACATTTATTGCTTTCAAGGTAATCATGGAGAAAAGAAAAAGTTAGTACAATACAATAATGAAAACCAATTTTTTAGAAAATAAATAAAAAAGAAAGGAAAGAAATATTTGAAAATTAATCCGTTCCAGAGAAAATTAATAAGGAAAAAAATGCAACTCAGCTAATTATAGGGTTACATCAATGAAAAAGGACCTGTGGCATAATATTGATATCAGCTTCAACGTGGTCTTCACCTTTCAGCATACTTGTTGATATTTTTGTGCCGCTATTCTTTCTTCCCATTGCTACCTTCTCAAGTGCCTTGAGATCAGCATCAGGATGTAACCCAACAACAACCATGCTCTCAAACAGCCTCGTTGGTTCTTTGAAAGATTTTTGATCCTGTTCAAATGCAAACATTTTGCAAAAAAATTAAGAATGGGGAAGTAACAATGCGAGCAGAAATTTTCGGTGATCTATTTTTAACTGGAAAATGAGAAGTTGGCAAATATCTGGTGGATAAAGAAAAGGTTTCACAATACCTAATATATGTAGATGTGAAGAAAATAAGAAACCAGCAGTTAGCAGGAAAACCTTACTTCTTCAATTGATACACAATTCTAATATTATCTTCCTACCAAGTTTCATTATAGCATCTATAATTGTCTTGGCTTAGGCACACAGCCGGCCAAATAGACATCCACGTGAATAAACACATCAAACTTACAAACAGCACCTTAGCGAATCTGCGTATATATACCTGTACTAGTAGGAGATTAGTAAAAATATGACATTTTCAATTTCCTCCTATTTAACACAAAATTTATATGAAGCAATCTAGACAGAAGTTTGAAGTTCCATCCAAAAGGCCTCTAACCTTCCATCGCATTAAAAATCACCCTACAAACTTCTAATTCAAAATACCTAATAATTACTTCACAAACAATTCCAACTTAAATCAAAAGGTTCAGAGGAACGCTATTGATTAGCGTGTCTGGACAAAAATGTAGCATTCATCTTATCACCACACCAACAAAGGCCCAATTTTTAATAGAAAACTGAGGGTGGGTACATCAAGAGAATTTTGAAATCATCATTTGATGAAAATGTTAAAGCGATGTGCAAAGAAAGAAACAAAGAAATGAAGAAAGAAGAAAGAACTATAGATAGAAAAGAAAGCCTCAATGAGCAAGGGCATGATACCAAGGTCTGCAACTGAAATCTCGCCCATTGGCGCTTCTGAGTAGTAAGAATTTCTGGATTATATGCTCCCTTCTTCACTTGAGGAGGTGGTGAAAAACCTTTCAACACTCTGGCAACATGACGCTGTAGTTTCTGAAGTTGACTATTGCTATTCTCATCTTTAGAAGAATATATAACGGATGGACGTGGGGAACGGACATTTGAAGCTGAAGCTGAAGAGGCAACATTAGCAACTTCTTCAGTTGTTTGGAGAAAAAAGGAAGCACCCCATCTAGGACTACCAGAATCTTCACTCTTCTCCATGTTCATCTGTAGAAGGGAAAAAGGTAAGCAATTGAGCAAAAGAAATTTGTTAAGGTTAAAAGCATTAAGTAAAAAAGTAAACTATTAGAAAGTTTTAATACACCTAAGAACCCATAGCACTTATTAATCATAATCAAAACCTGCTGAAAATGACAGCAAAATAAGCTAAATTTGACCATTTTTTTCCTTGTAATCTGATTTAATGTAAAATTATAACAATAAAAAGCAGAGGCCCAAAGAAGAACATTACACAAGTGGAAGAATTAAAAATCCCCTTCAAGTTTATTCAAAATAAATCTTAAGATTCAAATGCAAAGCAGTGGTAAATCAATCTACAAAGGGGGTGTATAAGCTACACAAAAATAAACAGTAGTTCTAGAGTTGTCACGCAATCATACCTTATGTTTGATAGAAATAGACAGTAGCAAGGCAAGACAGATGTGTCTAGCCTATTCTTAAGCATGCCCCTTAACATTTTTTAGAAAACTTTCAGGCATGGCATGAACATGATTTCGCATAAGTCTAGAAGAGACGAGCATAAAAAAAAGCACTTGAACTAAAGTTGGTCCACGTTATATGTATGGATTTCATCAAACTGGCCCTCATCATACCACACTGTTATTATCCGTTTTGCAAGCCATAGGTTAAGATCTTACAAAGTATCTAATGTTCTCACTAGTCTCTTCCTCTCTCCACTTCATCCAAATCACTTACAACTTCATAGTCTCCATCCTAGCATTAATTTTAATATGGAAAGTTGTGATTAAAACATTAATATGTTCTTGAGTGTATATTACTTTATGCATGGTCAGTGAAAGAGTGTTCGTTAGTATATTAACAATAAGCTAAACTAATATTTTGACGACACATTTTTTATGGATTGATTTTAAGGGAAAATTTCACGCAGCTAACTTTATGAGGCAGATGTATTAATTCCACTGCCATCCAGAATATACAAGTACATGAGAAAATGAATAACATGGGATCATGTATTTCCTCAGTCGCTCACATCACTCATACTTTCCCACTCAACCTACATGATGAGACTGGAAGAATGGTAGCAGTCGTTATCATGCCCAAATTTAGGAGCAAGGCTTTACCAAGAAACAAAGAAAGAAGGAATTTAGTCTTCCTATAGGAACTTTTAGAACCCCTCTGATAAAACTAAACAAAAGATTTAACGAATGAGATGAGAAGAACTAAGGATATCTTCATCTCTCTTGGGTTCATGTGAACAATATGTTAGATTTCGTAGCCTTAGTTTTCAAGTCCTCGTAACACCACTCCAAGGAAAGTAATGAAATTAACACAGTCGTCCTTACTTGGAAGGAGGGCATAGAAAAGCATCTTTATCATTCAAACTAGTTTAAGACTTCATTTAAAAAGTACAATGCCTTTATTACTGTTAAGTACAACATAAAAATGGAGGTGTCAATGTGAACGTCCAATTGCCAACTTTTCAAATTTCTTGGAATTCTATTTGATTCGTTGCATAGATAATGCAATTTAAAGTCATACAAAAAAATGTGACTATCAAAGTTTTTCAAGGAAATTAGCAATGAAGTTAAGCACGTTTACTTCACCAACTTTACTTAAAAGCACACCCCTAAAAGTTACCTTGCATATGAAGACTTCAATTTTATGATGTTTACATCAAGTTTTCAACAGACCAAATATCCCTTAATACAAATCCAAGTCTTCTATGAAGCATTAGCATTGGTAGTTTATTCCTTCAAGTTTCCTCTCGAGTGGCTTAGAAGAGCCCACATGCTTGCTAGACTCAATGTGGCAATTTAAATAATTCATGTTAATTACATCAATAAAAACATTGTGAGAATAATGTATCAATTCAATGAAAATGCAGAACAACTTAAAAAGAGAGGATGTGAAAAGTTTACTACATGCATTAGGAGGATAGGTGGGGACGAGTTTCAATACTATACAAAACTATCCTCGAGCCACAGCAATCCTATCACAAGACTTCCCGCTAGTCCTATTAAGTACTACACATGAAGACAAATTTATAAGCCAAAAGAAGACTTAGACGAAGCTTAACAACCCAAATAGCAATTTGATAAGTAACTTTCACTAAATCTACCCATGCGAACTAATCAAATCCAATCAAGTACAATCTTATTACTATCAAAAATCTTCCTACAATCAACGAGACACTCTAAGGACAACTACAAGTGCACGATCAAAGCAACCCAAAGGTTCAAAACAGTTTAAAGACCTACCTTTAGCCAATCTAACAAAGAAAATACATCGGTTTCCCAAAAGCAGACCTCACAAATCCTTCAAGGTTAAATTTAAACATCTCCTAACATTATCGTAGCAATCAAAGATAGGTTAACAATAGGGAAAGACTAAAAGACGAATCTTCAGCCTACCGATTACAAATAGAAGCCGAGGATTGATCTCCGAGACGGTTTTCCAGCAAATAGCCACTAGCTGCAGCCGAGAGGGGCAACGAATTAGAGCAAAAAGGGGGCGAAAGTATGCACCATTGAATCCATACAAAAAAGGATAGCAACAACATCTTAAAGCGGTGACCTTACCTCCTGTTAAGGGTTATAGATAAAAACAGCAAGACAGTAATGGAATCTTGCAAAAGTAATTGCCAGCTTCATATTGAATGTTTCCAATAAGATTAAAATTGTTTAACAGTTTAAGGCAAAAAAGATAGATTACTTCTTTGCTTCTGGATTTTTTTTTGTGATATTTGGAAAGAACAATACAAAATTACTTGGGGGATGTTTGGCAACTGGATTTAACAGGATTTGAGCAGAATTTATGCTCCTAAATCCTGCCAAAGGAGATTAGAGCTCCCGGTAACTCTCACGGCGTAATAAATCCTCTGTTTCCCTCTATTTTCCATAAATCCCGGATTTACTCAATCCTGTTGTTAGGGCGGATTTATGGTATTTGGCCAAAGAAGCGCGCGAAAGTGATAAAAATGGTTACCTTCGCAGCGAGCGAGCTCCCGTCTAGACTTCCGATCCTACGTCGTCGTCGAAGGAGGCAAAGAAGCTTCTTTAGCGACTCTTTCAACCCACACTTCACGCGGAGCACGCGAGGCCGAAGTAGGCACGAAGAAATGGCGATGAGGAAAAGCAACAATACAAAGATAGATCAAAGTGAAAGTACTCTTACCGGTAGTGGCGGATTGAGGAGAGATAAAGAGCAGGTGGAAGACGGAAGGAGCGTTGAGAAAAATGATAGTGGGCTGTGGAGATTAAACGCGGAGAAGAAGCGCGGCTGCTACGGCAATTGGCGACCAAAAGAACACTTCGCAGATTTTCGAGCCCGCAAAAGTTACAGTGCTCCGGATGCCCGTCCTGATTTACCGACATAATAATTGAAACTTGTCGATTTAAATATCTAACACTTGAAGAATTTTTAAAATACACGTATAATAAAACATGTATATATTCCCTATTGAATCATTTCTAACATAGTATCATTCTGCTTGGTCTCGCGTGATGCATGTGATAACTCCTGCTCTAATGATATGAACAATTATTACGTCCTCTGACCGGACGAGAGGAACGTCCGGTCGGAGGTCAAATCGCACCAAAAACCAAGAAATACCGAGCAATACCAAACAATAACGAGGAATATCATCATGTGAAGACCCAATACCGAGTTATACCGAGCAATACCGAGTAATACAAAAGTTGTACCGAGTTTTTCCTAGAAAAAATTTGGTACAACTCAGTATTGCTCGGTATAGCTAGGTATAACTCGGTATTGGTCTTCACAGAGCGGTATTCCTCATTATTATCAAATAATACCTAGCAATACCGAGCAAATACCGAGTTTTTTGACAGGATTTTGCCTCCGACCGGATGTTCCTCTACGTCCTTACACCGGACCTAATAATTAAAAGTTCCTAATGATATTCTAATCTATAATCTTCTCTATCATTATGAGATTTGTCTGTCTCTCCTTGTAATGTACCAAAATTTAATTTAGTGAAATTATTTTTTTATATGACAACCAAAGCTATCTAATTCTTTTATCAATATAAACACTAATGGAAACAAAATTATCGATTAAAGCATCAATATATACATCTATATCTATTTCTCTAAAAAAAAATCATACACACTACTCGTAATATATACAATCATTTCATAATTATTCTATCATAAGTACAAAAGAATAATTAAATAATAAAAACCTGAAGGATCATGATCAATCGAGCAGTCTTACTCCATTTCTTTGACCTAAAATTATTTAACTATATATGATAAGATCAAAAGCCTATTTAATACCTAATTCTTATAACTAAACTCAAATCACGGGAAAATAACAATATACATGTTAGTAGTTAAATCATAGCAATAACAGTCATATGATCATAAATCGATGTAGAAACAGTAAAACGTACATACAGTAGAAATAAAGTCTGTAGATAATAAAGTGATGCAATGCGAAAGTCAATAAAGCGGTAAAATAGAGAAATCAATAAATAAGTACTAGTGCTAAATCACTAAAATATTCGTTGTATTGGTATAATCAATCTATAAAAAAACCATTTAAAGTAGTAAAATCAAAACCTCAATGAAAACCGTCAAAATTATATCAATAAATTAAAATCGTAGAATAGTCTACACATGTCACCTGCTCAATATATTGTGTGCTTAGTATGTCATATACTCAGTATCAGTATAGTGAATCAGTATTATCAAACAATATCGGTGTCTATATCAGTAACAATAATAGATTAGTGAGAAGAGCAGTAAAATAATATACTAACAGAAAATTCATGCATTAAATAATAAATTCGTACATCATAAAAATAATGTATCAATAATATGCATTTTAGTAATCATACTAACAAGTAAAAAAGTTTTAGCTTAATCGGCCTTTTTTTTAGTATCATATCAGTATAAATAAATCATTGTCTCAGTAAATAGAGTTGTCGTTCTACGCATGTCAGCACAATAATCATCTACTTTTAACTCACAATCAATATCGCGTGAATCAGTAAAGGATAGGGGTGTCAAAAATTGATACGACCCAAAAAATCCTACTCAAATCCGACACAAAAATTTTGGGTTCGGGCTAAATTTTGGGTTCGGGTTAGCCCGAACCCAAAACTGGTCGGTTTCAGGTCTTAATTTTTGACCCGTTTCAAATTTTGGTTTTGGTTCGGATTGACCTGGAAACCCAATTTTTACCTGGAATCCAATCAGCAACGATTCAGCGAACAAGGAAGCCCACTAAAGGGAGAAAGTTACATTAACAGTGAGTGAACTCTCATCATTGCTTCAGATCAAAATGTTATAACTTCCAATCGAACTGGAAGGGAACATCGGTCAAGGAGCAAAGTAGAACATGTAGTGGGCTTTGTCGATGGAAGAGACAACGCGGCACTGCACCGCATCGTCGAAGGAGTGAGCGAACTCCAACAGTTGTCATTGCTTCCAATCAAAATGTTGTAACTTTCAATGCAGCTGGAAGGGAACGTTGTCTAATTTTGACAACCCTGTTAGAGGATAAGAACAAACCACAATATTTAAAAGAAAAGTTTATCGACCCACCATCTTGTACAGGCCAATCAATCTCTAGTCAACATCAATGAATAACAAGCCTTTACTTATAATTTTTCATATTATTATCATAGTACCAGTGGCGGAGCTAAAAAATTTTTTTTAGGGGGGGGGGATAATTTTGTTTGACGTTTCATCAGGAATGTTAGAATACATTAAAATAGTTGTCCATGAGCCTTTGGTGATTCTCATTTGGATTGCCTTGCCTGAATAAGATCACATTTAACTAGCTAGAAGCAACATCTTTGCCATTGGAAAGATATTTGGCAAACCTATTCAAATAAATAACATGAAAGGTAGCACATACATATTATAATGCACTTGTATCCCAGTTGAGATGAATGCATCGAAATAGTATGCTAATAAATCTAGAATTGGGTTGCTAGTACTATACTCTTTTTACCATTTTACCTTTATGGATAAGCGTTACATATAACCCTTGAAATTCTATAAATAAAATGTATAGAAGCACATTTTTTATCTTTTGGATCTTATCTCATTTTTACAATACTTTGAGTATAATTTGCACTCTTATATATATATATATATATATATATATATATATATATATATATATATATATATATATATATATATATATATATATATATATATATATATATATATAATGCCCCCCCTGCAAAGTACTATAATAGTAATAACGACTAGATATTACTTAATTGCATAATCATGTTCATTTTCAATACATTTTTAGTAAATAAAAATATAGTTTGACTTAATTCAAAAAGTTCCAAAATGTCATATCGATAAGCAACAGAAAATACTATTGAGCATAAATTCATATTTTCATAAATAGTTAAATTACTAGAAATCATATATAATAACATTTTGAAGCTTTAATTGAACTAAATAATTATTTTTAGATGTTAAAATAAATTTTTAAAATAATTTTTTTTTAAAAAAAAATCATTTGATAATAAATAAATACTCAAAATATTCATAATTGTAATATCTATAAAATATAAAAATGTATATGATAAAAGTTTTACCAATACAAAATTATTCTCATTTTTTATAACAAAAACACAAATTTAATCGAAAAAATTCTAAAAAATTCAAATTATTAAAATTAGAAATAGGATGATGATTTCTTACAATGAGATGAGCAAACACTACAGGAAAAACGTCAAATACCGGCGGTTTTTTCCGGCGGTTAGGAAGGAAAAACCGACAATTTTTAATTTTACCGGCGGTTTTTAACGGTTTTTGAACCGCCAGAATAATTGGCGTAGGAAACTTTTACCGGCGGCATATTACCAGCGGTTCTTTTAGGCGGCGGTTTTTCGGCGGCGTATGCTGCCGGAGACTACCAGATTTGTAAACGGCTGTTCTCCGGCGGTTATATTACCGACGGCTAACCGGCGGTCACGTTACCAACGGTATGCCGGCGGTTAAAGAGGCCGTCGTGTGTTCGCTTAACCGCCGGCTAGCGTCGGTACACCGCCGGTTATTATACCGACGGCGCCGGCAGTCAAGTTCGATGGTAGTACCGGCGGCATACACCGCCGGCCGGTTTTCAACGGATAACCGTCGGAAGACGTCGGCAACCGCCGATATAGTACCGACGGTTTAAGGGAATTACCGGCGGCATAGCTTAAGCTGTCCGGTATCGTAGTTACCGGCGGCCAAACCGCCAGTTAGCCGTCGAAAACCTAAGCCGTCCGGTATCGTAGTTACCAGCGGCCAAACCACCAGTTAGCCGCCGAAAACCTGTAGCACCTGAAAAAAAAAATTGACAGCATTTCCTCTATTTGAGGGAGGTTCACCCTAAATTCTAAACCTGCAGAAATAGCAATAGATAATAAGATATTTTGGGCAAAACGCCTCTATATTCATCACAATTATATACATAACCACATTAAATAAACAAGTTTACAATCAAACATTAAAAAGTTCTAAATAAGTTCATCAAACATAAAACAAGTTCACCAAGTTCTAAATTCAATAATGTTACAATCACAAGTTCTAAATGCAATCATCAAACATAAAAAAGATCTAATCCTCAGCTGTATCCTCACTGTCTGGAGATGGCTGCTCCTCTTGCTCCTTCTTCCTTTGATTTTCAATTCTATATGATTGCAGCTCTGCTTGCATTTTATTTTAAACTTTTCTCATTTCTTCAATCTCTCTAGATTGAACCCTTCTCATCTCTTCAATCTCTCTTGTCAGCGCTGCAACCCTCTCGCTTACAGATTCTTCAGCTCCACTTGGATCATGAAATGCAGAGGTGTATGAACTGCCATCAATAGCATAAGCCTGTAAACCCATGCTATATACCCTCCCCCTCTATCTTCCACCAACAACTTCTGACCATATTTGATACTCAGAAATGTGGGCCGATCCAGAAGATGATCTCTTGCCAGTAGACTGCCGACTTTCTCTAGCTCATACAAAATCATCCTGCGAGTTACAATTAGTTTTATTAAAATAAATTTTTATTCTAAAACTTTAAAAAATTTTACTCACATGAGCCTTCTTAGACTTCTCATCAACTCACTGATGGTCAGCTTGATGTTGATGAGTTCTTATATGCAACTCCAGTGGTGTTGGCTCCTGACAAAGGTGTTCTTTCTGAAAATTTAAGAAATAGTTATAATAACATAAATATATGTAATAAACTAATTCAAAACACTTACCAGACGACGCCTATGTTCCGTATGAGTTACAGATCCACCAGTATGAAGAGAGCTTCCTAAACCGCCACAGTTAGAGGCTCTATTCTGTTTATTCTGCTCTCTCATTTTTATAAACTCAGGGGTCGCCCAAGCACTACTCAAATCAGCCCAAACGCCCTCTCCAATCCAATTAGGATGCTGCCCGGACTTTCTAATGCCCGTGAACATGTCTCTGAGACGGGTCGCTCCTCTCCTCTCAAAATTTAATCTAATCCTCATGCTGTACTCAAGCAACCACCTAAATTCTTTATGTAAAAATTTAGGCAATATCAAAAAGATTAGTACAAATTAAATCGCATATTTGAAATCATACCAAAAAAACTATACCTGAAATTCTCCAAACCATATATCTCTAACCGGCTTTGGGATCTTCTTCCAGGATAAGTAAGGAGCGTCTTAATTATTCTTTATTATATCCCAGATCATATGTATATGTGGCCTTGAAGGATTGAAGCTGCAAGTGACTTTTTTGTTAATAACATGTAATATTCAAAATAAAAATAACTTAATAACTTAAATTGAACTTACTTATCGCCCTCAGGCCTCAATGTATTGACGCTTATCTATTGCAGCTACATGATCGCTAGCGCCAACCTCTGGTGGTCTTGATGGTCCACCCTGTTCATGTTGCACCGGATAGGGGTAGTAATATGGGTAAGAGTAAGGAGGGTAGGGACCAGTGGAATGGACCAGCTGCCTGTGATGATGGTGGGGGTAATATGGATAGAATGGAGAAGACGGTGTCTGATCTGGAGAGGGGAAGTGAGGACTCGTTGAAGGAGGAGGGAAGTGGCCAGGGAAGTATGGAGGTACAACAGGGAGGTGGATCTAAATGTCCCTGACCCTAACCCTGCTCTGGGGAATGCTGCTGGCTCTTGGCAGGTGGTGGCGGTGGTGATGTAGGTTGATCTGGTGGAACTGAAGGCCCCTCACCTACCTCAGCCTGTGTGGGTCTGTTAGTCGTAATCTTCTTCCGACGGAACTTTGAGGCAAATGATTTACGAGGAGGATCGTCGCCTGAAGCCATCTGTAATATTAAAAAAAATATAATTACTAAAGCATTGAAAACAATTAATAAAACAGGTAATGAATTACGAGAAGCAGTTATTAAAGCAGTTAATGAATTACAAAAAGCAGTTAATAAATACAAGTTGGCAAATAACAATTTTATTTCTTAGAATTCAAAAAGTACTATTCAAAATATTACAAAATATTAAAATTCTATAATTCTAAATTATAAAAACTAAACAGAATCATCAAAACTATTTTCATTGCTCTCAAGGATATCTTCACTTTCATCCTCGTTCTCATCTTCGTCTGAACTAGTTGAACTATTCACATCTTCTAACTCCATTTCAATAGTAGAGGTTGTAGTTGTCATCTTCTCAATTTCAACATGCCTACAACTTGACATCTCATCATCTTGATGTGTAGTTGCTACAATGTATTGTTGATCAATTATTCCCTGTGCTTTTATTTTTATGACAGCTAGCCAATCTTGTTTGTCTCTACGACCACTCGGATATTTGCTGAAATAAACTTAAATAGCTTGACTTACTAACACAAATGGATCAAAATTCATGTATCTTCTACTATGTTTAACATCTACTAAACCATACACAGGATGAACCCTTGTGCCTCTATTCTTTACTGGATCATACTATTGACTGTTAAATAAGCATACAAAGTTCTCATCTTTGCCTCAGTATTCCAAGTCAAGAATCTCATTCAGAATACCATAATAATCACACTCATCTTCTTCATGAGTGTTCCCTCTAACACATACTCCGCAATTTTCAATTTTTTTTCCTTCACTCCACGATTTGGTATGAAATCTGAACCCATTCACTATATATATTGGCCAAGTTTTTACTTTCCCATTGGACCACATGCTAATGCTTGCAAACCTTTATCGAAACATTTGTTATCAGAGTTTTGTACCTAAAAATATTTTCAAATATTAGTATTTTTTATAATAAATAAGATTTAAATTTATAAAAAAAAAATGTGCTCACATATGATCTGAACCAAGTTGGAAATTCATTTGCAACAGCTTGCTCAATATCCCTCGAATCTGTCAAAGGCAAATTGCTTACGAAATACCTGGTGACAAATAACACTTTAGTATTTTAAATAAATATTACTAATTAATTATTAACATTATGCAAGAACTTACTCTAAGATTGGCTTAACTTCTTCACAGTTCAGTAGTACATACAAATTCGCTGTATTTATTTCTAAATCGTTGAGATATCTTTCACCACATTTGCCACTGGGCTTTCCTTGCCTTCTAAATACTGATAGTATAGCATGTGATTGTTCTTCTACATCGAAGTCCATGTTACGACCAATTTTTGTTCTTGTACTCCTTACATGGGGCTCGAAATAGTAGGGCAAAAGTGAGTTGTTTCTTGAGACAAATATGCTTCACATATTGATCCTTCTGGTCGTGCTTTATTCTTAACATATTTCTTCAACTTGTTCAAATATCTATTAAATAATTACAATCATCGTGACGTTAATAAAAATATGTTATCTCAACTGATTCAAAAATATTGAAGATTTAATAAAAATCTTAACACATTTACCTTTCGAAAGGATACATCTAACGATATTGTACAGGTCCACCAACTCTAGCGTCGTAAGTTAGATGGACTGGAAGATGTTCCATATAATCAAAAAAATTCGGGGAAATATATTTTCTAACTTACAGAGGATGATTGGTATGTTATCCTTGTACCTCCGTAAAGCATTTTCACTTAGTTTAGATGAACATAAATCTTTTAAAAAAATGCTAAGCTCAGTTAACGAATTTGATATGTAATCGGGTAACATACAGATTATGATCGGAAGAATAACCTCCATAATTATGTGACAATCATTGTGACGCCCCAGGAATCCATAGTGAAAGGATTCGTCGACAGTCTTGATCAACCATCACATCCTGCTCCCTTTCTCTGAGCTGAAATTGTTAACGACATATAATGAGCTTCAAAAAGCTCAGCAGGTCACCAAAGCCTATAACCGAAATCAAAGCACGATACGAAAGCAATATGCATGTCAGTCCATCAAATCCATAACAGTCGATTACAAATGATCAGTGAATCTATGCAGCAGATACGGACATCAGTAATCAATGCATGATCGATACAATCCACAATCATCAGTAAAAGAATCGATAAACAGTAGGAAGAAATCCATAAAGTTCAATAAATCAATACATACGTCAAATCTTGTAAGAATCCAATCAAATCGATAGAGAAAATTCGTTGTCTCGATAATAGCAGTTAAATTAACATCATATCAATGGAATCAATCAAATCAATCATCTCTGATCAATAATATCAATCAGTATGAAATCATATAAACAATCAAACCAATACAGCGCAAAAATGGTGGAAATCAAATCAATACAGTAAAACCTATTCCGTAACAGCCAATGAATCACATGCAGCAGTTCAATACGGTGTATCAATGAAGCGATAGTATCAATGAGTCAATATTAATGAATCAATATCAATGAATCAATAATATTCATGTCCATAGTATCAATAAGTCAATGTAATATCGATATCCATATCAGTATTAGTATCAATGCTTAGTGACATAATGTGAATATCAATGAAATCGTACAGTAACAGTAAATTCATAAATCCGTCAATAAATAAATTTCAATACAAATCCATCGATATTAATAAATCCATGAATCCATAATGAGATCAATAGGTCAATACCGTACACATGCATGCAATTCAGTACAATAGTCTTATTGAACAAGTACAATCACTGGCTATTAAGACATTTTTCAAGTCGATAATCCATTGTGCTATTGTAGAAATCCATAAATATATCTGTTGGCTCAATAAGAGTCGTCACACTGTGCACGTCGGCCGCTCGTCGGCATAATAATCTCCTTATGACTCCCAATCGTTATATCAATGATCAATAGAGGATATCGCAAAACCCTTTTTAAAGGAAAGTCCGTCGGCCCACCATCATGTACAGGTCAAATAAATCTCTAACCAACGGTTCAACCAGTCTTCACTTGTCTTTCAGTAACAATAATAATAATTAAATCATAACATTCATATGCATATCAATAAGGTAATGCAATCAATAAATTCAATTTAGCTCAAAGCAGAAAAACCACTTAAAATATCATATAGTAGACAGACATCGTTTCAAAATGCGCAATTCCTAAAAATTACCAAATTACCAGAAATCGAATAAAACAACGTTACAAGCTTTACTTGTACTGAAGCAACATTTTTCAGCATCTTGATAATTTCCTATTCGATAAAAATCGCACATAACTCAAAATAAATGTTAGAAACTTTACAGAAAATACTCAAATCGTGTTAAAATATCATATCAGAAATATATCAAAAGTTGTGCCGTAAAACTTTTGCCAATACAAAATTATGCACGTTTTTCGGTAACGGAAACACAAAACTGAGTACAAAATTATCAAAACTCGAAATCTTCGAAATCAGAAATAGGATTCGGAGTCCTTACTGCGAGACAAACAAATCTTTCAACTGCATCGTCGGACGAAAAGCGCTCCGCGGGCTCCAAAACCAAGCTTTTCCTTTCTCTTTCATTCTCTTTATCTCTCCTGCTTTCTCTCTCTCTCTCCTCCAAATGAATCCTAAATATCTCAAATCCGATACTTATCAAGCAGGATCGTCCCGGACGATCCAAATTCATCCCTGGACAAACTCCTCTGGACACAGATCGTGAACCAGATCGTCCAAATGAAATTAAATTCCAATTTTGTCGTCCCGGGACGAAACTCTCGGGTTCAGTTCGTCCCGACTTTTCCAGGTTCGTACAGACGAAAATGACAGATTTCTTCACAATTTTCTTCAGTTCGTCCCGTACTAAGGCCAGTTCATCCGGACTAACAGCACTAAAAAAAATCAGCTTGGAGGGGTTTTACAATCTACCCACCTTAAGAAAAATGTCGTCTTCGACATTTCCCTTCAGGGATCGAATGCAAAATCGATACAAAACAAATCCGTCCAATCAAAACTCAAATCAAATCAAATAAAAATCAAAACTTGTCGAAAACCATACAGTCATACAGTTCATTCAATCACATGTCATTCACTGTGTATGTAAAATGATGCACTTGAAACTATCCATTCTATCAAACTATCAATTAAATCCTTTCACTACACTTGCTCTGATACCAATTGTGACGCCCCAGGCATCCATAGTGAAAGGATTCATCGACAGTCTTGATCAACCATCACTTCTTACTCCCTTGCTATGACCTGAAATTGTTAACCACATATAATGAGCTTCAAAAAGCCCAGCAGGTCACCAAAGCCTATAACCGAAATCAAAGCACGATACGGAAGCAATATATATGTCAGTCCATCAAATCCATAACAGTCAATTACAAATTATCAGTGAATCTATGCAGCAGATACGGACATCAGTTATCAATGTATGATCGATACAATCCACAATCATCAGTAAAAGAATCAATAAATAGTAGGAAGAAATCCATAAAGTTCAATAAATCAATACATACGTCAAATCTCGTAAGAATCCAATCAAATCGATAGAGAAAAATCATCGTCTCGATAATAGCAGTTAAATTAATATCGTATCAATGGAATCAATCAAATCAATCATCTCTAGTCAATAACATCAATCGATATGAAATCATATAAATAATCAAACCAATACAATGCAAGAACGATGGAAATCAAATCAATAAATTAAAACCTATTCCATAACAGTCAATGAATC
Source organism: Dendrobium officinale (assembly GCA_019514585.1). Taxonomy (NCBI): domain Eukaryota; kingdom Viridiplantae; phylum Streptophyta; class Magnoliopsida; order Asparagales; family Orchidaceae; genus Dendrobium; species Dendrobium officinale. The sequence goes on along the minus strand of CM033688.1, from coordinate 62,057,797 downwards.
ACATGCAACAGTTCAATACGGTGTATCAATGAAGCGATAGTATCAATGAGTCAATATCAATGACTCAATATCAATGAATCAATAGTATCCATGTCAATAGTATCAATAAGTCAATGCAATATCGATATCCATATCAGTATCAGTATCAATGCTTAGTGACATAATGCGAATATCAATGAAATCGTACAGTAACAGTAAATCCATAAATCCAAAGCAATAAATAAATTTCTATACAAATCCATCGATATCAATAAATCCATGAATCCATAATGAGATCAATAGGTCAATACCGTACACATGCAATTCAGTACAATAGTCTTACTGAACAAGTACAATCACTGGCTATTAAGGCATTTTTCAAGTCGATAATCCATTGTGCTGTTGTAGAAATCCATAAATATATCCGTTGGCTCAATAAGAGTCGTCACTCTGTGCCCGTTGGCCGCCCGTCGGCATAATAATCTCCTTATGACTCCCAATCTTTATATCAATGATCAATAGAGGATATCGCCAAACCCTTTTTAAAGGAAAGCCCGTCGGCCCACCATCCTGTACAGGTCAAATAAATCTCCAACCAACGGTTCAACCAGTCTTCACTTGTCTTTCAGTAACAATAATAATAAGTAAATCATAACATTCGTATGCATATCATTAAGGTAATGCAATCAATAAATTCAATTTAGCTCAAAGCAGAAAAACCCCTTAAAATATAATATAGTAGACAGACGTCGTTTCAAAATGCACAATTCCCAAAAATTACCAAATTACCAGAAATCGAATAGAACAACGTTACAAAGCTTTACTTGTACTGAAGCAATATTTTTCAACATCCTGATAATTTCCTATTCGATAAAAATCGCACATAACTCAAAATAACTGGTAGAAACTTTACAGAAAATACTCAAATCGTGTAAAAATATCATATCAGAAACATATCAAAAGTTGTGCGGTAAAACTTTCGCCAATACAAAATTATGCTTGTTTTTCGGTAACGGAAACACAAAACTGAGCACAAAATTATTAAAACTCGAAATCTTCAAAATCAGAAATAGGATTCGGAGTCCTTACTGCGAGACAAACAAATCTTCCAACTGCGTCGTCGGACGAAAAGCGTTCCGCGGGCTCCAAAACCAAGCTTTTTCTTTCTCTTCCATTCTCTTTCTCTCTCCTTCTTTCTCTCTCTCTCCTCCAAATGAATCCAAAATATCTCAAATCCGATACTTATCAAGCAGGATCATCTCGGACGATCCAAATTTGTCCCGGGACGAACTCCTCTGGACACAGATCGTGAACTAGATCGTCCAGGCGAAATTAAATGCCAATTTCGTCGTCCCGGGACGAAACTCTTGGGTTCAGTTCATCCCGACGGTTCGTCCCGACTGTTCCAGGTTTGTACAGACGAAAATGACAGATTTTTTCACAATTTTCTTCAGTTCGTCCCGTACTAAGGCCAGTTCGTCCGGACTAACAGCACTAAAAAAAATCAGCTTGGATGGGTTTTACAATCATGACTTTAGAGTCCAAATAATCTTGCAGATTTTAAGTCAACACATCAGCTTATATTTAATCCATAGCTATCAGGCATCTTTAAACCTTTAAACCACTGACATATCGATCTTTTTTGCTCTAACGTGAAAGAGTACGGAGCTTTGGGCTTCATTAATTTACCGTCAATTATTATTACTAACTCTAGATTTTTTTGTCGACAAAACTCTTTAATATCCATCCTTGCTTTGACATTATCTTTACTCTTACCTTTAACATTCATAATTATATTAAAAATATTATCCATGAAGTTCTTCTCAATGTGCATAACATTCAAATTATGTCTTATCAAATTAGTTCTCCAATAAGGTAATGTCCAGAAAATACTTTTTTTATCCAATTATGTTGAACACCATAACCCGAAAATTTAGACTCTGATAGCATTGGAAAATTAATAATTATTGGAATGTCGAAAAGTCTCTGTAGTACATAATCACCACTTAGTCTGGGTGGAGGAGGTGATCGCTCAATTCTGTTTTTAACAAATGCTTCCTTATTTCTTCGGAACTGGTGATTAGCATGTAGAAACATACGATGACAATCAAATCAAGTATTTTTCCCTCCATGTTTTAATGTGAAAGCTTTACTGTTTTCCATGCAGTAAGGATATGCTAATTTTCCTGCTGTGCTCCAACCAGACAACATACGATAAGCTGGAAAATCACCGATGGTCCACAGCAAAGCAGCTCGAAGGAAAAATTTTTATTTTGGTCATATGTCATATGTTAGCACTCCTTCTTCCCATAATAATTTGAGGTCATCAATTAATTGTTGCAAAAAGATATCAATTTTTGCTTTTGGATTATGTGGTCCAGTTATAATCAGAGTTAAGAACATGAACAGAGTAGTCATACACATCTCTGGTGGAAGGTTATATGGTGTTAATATAACTGGCCAACAAGAGTACGATGTAGCTGTTTGACTATAGGGAGTAAAACCATCAGTACATAATCCCAATCTTATGTTGCGGGGTTCAGCAGCAAATGAAGGATGCACTCGATCAAAATGTTTCCATGCTTCAGCATCTGATGGATGAGAAAGAACATCACTTTTTGTTATTTTCTCCTTATGCCATCTCATATGGCCTTCTGAACTCATTGATGCATAGAGTCGCTGAAGTCTTGGAATGATTGGTAAAAAAAATGACGGGAATATGACACATCTTTCTTTGGACGACGTTGTTTTCCCGAGTTTGGCTTAAACCGAGGAGCATTGCAGGTGTGATAAATAACTTATGCTGCATCATCCTTATAGTATAACATACATCCATTGATACAACAATCAATCTTTGTAGCAGTTAGACCCAGCTTGGATACTAATTTCTTTATTCGGTACAAGTCTGAGGGAATTAAATTGGCAGCTGGATTAGTTTCCTTCATAAGATAAATAACATCATTAAAACACTCATGGGGAATATTATACTCAGTTTTAATACTTAGCATCCTCACTGCAATGGATAATTATGAATGTGTACTGCAACCATCCCAAATTAGCTTTTGAGCTGAATATAATAACTCAAAGAATTTTTGTGTCTCTGTATTTGGTGGCTCTACCATAATAGACCTAAAATTATGACCTGCTACATCAAAAACAAGGTCTTCATAGGGTCTACTCATTTGATCTTCATCAACTGTTTCATAAACTGTAGATGAACCGGCATGAGCATCTCTATGTGGCTCGTACTCGCCATGTGATGTCCAAATCCAATAATTTGAAAGAAATCCCCTATGATATAAATAAAGCTTCACATCATCGGGCTTGAGGAATGCTAGATTTTTATGCTTCGAACATAAACATCTAAACATTTTATCAAACTGAAAGGAAGGTAGTTGAGACGCAACTTGAATGAAAGTTTCAACTCACTCTATAAATTCAACTGTTAATCCTTTTCGACCCTGGCAACAATCTATTATACATCAAATATCTCTCTTCTTGGATAGTCATTTGGACGTTGAAGCAAACGTCACCCTACATAGTTATGAAAACATTTATTAGAATACATACATGTGCAAACGTGTTATAATTTAGGTGGATGAGTGGATTTACTCATAGTTTAATTTTCAATGAAATTGATCTCCAGAGCAAAGGGCATTAACCCAATAAAGTTGCTATATAATATCTCTCCACCTAAACATCCTCATCTTTGTGTATGCTTTTTGTTGCTAACTAGACATTTGCAAAAGAATGTATCTTTGTGTATGCTTTTGTTGATGCTATTCTTCTAGTTTATAAGACTAGATGGGGGAGTTGAAGGTAAACTTGAATTATGGAGGTCAACCTTAGAGTCTAAAGGTTTTCACTTAAGTGTATCTAAAACTAAATATATGGAGTGTAATTTTGGGCAACCAAGTCATTAATAAGAGTACATGTTTTAGATATCTTGAATCTATTGTTCAGAATGATGGTGAAATAGATGAGGATATTATCAGCATAATTCAAGTTGGATGGTTGAAATGTAGGAATGCATCGGGCTTGTTGTGCGATAGAAAAGTCCCCCTCAATCTTAAGCAAAAATTCTATAAGATGGTGAGACATGCAATGCTTTATGGTGCTGAATGTTGGCCATTAAATGACAAGCATAATACTAAGTTAAGTGTTGCAGAGATGAGGATGTTTAGGTGGATGAGTGGATTTACTTTTCACTCTCTCTCTTATTCTCTCTCTCTCTCCCTCTCACTCTTTTTTCACTCTCCCTCTTTTTTCTCTCTCCCTCTCCCTCTCGATCTCTCGCTCTCTCTAACACTTGCTATCTATCTATCTCTCTTGTTCTCTCTCTCTCTCTCTCTCTCTCCCTCATCTCAATGCTGGCTCTTGTTCTCTCTCTCCCTCCCTCTCTTTTCTCTCTCTCTCTCTCTCTCTCTCTCTCTCTCTCTCTTGCTCTCTCATATATCTCTATATCTATCTATCTCTCTTGTTCTCTCTCTCTCCCTCTCTCTCTCTTTTATCTCTCCCTCTCCCTCTCTTTTCTCTCCCTCAATCTCTCTCTTCCTATCCTGCTCTAACCCAAAGTCACAATCAACAAATTAGACCTACCCTAAACTAAAATAATACTTAATAAAAAAAAATTAGATCTACCCAAATGATTACAACATTACCTCTTGCATTACTACCTAAATCATCCAAAATATCTCTAACACTTGCAAATGTCTAGTGAGAACAAATAATCAAAGAAAAATGATAAAAATTACCTTAAAATATGAAATCTAGGGTTGTCGGCGGCGTGAGATCCGGAGTGAGATCGACGGCGGTCGGAGCTCGGAGATACGGCGTAGGCGGTCAAATTGGGGTCGGCGGTCAGATTGGGGTCGGCGGTCGGAGATGCTTTGTCGGCGGCGATAAACGGAAGTCGATCTCGAGCGGAGGTGACGGCAGAGCGACCGAAGAAAGAGAGAGAAGGAAAAAAATAGAAATGAAATGCGCGGTGCGGGTCTGTTCGTATTAGGGCATTTACCGGCGGTTAGGACCGCCGGCAGAAAATAACTTATCAACGGCGGTCCAGGTAGTCGTTAAACCACCGGTTTATATTGATGTCCGGTGGTTTACCAGCGGCTTATGGACCGTCGCTAGTACCGGTGGCTTAACGTTCCAAACCCATCGGTCAGGCCGCCGTTAAAAGCCGGTGGTCAAACAGCCGGCGAAACCGCCGGTGTGACCGGCGGTCCATAAATCGCCAGTTAGAACCGCCGGTAATAGACATTTTTCCTGTAGTGAAATCTTCCAACAAAATTAAGTGGTGAAAATCACTCTATAGCCTCCAAACTCAAAATTTATTTTTCTCTCTCCTCATATTTTTACTATTTTAATTGATCCCTGCCCGCTCTTCGTTAAAGCTAATTTGAGTGAAATGGCTTTACATTTTCAAATTTAGAGCTTAAAAATAAAAATATATTCATTAAATAGTCCATCATACTTAAAATTTTTTTGTCAAATTGGCTTGCAAAACGGATATCTGACGGTTCCAAAACTCTTGTTTTTACCGATATGTGTCACTTTCTTAAGAATTTGTACCAATACCCAAAAATTATAAAGAAAAGTGGTGTGATTAAATCACTACAATATCTATGTTATGACAAAGATGATTTGTGATTTGGACTTATAATGATTGCTTGAAAAAAACATTTGATTGGGTTATTACACTCATGCCCTATTCACGAACTTCACTCGCTCTGTTCCGATGAGAACTCCTGCCTTAAATCTTTCTCTATTGTTTGTTACGTCGGGAGAACTCTTGCTCTAGTGGTGTTCTTTATTACAATCTTCTTCATCATTTGGATAACTCCTACTCCAGTGAGAACTCCCACTCTAATCACGAACTCCATTGTAATGGTATGGTGAGAAGTCCTTATGCCCTATTTTTTCCCTATTATTTCTTACATTGGGATCATGTCTCATTCAAATCTTATGTCAATAATAAACGATCTATTTTTTTTTATTGTTATCAACTTCATCGATCAAGTTGAAATAAGTTTTTTCTTAAAAAAAATTACCTATATGAAATTTAAAAGTTATTTATATATATGAATGCCGCCCAAGCCCTCTTTTGTCCTAAATAGAAAAACAATTCTAATGCTCACTATTACAATCACAAATGATAATATTCTATTCAGTCACATTGATTCATGAATAAATGGATGATATTTTTTGTGAATCTATCACATTGCTAGGAGATTCACAAGATGAGTTTTTGTTGTGAATTTATCACATTGCTAAATGAAATCAAGGGATGAGATTATTTCATTATATAGTCATCTATTCAAATGATGACAAAAATCTATGCAATGAGTAGAAATTTTTATTGAGTATTGTGAAAATTTTCTCCCCATCGCCGGTTGTATATTCTCTTTTCGTATAGAATGGGGCTTCTTATGGTATAACAACATATTGGATAAGTTAATCTTGGTCGAAAGAAAAAAATGCATTGACATTATGGCATGGTTGAGACGTTTGCATTCTTCGCAAGCTGAAATATGTATTTTTTTAAGTTTATGTTACATTAATATTGTTCGTTGATAGTCTTTCTTCTGAAGTATTCAATTTCATTTGATACATGCATATATTTCAGGCATCGTGCTATTCAAAAGTATGAGTTTACTATATTCAATTTGATCTACAAGCATTCACTTGCGTCAAATTTTATGTTATTAAACCTTGAAATGCATGATATTTAAAGCATATCGAGGTGAGAGTTATCGACAAAGATTTTATCATTTCCCTTGAAATAAGACCCAAGATGATTGTAACTTCTTATGATGGATTGATGAAGCTAATCATTCATCATTTTAAAAAAAAATCATCTAAAAATAATGACAACGGAGGAAATGACTTCAGAAAATTTTAAGTCAGTTAATTATGAGATGATACAAATTAAAGCTATGTTTTTAGCTTGGTTTGCAGTATCAACATTAGTTTTCATTTTTGTAAGTGTTGAATGTTTTGATATGTTAGGTGGAGACTATCAAAAATGAACTTTCTTATTTATGTATTGCAAATGTACGTTCAACTATTTTGCAGTATATAGATAATTGTGCCTTGTTCATTTTAATTGCCTATTTTAAAAATCTATTTTAATCAATCATTTTACATTATGCATATTCATTATTGTGTAAGCTTGCATTAGTTCAGATGTGCACTGTTACTGATGGGAGATTGATTCAATTCAATACATTAGTTGCCCTCTCTAAAAGTGTTGGCAATAGGAGGCATATTATAGGAATTTGCAATGGATGATTTTAAGAAGCCAGAATTTAAAACTAAAATGCATAAATGAAAATAAGCAAAAATATAGAAAGACAATATGCCAAAATTTGAAAACTACACAATTATATGTATGAACCCAAAAAGCTCGGTAAAACATTTCTACAAATTCTTGAGTTGTTTAGTATATTTATGAACCCTACAAAAGATCTCCAATTTTTTTTTTTAATTGGTTGGTGCATTTATGATCCCCACAAAAAACGGCTAGTATACTCTAATCTCCCCAAAAAATTACAAGTTGCACAATTTATTTTCTCCATATCAGTTGCTTAACTCTAGAACTAGGTTGCTCATGTTTAGTGTAACTAAAATTAGGTTGTCCTATCGGACTTTTGCAAGTTGTTTTGTGGTGACCTCAAAGATCACATTGGATTTAGGTTCATTTTTTTTCTCATTGGTGCTTAACTCCAACAAATTCTTGAATCTTCTTTTCTAAGGTCATCATCTTGGTCTTAAAGTTTTGGACATAGTAATTTGGACATCATCTTCAACGACACACCATTGATCCTTATTAGAAGCATTGCTATTGTATCTTTGTAAGCTTGCTTGTACATGAAATAAACTCAATTTAGTCAATGAAAAATAAATAAAGGTAGTGTAAGATTATAAAATAAATCTTTAATAACTATTGACATGATATAAGTGATCAACATAAACATGCCAAAGTGGATGTTTCTTATTACCAATTATTGTAACTGTATGAATACATAGTAGACCACTCATTTTTAAAAGGTTACAAGTACATTCTCTAGTATTAATGTTGACTTCATATATCTTTTCTTGACCTTCAACTTGGAACTTAGATGATGATGATTGTCTAATGATAAAGCACTCCTTATGTATTGTAACTTCTCTAACACGCTCCTCAACATATTAGACTAGTTCTCCTTTCCACCCGCCTACAATAAGTCAGGTTCGGGTTCAACATTAATCCCATTTATTAAACATGTCAGGTTCGGGTTGACCGGATTTGAGTCATATCAATTTTGAATCGGACATAAACATGATCCTTTTTAACACCCCTAAGGGAAAACTTATCTCTAGAAAGTCTTAATAAATATTATTGAAGGTGGCCATTAATTGACTACCATCATCAATTTATCATGTTATTAGAGTCTAGGCTCGTCATCTTGAGTAACCACAAGTTAACAACATTTAGCCACCATTTGGTCTTGAAAGAACGAGTTATCCAATGTGTACTATTTATATATAAAGAATATTTTGGATGATGGCTAGAAGTTCCTTCATTAAAATTACAAACAGCTCAACAAACACTTTGTTGATTCCAAGAGACTTCTAAGTTCGGAAGTTTTGAATACCTCGATGTTTCATTTGGGATAACATATTATTGCTTTCTAAAACAACTTTTTAATATTAAACTTTTTAGTTTAAAAAATCTTTTAACCAAAAAACTATTTTAAGAAGCAATAAAAAAGTCGTCATAAACAAAGCCTAAGAAAAAATAATGCACTATAAGCATCGACAAAAGTCTTATTTTACAACTGTTGAATGATAGAGTTTAACAAAGAAAAATAGTGAAAGAAGAATTTAATACAAAAATGAAATGGTGATTTGATATTGAATTTATCATCTATTACAATGCATGAAAATGTGTATATATAGTGAAGTACAGTACAAATTTGTTAAGCAACATAAGCTGTTGATTGTGGCTGCACTAAGTAACCGTGCACATGGTAATAACCACCTGGTTATTCGTAGAATGTGATGTTCTATTTTGTCACCTGATGCTAATTTATGCTAATATTCCCCCTCAAAGAGAGGATCCACTGATTGGATCCTCAATTTGTGCTTAAGAGTGTGAAATTGAGTGGCTAACAACGGTTTGGTGAGGATGTCAGCTGGTTGGTCAATCGAGTTAATGTGTTGCACCATATTCTCCTTAAACTTAATGTGATCACTAATGAAGTGGTGATCTATTTTGATGTGTTTGATCCTGGCATGCAAGACTGGATTGTTGGCAAGGGCCAAGGATGAAGTATTGTCAAAGTAAAGAGGTGTGGCGAAGATTTGAGATTTTTGAAATCCTTCCATGAGATGTTGAAGCCATATGATGTTGGAGGTTGTAGATGCCCCGATATTCAACCTTCGTGGATGATTTCGCCACAGTAGGGTGCTTTTTAACACTCCATGAGATAAGGTTGTCGACTAAGAAGGTGCAAAATCATGTTATGGATTTGCGATCAGAGTGGTCAGCTACCTAGTCAGCATTTGTATATGTGCAGAGTTGAAGTGGGATGTGAAGAATGGGATGGTTGTAGGAAAGGGTACCCCGAATGTAGCAAATTAATCATTTGAGAGATTGGAAATGTTTATTTGTGGGATTGTGCACGTGTTGGCAGATTTGATTTGTAGCAAAGGCAATATCTGGTAGGAGTGTCAATTCGGGTCAACGGGTCAGGTTCGGGTTGAACCCGGAACTAACCCGGCACTATTTAGGTTAACCCGAACCCGACTCATTTTTAAAAATGGGTCAGATTTTCGGACTCGAACATGACCCGATTTGGGTTCAGGTCAACCCGACCCGACACAATTGACCCAAAGTTGACCTAAAATTGCTAGTTTTCGGATCAAAAATCGGGTGAATATTCGATTTTCGTGTCAAAATCGAGTAAAAAATGGGTCAATCTCGGGTTTTCGAGTCAAATAGGAGTTTTCATGTCAATTTCGGGTCATTTTTGGGTTGCTGGGTCAATCCGAACCCGAATTTTTTCAGGTCGAGTTCGGGTCGGGTCAAAAATTGACACCACTAATATCTGGTCTTGTAATAGTGATGTATTTTAGTGAACCTACTAGTTGATGGTAGAGACCAAGATTATTATATGATTGACCTGCAAATTCACATTTGGAAGGTTTGGTAGACATAGGGGTAAGGGAAGGCTTGCAGTTGTCGAATTTAGTGGCCTTAAGGATGACACAAATGTAGTGTGCTTGGTTGAGGAATTAACCATGAGATGTATGTTGAATGTGTATACCCAGATATAGTGAAATCGAGCTCAATTCCTTGAGTGTAAAGGGAGCACATAGATGGGAGATGATCTATCGAACAGTTGGGAGATGACTATCTGTGATAACCATTTCATATACATACATTAATAAGTAGATTTGTATATTAGTGTGACTGTAAATGAGTAAGGAAGGATCAAATTTGCTGAAGATGAAGCCAAGACTAATAAGTACTGAGGTGAATTTTTAAAACCATTGCATTGGATCTTGCTTGAAATTGTAGATAGCTTTGTGAAGTTTAAAAATATAATGGGGAAATTGAGCGTCAGTGAAAAAACATTTTCTAAAGATCACCATGGAGAAAGGCGTTGGAGGCATCTAACTGGATAACATTCCAGTTGCGGTAGATAGCGATAGTGAGGAGAATGTGAACCGTGGGGATCTTCATGACTGGACTGAATATATCTTGGTATCAATGTCTTATTCTTAATTGAATCCTTGATTTACTAATCTAGCTTTATAGGGCTCGAGTTAGCCATCAGAGCAAAGTTTTTTCTTTTAGGTCCAATGACAGCTAAGGATGGACTGATTTGACGGAGCTGGCACCGTTGACCAAGTGCCTTGTTTTTGTAATGCAAGGAACCCCTTTGACATGGCCGAACTCCAGTGCTTGAGTTTGGCCACTTAAGAGTAACTAGTAGGAGTAGAGGAAGGTTTAGAAGTGGCCAAGAGGTTGAATATACGTTTGGGTTCAAGATGACTGGTTTTGAAATGAGTTTGCATTGGATGAGCAATAGTGAGTGGTTGGTAGGGAAGGGATGAGGCGGAGGACTAGATTGATGTGTTTAGTAGAGTGGGAGAGATTGATGATGATAAATTAGTGGGTGAATGAGGATGTGCAGAGGTAGGTAGGTTGGAGGTTGTGAGGATACTGATATGGTGGAGGTTGTAATAAGTAGAAGAGGAGAGGAGGCAGTGAGAGATGATGATGAGGCTGGAGATGAGGAGATGGAGGCATAGGGAAATGTATGTTCATGAAATGTGATGTGCTTAGAGATATGTATTTTCTTGGATTGAGGATCAAAACATTAGTAGCCTTTATGGGAGGGTGAGTATCCAAGAAAGATGCATGCATGGGATATAGGAGTGATTTTGTGGTGAGCTAAGTGATTGAGATAGGGAAAGGAAAGACAACCAAATGTTCACAAATGAGTGTAGGTAGGGGGATGACCATGGATTAGTTGGAATGGTGTATGGAGGTTGTGAGTCATGGTGGGAAGATGATTAATGAGATAATTGGAAGTGAGGACATCTTTGGCCTAGAAGTTGAATGGCATATAGGAATCATGGAGTAACATACGAGTTCTCTTGAGCAGATGATGTTTTTTGCATTCAGTGAGGTCATTTTGTTCTGGTGTGTAGGGACAACTTAACTGATGTGTTATGCCATGGTGTGAGACTAGTTGCTAAAAATTGGAGTTGATGAATTCTTCTCGTCCAACAGAGTGGAGAGTTTTTACGGTATAGTTGAATTAATTTTTAGCTAGTTTAATGAACTGTTGAAATTTTGAAAGCATTTTATCTTTTTTATACATTAAAAAAAGCTAGAATGATCATCGATGAATGTTAAATAATAGCGATAACCTTTGAGAGACAAAACAGGGGTGGGACCCCAAACATTGGAATACATTAAAGATAAGGGTGAACTAACATGAGTAGAACTGTGTGAGAAAGATAATTTTTGACTCTTTGCCACATTATATGATGGATATAGAGCTGAAACAGAAGAAATACAAAAAAGAATGATGAGTGTTTGCTTTAGTGTTCATAACGTGGGAGTTAGGATAAACTAGGTGAGCATGGCATAGTGAACTATAGGAGATATTGCTATGAAACATTGAAACAGAGGATGAGGAGCTGGCGAAAATAGGATAGATGTTGTCACGGTTGTGACCATGAAGGAGAATATGATTTTTCGAGAGATCCTCGATGATGAAGCCTGACAAATCAAACAAAATGGAGCAATTATTATCATTATATTAGCTTGTGTATTCAAAAAATATTATGAGATAAAGAAGGAACATGAAGAAGATTATGAAGAAATAGTTTACGAGTGGAATCATGGAGAGAGAGAGAATGCCTTAGCCATAGTGGTGGATGGGTACTGAGTTTCTGTTTATAATGGAGATGCTGTCAGAACCTTGATAAGGGATGGATTACTGAAGGTTGATGGCATTGGTAGTCACGTGAGTGGAGACTCATGAGGTGACCAACTGGGTTGTGGTGCATATTGCAAATTGCACTAGTGCCAGTAAGAAATAGCTATGCGATTGGATTTGTTGAAAATATGGCAAGTAGGATGCAAGGTAAGGGAAGCTGACTATCCACGACTAGCGATGACTGGAGGATATGTGGTGACCTCGGTTGGTTTGATGGGTCGATCTATATGTGTACAACACCATATTTTCCTTGATAGAATTTGATTCATTGAGGAGTTCTTTTTGTAATTTATCTCCTCAAGGCAAAATAAGGAATAGAGTACATCCAAGCTGATGGGAAGAAGAGATGTGCGGATGGGTGTTTTGGAGGAGTTGTATATTGATGGCAAACTATTGAGAATATGTAAGATTATATCCTCAAAATCAATGTGGGAGCGCGCCGTAGCAATATAGTCAACAAGAGCCTTGATTTGGGTAAGATACATATTCATGGTGTTGTCTCTCATTTGGATGTGGTGTAATTCATTCTTAAGTTGAATTACGCTAGACCGATTAGTCGGTTGAAGTTTGTTTTCCAAAGTATTCCAGATTTCATGAGTTGTTGTAAGGTTTGAGGATGTATGAGAGAATAGAGGGTGATCTGGTGGAGAAGAGGGCTTAGACCAAGTTACGATCAATAATATGCCACATGTGGTAATTGGTGATGGCCGAGGTGGGTGATATGATGGATGGAGAGGGCTCGGGTGGGCAATGAGTTCGACCAGTCAGGTAGCCCTCAAATCCATTGGCTAAGAAGAGCTTGAAGACTTGGACACACCAAATGGAGTAATTGTCATTTGTAAGATGAATATTGACGATGAGTTTGATGTTGGACATAAGAAATTTAAGTGGAGAAGGTATAGTATATTCTTCCATTAAAGCACAAAAAGAAGTGATGGATTGAGCACTAGATGAATATTGATTGGCCATTTAGTTGGAATAAGGCTGTGAAGGTTACATCTATTATACCATGTTGAATGATAGAGTATAGCAAAGAAAAAAAGAGGAAGAAAAATTTAATACAAAAATGAAATAGTGAATTGATATTGAATTCATCATCTATTATAGTGCATGAAGATGTGTATATATGGTGAAGTAGAGTACAAGTTTGTTAAGCAGCATGTGTTGTTGATTGTGGCTGCACTAAATAACCATGCACATGGTAATAACCACCTAGGTGTTCGTAACATATGATGTTCTATTTTGCCACCTGATGCTGATTTATGCTAACAACAACCTCCTATGTAAGATCTGCACCATAATGATCATTTATAAGATATTTATAATAAGAACTGTAATTTATACCATGCCCATGTATGTAAATAAAAATGGAAAAAAGTTATATACCCTCTAAGGTTAGGTTTGAAAAATGTTATGAGATAGTTTTTTTTTAATGTCACATAATTGATACAATGACTCCTACATTGATGCATTATAAGATAAGTTAAGATAGGAAAAAGATAAAGTAAGCTAACAATATTTTATTTTCTTATTGTTCCATGTCTATTTTCTTCATGAAAAGAAAATAATGTTAATCATTTTCTAAATTTTGAAAATCACTATAATTTAGAAATATAATTAGCATCAAGTTGCTTAACTCATCCTTTAGTTAATATATATTTTTCAGGAAACTTCCCTTTAGGTTAAATGGATGAAAGAAGAGAGTTCGTGTATAGCTGAAGGATAGCTTTGAGATTTATATAATGCTCTACGAACTTAAGTAATCTATTAATAGACACATTGGAAGATAGAGGTTTAAATGTAATAGTTTTGTTTATGTAATTTTGAAAAAAAAAATGAAGAAAAAAATGTGTAATATAAAAAAATGTTCATAAATAAAGTTTAGAGTTAATTGACTCTCTTCAAGTTGGGAGATATTGTCTTATGAGTGATGTGATAATGTTTATAATTTATGTTCAATCGCTTGTTGCTACTGCAATATTCCAAGCAATCGGGCTGAGTCATGACAGTAAGACTCATACTTACAAGCAATCCCAAGTTTAGAAGTTAAAACATCTATGTTAAGTTACTTTAAAACCTAATGTGAAAAGATCCGGCGTTATAAATTTAGGCTTCGTTCGGGACAGTTTTAGACCACTGATTTTTTCATGATTTTTATACTAAAAAGCAGCAAGAAAGTTGTCCCAACGAGACCTCAAATACTCTTATAAAGTTATAAGACTATAAATATTATGTAGCCTTAGTACACTACTGGAAAACCCGTTATTACCGGCGGACTAAATCCGCCGGAACACATAGATAATCCGACGGAACCATAAGTTTCCGGCGCACGTTGCGGCGGAAATGCATACGCCGGTTTTGGTCGCGTCGATAAAATTTTTCCGACGAATGTAATGCGCCGGAAACCTTTTCGGCGCACTTACCGACGCATTACCGGCGTAAAACATCGGCTTGGTGCCGACGACTCACAACTGATAAATTCCGGCGCCATATGCGCCGGTAAGTTTCTGTAGGATTTTCCGTAGTGATAAAATCATGTCAATACAAATCCATCAAGCCATCATATAAAAAATAAATATAGAGTTGTCGTGCTTATAGGGCAAGATGCTAAGACGAATAATTGGATCGACTCTAATATCTAAGTCATAAGCCCCACATACTTAAGTAATCAATTAATAGACGCATTGGAAGATAGAGATTTGAGCAGCTATAAATTATGCCATATATTATTGTAGCAAGAGTAATTTCATCCAAAATAGACTGTCAAACATATTTATCTAAAAAATTAGAAAATATTTAAAAAAAAAAAACAATGTTTTTCATCATATATATATAATTTCAAACTTATATCTTCTACTTACATATGATAAATTAATTTCATAATTGAAGAACATATTTGCTATGAATTTACAATCAATTATTAGGATAACTTAATTATTGCTTTTTAAAACAGATTTCTAGAACATAAATTTCATGAACTAAAATTTTTTTGAACTAGAAAGCTATTTTAGAAAGCAGCTAGAAAGCCGTCGGGCTTCGTTTCGAGCAGCTTTCTGATAGCGTCGCTTTTAAGACTGCAATCATAATTTTTATTTAACCGTTGAGAATCTATTTTCTACGACAACTTTAAAATCACATTTATAGAAATCTACAATTATCTCAAACAGACCCTTAATTCAAAGTTTATCTTTCTTTTATTTTTTCTTCTTTTGTATATATATAAAATCTAAGAAATCACATTGATGCTAATGACAGGCTCCAAATCAATTGGAGCATACGCCAAATTCGTGCCATTGCCTGACTCTTTATGGCTCCATGAATGCTTATCAATTGAGCCGTTGGAAGGCCTTTTATTAAGTATTTATTTATTTATTTATTTGAGAGAATAGTTAAGAAGCGTTCGGCACAAAAAATAAGAACTAAAATAAATAAATAAATTGATAGTGATATTTAACTAATAAGTCAAATAAATCCTATATCATCTACTTGATTTTATTCTTTTTTTTTTTGTTGAGTATAAAAGGTCAAATTTGAATAATCATAAAATCCAGAAAATAAATTTTAAAATTTATTTCAACATAATTAATGCTACACGTGGGATAACTTTCATACTATTTTACTTTTTAGTCTGCAATCAATATTCCTGCTTGACCATTATTTTTTTTTTTTAAATTATGTATTAAAAAACTGTTTTCCACAACAATTTAAAAAAATTACTTTATCTACAACAACATTATAAAACAGTAAGAAAGTTATTCAAACGAAGCCTGAGTTAGTAAATTTTAGGAAAAATGCTTCTATCCTTAATTGTCTGATTAATATTTTAATAATATTTTAAATGTATAATAATTAAATGTTGAGTAGTTCATATTGCAAAATTCTTGTACTGTTTTAAGCAAAACCCTAAAGTTGGGCTATTATTAATCATCAAATATAGAGTTAATTATCAAAATCTAAATTAAAATTTACTTAAAGCCATTCAATTGCATCTCTTAAGACAAATTATCAATATATATATATATATATATATATATATATATATATATATATATATATATATATATATATATATATATATATATATATATATATATATATATATATATATATATATATATATATATATGTCTATTTAATTAGTGAGTGTAAATAGACTTTTAAAATTAATAATTTTGAACTTGGGAAAAAATCTATTAGCATTAAATTAGTATTATTGTATGAAATTAAACTATAATTTAATAAATAATTAAGGATTCGTTTGGAATAACTTCCTTACTGCTTCTTAAAACTATTTTTTAGTTAAAAAATTAAAATTTTTATATTAAAAATTGATTTAACAAACAGTAAGAAAGTCATTCCAAACGAAACTAAATCATCATTAAGCATTCATAGTTTGTACTTTGTAATATGCCTCTAAAAGTGCTTTTAATTATTTCGAATTGTTTGGTCAAAGACATTTTGATATGTTCAAATGTTGTTCATGCACATTAATATTGACTCAAAAGGAGAAACAAACAGAGAGCCATTTACATATAGTTGGTCATCATATTTTGATTTTATCAACTTTAATTTATGTGCTGAGGGAGATCATAAATTCATCTATCAATGTGATGGACAAGAGTCTAATATGATTCTCTGAAGAGATATGACTCTTCTCTTTATTTTTATTGATAAGTGATTCAAAATATTATGGATTATGAATATTATCAGCCCAACATAAATATTAAAGTTGATAGCTCATATCTTAAAAAAAAAAAAAAAAAACTTTATTCAAGAGGTTATACAATGCAAAATTACTATATTTGCAATGAGATTTGCAACTGATTGTCAAGATCAGTTGCAAATATCTCATAAAATGACAAGGTTTTACTTAGCATCATTTTGTGCCCTAGCTCTCTTTCACCATCTCATGTCTCCCTATTCAACTACATTGCAACTGATGCAAAGCTTCTCACCTTGTCATTCTTTCACATTTCCTCTCATTCCATGCCAACTGCCACCCCACATATGTAATATATATCACCCCAAATTGTAGTAGTTTTCTATTAATGATTGTTTATTTTAAGTAAATTAATAAGTATGAGTCTTAGAGGTTTAATGGAGTAGAAAGTAACCAAATTTTGGGGTATAGTAAGTGAACATCTGAAATTTGAAAATTTCTCTGCGAGTGCCATGACGCCAGGGTTGGCAGTGCCGCAACATTGATCTCTCAGGTTTTCTGGAAAAAAATAAATAGATTTTCAGTGTGCACCGCAGCACTGGGTTCCTAGGGATGATATTTTGGGAGCATCTGGAAGATTCTTTGGGGGCACTACAGTTCTATGTCAAAATAAAGGAAATATTATATTAAAATATCTAAAACCATTGAGCCATTTTCATTTTTCACCTAGCTTGCTGGAGAAGAAGAGAGGAGAAGGTAGGAGGAGAAGAGGAAATAAAAAGATATATAAAGAGTTTTGGAGGTCAAAGCTTGGGAATTGATCGTTGGGCCAGTTAAGAAAATTATAGAGCTCGAGCTAGGCTTCTGAATCCCTATCTCTAATTCTAATTCATGTTGTTTTATAATAATTTATGGATTAAAATGTCTTTTTCTCGGGTTTAACAAAGTTTTCAACGCTTAACTTTGTTCTGAACATTTTGACTATAAGAAATCAAATTTATTCTGAACATTTTGACAATTAGAAATCAAATTTTCACTGGATTATTTTTTCAATGCGATTTTCTTAGTATAATATTAAATTGAACCATTCCTGTCAAATGCAATAATTATATAAAAGTCTTGAAATATCCATGCGAACTTCTCTTTGAATTTAAAAATTGAAAAAAAAGAAGTTCAATGAATATTTTATTTTATAAGTAGTGAGGCTTTTACCGATAATTACAATTTCACTGCATATGTATCTTGCATTACATGACATTGAAGATAATCTATTTTGAAAGATGGAAAAGTTCATTCTCTATAATGTTATAATGATCATAAATGCACTCATATGATCCCATTTGTCTGATGCAGATATAAGAGGAATTCTTTCCCCACTTGTTGAAACTAGGTGCAGGAGGTTAAGTAACACTGTAAATGTATTCTTTTGATTCCATCTGCTTGATGCAAATGTGGGAGATATTTTGACCCTACTTGCTATATGTGGGTGCGGGAGATAAATAAATGCATAAGTGAAAGTGAAGCTATAAGTAAGCATGGAGATAAGTGCATGAAAATTATTGCATTGTATTTTGTAAATGTGAAGTACAAATGTCAATCTAAAATAAATGTTTGAAAGTCTGAAACTCTATATGGGTTTTGATGTAATCTCAAAGTCAGATGCAACTAAAACTTTTCTAAGGCCACGTGTTATGCAAAGCATCTGGAATAGGGGTGTTAAAATGGATCTCGGGTTTGGTTCGGGTCCAACCTGAAATTGACCCATCATCATCCCACATAACCTGAACTCGAACAAATTTGTAAAATGGGTCACATATGCAGACCCAACACATTGACCCATCTAGGTTTGGAAGTTTTTTGTCTCATTTAGATTATATTTATATATATGATTTTGCCAAAAAATGTACAAAACTTTGAAGATAATTTAAATGCTAGACAATTTTTTTAAGAAGATTTACACTTAAATACTTAATTTTTATTTTAGAAACATGCAAAACATCAAGACATTTTAATGCTAAACTAAAATATTTAATAGTTTCAACACCTATTATAAGTTACGAGTATAAATACCAATACAAAGTCTACAACAACAACAACATCAAGCCTTTATCCCACTACATGGGTTCATCTACATGAATCATTTTTCTCCATTGTGTCTGGTGAAGCGTCAATTTTTCATTTAGGTCTAATAAAGAAATGTCATTTCTAATATTTTCTTACCAAGTCTTTTTAGGTCTACCTCCACCTTTCTTAACATGGGTTATATCTAATACATCTACTCTCCTAGCCGGGTCATCAGAAGGCTGTCGTTTTATGTGACCAAACCATCTAAGGCGACTCTCTCTAATCTTATTTGCCACTGGAGCTACTCCAACCTTTTCACGTGTGTGTGTGTGTGTGTATATATTTGTATCATGTCTTTAAGAGTAAAGCCACTCATTCACCTGAGCATCCTCATCTCTGCAACACTTAACTTAATATTATGCTTCTCTTTTAATGGCCAACATTTTATGCCATAAAGCATTGCAAGTTTAACCACCATCTTTATATGTACAAACTACAAAGTCTACAAATATACTTTTACAAATCTAAAATTTACTTATTTAACTATAAGTTATTAAACATTCCCCCATAAGTCTCGGTGAATTTGTCTTCAAACAGATTCAACTACCAAAGAAAAAGTTGAATCAACTAAAAAATATATATGTAAAATTCTAAAAAAAGTGAGTTCTAAAAAAGTAAAAATGCAAGGCACAGATTGTCCCTCCAAAATATCTATGAACTAAAAAAAAAGTCAGTGAATTCATAGGACAAAATAGCTGAACAATGAACAACATATATTA
Source organism: Dendrobium officinale (assembly GCA_019514585.1). NCBI lineage: Eukaryota > Viridiplantae > Streptophyta > Magnoliopsida > Asparagales > Orchidaceae > Dendrobium > Dendrobium officinale. Next base: position 62,037,812 of record CM033688.1, on the reverse strand, counting down.
CACAATTAGAAGAAATTTGCACGTCAACTTAATGCCATAAACAAAATAATTCAGATATGTAGTCTAGAAAATATCAGACACAACAGAATAGAATTAATCCACCCCAGAAATTGACACATATTTGTATAAATAAACTTTTTGGGACCATCATGTATCCGTTTTGCAACCCGATTTCACCAAAGTATTCTAAAAATGATGGGATATTTTATGAATATTTTTCTATAATTTTAAAGTCCCAAAAAAAAATTTATATGAATTTTATATTGAAAACTAAATAAATTATATAATTATATCTATATTATATAATTATTTTAGTATAAAAAGCTTTCTCCATTTACTAAACCATTAAAATGAATTTTCTCTATAATTCAATTCAGCTTAACAAAGTGCTGTAAGAGAAATTTTGAGAGAAAAAAAAAGTTTGGATTTGGAGGTCTTAGGGCTGATTTTGTCTGTCTATCTATCGACTCTAATATCTAAGTCATAAGCCCCATATACTTCAAGTAATGCATTAATAGACACAGAATTGGAAGAAAGACGTTTGGGATGGCTTTCTTACTTCTTTTCAAAGAATATTTATAGTAAAAAAAATTAACTAAAATTTTTTGAACTAGAAAGTTGTTTTAAAAATCAATAAGAAAATTGTCTGGCTTCGCTTGGGACAGCATTTTGACAGCGTCGCTTTTAAGATTACAATCATAATTTTGATTTAACCACTGTTTTTTATTGCTTTCAATAAATTTATATTGAGAATCTATTTTCTACAGCAACTTTAAAATCACATTTATAAAAATCTGCAATTCAAAGTTTCTCTCTTTTGTTTTTTCTTCTTTTGTATATATATAAAATCTAAGAAATCACATTGATGCTAATGACAGGCTCCAAATCAATTGGAGTATACGCCAAATTCGTGCTATTCCTTACTCCTTATGGCTCCATGAATGCTTATCAAGTGAGCCGTTGGAAGGCCTTTTATTATGTATTTATTTGAGAGAATAGTTAAGAAGCGTTTGGCAGAAAAAATAAGAACTAAAATAAATAAATAAATTGATAGTGATATTTAACTAATAAGTCAAATAAATCCTATATCATCTACTTGATTTTATTCTTATTTTTTTTTGTTGAGTATAAAAGGTCAAATTTGAATAATCATAAAATCCAGAAAATAAATTTTAAAATTTATTTCAACATAATTAATGCTACACTTAATGTGAAGTACAAATGACAATCTAAAATAAATGTTTGAAAATTTGAAACTCTACATGGGTTTTGATGTAATCTCAAAGTCAGGTGCAACTAAACTTCTAAGGCCACGTGTTATGCAAAGCATCTAGAATAGGGGTGTCAAAATGGGTCTCGGGTCTGGTCCGAGTCCAATCTGAAATTGACCCATCATCATCCCACCTAACCCTAACCCGACAAGATTTGTAAAACGGGTCACATTTGTGGACCCAACATGCTGACCCATTTAGGTTTGAAAGTTTTTGTCCGATTTATATAATATTTTAAAAAAGAAAAAATGCATTATTTTGCCAAAAAAAAAGTACAGAACTTTGAAGATAATTTAAATGCAAGACATTTTTTTTTAGAAGATTTACACTTAAATACTTAAGTTTTATTTTAGAAACATGCAAAGCATCAAGATGATTTAAATGCTAAACTAAAATATTTAACAGTCTCAACACCTGTTATAAGTTACACATATAATTATCAGTACAAAGTCTACAACAACAACAACATCAAGTCTTTATTCCACTACGTGGGGTCGGCTACATGAATCCTTTTTTTTTCATTGTGACTCGTTAAGCATCAAATTCTCATTTAGGTCTAATAAAGAAAGGTCATTTCTAATATTTTCTAACAAAGTCTTTTTAGGTATACCTCCACCTTTCTTAATATAGGTTAAATCTAATATATCTACTCTCCTAACCGGGTCATCAGAAGGCTGCCGTTTTATATGACCAAACCATCTAAGACGACTCTCTCTAATATTATTTGCCACTGGAGCTACTCCAACCTTTTCACATGTATATATATGTTCATTTTGTATCATGTCTTTAAGAGTCAAGCACTCATCCACATGAGCATCCTCATCTCTGCAACACTAAGGTGATTTGTTTTGAAGTAAATTTCTATTTATATGAGTTAAATTAAAACTCATAGAAAACCTAAACCCTAATAATAAAATTATTATTACTATTATTATTATTATTATTATGCGTGATACTATCTATGCATGTTTAATAATTTCAAGCCTCTTGGAGGTTGGGCCAACCTCACCTGAGCAACTCAGGTCAAGAAAAAAATGAATAAAAAATTATATTAGATTATGATATCATGATACTCATAATTTCAATTAAGATGAAGTCATTTTTATGACACACTTATTATTATTTCCGTATATAATGCTTTATCTCTTTATATAACTAAACTATTAAATAATTAGATGCATATAATTAAATTTTTAAACATTCATAAAATTTCTTTTTCTATTATTTTTAGTTTTAATTTTCTAATCGTACAATCAATTATTTAGAAAATTGAATTTAAGTCAAGTCGACTAGTGTCATGTTAGGTCAACTTAATCTCAACACAAGGATTTCACCAAGTGAACCGGTGAGTTCATCTGAAGTAGATTAGTACGACCTATCAAGTCAACCTTAACAAGTCTTCAAGTGGACTATTTTTTTTTTCATACAAGAAACTAGTGATCAACTATTTAGCTATTTGCTATTCATGGATACCAATTTAGTGATTTCCTATTAGTATGGTAGACATCCTCCTCTAATTGAATATTCCAACAACTTTCTAGTGATATTTCATTATAGAAAATTAGGATACATGGCTCTTTTATTTTGGTATATTTATTGTATATTCATATATGTAGTCAATTATATAACGATAAAGTACAACTCCAAATTTTTAAATAAGGTGTTAAGAGGTAAGCTCATTCTATATAATTTTTTTATTAGAGATTATTTTATAGAAATCGCAGAGCTTCTCATTTACAATCTTTATTTCTCTCTTTATTTCATTGCTCTCTTTTCACTCAATACTCTTAGTATAGTAAGGTGTCATTCTTAAACCATTTTTGATTCAATATCCTAGAAGATCAAAGCATGCCACAAACTAGAAAAGTGCTTCGAGCAACATAGAGAATAATCGTTGAACATGGAGAAAAAATCAGTAAATTGTAGTAAGGTAGCTTGCAAATTTTGGAAAGATGATGCAAGAATGATTTAGATAGCACTAGAGTGAATACCTTGGGAGACTCCTAAGGTGGAGCTACCAGCAGGTTCTTCTGATTCTATTTTGAGGAAAAGAAACTTTTCAATGCTCTACATTACCTTCAACTCTAGAGATTGATGACACCTATTATCTTAATAGTAAAGAGTCAACCTTGACTTCTTATCAGGAAGAAGACGAGCTAATAAGAGGAAGTCACAACAAGCCAATATTTTTTCAATGGAGATAGCTAAGACAAAGCCTTTAGCAAGTTCATAATTTCTCACTTCGATTTGTACAAGGGAAATATATATCTTACCAATCACATTTCCTATTTTGAGTTATCTGTCACATTACTTGATATCACAAATGCATTCATGTTTAGATTATTCTCTGCTAACTTCAGGGAATCGCCTCTGCAATGATTCTCATGTTCTCCACTCAAGAGGATGTTTATCACATAGATTGTCAGCACACAAAGGTCTCTATGAAGTATTCATAGGATCTACTGTGAATGAGGCAGAAGCTAGGTGAAACTTTGAAAAGTTTAATTACTCAATTCTAGAAGGAGATAGTTGATGTGAACGATTTAGAGCTAACTATGGCTTGAGCTACTCTAACACTTAGATATGCACTTGGATTGCAACAATCAAGAACTTTGGTTGAGTTATTGGAACTTGCCAATAATCAAGTTAATGCAGGGGATTACGATATTGTTGCGATGACAACAATGAGGAGAAAGGTAAAGTACTATGGGAGAGAAATTTTGTTAATTTTCATTGGATCAGAAGTAGTAATAAGGACATAATATCTTTTTGTTGATGGTGAATTATTCAAGAATTTGATGGATATAAAATTTCATATATATTTCATATATATATATATATATATATATATATAATGAATCAAAGAAAAAATGCAAAGAGGGATCAAAAGTGACTTGGCTAAACATCTTTGTGCTATCAACAAGTTGCTTCAATACAAACTTGCCTCCAATAAAGAACTAATTTGACTTTGTATACTTCATGTATCTTCAACTAGCGGCAACTTCAGCCAAAGTGCAATGAATTCCTAGCAAAAAGTCTCTACTACTTTTGTAAATGACACATTCATTTCATAAAGGTATATGGTGAAGTCAAATCTCTCATCTTCATACTCATTCTTCATAATAGAAATAATCAACTTCAAAGGAAAACTTTTTAACTCCCTTTAAAGAAGCTACTTCAAATAGTTCCCTCAGCGTATTGGAAGTCACATTATGGATATCATGGGAACACTCTCTCATAGTTGAAGTCGATGTATTCCCTTTGTTATTAGTCGGTCTAACTATTTTTCTTGAAGTATTTGAAACTAACTAGATTTAAAGGTGCCTTAGGATCATTCTCTGTAGCAGGTACAACTAATTCGACAAAACAAAAGATTAGAAGAGACAACATTTATAATTTTTTTAAAAATACTTTCAAGAAGATCAATATATAATTTTATCCAAGAGGGAGTTGAATAAATCATACTTTTAGTAAGTCTTTTGGCGGACTTCAATACTAAATTCTATCTACAACCTTTTTTTTCTCAATAGGCGCTAAGGTGACTTCAATTATAGCCATCTCAATTGTTAGCTTAGCTATATACATGTCAAAGAAACTATCAGTTTGGTAGACTTCAATTCCTTCTTCACTTGGCTCTTAGTAGGTTGCTTGATCAATAACAAGCATAGAAGTTCTCATTAAAAAACAAAAACCACACAAAATCACATTTTATGTATGTATATATATATATATATATATATATATATATATATATATATATATATATATATATATATATATATATCAACTTTATATTTTTTCCCAATTTCTATCTCTCTAGGTAGGTGATGCACAAGATTGTGTGAATTATAGAAGAATTAAGTTAATGTGTCATACTTTAAAATTATGGGAGAGTTATGAAGCATAGGTTGTGGCATGATACTAATGTTTCTCAAAATAAATTTGGATTCATGCCGGGTAGGTCTACTATGGAAGCTATACATTTATTGAGAGGTTTGATGGAGAACTATAGAGAGAATAAGGAGGTTCTACATATGATATTTGTTGATTTAGAGAAAACATATGATAAAGTTTCAAGAGAAGTGCTATGGAGAGTTCTAGAAAAGAAAGGGGTTAATAATGCTTATATTTAAGTCATTACAGATATGTGCAGACGTTGATACTTGTGTTCAGACACAAGGTGGTTTGATCAAGTATTTTCTTATTTGAGTTGGATTACATCAAGGATTGACCTAAGCTCATATCTTTTTGCTTTGGTCATGGATGGTCTCAATAGACATTTGCAATAGGTTGTGCCCTGGTGTATGATTTTTATTGATATATTTATCTTGTTGACAAGACTACATAGAGAGTCGAATGTAAACTTGAATTATGGAGGTTAACCTTAGAGTTTAAAGGTCTTCATCTTAGTGGATCTAAAAATGAATATATGGAGTATAATTTTAATAATAATAGTTCTAGTGGGAGGATTGTGATTTTGGGTGATCAAGTCATTAATAAGAGTACACGTTTTAAATATATTGGGCCTATTGTTTAGAGTGAAGGTGAAATAGATGGGGATATTATTAGTAGGATTCAAGTTAGATGGTTGAAGTGGAGGAATGCATCAGGCATGTTGTGTGATAGAAAAGTCACCGACCCCACGTTGAAAATTTAATGTTTGACATGGCACAATGGAAAAAAAATTGATTTACAAATATTCAACATAAAATAATTATTTATGAAGATTTTATGAATAATTAATAAAAATATTTTTATATTATATTATTCTTTTTTAAGTAAAACTTCAAAACATAAGTGAATCGAAGAAGTAAATGTATAATAATTTATTCAAAAATTAGGTTCAAGACAAGTTAGCCCATTTCAACTTCGGTCAATTCTATCCAAACTTAAACGGAATTCACCGAGTCAACTTATGAATTTGTCCCAAGCAAGCGAGTTTAACCTACTAAGTTGGACCTACAACATTTTAAGTAGACAACTTCCTTCGTATGGGAACAATTGATCTGCTTTCGATTATTCTTTTATCATACACACCTAGTCAGTGACTTCCTATTAACTCAATGTATGACTTCCTCAAATTGGATATTCCAATGAGTTTGTAGCTATATTTCATTATGTGAAATTAGGCTTCTCGGCTCTTGTAATCAATTATGCAATGCTCAAGCCTTAACCCAAATTCCATAAAATTGAGTATGAGGAAATTGCGTCACCAAATAATCTAATCTAAGAATCATCCATGCGCATTGAATAGCCATGAAAGGAATTTTAAGAGCAGACCAAATGTTTTTAAGCCATCTAAGAGTAGGGGTGTCAATTCGGGTCAACTGGTCAAGTTCGGGTCGAACTCGGAACTGACCCAACACAATTCAGGTAACCCCGAACCCGACCTGATTCGGGTCCGGGTCAACCCGACTCGACACGAATGAATCGGGGTGGGGTTGACCCAAAATTGCTAGTTTTCGGGTAAAAAATTGGGTCAATCTTCTATTTTCCGGTAAAAAACGGATTAATCTCGAATTTTCGAGTCAAATACGAGTTTTCGTGTCAATTTCAGATAAATTTCGAGTTGATGGGTCAACCCAAACCCGACCCAATTTTTAAAACGGGTTGATTTGTTGAACCCGAATCTGACCTGTTTCGGATCCGGGTTGACCCTAACCCTAATTTTTTCGGGTTGGGTTCGGGTTGTGTCAAAAATTGACACCCCGATCTAAGAGCAATACTTTTTCCTCCTTTGATTTTTCTCAGAGGTTCTACATATACCAAGATTTTCTCGTGGAGTTGTTTCAACTATGATAATGATTGTTGTAAGGACTTAATCACATGTTATGAAGAGGTCAACCAATGATATTCTTGGAGAAATTTGAATTTTTGTCTTAGAATATTCAAAATTGGAGAAATATGTTAGTTATTTCATTTATTGATAAAATATACCTGAAAGTTCCTTGATGACCAAGATACATCCGTTGTATTGATATACTGCCGCAAAAGAGAAAAAATATCCCACCTTTCAACATTTGACTTTTTTTTCATCTGTGGTATTTGTTGTCTCTCGTCCGAGTTTCTTTGTTCATGAGGGATTGCGTTTGTGAAATTGAAGATTCTTTGCTCATCAACTACTTAAGCACACAAGGACAACATTTTTTTTTTTCCAAAATTCCATCATGTAGCTTAGATTATATCATTTTGACAAAGATGTAACACAAAGCTAGGGGTGTCAAATTCGGGTCACAGGTCGGGTTTGGGTCAACTCTAACCCGACCAATTTTGGCAAACGGTTTGGTTTTTCATATCCGAACCAGATCTGCTTCAGATCCGGGTCAACCCGACACGACCCGAATGACCTGAGACGGACCAAAAATTATTATTTTTCGGGTCAAAAAACAGATTAATCTCTGATTTTCAGGTCAAAGTGGGTAAAAAACAGATTAATTTCGGGTTTCCGAGTCAGAAACATGTTTTTGGGTCAAAAATAGGTTAATTTCTGGTTACTGGGTCAACCTGAACCTGACCCGTTTTTGAAACGGGTCAATTTACTAAACCCGAACAAGGCCCGTTTCGGGTCCGGGTTGACCCTAACCTAAAATTTTTGGATCGGATTCGAGTCCGATTTTCAGGTCGTGTCAAATATTGACACCCTTACACAAAGCTAAATAGAGACTCAAAGAGTATGTTTCTATATTGGTTAAAATATTTGTGTGAATTATGTTTGGACCTTATTTGTACCATGATCAAATATAGTTAAAGATGAAAAGCACAATGTTGTTTGATCTTTATTCAAACAATCTCCGAACATAATTTGATGAATAAGGTACGACCATGTCTTAACAAGGTAGATGTTTTAAGTTCGTCAAAATAATATACAATCAAGTCTTCAAATACAGCTTAATTATATATTGAGTATATTTGACCATGATTCAATCATTATTTGATCATGTCCAATCAATGCTCAAACATGATTCAATTAATTTCAATTCGTGTTCAAAGAATAGTTTAGTTACAAAATGACGAAGTATTTCCATAGATAAATCAAACATCAATATTTTTATCTTGTTATGGAGGAGAATGAAAGGAAGACATACAAGCTGGTTGGATATTCACAAATAAATGGAGCAAAGAATTGAATATATAGTTCTTTTAACAATCTCATTGAGCTTATATGCAAAACAATATATGTTGATAAGATAAAGATTAAATAGAATTTAGAGATGATGTAATGCTTTAGTGAAGCTGTTAGTATATCAACTGAATCACCAAGACAATGAGCAAAACCATTTGTCATATTCTCACAAAAACAAAAATTAGGATATTCTAAGGCTGTTGAGATCAATAGTATTACAAAACTGGATTGCATATCTGCATTTGGAACTTATGAACTCTATATTTTTCTTTTAATTTACAAAATTGAAAAACTACATAACTGCAAGGGTATTTTTATAAAGCTCACTGCTCAGTTGTTCTACAAATATAAGGATCTTTTTCTTTACCAGGACAATGGAGGATTTCAATTTTGGTTTGGTTCAGGAAAGAGTGATTGGCTTACCACAGAGTGATTCAACTTCATCCTCAAGAAGACTCAATAAGTTTGCCTTTGTCCGTCGATAAACCCAGGCTTTATGTGTCTGGTCCCAATCAAATCGAGATGGCCCGCTGTAAGAAGTGCAGAACCGTCAGGTCGATGGGAGAGATTATTCTGTGCGGACTCCGGACAGGAGAACCGTCCGGTACCGCTTGGTACCGAGTGCGGTACACTTTTGAGGTGACATGTCACATTTTTATTGGCCTCTGGACGACGCCCGGACTCCGCACAGAATAATTTGTCTAGGTCGATGCGTACCAAGATAAATAGAACGTGAATTCAATAAAAGAAAGCATGCAAACTATGAGTGTTCCTTAACAGCAAAAGCTAAATAGAGAACAAAGGAAACAACACCCTCCAACACATCAAGTACATTTTAAATAACCAAAAAAAAACTGAAATCAGAAGGCACACGCTTGCATTGAACTCGATGCCAGGCAAGTAGATAGGGGTAAATGTTACATGGAATAGTTAAATGTCAAAGTAACAAAATAACAGTACTGAATGACTTCCATATTGAACTAGGAGCCATCCATATGTTGTTCAACCTTTATGAAATGTTTTACTGCTGGCTTCATGATGATTTCGAGTATTATGAAAATGAACAAAACATGTTAGTTTCTTTTCTCCAAGTTCATACCCAATCATATTCATAGGTTCATTGTCAATTTTCAAAGTAGAAGGTAAGAAAGATCATCAGATTATTCTGTATGTCAGTGAATTCATATAGAGAATAGGGTGCTTATAATGGGAAGTGGATGCAATTTCAGCAAAACCAGAGAACGGGATAATAAATTTAGGAAGAAAATCACACAAGAATGCTTTTTTTATTGAAAGAACAAAGAAAAAAAACACAAGATACAGTTGGATCTTCAATTGGAGAAGAAGATCTGGTTCTCCCAAATCCCTAGCCGTTGGCTAAGGCCCTCTCAATCTAAGCAAAATTAATTTCAGCAAACACAAGCATAAAAAAAAACAGCACTAGGGTAAACAATCTACTTAAAAGCATACAAAGCAAAGTAAATCCCGAACAACACCCTCCATTTGAATTCTCCGTCCTAGCCGCCCCTACCTTCCTTTGAATTTTCTCACTGGGGCCCACCCCAAAGGGGGCGGCTTCTCATTGCAGGAGGAACTTCTGCCTGCTATAAACCATGGCCGATTTAGGACCAATGACGGTCCAGGAGGGACTGATCCAATAATACCCCCCTCCCAAAGACCCATCTTGTCGTCAAGGTGGAAAGAAGAAAACTACTACTTCACCCTCTCATACGACTCCCATGTGGCATCATAGTCAAGTATAGTTTTCCATTTTATTAGCACTTTCTTGATTCCTTCCTTTTCCTGTCATACCCCTTTCAACTCCAATGGTTCCAACATCATACAAATCTTCGGTCAATATCATGGGTAACTCTGAAATGGATGCATGACCACCGATAACTCTCATCAACTGTGATACGTGGAACACTAGATGTATAGTAACAGTTTGGGGTAACTTCAATTGATAACTCCAATCCATCCATTTGGCCCAAAGATGAATGTAGCTAAAACAAAACATCGTCGATAAGTCTTTAGGCTCCAGTTTACTACCTCCTTTACCCATCTGTCTGAGGGTGGTTAGCGGTATTCCTCTTCAAAATTGTACCCTACATCTTGAACAACTTCCTCAAAAAAAAAAAAAAAAAAAAACTAAGGAACACTTTATCCCGGTCAGATGCTATAGATTCTAGTATTTGATGCAACCTGACCACCTCTCTAATGAATGTCATAAATGATTTGAGGGATGGATGAAATACACCTTTCTCTTTTAATTCAACTCACTAACAATGACTTTTGTCAATATCTAATGCTGCGTAATTGAATTGATCCACCAATTTCCTGCTTTGAGCCCTTTGTTGTTAACTTTAATTAAAAATATTAATTATGTTGTTATGATAATTATTTTTATATACTATGGTTTTGACTTCTTTTCTACTGGAAATATTAATTTTCCTGCAAAAAAATCTTGTTATGATAATTACTTTTATTTAATTTCATTTAAATTATGTAGATGTCTGTTCTATCACCAGAGACAACATTTTGGGTCATCAATGGCAACTGGCGGAGGCTATGATAATGCATTCCAGATGAGGATAGGGGGTTCTGAATTGGGCATGGGACACAGACGTGACACATCACTCTCAGCCACACAGGCGTGGCTTCCTCTTTCATGTGTATAGCGGAGCCTATTCTTTCCTTCAACCCAAACGGTCCGACGGTGATTGTTCTCGCCTCTCGGCTAGTGATTTGATGATTTTTTTCTGTTGTGTTTATGAGGATATCAAGGAATTAATATCTGTAAGGTTTATATTTAACTTTAACTTGCAAGGAAAATATAACTTGTGAAGGAAAAAAATAAACTAATTCACTGTTAAAGTTTTATCATTCCGTTCTGGTCACAAGTTCGAATGTAAAAAGTTGAGGAAAAATTTTAAAAAAATTTAATTTAGGTCCCACTAAATATATTTTCTGGCTCCGCCACTACCAATTGACTACCGTAGCCTCTGACCACTCGTAAGATAAAATACAAAGTAATTTAAAGTCCACTTTCTATGTTTCCAATGAAAATATACCACAGTTTAAAATTGCGCATTTGGGTATTGAGGTGTTTTTCATCTGTGAGGCAAGGCATAAACCTCAAAATAAAAAATTGTGTAAAGTCAAAATGAAGATTAAAAATAATTTTTTCGTATAATAACCAAACAATATAATAAAAGATGACATAAGAAATAAATTGATAATAATTATTCTCCTCTACCTCATAACCTATGGAATCCAATGCCTCACAATCTATTTTTTCTTCCTCTATCTCAGTCATATTCCTTCCCTAAATATTTGATGCAATCAAAAATCTCTGGGAAGGGACCCCAAAATTTTTTATCACAAAAAAGAGAAACACTAAGTAATAAAAAGAACAAATTCTTACATTTCATATAAAACGAACACTTAGAAACATAATATTAAAAGACACTTTTATATATAAAGACTCTTACAATAGACTCAAATAAAACACCTAAACTTGCTTTCGAAGAGACGAAGGATACAATGGAGTGAATACTTGTGGAGAGACGAAAGAGGTTAGAAGCTGAGAAGAAGGGTGGAAAGAACTCGCAAGTCTCCTCAAGAGATAGAGAAGAAGTGGAACAAGCTCTCAAGCTCTTCCAAGAAAATCACTAAGATTTATTTCCAAAAATTCTCTTATATCATCTCTAAAACAGCTACAAAACATCTTCTATATATAGACAAGGGAAGGGAATACAAACAACCCCAAAACCCCTTTAATATTCTATATTAAATAAGGGAAATGAAAAGCCAACAGTCAACTCCAGGAAACGAAGCACCAAAGCCACGGAAAAGCCACGGAAAAGCCCCCCATCAGCCACAGGAAAACAGCCCAGGTGGAACCTGAAGAAGTAGCCGCAAATGCTAAGGAGGCCTGCACGGAACCGAAGCACCAAGGCACGGGAAAGGCCACCCAGCACGGAACACCAGCAGCCAACCGGGGAAATCAAGGAGCCAAGGCACGGAAAACAGCCTACACAGGAAACCCAAAAGCCAAAGCATGGAAGAAGAAAAGGGTGAAAAGGAAGAGACAAGTTCACTAATAAATGAACTAAAAAATATAGCTCGTAATGAGCTAACTCTTAGTTCAATAAATGAACTAAAAACCAGCTCATAATGAGCTAAATCTTAGCTCAAAAATTAATGAGCTAGCAAGCTCAAGGGAAGTCAAAACCAAATTTTTTTGGGTTTGGTTTGACCCCCCCCCTACATCAATATTTTTAATCTATATAAAGATGAGAGTAATACTCCAAAGTAAATAAGTTTGAACAGAATAATTTTTTACATACCTTTTGTTTTTTGTTATTTATATGGTTGGGTTGTGGTGGATGCCGATACTTTGTTTCTATCACCATCAAAGAAATCAATGTTCAAATCTCTCACATAATTCAGATGGTGTAATCTCAACTTTGTTATCTACAAACACATCATCTAATGTTATGTCCTCAAAAATCAAAAGGCATTCATCACGAATCCCGAGGCGACAATGTGCAAATAAAAAAAGTTAGTACTCGATGTCGTCCAAAAGACGTCAAATCGTAGAACGGACTTCACTGTTGTGTTCGGAACGTCGTCGACATTCAACATTTACATTTTATTTTATCAATTGGGAACGACAAAGGTGATGGCACCAATCTTAAGACGACAACGTGCAAATCGATCAATTTAGCACTCGACGTAGCCCAAACAACGTCCAATCGCGAAGCAGATTTCGCAGTTGCATCCGGAACGTCGTCAATAGCCAAAATGCACTATTAATTTGTCCAAAGAAAATTATGTGGCGAAATCGAAGCGTAAAACAAGATGAAATGCACGTAAATCGAGAAAACATGCAAATCGAGACGATTTTGACTTGACTAATGAAGTTCCATTATTTTTGAATTAATGTATTGGTGATATATCACTAATATGGGCATTGACTTGATAAAATGTTAACAAAAACAGAAACCCAATTAGAGAAAGATATTATATCAGAAATCAAATGCATTATTGTAATAAATTGTTCAGTCAAAATCTCGTGTGAATCAATTTCGTATGGCAGCTGGCTTTGTCTCAGACAGTGAGGAGCTCCGTCGACCTGACGCCTGTAGCCTTCCACCCGCCCGTTTCCTCTTCTACCACAAAACACCTCTTGCTGCAACCTTCCTTCAACGACTTCTCTCTAAACTGCGCTATTGATTCAAGCTCTCTTATAATGCCAAAATATTCTCTGCCTCATTGCTTGAAGTACAGAATCTTGAAAAAGGAAAAAGCTGTTTTGTCTTCTTCTTAGAAGTGGACACTCTATCGAGGGCAGCTTTTCATCATTTCAGATTTCAGCTTTTTATCATTTCAGATTTTAAATCATGTTTCCATATCTAGGAGAATTTATAATGAAGTTAAAGAAATCTGCTAACGCCTTAAGAAATCAATATTAAATATCAACATAGCAGTTTTAACAAATCGTAAGTGATGGGTTTTGATCCAAGGTTCCTTATGCATTTATTATTTGATTATTTGAGTGCATTTAACTCATGTGGTGTCAGGTTGTTATATTCTAACCTAAAGATTAATGCATAGTTTATCCTAGTTATTGCTCTGTAGAAGATGTATATGTGATTCAAGTGTTTTGGTAGAAAATGTATGTGATTCAGCATGGTAGATCTGCATTAGGAGACATGATTTCAATTGATATCGAATTTAAATCTGGATGACCATTATTACCATCCTTAGCTTTAATTTAAGCATATTTATTCCCTAAATAAGTCTGTTGGAAATTCAATCAAAGATTTGAAGGTTTGATGCGGCTCTAAAAAAAAGGAGAAGAGAAAATGAGAGGATGTTTGAAAGCACAAAAAAAAAAAAAAAAAGATTTAAGGAATAATGATAAAAAAAAGAGAGAGAGAAGGGAGAAAAGCAAGAAAAATAAAATGGAGAGAGATTAAAATGATTCTTTGCATATTTTGATTATCATCGCCATCGCCAACGTAATCGAAGGTATAATCTCTCCAAATTCAAAATCCTGAGAGCCCATTTTCAGTGTTTGCGGCGCACCGGAAAAACGTATATACACGCTTTTTATAGCGTGGTGGGAAGGGAACTCGGTGCGGAGCCTACAAAAAAGCGGGTAATCATCAAAAGCCCCATTTTCGACATTCGCGGCTCACTTGAAACCCGCCTATACATGTTTTTCTTAGCGTGGTGGGATGGAAACCCGGTGCGACGCCTAACATGACGGGGATACTTATAAGTACCCTTAGGCACTTATGTAGCGTGGCGGGGGAAAGCCAAATGCATTTTCAAATGTGTACCTTTAAAGACTCATACACGCCTTTCTTGACATGGTGGGGGGCGAAGACTACGGCCGCAGTGTCTACAGACACCTACCATACAAACTTTTCTTAGCGTGGTGGGAAGGTCCAAATTCCTGTAGTTTTCCTTAATAGGGGAGATGTCGGGAGGCTGTCGAAATCTACACTAACAAGGGACTATACTTGACTTGAACTAAACAAAGACAACAGGGGACCGAACTTGTAGAATTTTTAACAACATTGAACTTGAACCGAATAACGAATATGAACTTAACTCAAACAAATTAAATTTGAACTTTGAACAAAATGCATAAATATTTGAACTCAATGACGAATGTGGACTTGATTGGAATATTGAAAGAACTATCACTTCAATTGGAATACCAACAGATATATGCAAAATTTGTGGACCAAGGGATTTATGACGAATGTGAAACTTGCTATTTAACAAGATAATAACATGCAAACAAGTGGAAGGTGTACTGCATATTTACAACTAATGATGCCAAATTTTCAAGGAAAAAATTAAGAAAGCAATCACCTCAATTAGAATGAAGATATTAAATGAACAATGGTGTTAAGCTTATTATACATGTTGCATTCCATCTTGGAGGACAATGAGCTTGCATGTATAATTTGATTTCAAAACTGAGATCATGGAAGATATGGTTTGAGCACAAAGTCATGGTATGTGGGCCCTTGGATCATGATAGTTCACTTGCAATACTGGATGTAACTCATCCTTAAGCAATAACCAATATGAATTGTAGGAGATGTGGCAATCTACCTACAAGTCATCATGCAAAAATCATTAATGAATGTCATAGCTAATTCGTAAAGGCTATGTCAAATGCAAATCTCCAACCCTCAATTGACAAAAGCACTAATGCTGCCAATCTTATCATGAACCAATTGTTGATGCAATAAAAAATTGTACTGCGTGTAAAGAGCTATTTCGAGGTGACAACAAGAAACATGCAATCAATATGTGTATGAAAAACACATCACGCCTGTAAGCAAACGAAAGAAGCCATCTTGAAGGAGAATTTGATTGTCACCAACAGCAATTTACGGGTGGACTAATGCAATCTGATGATACTCAGCCACCTAAAAATGTACACAACCTACAAGCAGATGACAACACACTTGTAATACATATAAGATTATAAGGTCTTATGAATTGTTGTAGGAAATCGACCATACATACAACATCTAGCCTACAAATAAAAGGAAAAGGTTTGTAGTGGCTACTAAGAATATGCAACAATTCCTACAACCGGGATCAGCTGTCATTCCCATGAACAGTGAAACACATGCAAGCAGGTGCGGAAGGTCACTTATCAGTATGCATGAAGAAATTGATGACGAATACAATAACTCGTCAGTCGAGGTGCATAAAGAAGTTATGTAATAAATGCAACTCACCTGGTAGTTAGGACCATTAGAAAAATATATACAAAGACTCATTAGAAAATAACAAAGCTCTTTACAAAAACATATGGTGCAACATACAATGAATGTGAGCATCTGCCGACAGTGATGCGAGATATCCTGTATGCAAAATAATATACCTATGAGTGGTAAATAACAACAAATAGTGAATGTTACAACATCCCCACAAGCAATGACAGTTGATATGCAAGGAATGTGACGGGTCCCTATAAGCGTACACAAGCATCATGCGGTGAAGGATATAACATGCTCATGAGCGAGGTATAAAAGGCATTTAGCAAATAAAGCAACTGCTTTGTAACACTACCTTATGAACAACAAAGCTGAAACTGTTGATAGTCAGCACGATAATCATGCAAGAAGATGCAGTAGTCTCTACTACATTCGTCGTTCGTAGAATACTGACAAAAGCCTATCACAAATCTAATCCTCTGTCGGCAAGTAGATAGAGTAGACAAGGTTCAACTCATAAAACAAAATTCCCCATAATAACCCTGATGATAGTCGTGTTGAATACAAATCTCAATATGATGGGTCAATTTTAAATATCCAAAGTTTCACCCAAATACCCATGAAAACCCAAAATTCCAAAAACTATCAAAACCCAAAATATTTAAAACTGAAATCAACCATCAAGACACTTAAAACAAAACCAATCATCCTCCACAACAATTTTTTGAGTGGACAAATCTAAAAAATACTTTAGCTCACAAAAAGCAAATGTCTGGTCGGAAATATCACTAGGATTCATTCTCAAATCATCTCATGTCAGTAAGGACGTGGCGCGCGTCCTCTAACCGGCAGTTTTCCGCCAAATGGCACTGCAGGTAAACGGTTATGACTGAGGCCCTCTGAACTAGGTGGTTTGCCACCATATGACACCACTAAATTATGATTACGACTAGAGCCCGTATGCTCCCCAATGGCATTAGATCCTTGAGATATGAATCAATAGGGTATAATCAGTAGGACATAAAACTCTATGTTAGCTAAGGTGGATTTAAAATTGTCCCCTTAGACAAACACCTACCCCAGGTCTACAAAGTACCCTTGGACAAAGCAACTCATGGCTGTCGATAAGGATTCTTCTATCAGGTTGGGTCGACTACCTCCTCTGACTAAGTAGACCAGAGACAACAATGACCCGGGACGATTGAACCATGGGATCTAGATCAGGTCCATCATCCATTCCCCCACCATCCTTTTTAAGTGCTAGATGGTGAAATTTTCATTTTAAATATTAAATTTTTACATTTCTAAACAAATGTTGCTATTATATGCCAGATACCACATATTCTCTGCATATCTGTTTTGACAACTAACCTTAATCAAAAGTTCTCTCTTGTTATCGGGAGGGTAATTAACTATAGGGGCTTGTGCCTATAGGAAAACAGAACTCATATCTAAAGTCCTTGCAAAATGACGGCAAAATATCTGAGTAGTGTCTTATCTACAAACTCAATCTACCTTCCCAAAATTTGCCACGAAACTTAATCCGTTAAAACTCCCCCGGAAAGCAGGGGAGGCAGGGGCACAAATTTTTGGAGCCCACATTTTGTTTCATCCGTAACATTATATATATAATTCATAGCATATTTCATCTCGGTATCCACCATCCTCAGAACCTGCGCCAGTGGCCTAATGGTTGTAAGATCATACATGACATTTTGCTAAATTATGTTATTTAGAACAATTTTCTTAACATCTTTCCCCTCGTATTTCTTTGCTTAAGCACAAATTAACCATTGTGTAGAGGTAAACACAAACTCCAAAGTCTATCTTGTCTACAAAATGCTCTGCAAAGTCAAATATGCGATGAAAAAACTGGTTGCTGCAAGCTAAAGTATTTTTTTCTTTAAAATTTTTCTCATAAGTGTTAAAACCTAAGAATGATTATATATAAATTTACTTATCTTCTTAGCTTTTTCAAAGCATTCTTATGCTGCGGCGGCTT
Organism: Dendrobium officinale; assembly: GCA_019514585.1. Taxonomy (NCBI): domain Eukaryota; kingdom Viridiplantae; phylum Streptophyta; class Magnoliopsida; order Asparagales; family Orchidaceae; genus Dendrobium; species Dendrobium officinale. The sequence continues at coordinate 62,019,662 of CM033688.1, read as the reverse complement.
CTCAAGTTCTTTAAGGATGAGATCTATGCAATATGCAGCATATGGAGCCCAATATAAATATTTCTTCTCCTCCATAAGTTTTGTCCCTACAACCCTATAAACACTGGCATCATCTATTACCACTTGAACTACCAAGTGCTCTCCAACTTCATCAACAACACTATCAAGCAGTCCAAAAAGAAACTCAATATCTTTCACCTAATCAAATGCCTTAATAGACTTCAAGAACAAAATGCCATAAAAGTTATTAATCAACATATTTATAATACTTCAGCTATTTACATATGACCATCCATCATAAATGATTGTAAAGTCCTCTTAATTTTCTCGATATTTCTCTCAGTATTTGCCAACTCCTTCAAAATTCATGTCCTCAAGTCATAAATGGATGTAGGTTTGAACCCTCGCTTATACGCTCCAATTAAATGGATTATATTGTAGTAAGGAGATAATAAAAAGAAAATGTTGCAACATTAAATAGGATAGCATTTTCATTAAAAAAATCTACTTAATCCATGCATATAAGTATTTGTGCTTTCCCGACATTCTCTTTGTGCCTTTCCGACAAAACCTTGTAATTACAAATTCAGAAAATAAAAAATTGAAACTATTAAAAATTTATGCATGTGATAGGCCGGTTCACCCTTAACCGGCCCAGCAGCTGGCTTATGTGTATAGGAGGTGGACAAAGGGGGGGGGGGGGGGGGGGAGGTCCGCCTCCTTTATTGCTGCCGCCCATTTGGGGCAATGGGGAGAAGAGGTTTTGGGAGGCTAGTTTGAGAGGGAAAATTTGAACGAGAGATGTTTGAATTAGGAAATTAATTATATGAATAGGGGGTTTTGTTTTTGGTTACTTGCGAACTCAAGTATTTCCCTTAGGGTTACTTGCGAACTCAAGTATTTCCTATCAAATTGATATCAGAGTTTAGGGTGAATTGGGGTGACCAGTAGGTGAGAAAGCTGAAGATGCCCATCTTCGTGGGCGAGAATGGCCATGGTTGGATCTACAAGGTGGAACGATATTTTTACGTCAACGGGCTGACAGCGGCAGGACTATGCTTGGAGCGAAAGGCACAGGCTTGGTACTAATGGTGGGACATGAGGCAGCCCATTAGGAGATGGAGAGAGTTCAAGGAGTGTTTACTGGAACGTTTCCGAACCGGAAGGGGAGGGGACTTCTATGAGCAATTCTTTGCCTTGATGCAGGAGGGGACAGTGGCAAAGTACCGTGACCGGTTTGAGTAACTAATTAGTTGGCTGGACTGTCAATCCGAGATTGTGCTTGAGGGAAAATTCATGAAAGGGCTCAAATCGGAGCTCAGACCAGCTGTTAGAGTGATGAGACCGCGCGACTTGGGAGAGGCCATGGAGTTGTCATAGCTGGTTGAGGACTAGAACCATCTGGAGAGAGGGGCTCGTGGTAATAGTTCTGGGGGATCCTACAGGATGACTACTAACTTTCTAGCTCCCAAAGGAGCTGCACCGAGAGGATCACAGGAAGTACCAAGGGAGAAGTCTGGAGGAGGAGGGTCTGGAGGAAATTTTAAGAATATGACGGAGAAGGAGATCCAGGAGAAGCGGGCTAAGGGGTTGTGTTTTAGGTGTGATGAGAAGTACATGCCAGGGCCTAGGTATAAGGACCGAACTCTTCAGGTTCTCACCGTCTGTGATGACAAGAAAACTGAAGAGGGAGGTGGAAGCGTGTTAGAGACGGAAGAGGAGGAGAAGTTGCATTAGGATGTGGCAGAAGTCTCCATAAACTCAATAGTGGGATTCACTCTGAATCACACTATGAAGGTGAAGGGAGAAATAACTGATATGAATGTGGTAGTGTTGATAAATAGTGGGGCAACCCACAATTTTATCTCCACCCTGATTGTTGATCTATTAGGGGTGAAACTAGTGGATACAGGAGGATATGGGGTAATGATGGGCACCGAAAAGGTATAAATGTACAGAGGAGTTTGTAGGGGAGTGGTGTTGACCATTTAGGGGATACAGGTGAGGGAGGATTTTCTTCCCTTGAAATTGTGGAGTATGGATGTTATTTTGGGGATGAAATGGATGTAAAGCTTGGGGAATACAAGGTAAATTGGGAAGCACTGAGGATGGAACTGGTGGTGGGGGGAAGGAGAATGGTGATACAGGGAGATGCCGGGTTGTTTAGAGCGGGAGTCTCTCTCAAGTCCATGATCAGAACTATATAGGAGGTTGGAGGTGGATATTTGATGAGGGTCAGTGTGGGGGAAGAGGGGGATATTCCTCTTATAGTGCAACCAGTCATACAGCAGTTCAATGAGGTGTTCCAGCCACCTCAAGGGTTACCACCACTCAAAGAACAGGAGCATGCAATTCTTCTAAAGGAGGGGGTGTCACCGATTAGTGTACGACCCTACCGCTACCCCCAGACTCAGAAGGATGAAATTGAGAAGCTGATTAGGGAGATGTTGGAGGCTGGGATCATCAGACCAAGTGTGAGTCCTTTCTCTAGCCTGGTGTTATTGGTCAAAAAGAAGGATGAGAGTTGGAGGTTTTGTGTGGATTACAGGGCATTAAATAAGGAGACTATACCGGATAAATTTCTCATTCCGATGTTTGACGAGCTTTTGGATGAACTGTATGGAGCAGTGATGTTCTCTAAACCGGATTTGAAGTCGGGATACCATTAGATCCGGATGAGGGAGGAAGACATCTCAAAGATAGTGTTTCGGACACACAAGGGACATTATGAGTTTTTGGTTATGCCATTTAGGTTTTACTGACGCCCCTGCTACTTTCCATTCATTAATTAATAGGGTGTTCATACAGTATCTCAGAAAGTTTGTGTTGGTGTTTTTTGTTGACATCTTGGTGTACAACAAAATTGAGGAGCAGCTGAAGCACTTGCAGTTGGTATTGGGAGTTCTACAGGAGCATCAGTTAAGGGCCAACCTGAAGAGTGATGTTTTGCTCAAACCAGTGTGAAGTACTTGGGTCATATCGTGTCCAAGGAAGGGGGGGTGGTTGATCAGTCAAAGGTGGAGGCTATGTTGAGATGGCCCTTACCTAAGAATTAGGAGTTGAGAGGATTCTTAAGGCTGACGGGATACTACAGGAGATTCATCAAGGGTACAGTACTATAGCATGACCACTGACAGAGTAGCTGCAGAAAGATGGATTCCTATGGGAGAGGAATCCACAATAGTATTTGAGAAACAAAAGAAGACTATGACCACAATACCCGTCTTAGATCTACCAGACTTCACTTAGGCCTTTATAGTGGAGACAGATGCTTCAGAATATGGATTGGGGGCAGTACTCATGCAGGATAAGCGACCCATTGCCTACTTCAGCCAGGTGTTGGCAGCCAAAGCCAGGCTGAAATCAGCTTATGAGAGGGAGTTGATGGCTATCATTTTAGCCATCCATAAGTGGTAACCCTACCTGTTAGGTAGACATTTCATTATCAGAACAGATCAGAGGAGCTTGAAATACTTGTTGGAACAGCGGATGGTGACTGAAGAGCATCAAAGATGGCTGTCAAAACTGTTGGGCATGATTTTGAAATCCAATACATACCAGGATGGGAGAACAAGGCGGCAGATGCCTTGTCCAGATGTATGGGTGAGCTACAGGTAGTGGCAGTGTCTGTTCCTTTGATGCTGGATTGGGAGGCCATTAAGGAGGAGAGCTCTAAGGATGAGGAGTTGTTGAAGATCAAGATGGAATTATTGAGGGAAGTTGGTAGCCACTCAGGGTACTCAGTAGAGGGGGACAGATTGCTATATCAAGGGAGGTTCATGATGCCCAGGACCTCAATCTACATCACAAACTTACTCCAGGAATTTTATGGAAGCGCGGTTAGGGGCCATTCAGGGGTTTAAAAGACCTATAGGAGGTTAGCTGCCGAGCTTTACTAGAGGGGAATGCATAGAGATGTGGAGGAGATGGTGGCAATGTGTGAGATCTGTCAGAGGAACAAATACCTGACTATGTCACCAGGGGGACTACTACAGCCATTGGCGTTACCAGGAAGGGTATAGGAGGAGATATCCATGAACTTCATAGATGGGATGCCCCATTCAAAAGGCTTCGCAGTGATTCTGGTGGTGGTGGATAGCTTGAGCAAGTATGCTCATTTTATTCTTCTCCGACATCCTTACACCGCAGTGACAGTGGCTTCAACTTTCATCAGAAAGGGGGTCAGATTGCATGGGGTACCAGAGGCAATCGTGTCATATAGAGATAAGATGTTCCTTAGTCATTTTTGGAGGGAGTTGTTTAGGTTACAGGGGACAGTTCTGAAGAGGAGCACCACTTACCACTCACAGACAGATGGCCAAACGAAACTGGTCAATAGGAGCTTGGAGACCTACTTGAGATGTTTTGTGTCGGAGACACCCAAGCTGTGGGCCAAGTGGCTATCATGGGCGGAGTATTGGTACAACACCTCGTTTCACTCGGCTTCACAGATAACTCCATTCAATGTGCTGTATGGAAGGGACCCTCATCAATTGTTGCACTTTGGGAGTAGCAGTACTCCAGTTTCTTCAGTGGATGAGTACTTGGATGAGAGAGATCGAGTGTTAGAGGAATTAAAGAAACATCTACTGAGAGCTCAACAGATTATGAAGAAACAAGCTGATGGGTATAGGAAGGACATCCAGTTCGAAGGAGAGAGAGTGTTCTTAAAGCTCCGACCATACCGACAGAAGATAGTTGCCAACAGGAGAAATGAAAAACTCGCTCCAAGATACTTTGGACCTTATGAATTATTGGAAAAAATTGGAGCGGTAGCATATCGGCTGAAACTACCACCCATGATGACTATTCATCTGGTTTTCTATGTGTCGCAGCTGAGAAGAGTCATTGAAGATTATACAACCAGCCGGAGTTACCAGCATCACTTACTGAGAATTTGGAGGTGATTCTGGAACCCTTAGAGTTGATGGGGGTTCGCCAGAAAGAAGATGGAGCTAAAGAAGTGTTAATCAAGTAAAAGAATCTGCTTAACTATGATGTCACGTGGGAACCATACGAGAGGGTGAAACAGTAATTTCCTAGTTTTCACCTTGAGAACAAGGTGATTCTTTGGGAGGGTGGTATTGATAGGCCGGTTCACCCTTAACCCCAGGAGCCGGCCCAGCAACCGGCTCATGTGTATAGGAGGCGGACAAAGGGGGGGGGGGGGGGGGGGGTCCACCTCCTTTATTGTTGCCTCCCATTTGGAGCAATAGGGAGAGGGGGTTTTGGGAGGCTAGTTTGAGAGGAAAAATTTGAATGAGAGATGTTTGAATTAAGAAATTAATTGTATGAATAGGGGGTTTTGTTTGCGAGGGAGTTTTTTATGCATGAATTGAGTTTTCTCTTGGAGTTCTTGGGATTTTTGGCTCTATATTTTTTTGTCTAGAGATTTGGGAGAGAACAATCCTCCTCTCGAATTGAAGATCATTTGTATCTTGCTTCGTCTTTGTTTGGCTTTGATTCTCTTATTGCAATCCATTGTTTGGGGGCTGTTTTCCGCCCATATTTTGCATTATTCTCGCTGTTTTCACCAATCAGTGATAGGTTTGCTTGCGAACTCAAGTATTTCCCTTAGGGTTACTTGCGAACTCAAGTATTTCCTATCAGCATGCATGCATGCTTTCGGAATTATCACAAGTGCAATAAATTTAATTCCAATATGCAAGGTTATTCTTAGCACAAAACCCTTCTTTTTAAACCCCACCAAAGCATAAATTACATTCTACACAACTTACTTTTGCCAAAGTATGTAGCTTTAAAATATCTATAAGCAATACATCTATAGGCAAAACATCATACAAGATTTTATCACTATTTGTAATATATTGAAGGGATTTCAAATATCTTTGTCACAAAAGTTGCAATTTTATCTATCCAAACTAGTATATATGGTTATGTATGATACAATTTCAAAATCATGCATTCAACATTAAATTTAATAATAACCATGCAACTCCTAGTCTCCTCCTATCATTAACGAGTTATACAGCATCTCATCATGCTTGAAATAAACATGAAAAGTAGAAGTTTCTTCAATCAATTTCAATTATTGAGGTGGCAATGATACTAACATTCAAATATTCAAAATATTTGCAAAATCACTAATCTCTTCATCAAAACATGAATTTTATTCCCCCATTAATTTCGCTATCCTCTATCTTTGCATAAATGGAGCATTAATTTGCAAAGTGAACCATTTAATTACATTTAAAATAGCTCAGCAAATAAGATCTATAAGATATATATGTTGTTCAAGACTTCAAGTGAAATGATCATAAAAAATCCTTACTGATCGATACATGTGCAGCAAGCAAGCTCCTGTGAAGAAGTTATCGACTCGTTCAAAACTCTACCTCACATGAAGCAGTGGAAGTCAAACAACAACGAAGGAACTGCAACGCTACAAGGAGGCAAAGAAGCTCACATCTCGTTCGAAGTCTATCTAACGTAATGTCACAACCCAACCCGATATGAAACACACATTGGACATCTCATATCATGTTCGTTTGCAATAGACAAACCCAAGATTTAAGTTTTGAAAACTATTCATATTTTTCGTCCAATTTTTAACATTAAAACAAACAACAAACCACAGAGAAGCTAATAACTAACAATATACAGAAAATAAACTCATCCAAAAAATGTTATTTTTTATTTATCATCAAAATGTATATAAACTATTATTACACTTCAGTACATGGCTAGAGACCCGAATATAGAACAGAGCAGGATAATAACTAGTCATGACTGCATCAAAAGTCAAAAGAAAGAAGCAATTATACAAACTCAAATTAAATTCTGATACTGCTGGTCAACTGGCCATTTCTCTCTCTAGGATCCTAAAAATATAAGGCAAAACAACTGTGAGCTAACATAGCTCCGCAAACTACATTTACCAATCTAAAATTTCAAATGAATAAATTATTGAGTCTTTAACTGAGTGCTAAAAATAATATAATAAATCACTATACGGAGCAAAATAGTAATTGCAATTATTAGAAATTCAAATAACGATACTGAGAAAATAAATAAACAAACACATCTTATTAGACAGAATTATGAGAATTCTAACATTTATGCCTCTTAATGTCAGCACCCAACAGGATGTACAAATAGCATCAAAACATGCTCGTAGGCACTAGAATGTGCATTTAGCACAAGAACTTAACTTCCTTCATCCACACCAGAACTCTTAAGAATCCCACAATTCAATATATAAACACATAATTTGTTACAGTACAGTAACATGAATATAAATAAGTTCATTTCATACATTATCAAAATGCCCTAAAGGTAGCCAACGAAATACACCGTTATTTAGAAATGTGTTGTTTCATAATGTAACCAAATTACCAGAGATTGTTAAGAATACTATTTAAAGACTTTACTTGTCCTACAATATTATTTTTAGAGACAGTATTATTTTTTAATCAATTAAAATAGCATAATTTCAAAATCTCAGGAGTAAAATTAAAAAAAAATCTAAATATATAGAATTTTTGTCCCTATAACATATAGAAAGTTAAATAGTAAAAGTTTTGTAGATTACAAGTTGTCCCATTTTTCACTAAGAGAATTATAAAGTAAATTGAAAAATTCTAGAAATTTTCATATTTTTGAAAATTCAAATACGCAAAATATCCCCTATGTCTATTTGAGCAACTTTCAGAACTGGGCCATCAGCTAAATACAAATTGAAATAGAATTTCTCTCACTAGAAATTCCTCTCTCTAGCTGGCAGCCCTTATGAGAATAATGGATTTAGATATTTTTATTATTAAAATTCGGCCTGGCGTCGCGGTGCCCTCCACGCCGCTCCTGGGCCCCCGCATCGCTATAGCACAACCGCTAGCAGCACCATGCTAATTTTTTTTTAATTCCATAAAGTTTAACGCTGAAGCACCACCAACCCTACGTTGTGACACCCCAAAGAAAAATTTTATACCTTTCCAAACATGTAAACAAACTCCCGAGACCCATTTTAGAACACTAACAAACTCTCATATGCACACAGAACATTCTGAGACATACAGAAAAGTTTAAATGTAGAAGTTTAACTGATTACCTTGAATCAGATCGAGTCAAAACGGGTAGAACAGTACACTGACTTTCTAGGTGTTGCATGTGAAGCAAGTGAAGTCGAACAACAGCGACGCAACAAAACTCTACCTAACGTGAACCAGGTGAAATCGAGCAGCAACAAAGGCGAAGTCAAGCAGCGAGTAGCAATGAAGCGCGTGGAGAAAGATGGCTACGGTCATAGCGAGCAAGCTCCCGTCGCTACTTCCAATCCAAAAGAAAGAAGGTCAGTGAATTGTCATGACTTCTTATCCGATAAGAAGGGAACGTCGTCAACAAAGGAGAAGAAGCTTAAGCGATTTATCGAAGCAAGCAAAGTTTAATAGCAATGACGAAATGTCGAAAGAGTCGAAGTTTAGGGATTCATTTAAAACTCTAAGCAAGCGAAGTCGACCAGCAACGAAGAAATAAGGAATAGAAACCTAGGTTCATGATAAAAAATTGTATTATTTGAGTCGTGCGCCTCATAGGAATGAGGCGAGGCGCACTCAGCCAAATTTGGGGTGCACACTTCACGAAAAAAAAAAACTCAAGGCTTGCACCTTTAAACATTTTTTATGAGAATTGCATTGACTCGCATCTCCTATTGCACAATTTTAAACAATGGAATACACTATTAGATTTCCATTAAATCATACTATCTTGAAAATTTTTAATTTCCAAGAATTGAGAATTTTATATTCGTCAAGTATGAGCATGACAATTGTGATTTTTTAGAGTAATCCATTCTTCATCACAAATGGGCTTGTCACGCCAATTTATAAGAAGCGTCTAAACTTTGCCATTAATACAAGACACAATTTTATCATCCATAATTACTTAGGAAAAACCGAGAAGACAAATTTGCAAGGTATGTAAAGAGAGAAGAATCAACTGTACTTCCATATTCAAATGCCTAATTTCAGTGATAATTTTTTTAAAGTGAGAATTAATTTGAGTGGATATCCATTTGCCTAATCAATTATCAATCTTTCAATTGAATTCCTCCACTTTTGGATATATTTGTAATCAAATAAAATCCAACCAAATCAAATATTTAGCCTTGATACCACATCTCCAAAATTTGGAAGGAAAATTAAGGCAAGAAATCATAATTTCACAAAATATTTTCCAGAGCCACCCTTCATCTACAAACCCCAAAAAAATAAATCACCCCATCGACCATATTAATCCAACTCAGCTCACATATAACCAAACCTAACCTAAGTTTACTAAGCCTAATGATGTCGGGTGTACCTGCAAGAGATGAAAACACAAAGACAAGCAGAGGTTTGCTATGCAATAAAACAGTAACCAAACGGTTCTGTAGTGAGTTTCTTCTATCAATTCTACCTTCTTCCTCCCGTCCCCAGAGAATATAAACCTACTTCCTACTATACTCCATACAGTTGCTGAAAATAAAAAGTAGCTAATAATACGGCGTAACTAAAATAAGCAAAATGGTAGTGGAGCACATACTCACTAACGGAAATGCATGATCTGTAGCTAGTATAAGGTATCCTGCTCCTAAGGTCCAAGATATGTAAAGATGCTCCGCATCATTCGCCCCCATCATGAGAAGAATCTGTGTCAACAGATTCAAGATTAAGTTTACTGTTGTCTGGCGGAACATAGATAAAAATGTCGGCGACATTGAATGTGTGAGACGTTGTAAACTCGGCAGGTAAATCGACAATATAGGCATTGTCATTGATTCGTTTGCTAATGGGAAAGGGACCCCATTTTCTCTGAATGAGTTCGGAATGTTTGCCTGGCGGCATGCGCTCTTTACGCAAGCGAACAAAAACTTAGTCACCTGGACTGAGGATTTTCTCCCTACGATGTGCATCTGCAGCTTGTTTGTAGTGCTGGTTTGATTCCTGTAGCTTTAGCCGGACTTTAGAGAATAGTTCAGTAAATTGATTGGCCATTGTAGAAGCTGATTTGCTATGGCTTTTAGGTAGAACTGCAACATCAAGAACAATATTTGGCCTTTTAGTATAAATTATGCTGAAAGGACACATACCGGTGGATCGGTTTGTAATCGAGTTGAAAGAAAATTCAGCCTGGCCGAGGATGTCATCCCATAATGTAGGATTCTCTTGTACTAAGCAACGTAATAAGTTACCAAGAGTTCGGTTTACCACTTCAGTCTGCCCATCCGTTTGAGGATGATATGCCGAACTTAATTGGATTTGTGTGTTCAGTCGCTTCCACAGCTCGCGCCAGAAATGGCTAATAAACTTGACGTCTCGATCTGAAGTAAGGCTTCTCAGGATACCGTGGAGGCGTACAACTTCATTAAAAAAAAGCTTAGCAATGTTTAGAGGGTCAAAAGTCTTTTTGCAGGCAATGAAGTGCTCCATTTTTGAGAAGAGATCCACCACGACCATAATTGAATCATTACCACGTTTGGTTCAAGGAAGCCCCAATACAAAATCCAAGCTCAAATCTTCCCAAATTGAATCTGGTACAGGTAACGGTTGATATAACTCGGTGTTTTGCCCTCCACCATTGTAGCTTTGACACACTGAACACCTTTGCACGAATTTAGAAACATCCCTTCGTAGATGGGGCCAAAAAAATCGTTTCTGTAGTTGCATTATCGTATTATCTCGCCCAATATGAGCTGCTAATCCACCAGCGTGGGCTTCCTGAATAATTCGTTGCCTCCACGAAGAATTCGACACACAAAGCAATTCATTATGGAATAGGAATCCTTGCCGAATAGAGTACTCAGCCAATTGCTCTTTGTTCTTACATTTTACCCAGATTTCCTTGAAGAAATCATCTTCGGCATACAACTCCTGTAAGCCTTCTAGACCCAAAAATTCTGTTTGTAATTGTGTTATAAGAAATGCTCGTCGACTTAGTGCATCTGCAACTATGTTTTGCTTCCCGCTTTTATGCCGTAATACAAAAGTAAACTTTTGCAAAAATATAATCCAACGAGCATGCATCCGATTTATGTTATTTTGGCTGTTAATATATTGGAGCGCTTTATGATCACTGCAAAGAACAAAATCCTGATGCATTAAATAATGTTCCCACTGCTTCAATGCTCTAATGACGACATATAATTCTTGCTCATAAACAATCCATTTTTGTCTGGATGGACACAATTTTTCACTGAAAAATTCCACATGTTTGTTGTCTTGAGACAGCACTGCACCGATCCCCACTACCAAAGCATCCGTATCCACAGTAAATGGTTTTTCAAAGTCTGGTAAGGCTAATACCGGTGCAGTAGACAAGGCGTTTTTAATATCATCAAAGCTCTTTTGTTGCTCGTCTGACTATGAAAATTGAGTCTGCTTAAGCACATCAGTTATTGGAGACATAATTACACTGAATCCTTTGATAAAACGCCTATAAAAATTTGCCAAACCATGAAAGCTACGAATATCAAAAAAAATTGCGGGGCACTGGTCATTCAACTATGGCTGTTACCTTTCGGGGATCAACCATAACACCTTCCGCCGAAATAAAAAATCCCAGAAACGATACCTGCTTGGCTGCGAACTTACATTTAAGAAGGTTTAAATACAACTTATTTTGTCTCAGAATGCCAAAAACTGTTTGCAAATGTTGTATGTGGTCTTCCCAAGTAGCACTGAAAACCAATATATCGTCAAAGTACACGACGCAGCACCGGTTAAGGACTGGCTTCAACACTTCATTCATCAATCTCATAAACGTCACCGGAGCATTGCATAAGTCAAATGGCATAACCTTCCATTCAAAAGTCCTTGGCGAGTTTTGAAAGCTGTTTTCCACTCGTCGCCCGGCCTAATTCTGATTTGGTGATATCCACTCCGGAGATTTAGTTTTGAAAAAATATGAGCCCCCGACAACTTGTCTAGCATATCTTCCAATCTCGGCATAGGGAAGCGGAATTTAACTGTAATTTTATTTATGGAACGGCTGTCCATACACATCCTCCAACTACAATCTTTTTTTGGTACTAATAGAGCCGGTACCGCACAAGGACTTAGACTTGGTTGAATCAATTGTTTGCTTAACAATTCATCAACAATTTGCTGCAACACTTTATGTTCATTTGGGCTCATCTTATAGTGTGGCAAGTTAGGTAATGTAGCTCCAAGAGTGAATTCGATCTGGTTGAATTAATCTGTTTGGTGGCAGTTCGGCAGGTAGTTCCGAAGGCGAGATATCTGAAAACTGCTGCAGTAACGAACTGATTTCAGCTGGCAGAGAATTCATCCCAATGGCATTGTTCTGCTCCTTGACAATTAATGCTATTATGCACTTTGATTCCCTCCAGGCATTAAGGCCTTCTTAGTCACAGCAAACAATGTGGTTTTACCTCCTACGTTTGGTTCTTGGTCCGGTGTGCGAGGAAGTAATCTCAACTTCTTACCCTTCCAATCAAAAGCATAAGTGTTTGCTCGGCAGTCATAAAGGGCTTCCACATCGAATTGCCAAGGCCTTCCCAAAATCAAGTGACACACATCCATGTCCACTACGTCACATAGAATTTCACCCACATAGTGACGCCCAATGGAAAACGTCACTTTGCACAGATCGATCAAAGATATCTCACCCAACTTATCTTATATCGATTAGGATTCTTCGTCATTCTGAGTTGCAATGCTTGTACCACCGAACGAGAAATAACATTCTCGGTGTAGCCACTATCAATTAGTAAGTCACAAACTTTTCCCTTAATAGTGCATTTAGTTTTAAATAGAGCATGGCGTTGGGTTTTCACCGGTTTACGAGGAGCTAACAGCAGTTTTTGAAGGACACAAATCAGTTGATCTCCCTCGTCCCCTACAACATCTTCTGCTTCATTTTCAACCTCATTATCACTCTTGGTCTCTTCCTCCTCATCTTCACCCTCCAACTGTAGCTGAGCTCGGGTCGGGCACTCATTGGACTTGTGCCCAGGTTGTAGACACCTGAAACATTTGATGCCTGATGGCTTGGCATACGGATTTTCTCTAATTGGTGCCTTACCCTTTTGAATACCTTTCAGATCTGCTCCTCTTGACCCCATAGCCGAAGATAGATTGGTGTTGGACGGAATTGCCATTTGCTTTCCGTTTGCACTAGAATGGTGTTGGGACTGTTTGCTAAAGTCTACATATTGTTCTGCCACCTTCCTATTCAATTTACCATGAGCATGCCGATTTAACTGTGCCTCAATCTTAAGGGCATAATTAACTGCTTGTGAAAGAGACCAAACAGTATTCAATTCAAGTCTATCTTGAATTATATCTCTCAATCCTCCAACATACCTCGTGACCAATTGATTGTCGGTTTCATGAAGATTGTTTCTAGCATTAAGCCGGTAAAATTCTTCAGTATACTCGTTGACCGACCTCGCTCCTTGTGAACAATGTTGATACTTCACATACAACATTTGTTCATAGTCGGTTGGTAAGAAATGGCCCTTTAGCAATTGTTTCATTCTGACCCAACTCCTCACGGCTCCTTTTCCTTCTCGCCTCCTAGATTGAGTTATCTGCTACCACCAAGCACTGGCGCCTCCTTTCAACCTACAGGCCACGTATCTCACTTGTTTCTTCGGTTCAATCTCCATGTACTCAAAAAACGTTTCGACAGACCGTTCCCAATCCAGATAATCCTCAATATGAAGTTTTCCTTCAAAAAAAGGTATGTCTAATTTTACGCAAAATTCGCCTTGATACCTGTCCCTTGTGGTCGGACGTCGCCTCCGAGTCGGTATCGGTTCATCTTCCGAATCCGTCAGCACCAAGGACCTGAACCGATCCAGTTCCTCCTCTGAATCCGAGAACTCATGCGCTCGATTGTCCTGTTGACGCTCTCTGTCTGTCACGAACTCCATTCTCCCTACCGGCATGGTCACCGGAGCAGTCGTTCGGGCATATTGTGGTCGGTCTAGACGAGCGTGGATCAACCTCAACTCTCGACGCATCTCCCCGAAGAAACGTTGCAAACTTACAGAAATCTCCTACGTTTGCTTCGTTAATTGTTTGTGCTCAATCCACAGAGCTTCCAAGCTTTGATCTTCTCGGGCAGCCACCCGGTTGCTTGCTTCCGCCATCCTCGCTCTGATACCACTATGATGTCAGGTGTACCTGCAAGAGATGAAAACACAAAGACAAGCAGAGGTTTGTTATGCAATAAAACAGTAACCAAACGGTTCTGTAGTGAGTTTCTTCTATCAATTCTACCTTCTTCCTCCCGTCCCCAGAGAATATAAACCTACTTCCTACTATACTCCATACAGTTGCTGAAAATAAAAAGTAGCTAATAATACGGCGTAACTAAAATAAGCAAAATGGTAGTGGAGCACATGCTCACTAACGAAAATGCATGATCTGTAGCTAGTATAAGGTATCCTGCTTCTAAGGTCCAAGATATGTAAAGACGCTCCGCATCACCTAAGCTCTCGTGTAAACTCTACGCCTTTTTGCCCTCTTAATATTATGAACTTATTTCTCTCATTTGTCATTAGAATCAAGTAATTTTTTTTTTTTTGTATTTGTTGCATCATACTCTACATCTTTTATATTCGATAGTTTTGTTGATTTTGATGATATACATTCTAGATTTATTCACAAGTTGACGGTCTTAGTATGGCCTACTCAACTTGAGTCATATTGTTCCTTTCCCCAACCCTACGAAGGTTTTGAATACTGAACTAGTCATTAAACTAACAGAAGAAAAGTTTTAAGGTTCAAAGGCTCAACTTGAATTCAACAGGGAATTGATCTATGATGGGAAAACATGTATTTGATAGATGGAAAAACAAACTATCAACTAAAGATACTTAGAAGACCAAAGAAAAACAATAAAATATTGCCCCTAATTTGTTTAAGAAGTGCAATAATTCTAATTCCCCAAAAGAGAATTCGTTGAAGTCCATAGGAATTGATGCAAGACTACTTACTTCATATAGGATCAAGCATGAGAATGCTAAAGAAGTTCAAGTTAAGCAAAAAATAAGCACCAAAAGTGAGACCAAATCAAGCATGGGCTAAGGAAATTGAAGCAATTATGATGCACCGACACGGACATGGCGACACGGACACGACACGACATAGACACAGGAGACATCTATTATTAATAATATAGGACACGGGTATGCCGCGGACACGACATTATAATTTTTTTAAATAGTCTATAGAAATAAATATAAAATCATATCAGAAACGACAATCAATAATAAATCAATATCATAATTACTTGTCTATCCTAACATCATCAAGTTTGGCTCGAGTATAAACTTACAGTGTGCATACGGAGGACAAACAAGCTATCATTAAATTGTCCATCAATCAAATAAACTTGATATAGATTTTCATGTTGAGAGACCATAAAATGCAACTTATGCTCATAATACTGAACTTGATGTAGTAGGATTTGTGGAGATCTTATACTAGCTATGCAGAAATCCTATAGACTTCTGCATGCAAGATAATGACAAAACTAACAAGACAAAAGATGAAGTTTTTAATGGTCTGCTATCATAGGCATGCAAAACTCAGATTCTATTATGTATAAAAATCAATAGTAAAGTTTGGGATAAATAATCAACAACAACAACAACAAGCCTTTATCCCACTACGTGAGATCGGCTACATGAACCCTTTTTCTCCATTGTGTCCTATTAAAAGTCAAATTCTCGTTTAAATATAATAAAGAAAGGTCATTCCTAATATTTTCTAACCAAGTCTTTTAGGTCTACCCCTACCTTTCTTAACATAAGTCAAATATAATACCTCTACTCTCCTAACCGGGTCATCGAAAGGCCGCCGTTTTATGTGACCAAACCATCTAAGGCGACTCTCTCTAATCTTATCTTCTACTGGAGCTACTCCAACCTTTTCACGTATATGCTCATTTCATATCCTATCTCTAAGGGTAAAGCCACTCATCCACCTGAGCATCCTCATCTCTGCCACACTTAACTTAGTATTATGCTTCTCTTTTAATGGCCAACATTCGACACCATAAAGCATTGCATGCCTAACTACCATCTTATAGAATTTTTCCTTAAGTTTGAGGGGTACATTTCTATCACATAATAAGCCCGATGCATTCCTCCACTTCAACCATCCAACTTGAATTCTGCTGATAATATCCCCATCTATTTCACCATCACTCTGAACAATTGATCCAAGATATCTAAAACGTGTACTCTTATTAATGACTTGATCGCCCAAAGTCACAATCCCCTCACTAGGTCTATTACTACTAAAATTACACTCCATTTATTCCGTTTTAGATCTACTCAAGCGAAAACCTTTAGACTCTAAGGTTGACCTCCATAATTCAAGTTTACCTTCAACTCCCTCTCTAGTCTTATCAACAAGAAGAATATCATCAGCAAAAAGCATACACCAAGGTACGCCGATAAAAATATAAATCTTTATTTTCATTTAGGGTGCTAAGGTCACTATAGTCAATCTTATTTTCACAATCTTCATTAAAAAGTTTAGCAAAATATCTCATCCATCTTTGTTAAATATCATCTTCTAAGAAAAGTATTTTTTTATCTTCATCTTTAATACACTTCACTTGAACTAAATCCTTACTACTCCTATCTCTTTGTTTGGCAAACTTATACATATATCTTTCTCCCTCTTTAGTATCTAATCTATTATATAAATCACTAAAAGCTAATGTCTTTGCATCGTATATTGCTTTCTTAGCATCCTTACGAGCCACTTTATATATTTCCCAATTATCAGAATTTTTAAAATTAAACCAAATTTTTATAACAAAGCTTCTTATTTTTAATCTTTTCTTGCACATTAGAATTCCACCACCAACTATTTTTACTATTATGAGCTTTTCCCTTTGATACTCCAAGGACATTGCAATATTTTTAATATCACTAGCCACTTTTTCCCACATAATATTAGCATCCTCATGCACAGACAAAATCTTACGATCTAAAATCTTATTTCCAAAAATATTTTTGTTAATATTCTTTAAATGCCCCCATCTAATCCTAGAAAATTGTTTTACTTTATTTTTTATTTTATGCCCCTTTATCTTAAAGTCCAAAACTAATAATTGATGTTGGGAACATAAATTTTCACTCGGAATAACTTTACAATCTTTGCAATCTAAATGATTTAATTTTCTAATAAGAAAATAGTCAATATGGGTTGTACTATATCCATTTTTATAAGTGATGAGATGCTCATTCCTTTTCTTAAATAAGGTATTAGCAATTGAAAAATCATAAGCTAAACAAAAATCCAATATGGTCTTGCCACCTTCATTCGTCGTTCCAAATCCATGGCCACCATGAATGTTTTTAAAATCATCTACCTCTCTACCAACATGTCCATTTAAATCACCTCCAATAAAAACTCTTTCTTCAAGAGGTATATTTTGTATTAATTCTTCTAAGTCATTCCAAAAATTTAATTTAGAACCCATATCCAAACCTACTTGAGGAGCATAAGCACTCATAATATTAGCAATCTTATCATCAACAACAATCTTTAAAGCTATAATTCTATCTCCAATCCTATTAATTTTTATAACATTATCCTTTAAACTCTTATCTATAATAACATCACCATTTCTAGTACGACTCCTACCCGAATACCAAAGTTTAAATCCTAAACTATCAATTTCCTTAGCCTTCTCTCCAACCCATTTAGTTTCCTAAATAATCAACAATGAATAATATATTATTACAACAACAACAACATCAAGCCTTTATCCCACTATGTGGGGTTGGCTACATGAATCCTTTTTCTTCATTGTGTCCGGTTAAGAGTCAAATTCTCATTTAGATCTAATAAACAAAGGTCATTTCTAATATTTTCTAAAAAAAATCTTTTTAGGTCTACCTCTACCTTTCTTAACACAAGCTAAATCTAATACATCTACTCTCATAACCGGGTCATTGGAAGGTCGTCATTTTATGTGACCAAACCATCTAAGGCGACTCTATCTAATAATATTATCTGTCACTGGAGCTACTCCAACCTTTTCACATATATGCTCATTTTGTATCCTATATCTAAGAGTAAAGCCACTCATCCACCTGAGCATCCTCATCTTTGCAATACTTAACTTCATATTATGCTTCTCTTTTAATGGCCAACATTATGTACTATAAAGCATTGCAAGTCTAACCACCATCTTATAGAATTTTCCCTTAAGTTTGAGTGGTGCTTTTCTATCACACAACAAGCCCGATGCATTCCTCCACTTCAACCATCCAACTTGAATTCTACTAATAATATCCCCATCTATTTCACCATCACTTTGAAAAATAGACCCAATATATTTAAAACGTGTACTCTTATTAATGACTTGATGTCACAATCCTGATAGAACAACTAAAATTACACAGTCACAATTCTTATCAACAAGAAAGAATTTAGACTCAAACCTCCAAAAAGCATACACTAGGGTAAATATAACAAGAAGAATATCAATAAAAAGCATACACTAGGGTAAATATATTAATGAATAATATATTATTAATTAAAAATAATAATAATAAAAAAGAACTTCAACAAATTAATTGGTTTTGTAAACCTTAATTCTAAAACTCAAAAGAGCTTCTAGCATTTGGGATCATATGCCATTCCTAGCTTAGATCATCAGTTGTTGAGGGTTGAGGATTTTAGTCATCATTCACTTGATTAAATTAAGAACAATCACCAAAATAATAAAGAAGAGTGAAATTGAAAAGATAAATAAAGAACATCCTATATCTTCTAAGCCAACTTACGGAGCATCAATGCAGACAAACGAGTTAGATGCCCTAGTCAAACGAGTCGAACAATCACAAACTTACTTTTGACAATGCAGACATAATTGAACGAGTCAGATGCCCTAGTTGCATGTGGAAATGATGAAAATAACTACCGATAAAGCTTCAATCAAGCGTACGACGCTCGTGCGTCCTCGTATGCATGTGAAAATGAATAAGACAATGAACACCAACATTTAATTGCACATTCGGCTTTGCATGCCTTTGGAAAATAAACAAGACGACAAAGACGCAAGCTCCTTAGGCCTCTCTTGCCTGCGTATTATGCTTTATCGGCCTCGCCTACTCGCATATTAAGCTACTCCGGCCTCGCTTGCTCGCGTAAACAAAGAAGACGACACAAAACTCTCGCCTGCTCGTGGAAATGACTTTGAATACAAAAGGATGCGGGATAACCTAGATGTATGCAGTTCGGTTCATTTTATTTTATTTAAAGACTTTAATTTTTTTTAATTAAATATCATTGAAAATATTAGGACACGCATGTTTGTTTAAATTTAAATATTATTTTAATCAGACACATTTCAGTCATGTTTGACATGTGTCCTAGTTGTGACGGGCAAGTGTCCGTGTACGACACAGCATACCTTCATAAGTAGGTGCGGCGGTGCATCATAGTGAAGCAGGAACTTATTCCTAGGCTTAGCATGGGGTAACTCTTCTTGGTTGAATTTTGCATTGTCCTTTTTTTATTTACTTATATATTATTATATTATATAGATATGCATTAATAGGTCATCCGACCTAGCTCTCCCTCTCGTTTGGCATTAACCAACCTCTCTTACCACTCCCCTCTCTTTCATTGTTAGTTAGCGAAAGCTTGGAAGCAAAGAAAACCCAAGCAATATTCAATATCTAATGATAGAAGTTGGTAGCATAGAAGATATCTCCATTGGAATACTTTGTATGTTCATGTTATTTGAGGGATTAAAGAATGCCTGTACCTTAGGTTAATAGATGACATGTGAAAGTATTCTTATGGAGAACTATGTAAACACTTTTACAGCAAGTTGAATATAAGTTGGACAACATTAAATATAGTTTTCTTCTTTTTTTTTTCATTCACTTTACTTAGATCGGTATTAATGATTTAAAAGCTTTTGTATACGCAACGCCGATAAACCAAACATATAGAATTGCTTTCAATCCTTCTAATTGTGAAATATGGTAGTCAAACAGTTGCAGCAACTCGAGTTTGCTATATAAATTTTATAGGCCAATTCGCTGCTAATGCAGCCCTTGCATGGTAGCAAAAGACATGATTTGAATTAGTTGATGTTCTATTACACTATATCACAAAAAGTTTATTTCCGTTGCTCATTATTTTGTCCAGTAAGTTTCAACCACAGCATAATTATGAAAATCAATTGAGCAATTTCAAAATCACAACTAGTACTACACTTTTATGGAACAAAAATACTTTAAGTCATTTTTCTAAAGAAGCACATCAATAAATTAAAAATCAATTCATCTGATAAAGAGTAATCAACTCAAATTGAAGGCTTAAAATAGAAACCAAATACCTCACAGGTGAAGATAACCAAATTTGCCTATTTGGTGTTTGCTTGTTAATCACATAGGTGCCCAAGTTACCAAGCTTCAGTGTCAAAACCTGATTCTGCCAATACACATGGAACAAGACAATTCAATGACTTTAGCCAACTACAAGTAACATTACCTTCAAGCTTTAAAAATTTCCAAAAGCTTCAATTTAACTGACCCCAAAGTCAATGTCAAAACCATCACTCTGGATTGAATCACCATATTCCTGACATCGAAATGACAAGTTAAAACGTTAATAGAATATAATCATTGGTCACTTCTAACAACATTGAATCTGGAATTCGAGAACTATGAACAAAGACTAAATTGGTGAGAGAACAATAATTACTTCAAACTTTTCCTGCAGATTATATAAAGTCGAATCCGCTACCCTGTGAAACTCATCTTCTGACACGAGCATTCTGTCAAGAACTCACAATTAAGCAAAAAGTTGAAGAAGTACTAACCATACATTTAAAAGCTTATCAAATAGAGAAACATTGGAAAGCTGCAGATAAAAGGCAAAGTCAAATTCACAGAGAAAAGCAAACAGATTGCGAAGCTGAATTTTTCGAAGGAAAAAAAATTCAACTTTTTATGGTCTTACTGGTAATCAATAGCGGCCGGGCCTGCTTCCTCATCAATCTGAGAAGGATGCGAGCAGAAGAAAGCTAACCTACTAGAAACGCTGGGGAACTCACATAACAAGAGGTCAGCTCTTCGGATGCAATAGAAAGCCGTGGCAGAAGGAAGAACTGGAGATGAGAAGAAAAAAGACGAGGTAGAGGAGAGAGAACGTGGAACCATAGAAGGGAGAGACCTCCCAGCTAGCAACCTCCGAAATAAAAGCTTTGGGGAGGACGAGGACACCATGGGCGTTGAAATAGATGCCAACAGGCGAAAAAAATGCTGTTTGGATACAGGATTAATGCAGGATTTGAGCCTGCCAAACAGGATTAGGGAACTGTTAAATCTCACAGCCAGTTAAATCCTCCGTTTCCCTCTTTTTGCCGTAAATCCCTGATTTACTAAATCCGGGAGTTCGGCGGATTTGGCCAATAAAGCGCGCGAAAGGAAGAAAGATGGCTGCTTGCGAAGCTCCCGTTGTTACTTCCGATCCAACAGAAGAACGGCAAGGAGGACTGACTTCGGATCCGACAGGAAGGAACGTCGTCGAAGGAGGCGAGCAACGAACAGCCGGAGAACGGAAAAGCAAACCTGCGGCTATAAGAAGGCATTGATGAACAGGTATTGCCACATAATCAAGAATAAATTAATTTAGTTTAATTAGGTTAATTTAATATTTATTAAGAATGTAATGTAATTAATTAATAAAAAATTTATTTAGATTAATTGATAATATTTTCCCACAAATAATAATAATAAATAACCTAAATTCTAATTATAAATTTATAATGATTAGTTAATGATGAAAATTAAAATTTATAATTTATAATTAACTCATAAATAATAATATAATCAAAATTAAAATTAATAAGTTATTTTATAATTAAATTATTTATTAATTATATTATTTTTATAATTTAATTTATTGCTAGTAATTAAAGTTATAATTAATAAGCAATTTGTACTTAAAATAAAAAATAAAATTAAAACACAAATTAAATTAATTTTTTTAATGAATTAATAGCTTAAAATCTTGTATTACTTTGTCAAATGATTCTACAGGATTTAACACTTATTTTGTAAAACAATTTTCAAGATTTAACTTCAGTCGAATTTAATAAATCTAAATTTATTAGATTTACTAAATCCTACTTGTTGCATCCTGGAATATTTGCAGCATTACAGAAATATAAAGTTTAATGTCTTAGCTTTATACGAAGATCCAGCACAAAATCAAATAAAAAGATAGGGGTGTAGTATTCATAAGAGACACCAAAGTTTTTACGTCGAAACTCCTAAAAAGGAAAAAAATCATGTGGCCTCACCAAATTTGAATGAACCCATTAGTGTTTGTAGTTGATTATAAATGAGACCCTTTTTGGGTGGAAAGCTTTGGTTCAATGTATCAAATATACATCATATAGAGTGCACTACATGGTGGGAGTTGGAAGAATCAAAGTTGACATGTTCATTTAGTCAGCAGGACCATTATCTGCAAATAATGTAAGTCGGAAGGATCATAGTCGGGCGACGGTGGTCGGAAGGATCATAGTCGGGCGACGGAGGTCATAAAGACCGTATTATTCAGGTGACGGTGATCTAAAAGATCATAGTTGGCAGGCGACGAATGTCTGGAAAGACCGTAGTTGGGTGACAGAGGTTGGAAGGATTGTAGTCAGGCGATGGTAGTCGGAAGGATCATAATTGGTGGGTGATAGAGGTCGAAAAGACTGTAGTCTGGTGAAAGTTGTTGGAAGGACCAAAGTTAAGCAATGGTGGTTTGAGAGACCACATTATGGAGGTGTTGGTCGGAGAGATCATAGTCAGTGGGCGATGAAGGTCGAAAAGGACCGTGGTCTGGTGATGGTGATCGAAAAGATAGTAGTCGACTAAAGGTGGCGATTAGAAGCACCGTTTTTAGGCGATGGCGGCTTAAAGGACTGTAGTCGACAAGTGACGATGTTCGGAGTGGACCGTATTATGCGAGCAATGGTGGTCATAGTGGACCATAGTATGGCGATGGCAGATGGCTAGGTGGGAGTCCGATGACAATCGGTGGTCGAGCGTAAGTCTGGAGATAGTTGGTAGCCAGGCAGAAGTTTGATGAAAGTTTGACAACATTAAATGGTCGGGGAATGGTCGAGGAGTTAAGAGAATTCTCTAATTTCTCTTCCTTTCGACTCTTTATTCCCTTCCTTGCTTCATCATCCTTTGTTGAACAATAAAAGATCTATTCATAATTTTTGGGAGTGGCATGACTAGTAAATAGGGAGAAGAATAAGGGCACGTTGGGAGTGGTTCGAACGGACGGCCGATATCGATTTCTTTGATCATGTGCCTTTTATCAAGTATTTAAGCGCCTTAATAATGTCAGAATTCAATAATCTTAAGCATGTTGTATTAAACTCATCGAGTCGCTCAATTCGACTATGAGATACGACATTTGGAGATCATTTGGTCATCCAATTTATGATTTGAACCTTCCAAATAGCTTTGGATCTGCAATTTTGACCCATTTGGGATCATATTGAGTTGAAATTAGTATCGTTGGGTTCATCTTTTTTGAGACGTTCAGTTTGACTATAAGTTTGCTAAAATTGAAGTTGAGATGATTCAGGATTTCATTTCAAAAGTTTTTAATTAAAAATTGACTCAAGATTCATGCCCAATCACAAAAATTATATGATGACAAAAATTATATGATGATGTATCAGCTGCTCCCCTATTTTTGGATATTGAAGCTCTAAAAGTTTGATATATATATATATATATATATATATATATATATATATGAATAACAACTTCTAAGAAATTTCTAACGAGATTCAAAACTTCAGAACAGCTTGATCGTGACTGTAGAGCTCTCAATTAGCTCCAGAAGTGTTAAAATTGAGTCTGGAATATCAAAAAAGGCCATGAGGACCCCAAAAAGGTTAAAATTCGACTGTGTAGGCAAATAATCAAGCATAGAAATGACATGGGGACCAAACCGGCTAGCCATATAGCAGCCACCGCCACCTTTGGCGAGCTCTCTGCCACCCACGTAGTTGTCACATTCGCACGCCCACACTCCCGCACTACCCGACCTGCTCACATCTGTCTGCATGATTATGGTTGGTGTTTGGTTCGTTAAACATTAGCTTGTTCCAGTTTGGTTTGTGTTTGATTCGAGCTTTATTATTTGTGTTCATGTTTGGTTCGTTTAATTTTAGGGTGTTCATGTTCGATTCATTTAATGCTTATCGAGCTGTAAACAAACAAGCCTTAACGAGCTATGTTTGTGAACATATTTAATAAACAATTTATTGAACATACAAATATTAAATTTGTTCATGAACATCTTAAACAAACAATCTAGTAAACATGGACAAATATGAAATGTCTTTTGTTCAGAAAATTAAATTTATAATAAGGTAGTTGTCTACTTAAAATGAAAATATGATTAATCTATATGAATATATTCTTAAATGAAGCTTACCTGCTGCATTTCTCTTCATTTGAGCTTTTCTTGAGCTTTTTATTGAGCTTAATGTCAAGCTTGTTCACGACCTTTAAATGACGTTGTTCGTGAACATAAATGAATAGAACACATTAGTGTTCAAGCTTGTTTATTTAAGAATCGAGTATTTAAAATATTGTTCATGTTTGTTTGTTTAGTTAGTTAAACAGTCACAAACGAACTTTAATTGAACTGAGCATCAAGTAGCTCGTCGAACGCTTGGTTCGCTTGCAGCCCTAAAAAGGTATAATTCTGAGATAGTCAATTATGATCAAAGTTTTGTTCTCTTTTACTAATCCTAATATTCCTTTAAATTAGCAGCTCGAAGAACATAGGTGCCGATCAAAAAGAAAATTGATGGCGATCAAAGCTTGGGAGAAAAATATAATCAGCAGATAGATAGAGATTTTTTGCAATGGTAGTCAGAAAATAGTGTCGATCAAATCAAAAATTGACCAGCAGATAAGCTGAAGTCTAGAAACAATCAGTGAAGATTTTTTACAACATTAGCATTTAGGAGGAGAACTGATGATAATCAACAGACAGGGGAACTTCTGGTGATAATTGATGGTCAAGTGGTATTTTGTTGGAGATAACATGATGACGGAGGCAAAAGATAGATATCTAGACTGAGGGGATAAAACATTGTGTTGATCGTAATAATCTAATAACATGCCCATGTTGCCAATTAAGTGGAGTCTAGAGGTTTGCAATGAGTTTTCTTTTATCACCTTGATTTATTGCAATGCACGAGATGATGTCAATGTAATTGTAATTTCAACTTCTTGTGAAAATGAATGTACAATCAAACATGATGTAGAATTTTAATATATAAATCCAATGATATTATATATAGCTTTAATGTTTGATTTTTGAAGTAATAAAGGCTCTACATTCATGTAAGAATATTTTTTTGTGTCTGAATTTGCCTCCCCGAAAGAAACACTATATCTATCGTAATAATCTAACAACTTGCTCAGTCCACAAAGGATGTTTGAGGTGTCTGAGGTTATTTGTCAGAGCAGTGTTCGTTGACATTAACCTATGTGAAAGAGGTCGAGGGAATCCACCAAGGATGTTTAACCTATCCGAGATCATTTGTTAGATAATTTCTCGATAATATTAACTATATGAAAGAGGTCGGGATAATCCACCAAGGATGTTTGGCCTATTCGAGATATTTGTTAGAGCATTGCTAGATAACGTTAACCTGTGTGGAAGAGGATGAGAAAATTCACCCATGATGTTTGACCTATCTGAGAATATTTGTCATAATTTTATTCGATGATATTAACATGTGTGGAATAGGCGGATGGAATCAATCAAGGATGTTTGACCTATCCAAGGTTGGTTATCAGAGTATTGTTTGATAACATTAATTTATGTATAAGAGGTTGAATTGAAACCCCCTAGAATCATTATATCTTGATTGGGATGGTGTGAATGCCGTGTATATCCCAAATTAAACATAAAATTTTATTTATCTTTATACCGTTACTATTTTTTTGTGGTCGAGGTTAATACCTTGCCCAATGAGTTGAAGTCTAACTAGAGCTTATGTAGAGCTTGAAATTAATTGGAAGCATCATTGCATTTGTTGGGAGATTTATAAAAAATGGTTTCCAAAGGTATTGTCATGGATATTGAAAATGCTAGAGAAATTTTCTTGGTCAGAGTTAGAGTCAAGGTTTCCCCCCATTTCATATATGATTCTTATGAAATTGATGCAATAATGACTGATGTTGAAGATGCATTAAAATAATGCATAAGGTTATAGTTAATAGTGAAAGGATTCTTTCAGATCTGATAATTAATTTTGATAAAGGGACTATGTTGCTTCAACCATGATGTTGATGTGTGAATGGCCTTTCCAGGTTGGAGCAAAAATTGTCCCAAACAGAAATCATGTTCCCACATACAGTGCCAAAGAGTTGCATCCTAGAATATTCATGGTGGTAGAAAAATATAGTTTAACGTCTTAGCTTGAATGATGTAGCATTCATAAGAGACACTGAAGTTTTTACATGAAAACCCTTAAAAAAAAGGGGGACAAAACTATAAGGCCTAGCACAATTTGAATGAATCCGTTAATATTTGTGGTTTATTACAAATGAGGCCCTTCCTTGGGGGGAAGGATTTATCTCGATGTAATAAATATACATCATATAGAGTGCATTACATTGTGAGAGTTGAAAGAATCAGTGTTGACATGTTCGCTTAGTTAGCAAGACCATAGTCAGCGAGTAATGTAGGTCGGAGCGGGTGATGATGGTTGGAAGGGCCAAAGTCAGCAATGGAGATCAGAAAGATAGTCGAGCAACGGTGGTGGGAAAGACCATAGTCAGGCAACACTTGTAGAATGACCGTAGTTGATGGGCAATGGAGGCACTACAGGAAAAACGTCATTTTCCGGCGGCCATTTTCGCCGGAAAATGGCCAAAATCCGTCAGAAAATTGCATTTCCTGGCGGATTTCCCGAACAAGCCAACTCGCCTGCGCCGCGGAACCAGCTGCTCCCTCACGCACCCGCCTGCGGCGGGATTCGAACCCGCACCATCTCCCCCGCGTACAGGAACTTCTGCCAACTAGTCAATTAACCAAAACTGTTTAACTTGTTACGTTTTTTTTTATTTAACCTATTACAAATTAATTATTAAATCAATTAATTTAATTTAACAAAAAAATATTAGATCAATTAATTTAATTTAACAAAAAATATTAAATTAATTAACTTAATTTAACAAAAATAAATAATTTTAATTTTTTATTATAGTTTAAATTTAAATCTTTTTTTTTGTTTTTAAATAATTAAATTATAATTTATTTTATTATAATTTAAGTTATTAAATTAAATAATTTAAGTTATATTTTAAAATAAAAAATATTTAATTTTTAATTTCCGTCGGAAATTCGTTGAAAAAAATCCGCCGGAAATACCGCCGGAATTTGAAACGAATTTATTTCCGCCGGAAAAATCCGCCGGTAATCGCGTGTTTTCCCGTAGTGAGGTCGAAAAGACCGTAGTCAAATGATAGTGGTTGAAATGATCGAAGTTAAGCAATGTTGGTTTGAGAGATTGTAGTATGGAGATGTTGGTCAGAGAGATCATAATCAGTGGGCGATGGAGGTCGGAAAGACAATAGTCGGCCGATAGTGGTCGGTAGAGCCAAAGTCAGCTAGAGACGATAGTCGGAGGCCCCATAATTAGGTGATAGTGGTCAAAAGGACCATTGTCGGAAACCAACAGTATTTATAGTGGATTGTATTCAACGAGCAGCGATGGTCAAAGTGGACCGTAGTCTGGAGACATGTACTGTTTATAAAATATTTAAGTACATCAATGATATCAGATTTTGACAATCTTAAGCTTGTTGGATTTGTCACGTCCAGTCGCTCGATTCGACTATAAGCATGTTACATTTGAAGATCATTTGGTCATCTAATTTATGGTTTGAACCTTCTAAATGTGCTTCAGGTCCTCGATTTGAACCCATTTGAGCTCGGATTAGGTCGAATTTGGTGTCATTTGGTTCGTCTTTTCAAGATGTTCAGTTCGACTATAAGCAACTTTTTCAAAATCAGATCAGGCCAGACAGTTCAACTGTGAATCAGCCGTGTTTTCGATCTGATCAAATTCAAAAACCCGATTTGCATCAAATCGCTCAAATCGGTTTAAACCGGCAGTTGAACTAGAAACCAGTAAAATCGGTGCCATTTTTTTTTATAACCGGTCATTAAAAAAAATATTTAATTTTGATTCATTATCTTTTTAAGTAATATATATTATTTTATTTAAACCTTTTAAATATTTTTAAATATTTTTATTAAACATGGATATGAACTTAAGCATGGTATATACAAGTCATCTCACTTAACATATCCTGTTGTAGGTTGTGTGTACTTTTAAACTATGTCAAAATAACTCTCTTAAACCTGCTTATGATATGTGCCATAAAAATTTGCATGAAGCCGTAAATAATATGTTGATTAGAATGAAAATTTGGGCTGAATTAGTCTATAAATTTGGGTATATTGGATTGATTGGGATTAAAAAATTTTTTTAATATATATTATAAATTTATTATAAAGTGTATTACAAAGTAATATTATAAATTTATATATTATATTAAACATTATTCTTATTATTAATTATATTTATATTAATATTTATACATAAATATATATTTTACACACACACACAGATATATATATATATATATATATATATATATATATATATATATATATATATATATATATATATATATATATATATATATATATATATATATATATATATATATATATATGGTTGATATATTTAATGCTTATATATTTATATTTATAATATATGTAATAATATTTATATATTAGTTAATAATAATGTATTTATTTATTTATATACTATAAAAAATAATTGCATCTATTAATTAATGATAAATTATTTTTACATAAATAAATTTTAGAAATAAATTTGATATATAGCATATTGATGTTAAAGATATTTCAACATATAACATAAATTAATAATAATTTATATTAAATTCATAAAATTATATTTGAATTTAATTTATATTAAATACGTAATATAAAATAGTAATAATATTAGGTTAATTTTATTAATTATAATAATATTATTATTTATTATGTCATTCGGTTCAACCGAGTGAATGGTCGAACAGTGAATCTCTTCTTCCTCTAGTTGATTATCTGGTCTGATTTTCACGACCTTGAATATAAGTTTACTAAAATCAGAGTTTTGAAAGTTTTCAATTCACAATTATCCCGAGATTCATGAAAGAACACAAAAGATTATTTGATTACGTATCACTACTCATGTTAAATCCTATTTGTTGCCAAAGAGTCCCTAAGGGTTTTAAACAAGATCGATTAGCTCTTTTGATTGCTATTATATTAATCCACATTTTAAAAAGAGTCAGCCAAAAAAAAAATTATTGTTGCGGCCTGGAAGATTCGTGGTGGTAGAGTGAGTAAATTGTTGTTTTAGCGATGCACGGATATCCAGCACACAAATAGAAAGAGAGAAGCAAAACACCCAATCTTTTCTATGTGGAAAGCCCGAAGAGGGAAAAATCACGGGGCCTCACCCAGGTGAAATGATTCTACTAAACTTGAGTGAATTAAGTCCGATGAAGGTCGGGCTGAAGTACAACATCGGTCGGCGGCAGGGCGGTGGTCCGACGAAGGTCGGGCTGAAGTCCGGCGACAGTCGGCGGCTGGGCGATAGTCCAACGAAGGACGGGCTGAAGTACGGCAGTGGTCGGAAGCTGGGCGGTGGTCCGACGATGGTCAGGCTTAAGTCCGATGGCGGTCGGCGGTCGGTCGGCCGGCGGCTGTCGGTGGTCCGGCGGCTGTCGGTGGCCGGGTGGAGGCTTCGACGAAGGTCGGGCTGAAGTTCGACGGTGGACGGCGGCCGGGCGGTGGTACGACGATGGTCGGGCTGAAGTCTGGCTGTGGTCGGCGGCAAGGCGGTGGTCCGGCGGCAGTCGGCGACCGTGCGGAGGTCCGGCGGCAGTCGACGGCCGTGCGGTGGTGCTAGAGCTCTCGAAGCTTCAGAGCTCCCTCCAATCTCCAGCCAAAGGTCCCCCTCATGTAGAGAGTGAGGGTCTATTTATAGATTTTCATGAGTGGCACACCCTGTAAATCTAGAGAAGATCCGGGGCAGATTCAGGTGATCCATTGGATGGCTCGTATTGATTCCCCCTATCGTAGATAGTTTTTCAATTGTTTATGTGCCTTAACGATGTCGGAATTCAGAGATATTGGGCTCGTTGGATTTGTCTCGCCGAGATGCTCGATTTGATTATAAGCATGCCATATTTTGATATCATTTTATTATCCAAATAATGCTTTGACCCTTCCAAATATGGTCCGTGCCCTCGATTCAGACCCATGTGGGCTTGAGTTAGACCAATTTTGGTGCTGTTTTGTTCGCCTCTTTGAGATCCTCAATTTTAGTATAAGTTTGTTAAAATTAAAATTTAGATGATTTAATTTTGAAAGTTTCCAACTCGAACATTCCTCGAGATTCATGATTGATTAAAGCAATTTTTTAGGACGTATCATATATATATATATAAGAAATGGATAGAGCAATAATTTTATTAAAACAAAGAAACAACCTACTAAGTGAGAGCACCCCTATCACATTCCTCCTTTAACAAATAAAAAAAGTTAGGAGAAATCTTATTACAACCAATATCATCCAAAAAATATAAAGAAAGAGCATCGTTAGCACAACAATCAGTTAACTTATTACATTCTCTATTAACCAAATGAAATAAGACTTGATTAAAGTCTTTAAGAAAAGTTAAATCTTCAGCCTTCAATATATCTTCCTTAACATCTTCATTATTCAACAAGCTCTGAACATACTTAATCACGTTATTTTTTTTTCCTTCTATAATGATTCATTTAGCCTCATACATCCACTCTTGAAGAAAATTCCTCAAAGATAAAATAGAAAGCAACTCCACTTGCGAACTGTCCCAATGCAAACAATTAGAACCAAAAGCACGTACATAAAAATCTTCCTCTATGATCTCTGATCACACCTCCTATGCCTGCTTTATATGAGCTTAGTAAAGAAGCATCAACATTTAGCTTAATCCATTCGGGGGGAGGAGGATACCAAGAAGAAGGAGACAGTTGTGACAATTGATTAATATCCTAATTATCTGAATACAGATTAAAGCGAAAAGAAGCAATAGCAAAGCTAATAAAATTTGATGCTACAATAGTTATACTATCATCTTTACCACCATGTTTGAGCTTATTTATGCTTTTTAAAGAGAAAAAAATAGCATAATAGTATAAGTTCCCTAAAAATGGAATAGACTTTGATAGTGCATCCAATTCCCGATAGAATTCCTCTAGATTAATAAAAACTGGAATTTTAAATCCCCATCTATTCAGTAGATATAATACTTTAGAAAGAAATACACAATTGACTGCTATATATTTTGAATTCTCAATGGAGTTGCATTCTCTCAAACACCCATTAAAGTCAAACAGCCTTCTATATTCCAGAAATTAATTTGAGGGAATTGCATTATTATGTAATCTCCACCAGAATAGTTCTACGCGAGGCCGTAATTTCGGCTTCTTCATCCATCTCCATTTTCTATCTTCATCAATGATACCACAATGTTTTTCTGAAATAAGAGCATATATTGATTTACTTGAACACTTGGACTGGAGCACCAATTGATCATTCTGCAATTTAGAATGAATAGGAACGGACAATATTACTTCAATTAAATGTTGCCCAAAAAACTGTTTCAACTTGGATGCATCTCATTTACCTTTTTGAATAAAGTCTTTAAGGAGTACAGTGTCTTGATTCAATTATGCTACAAATGTATACCATCTATCAATGATTTTATCAAAAATCCACACATCTTCAATCGTGTTGATACTGCAGCCATTTGAAACTTTCCATCTTACTATTTGAAGCAGGAATTTAGCTCCATTTAATAAGATCTTCCACGTAGGAGAGACAAGGCTCTTAGATTCAGAATTCCAAATACCCTTTCCATATTTTGCCGTTAAAATTCTATTAAGAAGAGAAGAAGGCTTTGTAACAAAGTTTCATGCAAATTTGGCCCTTAAAGGACCAACTCTAGTAGCAGCTGATAACACCAAGGCTCTAAAAATCAAACCTGACAACGAACCGGAAGAAGGAGAGATTTACGGTTCGACCGATCTAACCGGGTCAAACTGGATGACGTAATAAATAATAAATATTATTGAAATTTAATAAAATTAACATAATAATAATATTATCATTTAAAGCATGAGACAAAAAAAATAAACTAAAAAAAAACTATGAAACATAAAACTTATATAATTAATTAGTAAAAGAATTATTTTTAGAATCTCACATAAAAGCAAAAAAAATCTAAATATCATAATTATAAGAATGTACACTCATAAAAATATGATAATTTTAAATTTAAATATTTTTCAATTTTTAAATTTGATTTTTAATTTAAATTTAGTTTACATATAACCATAAAATTTAATATAAATTATTATTAATTCATGTTACATATTTAATATAAATTTAATTCTAACATAAGTTTATAATTTTAATATAAATTGTTCTTATTTTATATTATATGATTAAATATATTTTACATGTTTTTGTTGTACATAAAAGTTTTTTTTTATAAAAATTTATATCTAAAATCATTAATAAATAGATAAAATTATTAAATATAAATTATTTTTTACAATGTATAAATAAATAAATTTTTATTATTAACTAATAAATAATTATCATTCACATAAAAAATAATTAAATTAAAAAAATCTGTTTAAAAATAGATTTTTTAGGCATTATATATGTTATGAACTCATACACACCTCAACTCTTTTCTTTAGTCCCACATCTCTTGAAAACTCTTTCTTTCTATTATTTATATAGCATTTTGAGTTTACTTATATGAATAGCTCACATTTAGTGGTGGGGCCATGTAAAGATGTTTCATATTGGTTTGAGGGCAAATATTTGTAATAAGAAATGTATTATAATTTAAACTAAATATTTTAAATATATATTAATTAATTTATTTTAAAAAATATTTAAAATTTGTTGGATTTGAATCGGTCGGTTCAAAATAATAGGAGCCGGTTCTCCTGTTGAACCGGCGGTTCTGACCAGTTCAGTCCGGTTCAATGTAGAAGCGGTTTTAAGACTAAACCGGACCAGTCTAATGCAGGTTCATGATCCAACCGGCCGATCCGATCTGATTTTTAAAGCATTGGATAACATACCTTGACCATCTTATCTCTTTGTTATACATAATAGTTCCCATGAAGCATAATGAAGACCATAGCTACCTCCTTGTTTATGCCAAAAAAAAATCCCTACACATTCTATCCAAATTATTCAACACTCCCGAAGGGATTAGAGAATGTGTAAATTAAAAAGTAGGAAGAGAAAAAAATGCTGGCTTAATAAGAAGCAACTATCCTGTGAGTGAAATAAAATGAATTCCCCAAATATTTAGTCTACTATAAGCCTTCTCCAACAGATTTTGAAAATATGAGAATATCAATCTCCTTAATGCAATCTTAACACCAAGATAGAACATTTCCTAAACAACCTTATACCCCATAAATCTAGAAAGAACTAAAGTTATCCTTCTTTTCATAGATTTACCAAAGAGAATTGAAGATTTTTGAATATTAATCTTCTGCCCTGACCATTTGCTATAGTCTTTCAAAATCTTGCTCACCTTCTTCACGCTCCTAAGATTTGCCTAAAAAAAAATGATAATGTCATCTGCATAGTGTAAATGGTATATTTTTTCTGCATTAGGAGCCACTTTTATACCAATATTTCTCCCTCTTTGAACAAAATCATTATAAAACATTTGGGAACATATAATAAAAAGATAAGGAGACAAAGAACAACCTTGTCTAAAATCACTTTTAGCCTCTATCCATTTAGAATTATTTCCATTTATCAAAATAGAGAATTTCAAACTTACTACAAACTGTAGTAGTATATTTAAAATTTTATCTGGAAAACCAAAATTCTCCAAAACTTGCTTTAACGTGGACCAGCCCAAATTATCGTATGCTTGCTCCATATCAATTTTGATCGCCATCAAACCTTTCTTAGTTTTAAAATATCTGAACTTATTAAATAACTCTTGGGCCAATAAAATATGTTCAGATAAAGAACAGCCTTTAATAAAATTAGCCTGATCTTCTGAAATAATTTTAGGAATAAGGCAAATCAATCTATTTAACAACATCATTGCCACTATCTTGTATATAGACAAACAAAGGCTAATTGGTCTATAGTGGGAAGGATTCACCGGGTTTTTTACTTTAGGAATAAGAGTCACTAAAGTTTCCTTCCATTCTTCACATATAATACCATAATTAAAAAAAAATGAATTGATAGCCTTCCAAACATCATCTTTAATGATATACCACTAAGATCTAATAAAAGTGTGAGAAATACCATCCATACCAGATAGATATTTGCTTCAAAATGACCCACAATAAGCTCCAATTCATCTTTAGAAGAATTAGCCATCAACATATCTCTATTAGCATCTACAAGCACATGAGAAGGAACCGGCCAGCAACCCCCTGTGATGCCCCAAGATCAAACTTGGAAAGAATGTCGATCAATTACTCAAATAATTTACCAGAGTTATCTAAAACCTTCAATTAAGCAGTCTATCAAACATCTATAAAACTTAAAACATCAATATACAAGTCGATTCATATCTCAAAAGTCATGTACAATACTCAGGAACTACTCTACAATCACCAGTACTGAAATCTATCCTGAGTACAAAAGAATCAAAATCAATCAAAAGACAAAAACCTGAAGATCTGGGTCAATTCCTATCTTCTGCTCCCTTGCCCTAACCTGAAAATATCAACCACATATAATGAGCTTTACAAAGCCCAGCAGGTCACCTAATACCTATAACTGAAATCAAAGCACGGCGATGCTATCAATATGCATGTCAATCAATCAAATCATATCAGTCAA
Organism: Dendrobium officinale; assembly: GCA_019514585.1. Classification (NCBI taxonomy): domain Eukaryota; kingdom Viridiplantae; phylum Streptophyta; class Magnoliopsida; order Asparagales; family Orchidaceae; genus Dendrobium; species Dendrobium officinale. Next base: position 61,984,631 of record CM033688.1, on the reverse strand, counting down.
TGGTCAATGAATCTGTGCAATACGGAAATCCAATAGTCAATAAAACCAGTCAATGCAGTGGCAGGCGAATCGATAAATCAACTCAATAAATCCAGGTCAATCTCGAAGAAATCCGTACACAACAGAAAATCAGTCAAATCGTCAAATCAATCAAATCATCGAATCAATCAATCCGTTAAATCAATCACTATCAAATCAAATCAATGCGGTCTTAACAAATATCTATTCAATGAAATCAATACGAGGAAAGCAATGAATCCATATACAAAATAAATCTATATACAGTAGTATAAGAAGAAATCAATGAATCTATATATGAAATCAATAAATCTATAGGCAACAGTATCAATGATTCTATACTATTCATATCCATGCTATCAATACAATATCTATATTCATCCATTTCAATCAATGCTCAATGTCGATGCACAACAATCAATCAGTGAAATCAATGAATCTGATCAAAGTCGATAAAGCAGAAATCTATAAAACAACGAATCCATAAAGCAATACAGTAAACATGCAATTCAATACTATATACTGGACAAGTATAATCAACTGGTCATGTTGCTGTTGTAGAATCCATATTGCTGTTGTAGATCCGTACATTGGTTCTATCAATAAGAGTCGTCACTCTTTTCGCCCGTCGGCATTTCTATAAACTCCTTATAACTCCCAATCGTTATATCAATGATCAATGGTTTAAAGGAAAGCCCGTCGGCCCACCATCCTGTATAAGGTCAATATCAATCTCCAACCAATGTTCAACCAGGCTATACGTGTTTTTCCCAGTATCAATAATCAATCAATAATCAGTTCAATCATCAATATTATGAAATCTATAACAATCATATCAATACTCATAAGTACATCAATCTAATCTATCAATTCCAAGCAAATCCGAAAATCTACGAAAAATCGGGCAGCGTAACGGCAGTCAGTCAAATTTACACACAAAAATCTTGCAAAAAGACACAATTTCCAAATTCTTCCAAATTACAGAGGAATATCTATAACATCAATACAAGACTATTATTCTATAGAAAGCAAATCAAATCACGTCCCGATTATTTTCTATTCGATTAAAATCGCGTAGAATCAATTCCGACCGGTAAAATCTTCGTAGAATACAGTCAAATCGTGTGCAATAATCATATCTATAACATACTAAAAGTTGTGCGGTGAAAGTTGTGTCAATAAGAAATCACGTCGAAAAGTCGACTACGAAAACACAAAAAAAATCATAACTCAGTCAAAACACAATATCTTTGAAAACAGAAATAGGGTTCGGAGTCCTTACAACGAGATCTTCACTTTTCCCAACAGCAGCGTCGGACGAAAAGCGCTCCGCGGCCTCCAAAACCAGGATTTCCTCTTTTCCCTTTCTCTTTCTCTCTCCTCAAAACAAATATTTTGTTTAAAAAATGATTTTCTCTCTCCTCAAAACGAGCTGATTCTCATATATCATTTGTCTGATCGGCCCGGCCGATCGCCAAATCGTCCCGGGACGATCAGACCAGAAAAATCGTCCTGGACGGTTCCCAGAACTATTCTCAGGCCGATATTTTCTACAGTGTCGATCGGCCTGGACGATCTAAAATCGTCCCGGACGATCCTGAGAGGAAAATTCAGATCAGAGAGGAACAGTAAGGGAACGAGGTCTCACAATCTCCCCACCTTAGAAAAATGTCGTCCCGACATTTCCCTACAGGTGCGAGACAAAAACAACGCAAAACGAAATTGATCTAAATCCAAATCCAAACTCGTCAAAATCCATACAAACACACAATGCAATCAATCAAATGTCAATATGCATGATCAAATGTCAATTCAATCAATCGGTTAGTCAAATCAATCTTACCAGTAGAACTTTCTGGTCGCTGTTGATCTGCATGATGCTGTAGACTGTAAACACGTGGCACCACTGGAGGAAGTGCAGGAGGTCGTGGCGCAACTGTCTCTCTCTGATCAGCTCTATCATCCATCCGGTTCCCTGATCTCTCACTGTAAGTCCTCGAACCAACAGTCCTCTGCTGTCCTGTACCCGTGCCAGAATCCGTCCTTCCACCCAGTCCTTTCTGAGGACAATCTGCTGCTCTGTGCCCTCGCTGTCCACAGTGAAAGCACTGCCCCGTCAACAGGTAGCACCGACCTGCGTGTCGTTTACCACAGTGAATGCACGCTCCAGAACTACCAGACGATATTATCGATGCCGATCGCGATACAGATCCCGATGCAGATCCTCTCGAACTATCGTATCTGCTTTTCTTCTCTCTATCTCTGTTTCTACCAAAATCATCTCGTCGTACCTCATCTCTCCTCCTCCTGGTATCCTCGTACCTCGATACCGGTGTCGCCAAATCAATCTCTATCAATCGGGCCCGCTCCACTAGCTCAGAGAACTCGTGTATCCGGAAGGGTACTAGTGGATGCCTCAGCTCTCTGTTCAATCCTTGCAGAAATCTATAGCATTTTTCCTCGGGTGTAGGAATCAGATGAGCAGCGTACCTCGCAAGTGCAGTAAACTCGGCCTCGTACTGCATCACTGACTTGCGGCCTTGTTCTAATCTCATGAAAGCTTCCTGCATCTGTCGTTGAGCTGACGGCGGTACAAACCACATTCTGAACACTGCAGTGAACTCGTCCCAGGTGATCTCAGCCTTAGTCTTCCCCTGGAATTTCTCTCTCTGCTGTCCAATCCACCATCTTTCCGCTTCACCCTCAAAAAGAAATACAGCCAATGGTACCTTTCGATTCCCCGGACACTGCATGCTATCAAAAATCTTTTCTATCCTCAGAATCCAATCCTCAGCAGCCTGGGGTCCCACACCTCCTTTGAACAACGGAGGCCTCAGCTTGTGAAACATCTGCATATGTCTATCCACGTCTTCCTCTTTGCTACCACTCATTTTGCTCTGCGTATCACCCATAACATGTGCAATCGCAGTAGCCAACTGCATCATACTCTCTGAAGGTACTGGGGCTGCACTATGTTGCTCATTCGGCACACTGGATTCTGCCGGATGATCCATAGCTTTTCACCTGCACAATTCAGAACAGATAATACACACATGCAATGATGTATGCTAATGATGCTCTTACAGCTACCCAATCTACCCAATCCTCAATCAAATCCTACAACTCTGGTAACAATCCATTCTTCCAATAACACTGCTCTGATACCAACTGTGATGCCCCAAGATCAAACTAGGAAAGAATGTCGATCAATTACTCAAACAATTTACCAGAGTTATCTAAAACCTTCAATTAAGCAGTCTATCAAACATCTATAAAACTTAAAACATCAATATACAAGTCGATTCATATCTCAAAAGTCATGTACAATACTCAGGAACTACACTACAATCACCAGTACTGAAATCTATCCTGAGTACAAAAGAATCAAAATCAATCAAAAGACAAAAACCTGAAGATCTGGGTCAATTCCTATCTTCTGCTCCCTTGCCCTGACCTGAAAATATCAACCACATATAATGAGCTTTACAAAGCCCAGCAGGTCACCTAATACCTATAACTGAAATCAAAGCACGGCGATGCTATCAATATGCATGTCAATCAATCAAATCATATCAGTCAATAGTCAATGAATCTGTGCAATACAGAAATCCAATAGTCAATAAAACCAGTCAATGCAGTGGCAGGCGAATCGATAAATCAACTCAATAAATCCAGGTAAATTTCGAAGAAATCCGTACACAACAGAAAATCAGTCAAATCGTCAAATCAATCAAATCATCGAATCAATCAATCCATTAAATCAATCGCTATCAAATCAAATCAATGCGGTCTTAACAAATATCTATTCAATGAAATCAATACGAGGAAAGCAATGAATCCATATACAAAATAAATCCATATACAGTAGTATAAGAAGAAATCAATGAATCTATATATGAAATCAATAAATCTATAGGCAACAGTATCAATGATTCTATACTATTCATATCCATGCTATCAATACAATATCTATATTCATCCATTTCAATCAATGCTCAATGTCGATGCACAACAATCAATCAGTGAAATCAATGAATCTGATCAAAGTCGATAAAGAAGAAATCTCTATAAAACAACGAATCCATAAAGCAATACAGTAAACATGCAATTCAATACTATATACTGGACAAGTATAATCAACTGGTCATGTTGCTGTTGTAGAATCCATATTGCTGTTGTAGATCCGTACATTGGTTCTATCAATAAGAGTCGTCACTCTTTTCGCCCGTCGGCATTTCTATAAACTCCTTATAACTCCCAATCGTTATATCAATGATCAATGGTTTAAAGGAAAGCCCGTCGGCCCACCATCCTGTACAGGTCAATATCAATCTCCAACCAATGTTCAACCAGGCTATACGTGTTTCCCAGTATCAATAATCAATCAATAATCAGTTCAATCATCAATATTATGAAATCTATAACAATCATATCAATACTCATAAGCACATCAATCTAATCTATCAATTCCAAGCAAATCCGAAAATCTACGAAAATCGGGCAGCGTAACGGCAGTCAGTCAAATTTACACAAAAATCTTGCAAAAAGACACAATTTCCAAATTCTTCCAAATTACAGAGGAATATCTATAACATCAATACAAGACTATTATTCTATAGAAAGCAAATCAAATCACGTCCCGATTATTTTCTATTCGATTAAAATCGCGTAGAATTAATTCCGACCGGTAAAATCTTCGTAGAATACAGTCAAATCGTGTGCAATAAACATATCTATAACATACTAAAAGTTGTGCGGTGAAAGTTGTGTCAATAAGAAATCACGTCGAAAAGTCGACTACGAAAACACAAAACAAATCATAACTCGGTCAAAACACAATATCTTTGAAAACAGAAATAGGGTTCGGAGTCCTTACCACGAGATCTTCACTTTTCCCAACAGCAGCGTCGGACGAAAAGCGCTCCGCGGCCTCCAAAACCAGGATTTCCTCTTTTCCCTTTCTCTTTCTCTCTCCTCAAAACAGATATTTTGTTTAAAAAATGATTTTCTCTCTCCTCAAAACGAGCTGATTCTCATATATCATTTGTCTGATCGGCCCGGCCGATCGCCAAATCGTCCCGGGACGATCAGACCAGAAAAATCGTCCTGGACGGTTCCCAGAACTATTCTCAGGCCGATATTTTCTACAGTGTCGATCGGCCTGGACGATCTAAAATCGTCCCGGACGATCCTGAGAGGAAAATTCAGATCAGAGAGGAACAGTAAGGGAACGAGGTCTCACACCCCCCCCCCCTTAAAACACATTTACTCTCCTTCCACTTGTCTTTAAAGAAACTCGTAAAATGAATCTTCAATTTGAATTTGATCTCCAATCAATGTTCCATTACTATCTTTAATTTGTTTTATCCAATTTCCATTTTGCCTAGTTAAAGAAAAAACATGAAAAAAATTTGAATTTGTGTCACCTTCTTCTATCCACTTAACCTTCACCCTTTGTCTCCATCAGGTATTAAGTCGTTGAAGCATAGAATTGAGTTCTAGCACCTTAGACTTCAACAAACAAAGTTTAACATCAGAAAGGACTCCACTTTCAGTTTCCTCCATCTGCAATTCTAAAATTTCCTTTATAAGCCAATCTTTCAAAACATTGAGATTCAAATGTTTAGCTTTAGTCCAAAAAAATAAAGCCTTCAATGCTCTTTTAAATTTTTTATTAAGAGAATGAACAACGTTCCCTTGAACATTTTCTCCCATGACTTAGCCACAATCATAGAAGAAGTTGGATAGGATGCCCAAACATCTTCAAATCTCAATTGTTTATTTTTCTGAAAAGAAGAAGGAAAAATCTTGACCATGATAGGATAATGATCAGATGATATTCTGGCAAGATGTCGAACGGCCGCCAATTGGATAGTTTCTAAAGCAAAAGAATTCAAAATACATCGGTCCAATCTTTCAAGAATCTGTGCTCCACATTTTTTATTATTGCACCAAGTAAATTTAGGACATATAGCCCCAATATCATGAAAGTCACCATTGTTCATGAACATATTCATATCTTGAGATCCTAGTGAAAGAACAAAATTTTTACCTCCTCTTTTTTCGTCTTGTGACAAAATACAGTTAAAGTCTCCCCCTACCAGAAAAGGAATTTTCCTATCCGAAAGCATACCAAGACTCCTCCACAAGATTCTCCTCTTATAGATATCTTTGATACCATAGACCGTAGCAACCAACCATACACCTTTGTTAAGAATACTCAGCTCACTTACTACAACTTGAGAAGAGGCTTCTAACATAGAGAAAGAAGCTACATTTGTCCTCCAGGAAACCAAAGTACCACCAGATAACCCTTACGTAGGAATAAGGAAGAAACCCCAACTAATTCCAATCAATTCATTAAACTCGAATCTATTGATAGAAGAAATCTTTGTCTATATTAATCCAACAAAGAAAATGTGAAAGTCTTTCACAAATTCCTTCAAATAACGAGAGGCTTCCCTCTTTCTAGCCCTCCTATTATTCCAAAAAGCTATTGATGACATTTAAGATTAGAATTGGGATTACTCCCACTCCTAAATCCCTTCAACACATCACCCTTCCTATTCTTTTATAGAATATTATCTTTACCTAAAGATCTAAGTTCATTTTGTAGTTTGAACTTTAACACTCTAGATCCTTCATCCACCAAATTTGTTCCAAAACTAGAAATATTTTTGTCAACACCAGCAACTTCACCTTCTTCTAAATGTTCAGCCAACGATTTAAGTAAATAAAAATTACTATCCTCATTTACTTCACCACATGATTCCAGGATTTTAAATTTATTAACATTTGCTAGAAAGATCAGGTGCAACAAGAGAATTTACCTTACTATCTAAAGCAGTCTTCGTTGGCTAAGCAAGAACTTTAATCTAGTGATCTACATCACCAGCCCAAACTTCTGAATCATCACAACCTTTTTCTTCTTCAGCTAGAGTTGATAATTTCTGAATATGATTGACATCTACCACACTCTTAACTGTACCATTATCCTCCAACTCAATAGCTTGAGAAACATTGTTAACAGGTTGATATTTTTTGACAAAAATTGGAGCAACATTTTTTCATCTAACATTACCAAATTGCATCTGATTTCCTTTATCATCATTAGGAAAAAACTTCCTTCTCCTCCTATTATTAATGAGAACCCATGGACCATAAGAAGGCTCTTAACTCACCTCCTTAGACATAGAATTATCTTCCAATCTGACTTTCGCATTAGGCCTAATAAAATCCTTAACAAAACAAAGATTTTCATTTAGATTACAATCATTAATAAGATGACCTATTTTCCCATATTTGAAGCATAAAGTGGAAATTTTTTCATATTCAACTCTTTGAAAGAAACGTCCACTCGAACCTTCCACCCAAACACCTAAGGGGAATTGTTTATCTAGTGTCATGTGGGCACAAACTCTGGCATACTCCCTTGATCCACTGAAACATATTGCCATCAATCCATAAAGGCGATCCTAACATTGAAGCAATTCTCGCCACATTGTCTTCATCCCAACAAAGCAATGATAGATGAGGCGTCCTTACCCAAATAAGAGAAGTTAGACCTTTCAAAGAGGAAGAGGAAAATTCAAGAGTCCATTTATTAATGCCCACTATATGGCCGTTCACAAACATCGGACCTCCCTTTAACAACCTTTCCACAGTTTCCAAAGAAGAGAATGAGCAAAGGACCCAGCCTAAACCAAGGATATTTAAATAAAATTTTCCAAACTGCAGCCATTGTCAATGAAGTTCAATGGCTATCATGTGAATAGGCACATCCTTCCCAAAAACCTTTACCACGACAGAAAACTATAACTTTTCTGAATTTTCTTTGACATTAGATTCATTCAACTTGACAGCCACTCTATCTTCAGAAAGAATAGATTCTTCCCTCAACATGTTGATCTTAATATTAGGCCATCTATTCTATGGGTTACTAATAACCTTATCAGGTAAAACTCCATGATCCATCGGAACTGTTGATGGCAAGTTATCAGCTAATTTTTTTTCCCTTGAGCATTCGAACAAACAACTGATGGCTTATCCAAATCCACATTATTATTAGAAACTTCCTTCCCAAGAATACAAGATTTAGCTATGTTATTACTAAACTTGTTAACGATGAGTTTCATACCCGGTGACAAAGAAGCCTCAAAATCATTCAAACTCTTAGAAGTGAAACAATTAGAAGGACGAGGAGCCTTACTCGCCAACCCTTTAACAATCTATTTACCTTTTCCAAGAACATGGGACGTCTTCTTAACAGGAACAAACAAGGGTTCGTTGATCTTCAGAGGAGCAATCTTGACAGAATCAATAAGGTTATCACTAGGGGAGAGGGATCAAAAGGATGAACTCTCAAAGGAATTTCCACGACCAGTATTGGCCACCACCGCCTCTAACATCATCAACAAAAATTCCGCCAAAATAACATAATAGTAAAAATTTGAAAAAAAAAAGGATTTTCTCTCTCAACAAACTAGGAGCTTCTCTCTATAGTTTATTTCAAAAACTTTATTTATTTCTAGTCATTAATAAACTAACATGATCAAACAATGGTTTATATGCATTTAGCTCGTCAAGAAAATGAGCTCAAAAAAATTGTTTAATATCATATCGCTTAATGAACAAGTCAAATACGAGCTATTTATGAATGACAAGCTTTTTTTTTTATGATCCTAACCGAAGTACGTCCATGCACAAAACATAGGCTTCATTTGGGGCAGCTTTCTTATTGCTTCTTAAAGCAGCTTTTTAGTACAAAAATTTTAATTTTTGTACTAAAATAATTGGTTTAAAAGCAACATAAAAGCCATCTCAAACGAGGCCTTAATTTTCATTGAGAAATTCATTTGATAATTTAAGTATAGAAGATGATGATGATGAATAAGATAATACTCAAGGAATTGAGAATCAACTTTTGTGGAACCAAAATATCATTTTACATTTGTTTCATTGTCCCAATTCATTTTGCTCTAAGCAAAATCCTAACTCAAGAACAACTTTTGTTTACCTAAAAATTTTAGTTCTTGTGGTCCTCCGTACCAATACCATCGCAACCACTATTGTTCCATTCCTTGACATAATACTTATTTTTTATGATTTATGTTGTATATGTGTGATGCACGTAGAAGAGGAACCAGCCTCTCTTTTAAGAATGAGCAAAATAGGTTTATAAAATGCATAATTTTATGTATGAAATAGAATTTTTTTTTTTAACTTAATCAACTGCAATTATTGAAGGTGGACAAAATAATAAAAATGCTTATTCTTCTAAGAAAAAAAAAAAAATTTTCAGAGTGAGCATTTGCCCACCTTGAGTTCTTCTTGGTTCCATGCACGTAAATTTGTACAATCCAAATGGCATATTTTATGTGATGAACACCCTTGTGCTTAGGATTGTTTTGCAAAATAATTAAATTTTAGCAAATAACTTTTTGTTTTTTGCACTATAAAATTCTACTAAATTTTAAGGCTGCGCATTATTTTGTTCAAGCTTTTTTATTTTTATTTTTCATGTTTATAAAACAATCGTGCGGAACCCTTTCAACTTTTTTTTTTTTTTTTTTTTTTTTAAGAAAGGTAATCTAAATTCGGCGTTATATAAATTTATATGCATCCCTTTGAACTTTATTTAAGATATATACAAAGCTATTTATAATAATTTTTTCATAAGCTCTTTCATCCTTTGTATTGTACATAAAAATGCGCAACGTTTTAAACTTAAAGGATAGACACAATTACATTGAAGTATTTTGTGCCTGCTTCTTTTATGATGTGTATAATTGCATAAAGAGTTTTAGGCTTTGTTTGAGGAGAGATTATTCTGTGCGGATGCCGAACACAGCTCTACATCTGGATATCAATCAAAATGAGTCACGTCAGCTACACCGAGCCGTGATACCGAGCGGTATAGAGCCGCGGGCTTAGGCATCTGGGCGAGTTCCACTTCTGCGTAGAATATTTTTTCTTGTTTGTGACAGCTTTCTTATTTCTTTCTAAAACGATTTTCTAGTACACAAAATTCTAATTCAAAAAATTTTTGTATAAAAAATTGCTTTAGAAAGAAACAAAAAAGCTGTTCCAAACCAAGCTTTAAACTCAATTTTAAAGTTACACACATTTTTTACAACATTCTTCAATTTTTTTTTTTAATATACAAAATTGTTTATAAGCCCTAAATCATATTAAATATTGATGTTGTGTACAATTCAAGTTAGGGTTTATACATAGCTATGTATCAACATTTATTTGACAAAATCATCTATGTTTTGATGTATTTAGTTATATATAAATATAATCCTCCTAAACTCAAATGAAAGATTACATACAATTGTCATTTTTTCTTGCTATAAATTAAGGAATGCATATGATTATCCACATGTATTGTTTAATGATGATTTTTCATTTTTATATAATAGACATAGACTTCATTTGAGGCAATATCTTACTACTACTGTTTTGTTATTTTCGAGAAATTTTTGTACTAAAAAGCTACTTATAAAATAGTGAGAAAAAACTATCCCAAACAAAATTACAGTTATGTGTAGCCTTATAAATTCGACGTAAATAATGTACACAATTACGCACCAATATTTTATAGCAAGTTTTCATTTTAGTATTGAACATAATTGTGTATAACCTCGACACTCAAATTTAAGATATAATTATATATATGCATTTTTTTTAATTATTCATTTTTTTTGTATTATACATAATTGTGTATAATCCTCTATACTCAAATTATTAATTTAATATAGCTGTCTTCTTAGTGCATTTTTTGGTAAGTTTGTCTAATTTTTATATTGCATATAGTAAGAAAAAAAAAAAAAAAAAAAAAAAAAAAAAAAAAAAAAAAAAAAAAAAAAAAAAAAAAAAAAAAAAAAAAAAAAAAAAAAAAAAAAAAAAAATAAAAAAAAAAAAAAAAAAAAAAAAAAAAAAAACCATATAAAATTTTAAAAAAAAATTAAGCCTTATACATAGTTATGGATAATTATTTTTAGACATGTTCATCTACAGTTTTTTGTAATGCACATAATCATATATAATCTTCTAAACTCAAATTAAAAATTGTACGCAACTATATACAAGTAATTTTTTTTGACAATTTTGTTAATTGTGTTATGCACATGCATGCCTAGATGTGCATAAGGATGTCTAGGTGAATTAGTGGTTTTACTCTTAAAGACAGGATGCAAAATAAGCATATACGTGAAAAGGTTGGAGTAGCTCCAGTAAAAAAATAAGATTAGGAGAGTCGCCTTAGATGGTTTGTACTCGAGGTAATGCTGAATTTTAAGTAAAATATGGGACTATTTGGTTGGCTGAAAATTAAGTGCAATATAAAAAGAATACAGTCTAAAAAAAATGCAATATAAAAAAATGCTTTGAAATTATTTGAATGAATGTAAAATGAATGCAAGTGAACTGTTTTTTTAATTTGATTAGAAGTAATGAATGTAGACTAAAGTCTTAAATGTTGATGGTCGAGAACAACAGCCGACGATGATTGGCGAGCAATGGCGATGGAGATAGCGATTGCAGACGGTGGTGCCGGGAGGAGGAGGGGGCCAGCCGCGGTGGCCGAATAGTGGCTGGCAACAGGTGATGGTCAAGCAAGCTTATGCTGTAAACAATTTTCACTAAAAAAAAAAAAATTTAATTTACACTCAAAATGAACTACTTCACTTTACATTACATTTACTAAAATTTACTTTAAATCATTTTGTATTCCAACCAAACACCAAAATTTATAAAATTATTGCATTTGAAATACTTTACACTTTTAGTAATCCAACCAAACATAATTTCTCCTATTTGCAAGTATACAGGGTCACTGGCGTGGCAACCAAGGTTGCTTTCTCTCTAATTTGGCTTTTAAATCTAGAAACAACATATATAAAATGCACATGTAAAAATTTAAGTTCTGAAAAATATGCTTTACTTGGAAAATTGATGAAAATTCATCAAAATGAATGTTTATGTAGTTGTGTGGCCTATTATTTTTATGCCTATTATTTTTGAACACTGCAAAACTATAGGAAATTGCTTTCAACTTTGAACACTTTGCTACAAATCTAAAACCAATTTCTGTCCACAGCAGACAACCCAAAACTGAAAAAACAGAGTTCAAAAACGTGGAAAAAAGACTTATTTTATTGTGCAAGAAATAGCAAAGATACAAGGATCCTCTATTCAGTGCAATCGTGAGATGATCATGGAAGAGAAACAACATAACCCTAATTGCTTGGTTCAGAAGAACTCACCAGATTATTGTGTAATTCCTTCCACTCCTTTTGGCTCCAATGTATGATAATGCAGCTAGTGTTTTGGCTGGTTCCGTTTTTCTCTCCCGTAAAATAGAGTGAGATGGCCACATGAACTTTGAGAATTTTGCACAAAACTGAAAGGACACTATACAAATTGATAAACAAGAAGAAGACATTTTTAGAATTGGATATATTGTGTATATCATAATTTACAATGGGATTATTGGAGAATACACCATTCTAACTGAAGAAATAGAGGAAAATTTGGCTTATACATACATTTCTGATTCATCAGTTATTCCCCTTTCAGGAGGGTCCAAGGAGCTCGCAGAAGGCCAGAATGACTTGGATTCATCAGAGGGACTAAAAGCATCATAGTCTTCTTCTTCTTCTTCCTCCTCCTCGGCTTCATCATCATCAAACTCGTCATCACTATCATATCTGCTAGCCTCACTAGCATCGACGACCACATCGGCATAACCATTTGATCTGGACTCATATTCGCCATTTGCTTCACCTCCATCGTTGTTGATTTCATTATCAAAACTTCTAAGATAAACTTCGTCATTCTCATCCTACGAGGAAGCATGTAAGAATGGAGTAAATTAACTAATAAACAAAATGAGAGACAATAAACAGAAACAAATAGCCAGAGGGAGGGAAAGATATGATGCTATAATGTGAGGTTTTGATCTACTTAACTATACTTTCACGTTTAGAACTAGAAATGACTTAGTGCGGTGGCATATAAAGTTCAACAGAACTTCAGGTCATATTCATGTTTATGCTGCCTTTCAATGGAAATAGATAAATTGGCAATTGTAAAATGCCATTGTCGTACTAACACATGGATATCTCCTGAACTTAATCAGGATTCCACTGTTAATCATTTATCTGCATTTTCTGCAGTTTTATCATATGTTGCTGTGTCCCTTTCATGTCATTCCACCACTTATAAGAGGAAATAGAATGGGCTACTGCTTGGGACTATTTAAGCTCTATATTTAAAAGAGTAACTTGGAAAGTGTGAGAGTGCAAGTCATACTTCATTTACCTTGTGGTGGAAGTTGTACCCTCATTTCCAAGTCTCTTATCCCTAATGCTGCCTCTTGGGATAACCTACTTATCAAGGCCTTTGATAAATCTTAGATTGCCTAAGGTTTCGTTTTGGACGGCTTTCTTACTGCTTCTTAACTAAAAAGCTGCTTTAAGAAAATTTTTGTACTAAAAAGCTGCTTTAAAAAACAGTAAGAAAGTCATCCCAAACGAAGCCTAAATCATGTTCCCCACCCACACAGTAGCATAAGCCATAAACTGAGCAAAGCAACCTATTATCCTCTCCCATCACTACTTGCCCTCATACAGGATATTCATACATGCTTCTTGTGTTGGTGCATATGTAGTAATCTTTAAAGAAAATGGCACACATTTTCTTCAGTAACATGAATCACAAGTATGATAGTCTACTTAGAATGATTGAAATTCTCCTCAATTTCCAAATCTCTGATAAACCATCATACAAGACTTTTGGTGAATTGTAGCTTAATTCATCCCTAATTTATTTTTTTCAGACCTTTAGAAGACATTTGAGAAGTGCCTAAGACTTCTAATGAATCCAAACTGAAGGTAAAATTTTTTAATGCATTGCCTGAATAAATCAGGCAGTTATTAAGGAATAGAGAAGTGTTGACCAATGTATAATACCCAAAGGAAATAAAAAAGAAATCATACCTCTGCTCTGTTAAATCCTGAAATCCCGCTCCGTACCTCGTATCCGTCGAAGACATCCACGAATCCCGCTGAATCGGCGTCGATCCAGTCGTTTCTCCGCTATTCCCGCGATGACAGCCTCGTTCACCTCCCGTGAGCGTCGTTAAATACCGAGCAGAGGAAGCCTTCGGGACGAGCTCTTCTTCCACGATCTCTTCTTGTTCGCTACTGCTCTCTCCGAGCTCCTCTCCCACTCCCGAGGCCCCATCCAGGATTCCTCTCCCACTACCGATTTTCTGCTCTCTCCCCGACTCCCACACGATCGCACAGCTCCCGATCTCCCTCCTTGTCGCAGACCCCGCCTCCTTCCTCCGATCAAAATCAAGCCGGACCCTTGCTCCTCCCGATCCAGAACAGAGAGAGAGAGAGAGAGAGAGAGAGAGAGAGAGAGAGAGAGAGAGAGAGAGGGAAATCCCTACCTCTTATCCAAGCCGAGCCGCCTATGATGCATGGACACGGACACGGCGACACGGACACGACACGACACGGACACGACACGACACGGACACGGGACACGATTTTTTTTTGAAAATATAGGACATGGGTACGGCGCGGACACGGCAATACATTTTTTTATATAGTGTATATATATTAATGTAATATCATATTAAAAATGACAAATAATAATAAATGAATGACATGATAACTTGTCTAGCTTATAATATAAAATATCTAGTACAACCACAAAAATATAAGCAAATAATAACTTACTACAACATCAAGCATTCAAGCTTCAACTATTAGGATTAGCTTTAGAGGTTTGTTTTTGGCCTTCAATATCATCATCATTGAATATCACTACTTTCAACTCTGTTTCAACAAGAGAGGAAGATTTGTAATTGTGCAAAAAGAGAGCAGATGAAAATACCTTTACTGTCAAAGAGAAATGAAAATGAAAATATTCAATGAATGGGTATTAAATGCAGACGTTGATTTGGTGTTGTGGATATGAAATAAGAAATTTAGTTTAAATTCACAAAATATAAGAAATTATATTTTAAAAAAATTATAAAATATTTAAGATACGCGTGTCGACACGCGTGTCCAATTTATTTTTAATATTTTTTTAATCGGGCACGTTTTCGGCGTGTCCGACACGTGTCGGAGGAGTGTCGGACGAGTGTCGTGTCGGACACGGTGTCGGACACTGCACGCCTCTTTGAGAAGAAGTGTCGGTGCATCATAGCGAGCCACCCTTCTTGTCCGATCGGAAGCAACACGGGGAGCTCGCCGGCTGTGAGGGTAATTTCCTACCTTTCACGTGCTTCTTGCGGCCAAATCTCGTCCCAAACGGCCCCTTTTGGGCATTTTTTTTATTACTTCATTTTTATAATTGTTTAATTTTAATTATAATTAATTAGTTTAAAAATTTTGAATTAGTTAATTAATTTTAATCATAATTAATTATATTAATTATACTTAATATTCAATGAATCATAATTAATTAAAGTTAATTATGTTTAATTGATTTAATTATAATTATTAATTAATTGTGGATTAATCTTAATTAATTAAAATAATTATAATTAATTATTTTTAAATGATAATTAGTTATTATTAATCATTAATTAATCATAATTAATTAAATTTAATTATGATTAATTATCTAAATAATTAATTATTAGTTAATTATATATTAATTATAGTTAATTAAATTCATTCTAATTAATTATAATTATTATTAAATACTTATAATTAATTTTTTTTAAAAAAGAGATTATGTTTCTCTCTCTCCCTAGACTTGCATGCCAACACCACCTCGACGGTAAGCCAAGGTATAATCTCTCTAAACTCTAAAACTTTGAAAACCTATTCCCGGCGCTTGCAACGCGGCGAACGACCAACTCATGCACGCTTTTCTCTAGCGTGGTGAGAAGGGAATTCGTTGCGATGCTTGCGACGGAACGGGTAATCAAAACCCCGTTTTCGGCGTTAGTGTCGGACCGGAAAACTAACTCATGCACGCTTTTCTCTAGCGTGGTGGGAAGGGAACCCGGTGCGACGCCTACGGCGAGGTGGGGTCAAATATAAAATTGCTTATTTTGAACTGGTGCCCGCAACCCATGCACGCCTTTCTCTGGCGTGGTGGGGAATAAAAATTATTACGGCCGCGGTGTCCTCTTTTGAGGGCACCTACCGTGCACGCTTTTCTCTAGCGTGGTGGGAGGCCCAGTTTTCCGTAGTTTTACCTTAAACGGGGGAGACGCCGGAAGGCTGCCGAAATTCCGGGTAAACATAAAATCGTACTTGGGACAATTTGGAGCTTTACTTGGATATTGATTGGAGCATCAAATAGACTTAATTCAAACTCAAACAATCTAATAACTTCATGTGCAAACGAAACAAGAGAACAGCTCGAACTCAAGTGAACTGCAGGGGGCTTATGAACTCAGACCAGATTGAACAGAAGTGAACAATTTGAACATGCAATTAAACTTTGCAAGAGTGCAGGGGACTATTGGAACTTGAATGAACATGAACTTGGACTCTCATTTGAACTTGGCCTAACAACAAATGACTTAATTTGAACTTAAACTTGAACATGAGCTTGGGCATGAACTCAAGAAAAATAAAAAGAACAATAACATGAACTTGAATCAAATAAGCTAAGTGCAAGGAACTCTAATTTGGGCAATTTGAGTACAAACAAATACTTTCAGTTTGACTCAGGAGACTCAAACAAATGTAGAAGACTTTGATTTGGGCTTGATCTAAACTTGAAGGAATGATGACTAGAGATTGTAATTTGGGGTGATCCTAAAGGACTCAAACAATTTCAACAAGGGACCGTGCTTTAAGTGAATGAACATACAATCAAATGCAGTCAATAGCAAGCCACAATATTTGATCAATCATACACAAACATAAAAGACCCGTCGTCTACTAGTGGTAGAAGACATGTAAAAGACCCACTACATGTTCAAGATGTCATCCACAAGCAAACCTGAAGGAGTTCTAAATATGCTTACAGTCAGTAGCATGGAGTTTCCTACAAAGGAACATAGTGATGTGTATGATGAATGTGAACATTCACAAATAAACGAAGAGTCCTCATTCATATAGAAGCCCACTTATGGGTGATAACGATTAATGTTTAGTAGGTGCTAAATCATCCATGCAGTCAATAACCACTCAGCATCAGTCAAATATATCAGTCTTCTACAAGCAAGAATATAAGATCTGCAATACATACAAATCCTCTACGAATACAAATGTACGTACAACATCCACCCATGGATAGATTCATAAATACTACAGTAAATGCAGTATCATGTAGTCAACCTCAGTTTAAAGATGAATACATCTACCTCCAGTAGTGGTGGCTGTATTGTAAAGATCAAAAATCATAGCAGAATGTAAAAGAATATAAGTTCCTACGAGCTTCTACAACCTAAAGCAGGAGACTCGTTAGTGCACTATGATCCACAAACATAAAGCAACAACTAGTGCACGACAGTCTACCTGTACGAAGCAGCGAACAATTCTATTCAGAAGCTGCTACGCCACGCCACCGGATCTGCGACATTCGTACAAGCAGACAGAAGGCGTCCACAAACTACAACGCCACGCCACCGGATCTGCGACATTCGTACAAGCAGACAGAAGGCGTCCACAAACTACAACGCCATGCCACCGGATATGCAACATTCGTACAAGCAGACAGAAGACGTCTACAATTATTTCAAAGTACCCCTACACGTGCACTATAAATTGTATACACATAGGTACACTAAAGGGGAAAATATAATTTTAACCTGCATGGGCCCCGGCGAGCGTGTTATTGGTACACACGTGACGTCTAGGGATGCTGCGCGGGTTGACAAGTGAATTCAGGTTCGAAACCGATCCTTCTATACGGGTCAATAGAAGTCGACAGGGTTCGAACCATTAAGCAAATATAAAGTTGTGGCGACCGGTATACTTGCTTTAAAACATTCATATTAGGCCTTCAAGGCATACAACAATATGAATTCACTAATAAGGGCATAAAACCTACAAAACCTGATTCCCTATCGCCAAGTTGATAGGGTTGACAGGGTTCAATCAATAAAGAGGAATAACCCCTAACACCCCGATGATGGCCGTGTTGAATGCAGATCTCAACCGGAGGGGTTCCCAAATATTTTCAAATGCCTCTCAAAGGTCCATTTCAAAAAAATCCAAAAACCCAAAAACTCTACAAAAATCCCAGAAAATTCCAAAAACCCAAAATCCCAAAAAAATATTCAAAATTTCAAAAATATTTAAAATTGAAATCAATCCATCAACACGCTTAAAGCAAAATCCATCCATCCTCCGCAACAGTTTGTCGAGGTGGACAAATTTAAAACTACTTCAGCTCACAAAGAGCCAAATGCCTAGTCGAAAATATTACTAGGATCCATTCTCAAACAGTCTACTGCCGATAAGGACGTGGTACGTGTCCTCTAACCGGCAGTTTCGCCGCCAAATGGCACTGCAGGTAAACGGTTATGACCCGAGGCCCTCTGAACCGAGTGGTTTTTCCGCCAAATGGCACAACGAAATATCGGTTATGGCCAGCGCCAATACGCTCCTTATTGGCATCAAATCCTTGAGATATGAATCAATAGGATATGATCGATAGGGCACAAAGCCCTCTGTTAGCTAAGGTGGATTCAAATTTGTCCCCTTAGACAAACATTCACCCCCGTTCTACAAGGTCCCCTTGGACGAAGCAACCCATGGCTGCCAACAAAGATCCTTCTGTCAGGTTGGGTCGACTACCTCCTCTGACTAAGTAGACCAGGGACCACGATGGCACGGGACGACGGAACCATGGGATCTTGATCGGGTCTATCATCCATTCCCCCACCATCAGCTTTAAGTGCAGGATGGTGAAATTTCTACTTTAAATATAAAATCTTCAAATTCCCAACTACTTTCCAAAATTCCAAATACCCAAATCTATGCTGCTACTATATGCCAGATAACACGTATTCTCTACGTATCTGATTGACGACTAGCCTTAATCGAAAGTTCTCTCTCGTGATCGAGAGGGGTAATTAACTATAGGGGCTTGCGCCTATAGAAAACCAGAACTCAGATCATAAAGTCCTCGCAAAATGAGGGCGAAATCTCTAGGTAGTGTCTTATCTACAAACCCATCTGCCTTCCAAAATTTACCCCGGAACTTATTCAGTTAAAACTCCCTCGCCCGAATAAAAAGGAAAAGCGAGCAGAGGCCGGGGCCGAATTTTCGGAGCCCACAAGAAGCTAGTTCCTTACAATGGTAAAATTCAGAGGCTGAATTATAGCTTTAAGATAGAGAGGTTAGTTTGCTACAAAGAAAAAAATAAATGCACTGGCTTGTAGATTTATTATAATTGAAGTTATCAGGTATATACAGAAAATGGTGATTTTTTTAGTCAATAAACCAGAATATTTTCTTCTGAGAGATGGTGCAGAAGCCGTATGGGAGCATCATTAGAGTTTCTAGCTTATCATAAAACTGTACTGAGTATCATTTTAGAAAAAATTTCCTACTAGAGTCTTTATATATTTACCTCATTTTCTTCCTCTTCACTACTATATGCCAGATCAAGCTTGCTGTACAATTCATCATCACCTTCGCCTTTGACATCTTCCATTTTATCCTTTGGAAAAATGTGTAACATTAGTGAGAACATAAGCAGAAAAAAAATGCAAAACATTAGAATGCTGACATATATACAAAACAAAGAAATTTTTGTAGATAAAAGACGAAAGCCGCTTGTCCCATAGAGGTCTCTCATCATACAAAAAGCAAGCTCTGAATTTCAAACGAAGATTTGGCACATACCAATTCAGCCTTCAACTTCTCAACCTTGTTGATCAAGTTTGAGATATGGCGGTTAAGAGCCTAATTCAGACAAGAATTGAAAAGTATTAGCAATGTACAAATCGACTCTTGCTATGATTGATGAGCAAAGAGTAGAAAATGCCATGATGCAGCAGCTAAAGGTTGCTTACTGCATTTAATCAACCAAAATTTCTTTGCACGAATGAAAATTTACCTCATGACGCTGGAGTTCTATGGAACGAGCTAAGGCTTTCCTCTTCGTAAGGAGATTTTTTGGCCGGAGTGTAGGAGGTCGATGATAGTCCTTTCCACGAAAGACAACAATTGCATAACCCTTGGATATCTTGTCCACAGAAACCAAAACTCCTCCACTCTCAGCTTCAAGTGATAATGCAGTGTGCTTAACTTGTGTAAAAGTTTTGGCTTTCACAAGGACCTTCACCAACTCTCTATACTTCCAATGCAGGTGCATGTTCTCTACTGTCCCATCAAAAACTCCTCTCCTTCCTGAAACCAAAGAATGTTTGGAGATTACAGTGAACGATCATAAGGACAAATTTCCTTCTTTTTTTGTTTTCATGCAAAAATATCTCACCACACCCCTAAACATATGTGTATATATATGCATAAGAAGAGCACCAAGGATTCAGAGCAATTTACCTTTGACAAATACCCCTAAAAGAATTCTAACGGTTACTCAAATCCCCATGGTTAATTAGTTAAAGGTACTCTTTTGGATAGGGAGATTGAAGGGGAAATTGGATCCTAACATTTTTTGCTGCCTTCTTAGCTAATATTAAAGAAAAAAAAAATCAGTATAATATTAGAATATAGCTTAGATCGATCAAACTAATTACTTGACTATGATCATTTATCTAAAGTAATAGATCAGCACAAAACTGGCTCATGAAACTGAAGATTTGAATTCATAAAAAAGAAACATCTCAACTAGTAAAAAACCATGCAACTTGAGAATAAGGCAGCAGATTGATATGCAAAGAGGGTGAACCAAAGAAATAGACATTCTATGTCAGAATGCAAGACTGACATTCAAGCAAATTATTGGTTTTGTGATGACATTGTTTGAATCAGAGCCCACAAGGGAAGACACTCATACATACAAGGAGCAAGAAGGACTTCATTGAAGTGCATGCTATGATAAGTTTTCTAGAGTTACCAAGGAGCAAGAAGGCCTTCATTCTCAGCCCAAGTTTGCGAAACATGAACCTTTCTTCTTCAGTTATGCTTTCTGGGTCTGCTTTACGTTCTACAGGTCTCAAGGATTCCTCCACCTTGGCTAAAGCTCTTTCAGCTCTCATTACCTTACGTTCAGCCTGTACTAGTCAATTGGAAAAATAAACATCTTAATTGAGAGTCTCTAAAAAATATTATCTGCACATCACAAATAACATACAAATTATATTGCTAGTATAGGATAAATTTGATTATTTAGTCTAATTCTGGATCATATATTATAGATAGAGGTGAAATGGTCAAGTAATAATTAGATTATGAGATTATGATTGGAAGGAAAATTTTGATATTTTGCATCCTAATGAAGAATAGGTAATAATCTAAGGATTACCTATATAGGATGAGATACATAGAATCTATAACTCTAGCAAAAAAATAACCACTTTTATTATATCATAAAAACAACAAGCAAACTTCTTTTACTCAAAATAATAATTAAATAATCATCCAAATTTAAAATTTCACAAGTAAAAAATACCAAATAACCATAAATTTTCAACAAGGATCGAGTTTCACACGATGAAAAAAAAATCTAGTGTGCATTAAATTTTCAATCAAACACAGGAACCAACCATTAAACAACTGAAAAAAAGAACAACAATAACAACAACATCAAATCCTTTGTCCCACTATGTGGGGTCGGCTACATGAATCCTTTTTCTCCATTGTGTCCGGTTAAAAGTCAAATTCTAATTTAAATTTAATAAAGAAAGAAACTAAAAAAAAAAAGAACAATGATAAATATTAGCCAAAAAAATTAAAGCCCAAAACTAGCACAACGAGAACCGCACCCAAAAGTAATTATCAACACCAGTGAAGTGCTCGAAGAATATATATTCAAGCAGTACATACAATAATTAAGAAAACTAAAAATTTAATTTTAATAATCACTATTCAATATTTTTACAAACATCAAGGGTCTTCTATATAGCCCACAAAAATCACAACATAAAAAACTCCTCCGAGTCCTTATTCAAGTCACAAATTATAAGTTTCAATTATCCTAGCCATAAATAGTAAAGAATCAGCCCCCGGCTTCAAAAATTTCAAACTCATTAATTAAAAGTAAAATCAAGAGGCAAGAGAGAAATTTGCTACAGTAATCAACAACAAGTGAGAGCTCCAGATTACAGCAATAAATGTATGTTACATTTAATTAGGGTTAGATGGACAATTGAATTGTGATGGTGTTATAAATATAAAAATATATAATATTATTTAAATGACATATATATATATATATATATATATATTCACTCAATTATTTAAAAAAATTATATCAACATGTAATAGATATGAATGTTACATTTTGAAGACAACTTCATGATTTAAATTTCTAATCAGACACGTACAAAACCATTTTTTTTCTAGAATATAAATGAGCTACTAACCTATTTTGCCATCAAGGCAACTGAAAATATTCTGGCAATCAAATAAATAATATTTCATGACTCAAAAGAAGAAAGTGAGAAAGTTTCAATTGATTAAGGGGTTGTTTGGTTTGCTAAAAAAGAATGCATAATAAAAGGAATGTGTGAGAGAGAGAGAGAGAAAGCATTGTTGAAAGGTAAATATAAAGAGAATGAAGAGAAAGAAAGAAATTAAGAGAGTCCAAAAGAGAAAGGAATAGGAACATGAAAGAAGAGAGAAATTGGGAGAGAGAAATTACATGAGAGAGAGATTGAAGAGATAAGGGCTTAAGAGAGAGCACTGAGTATATGATATAGAAAAGAGGTAAGAGAGAAGAAGCAAAATATGTGTGTGTGGGAGAGTGGGAGAGAAAACGGCAAGGAGAGAGCGGAATACCATGGGGATGCTAGAGAAAAATAATGCATTATCATTTCATCCCATTACAATAAGCCTTAGGGTTTTATTTTTAAGAAAAGAAGACCCAAGAGAAAAGTTAAAATAATATTCTAAACATACTAAAAAACATTGTCCTTGAAGAGATAAATTCAAAATAAAATTTGATTAAAATATTTTTTTAATGCATCATGTAAGAAAGAAGATAGACATAATAGACTCGCCATCAATATCAAAGGTTGATTTGCCCTGATCAGATGATCCCCAACAATTTTCCTAGGATGCGAAGAACTCTCTGAAGAATTATACTGAAGGTTTGTACTGATTAAGCAAGTTAGGAGTAATTTTCTATTTAAGCTCATCTCTGAAATAACATTTAAATTTCCCAAATCTACAAAACATCACAAGTTATCTATCCTAAATTATACAATAAAAAAAAAGAAACTATAAACAAACACAACAAGGAAAATTTCATAAACATATAATTACGCTGTAGAAGAATTGTTCCATCTATAAAGTCATTTCATATACACTACTTGGTTACTTGCAATATGTATATCATCATTCATTAAGACTATTTTGATAAATTGTTGAGTGTCAGATTCTTACAAGATAAAGTTTCTTCTCAAGCTTCCTCACAATGTCAGCATGCCTTGCCGCTTCTGCAGCTTTAATCATCTTTTTCTCATAGTCATTATCCAGTTTCTTTCCCCATCTGGCATCTGCTTCTTGCGTCTCTCCAAGGGTACCGGCAGTGCCTTGCTCTTCAGTCATTTCAAGTGTCTTGGCGTTTGAGAGAACTGAAGAAGATGCCCTTATTCTTGCCTGTTCCTCATCATCTTGCAGGTTCTTCGCTAATCTTTCTCTCTCAACCAACGCCTCACTTACTTCCGCGGATAAGAAATCTTTCCCTCTATAAAAGACAATATAATCCTTGTTCCTAGAAAGAATTACACCCCCTGTTAAGCTCTGCAATTAAAGGCATGATGATTAGCATTAATAACAAATGGGCATAAACATATTAAAAAATTGTTAGATTAACCTAAGCCAAGAAAAAGTAAATAAGTACGAGCTCAGAAAGATAAAAAATGCAATAGAACATTCAGTTTGTACAAATACTCATAAGATGTCATAAGTTAAAAGGTTTTGTATGTCTTTGCATACATGAAATCATAAATACAACCCGGATAATTAGTATTTTAAGATATGTTATGACTGATAGCAGAATCATTCCCTGAAGATAAGTGCCCAGATGCAGCCTCCTTAAATGAAAAATAATTAATGCATCTTAATTGACTTTTCCAAAGGATAGTTGCTGAAAAAAAATATATACTAGATTGAGCTACAGAGATATATTTCATGGATCGGAACATAGTTTTTATACACAAGCAAATTGATAGGAAATAGTTGATTTCGCAAGTAACCCTAAGGGGAATACTTGAGTTCGCAAGCAATCATAACAATAATTGGTAAAAACAGTGGGGAAACACAAGAACTTTGATGAACAAAACTCTCCAAAAAAGTAAATTGCACTATAGGAAGTAAAACAAGACAAGAACAAAGCAAAGATACAAGTGATCCTCAATTTGAGAGGAGGATCGTTCTCTCTCAATCTCTAGACAAGGAATCTAGAGCCCAAAACACCCAAAAAGCCGCAAGAGAAACAATATTCAAGCATACCCTCACCCTTCCCCTTCATACCTATTTATAACCCTCAGCCCTAGCCATAACTGTCCCTCCCCTCATTTTTTTTAAATTAAATCAAATAGGCGTGGCCCCCTGTGCTAGGCAGCAACACAAGGGAGGCGGTTTGAACCGCCTCCTGTAGACCAATGCCGGCCCAGGTGGGGCCGGCTCTCTCAAAGGTCAGTTCTGGATAAACTGACCTATCACAAATATCCTGATGTGCAAGAAACAAATATATTTCAATGGCTTCAGCTGGAAAAGGCAAAAGAGAGACAAGGGGGAACATTACAACTAGCAGGAATACATAAGGTACAGGGGACTGAAAGCCGGTATTCAGAATGGAGTATGAAAATGTCACTAGGACTTTTAATAAAATGAAAATGAATTCCAACATGCTAAGAGGAAAATATTTTACCTTTATTTCTGAAGCAATTCTTTCGCTAGTAGTTAGTTGCACTCCTCGTTTCAAAGCAATCTTTGCTATACAACTTTTTTCCCACAATTTTTCCATAGCAGTAGCTAACCCTTGATGCTGCCTGCTTCTGCCTATTTAGAGACAAAAAAATCCATTTATGAGGCCTATGCTGTAAAGAGAGGGAAATTATGAAAATGAGGTATACTTACCGAGGGCGAAATGAGGAGGAAGCATTCTTGCCAGCCTCCTTAATGCAGTACCTTCCTTTAGTCCAAGAGTAGGCCTAACTCCATAAGGAAGAATTCTAAATGGAGGTTTAAAGCCCGGTACAATGGCAGGAAGCAAATCAGCATCCACAGGTAGTGGATCATTTCCAGGCCAATCTGTGTATCTTGGGCCAAGACTATCTAACAGCTTATCCATCTCATCTTCGTATTTGATTTCGGCAGACAGCCCAGTGTTATTTTTCTTCTCAAAAGTAGTCAAATACTCGCCCTCAACTTGCACATCAATGCTTTTTACGTTATAATCTTGCACATCAATGCTTTTTGCACGATTATCTTGCAAATCAATGGTTTTCACATTATCTGTTAAAATGCCTGTATGCTTGAAGGTATTGTGTGAAGTATCATAAGTATTTGGTAAGCTATGATAATTCTTTTTCACTGTTTTAGGGTTCTCATAGCTTACTCCTCTATATAGTGAAACAGATGTTCCAGATCTCCATATCACCAGCCCTCCTGTTTTTCTCTGATCATTGTCAGGTGGAATACAGCAACAATTAGCTTTAAATTTAAAAAAAGAAGCAGAATAAGAAATGCAGAATTATCCAGAAAACTTAAAAGGATGGTTTGGAAAGAAACAAAAATGCAAGGCATGTACGGGCTAATTTAGGATTTAGAGCTATCACTAAAGTATGATATATATATATATATATATACATATAAAGAGAGAGAGAGAGAGAGGAGGCTCCAATCCTCATGATAGATTCGAACAATTTTCCTACTCAAATTCTAGCAGTCCAAAAGTTTTTCTCACACCATTCAACAATTTATCATTACTAGAAATCCATGCCATTGAACTTAAACATTTACTAAATTTAAGCAGCTTGGTTTTCCAAATTATTGAGATCCTTAATACATTTTGGTTTAAAGGTACCGTGCACTTAATCACTATCCTTTGGCCCTAATTACTCAGTATTCGTTGTTTCCTTCCCTAGCATGTTTAATAAGCTCCCTACAACTGATTGTTCACCCTCAAGAAAAGATAGCTCTACGGCATGAACCCTGCTTTCACAAGCTTATAGATCCCTTTTTTTTTCGAGGTAGATTGAATTTTGAATTTAACCAGATTTTTCCTGAGAGTAGTGTCAAGGTTTATTTAGTTATAAGGTTCAACTTCCTATGAGCGCAAGCCCTCATAGTTAATTACCCCTTTTAAAGCGTAGAAGAGCACTCTCAATTAAGGATGAAACGTAAATGTAGCTATGTAACAAGTGTAGAAGTATGCAAGTGTTTTAACCCTAGTTATAGGGGGATGAGGGTATACTTGATCAAGATCTCATGGTTCCGTCGTCCCGGGTATACCATAAGTTTCAGTTTACCAACACTAACAACAATTGATTGTAATGTCTAGATAATCTGATTAGCAATCATGGGTTGCCTCCTTTTAGGGATCCCGAGTAAACTGAAATGGTTAAATGTTGGTTTTAGAATGGTTATGGTTTGGGGCTCATGTCTATTAGATTGTTCGTTAATTTGTTTAGTTTGGGAATTACAGTTCCTATTAGGAGTTGCCCATATGTTTAGATTTGGAACCGGGGCTTACAAGTTTCATTGAAAGTGGCCCGTGTAGTGGGTCTTATTGCTTCCCTTGGAAGTAGCCCGTATAGCAGGTCTTACGACCTCTATTTAGAGGTTGCCCAAGTAGCAGGTCTTACAACCTAGCCCTATAGGCTCAGCTGCCCATTAGGGGGAAGTTTAGGATTAGGTTGCTGCCTAGAGATTTCACCTATAATAGGACTTATGACTTCTATTAGAAGTTGTCAATCAAATTTGAGGTATTTATCACTTTACTTAACATATATACTAATGAGGTAGTTGCCAATATGATTCACTACTTCTATAAAAAGTAACCTATAGGGCTTAGGAATTGATATGACGAAGTATTTTAGCATGCTTTTCAATGCTTTCATAGGAATTGATCTTGATGGATAATATAATCTTTTTTTATAAAAAAATAGATCATTTAGATTGTAAAGATTGTAAAATTATTTGAAGTAAAAATTCATGTAACCAACGTCATTTATTAGTTTTGCACTTTAAGATAAAATGATGAAAAATAAAAAATAATGTAAAAATATTATCCCGGGATTAAATGGGGGTATTTAAAGAATGTTAATAAAAATATTTTTTAAAATAAGATTCAATATTTTAATATTTGAGTTGTTTA
Organism: Dendrobium officinale; assembly: GCA_019514585.1. NCBI lineage: Eukaryota > Viridiplantae > Streptophyta > Magnoliopsida > Asparagales > Orchidaceae > Dendrobium > Dendrobium officinale. The sequence continues at coordinate 61,957,162 of CM033688.1, read as the reverse complement.
TTAGGAAGCTAATGTTATATAAAAATAAGTAGCTTATGATATTAAGAATAATAAAATATGTGTGCTTGTAGAATCAAAAGTAAAAAAATCTAATAGAAAAAATAGTTGATGATGAAATAAAAATTTACAAGAAAAGATAAAAAATAAAAAATTTGATGTAAAAGTTGATTTATATGTAAAAGCTCGAAAAATTAGAAAAAATATAGAGAAGCCCATAGGGATTCTAAGAAAGCTATATATGATGTAAAAAAATATATTTTTAGTAATTTATATAATAGATTAGATACTAAGGATGACGAAAGACATATGTAAAAGTTAATCTAGTAAAGAGATAGGAAAGTAAATATTTAGTTCAAGTGAATTACATTAAGGATGAAGATCAAAAAAATATTTTTATTATAAGAGGATATCAACATAGGTGGATGAGATTTTTGATAAACTTTTCAATAAAGATTGTAAATATACGATTAAATTTAGTGATCTTAGTACCCTAAATGGTAATACATATTTTTATTTTTATATTCATATTAGTAAAATCGAAATTGAAGGCTTTAAAGAAAATGAAGTGCAAAAATGCAATAGAATATGATGATATTCTAATAGATGTGTGAAAATGCTTAGGACATCAAAGAATTTCAAGGATTAATAAACTTTTTCAATATTATTTTGAAGACTAAAGATGACATATGAATGGAGAAGTACGTTAATTCTTATTTTTAAGAATAAAGGTGATGCATAAGAGTGTACTAATTATAGAAGAATTCAATTAATATGTCATGCATTAAATTATAGGAATGTAATTGAGAATGGGTTATGATGTGATATTAATGTTTCTTAGAATCAATTTGGATTCATGCCGAGTAGATATAATATGGAAGTTATCCAATTGTTGAGAGATTTGATGGAAAAGTATAGTGAGAGCAATAAGGATTTATATATGATATTTATTAATTTAAAGAAAACATATGATAAAGTTCCAAGATAAGAGCTCTGGATGGACCTAGAAAAGAAATAAGTTAATAATACTTATATTTAATTCATTAAGGATATGTATATATGAGTTGTTATGTTCAAACACAAGGTGGTTTATCAAGTATTTTCCCATTTCAGTTGGATTACATCAAGGATCAACTTTAAGCTCATATCTTTTTGTTACAGTCATGAATGTTCTTACAAGACATTTGCAAGAGGATGTAACTTGGTGTATGCCTTTTAATGATGATATTCTTCTTATTGATAAAACTGTAGAGGGAGTTAATAAAAAACTTGAATTATGGAGGTCAACCTTAGAGTCTAAAGATTTTCATTTGAGTATATCTTAATCGAATATATTGAGTGAAATTTTAGAAGTAATAAATCTCGTGGTTGGATTGTGACATTGAGTGATTAAGTCATTAAACAAGGTGCTCATTTTGGATATCTTGGGCCTATTGTTCAAAGCAATGATGAAATAGATTGGGATATTATTAGTAAAATTAAAGTTGGACAGTTGAAGTGAATGAATGCATCGAGTTTGTTGTGTGATAGAAACGTACCCCTCAAAGTTAAGGAAAAATTTAATAAGATGGTGATTAGACTTGCAATGCTTTATGGCAAAAAATGTTGGTAATTAAAAGAGAAGCATAAAATTAAGTTAAGTGTTGCATAGATGATAATGCTCTTGTGGATAAGTGGCTTAACACTTAAGGAGTTATTTGGTTGGAGGAAAAGTAAATGTACAGCATTGTGAATGCTTTACTTTTTTATTTTTTAGTGTTTGGCCGGACAATTGAGTGAAGCAAAGTAAATTCCCACTGTATTTGGAACTCCCCGCCTTAGTTCATTTTGCAGGAAGATCTTGCTTCGCATGAGTCGCTTCTTTGACTCCTTCATTGTTCGACTTCGCACGTAGGAAGATCCTGCTTCTCCTGACCATCCAACTATTCCCACATTCGCCTGTCTCTGCTTTGATTTAAACAATGATCACTACAACCGCTTCTTCCCTGTTCGTCCTAACGACCCTGAGTACACTCCATTTCGATTCAAGTGATTTTACTTTACTCTGCATTCATCCAACCAAAACAGTTCCTTGTATTAACTTTACAACCAACCAAACAGGCTCAAACTATTTATTTTATGCCGCATTTACTTTACAGCAAACCAAGCAGCCCCTTAGAGACAAAATGCGCGAGTATATGTGTGAAAATGTTGGAGTAGCTCCAGTGGCAGATAAGATTAGAGAGAGTTGCCTTATATGGTTTGGTCACATAAAATGTCGTCCTTTAGATGATCCTATTTAGAGAGTAGATGTATGAGATACGACCTATATTAAGAAAAGTTGAGGTAGACTTAAAAAGATTTGGTTAGAAAGTATTAAAAATAAACTTTTTTTATTATATTTAAATGAGAATTTGACTCTTAATATGATACAATGGACAAAAAATGATTGATATAGCCAATCCCATGTCATGGGATAAAGGCTTTTTGTTATTGTTGGATAATATACTCTTTTTGGATGTACTTTCATTAGACATGTGACTACATAGTATTTTGCATGGGTTTGTACATGGCTATAAGAAATGCATGAAAAATGATGGGTATCATTGCATCTTATCATGGAGGAAATCAAAATGTTAGATTTACAAAAAAAAAAAAAGGATGTTGCAAAAAGGAAAAAAGAATATTAAAAGAGAAGCAATTAATATTGATTTCATGATAAAATTAGATATTTAATAAGTTAAAAACTATAAATCCTATGTTTTATTATGATTCAAGATTGTTGATAAGGATATGGCTACAAATCTATTTTGGGCCGATGGATGGCTCATATTGGCATGTCAATATTTTTTAGATAGAGTTGGATTTGTTACACCTCATATGAATAAATATTTTAGCATGCCTTTTTGTTGCTTTTGTAAGAGTAAATCATTATAAATAATCTATTCTTTTTGGAAGTGCTTTAATTAGACATGAGACTATAGGAACTTTTGCATGGGGTTTCTTGACATAGCAACAAGCAATACTTAGAAAATACTCTAACCCATTGATAACAAAACAAGATCCAACAATGAAGGCCATTTCAGAAGTTAGACATATTGTCCATTATTTTTATCCATGGTATATTTACCCAAAAATAAAGAAGCAGATGGTACTTTATTTCCTACAAGACAAAGATTTAAGCAAGAATTTTACTTTTACCATTAATCAAATTAAAGAAGGGTGGATTGAAATGATTCCAAAATATCATTTACAAGATAATTCTAATCTCAATTACTTGCACCATAATCAACATTATATTATACCTACATTTTTATACCGGGCATATGAATTGGGTTTATGACTACAACACAAAGAAGTGAGAATACCAATGCAGTATTCAAGCTAATGTTGACTGCCAAAAATATAATTATGAATTTGCTCAAAAATGGGAGAAGGCACTAGAAGTAGAGCAGATGCAAATTAAAAAAAAAAAAAAAAAAAGAGGACTCTGAAAATTGTCATTGTCAACCTTCCTCATGGTCCACGTACCAGTAGAGAAGCATGGCGTTGAGGTTTACAACATTGTTATGTTTAAGAAATTTTGATAACATTTGAAACACAAACAATTTTGATTTTGAAAGTGGGCAACAACATGAATTAAATGAAATTATTCAAGTGATAAATCCTAATAGCCGTTTGGTAAGACAAAAACTATATTTCATTAAAATTGATGTTCCTTTGCCAGAGTTTTTTTGCACCTGCAAAATGTATGAGTTCAATGATAAATTATGCGCCCATAGTCATTATGCACTATTACATCATAGAATCCATTAAATTCCTTGTCATTACATAAATGATGGACAAAAGTTACAAAAGATGGTCATCTGAATAATGGCTGCACTTTAAAAAATGCAGCCATCTCCTCCAAAAGTTTGAGATCCAATACAGTTTGTAGAAAATTAATGAAGCTTGTCATAGAATGCTCTTGCCATAATGATGTTTAAATCTTATCATTAGGGCCGGAGCCTTTCTCTAACTCTCTTAAGTTAGAGAAAATTAATTAAACAAGATAGAAAATCCACATGTTATGCAATTGAAACTGGATAATCGCTATTTTCTTCGGAATTTACAATCAAAATTAGAGGAAAATCTTAATCTTCAAAAAGAAAGAAAATCAAACCTCCAATATCTCATGCATGCGCTTCATATTGAGGGCTGGCGCCCCCTCACATTTGAGCCTCACCACCTCTTGAGTCTGCCACTTCTCTCGAATAGCATCAACAATCTCATGGGTCACACCCGCACCACCAATCTTAGTTTTAGACTTTTCTCTTATAGCCAAATGCCTCAACCTCCTCAGCTCCCCTTGAGGAAGCGTCAGCTCCGCCAATATAGTCTTACTTTTCTTCTTCCGCACAGAGTTCCCACCATTATCATCCCCCTCCATGCCGCCCCGACGCTTCTCCCACGGAAACCGAACTTCCTCGTTCAAATCCAACGACAACCCACCTCTAGAATTGGGCAGAATCCCATCCTCAGCATAGAAGATGTCCTCTACTGACCCCTTCTCGGGCAAAGGCTGCTCCTTTATCTCACTAGTGTCATCCATATACCCAAATTTCTTGAGCTTCTCCACGATCTTCGACATTGTGCTGCTTCCAGTGCTCGCGCTGGTGCCGAACTCCTCGTCGTCGCTGGACAGGCCGCTACGGTAATCAAGGGCGGCTCGTGGCCGCTTAGGGATGAGGCGGTAGCGGGATTCTTCGCCCCAGCTTTTGATCCAGGTGGGGCTGGACGTGGAATCGTCATCCGGAAGAGGAATTTTTGCAGGGTTTGTGAGGGAGATTCGAGGTTTAGCGTCAGGTTTTCGGCTGCAGATGGAAGAGTGGTTGAATGAATAAAGAGGCCATTGTTTGATGTTCAAGGTAGAGGAAGATTGGAGGCGGCGTAGGTGGGCGAATCGGCAAGAAAAAGAGGAGTGCAGTGAGTCGAGCAAGATTGTTTGCTGGAATTGGAATGCGGAGGCAAAGGCCATTAAATAGTGAGTGCAAAAATGGTGGGGAGATGAAGAAGTTGAAGGCGGTGATCTTTTGAATGGAAATTTGCACCGGCGAGAAAGCCAGGCTTCTGCTGTGTTTATGGATAGCGGATTTTTGCTCGGGGATGTAAAGAAAAAAAAAGGTACTTAATGTGATAAAAATAAAAAATACAATTAATTTTTATTATAATTATCTTAAAATAAACTTTTAAAAAATATATAAAATACAATTATTCTAATTAATTTTTTATGTTTTATTTGTGATAATTTTTTATTACTTTCTAAAATAGTATTAATTTTTTATAAAAATTTTAGTTTACGAAATATTTTTACTAAAAAGTTGCTTTAAAAAATCAATAAACAAGCTATCTAAACTAAGCTTTCTTTTTTTACTCCCAAATAAAGCCTTAATTAAATATCTTGCCTTTTTTTTCAAATGAAGACGGGAAATTAGACGATGAATCTTATAATTGATAAATTTAATTGTGTTTCAAGTGATACATTTTGTTTGATCACTAATAAAATAAATTTGTTTGATTTAGCACAAATTTGATTGGTTTATTGTTCTAATTAAATTAATTAAAATATTATTTTCGTTAAAAGTGATTTTAAATTTTATTTGGATGACAACTTAGGCTACATAATTTTATTAGGTTATCATTGTACTTAATTTAGTCTCCTTAGGCCATTGAATATTATCATTATGGTGCATGATTTCAGATATTCAACAAAAGGATCAACCCAATTCGAGATTATTTGTTAAACTTTCATCATCTCTACTTTCATTATTGGGTGAGTTAGTTCTATGATTGATCTTTTATCTGGATTTCGGTTTTAAAAAAAGCATATTAATGAGTTTGTATTAATATCTATGAATGTGCTAAATTTTGAAGTAGTTAAAAATTTTTTTTTATCCTAGCTTTAGCTTTGAATAGATATCTTGGAAGGATTTCTTCTTTGGCTCCATATTATTCATTTATCTAATTCATAATGAGCTTAGAATCGAAGAATACTGTCAAACGCTTTACTCAAGCACCAACAACAAACCTTAAGCCAACAAATTCTACTTTTTTATTTGTGATTTAAAAGAAAATTTTGTCGGGAATAAAAAATATAACTCCAACTATTATTCTAAGAAACATCCCAATTTGACTCCTTCAACACCATAGGCTTTGTCAACCTACAAATCCAAAGCAAATTATTTTTTGTAGTCATCTCTTCTTCTATGTTGGCTAATGTGAAGTTGTGAAAAAGTTAGCTAAGGCATGCTCCTTAATGGTAGTCCTTAGCTTATATATGATATGAAATTTATTGACTTGAAAGACTATTTAAGAAGCTGTAAGGAGTAATTTTGCTTCGGTAGGATCGACTTAAGTGGAGTAATGAATTGAATAGAATAAGCTTAAAAATATGGTCAAAGTCATCAAGCTGTGATAACCAAGGTTCATGCTAATTTTTTCATGATTATCTAACACAATTTGGCTCCATGAAAAACTTTATTAATATAATAAATCAGATATTATGTCCTCATTTATTCTTAGTCCAGAATAAAGCTCACAATCTTATCTCCAACTCTAAGATATAAAAGCAACCTTCTCTAGGCTATGGGTTTTGAAGTAATTTTGGAAAGGAGAGAAGTAGGTCACTACTAAAAGCTCTCTCATATTTTTATTCCAATCCAAGTGATTAAAACTTCTTAGGATTTTGAAGAACGATGAGTATTTATCACACAACCTAGATTTGAAGCGACTCATTAAGCAATCTGATTAGTCAATCTTTTTTATTCTTAATTTCACATTCTTTTCAGATGATATGTCCAAACTAGCTTTGACTTTCTTTGGATCCATCTTAATGCCTTTTAGGGTAAGCAAGACATCCAAAATTTTTCTCAATCTAGCTCCAGAAGTGTGTTTCAAAGGATTAAGTCTCATATTGAATTTCCTTAGAGTTATGAAAGTTTCTTCAAGTCATGAACATGCTATATATTTTGGAGTTTTACTCTTCACAAACAATTCATCAACATAGACCTCAAAATTTCATCATTTTTAATCTCAGAAGGCATGATCCATCATTATTTAATAAGTCAAACCTCTATTTTTCAAACCATAGAGCATCACTTTATAGTGATAATGTGAGACCTCGTTCCTTTATTGTTCCTCTCTGACTTGGATTTTCCTCCCAGGATCGTTCGGGACGATAGTGAGATCGTCCAGGCCGATCTGTACTGTTCAAAATACCGTCCTGAGAATAGTTCTGGGAACCGTCCAGGACGATCGGGACGATCGATTTTGGTCTGATCGTCCCGGGACGATTTGACGATCGGCCGGGCCGATCAGCTGTATGATATAAGAAAATCAGCTCGTTTTGAGGAGAGAGAAAATCATTTTTAAAATATCAGATATTTTGAAGAGAGAGAAAGAGAGGAAAAGCAAAAGAAGAAGTCCGATTTCGGGGCCCGCGGAGCGATTTTTGTCGTTCGTTGCTGTTGGATATTTTGTTTGTCTCGTTGTAAGGACTCTGAACCCTACTTCTGTTTTCGAAGATTTTGAGGTTTTGTAAAATGGTGCTCAGATTTGTATTTTTGTAAGTGATTTTCATACCCGGTTTGGTACTGGCGAAGATTTAACTGCATAACTTTTGGTATGTTGTAGATGTGATTATTCTGCACGTTTTGATTATTTTCTGGCAGATTTCGTCCTGTCCCTTTTGGTTCTGCGGAGTTTTATTTTGACTGCAATTTATTATGATGTCCGAATTGGTTTGAGCAGTAGAAGAATAGTCTTATAATATTATTGTGCATGTTCTGTATTAATTTGGTGAATTGTAATTTTTGGAGATTTTTGTGTAAATTTGACAAACTGCCGTTACTCTGCCCGATTTTCGTATGATTTCTGATTTTCCCGAATTTGATAGATTGGATTGATATGCGTATGACTATTGATATGATTGTTCTAGATTTCTTTCATATTGCTTATTGCATCGATTATTGCATTGACTATTGATTGAATTGATTGTTACTAAAAGACAAGTGGGAACCTGGTTGAACGTTGGTTGGAGATAGAACTTGACCTGTACAGGATGGTGGGCCGACGGGCTTTCCTTTAAATCATAAATCATCGATATAACGATTGGGAGTTATAAGGAGTTTTATATGCTGACGGGCGGCCGACGGGCAAAAGAGTGACGACTCTTCTTGATCGAAACTAACGTGCGGATATCTACAACAGCAATATGGATTCTACAACAGCACTATGGATTTCTACAACAGCACCATTGATCATAGCTAGTGTTTGTGCTTGTCGAGTAAGACCATTGTATGGAATTGCATGTGTACGATATTGCATCGTATGGATTTCCTGATATGCATCGATTTATTGATTTCTGATTGATTTATTGATATTGATGGATTTATTGAATTGATTTATTATTGAACGGATTTATTGGTTTATCGTATTGATTTTCGATTGATATTATCGACTTGATTGATTCATAGATACCGGCACCAATATTGATATGGATTCTGCGTATTGATTCATAGATATTGACACTGATATTGATATAGATTGTACCGATTGATAGATACCGACATCGACATCGATATAGATATGATATTGACATATGGATACTATTGATACGACAGATCCTGACATGCTATTGATACATTGATTCGTCGTACCGATTATCGATTGATTGAATGGATTGTTGCCGTATGGATTTAATTTATCGTAAAATAGATTTCTTTATGAAGCTGATTGTATTGATTTGATTTCAATTGATCTTTGTATTGATTTGATTTCAATTGATCTTTCGCCGTATTAATTTGATCGTTTATTGGGATTTTGACCCGATTGGTACTATTGACTGGCAGAATTGATTGATACGATTTCACTGTTGTAGCATCGCTCGTGGTCGTCAATGGATGGTTCTTTTTATGGATATGGATACATACACTGCCATATTGATAAGAAGTAAGTGAGATTGAACGATAGATTGATTTGTAAGTATATGTTCCGATATGATTCCACTCTATTGATTTGACTGATGTGATACGATAAGTAAGACGACTAGTCGATTGTATTGATGTAATTGATGTTATCGATTGCTATGATAGAGATTATAGAGAATGGATTGACGCATTGATTTTTGAGCTTTATGGATTTCCTACTGGTTATTGATTTTATTGATTTCTGTTCCGCATTGATTTCTGTATTGCATTGACTCATTGATCATGTACGACTGATTGATTTGACTTGATTTGATTAACCTGCATATTGTTTTCAGTGTCGTGCTTTGATTTCAGTTGTAGGCTTTGGTGACCTGCTGGGCTTTGTAAGCTCATTATATGTGGTTAATGATTTCAGGTGCAGGGCCTCCAGCTTGAAGATCTTTCTGCCGAGTTCTGTAGCTTTTTCTTTTGTAGCCTTGGTAGGCTTTCTTTTGTAGCCTGTACGGCTAGTGTAGATTTCTCTTTTGGCTGTACTCTGACTGTTGTACTATATGTGAATTATAATATCCGCTGCTGTTTCTTTTCTATAATGTAATTATCTCTGGCTCTGGATATATGTATGTATGGATTGATATGAACAACAGATGAGGAAACCGATAGAAAAAAAGAAGAAAGAAAAAAAAAGAGGCAATAGAATGATCAGATGAATCCTTTCGCTACACGGATCTTGGGATCGTCACAGATAAAATCAACTCCAATGAAAAATATTTATTTTTTCACAATTTGCCTGGCACATCTTTATTTGATGGTATCTAGAAAAAATATCAAAAATATTCATTACTAGATAATTGACTTCCTAGTTGACTAGAGCATTAATTCTTGGAAGTGGATAACTTTCTTTGGACAAGCTGAATTCACATTGGTAAAATCAATTCATACATTTATTTCTATTTGATTTTTAAATCATTGTTATATGTGAAATCCATTATGGGTATTGAATTTCTTTAATGAATCTAGTCTCTAGCTAAAAGCTTTTGGCCATCACTACAAATTAGTGTAGCTTGCATTATAGTAACTGGCCTAATTTCTTGTTTAATTAGCCTTAAATTTCTATTGACACTTAACTTATGATAGACAATATTGATGTCGACACCTGGCATTTTGTTAGTCAATCAAGCAAATAACTCCATATTCTTTTCGAGAGTTGTAATCAAGCCGCATCTTCTTTCTTTGTCATAATCGATGATAACAAAAATTGCAACTTTAGTTCTCTTTAAAAAAACTTCCTCTATGACTTTATAAATTTTTAGCCTTGATCCTTTTTTAATAATTAGTTAAAGGATTTCATCCTATATATTTTTCGCTGCTTTTATAACATGCACTTAATTGTGCCAAGTTGTAACAATTTTTACTACTTGATCTCGTGCCAAAAACTTTGTAGTGATATGATAAATATAGATGTGTACTATGAAGATGTTATACAATGGTTGGTTATAGGTGGAGTTATAAGTAGTTGACACGTCAACTATGATGAAGTTGATAATTACAATCAATTATATCTCTCTTTCTCCCCAAGTAATCGACAAAATAATCATCACTTTTATCTCCCTTCACTGTCCAAAGAAACCAAAGAGAAGACCATCAATTAGAGTTAGGTAAGAAACATCAAGATTCATCTTCTCAATGATGCTTTTGAACATAATGTTGACTAATTACCTTTTCCAATCATAATGCTATTGATTTGATTGTTTGTAATAAAAACTGTGTCAATTGTAGCATCATTATAGGGATTTACATTCAATGGCTAATCAACTTCAATAAAAATGATATGCAACACTTCAACACTAGATGCTAGGGCTGCAAACGAACCGAGCCGAGCCGAGTATGTGAGTGTTCATGTTTGTGTTTGTTTAACATTAGCTTGTTCATGTTTGGTTTGTGTTTGATTCGAGCTTTATTATTTGTGTTCATGTTTGGTTCGTTTAATTTAAGGGTGTTCATGTTTGGTTCATGTTCGTTTGTTTAGTGCTTATCGAGCTTTAAACGAGCTATGTTCGTGAACATATCTCACAAACAATCTATTAAACAAGCAAATATTAAATTTGTTCATAAACATTCTAAACAAACAATCTAACAAACATGGTCAAATATGAAATATTTCTTGTTCATGAAATAAAATTTCTAAAATAAAAGCAGTTGTATATTTAAAATGAAAATATGATTAATTTATATGAACATATGTTATAATATTTTATTACTTTAAATTTATTAATAAAAAATAATTATATTAAATTATGGTATAATTAAAGTTTTTATATTTAATCGAACTCGAATCGAGCTTGTTCATGAACATCAACTGATGTTGTTCGCGAACATAAACGAGCTGAACGCATTAGTGTTCAAGCTTGTTTATTTAAGAATCGAGTATTTAAAATATTGTTCAAGTTTGTTTGTTAGTTAATTAAACGATCACGAACGAGCTTTAATCGAACCGAACAACGAGTAGTTCGTCGAACGTTTGGTTCGCTTGCAACCCTACTAGATGCTCTTAAGGTACTTGTCAAGTTCACCTCTCCTAAACAAAGTCATTTGAGACTAGCTTGGCGATAAGCCTTTGCTCCTGCTCCACCATTAATTAATATACAATGCGATGAAATATATGTTTATATGATTGAAAAATATCTACTGTGAGATATAAGAGGCCAAAATCCTTTGAATTCTATCTGTGTTAGGGAATATTCAGATGTATGTAAAGCCATATTTTGATTCCTATAAAGTCATGTTCTAAGGGCTATTAGTCATATTTCGATGCCTATGAGAATGATGATCTAGTGCTATAAGCACAAAAGATAGTCATAAGGGGCCATAATCATTTAAGATTCTGTTTGAGATCGAGATATGTGACATGAACTGCTTTAGTGTATGAATTTTATTTTATTTTTTTCTCTGTATTATTATTTAAATAATTGGAAAATTGTTATGCTCTTATTACCTATTTTAGTACAAAGATTTATTAGATTGTATTTTGAATGCTTTAAAATATTCATCAAATTATTTAATAATAATAAAAAAAAAGATCATTTTGATGACTTGCTGAGCTATTGTAGCTCATAATAGTTTTTTGCTTCTGATTTTTAGGATATGAAAAGGGGAAGGAGATTGTTGATTAGTAGTGACCAGATTTGAGTTTATAGATATTTTTTATTTTGATTTTTTGTACAATCATGACTAGTTTATTATTCAGTTTTATTGCTTATGTTTAATATCGATGTAGGGTAGTGTAGATATATTTTGAAAAAATTAAAAAATTTTGTGGATGAATTTATTTTTAGTACTTGATTGTTTATTAACTCTGTAATATGTTATTTATTTAAAATAAATATAAGAAGAGAATTTGAAATATTTTAAAACCAAAATTTGGAATTTGTTTGTTACAACTCAACACGATAGGATCTATCTTGGTTGGGTTGAGTCGTAGCATGCCAACACAAGATTTATAAGGGCCAGAATTCTTTAAATTCTATTCTAATGTAGGTACAAGGGCCTGAGAAAAATATGTTAATTCTGCTCTGGTATATGAAGTGCTTGTTTATTTACTTTCCTACATCATTATTTATATTTTTTTTTAAATATAAGCTCTATCTTGATATATAGTTAAGTATAGTAATTACATTTTATATTAAATTTAGTAAACTACTTTAAAATTTTAGATCGGTAAGTGCGGCCTGCTAAGCTGTACTTAGCTCACAGTTTATTTGTATTTTGTTTCAGTTTTGAGAAATGAAAAGAGCTCGTTGAGTAGGTAAGTCCGAGTCTAACCTGCTGAGTTTGTATATGTATTTATTTTCTAATTTTTATACCATCATGAATAGTCATTTAAATTACTCTGTTATGCAGCTCAATCTGTAGCCATGCACTATAGTGTAATTATTGTATATACATTTTGATGACTAATGAAAGAAAATTTTATGGATGAGTTATTTTTTATATGCTGAAAAATGTTAGCAGCTCTCTGATCTATTGTCATTTTAAGTTCAATTGGAAGAAGAAAAATCTAAAAAGTTGTTCAAAACTCCAATCTTGAGTTTGTTCTGTTGCAAGCCAACATGATAGGACTTGTCCTATCCGTGAATCATATCAAGTTAGGTTATGACATCTTGTCACAACTAAATACAAAATAACTTGTCCCTATGTTTACTTTAGTAGTTTATTGGAAGAGACTCTATTGCTCCTTTGGTTATTTTGCTCATACTTTCTTCCATCCTTGCGAGTTGCCTTATAGTGACAAATTTCTAATTATCGATATTCACTAAAGCCTCTCTATTATGCTATGCTTCTTGTAGTGAATGGCTTATACCTCTTGGTATGATTATTTCTTTTTAAAGTGAAAATTTTGGAATTTCACTAATTGTGTTTAAGTATTAAAATTTATTTATCCCGAGTTGTACCTTTAACCCTCTATTTATAGGTGAATTATTACATCCGGCTACCGGACCTCCGGGCATCCAATCCAGATGCGCCATGTCACCCAAATAGAGTGGCGGAGCCATAAATTTTTATCTAGGGGGGCACAAATCTATGATTTTTAAAATACCCTCAAGCTTTCATTCGAGCTTGAAATTGACATTGAGGTTTTAATTTTTTTATAATAATTTCTATAAGAATATAAATTTTATAATAATTAAAAAATTTATTACCATGCTCATGTATATCAACTTTTCTTTTATAGTTCATTTTCATATCTAATTTAACTAATAATATAATTAAAAATATTTTATACCAAGTAATATATATATATATATATAATTGAATCTTATTAATATAAAAGTATGTTAAAAATAAATGAAAATTATAATAAACATATTTTAAACTAATTGATTATTGATTTTAATTACATAAAGTTTTTAGAAAAGAGATATGGAGTTTTCATAATAATAAAAAATTTGAGAGAGAGAGAGAGAGGCAGCAGAGAGAGAGAGGGGAGAGAGATAACCTAGGACCCAAAAAAAGTAAGAACGGTAACCAAACTGTGAAAAGAAAAATAAAATGGCATGGCAGTTGCGGGCATGCAGAGGAAAAATTGAGGAAAATACATAAAGTAAATTTTTTTTTGTGCCCCCCCCCCTTCCTAAATCCGCCGTTGCCCAAATACACTGGGACCCGATGTATTTTGGTGACGTGACGCGTCTAAATTGGCATCCGGACGAATCCGGGCACTGGACGTAATAATTTGCCCTATTTATAGGATGGGTTGAGGCTCAAGCCACACATTATTAACTACCCCGTAAGTTTACATTAAAATAATATTTTCAAAAAACTAGGTTACATAATTTTACATGATCATCAACCAAGTTTTGAGTGAGTCATTTGCTTAGTTGTTATCATGATGAAGTCAAATGTTTCATATTAACTAAAAGAATTCATAACTTGACTAGAGGAAGTGATTAACTTGGCTAGAGAAAGTTTTTTTTTTTTTTTGCTAGAGAAAGTTATCGACCTTTGATTGAAGGAAGTTGTTGATTTATGTTTTATTTGATTTATGTTTTATTTGAGACGACTTTTTTAATACATAACTCATCTTGGTTTATTGGTTGAGAGATTTGACTTTCAACCAAGAAGTCTTGAGTCATGTTGTGTGTGTGAATTTGATTTAATTGACCTAAATGTAAAAAAAAAAAAAAAACTCCAACATATGTAGGGGTGTCAATTTTTGACACGACCCAAAACACGACCTGAAAAATCCAGGTTAGGGTCAACCCGAACCCGAAATGGGTTGGGTTCGGGTTCAACAAATCAACCAGTTTAAAAAACTAGGTTGGGTTCGGGTTGACCCAGAAATTCAAAATTGATCTGAAATTGACACGAAAACTTGTATTTGACCTGAAAATCCAATATTCACACATTTTTTACCGAAAAATAGAAGATTGGCCCGATTTTTGACCTGAAAACTAGCAATTTTGGGTCAACCCCAGGTCATTCTTGTCGAGTCGGGTTGACCCGGACCTGAATCGGGTCGAGTTCGGGTCCAAAAATCTGACATGTTTTTAAAAATGGGTCGGTTCAGGTTGACCCGAATAGTGCCGTGTCAATTCGGGGTTCGACACGAATCCGACCCATTGACCTGAATTGACACCCCCTAAACATATGCAGGCAAATTTCTCATTTTTCTTTGGCCAAATTTTATAAGGGAGCATTATTATTTTCAAAATTAATAAAAAGAGCATTAATTCATTAAAATTTAGAAAGGAGCAAATATGTTATTCAATTTGGCGAATTATTCATATAACAAAGAGAGAGAGGGTATGCGTCATTTTAAATGGCGTATTACTCACATAAAACTTATAAGAGAGAGAGAGGGGCAGGTAAGAGGGAATGATGGCAGCGGAGAGAGAGAGCGATGGAATTTAATAATATAAAACTTTATATGATAAATTTTAATAATTTAAATCCTTATAAGAAACTTTAATAATTTAAATATTTATAAGAAACTTTAATAATTTAAATATTTATAAGAAACTTTAATAATAAAAATTTTAAAATATAATTTAAAATATATATTTAATAAATTAAACTAAATTTATATAAAACTTTATAAGTTTTAATTAAAAATAATAATTTATAAAAAATTTATTAAAAACTTTATTAGAATAAAATTAAAATTTTTTTTGTAATGAATTAAATTTTTTAAGTGCATGAGTATTTGTATTTAAAAAATAAAATTTTAAAATTAATATTTAAAATAATTTTTTTATATTCAAAATAATATTTAACTCATATTTAAGAATAATATAAATTTTATTGTTTAAAGATATTACTTTAATATAATATAAAAAATTACACTTTTTACATTTAAAATATTGTTAAAATAATATTTAAATTTAATTTTTTTAAAAATTTATATGTTTAATATTTTCTTGAAAATTTTAAACCAAAAAATATTAAACAAATAAATCATTATTTAATTATTAAAAATAATATATATAATTTATACAGGAGAGAGAGGGGGTAATTTTTAGGAACGAGCGTATTTTTTGTCCAATTTAGCAAAAGCAGCGTGGTTGCGATAAAATTTAAAAAGGAGCGAATATGCCTAACGAATTGGTGCATTCACTGAATGCGCCGAACATAATAGTGCCTTCACTGAATTCGTTGAACGTTTAGGCGCATTGTACAGAATGCGCTGAATGTTTAAGCAAATTATATAGAATGCGCTGAATGTTTAGGCGCATTCTATAGAAAACGCTTTTTAATTTGGCGCATTATACGGTATCCAATGCTGCCAGCTCACGAGATTGCAGAAATTCCGAAAAAGTTTGTCGTTACGCTCGACCAGATCCGTTATATGCGCGTCTTGGTGTGGAATTAATTGAGCGAATTGAATTTGGGTGGTTGGGGAGAAGAGCGGCTATAAATAACACATGAAGGCTAGGAGGAAACGCACATCTCAGTTCATTCAGCTGAAAGATTTCGATATTTAGAAGAAGAGCAGGTATGTTAATTTTTTTTTAGTTTGATTATTTTATTTGATGTAATATATTTAGTTGTAATAATGTTTGTAGAAATTATAATATGCAGGTGTTGGTGAATTTTTTTTTTTAAAGCTGATGTTCTAATTAGGTTGGATCATAATCTGATCACGGCATTGGTGGAGAGATGGTGTCCCTTAACGAACTCCTTTCATTTGACCATCGGTGAGATGACGATCACCTTACAGGATGTCCAAATTTTACTCGGGCTCAGAGTTGATGGACCTGCAGTGGTGGGCCCAAATGTTGTTGGGCAATGACGTATTTGGGCAACATGGCCGATTTGCTGTGACGAGTTACTTGGGACGCATCCTGACAGGGATACAGTATACCACGCCCCAGATGAGGAGGAAGATGTTGCGACCTTTAGGATGGGTTCATCACAAGTTGATTATATGCTCTCACTACGTTGGCTCCGCTATACATTTTACAGATAGTCATATGATGATTTAGCACCAAAGATTTTTCTTCGACATGTCAGCGCATACATCCTATTCATGATAGGTGTTTTTTTGATACCTGATACATCATGGAGTCATGTTTCTCTACAGTGGTTACCTTTACTTACGGATGTTGACAGCTTTAATAGGATGTCAATGTGAGGTGCCGTTCTTGCACATCTTTATAGGGAGCTGTGCTATGCGACAAGGCCGACAAGGACATATATTGCGGGATGTGTTTCACTCCTGAAAGTTTGGTCATGGGAACGATTGTACATAGGTCGACAAACACTGCGAGTCCCTCATATTTTTGACTTGGCCGGACGACCCTTGTGTGAAACCCTTGAAAAAAAATTGTGCTATTTTTCGTCTGTACGAACCTGGTTAGTACGGGACGAACCGTCAGTACGAACTGAAGAAATTGTGAACAAATCTGTATGGTTCGTCTGTACGAACCTGGATGGGTTGGTACGAACCGAGATAAAGAGTTTAATTTAATTTTCGTCTGGATGATTTGATTAAGAGAAGATCGTCCCGGGACGATCGGGACATCGTCCGGGATGAACCTGCTTGATAAATATTTGAATAATGTCATTTTTGAAGAGAGAGAAAACCAAAGGAAAAGAGTAAAAAGTAGATTTTTGAGCTACTCCGGTCCGTTTTCGTCCGTCGCCGTAGTTAAAGAAGTTGACCGACTCGAGGTAAGGCACATTCCGGCTTTCTCAATTTTCAGAAATGAGATTTTTGACGCGTTTTATGTTCCGAATTTTGTTTCCGTTAGCGAATTTCTGGTATTATTTTCTTTTGACAAAGGTTTTACCGTGTAACTTTTAGTATGTTTCTGAGCTGATAATCGTGCACGTTTTGAGTATTTTCTGGAAGATTTTTACCGGATATTTTAGATTCTGCGGCGTTTTAATTGAACTGCAAATTATCGGGATGTTGAAATATGTTACTTCAGTACAATGAAAGTCTTATAATATTATTATGGATATTCTGTGATAATTTGGTAAATTTTTGAATCTGTGTATTTTGTGTAAATTCCGTATACTGTCGTTATGCCGCTGGTTTTTCGTACGAATTCTGCTTTTGTCCTGAATTGTACATTGAATGAATTGATTAATTGTATGCTATCATAAGGGAGTTATAAGGGGCTGGAATCCTATGTGATTCCGTTGTCTGGGTCCGGGAAGGGATACATAAGGGGAAGTTCTTAAATCTGAAATTCTGTATATCTGTTCTGGTGCTATATGCACAAAAGTGAGCTATAAGGGGAAGTTCTGGTGCTATAAGCACAAAAGGGAGTCATAAGGGGAAGAGGGAAAGTTCTGACATATGGAAGGAAGTTCTGTATGAAATTATCTGTTCTGTAAAGCTGTAATGTGATTATTTCTGATTTATTTCTGTACGATTGTTCGAATTCTGTACGGAGACTTTTCTGATATATTTTCTGATATGAGTTTCTGATTATTTTGATTGGTGAGTGATGTCTTGCTGAGTTGTTAGCTCATTCTTATTTTCTGCGTGTTTTTTAGGTTCTGGGAAATGGAAGGAAGTCTTGGATTAGCAGTTCAGAGTCTGATCTGAGATTAGGTACTTGATACTTTTGATTTTTGTGTAGTCATGACTTTTCTGTTCTATTATTTCTGTCTGAAGCCATGGATTGTATTGTATATGATTGTTTTGACGAAAGAAAAGATAGATGAATCATTCTGCATTTAGATGTTTATAGTAGCTCTGTGTTTTTCTATCTGTTTAATACTTGGAAGAAAGTCTGAAGCAAATTCCAAAGCTAGATCCTGAATTTTCAAAAGTTCCGTCACGACCCGTTGCGAGCGGGATCCGTCCCGGTCGGGTTGGGTCGTGACACCTTGGGTTGTAGGTTAGTAAACTTTAGTCAATAAAATTATAATTGTATTTTAAATAACAATGTTTTATACAAATTTATAGGTGGGCTGAAGATAAGATACGTGAACTTCCTGCAGGCAATACAATGACGTATAAAGACGAGTTTGATGGTTTGCGTATGAGTCAGGTATAATTAAAAATAAATATTTTAAATAATATATTTTTTGTTCATAAATAATTAACATATTATTTATCATAATTTCCTAGATTATCATAACTCCATATACCCAAGAAGTTTTAGATACTCTTTCAGTACAGTATCAGGAAGGACAGGAGATATGGAGGGCACGAGTACCGCTTATTAGTTGGAAACGAGCAGAGTGGCACCTCCCAAACCGGGTTGTAAGACAATTTTCAGGTGTGCCATCTACTGATATTGCTCATGGATCAATCATTTAGGCGCATTGATGGCCGTGATAGAGCAGATCAAGATTGGACTGTACAATACCGTGACTACCTCCAGATCTGGGAGGAGAGGAGGGCTTACATGGTTCCCATCACTCCACTATTAGGGAACAGGCAATCGAGAACTAGGAGCTTATCTATGGTGGTATAGATCTTGGGCATCCATCTACCTTTTACAACCTCAAACAGAGCCTTCAGAGACCTTCTTTCCTAGATCACCTAACGAGAGATTAGTGGTACATATTGTATTGTAATGTACATTATATAATTTTTTTAGCATAAATTTTAACTTTAGTACAAATTAATATATAATTACTCTTTAGACGGATTACTATATACGATTATCTGCGATACTTGAGTCACTCGCCGGGGGAGGGGGACATAATATAAGTTCCTTGCAGATGGTTGTAGATCAAGTTGTTGAATTGTCTGCCCGAGTACAACAATAAGTTTATATCGACTACACAACATTTGATTCGACCATAGAGGTAGATCAGCAAAGTAGAGAACGTGTAGGGAGTTCTCATAGGCAGCAGCATAGTAGACGATCTTTTTCAGATGCTCCGTCCCGGTTGATGGGGAGCAGACACCGACGGACAGTTGATCCTGACCCGCATCGACATTCCATTCATACGCCATCTATGGGATATGATTTCACGGGAGCAGGTCCCTCAGCCCCACATTGGAGCCCGCACGTTGGACAAGCTAGTCAATCAGGACATATCTATCATGGCACACAATACGAACAACCCAGCACACAATCATTATTTATAATGACCATTCCAGAGTGGATGTCATCAGTAGGATTACCTTCATCCCCCACGCAGCAGGACATTATGTTAACGGCATGTTATCCTATAAAACAAGATACAGAACATTCACACCAATGTGCCGAGGTTGATCAAGAGGAGGCTGAGGTCTCAGAGGTGCCACAATTACAGAGGAGAAGAAGAAGGGAACCAAATAGATTTACTCCAAGGAGTGGGGCTTTACCCAGACATCGTTAGTATGAGATTTGAGTTGTATTGTTATGTTGATCTTTGGGTTTTTACTTTCAGTTGTAAACATTTATCATATTATGAACTTTGCTTATTAAAAATGCTTGACTTTTCATTTTTTTTCCTTCATTACTTAGTGTTAAATAATAAATATATATTCTCAACTACTCCACTGTGTTTGCAAATATGTCATTTCAGCTACATTAATCAAGAATGTACTCCCACAATTTTGATGCTAGCAGCAGTGCCGAAACCAAACAATGGATTACAGAGGGTACCATCCGGGTGCGTAAAAGCTTATCTTATCCTATCGATGAGGACCTTGATGCCAGGATATCATCAAATGAACTATTCAGGTGTGTTATACATACTTGTGATGAAGATGAAGATGACTTACTGTGGAACCTATACGATGATATGAAGAAAGCTAAGGAATATAGAGGTAACCCTGCACGTCGAGAGTTAGAATGGAAATATCTACAATAAGGCTTTGACGATTTTAAGCACCACCTTGTGGCAAAAGATTTCCTAAAGGGTCGAATTCTAGAACTTAGTTGTAATAAAGACGGTACAGTTGAATCAGGTTTTGGAAGGTCTATGATGGATATAGATAATTGTATTTTATACTCTTATTGGAAGCCTAATCATGAAGCACATATTAGATTCTTATAAACAGTTGTTGCAAAGTTCTAAAGACCCTAAAGCAAAGGATTTTCTTAATGGAGAAGATTGGCAGCAATTACAACAACAATTTCAGATCGACTTCAAATGTTGTCCTACACAAACACAGCTCCAAACTCGTCTACGATTTCTACTTAATAATATGAAGTAGTAACTTCAGCATTATTCCTATCAACGTGCATAAAAAATGTCCTTTATGTTGTTATTTCTTTTCTCGTGCAAACATAAATTTAAAATGTACTTTGTGTTGTTATGTTGATGATTAATATTTATATTTGTAATTGTTACTCAACTTCTAATTTATTTTATTAATTTGACTCGTGTTCTTCAAATAATTTTTTTAATATTTTATTTAATATTATTTTCCTAATGACAAATAAAATTGCATTTTCTAAATATTCAACAAAAAATGTCATCATCATCAAGGACCTATCCAATAAAGCACTCACCATCAAGGGATTTCCTTCATATTATTTCAAGGAAGAAGTTAATCTATGATGGTACTATTCGATTGACAGAATCTATGTCGTATCCCATTGATGAATTCTTGGAGGAGAAATCAATATCAAATGAAATTTTTTGATATTGTCTACATGAATGGTCTTGGTATGAAGACGATAGTTTATGGGATACATATCATGAAGTTATCAAATGTCGTCATCCCATGTATGTGGATGAAGGAACCATTACTGATTTGGGTTGGCAATTTGTACGACAAAGATTTAGGAATCATAATGGTCATTTTGCTCCTATAAGTATTCTTAAGACAAGAATTAGTGAAATCGTACAGGAAAAGGATGGTTCTGTTTTGGTCAATGTTGAGAATCCAATAACTAACGTGCAACATTGTATTCTTTATAAAAAGTTGCATACTTATCAAGATGTTTTTCTATCAGAAAAATATCAAGAGCTGAATATTATAGATGGTAAAAAGAAGGAGTTCTTAAATATCAAAGATTGACATTACATCTAAAAGCAGTTCACAGAAAAATTCTTATGTTGTTCAACTTTAACCCAAATCCAAGCGCGCATACGCATAGTACTAAGCCGCTTGTAATAATAATTTTTTTATCTTTCTTTTAATTCTTATCATATGTATTTCATTTTATTACTGAACTTATCATGTATTCTCATTAATTTGTGTTAATTACGTTTCGCACTTTTCCCATTCCAATCTTTCTATAAAGAAGAAGAAGATGAATAAATATTTATTTGTCCAAATATTTAATACTTTGTAATACATTCAAATATAATTATTTTAAATATTGCTTTTAAAAAAAATTGGCGTTTATAGTATGTTAATAACAATTTATATAGAAATACAAATAATTTATAATTTAATCCTATTTTTAAAACTAAATTTTAAATTATATTCACCTTATTTTAAATTTTAATTAACTTCTTAAACTGATTTTAATAACTATTTCATCTACCTCACTCAATTTTCATTAAATAAATCTCATAATTTACATAACTTCTAAATTTATTTTTAAATTTTTTAATAATTTTATTATTGCATTTGACTTCCTAGGACCCTATCTACAAAACATGTTTGCTCACAGAGGACTTGGTTTAATATTGCATATTATTAAAGTTTATTCTCTCACAGAGGACTTGGTTTAATATTGCGTATTATTAAAGTTTATTCAGACATTCATGACCTTATCATTCATGACCTTATCAACTTTGTTGATCTATTACATACTAAAATAATAATAATAATAATAATTTATGACATAAAAGATTTAAAAATATCCAATAAATTTTTTTTAAGAAAATATTAACCTTTGTTGTATCTTTACACACCAAATTTAATAAAAATATTCTGAATTCCTAAAATAACATTTTTCTCATTTCAAAAATCAATTCATAATTGACATAAATGTCCTCATTAAGGAATTGGAAGCCCTCCACCGAGCTTGCAAGTTTTTTTTTTTTCGGCATTAGGACTAAGGATTTCTTTCATTCTTTGTAACAACTACTTATCAACAATTTCTTGAGGTTCAAATTTTAACGCTAAGAAATTTTTATATACAGTAAATAAAAATTCGCCTC
Source organism: Dendrobium officinale (assembly GCA_019514585.1). Taxonomy (NCBI): domain Eukaryota; kingdom Viridiplantae; phylum Streptophyta; class Magnoliopsida; order Asparagales; family Orchidaceae; genus Dendrobium; species Dendrobium officinale. Next base: position 61,934,207 of record CM033688.1, on the reverse strand, counting down.
AAATAATGCCTAATCTACAAGTCGTCCCAAACGAAGCATATATGTCTTGCCTAATTATACTAAAATAATTAATAACAATGTATTCATAATAAAGTAGATTTTCTTGCTAATTATTAGCCATTACAACTATAATTAATTACTAAAAGTAAAAAAGAAAAAAAAAAAGTAATGAACCATTTTAACTAATCCATTCCATATTTGTGCCATTTGGGAACAGAAAATAATTTAATCTATAATTTCTTCTTTTTTTTTGGCATAAATCAACCCAATACATTTATCCGGTCAAAATATTCAACCTTCAATTTATAAGACTACACAGCGTAACTATAAAATAACAAACAAAATACAATACAAAGCAAATATAACTTCATCATGACAAATACAAATGTGTAAATTAGTACATACATAAAACTATTGCCAAAACACATATAAAAACCTTAGGAGCTATAAACTCAACCAATATTGAAAAAAAAAAAAAATAATAATAATAACTCAAAATAAAGTACATATCTTCCTGTTTTTCCTATGAGGAATTCTTAAGAGCTGATGCAAACCCCTCTTCACCTCATCCCTAACTTATACCGGCTCAAATTGAATGGCACGCATTGAATTCCACCCACGCATTGACTTCTACCCACTCAGCGTGATTTCCGGACCTGGTCTCCGGTAACGACAAAAGAAAATGGAAATGGGAAATTGGACGCCTGGAGTAGCTTGAATACGTCAATACGCTCATCATTTAAGCGCCTTCAATTCTTCTGAATACGCCTGACAGCTCAGTGCATTCAAAGAATGCGCCATTAAGATCGACGCATTCTTTGAATGCGCCATTCAAGACCGCGCATTCTACACTGCGCCAACCAGTTTGGCGAATTTGCTCGTTTTAAAATTTAGTTATGCCCACGCTGCTTCCGCTAAATATTGCTACAACTACGCTCGTTCCGAAAATTTATACCATTGTTTAATACCACTCTCTCTCTTCTCTCATTCTCTTTCTACCTTTTTCCATATCTCAGTCTAAAACTTATGCCAACTTTCTATCACTCTTATCTCTCTTCATATTTTTTTCTATTATTCTGAACACGCCAAAACAATTACCACATTCATAATGCGCCAAAAAACTTAGCGTATTCTAAATGCGCTATTCAATTTACCGAATTAGCTTTTTTTTTAAATTTTTAAATAAATAAGCTGCTTTTGTTAATTATGATAATTTTTTTTTTTTTGGGAAAATCAGGGGCCAAAGCCCATATATTAGATAACAAAGTTAAATTACAGGAACCTGATAAAGCAAAAGAAGAGGAAAAACAAAATTATACACAAAGACAACATTAAGCAAAGAAGTTGCTGGCAATAACAAAGACTCAGATTTAGGCCAAAAACAGATCCTCCAGAATAGTCATGGAGAGCACAAAATGCCCAGGCGGTGGCTTTGGTTGCCAGTCCCGAAACCCACAGCCAAGCACAAATAGAGCAGCCATCGCAAAGCCTCCAGCCTGCATAAAATGAAGTCACGGTTGAGCCAGGTTGCCCCGAAGGCCATCCATGGCATCAAAATATTTTCCTTGCTCATCATCGTCTGATTGCACAGCAGAACCCTCGAATGCCAAATGTTGTCTTTGTAGTATACCCGAGAAATGATAGAATGAATTTCCACAAGAAACTGGATAAAGCCAACAATAAGTTGGGTAAAATTCCAAAAATTATCTTCCCATGTCTGAAATGTGAAGTATAACCCAAAATTTAGCCAGAAATTGCTCCAGCCGCCACCAAAAATTATCCAATCAAAAACCTCCCATAAAATTCCAGCAGAATTGACGAAATAATGAGGGAGCAAAAAGAGATACTTCAAATGACACCTGCCACCAATATACCGAACAGCCAGCATAATCCTCCAGTTATCCCAGAATTTCATTAAAATGCTCTTTAATTGAGTCATAATGCCTCCAATTTTTAACTTTAGCCACAATAGCAAAAATAATAACTCTTTTAAGCTCATCCGGGGATCTCCAGACCGCAGCAAATCGTCTGTTGTTTCTTTCTCTCCACAGGTAATACACCAAAACAGCCACCGTAAAATAACAGAAATTTTTATCAGCTCTAGTGAAGTGACGGTAGCTCTCAAAGTTATCAAATACTTGAATCAGATTTGGCCTCAAGTAAAATTTCCCCAAATGAGGAAAAAGAGCAATGAGAAGAGAAAAAGAGTAATCACATTCAAAATAAACATGAGAATGCGTTTCAAAGTTGGCACGACAAAAAGAGCATTCAGGGTTAGCAGGGATACCCCTCAAGTTTAACAAATCAGCCATCTTGAGTTTTCTTTTGACAGCCATCCAAGAGAAGGAGGCATACCGAAGAGCGAAACCTTTATGCCAAATAAATTTAAACCAAGAAACATCCTCTAAATTATGATAATTAACATGTTGCTTTTAAAAAATTGCCCTTTTTCATTCCTGTTATGCAGTAATTTCCTGCGATTTTTTTCAAGTCAGGGATTCAGCCGTGGACCATTAGGATAGGCGGGCAGCCAATCAGATGAGGTCTTCTGTAGACGTGTCTATTTTCTAATCAATCGGCGTCGAGAGAGAGCCGGTGGTGCAGAAGAGAGAAGAGGGGGATAGCTAAACCTTACCAGCTTCTTTGTTTAATCGCAAACGGGAGAGAGTGAGACCGCGCGCGCAGTTCAGTAAACATTGATCGAGTTCAATAGACTTCTAGTAATGGCAGCGGCGGCGACTTCTTCTACAGCGGCGGTGCTGGGCGGTGCTCGTTTCCCGGCTGTGGGCCCTTTGTCTCACCGGAGACCCTCTCTCCTCCTCTCACCGTCCCCTCACCGGTCGTTCTCCAGTGCATCCCTTAACCTCTCTGGTAAATTGCTTTCTTCTGTTTGAGCGTCAATGCTTGATTTGGACTTTCAGAACCTTTTTGAAAGATTTATGCATGGCGGATTGATTCCTGTCTAGCTGTTCGAAATAATTGTAGGGTTTTGGAGTTCGGCTGTACTATTCGTTTGTTAGTAGAATACCATATTTTATTAAGCTACCAGAGTCTTTTTCGTCAGAATGTAGTTGTTCTTGCTATTTTATGCATGGACGGTACTGTATGTCCTGAATTTCTTCAGAGTATTCCCTTTGTTTTATTTGGTCTAGAAACGTGAATTCAGATCATGGGACTTATAAATTCAAGCTACTAACCTATAAATAGAAGTAATGCTTTTGAAGATGATGAGTAATGTAAATGTTGTCATTCCCTTAGTGGCTGTTTGCTGCATCCTGCAAGTAGGATTTAGTAAGTCTTATGAATCTAGATTTATTAAATCCTGAAAGTTTGAACTTCTGAGAACTGAGAACTGTTTGGCATTAACAGATGTTAAATTTGGAAGAGATTTTTAAGATTTAGATTGAAATGAAAGAGAAAAAGAGACACACTGAGGAGAAGTGATATTACTAATTACTAATATGGGATTTTTCCTAAAAAGGGTGGAGACTGAGATTTAATAAGGCAGTAAAATGAATGGGGCTAAAAAATTATTTTGCAAGATTTAGCCTAAATCCCGGCTTAATCATGCAATTAAGCAGCCCCATCGCTTAGTTATGTTTGGTTGGGATCTATGTGAAGTTTATTATGATATTTCATTATAAAGCACCTTTAATCCTTGAATTGTAGTAAATTTAGCCAATTTTTATCTCATATTTTTAATAAAAAAACCTGAGTATCCTTTCATATATTTGATAATTTTAATTGATGCCCATTTTCCCTCCTATTAAGAAGCATAGGTTAAATTATTTTCACATTTGCAGATAAAACACCTTTCATCCTTAGGCTTTGTTTGGGATGGTTTTTTTTACTATTTTTATGAAGCAACTTTTTAGTTCAAAATTTTTATGATTAAAAACTTCTTTAAAAAGCAGTAAGAAAAATGTCTCAAATAAAACTTTAATGTAGGTTTTGACTACATCTTTTTAAGGGAAATTCAGAGTTTTTCTTTGATTTGTACATTTTTAGTTTACACCTACTTTTTCTCCTACAGATATAGATCCTCTCCAGTTATCATGGTATTTGCACCGTGCAATTACTTATCATAGCCATTCATTCTACTTTAAATGATATCATCATATCCATTAATTCTAGTTTGAATGGTTTGAGTTCATCAATACAGAGTGGTTTTGAATAATTTTGGTGGATTCAATCCTAGCCATTTAGATGAATTTCATGATTAAGGTTGAGTTCATTTCACTAGTGCAATTTTCTTGGTAATTTGAGAGAATCCTTGTCCTTCTACATCTTATATGCAAATAGATTTTGACAACACCTGCATTTATATAGCTTTTATTTTCAATCAAACTTCCCTAATACAACTACAACTAATATTAATTTTACCAAATTTATTTTTCACACTATCATAAAATCTTAAACATTTATTTTTTAAATTTATCATTTTTATCCAACTAAAAACATATTTTTTCAATTATCTGCATTTATTCTGGTTTGCACTCTTACATCCTAACTTTCCTAATTATTGTTTGTTTGATCTGCTAATGTTAGTAATGGTAAATAAATAGTGAACTAGAGTATGCATTAGCTTGTTTTCATATGTGATCAAGTTTTTCAAGAAAATTTTGACCCAAAGGACAGGGAAAGGAACGCAGAAGTAAAGCTCCTTACCATGGATTGCTTCTTTTATATTCTGTGTAACTGAAGAGGCAGTGTTTGTAATTCTGACCCACTAACTTCATAAGCAGTTTTGAAGCCTTATACTAGTCATTTCCATGTTATTGTCTGATTTCCAAGTGAAAAGGAAGCTTGAAATTAATAAATCTTCGTCTACACAGACTTGCAGAAGTTTTCAGCAATCAAGACAAGAGCCACCTCCTCAGAAGAAACATCAAGTTCCATTGTAACTGAAGAACTACTTGCAGACCTGAAGCAGAAGGTAACATATTCCCTTACTTTGAAATAATTCATAAGTTTTTTTCCTACTGTATCTGTTGGAGACCTGTTAACAGACAGATTTGCCTTAGTGGGATGCAATTGAGAACAAACCCACAGTTTTTGTCTATGGTGGAGGCGCAATTGTTGCACTATGGCTATCTTCTACTTTGATTGGTGCCATCAACTCTGTTCCTCTGGTGTGTAATGGTTAAAATTTTCTAGTTCTATTATCTACTTAATGGTTTCTTTGTTGATACTGAGCAACTATGGATTTTAGTGAGCTTCATGCAAAGAAATAATTTATTGACTGGAACAAAATACTTTCTGTTTGCAGCTACCAAAGATTTTGGAGCTGGTTGGGCTTGGTTACACTGGATGGTTTGTTTACCGCTATCTTTTGTTTAAGGTAACTAACGATGTTCATGGTGGTTTTCTAGATACATGTAAACGTTACAGTAAAATGAATCACAAAGCATTTGTGTAATTCATCTTGGTATTTTCTTCTGGATCTAAGATCAGGCATTGTTCTTATGATTTTGATGCATTTGATTCTTGGTTTTGTTATAAGAAGATAGGAAATTGCTTCCTTTTACCAATATGCTAAAATCATGGCAGTTTTTCTGTTATCAAATTACATTTTATCTGTAACCAGATTGATAATATTTATATAGTTTTTCATCTCTCTCTCTCTCTGGATTAATTATTCTATGCAGACGTCAAAATGCCGTTCGGAGAGCAACCAGAATACGCCACGTCACCCCCTTGCTCGGTATCGCAGCTCGGTACTGCGGCTCGGTACCGCTGAAGTGGCGTATTCTAGTTGGTCTCTGGACGGCATTCTTCGTCCAGTCTCCGCACATAATAATTTCTCCTCTTTTTGTGTCTATGTGATGTGTGTGCTTGAGTTCTAATATAGCTAGTTTTTATTACAGTCCAACAGAAAAGAACTGGCAGAAGACATAGAATTTCTAAAGAAGAAGATTGCAGGGACAGAATAGATAGAAAAGCTTGGTAAGCTTCAGAAAGTTGTCACACTTCCCTGTGTAAATCATTCTAAGATTGGTAATCTTGCGGTTATTTATATTCTTCCCATGTAATGCCATTGAATACTTTATGTGTAATAATAACTTGGTGTCATTAATTAGAGCTATTAATTTTTTGCATTTTAGTCCAAGTACCTATAGTTTGATGGTATAGCATGGGAAAATACATAAATTTAATTGTTCAATTTTTTAACTTGATGTTAAATTTATAAATATTTATTATTTTGATGTCATCATATTGATGGTTTAGGTGGTGTTTCTTAGGATTTATTTGAGATGACTTAAATATTTTATAAAGTTGGATGTGAAATTGTTATTGAAAAAAAGGCTTATTTATTCTAGTTAAAAAATAGTTTTTTATCATAAAAATATCTTAAAGATTAATAAAATAATAAGAATGTTAAAAAAATAAAATTATGATTGATGTTTGAATAATAAAATAATAATAATAATAAAAAATTATGATTGATGTTTTTATTAATGGGCTTATATAATAACAAGTCATAGTGAAGATCATGCATAACCTTCTTTAAAGATAATTAACCATTATCCATGCTAGGCATCTCAGACTATGGCTTGATGATTAATGAAGTCGAAAGATTAGGCTGAGAAAATTTTGTTATGCCGACACTAATAGGAGATCGAGATGAGATTTTGTTATATTGGCACCGATGGGCGACCGAGGTGACCGAGGTGGATCGTGTTAACGAAGCTATAAAGATATATAAAAATTTGGGCTGAGAGCTATTCTGATAAAATGAATATCTGCTTATAATTCATTTAGTTTCAGTCTCAAATTTTTTTATAGTAATTTTACAATACAACATTTTTAATTCTTCTGGTTTAATTATTAATTTATATTTTAGTCTGCAATAGTCTATTGAGTCATGTTAGCTCATTCCTACTTTAATTTATATTTCCAACCAGGGGAAAGGTAAAGAGTGAGCTGAATAGTTTTGGATAACAAACTCTGATATGTGTTGTAGGTATGTTTTTGTTAGTTTTGATTTTTTATGTTTAACTTTATTTTTTCTCTATTGTTAGTTGTTATTGTATATAGATCTATGTTTGTATATATATTTTTGGATGACATATTTAAAATATTATATTGAGATTCACTAGTCTTCTACTTTATTTGTATTCAATAGTGACTTTGTGAAGAATATAAATTAAAAATTTTATTTCAGGGTTTCTCCAACTAGATCTTGGGGTCAATCTTGTCACAATCGGACATGGTATGACATGTGTGTACTATTGGGTTATATCATGTCGGGTTATGATAGTAGCAGTGCTATGAGGCATTGTGGTGCTGGCCTTGGCTCTATCGGGGAGTTGATTTTTCCTTAAATTTCTAAGAGGCCAGTGTTGGGGTGTTGTAGATGGCCACGCGGCCCACGCTGCAACATTGAATCTGTGGGCGCTGCAGTGCTCTTTCAACACTTATAAATGTTTACATTCTCCTAAATATTTCCTACACAAACACAGTTAAAATAACACATTTTTAAATAAATTTTAATGCAACAAAAAGTACAAAATTTATACTTAATAAATTTACCCAGCTTAAACTCTTGTATGTCTTAAAGCAATAGTGAAATCACTTGTTGAATAAATTAATAATCAAAATAAAAATTAATAATTTAAATTTACTAAAATATAAGATAATACATGACATTCTAGAAGTAATTTGATCGATCAAAGTTATAATTATAATTTGAAAGGTCAATACAATTATGAAAAGTTACATGCATAAAGTTTTACCATTGTAAAATTATCTATTTTTTCTCGCTAACGGAAATATAAATTTAATAAAAATAAATAAATAAAAAGTATATATTTTTGAAAATTAACATAGGTGTAGTGTGGCCTATCTCGATCCGGACAACTTTCTAAATTGGACCAATAGTTAAAAATGACATGAAACAGCTCAAAAATCCCTTCTTCCTTCTTAAATCCTCTCCTTGCACTTTTTCCAATCAAGTCAGAACTTGTCACCTAAACCTAGAGGTGCCACAAATTATCCCAATTAGTCACCCTTACTATTATTTGTATTGAACCTATTCATTATGAGTGTATGTATAAGATTGACTTCTGATTTTAGAAATAAATAATATATTATTTAGAAATTAGTTGTGTTTGTAGGTAAATTGGAAGTTCATTAGTGCATAATCATTTGTATTTATTCACTTATCTTATCCTATATGATTTAAATACTATGATGCTTTTGGATTTAAGCTTTAACAAATAGTAATTTTTGAATGCAAATCTTTTTCTTTTTCATAATTTCTCTTATAATTTTTCATATTTTTCCCCTTTTTTCATAATTATGGAGCATATATTAATGATTTTGAATATCAATTTTGCTTTCATCTTCCCGCAACCCTAATTGATTTGATGTAAGGATTTAATAAGATCATTAATTTTATATTTAAGTTTATTATGATCTTCCTAGTTCAAGCTATCCATTTCTTATTGTTAAACTTAATTATTTATTCTTTAATTCAGTAGTAAAAGTACAAGTGTATGGTTTCTAAGTTCAAAATTAGTCAATAGCTTAAGTGCAAATATTAGTGAACTATTAAGCTTTTCAAATTATGAATTATTATGCATTGTTCATTCAAATTATCATCTATAATTTTATTATTATCTTAATATTATATAATTTTTAATTATCATTTTTATTTTGACTAATTAAATAATTAAAGTGTAAAAGTACTATGTAGAGAATAATACTCAACAATTAAGCATAAAGGAATTTAAATTAAATGTAAATAATAGAAATAAAACAAGATAAATAAAAATAAACAAAGACTAAGGCCAAATAAAAATAACATAACACACAAGAAATTCAAAAACATTAAATACAATTGGGTTGTCTCCCATCCACATTAAATTTATAGTATTCAACCAAACTTGCCTAGATATGACATTTTGGTTGTAATGAATCACCACCACTTCTCAAGTGATCTCCGTTATGCACTTTTCCTTTTTCTTTAGATTAATTTTAATATTATCAGGTAAAGATCCAATAGGTCTACTACTAAAAAAATTACAAGCTATCCTAATTGATTTCCTAAATTTTTAATTGAAGCCGTCTAACTTTACAACTGGGTTCCTAATTGAATCACAACCTCTTTCAGATGTAATTTTCCCTCTTTGAATTAATTATTTTGGTTAAAATCTGAGGGATATGCTGGTCTAGAATTTACTACAGGTTATTGAGGATTATACCAATTTCCTCCTCGAATAGAATAACCTATATTCTATTAATTGTTACCATTAATATTATTATTTAAACAGTTAAAATTAGGGTGGTTCCTTCATCCTATATTATATGTATTAAAATAATAATTATTTTGTCTTCCAATCAAATTCACATTCTCAATCTCTAGTACATTATTAACATTAATAGAATTTAAATCACATTCTTTCAATTACATGGATGATCTTGATCTTGAAGTTCTTTCAATTGCATGGATGATATTGATCTTAAAGTAACTCCACTAGTGTCTAACATTTTATATATTATAACTACCTGTACAGTCAAAATAAATAATGCATCTGATTCATATACACTAGTTAGTCTTTTAGGATTCACTGTAATAATCTAACCCAACCAAGACAAATCCTATCGTACTGAGCTGTAACATGCAAATCCCAAGATCAAGTTTTGAAATTATTTCAAATTTTATGCCAATATTTACTACAAACTAGAGAGCTAATAAAATGTTTAAATACTGAAAATAAACTTATCCACCAGGTTTTTTTTTCATTTCATCAAAATAAATATATATACTATAGTACATAACTACATGTAAGAACTACATAATTAAAAATTTAATTAGTCATAGTGTATAAAAATCAAAATAGGAAAATACCTATAACCTCTGATCTGATCATGAATTGCTAGTCCACAACCTCTTTCTCTTTCCTAGATCCTAAAAAATAAAAGCAAAATCATATTGAGCTACAACAGCTCAGCAAGCCACACAAACTAATCTAAATTTCTAAATATTCTCTTATAAAATATTTTATTGAATATTTAAAAGTAGTTAAATACAGTTTAAATTAATAAATATACTAAAAATGTAATAAAAGCATTATTTCTTGATTTAAATAATAATATTGAATAAATAAATAAATTAAAATTTATATCACATAGTAGTTCATATCACATTTCTCGCACCTAGACAAAAATCTCAAAGAATTCTGGTCTCTTATGACTCCCTTTTTATATCTGTTTATAGCACCAAAATATATTACATATCTATGTCATATACATAATCTCAAAAGATTCTGACCCCTTATAAATCTCAATATATATAATTTAATCAAATATGCATATATATCATCACATTATAACAATTAAATAGTAATTGAGCATATATCAAAATTTTAGTGTTGTATAACTGTCGATAACATAAAATTCAACTAGGCAAAAATATATATTTTCATAAAATTATCAAATTATCAAGGGTTATGCTAAATAATATTTTAAGACTTTTATTATACTATATCATTATTTTTCAATCAAGATAATTTTTTATTCAATAAAAATCTCATAAATTTCAAAACCCCATGTGTAAAATTTTTAAAAATATTCAAAATGCGCATAATCATAATCTCTATAACATATAAAAAGTTAAGCAGTGAAAGTTTTACCTTTGCAAAGTTATCCCCATTTTTTACTAACAAATATAAAAATTTAATCGAAATATTCAATAAAATTCATATATTTAAAAAAATTAAGATGGACGTAATATGCCTTACCTTGAGGCGAACAAGTTTTCCAATTAGGCCGACGGACAAAAATTGCTTGAAGTCGCCCAAAATCTGATTTTTATTTCTCTCTCTTCACTTTTTCCTTAATTCTTCTAAGAACTTCTCTATTTGCTCAAAACGAGAGTTTAAATGGAATTTAATAACACATGATGGCTTGAGATAAATAATATATAACAATATCATTATAAGCTGACAGATGAAAATTGCTTGAAGTCGCCCAAAAATTGGATTTTTATTTCTCTCTCTTCTCTTTTTCCTTAATTCTGCTAAGAACTTCTCTGTTTGCTCAAAACGAGAGTTTAAATGGAATTTAATAACGCATGATGGCTTGAGATAAATAATATATAACAATATCATTATAATTAATTTTCAATAAAAAATCATAAAACATATTTAAAAGAATCTAAAAATTATAAAAAAATATTCATAAATTAATTTTTTTCTTTAAAAAATTTAGATTAAATTGGTTTGCAAAATGAACACCTAACGATCCAAAAAAATTCACTTATACTAATATATACCGATTTATTAAGAAATTTTGATAATGTCCAAAAATTATGAAACATTAGTGAAACTAAAACATAATATTATAAATGTGTTGGCGTAGACAGTTTATAATTTAGACCATAATATTATAAATGTGTTGGCGTAGACGGTTTATAATTTAGACTTCTCTTTGTCAACAAAAAAATTTAAGAGTTTTATATTCACCCTATCAGAAGACCAGTGGAAATTATTTGTATCCATTTCCTTAATTTAAATCACGCTCTTTCAATTGCATAGATGATCTTGATCCTGAAGTAACTCCACTAGTGTCTAACATTTTATCAATTGTAGCTACCTGTGTAGTTAAAATAAATAATGCATCTGATTCATATACACTAGTTACTCTTTTAGGTTATCACCTTATTAGAAGGCCAGTGTAAATTATTTATATCCATTTCCTCAATTAATTCATATGACATTAAAGAATCTCCAGCTGTTGCATCTATGATTGACCTAGGGGATCATATCAATCTATTATAAAAAGTTTAAATAACCAACTAATCAGGTAAAGCATGATGAGGGCATTTCCTAATCTTTTTCTTAAATCTTTCATAACTTTCATAAATTGACTCTCCCTCAAACTAAGCAAAAGATGATATTATTCCTAAGTTCAACATTTTTTGAAGGTGGGAGTATATTTAGCTAGAAATTTATGTGTCAACTTATTTCAATTGATTATAAAGCTTGTGGGCAAAGAATTTAACCACATATTAGCTTTATACCTTAGAGAAAATGAGATTAATCTAAGTTTAATAGCATCATTATTAATACACTTATACTTAAAATGTTACACATGATTTTAAGAAACTAGCTAAGTGCAAATTAGGATCCTCAATAAGAGTTCCCCCAAAATGAAAATTTTGAACCAACTAATTATGTCATGTTTTAGTTTAAAATTATTAGTATAAATAATAGGTCTATTGATACTCTAATGGATTGCTTTTACTGAAGGATTAGCATACTTTTTAAGAGGTCTAGGATGATCATGATCTTGTATTATGTTAGACATTTCTAATATCTTTTTATTTTCTAAATTTTTGTAAGAGTTATTTCTATCTTAGAATCAAACAAAAAGGGCTCCTTGCTAGATCTACTAAGCATATAACAATGATAACATGAAACAAAGACCACAAACAAATAATCAACAAAATATTTTTTTGGTTTTTTCAAAATTTTAACAAACACAATAAAAATAAAGTATGTCTAAATATGCACTTATTTCAATAATATAGTTTAAAATTATAATTCACACATTATTTCCCTAGCAACATTACCAAAAACTTGATGGGGAACTACTTTGGTTAGCGAACTGTATTGGATTTGAGCTATGTAATATGAATATGCTTACGTTTTCTTTGATATAAAAATAATGAAAGACTATTAAATATGCAAGAATAGTACTTGTCGATTAAGTAATAAAATGATAGATAATAGTATCGATCCCACGAGTAAATATTCTGCTTAATTGTAATTAAACTACTACTATTGAATCTAAATACATAATTTATCCTTCTAAATGTAAAATAGATGTTTTGAGTTTTTGCCACTTAATGGAGACATGCCAGAAAAATTTGGTACTAATGAAAATAAAATATTTTGGATAAATAAATATAAAACAACATAGTTTTCTTAATGAGACTCTTAATTTTAGATATGGATCATAGCATATGCATCTTTAGATCTCTATCGAGCTTATAGGGATGAAAAGGGAGGTTTTAAGGCCTTCCAATAATTTTAATATATCTATAGAACCTTAAAGGATTAGCATCTTATGTTTATGTATGACAATATTTTTATTATTTTATTCAGTAATAGAATCTCCTCAAATATGATTTTTATTTCAATATGATAATTATTGTAATTAGAGTAAACAATAGTAGTATTTTGCAAGTAAACATACTTCCTCGTGGGTTTGACACTATACTCTATCGCTTAATTACTTAATTTGGCACATATAATTGTGTATATTAAATGAGATTTTGTTATTTTTTATATCAAAGAAAATCTAAGCATTATTTAGGGGTGATAGAGCCCTAAATTCTTATACAATTGAAAAATTCACTCCATAGCCCCCATCAAAACTTATATATATAATTGATATATCATCAAAAAATTATCTTTGGGACAATCTCAAGGAAAAATCAAGTTAGAAACTTCAAAAATTAAATTTGGGACTATCTGTAAAACCCGAAAAAACATTATTAGGTCGTCGCACTCTTTTCAAAGTGCTGTGAGCCCGTGACGAGTTTTAAGTAAAATTTTCAATGTTAACAAAATTTAACGAAAATAATTTTAAAAAATCCTAAGAAAAATTGTGATCGTTTTGATATATAACACATATATTCAATTTTGCCTAATTTTGGAGTTAAAAATATAAGAAGCCTAAAAATACCTATTATACCCTTACTTAACCCTTAAACCGAAATTACTTAAGTGAGGACATAATTGACTTTTAGCCTTTCCTTATTATCCCTATTATAGCAACCGAGCCCTCAACCCTACCATTTCACGCGTGACCGATCGAAAACGAGCGGACGGGAGGACAGACGGGTTCCGCGAGGGTGGCTCCGGCGGTGATCTTCCGACGAAAGATTTAGTCCAAATCGAAGAGGACGATGAAAGGAGTATTTCAGTTTGATTATTTTAAAACAAAACTTTCTAGATCTCTATATTTTTTAGAATGAAATTTCTAGGGTTTTATAGATTTTTTGTGTTTTTCTTCCAAATTTTATTACGAAATCAATAAGAAAGAATTAGGGAAGTAATTTAAGGGTAGAAACGAATTTTTCTCACTTTAATTTGAGTTTTTGCAAGATTAGGGTTTTTCCTAATCTATGATTTTAAGCAAATCTTTTTACAATTTTTGTTCCTTAGGATATAAGGAATGCTTTAATAATGAAAATTTTGATTTTTAGGAAAAATTTTATTTTTCTTAATTTCCTAATTGTTTTAATCTGAAAATTTAATTTATAATTATAAAAATATGTTGAGGATTAATTTTAGAGCAATGTTTTGATGAAATTGAAGATTTATGAATTTCTGAAAATTTAGATTTAATTAAATCTGAAAATTTAGGTTTATTTAATTAAATATCCATTAAGTGTTGTAGGGTTTTGTTAAGGGGAAATGAAAGATCAAGACTTAGGAATTTGATTATTGAGTTTTGTAACACGTCTCTTTTATAAATTTCTTATGTTGTGATCGTTGAAGTGTAAGCTGTAAGAACTGTATCGAAGCGACATACTATGCTTAAGAGAGGTAGATGTTCATACCTCATTTAATTTTATAAGTGCTTAATTTTTTTATATTTAATATAAAATTTTATGTATTTATTTTACTGTTAAATATTTTATATTAGATGATTGGAAATATATCCTATAATTTGCATGTTTTTATTTTATGCATATTTTTGAAAGTAATTAGAGCATATGAATAAATGAAGTATATGAAAGAAAATTGATCATAATTGAAAGATTTAAATAAAATAACTATTTCATACTGCATGTTGATCCGGAAGTGCCAAAATGATAATGGTAAAGGGGCTTGCAAAAGCCAAATGATAATGGGGCTTGTAAAAGCCAAATGATAAAGGAAATGACCAAAATTTGACTGCGTACATGATTAGTACGAACAAGGGTACTTTCCAGGATTGGCATATACATTTAGCATAAGCATTTTTGCATTTGCATTGCATATGAAAAAGATGAAAGAAAAGAATGAAAAGAATGAAATATTAAAGAAGGAAAAAAAAGGAGAGTAAGAATGAAAATTCAAATGTTTTTTATTTGCAAATGATATGAAATGATTTCATTTATAAATATTTTTATTATATGCATCTTATAAAATTAACTGAGTTATGAATTATCTACTGAGCGAGTAAGCTCATGCTACTTTTGAAATGTTTTTCAGGAGAGAAGTGCTGCAGCACGATGACCGTACACGTATCATCGTAGGGGACCTCAGGAAGAATGTTCCTTTTTATGATTTCAGTTTGAGTCTTTGTTATGTACATGTGTAGTTTGTGAGTTTAAGTTTGAGTATGTACTTGTGTTTGATCAGTAATATAAAGTTTATGTAATTGATGGATTAAAAAATTTTAGTAGTTGTGTGAGAAGAAAAAAAAAAGATTTAGAACACTTTTATTTAATGTTTTTAGTGGCTCTTTCATTTAATGTGGGATGATGTTTAATTTTTGTTATTATAAAAGATAATGAAATTGGTTATGTTTATTTATGCTCTTTTATACGACCGACTGTTTCCGCCTCATTTTTATCGTGCTAGTCGGGTCGGGTTGTGACACTATATGAACACTAATTTTAGTAAACTTATAGTTGAATTGAACGTCTTGGAAATACGAACCAAATGACACCAAATTCAACTCAATCCGAGCCCAAATGAGACCAAATAAAGACCCGAAGAACATTTGGAGTGTTCAAACTATAATTTCGATTACCAAACAGTTTCCAAATAGGGCATGCTTATAGTCGAATCGAGCGGCTTGACGAGACGATTCCAACGAGCCCAAGATCTCCAAATTATGATATCATTAAAACATTCAAATGCTCAATAAACAGTCCATGATCAAGGGATTAAACATCGGCCTCCATTCAAATCACTCTCAATTTACCCATGATCTTCCTCCTATTTACTAGTCATATCACTTTCAAAAAATTATAAATAGACCCCTCATTTCTCTTAAGAGGGGATCCCAAGCAAGATGAGAAGAGAATGAAAAGATTCCTCCTCGACCACCGTCGGACTTTCACCGGGCAGCCGATCGATTTCAGAATTAAGCAAGGAAGCAAGAAGAGAAATAAGAAAGAGAAAAGAAGGAAGAGACTCCTCCTCGGCCACTGCTGGACTTCCACCCGACTGTCAACTAATGTCGAAATTCTTCCTAACTGTCGACTGGCACCAGAGTTCTGCCCGATAGCCGACTAACGCCGAAATTCTGCCCGACTGTCAATTGAAGCCGGATTTCTACCTGACCACCAAAACGTCATCGGGTTTTCGATCCCCATTTATAACTGAATTTAAACCTAGGAGCTGATTATTGTAATCTGATCGACCTCAATTTCAGGGACGATTCAGCCACCTGTAATCTAAGCAAACACTAGTGTAACTCTTTCAACTTAGCATGGCTCTGTGGTTTTTTCCCTTTTAAGGGTTTCCACATAAAAATTATGGTGTTCATTTTTTATTATGTTTGTGTGCTGAATATCTATACAAGGCTAAGACGAAAAATTTTCTAACTCTATCGCCGCGTATATTCTAGCCCGCAACAATGATCAATAAAATATTTAGTTAAATTTGAATTTGATTGTGCTTATTATCCAATATCATTCATATAATGTCCGATCAAACATTTAGTTAAATATTTTTGGGATTCATTTGTAGCTTTTAAAAGGTGTTATAAATTATTGGTATTCTTATACATATATCTTCATATGCTTTCTAAAGGGACAATGAATAAATAAAATATTATTGTAAAATCATTTGTTAGGTTTTATGAAAAATAATTTCAAGTGTTCATCCGATTCATTTACATTGTGCTTGGCCATTAGTAACATATTTTTTTCATTTACTATTTAGAACTTCTTATTTGATTTTAATTACATTTTTATTTCTTGTACTATTAGAGATTATAATCATTTAAGATGTCATAAGAAATCCATCCCAAATAAAGCCAAAATTTAGACCTATAATGAAGAGCAGATGTAAGGCTCCCGTCTAAAGGACTAAAAATCTAAAATTTTTTATGATGTATTGAAAGATTATATATTTTTATTTGTGTAGCTATATTTCTTATTAAAATATTAAATTTGAGCCCTTTTTAAAATTTTAAGCTTTAAATTATATATATCTATTGCATGACAATTTAAATAAAATTTTTAATTATTTTCTCCCTCTTTATATATTTATCTCCTTCATATTAAAGAAATTGATTTTCTTCTCTTTATCAAATATTTTACTAGTATCATATTTCTGATAGAAAATAGAAGGATAAGCGCAATAAATGTAGCAACCATCTCTTCTCTATTCCTAGGTTCTTGCAACCCACGCAACCCAATGTCCTCGGTGAATTGAAAAAATGTTATTTATTAATTATTAAGTTATTCAAATAATATATTTTAAAATAAAAAAGAATATAAGATTTAATTTATTTGATTTATGTAATATTTTTTTAATGAAATTTGTTACTCAAATATGTGCGTCCAATAATTTTTTTTAATTAAATATGTAAATACAGATAAATATATAACGGATAAATACATGCTATACGATCGAGGATTATTGCTCTCCTGCAATGCAAGAACGTAATTGACAGCGAGAAAAAAATATTTTTGGATATAATTAGTAATTTTTAATATTATTCTGTGCCCATTTATTTTGACATTCCAAAATTTAAACAATATTCTGCTCAAAGAATGCAATAATAATAATAATTGTTGCGTCCAAGAGTATTCACGGGGTAGAGAAATATAAAATTTAAAGTCTTAGCATTGCACGAAAATCCGTCACGCAATCAGATAAAAGTGAGGGTGTGTAGTATTTATGAGACACCAAGATTTTTACTTGAAAAACTCCTAAAAAAAGGGGAAAAACCACAGGGTGTTGCCCAGTATAAATGAATCCACTAATATTATAGTTGATTACAAATAAGATCCTTCATCGGGGGAAGGCCTTAGCTTGATGTACATCTTATAAAGTATATTACATGGTGAGAATATAAAGCATCACTGTTGATGTGCTTGTTTGGCCTGAAGGATTGTAGTCGGTGTGCGACGTAAGTCGGAAGGGCTATAGTCGGCAAGTGACGGAGGTCGGAAGGACTGTAGTCGGCGGGCAATATTAGTCTGAAGGATTGTAGTCGGCAGGCGATGGAGGTCGGAAGGACTGCGTCTGGAAGAAGTCCATCAATGGACTGAAATCCAAAATCAGATAGATGTCTGGTGAAAGTCTGACAATTGGTAGAAGTCCAGCGTCAGGTAAAAATTTGGCAAAGAGCGGAGGTCCGATGTCGGGTAGAGGTCTGACGTCGGGTAGAAGTCCGACGTTAGTCGGTGGCCGAGGAAAACTCCGACGTTAGATGGTATTCGGGGAGAATTTCTGTGTCACTTGCAGGTCTGGTGGAATTCCGGCGTCACTTGGAGTTTGGGTGAAACTCCAATGTCGCTTGAACGTTAGGCAGAACTCCAGCATTGCTTGAACGTTGGGCAGAACTCTGGCTTCGGGCAGAATTTCGGTGTCGGGTAGAGAATTCTGGTGACGGTGGTCGAGCTAGGAGGAGTTTCTTCCCTCCTCTCATTCTCTTCTTCTTGCTTGGGCCCCCTCTCAAGAGAAATGAGGGGTCTATTTATATATTTCTGGAGTGGCATGACCTGTAAATAGGTGAGAGATTAGGGGCGAATCGGGAGTGGTTTGAATGAACGGTCGATATTGAATCCTTCGATCATGGATCGTTTATCAGACATTTGATGGTCTTAATGAATTTGGAATTTGGAGATCTTGGGCTTGTTGGATTCATCTTGTCGAGCCGCTTGATTTGATTATAAGCTCGTTAAATTCGGAAACTTTTTGGTAACTCAAATTGTGGTATGAACTTTCCAATAGTGCTTCGGGTCCTTGATTTGGACTCATTTGGGATCGGATTGAGTCAAATTTGGTGTCGTTGGGTTCGTATTTTCGAGACGCTCAGTTTGACTATAAGTTTATTGAAATCGAAGTTCAGGTGATCTCAAATTTAATTTTTGAAGTTTCAGGCTTGAATTTTACCTTAGATTCGTGCTCAATCAATATAATTTTTTGATAACATATCAATAAAAATATCAAGCTGTTATTCTGCTATGTGGGACAAGCTACATGGATCCTTTTTCTTCTTCATTATCTTCTATTAAGACTCAAATTTGCATTTAAATCTAATAAATAAATTATTTCTAATATTTATAATCAAATCTTTTTAGGTTAATATCTAACTTTCTCAACATTGATCAAATATAATACAACTACTCTCTTTAACGGATTATCAGAATATCAACATTTTATATGACCAAGCAATCTAAGACTATTCTCTTTAATCTTATTTGGGACTAGAACTACTCCAACCTTTTCACGAATATACTTGTTGCGGGCTAAAATATACGCGGCGGTAGAGTTTGTAAATTTATGTCCGAGCATTGTATGAATATTCAGCACACAAACAGGAAAGGAAATGAACACCAGGATTTTTACTTGGAAAACCCTGAAAAGAGGAAAAACCACGGGGCCACGCCCAGTCAAAGTAATTCGATTAGTATTTTTTTGAAATACAAAGGCTGATTCATCCACAAGTTAGGACGATCATATTACAATCAATTTCTCGAGGAGAATCATGACTACGATGAAAGTGACAGTACTGATCTAGATTTCCTGTGTTCGACTTCAATGGATTTGACCATTTCAATGTATCTTGATCTCGAACGGCCATCAATATATTTGCTCGAGATGTGTTGAGTGAGGTATACTCCTTCTCGTGTTGAGATTCCCATCGCGGTAATGAATGCCTAGGAGGAAGATTATTCTTCCCTTACTTTTTCTGTTGTGAGAATGAATTGTCCATCCCAGGTGCACATTTGGGCTTCTCGTTGATTTGCTCAAGCTGCTTCTTGTGAGCATTTATAGCTTCATCTGCATAAATTTGTGCCTCCACACGATGGATCAGGTCAGCATATGAATGAACAGTGTCACACATGCGTGCTGAATAAAAGGGGCCAGGACGAAGACCTCCAAGAAAGACCCCTCTGAGTAATTCAGGGTCTACTCCTGGAATATGTCGAGCCTCGGTTGAAAATCGTTGAAAATACTCCTTCAAAGATTCTCCCTCATTTTGGCGGATCCCGGAAAGATGAGAAGAATCCTTAGCAATTCTTCGATTAGCCACAAACTATTCAACGAATAGTTTGGCTAATTTGATGAATGAAGGGATCGTTCTGGACGAAAGCGAATAAAACTACGTTCGAGCATGTCCTTTAAGGGTGACAGAAAAAACCTAGCAAATGAGTGTGTCTGATGCTCGTTGAGTATACATAATGATTCTATAGTGGTTGATATGCTCGTACGGGTCGGACGTTCCGTAGTAAGATTCGATGCTGTGTACTTTAAATCTAGCCGGAATGAGATGCTGTAGTATGGCCTCAATTAGAGGTGATGACTCCTGGAAGTCTCTCTATCGGTGAGTTTGCCTCACATCCCATCGGGGGAACTCTTCCCGTACCAATCTTCGCAGTTCATGACGTAGAGCATTTTGAGGGAGCTCAACAATGTATGGTTGGGTTGAGTCTTCTGGGAGATCTGGAAGAACGCGAGGCTGCCGAGTTGAGGTCGAAGGATGTGTAGAACTTGCTGTATCAGCGAGTTCGTTGTTCTGATATATCTGCCTTCTTAGGGGAGGAAGAGGAATTTCTGCTTGAAGATGCTCGAATTGAACATCTTCAACCCGTGGTGGATCTCGAGGGAGAAGCACTTCCTCCCTTTGTGGTAGTGTTGGTTGCCGAGTCTCTCGCAGGGGTTGAAGAATCTCATTCTGAGATTCTTCCATCTTATGGATTCTTTCTTTTAAAGAAGGTCCCGAGATTCCTTCTCAGGCAGCATTTTTCCCCCCTGGATGAAAAGAGGCGGACATTGGGCGTCTATGGTTAATAGGCTGATTTCTGGACTGATAAGAATTGGAGCGAGAAGTTCCAACGATACGACTGCTGCGCCTGTTAACCATCGTAGCAGTAGTGGGATAGTGTTTTCCCACAGACGGCGTCAAACTGTTGCGGGCTAGAATATACGCGACGGTAGATTTTGTAAATTTTCGTCCGAGCATTGTACGAATATTCAGCACACAAAGAAGAAAGGAAATGAAAACAAGGATTTTTATGTGGAAAACCCTGAAAGGGGGAAAAACCACGGGGCCACGCCCAGTCGAAGTAATTCCACTAGTGTTTGTTTGAAATACAAAGGCTGATTCGTCTCACAAGTTAGGATGATCAGATTACAATCAGTTTCTTGAAACAAAGTTACAAAGTTCTACAAAATTCCGGTGTCTCCCAAATATCTGGCAGAATTCCAACGTATTCAGGCGGCGGAAAGAACTGCGTCAATGGTCGAGGAGGAGCTGATTCTCCTCCTGCTTCTCTTCTTCTCTCTCTTGCTTGGGTCCCCTCTTACGAGAAATGAGGGCTCTATTTATAAATTTTTTAGAGTGACATAGCTTGTAAATAGATGTGAGATCAGGGGCAAATAGGGAGTGGTTGAATGGACGGTTGATATTGAATCCCTTGATCGTGCACCATTCGGCAGACATTTGAAGGTTTTAGTGATGTTCGAATTAGGCGAGCTTAGGCTCGTTGGATTCATCTCGTCGAGCCCCTCAATTTGACTATAAGCTCGTTAAATTCAGAGACCATTTGGTAACTCAAATTGTGATACGAACTTTTCAAAAGCACTTCGGGTGCTCGATTTGGGCTCAGATTGAGTTGAATTTGGTGTCGTTGGATTTGTATTTTCGAGACGATCAGTTCGACTGTAAGCTCTCTAAAATCGGAGTTCAGGTGCTCACAGATTTAATTTTTGAATTTTCTGGATTGATTTTTGCGTCAAGATTCGTGCCCGATCAAGATAATTTCATGATGACGTATCAATACTTATTTCATATTTTTCCTTCGTTGTAAAAAAAAAAAAAAAAGAACTGACCCATTAGACCGTTTAGCACACCAATTGACTGTGATATTGAATAAGTTGCTGACAATTTGTCTAAAAAATAATGCATTGCTGCCCCCAATGTTATAATAATTGGTAGGGGTGTCAATATTTGACATGATCCAAAATTTGACCCAAAAAATTTTGGGTTCGAGTCACCCGTTTGACATACAGGTCGGGGTCGGTTGACAATTGACCCATTTTAAAAACTGGGTTAGGTTCGAGTTGAACTGGAAGCTCGAAGATGACCTGGTTGACCCGTTTAAAAAACCCTATTATGCTTTCTGCTTGTTCGCAAGCCATTTGCAGGTTGCTTTCGACTTTCGCGGCTTCCACAGCTTTCTTTGTCTACGACCTCTGACTTTCGCGGTTTCTACCGTCGTAAGTCGAGTTTCTTTCAACTTCCGTCATCCTTCCTCCACCATTTGTCAGGCCGAGGCACTAGCTTGTCCGGTCGTCCATCCTTTGGCGGCGGTCTCTGCCGTCTTCGGTCTACACTCTGGCGGTCGTCTGAGGTCCGCCAATTTGCCTTCAAAGCTCCTCTGTGAGGACCGCGATGTCTGCACTCCACATTTCGCAAGCTCGTCCGCGTGTTCGTGGGTCGAGTCGGGCCAACCCGTAATCCGTGCGGGTTGGGTCGGGGTTGGATATCCTGACTCGTTTCCAAAAACGGGTCATGTTAGGGTCAACTCATTTGGACCTAGGTCAATCCAAGTTTGACCTAAACATGACCTGAGTAGCCATTTTGACACGCCTAATAATTAGCTGTAAAGTGTGTTAGATGCTGCTTAGGGTTATCCATGCCATCAAAATTTTAAATGAAGCCGATCTGAATCCTTTCAGATATGATACCAAGTCCTACTTGCCCGTTAGAAGAGACGACTGAGACTATGCTAAGGCATCTTTTACTTATCTTCTATTTTAGATTTACATATTGAGATATTGTATTGATTCTTTTCGAGAGCGGTGCATGCATGAAAACCGGTAGCGGTAACTAGTGTACCGTAGTGCATGGCCAGATCCCACGAGGAGCCTCCAGGTTTTTCCACGTCATCTTCTCTGCCGTTCAAACGGGAGAGATGAGGAATTCTACGCCATTCCACGCCATTCAAGGCATTTCACTGCATTCGAGAGATAGAGAGAGGCGATAGAGATCGAAAGTGATGAAGAAACATTTATCCTCCATTGCTAACAATCTTCTTCAAAGATGCGCAGAGTAACTGACTCTTCTTCTTCTTCATTGATCATTTCCTAATTGCTATCATTCTCTTTCTATTATAAAAAGAAGGAAACTTTTTATGATATTTCCATATAATTTATGGAGTTGTTAACGTTTAGCTTTTAGAATCAGAGCTTCCTCAGGAAAATAATATGAAGAAAAGATTCTATGTAGAAGCAGGTTGTTTTATACTTTTATGAGAATTTACTTCTTTTTTCCAATTTATTGTGATTGCTCTTGTTAGGCTTTTTCCAGACAGCTTTGTTTCTGTTTTTTTTTTTTTTTCTGATCGTAATTATAATTTTTATTTGGTTACTTTTTTTTTTATATTTTCATGCAATTTCTAAGCTAAGAAGCCGTCATTTACAACAACTTAAAAAACAAAAATTATAGCTGTCCCAAACAAAAACAAATTCTTAATGAAATTTATTGAATCATAGTTATATGAAGAATTCCTCAGCCCTGCGCCGCTTTAAGACAAATATTGCATGTGGTGAATGAATCTATATTTGTTTTAGTTACAGGTTCTTGATCGACGCTGATTTTGTTTAGCTATTTGAACAAGTCCAAACGAAATTTATAAAGCTCGTTGATCTTTAAAATAAACAAGCAGAAAGGTGGGCCTTTGAAGCCTCACTTGCTAAAGCTTTATGGTTCGTTTGGGTTGAGATTTATTTTTTTTAGATGGATATTGTATCTTTATTTTAATTTGGTGTAATTTTCTTCTTATTTTAAAAATTTTTAATTGAGGAGAGTTTTTCACAACTAATATAATTTTCTTAATCTATAATATTCATAATAATCTTTTTAAAAAATCTTTTTTTTAATACTAGTCATCATAGAAAAATCACGTATTACCGGTGAGTTTTCCGGCGAAAGTTGTTAATTTTCAGGTGGATTTGAAAAGAGTCCGGTGGAAAAATTTTCATCAGTAAAACAAGCGTCACAAAAAATCTTCGTCAAAGAAAATCTATTGGAAACATTTCTCCGGTGGTTTTTAACTGCCGAAATAAACCCGTTGAAGCTAACAGCCACCGCTTGCCCTGCGCTGCCCGGACACTTGACCGCAAGCCCTCCCTCACTGCCTGCCCGAAAATCAGCCAGAAAATCTGCTTAAAAATTAGTTTGAAATATTTCAGTGTAATCCATGCATTGGAATTCTGCCAGAAAATCCGTCGGTAATGAGCGATTTTTCCGTAATAAGTCTTACAACTATTTTTTATAAATTGTTGCGATGTCCCAAATAAATGCTTTAATTTGTTTTTCAAAAACATAATTAAGTTTTTGTGGGCTTCAAAGAATTAATTTGAAATTAGTTTTAGGCTTTGTTGAGACGACTTTTTTACTGTTTTATAAAGCTACTATAAAGAAAGTAAAATTTTAAAATGGTTGTAGAATACAATTTCCTAGTATAAAATTTTGTTTAAAAACAATGATAAAATAATCATAATTTCAAAAGTTTCTAATTTGAATATGCCTTGAGATACATGCCCGATCAAAGCAATTTACAGTGAGTATCAATAATAATTCTGTAAGAAAATAGAGCTTTCATTACTCCAATTAATATTTAAAGGTGTATTCTTTTCTTGTCTTTTGTTACAATAAAGATTTATATTTTTATCGGCGTATTAGTAAAACTGAAGTTAGAGAGGCTTTAAAGAAAATGAATGGTGGAAAAGCTGTTGGACCTCATGATATTCCATTAGAGGTGTGGAAATGCTTAGGAGATGAAGGAATTTCATGGCTTACTAAACTTTTTAATACTATTTTGAAGACTAAGAAGATGCCAGATGAGTGGAGAATGAGTGTGTTAATTCCTATTTTTAAGAATAAAGGTGATGTACAAGATTGTGCGAATTATAGAGGTATTAAGTTAATGTGTCATACTTTAAAAACTATGGGAGCGAGTTTTGGAGCATAGGTTGCGGCGTGATACTAATGTTTCTCAAAATCAATTTGGATTCATGCAGGTCGACTATGGAAGCCTACATTTATTAAGAAGTTTGATGGAGAAATATAGAGAAAATAAGGAGGATCTACATATGATATTTATTGATTTAGAAAAAGCATATGATAAAGTTCCAAGAGAAGTGCTATGGAGAGTTCTTGAAAAGAAAGGAGTCAATAATGCTTATATTCAAATCATTAAAGATATGTATGCAGGAGCTATTACTTGTGTTCAAACACAAGGTGGATTGACCAAGTATTTTCCTATTTCGGTTGGGTTACATCAAGGATCAGCCTTAAGCCCATATCTTTTTACTTTAGTCATGGATGTTCTCACTAGACATTTGCAAGAGGATGTACCTTGGTGTATGCTTTTTGCTGATGATATTCTTCTTGTTGATAAGACTAGAGAGGGAGTTGAAGGTAAACTTGAATTATGGAGGTCAACCTTAGAGTCTAAAGGTTTTCGCTTGAGTAGATCTAAAACGGAATATATGGAGTGTAATTTTAGTAGTAATAGACCTAGTGAGGGGATTGTGACTTTGGGCGATCAAGTCATTAATAAGAGTACAGTTTTAGATATCTTGGATCTATTGTTCAGAGTGATGGTGAAATAGATGGGGATATTTATCAGCAGAATTCAAGTTGGATGGTTGAAGTGGAGGAATGCATCGGGCTTGTTATGTGATGGAAATGTACCCCTCAAACTTAAGGAAAAATTCTATAAGATGGTAGTGAGGTCTGCAATGCTTTATGGTGCCGAATGTTGGCCTTTAAAAGAGAAGCATAATACTAAGTTAAGTGTGGCAGAGATGAGGATGCTCAGGTGGATGAGTGGCTTTACCCTTAGAGATAGGATACGAAATGAGCATATACGTGAAAAGGTTGGAGTAGCTCCAGTAGAAGATAAGATTAGAGAAAGTCGCCTTAGATGGTTTGGTCACATAAAACGGCGGCCTTGCGATGACCCGGTTAGGAGAGTAGAGGTATTAGATTTGACTTATGTTAAGAAAGGTAGGGGTAGACCTAAAAAGACTTGGTTAGAAAATATTAGGAATGACCTTTCTTTATTAGATTTAAACGAGAATTTGACTTTTAATAGGACACAATGGAGAAAAAGGATTCATGTAGCCGACCCCACGTAGTGGGATAAAGGCTTGATGTTGTTGTTGTTGTTGTTGTTGTTGATTGATAATAAAATCAGATTTTCACACATACCTGATATAGATATTCAAGTCTCCATCCTTCCATTTTCTTTAACTTCCTATTGCTACATAATTATGCTTGAAATGAAATGTTTCAATGCAGAATTCTGAACACTTCAGAAGATAGTCTCATCAACGAGTTTGACATCAGCTTGAAAGCCTCTGTTGATAACTACTCAAGGAGCTTGGTTGAGTTTTGCAGCTCCAAAGCAATTGAAAGAATTTGCAGCGAAATTGGAGAGAAAATTAGCGATGGAGATTTTAGCCGTTTCACTTTCGATATGATGCTGGCATGGCAGATCCCAAGCAAAACAGATGAAGAGTCCTATTTGGTTTGTTTTGTTTCCTTTCTCTGCAACTCATCGTTGTCATTAGTTCTTAATTATGTCATTATTTATTAATCACTTCTTAATTATATTGAGCAGGAAAGTATTGGAAAGGAAAAGGAAGATAAAAAGAAAGTTTTGGAAGGAAATGCAGGTCTGATGTATGATGATATTCCTCTCTTCTATTCAGATATAATGCCACTTCTTGTAAGTAGAACATGATGCATTAGACAAATTATTGTTTTTTTAAGTGAGAATTAGCATGTTATTATGCCAATCTTTGTTGGCAATTAATTTGAGATCAATAGGTGGATGAAGAAAAGAACGTTGGTGAAGATTCTTTTGTATGGTTGGGACATGTTCTTCCATTGGTTGCTGATGTCGTCAATGCGCGATTTACTTTCGAGATGCTCACAGCGTCCACGGCGAACCGACTTCACTATCCTGCTTATGATAGGTTTCTCAAAGAGATAGACAAGTAAGCCTCTTTTTGGTTCGAATCCATTTTATTATTAATATAAATGTTCAAATGTAGAAGTTATGGTTAACCTTCTCTTAGGTTTCGTTTGGGACGACTTTCTTACAGCTTAAAAATTTTTATACTATAAAGCTACTTTAAGAAGTGGTAAATAAGCCGTCCCAAACGAAGCCTTAGAGTCCATTTAAGGTGTTTGTAACTATCTATAAAACCTACATGTTATATAACTACTGCAAGAAAAATAGATTTTTTATAGTTATTGTGGATATTATAATTTTTTCTCTTTTGAAATAGTTAGATAATTATTTTATTATAGCAACCACACTTGGGTTGACTTGATTATAAGATATTATTTCCCATTACAAAAAATCTTTAAAAACACCTAAATAGTAGTTAAATAGAATTGTAGTTTAAATTTGAAAAAACTACTCCCAGGGCAAATTATTAGGTGCAGACACCGGACAGAGAGAATCATCCAGATTTCTCTCTTTCTACAGTAAAAGCGCAGTCAAAGCTCAGCTGTTACAGTAACTGTGTTTTTACTATAGACAGAGAAAAATCTGGTTGATTCTCTCTGTCAGGTGTCCGAACCTAATAATTTCTCCTCAAATAGGCTCTTAATTTTCTTTATCGGATGTAAAGAAAGGCAAATATCCTTCATCTTAATTCTAATTTTGACAGATATATAAAGTACCTTCAGAAACAAAGATCACCAACAGGATTTGAACTTGCAGAAGATGAATTCATCTTGCATGTAGAAGGAGATGGAATGACTCCAAGAGTTGTTCGTCACATAGGCTCAACAAGTTGGCCAGGCCAGTCCTAATTTATCCCCTGCACCAATTTAAATTCCATATTAGGCTCTTATTTGCAGTGGATTTCAATGGTGCATGACAATTGTTCTTTGCTATGAATGTTTTTCCAGGCCGACTTACTCTAACAAATCTTGCACTCTATTTTGAGGCTTCCAAATCAATTTCATATGAGAAAGCCTTCAAAATTGATCTTTCAAGTGCTGATATAGATCATCAAGTGAAAGCAACATCTACTGGACCTTTTGGTGCTCCCTTGTTTGATAAAGCCATAACATATGAGTCTTCACTACTGTAATAATGCCCAACTTTAGTTCAATTTTCATTTATCTGATGAAGATTTTAAAGCAAATCATGCATAAATTTATGCAGCGCAGAACCAGTGACATTAGAGTTCCCAGAAATGACCAGCTCCACCCGTAGAGATCATTGGTTTGCACTCATAAAAGAAGTGATATTAATGCATAGATTCATGTCAAAATTCAATGCAAAGTACCCTGAAACAGAAGCCTTCTTGCAAGCTTGGGAAGTGCAGGCCAGAACAATTTTGGGAGTAATGAGGCTTCATGCAGCAAGGGAAATGCTTAGAATGGCTCCACCTCCTCCCATCAACTTCTTAATCTTCACTTTGCTTGATGAAGTTCCCAAAGGGGATTATGTGTTGGAAGAACTGTATAATAGTTTGAAGAAGACAAAAGGAATAAGCTGTTGCAGTGCTGCCTCCATACTTAAGAGTCTGAATCTGGCAATTCCAATGGTGGATGCAACGAATATAAAAGGTGGTGAGATAACACCAAGCAGCCCAGAAGCAGAATCATTAGCATCACTGGAGACGACCGTTGAATTGGTGAGAGAGGAAGCCAAGGAGGCTAGCATCGCCAATGCTACTGTTGGGGGGATTAAAGAAGAGGGAATCACTGATAGCATTATTTTTCTTACAGTAAGAGTTGGTTCTTAGCATGTTATATGATAATGTTTTATAACACCTTCAATTATGGGGGAGAAACTTACATGAGAGAAGTTTTGTTAAGAAAATTGAGTGTTCATTTAGGCTTCGTTTAGAACAGCTTTTTCATTGCTTTCTAAAACGGCTTTTTAGCACAAAAAATCATAATTTAAAATTTTTTTAAAACTAAAACATTGTTTTAGAAAGCATTGAAAAAGCTGTTCCAAATAAATCCTTAATCTCATAAAAGATAATTGTAAATTTTGATCTCATAAAGCTACTGGTTGACTTAAACTTCTTTTTGGTTGTAAATGTGATTGTCAGGGTTTGTGAAGTGACCATGCTAGCAGTTTATCCAATTTCTTTGTAAGATATTTAAAAACTGATCCATCTTATATTTATTTGCAGGAGCTACTGAGCCCACTAAGAAATCTAATACCTTGGTTCCAAAGAATCATTTCATGGGAAAGGCCAACAGTCTCTTTAGCTTCATTTATCATAACTCTCATCACTATATACAAGTAAGTACCATCTCTCCAACTCCTCTTTTTAAACCTTTCTGGAACAATTCAAATCATGTTCATGGCTTCCAACCAGGGAATGGTTTGGTCCGGCCCTCGCCGCACTCCTACTGTTTGTCGTCGGAATGATGATGTGGGCAAGGCACAAAAGACTTGGAGAGGTATCTGAAGAGGTTGTGGTTTCCCCTCCCTCAGATAAAACAACAGTGGAAAGCATAGTATCAGCCCAATATGGCCTCAAAAACTTTGATGAAATGGTTAAGACAGTAAACATCAGCATACTAAAAATCAAATCCATCTTTGTTTCAAAGACTCCAAAGGTGAGAAAGTCACTCATTTTCATTAGTCTTATCTTAACAATTTATGAATTTTGATTCTTCTTTTTATTTATAGACTGAAAAGATCTGATTTGGTTGCAGCATTCAAACATGGCAATGAGTGGGCTGAGTGTAGTTGCACTTCTGTTGATGATTGTGCCCTTCAAATTTGTTCTGATTGGATTGGTTACTTATATTTTCATGCCTAAGTTTCAGAACACAAGGCATGAGAAGAGCAAGCAAGGAAATAGAAGGCTGAAGGAGTGGTGGGAGACAATACCTGTAACTCCGGTTCACATAGTCAGCTGCCCACCTTGATTAGTTCTATGAAATATTTTTTCTTCTTCAATCAACTTATAATCAGCGTGGAACTTTATAAATGTTCAGAGTATAAGTTCTGACAGATACAACATCATCATAAGGAAATTATTAGGTGCAGCGTCCGGATTCGTTCGGATGCGAATCCCGATGCATTAGATCTAAGAAATATTTTTTCTTCTTCAATCAACTTATAATCAGTGTGGAACTTTATAAATGTTCAGAGTATAAGTTCTGACATATACAACATCATCATAAGGGAAAATTATTAGGTGATGCGTCTGGATTCGTTCGGAGGCGAATCCGGATGCATTAGATCTAAGAAATATTTTTTCTTCTTCTATCAACTTAGAATCAGCGTGGAAATTTATAAATGTTCAGAGTTTAAGTTCTGACAGATACAACATCATCATAAGGAAAATTATTAGGACGCTGATTAGGTGCGGCGTCCAGATTTGTTCGGAGGCGAATTCAGATGCACCACATCACCCGGGTCCCGGTGCATCTAGGTGATGTGGCGCATCTAGATTCACCTCCAGACGGTCCGGACTTCCGCATTTAATAATCTCTCCATCATAAGCCAGTTTGATACAAATTACCTTTAAAAGGAAATTGAAATTGAAAGTTTAATGGTGAGGCAAGTGTTCAATCAAATATAAAACAGAATAACAAATGACTAGCAATTTATACAAAAATATTATTAATTTTGTTGTTTTTATTAATTTAGTAGGAACTTATTATTTCTTCATCATAAGTTAGGAATTTATTAATAATAGTTCGATATTTCTTCTTTCTATAATATGTTATTTTTTAGTCTGATAAGAATCGAGGAACATTGAAGCAAAGGCTTTCAAGAAAAATCCACAGCACAAAGCAACCCATAAAAGGGTCTTTGATTATTGAGTTAGAAATTCAACTAGAATTTCCATAGTCGATTAATTCCAAATCAGAAAAATTCTGCAACACAAAGGTCCACAGTAGAGAAAAATAAATTCAAATCGTCCAGCAAAATACCTTCACATAAAGTTTATGCCGAAGAACCTCACAAGAGAGATCTCAATGCAGTGTAGCTCCAAAAAATACAAAAACAAACAAAGTTTAACAGAGTCAGAAAATTTACTAGTGCGCCAAAAATATGAGATGAAGCAAACAAAAATAGCTGTTGAATTTCGTTGTATGATGCTCATCTGTTAGCTTTGGCTTTAATTACTCTCTTGACTTTAAGGAGAACAGTAGCTAGCATAGTTGAAATAGAGTTTCCAAAGAATCTTTAGTTTCTCTCATGCCATAAGAAGTAGCATAGGCCTGATTCATAAAATAATAAGAAAACTATCTCGAACGAAACTTAAGTCGTTAATGAAATATAGCAGTTGTAGAACAGTTAGACACAACAGTGCTTTTACTGTTCACAGAGACAAACCAGACGGTTCTACCCATCCAGTGTCCGCACAAAATAATTTCTCCAAACATTGGAGATAATACATATATATGCCTGATATGTATATTTAATAATTTATATAGGCATTCATTTCAATAACAAGTTGAGTCTTGAAACACCTAGAACCATCTCAAACTCCAGCCCCAAAAAGAATTAAAAATCTATTTAAAAATATAAAAAATTTTAAGCCCCACAAAGTACACATACTTTACAATTTAATGGCAAATAGACTTCAAGTTTATTCGAGAAGACTGCAATTTTTCATAAAGATGATTAAGATTTCATTTGGGATGGCTTTTTATTGCTTCTTAAAGTTACTTTCTATTGCAAAAATTAAAATCAATTTGTACTAAAAGGCTGCTTTAAGAAGCTGGAAATAAGCCACCCCAAATGAAGCCTAAGTCTTGGTTTGGAACGAATTTCTTGCTGCTTCTTAAAGTAGCTTTCTAGATTCACCAGTAGCCTAAAGAAGAATGACTTTTTAAAAAGCTAACATGGAAGCTATAATATATATATATATATTTGAACAACAATTTTCTAGCATCTAAAACATACTAAAAGATCTTTATGCCAAAAAAAA
Source organism: Dendrobium officinale (assembly GCA_019514585.1). Classification (NCBI taxonomy): domain Eukaryota; kingdom Viridiplantae; phylum Streptophyta; class Magnoliopsida; order Asparagales; family Orchidaceae; genus Dendrobium; species Dendrobium officinale. The sequence goes on along the minus strand of CM033688.1, from coordinate 61,902,072 downwards.
AAAGCTTGCTATCATAATGATTTTAAATAAAACATTAACAAAATTATAGCCATCCTATAAATAGTCAAAAAAACTGTAACAAAGAAGCCTTCCTCTATACACCACATCTGATTATCCGAACTTTAATGTGATGCCGTAAAGGATCTGCGTGATGCCTAGAGGAAGAAATTGCAAGCAATGGGTCAGGGAAATATCGAGCTGATATGCTCAAGGTTTTGTATATTGATAAAGATGAAAATCTGCTTACAATTTTCCAGGCATTTGCTATATGTAATACTTTCTATTAAGTGATTAATACTATAAAAAAAAAATTGCAGAAATAAAACAAACGAGTGTAGCAACTAACGAAAATAGTATAGGAGGTAGTGGAGAGCGTGTCTGGCGGTTAGCCGTGGTAGCTTGTCTCACTGGTATAACATAGTACATTAGTCCTCCCCGGGTACAGAAGAGCTCGACTCAAACAAGCTAAGAGTTATGACGCCGTCGTCAGGAGGAGTATAGGCCCAAATATCCGACACATTAAAGGTCGGTGGGGTGTTGCAACCATCAGGCAATGCAACAGAGTAAGCATTGTCGTTGATTTTTGTTGTAATAGGGATGGGGCCAATCTTGAGACGAGACAACTTGGAGTAGGTGCTGGGTGGAAATCGTTCTCGACGCATCCTTACCATGACGAGATCTCCAACATTAAACAAACGCTGGTGGTGGCATTTATCTACTGCCTCTTTGTATCGTTGATTGGACTTGATAATTTGGTGGCGAACCTCAGATAGCATCTCAGCATATTATTCGGAGAAATTCAGTGGCAGCAGTGGATTTACATTTAGGCAGGATAGAAATGTCGAGAACTATATTATGATGCTTGGTATAGATAATGCTAAAAGGAGCCTTACCCGTAGTTCTATTTGTCATGAATTATAAGCAAATTTCGTCTTGCTCAAGACTTCTTCCCATTGTCGAGGGTGCTCCTGGACCAAGCACTTTAGCATGTTGCCCAATGTGCGGTTGACGACTTTAGTCTGACCGTCCGACTGAGGACGATATGCCAAGCTAAGGCGTAAATCTGTGCCCAATTGTTTCCACATCTCTCGCCAGAAGTGGCTTATGAATTTCACATCACAGTCTGAAGTAAAGCTTCGAGGTATTCCATGAAGGCGAACGATTTCCTAAAAAAAAATATTAGCAATCACTATTGCATTGGAGGTCTTTTTTCAAGAGATAAAATGAGCCATTTTTGAAAACCTGACGACGACCACCATGAAAGAATCATTTCCCTTCTTAGTTCTCGGCAGCCCCAAAACGAAGTCCAAACTGAGTTCTTCCCATATAGAATCCAGAATGGGTAGTGGCATGTAGATACCGGTATTTTGAGCACCTCCTTTATAGCTTTGGCAAATGGGACAACTGTCAACTAGACGAAACACATCGCCACGAATCCTGGGCCAGAAAAATCGTGTTTGGAGTTGGCGTAGCGTGTTATCCCTTCCCACATGAGCTGCAAGTGCTCCACCGTGAGCTTCCCGAATTAAGTGTTGACACCACAAGGATACAAGGATGCATAAAAGGTTTTGTTTAAACAGGTATCCATGCCCAATAGAATATTCATCCACTGTTGGCTGCTCTTGGCATTGACTCCATATTGTACTAAAATCGGGATCGGATGCATACAGATCCTTGAGGCAAGTCAGGCCCGTTATTTTTGTTTGTAGTGTTAGCAATATACTCCTTTTCCGGCTTAAAGCGTCAGCCACCTGATTGTCCGCCCCGGGTTTGTGTTTAATTGTGAAGGAGAACCTTTGTAAAAACAATAGCTAACGAGCATGCATGCGATTGATTGTCTTCTGACTATTGATATATTGGAGAGCCTTGTTATCTTTGCAGAGTATGAACTCTTGGTGAAGTAAGTACTGCTCCCACTGTTTCAAGGCTCGTATAACAGCGTAGAGTTCTTGCTCGTATGATGATCACTTTTGTCGAGAAAGGCATAATTTCTCACTAAGGTATAACTTTTTAAAAAGCTAACATGAAAACTATAATATATATATTTTTGAACAACAATTTTCTAGCATCTAAAACATACTAACAGATCTTTATGCCAAAAAAAAAAAATAAATAAAGCTTGCTATCATAATGATTTTAAATAAAACATTAACAAAATTATAGCCATCCTATAAATAGTCAAAAAACTGTAACAAAGAAGCCTTCCTCTATACACCACATCTGATTATCCGAACTTTAATGAAGCTCTCAAACCTCAGACAAACCAGCTTAAAAACACATCTATCTCCTCTTCTCAACCCATTTACATGAACGAATTCCAGCCAACCAGAAGCAATGAAAAACCTCTCCACACTGCCTCTCTCCGTCTTATGCCCCAGCCTCACCGGCCATTTCCTCCCTTTTTCATCTATAAGAACAACATTCCCCTTCCCCCCGTCCTTTGAAAGCTCCGTAAGCTTCTTACATTTTTTAGGAATGTCATATATGGCTTCGATAGGTTACTGGAGTGTATGACAGCCTCAAAAATATTAGCTTTCTCTTCATCTTCCTCCTTCCACTTCTTCTCCTCCTGTGATGGGTAGTTCTGAATCTCTGTTGTGTTTAAGCCATAGATACGGAAGTTGAAGAGCATGCCGCCATTGTAATCGAAGGTGAGGAAGTATCCAAGCTTTAGATGGTGAGCTCTTGCTAGTTTTTTCCAACCTTCGCCAGTGAAGCAGAAGAAGCCTTCAGGATCTTTGTTGAGATTTACTTTCCATGACTTGGCTTTCCGGTTTATGAGCTCTGCTATTTGTTTGTTCGGTTTCTCTATTTGAACATGGTCGCCGAAGCTCCGAGGAAGTCTCTGTAAAGTATTTTAGAGGAGAGAATAATTGCATAAGTTTTGTAAAGAAAAAGCTTTGATGTATCAATTGTAGGTAAAAAATATTGAGAAAGCAAGAAGCAAGGATAGTGACATAGACCAGCTGCTTCATGAAATTTGAATCAGGGAAGAGCAGCCTGAAGAAACTGTAACCAACGAAACCACTTGAGGAATCAATGGTTTCTATCTTGGGGCTTAATGTTTCATTCTCTACCTTCACCCGTGACATTCTTCTTCTTCTTATATTTGAATTTTACCTATGGAACACTAGTTAGGAGAGAAGAAACAAGGATGGGATGAAAAACGACAGAAGGGAGAAAAGCTTCGCAATTAATGGAGGTGAATAACTTGAACCTGCGAAGTCTATGAGCGCTGGCTTTCTGCATATGCGCCTAGCCTTGGAAGATGGAAATGTTTATGAGCTCAAGAGACAAATTACACTGTAACGTATCGATATGTGGGACTGACATCTGCATGCTTCAAAAGTTAAATCAAAGTTAAATCAAAGTCAAGAATAGAGAGAGCGTCGGCGGCTAGGGTTTTCCTGTTTTCCCCTCTAGCGCTCTTCTGATTTCCTTCGTCTCTCCTCCTCCTCCGGCTTGGCCGGAGGTTTTTTCTTCTTCTTTAGATGGAAGGCTCTCTTCCATCTGCTGCGTTCCCTCCGCTTGGTTCGAAGAATGGTCGTGAGATTTTCTCCTCCCCGCGGGATTGGTCTCAGGTTTTTGCCCCGGCAAAAGATACCCCTAAAGTGTTAAACTTCTCTCACTTCCCGGAGGAGCCTGATGTTATCCCTTTTACGGGGGAAAAATTGCTTCAGGGGGGAGAGGACTGGAAGCTATGTCTGGTGGGATATTCGATAGGGAGGCGGCCTTTTTTTTACGAAGCGCTGCTTGGTGCCATTAAGAAGACCTGGAGTCTGCTAGGCTCTGTTCAGCTTCTTTCCTTAAGCGAAGGTTTCTTTCTTCTGCGTTTCTCTTGTATCGAAGATCTTGAGATGGCGTGGTCCAGAGGAGTTTGGTTTCTGCTGGGGAAACCGTTTTGTCTTGCAAAAATGGCACCCTAAGTTCAAGCCTAAGAAGGAAGACTTCAAGACTGTCCCTATCTGGGTAAAAATTCATGACCTTCCCTCTTGCATGTTGGAATTCTGAAGGAATATCGAGGATTGCAAGTAAGATAGGGGTTCCTATCGCGGCGGACAGCCTTACGGAGCAGAAAACTCGGCTTACCTTTGCTCGTGTCTGTGTTTTAGTGGACTGTAATGCAACTTACCCGGAAGAAATAAAGGTTTCTTTGGATGGGGATGTTGTCTGCTTGAAGGTGCAATACGAATGGCGCCCTTTTCCTTGTGCTCACTGTAAGTCTTTGATGCACTTTTCTGCCTCTTGTCCGTCTAAGCCTGAAGGGGGGTTCGAATGATGAAAATGACAATAATAGACAAAACCGTGGTAGAAGTTTCAGTCGAAAGCCCAATTCCCGTCATTTTTCTAAAAACCAAAACTCCGCCAGACCTCCTGCTTCTCAGACTTCTCCCCTTCGTACATTGAATGTGGTCTCTGCCGACTCCTTAACAGACCAGGGAGTTCCGAACATTATAGGACAACCACTACAATATCAACCACATTCTCCGCCCCCTTTCAAATTGGTTTCCTCTGCTACTGATCTTCCTCTGGCACCTCCATTCACTGTTTCTCAGTCTGGGAGAGCAGACGACGGTTTAGGTATTCCTAACCTGAATTCCCCTAATGATGAAGCATCCTCCTCCTCAACTATTCCTCAATCCATTTCTAACCTGAGTACTAAAAAAGTTAAAGATACTGCAGTTGGTAACTTTGCTCAAAAAGAAATCATTTCGCCCAATAAATTTGAAGCATTACAAATAGATGAAGCTTTATTGCAGCTACCTAATGTTAATGTAGAGTCTGAGAGTTTTTTGCTGCTGCTGATAAGGATGAAGGTGGTGGAGATTCTTTCCTCAAAGAGGTTGGTAAAGCAAAAAATTCTCAGCCTTCTGCGGCACCCAAAAAAACTGCTAAGGGAAAGCAGGTGAAAAAATCCCACAACTCTACTAAGTCTTAATGTCTTTGCCGAGTCTAGCGGCGTGGAATATCAGGGGTTTCAATAGGCCTGATAAAGTCTTATGCTTTAAGCGTTTGGTAGAGTCTTTTAAACTTGATCTGGTTTGTGTTTTGGAGAACAGAATACATAATAAGTCTCTTTTTGATCAGTTTTTTGTGACTGCTCACTCTCTTTTTCGGAATGAAGCTAGCTGTCATAACTTTGACCTTTCCCCCTCCGGGAGAATTTGGGTTAAGTGGGATCCTCTCAAATTAAATTTCACTCCTAACTTTACCTCTTCTCAAATGATCAATGGTTTAGTTACAGGGAGCTCTTTTACTACTTTTCAACTCACTGCTGTGTATGCTTCTAATAGTAGTCTGGACCGTAAAGCTTTGTGGGATGATATTAGTTCGGTGGCTCCTGATTGTCACACTCCTTGGGTTATCATAGGGGACTTCAACTGCTGTAGGTATGCTTACGAGAAGATTGGGGGGATGGATATTAATCAAGCTGCTATGCTTGATTTCAACCCACATGATTTTTAACAATTGTCTCTTGGATTTGCAATCTATTGGTAATAAATTCACGTGGTTCAATCAACGTCAGGACAACCCCATACATATTAAGCTTGATAGAGTATTGGTTAATGAAACCTGGTTGAATGTGTTTCCTGAATCTTACTGTTCTTATCAAAGTCCTTCATGCTCTGATCACTCTCCGATCCTCCTTCTACCTGGCAATCACTATCCAGTTAAGCACAGATTCCTTTTTAAAAACTATTGGACTAAGCTAGATGTTTATTGGTCTCTCCTCACTGAGACTCTCTTTTTGCCTTCTACGGGGAATCCTCTGAGTCATCTGTGTAATGTATTCAGAACTCTTAAGAAAGATATCAAAGCCTAATCATGGGCTTCTTCTACTTGTGTTAGTAGGCACATTGATCTTCTTCACAGCAATCAACAGAATCTACTGACCTCCCTCCAATTGGATCCTCTTAATTCTTCCTTGAATCAGCTTTACAAGGATAATAATATGAAATTGGCTGAGTTTATGTCTTTACAAGCTTCTTGGATTATTCAGAGGGCCAAGGTTAATTGGCTTAAGTATGGTGAAGATGATTTGAAATTCCTTTATGCCAAAATCAGAATTCGGTTGGGGAGTAAGAAATCTGTGATCAATCTGCTCTCCTCAAATCCCCAATCTTCTAGAGCTGATATGATCTCCTCAATTATCTATTACTTTCAAGATCTGTATAATCCCCCCACCTCCCAGCAACATGAATATGGACATTTTCCCTGTTGGTAACTCTCTGACTGATGAGCAAGTTTTCTCTTTAAACTCTTATGTGACGGATGGTGACATTAAAAGTGCCATTTTTTCTGGTTCTTCTAAATCTGCACCTGGACCTGATGGTCTCAACTTTCACTTCTACAAATCTGGTTGGCACATTCTTGGTCCTTCTGTTTGCAGGGGTATACGTTCTTTCTTTATTAAAGGGTTCCTTCCTAAAGGTGTTAAGGCCACTGCCTTAGCTATTGTCCCTAAACATAAAAATGCCTCCAGCATTTCTGATTACAGGCCAATTGCATTATGTAATGTTTTGTATAAAACTATAGCTAAGATTTTGGCTGCTAAATTGAAACCGGTTATGAACTGGATTGTCAAAGACAATCAAGCTGGGTTTGTTAACACTAGAGTGTCTACTGACAACATTTTGCTAGCAAATGATATTCTTTACCATGCTGGGAAAAGAGGTGGTGACAATATTTTCTGTGCTAAGCTAGATATTAAGAAAGCATTTGACTCTGTTTCTCGACAATTCCTTCTTGCTAGGCTTGCTCAAAAAGGTTTTCCCAGCTTTTTTATTAGTTGGATAAAGGCTTGTATATCTGATGTCAATTTCTCTATTCTGTTGAATGGTGCTCTTGAGGGTTACTTTCCTTCTACGGCTGGGTTGAGGCAGGGGTGTCCTCTTAGCCCATTCCTCTTCTGCATTGTTATGGATGCTTTCTCCAACTTGTTGGATGACAGAGGTTTTAAAGGTATCACTAAAGGCAATTTTTTTCTATCAACCACTTGCTATATGCTGATGATGTTTTGATTTTGGGTGAGGCCACCACTGAAAACTGTGCTATTCTTGCTAATGCTATTAATGATTTTTTCCAATTCCTCTGGATTATTCATTAATCATGATAAATGCTCCATTATGTTTCCAAAGCACTTGAGAAATCAGTTGGAGGTGTGTCAAATGCTTTCTATTCACTCCATTGTTAACAGGATTACTTATTTGGGGATCCCTCTTTCTTTTTATAGACTCAATGTTGCTGACTTTTTGCCTTTGCTTGATAGTTTAAATAAGAAACTTAACGGTTGGAAAGCAAATCTTCTCTCATTTGCGGGCAGGCTCCAATACCTTAAATTTACCATTCAAAACACCATAGCCTACTGGATCAGGGGATCCATTATACCTAAATCTGTTCACAAGGTTTTTAAAAAACTCAGTTCCAGATTTCTGTTTTTTGGTGAAGTAAATTCTGACAAGAAGCTGCATATGGTATCTTGGGATAAAATTTGTTTGCCTAAAGAGAAAGGTGGTCTGGGGATACACTCACTTAATGCTTTGCAACATGCTTTCAACTGCACTGTTATTTGTAAGATGTATAATAACATATCTCCCTTAGCTAATTGGTTGTTAGCTAAATACTGCTCTCCTTGGAAGCCCCCGCACTGTTCTGCTTCCAAAATGTGGAAATCCATCTGTAAAACTGCTGAGGTTGTGAAAAGTAGTTTTCAGTTTACTATTTTTCCTAAATCTCCCATCTCTCTAATATGGGATCACTGGTGCCTTAACTCCACGTTGGGAAGTTTTGCCGGTTTGGTGGAAAATGCTGGGTTGCCTGATATTAGGATTGCTGATGTTATTTCTGATTATGGTTGGGAGCTTTCTGGTGTTATACACTCGTCTTTGCATCAGTTTTTTTGAAAGAGTGCAAATTGTGAATGGTGTGGGGCCGTGTCTGCTTTGGAACAACCGGAATTGCTTCCACTTTAGCTTATTTATTAATGATTTTTTACTCTGATTTTCCCGGATTGCCATTGGTTTAAAATGGTTTGGCACAAAAAGCACATCCTTAAACACTCGGTTTTTGTTTGGTTGGCTCTTAGGGATGGGCTTAAAAACGGCGGCGGCTCTCTCAGGATTAGGCATATCTTTGTTCCAGCTACTTGTAGTTTATGCCATATGGGTGAAGATTCTGTTGCTCACCTCTTTTTTGAATGTTCTTTCTCTTTCTTCATTCTAAATAGTCTTATTCCTGGGATGAATATATTTCTCTTAAGACCGTCTATTTTGCAACTTTTTGACTGGTTGAAGGAGGAATTTGGTACCAATGTGAGCATTCATAATTTTTACATGCTGGAGGTTTGCTGTATTATCTATTTCACCTGGAAAGAAAGAAATGGGAGGAGGTTTGGTGGAATTTCTCAGTGTTCCACCACGGTGCTGTTGAACATCAAACGGGTTATTTTTGAAAAGGTGAAGAAATGGAAGAGTGCTAATGTTCTGTTGGATAAACTTTAAGATGCTGATCATACTACGGGGCAGGCTTTTTCTGGAGTATTTTGGTTGGTTTCTTAACCTGGACTATGATGAAGCTCCAAGTATTGCTAGTCGTATTTCTACCCCTTGGATGGCCTTCGGGCAACCAGGGGTTTCTGCCCCTTATAAATTTTCTGTGTCCTGGTTATATGCTTTGGAGCGCACTGTGCTGGAGCGCCTTTTGGTTCATATTATCTATACTGTTATTGCTTGGCTTTTGTCTGTTTTTTCAGATATTCCAGTTCCTATTCCCCTGATGCTGGCGGTCTGTGCTTTTGATGGGAGGATTCTGCAGATTTTTGGCTCCTTTGGAATGGTCTTTTTTGCTCGGTCTGGCACTGTTTGTTTACACCTTCAGTTTACAATAGTTTTTCTTTTCCTACATGTAATTTTGGCTATATGGGTGGTATAGTTGGGGTTTTTCTTCCTTTTTCTACATAAGGTTTTGTTTTCTTATGTAGATTTTCTTATTGTACACCTTTTACATGTAACCTTTTTGATTATTAATAGATGGGCTTAGGCCCCAATTTTTCCCAAAAAAAAGTTAAATCAAAGTTAAATCCAATGACATGATATAAATTATAATTAGTTAAATATATTTTAATGAAATAATTATGTGTAAATATTTAATAATAATAAAAGAATTAAATTTTAAATTATAAATTATAAAATATACATAATAAATAAATTCAATTACTTTATAAATAAATACTTTTAATATTTGAGCAAGGTTTAAAATTGCGTAACTACGCCTCGAGGTGGTTTTCGTCCGTGAGGCGAGGCGTAAGCCTCGAGGCGGTCTGAGGCGTAAGCCTCACGAACACAGAATTGCGTAAATGAAAAATTAAGGGTTTTAGCAGGAAAATAATAGCAATATTGTACCTTACAATAAAAACATCTAAATGATATATGAAAATAATGGAAAATAAGAAAGTAGATGCAATAAAATCATGTCCCAAAGTACAAAATCACAAAATATTAGTTTAACATGTCCTTTTAATCTCTCAATCCATGTCCTTTTAATCTCCTGAATGCTCCGCTCTGTGTTATGCAGCTCCTCTTTTAAATCCATGTTCGTAACTCATACATGGAAGGTGCCTTCAACCCTCTTCCATACAATCCTGCAGACCGCAACATACTGAAGTAGGCAGGCGATGTAGCAACATTAAATGGTATTGCATTCTAAAAAAAAAACCTCCCAATATCCATGCAAACCTGTTGCCGACCCTCTCTAGTACCAGCTGCAGGGATCATCTCTGCACCTCTACTATGTATAGTGGAGGAAGAGCCCTTTCCACTCTCGCTCCCAAAATAAGTACCATGCTCGACCCTTTCATCAAATTGCTCCTGTTGTAAGTGTTTAGCAGTGGTAGTTTTATTCATGTAAGCACTTATTTCTTCCTTCACATTGTCCGACACTTTTGCACACGGTGCTACATTCTTGTGAGAGCATGATAAGTGCTCCTTCATGCGGGTTACTCCGTCATTCACCACTTTCTCACAAAAATTGCATTTTAAATAGACATAGCTCTTCTCTCCGCCACCAATGTCAACTTGTACACTATATTTCCAAGAAAGATCCCTCCGCAATGACGAAGACCACTTTTCCTTGCCTCTTACCATGATCCCTAATGAAAGAATTGAAAATCACACAAAAAATTTCAAAAAATCTAAAACCCTAGAATTTCTTTCACTTCAAAAATCTAACCAAAAAGTAAAAAAAATACCTAAAATCGTTTGTGGACTTCTCCTACAAGGCGGCCGGACACTTCAACTTCGCCGGAGAGAGGCGGCGCCGGCGGGAGAGGCGGCGGGAAGGATGGTCGACCGTGCGGGACGCCTTCGGTTTCGCGAACAGAGAGCTGGAAGCGAAATTTTTCGGGAAAGAGGGAGACTGTGCGGGATGAAGGGAGGAATAGGTTTCATTTTAAGTGGGTGGGGCCAATTCTGTGAGGCGTACGCCTCACCTAGAATTGCGTAAGCCTCGAGGCGTTTTTTGGTCAAATTACGCAAAGGCGCGCCTTGAGGCGCGCCTCTAATTGCGCAATTTTAAACAGAGTATTTGAGTAATTCATATTTTTATTTGTAGTCATAAAAACACTAATTTTTTAAAATCATTCATTTTCTTCTTTGGGAAGTTGAAACTCTAAAAATGAAAATAGAAGTTGAAAAGATTAATATCAATTAAAAAACATCCAATATTAAAAAAAAATATAATATTATTTGATAACCAAAATATATAAATAGATTACAAGTTATAAGAGATACGCCATCATGATTTAACCAAAATGTTGAAAGTGCTTGTAAGCCCTAAAATAATTATATAAAAACATCCAAGATACAAGATCATGATTTCAATTGAAGATTTTCAAGCCATTTTTCTTACACTATAAACGATGCCCTAGCTTAGAGTCGCCCCATTCAATCCTCCACTTGTGTTGCCCAACTTCGTTTGCTTTGTCGGTCAAGGCTGTCATCACCGTGCAGGCCCCCGTCACTACTCGTCGCCTATCTGGTGTTTTGTTGGCTTCTGACTCCTATTTCTTCGTCCATGGTGCCTGTCGCTTCAAGGATGACGGTTTCCCCTTTTAATCCTTGTGGGGCTTTCAAACCTGCGACTATGGTTAAAACTCCAAGTTTTTTTGGAATTACTAGTACACTTAATCAATTTCTCACTCCTTCAAAGAGGTAGTATCAGTAATACTTCATCTCCTTCTTCGGCTATTTCGTTTGTTCATACTTTTTTTAAGGGAGCTCCAACAGTTATGTTTTCTGAAGAATATGTCTTGAAACTTGTTGCTCCTTTTACATTTACTCTTGTGGGAAAGTTTTCGATTCGTCATCCCAACTTGGATGTTATCTGTACATTTTTTTGTTGATCTTAATATATCATGTTCGTTTTCAATCGGATTATTGGATGTAGGGTGTTATTATTTGACACGACCTGAAAACCCGACTCGAACCCGACCCTAAAATTTCATGTTAGGGTCAACCCGAACCCGAAACGGGTCGGGTTCGGGTTCAACATTTCGACCCGTTTCAAAAATCGGGTCGGGTTCGGGTTCAACATTTCGACCCGTTTCAAAAATCGGGTCGGGTTCGGGTTAACCTTTTGACCCGAAATTGACCCGAAAGTGACCCGATTTTGATCCGAAAATCCGGTTTTGACCCGGCAACCTGAGATTGACCTGATTTTGACCCGAAAAGAGGATATTGACCCGTTTTTGACCCGAAAATTAGCAAATTTTTTGTTGAAAACGGGTCATTCGGGTCAGGTCGGGTTGACCCCGACCCGAAGCGGGTCGGGTTCAGGTATGGAAAACCGACCCGTTTTTAAAAAACGAGTCGGGTTCGGGTTGACCCGAATAGTGCTTGGTCAGTTTTGGGTTCGACCCGAACCCGACCCGTGACTCGAAATTGACACCCCTAATTGGATGACCGTCATGTTGCTATTCAGCTTTCAAACGATTTAGACAATAGCAGAGTTTTTGCTAGGAATGTCTTATTACAAGAATAGTTGTTAAATGCTTTTTTTTGAAGTGGGCACCATTTTTTTTTATTTTAAAGAAGAACACTCTATTGTACTTGTATGAATTTCTTTCCATAATTTGAGCTTACATTTGTTTGACCATCATGTTTTACAAGCTTTAGTTGCGTTTTTTGGAAAGCCTTCGCAAACTGATCATGCAACGACTGCTCGATCCAGGTCGTCTATGGTGCGTGTTTTAGTTGAATATGATATAAAAAAAAACATCTTAAGAAAGTTTGGATTAGCCAAAAAATTTTGGGATATTTTTATAAAGTCAAATTTAAAAATGGTCATGTATTTTGTAATCATTGCAAAATCTCATGGCATGCTATAAATGAGTGTTTTATTATTTGTCCTGATTTAAAAAAGGATAATATTAAAGTTAAGATTGTTGATTCTTTGAATCCTAAGTGCACTCCTATTGTTGGTAGCGAGACGATCAATGCTTGGATCCCTTAATTAATAATATATCCGATGAGACCAATAATCTGGATCAAGTCATTGCTCATAATTGTGAAGTTAATGAGTGTCCTAATCAAAAATAATTTTCCTATGTGAATGAAGATTTGGCTAATTTGGATAAGGTTGATGGATTTTTGAAGAAGAACTAGGAACCGACTCCTTCTAACAGTACCGATGTCTCAAACTTAATTCCTATAATTTTTATCTCTATTTTTTCTTCTTTCGCTGATGTGTAAGGAAAAGAAGAAAAATAAAAAGAACGATATGAAGAACATCTAATAAGCTGATGTCAGAACCACTAGATCTATTATTGTACTTAATTTGATTTCTAATGCTTAGATATATCATGGTGATGGTTTGGAGTTGCTAATATTCAGTAATTGGTTTCTTTTGTGTTGTGTTATCTAACCCCCTTTAATTAGCTTTGACTGCATACAATTGTCCAACGTTTGTGAAGTTGCTATACAACTGCTCATCTTTTCAATCTGATTACTTCAGTTTGGTTTAGTCTAATTCTTTTTTATGGTGTGTGATTTTGGAACTTGTTAGTGGATAGTTTAAAAGGAGTTTGATATTCTGAATTGATGTTTTATATGCATTTTATTTTCATTCATCATCAAAATATTTATAAAACAACTAGACACTATAGTGCATAGCTACAAATTAAAATAGAGTAAATAAATAAATAATCATAGTTATACAAAAATAAAAAATAAAAAACTTATACAGACTTAGACAAATAAGAACTTCGGACTATAACTACTCAACCAGCTCTTTCCCCTTTATCATTTTCCTAACTTAAAATAGAATGCAAAATAGGTATGAGTCAATACAGTCACACTCTAGAATCTATATTGGAAGAATTATATCTATATTTCATTTTAGCCATTTAACTAGAGTTTGCCTATTAACAACATAAAGAAATATGATTATATTTTTTCTTGTCCAGAGCCTCATATCATGAAATCCTTAGCATTTCCTGAAATCATGTAAAATCATATAATGAGCACATAGCCCAGCAAGTAACTAAAATCTTATAATTGAAATCTATATAAGATAAAAGAGAATAATATGATTTTTCTAAATTTTGAAGGGGGCACAACACGTTCCCACTAGCAACCACCACCCCCCCCCCCCCCCCCCCCCCCCCCCCCTTCTGCCCACTGTTGTATCAATATTCAGATATTTAATAAGTGTATCTTAAGAATATATTGCTCCTACTCTTATGACTTTCAATTAGTCACCCCTTATAACAACCAATTAGTGTTCTCCCAATAACTCCCCTTAAATCACATGAATCAATCTCCCTAACTCCTTATAACTCTCAATCAATCTCCAGCTTCTTATGTCTCTCAATGACTCAATCAGTGAATCACGTGGATCGGTGGAATCACGTTGAGTTATCATATCATGTATTTGACATCATTCGATTCTTCATTTAAAATATAATTAAATCATATCAAATCATTTTGAATGATCAAATCTATAACATATTCAAACTTAGATGATAAAAGCTTATGAAATCAGGAGATAATATATTTTTGACAGATTTTGGAGAGAAAAAATTCGTAGGAATATTGATTACTGAATATATAACAATGCTATGTGATACAATTCTGTGGTGGTAGAGTTTGTGTTTAATTTTTATATTAATATAAATACTTAGCACACAGAGATATAAGAGATAAAAATTTTATGTGTTGAAAACCGAAGAAGAGGAAAAATCATAATACTTGGCCTAGTTATAATAATTCACAATATAATTATAAATATAAGTATATGTTCTTCTCCCAAATTAAAGAATATAATATTATATAATTGAGAATATTTAACTAATTTCAGTTATAGAGATTATAGAAGTTGGGTATTTTTAAAAGGGTGATTGAGTTCAATGAAGGGGTTGGATGTTAGTGATTAGAAGAGAATAGTTAGATCATATAAGTCAACAATGGAAGTGATGATTTTTGATAGAAGTCATTAGCTCTGGTTAACAAAAAATGTAAGAATGATTTGGCTCTCTCAACTCTAAAATCTCTCTGATGTAGAAAAAAATCTTTTTATAGCTATTTTTATAGGGGTATTTTAATAAAATTGGCCATAATAAAGACACTTCAATGAAAAATTCATATGAATTCTCTTAATCATTGGTTATTTATCAAGCGTTTGAGCATTAATAATGTTAAAATTAAATAATATTAAGCTTGTTGGATTCATCTCATCGATTTATTTGATTTGATTATAAGCATATATGATTTGGAGAGATAATTAGAAAGATAGTTAATATGTAACTTATGAAATTAATGACATATATAATAAAAACAAACATATTATATATATATATATATATATATATATATATATATATATATATATTAGATTTGATTGAGGTAGGTCAAATAGTCCAGACCCTGCAGCATATGGGCTTGAGCCATTAACTGAGCCCTTGGCCTGAACCAATTAACAGAATAAAAATTTAAAATATATTTAAAAAATTCATTTAATTGATTGGATATATATGACGATCATTTCACTATTAAAATTCATTTTCACTTCTTTTTTTTGAGAAATTCCGTTTTCACTTCATTAGTATGTTGACAATAATTAATATTTTTATTAAAATTTAACGTCTAAATCTATATATTTATTTATATATTATTGTAATATCTAAAACACATAAAATCATATGGATGAAATAATATATTATTTTTAAATAAATTATTGATATTAATATTTTTGGTGTTAATTTTGGTAGGTCAAATAAATATAAAAAATTTGGTGTTAAATATATAAACATATAAAATTTTATAATGCAATTGTAAATCCCCCCTTTTTCATTTATAAAAAAGGATTAATCAATATTTATTTTCTTTAAGAAAAAAAAGGAAGGGGACACAATCAGATTGTAATAATTAAAATATTATGTCATGATTAAAAAATTGGCCTAGAAAGATCTCAAATTATTTGATATGCTGTAAAATTAGTGTAATATATTAATAATCAATGAAATTTTATATCAGATTGGACATAACCTAAAGTTTTTTGACATGACCCGAAACACGACCCGAGCCCAACTCGGAAAAATCGGGTTAGGGTTAAACGGGTCGGGTTCGGGTTCAACAAATCAATCCGTTTTAAAAATTGGCTCGGGAACGGGTCGACCCAGCAACCCGAAATTAACACGAAAACTTGTATTTGACTAGAAAACCCGAGATTGACCCATTTTTTACCCGAAAAATGAAGATTGACCCGCTTATTGACCCGAAAAACTAGCAATTTTGGGTCAACCCTGGGTCATTCGTGTCGAGTCGGGTTGACCCGGACCCGAATCGGGTCGGGTTCGGGTCCGAGAACCTGACCCATTTTTCGGGTTCGGGTTGACCAGAATAGTGTCGTGTCAGTTTCGGGTTCGACCCGAACCGTTGACCCGAATTGACACCCCTAACCTGGACCTTCTTCCTCACAAGATTTTGCGGGTTCTCTTTATTCAGAGAAATTATTGTGTGCGGAATCTGAATGCATTCGGAGACGAATCCGGATGTGCCACATCACCGGATGCATTGGGCCCCGGTTACGTGGTATGTCCGGATTCGCCTCCAAATTAAACACGTTCGGATTCCGCACACAATAATTTATCCTTTATTCAGCACACTTGCACAAAGAAATGATAATTTTTGAGTTTTCATTATTCTCTTGTGAAATAAGCTCCCGTATGCCATGAATAGCTTTGAATTTCAATCTCATTGATGTCTAAAAGGATTCATTTGAGATGACTTTCTTATTATTTTTTAAAATAATTTTTTAGCACAAAATTTTAATTATTGTAATAAAAAGCTGCTTTAAGAAGTCGCAAAAAGCCATCTCAGATAAAACCTAAGGCTTCATTTGGAAAAACTTTCTTACTACTTTCTAAAATAAACTAAGAAGCTATTTTAGAAAACAATACTATGGATACTCTATTGAATTGTTTCAAAGCTAGTCTTCCGATGATGCACTGCATGGAGGGATGTACATGAGCCACTAGAATGGGGAGTTATTCTGTCCAGAGTCCGAATGCAAAGATCAGTTCGGATTTGCTGCGTATTTTTGTGTATTTGTAAATACACATTAAATACTCAGCAAATCCTCAGTTATAAGTATTTGTTGAGTATTTATTGAATATTTGCCACATTTTACTAATTTATTTGATATTTATTACTTATTTACTGTGTATCTTAGCAATCCTAAATAGTCTCTACATTTGGAGTCCACACAGAATAATTTATCGGAATGTGAAATTATTCTGACATGAAAGAGAGAACTATTAGCACTTGATGGATAGCAGGAAGATTGATGAAGAAATGTGAGAAAAATGATGGAATCCCTCTCATGATGTCTGTGCAAACAAAGCCAATTCCAGGAACTCGAGCAGTGCCAAGACAATGGCTTCGGCCAGTAAGATACTCTATCACTCTATTGAATTGTTTATATTATAATATCTTTCAAATTATTCTACCAATTCTCGTGATGTTGACTCAGTACACATTGAGTAGATTCTTGCGAGGTCCACTAACATCTATGTTGCTTGAATGCTTTTATTAATAAATTTAAGGGGCAGGATTTGAATAGGATTTAAGTTAAATCTTAGCATACATAAGAAAATGATATGTCGTAATTTATTCGTAAATCTTATAGTTTGGTGGATTTATGATATTTGGTCAAAAGATGTGCGAAAGGGGAAGGAGAAAGATTGTTACCTTCGTAGTGAGCTCTTCTCATGACTTATGATCCAACAAAAACAACGTCATTGAAGGATGCCAAGAAGCTTCTTTAACGATTCTTTCAAAACTTCACCTTCTCATAATGCACACGAATCGGAAGTAGCAAAGAAGCACGTGAAGCTGAAACATCAACGACGAAGCGATGAAGCATGCGAAGCCGAAGCAAGCCGTTGACAGGTCTAAGGAGGTCATAAAGGAGAATGTGCCATGTAAATATAGTAGCGAAGCATGACTTTGTTGGAATTATGAAAATTAAATCATCCACAAAATATATTTTTTGTGGCTAAACAATCAAATTAATTATTATACATATTCATTCTTAAATAAGAGCATGTAACATATTTTATCAATTAATAATTAATTATCATATAATTAATATAATTTAATTTGTATTTTTTATAAAGTAGCCTCCTTAAATTCTAAATTACTTTGCCAAATTGTTTCACGAGATTTAGAAAGACTTAACATTGTTTTTGTCAAATAGTTTTTGGGAATTTAACATTAGGAGGATTTAGTAAATTCAAATTTATAGGCCTTTCTAAATCCTTTTGAGTTAAATCCTTCTTCAATCCAAACAACTCCTAAAAGTATTAAATCCCTCTCTTTTTCTCTGACGAATTCAAAACATACAAAAGATTCAGCTCCCTAATCAAGATTGATTTAATGAAAATTTTGACAATCCAAACAAATCAATGGCATATAGGATGAACAGCAAAGCTGTTAGTTACAGTATTTCTGTCTTCAACTACTTTACGGCATACAAAGGAAAAACGAACTTAGATTGTTCGGATACGACATTATTGATGAATCACTAAAACATTCAGATTTCTTCTTCACTACATCGTGTTCAGCTTTTCAGCTTTGATGAGCGGATTGGCTTCCTCGAGAAGCAGACGGCCAGCGGTCCGATAGTCAAAAGTACAGCCGTGATCTTCTGGGAGGCGGTGGGCGGCGCAGAAAACACCATTGCAGCGGCATTTGATCGCTCGCATGGCCAACCCCACCTTTCTATCGCACTTTGAGCAGCTCTGCTTCGTCTTCTTCTTAGACTCGGTTGCAGAAGCAGAGTCCTTAAATCCAATATGTCCGTTCTTCTTTCCGCTCCCTACGATCGACGCAAGTTGTTGCGCGGTTTTATTGATATGAGAGGAGAAAATATGATCGCGGAAGCATTTGGAGCAGAGGCCGAGCGTGGCGTCGCTGCCGTAGAATCCACAGCCACTGCTGCAGAGGTCGCGGCCTTCCCCTCTCGCTGCTGGGTTGGATGAGTCCATGAGCAGAGTTTGGATATAGAAGAAAGAGAAGCTTGAGGAAATTACAAGAATGGAGGCAGGCAGTCTCTTCGCTTCTACTTAGTTGCTTTGATGCAGAGGAGAGCAGCTTTGCGTTCTATTTATAAGTTCTTAGGATTTCAAATTTTGTGCCGTTGGTATTTTGGGAATAATAATATATATTTGCAGCAAATTAACTTTCTTAAAATATGTCGCTAAGTGTACGTTAGAATTCAAGCAAGGCTGAGTCACAAATTTCATCTACTTCGATATCTATTTATGATTCAGATATTTTGATTTATCTGTTTATCATAAATTTGAATTTGTTTTACAAGTATCGGAATCTTTTATCTAAAAAAAAGTTTCCAGATTTACACCGTAATATATTTGTTATAAATGATTAAATCGTTTGATAGATTACTGAATATCCCTCGGGTTTTATAAATATAGGTTTGAAGTTTAAGAGGCAAAGAGTATTCTGAATGCAGATATTTTAAAAATATTATTATTTGATCTGAAGTAATACATGTAGAGTAAAATTTTAACATATTTGGAATTTACCCTTGTGCATGATAAAACATTCACGATGGTAGAGAGATGAGTTTAACGTCACAAAGCTCCGGCACAGACATAAATGAGAGAGGTATAAGAGACATCGCATTTTTTTACATAGAAAATCCTAGTAATGAAAAAACTTCATGATTTGGCCTAATTAAAGTAATTCTATTAGTATTTATATTTTGTTACAAGTAAAGCCCTTTCCAAGGGAAAGGTGGATAAATTTTAAAGAATGTGTTAGTTGGTTAAGCTTAGAAGAATTATTTGGCAAGAATCCAACATAAATACAGGTGCTAAAGTCGGTTGACGGAGGTCGGAGGATCCTAGTCGGTCATCCATCCCAAAAATTTTTCAGGATGAGCATGGTTATATGTAGAGTTTCTTAATGAAATTTTGACTATTACACTAAAAAAGGCCTCAATGTTTAAGAGTATAACTTCTTTTATTAAAGGGGTTTTATAATCTCCCCAACTTAAGTAACTGACATCCTCATCGACATCTTTATCCAAAAATCAACTATCATGAAGATATGATTCTGTAGGTGGCCCCTACAAGTTTAAATGGTGACTCCCTCCATGTAGCACTTAGTCTCATACAGGCTTTAAGAGGTGACTCTCGATCATAACATAGCACTTTTTCTTATATGGCACTTAGTTTTCATCTTCCTGCTGGTGTATTGCTCTGATATCATTTGCAACATCTCAAACTCTAAACTATCGAGATATTATCCTCTTTGTCATAAGGGCCTCATTGTTTTGTCATGTTGGTTTGACTTCCTAGGAGGCCACCCTTCCCATAATTTCTTCAGGACGAGCATGCTTAACAAATGAGTTTCTTTATGAAATTCTAACCATTATACCAAAAGTTGCCTCTGTATTTAAGATTTTGACTTCCATACTATAGTTGGTGGGAGAAGGAGGCTAGAAAGACGAAAAGAAATGGTCATAAAAAAATTCCATCGATGAAGGTCTGCTAGTGGCAGCTTGGTGGAGATCTAACAACGGAGGTCAGAGGATCCTAATCAATGAGCGTTGGAGGTCAGAAGGATAATAGTCGGATAACGAAGGTTAAAAGGATAGTGGTTGGGTGACGGAGGGTACTGTCACAACCCAACCTGACCAGGACAGGTCTTAGCATGTTGAGCTGTGATAGACTAATCCCAAGATCCAGATTTGAAATTATTTCAAATTTTTTTGCCAATATTATTGAAATAAACTACAGACTATAAAGCTATTAAAATATCTAAATACTAAAAATAAAATCATTCACTAGGTTTCTTTTAATTCATCAAAATATATATCTACACTACGGAACATGACTACATAAAGGAGCAAAGTAACTAAAATTTAACTAGCCATAAATATATAAAAATTTAAATTGAAAAATACCTATAACCTTAGATCTGACCTTGAACTGCTAGTCCACAATATCCTTCCCCTTCCCCGATCTTAAAAATTAGATGCAAAATCACAGTGAGCTACAATAACTCAGCAAACACACAAACCAATCTACATTTCTAAATATTCTTTTATCAAATATTTTGTTGAATATTTAAAAGCAGTTAAATGCACTCTAATAAATTATTGTACTAAACTTTTGGCTTATCAAGCTCAATTGATAGAGATATAGGATCTATCATGCTTATTATTATTTCTTTGTGATAGCTATGATGGAATTCCTGTAGAAACATGGTTAGAAGAAGATGAATAGTAAATTGAGAAGAAATGCTCATGGTTTATATTGAGGAGCTCGCAGTATATAAGCCCGGAGCGGAGGATATATGGCTATAGTGATTAAGACCGTTAACGATCAGAGTAGTGGTGCAGAAAGAAGTGCTTGTGTAGCCCATGTGACCTGTAGCATTAATAATTACATCTATATATCCCCCCTCAAACTAACGATCTAAGGCACTGATGGTTAGTTTGTTCCTGAGAGTGATGAAGCGAGCTGTGGGGAGCGGCTTCGTCAGAATGTCGGCGATTTGATCTTTGGAGTTGAGATGAGTTGCTGTGATTGTCTGCTTCTGAATGTGATCACTGAGAAAATGATGATCAATTTCAATGTGTTTGGTCCGTGCATGAAACACGGGGTTGTGTGCGAGGGACAGAGCAGAGCATTGTCACAAAAGATGGTGGTCGGTTTGTCGAGAGGTATCTGGAAGTCCAGAAGTAGTCAGCGTAGCCAGATGACATCCGAGAGAGCGGCGACAAGAGCCCTGTATTCGGCTTCAGTGGAGGATTTTGCAACCGTAGTTTGCTTCTTAACACTCCATGAGAGGATGTTATTGTCGAGAAAGGTACAGAATCCGGTGATTGATTTCCGGTCGGTGGCGTCCGAAGCCCAGTCGGCGTCACAATATGTAGTGAGTTCCAGGGAGCCTCTGGTGATGGGTAGACCAAGGTGTTGAGTGCCATTGATGTAGCGAAGAAGCCGTTTGTGCCGCATGTAATCATGGATGGTCGGATTATGCATAGTTTAACAGATCGTATTGACAGCAAAGGATAAATCGGGTCTGGTTACTGTGAGGTAGTGTAAGGAACCTGCAAGCTGCCTGAACTGTGTTGGATTGTCATATGGTTTGAGGAGAGGTGCAGTTCTGGTTCCGGAGGGGGAGATGGGTGTGCTGGCTGGTTTGCTGTCTTGGAGTCCGGCTGCAATGAGTATATCGCGAGCATAATGCGATTGATGGAGGAAGGCCCCTGTAGCAGTGTATGTAATTTGAATGCCGAGAAATAGGCTGGCTTGACCGAGCTGCTTTAGATCGAAATTAGCTTGGAGTTGTTGTAGGAGAGAGTTGATGATTGATGAGTCATTGCCCGTGAGAAGAAGGTCATCAACATAGATGAGTAAGTAGAGCTGAGTAGTGGTTCGGTTGTAGACGAGTAGTGAGGGATCTACCCGACTGAATTGAAAGCCGAAATGAAGGAGGAATTCTGTGAGCTTGCGAAACCACTGCCGGGGAGCCTGTTTTAGGCCATAGAGTGCCTTGTGTAGACGGCAGACATGGTTGGGATGAGCCCGGTCGACAAATCCTTGGGGTTGTTTCATATATACTTCCTCATTGAGGTCGCCGTGGAGAAACACATTTGCTACGTCGAATTGTAGCAGGGGCCAGTGATGATGAATGGAAATGATGAGGAGAAGTCGTATTGTGGGAATTTTGGCAACAGGGCTGAAGGTGTCTTTGTAGTTTACACCATATTGCTGTGTAAAGCCTTGAGTGACAAGTTTTGCTTTGTATCTGTTGACAGTCCCGTCTGGATTGGTTTTGATTTTGTAGGTCCAGCGACAGCCAAGAACTGGACTACCTGGTGGAGGTGGAGTGAGGGACCAGGTCCTCTGTTTGAGCAGAGCTTCAATTTCTTCGGACATAGCTGCTTGCCAGGAAGGATCCTTGGACGCCGCAGTGTAGGATGTAGGAGGGAGCGCAGAGTCAGTTACAGCAAGTAGATCATACACTTTCTTAGGCCTAGAATGACCCGTTTTGGATCGGGTAGCCATAGAGTGTGTGGGAAGAATGGTTTTGGTTGGTAAAGGTTGTGTGTCTGTGGAAGATGTAGTGATAGGTTGAGTTGGGTAAGGAGGTTCGGTGGTGTTTGGGGAAGAGTTGATAGAGTAAGGTTGGGTGGAGTTGAAAGTCTGATGTATAGAGCTGGGAGTTAGAAGCATTGGGGGGATGTATGTGTCGGATTGTGGGTTGGGAAGGTTTGTGAGAGGTTCCTTGTATGGCTGTAAGTGTTCATAGAAACGTACATGGCAGGAAATATGAAGTTTGTGAGTTTGAGTGTTATAGCAACGATATCCTTTGTGTTGAGGGGAGTAGCCAAGAAAGATGCAAGGTGAGGATCTAGGGGCAAGTTTGTGAGGTGAGTGAGGTAGTAGCCATGGGAAGCATAAGCAACCAAACGATTTGAGGTGATCATATTGAGGCGGTCTGCCGTGGAGAAGAATGAACGGGATTTGAGAGTTTAACGCAGACGTAGGAAGCCGATTTATGAGGTAGTTAGAGGTCTGTAGAGCTTCTGCCCAAAAACGAAATGAGAGATGCGCAGCGTGTAGAAGAGTGCACGTGGTTTCTAGAAGATGACGGTGCTTCCTTTCGGAGACACCGTTCTGTTGAGGGGTGTTTGGACAGCTAAATTGATGGTGAATGTCGTGAGTTTGGAGAAGGTTTTTGAATTTGTGGCTTGTGTATTCTCCACCTGCATCCGAGTGAAAAATTTGTATGGTTGCTTTGAATTTAGTTGTGACCATTGCAAGAAATTGTTTAAATTTTAAGTAGGTTTCATTCTTAGTATGCATTAAGTAGACCCAGCAATAGCGTGTGGCATCATCGATAAACACAGAATAATAACGATAACCGGTTAAGGAAGAGACAAGGGAAGGACCCCAAACATCTGAGTGTATTAAACTAAATGGAGTGGATACATGGTTTGCTTGTTTTGGAAAAGAAAGACGGTGGCTCTTGGACACATTACATGAAGTGCAGACAAAAGAAAGAGAACATTTCTTTAATTCCGGAAGAAGTGTAGATAGAGCGGCCATTGCACGGGGATGAGCATGACCGAGGCTAGTGTGCCATATTGAAGCTGAAGTTGGTGCGGCTGGAGATGTTGTGGTGTGGAGAGCTTTGAGGGGATAGATTCCGTCTTGACTATGGCCACGGTGAAGAATTGTGTTGTCCCGTAGGTCCTTGATGACAAATCCACCAGGATCGAATGATACGGAACATTGATTGTCAGTGACAAGATTAGATATAGATAGCAGATTGTGTGATATTGAAGGAACGTGAAGGAGGCGAGTGAGTTTTAACTTACGATTTGTTTCTAGGAGAGGAAGGATACCCGAGCCACTGTGATGGATGGGAAGTGATGATCCACTCGCTGTAGAGACAAAATCTGAGCCCTGATAGGATGTTGGTTGTGGTATGTGTAGAACGTCAGGTGTGAGATGAGCAGAGGCCCCTGAGTCAAGTATCCACTCATTGCTGGTAGTGTTCTGAGATGGGGTGAGGTAAGCTCTTGTATTAGAGACCGATGGCGAGCTGTAATTGGAGTTGTATCGGTGCCAGCACGATAAAGCCGAATGCCCAGATTTTCCACATATCTGGCATGTTGGTCTCGGGGAGGGGCGATTCGTTTGCTGCTGAATTTGTTATTTGGGATATGAAGCCCTGCTCATAGTTCCAGTGGAACTGGAAGAAGTTCCACGGCCTCTGGTGCTGCGAGGTGTTGAAGGTTTTCCTCATCCTCTGGACGAGTATAAAGCTTGGACATCACCAGTTGAAGTCGCGTCTTACTGGAGTTCGGACTGAAGGTTAACTTCCTCACTGCATAGCAGAGAGTATAAGGATTCCAGAGATATCGTGTGAGGTGAGATTCGGATCGCTGCCTTAAATGGGTTATAGGAGGATGGTAAGCCTTACAAGGTGTATAAGATGACATCCTCAGTTTGTATATGCGATCTGGTCGCAGCAATGTTGTCCACCAGAGATTTGATTTGAGCAAGATATTGAGGAATGGTTTGATCACGCATCTGAACATTGTGTAGCTCGTTCTTCAACTGGAGAACGCGCGAGCGGTTGGAAGGTTGCAGTCGGAGTTCCAATGTATTCCAGATGTCGTGAGAGTTTTTAACATGCAGAATGTAAGGCAGGACCGAGGGAGATATTGTGGAAAATAGAGCTGATACAAGGTTCTGATCTATTAATTTCCACAGTTTCTGGTCGGAGGGTGAGATGGGGCTCGGTGGTTGCTCGGTGAGGTAGCTTTCAAACCCATTGGCTGAGAATGCTTGATGAATTTGTAACCTCCATATGGCATAGTTCTCCACTGTGAGTTGAGTGTGCACCAGCAGTTTGAGATTGGACATAAGAAATTTGAGGGGTGGAGGCACCGTGAAGTCGGCCATCGTGGCTGATAGAGATGCGGTGCTTGGATGAGAGGATGATTGAGTTTGAGACGAGCTTCCCTGATCCGCCATTGAGAACGATGAGGATAGCGTGAAGCTTAATGTGCTCTGATACCATGATGGAATTCCTGCATAAACATGGTTAGAAGAAGATGAACAATAAATTGAGAAGAAATGCTCATGGTTTCTATTGAGGAGCTCGCAGTATATAAGCCCGGAGCGGAGGATATATGGCTACATTGATTAAGACCGTTAACGGTCAGAGTAGTGGCGCAGAAAGAAGTGCTTGTGTAGCCCATGTGACCTGTAGCATTAATAATTACATCTGTATAAGCTATTCTCATCTTCAACTAAATACTCATAGCATACTACTCGTAAAATATTGTATCAACTTATTGTGGTTGTTTTATTTATTGTCCACCATTCACTACTATTTTTAATTTTGGATGGATATCTTGCATGGTATATTTCGTGTGCTTATTCTACCAATATAAATGATAGATAACTCGCCAAGCTATAAATTTATTTAACTTTAATTAATCATGTTGATCACCATTTAATTCTCTTCTAAAAGTGTCATACTAGTCATACTTAAATAACATTATAGTATTGCAAACAATATCTAATTCAATAACTTCTCTTAGCATTCCATAGAATTTAGATTCATAGTCATCATTCTCACCTCCTTTTTACGTAAACTCATCTATTCATGATAATTTTTTCATAACCAAAATATTGTGTGTGAAATTTGAATCCGTTTATCTAATAGCCTACATATGTTTGACTTCATGTAATGGGCCACAAGCTAAATGCATTTTATTATGATCAATATTGATATTATATCCCCTATTAAAATAATATTTACTTATATTCTAAAATGGGATGATACATTAAGATAATATTATTAGGCTTACCTCAACACATAACCAATTTGCAAACTTTCTTTCAGCATCACATCAAACTTAATCAAAAAAAATTTCCTACTTAGATAAAGTAAAAGCTCATGACCTTTCTACTTGTCTATAGATCAAATTAAAGTTCATCATATATTATAATTACAACCTTACTTCATTTATATTTTCTCCTCAACATAGTTAAGAAGCATATAAATCATTACAACCTACTATTTTTCATATCAATGTGATACACGCTTGTGTAATGGCTTAGCAAGATGGCTAGTAATTCTTATTGGCCCTTGCAAACATGCTTGCCCACCACCATTATTTTGTAGCACTTATTCCCTTCTTGAGTTTAAAGTTGGCTGAAACTACATAAAATTGAAGGTAGATATCTCCTAAGCCTCTCAAATTGAGCCTTCAATGTTAGCTTTATTCATGACTTATTCAAGTGAAAATACTTGTAATATAAACTTTGATGGTGTAAGGTTTAAACAACTTAAATTGAGATTTATAATTTAAAAGGAAATATCCAAGGATAATGTATTGTCCTTCCAACTATTACCTCATATGCTAGATGAACCAACAAGTGCTCCATGAGATCAAGAAGGATGGAGAGAAAATTTTCTCAAACTTGTAGATCATTTAAAAAATATTTCTCTAAAATCTTCAGATGATTTATATAAATTATAGTGGAGCAAATATCTTGAAATAAACAACTCACAAACTAACTTTGGCATAAATCGAGAAAAATTATTAGTAGTATTTTTTCCATAATGACATAACAATAACAAATTTTCATGCATAAAATTTGTGAGCTTGTAACTTGATGCACTTGAAAGGAATTAAGACTAAGCCATCAAGAAATTTGAGATTTTGTATCCACATACATATGTCATTTACTTGATGTTTTATTAATGTGTACAATGATTAAGGTTTGAAATTCTTCCCATTAAGCTCAATCATATCAAGTTAATACCTTTTGCATAACAAATTTAGGTCCAACCTTCCTTGAATGTTATCATTTTTTTTCTCCTTCACATACATCACAATATTGAATATATTTTTAAATACATTTCTTTCAATATGCATCACAACAAATTAAAACAAAAAGTTAGAGAGAAAGTATGATAAATGTTAAATTTTACTCACGTTTGTCCAATTATGTTCCTTATGGAAGCCAGAAATCTTCTGGTTGATATTATCTTATCGAACGTCGGGTTGCAAAGAGGCCCTTATTAATAAATCTTTGCCTAAAATTCTACATATTTAAGGATTCAAATCAATAACACATTTCTTTATGTTATCCTTTTGTTTATGATATGAGTTATTAAGTAGAAAGAATTATTTCTAGAAATTAAAAAAAAAAAAACTAATTTTGCAATTGTTTTGTAAGTAGAATGCTTTACTACACTCCATAGAGTAAGGACATGTCAATCGATCATGAATGGTCCATCCACCCAACATTCCATATATTGGGAAATCAATTATCCTTCATTTGAAAATTCTATTTCTTAAATTTACCATAAATTATTAATCCTTCATTATAGAGTATTTTAAGCTCTTCAATAAGTAGATGTAGGAAGACATCAAAAATTGTTACCAGACTTTTAGGGCCATGAATGATCAATGCTAACAAGATAAATAAATATTTCATGTACACCTACTATGGTAATATTGACTTGAATATCAACTTTGGGAATGAGTCAAATCACGCACAAAGAAAACAAGAAGTGAAAGATATGACATCATGCCAAAGTTGTTTAAAAAATATCGAGCAAAAGTCAAAATTGCCAAAGTCATGTACTTCCGCAAAATCAACAATATCAACATTTTAGTGGCAATTGAAACTATTACGGTTGACACCAATATTATTTGGGATTTTTAATAAGTAAAAATCAAATTTTATGTGTGTGAAATGAGGATGAGTGTGATGCATAAGCGACAAAAATTCTGGCAAATGAATCAATGTGCATTTTAAAACAAAATAGTACTTTTTGTCAAAAATTAAAATTTTAATGTAAAATTGATGTTTTAATTATATATATAAACTTATAAAGGTAGTCTTCATCTGATCCTCTCGTGAGATAAAAAAATAGTTGTACCATTAATATTCATCTAAGAAACAATAATATGAGTGCCTTGTAAACTTATCTAACATCTGATTAATGAATGACAAGGGAAACTGATATTTCCTAATTTTTTTTTAGTTTTTTTTTATTATTTTTTTTATATATATAGTTTTCTATAGTTTATACATATTATCTATTCCTTAATAGTTCTTGTGGGTATCAACTCATTTTCTTTATTAGTTGCAATGATTAACCCTCTTTTTTTGTATATAATGGATTGGGCACACCCAAGAATTCAAAATTAGGGTAAATGATACCTGCATCGAATAACTTAATAATTTTCTTCTTCACTACATCTTTCATGACAAGGTTAAACCTCATTTGAGTGTTCTCTTTTGATTGATGGTCAGCTTCCATCAAGAATTTATGCATACAAATGGATAGACTTATTCCATTTATATAGGTAATTATACAACCAAAAGCTTTTTTATGTGTGCTTAACACCCGCATCAACTTCTTCTCTTACGATTTATCTATTTTAGCAAATATAATGATAGGTAAAGTTGATGCATCTACTAAGAAAGCATATTTAAGATATGCATGTAAGGCTTTTTAAATCTAAAGTGTGTGTCTTTACGATTGAAGGTTTCAATGAAATCCCTATATATGTCATAACAAAGGGCTCAAATATCTCTTTATGCATTCTAGGAGCAGCTCCTAAGAAGAGAGCAATATCACTTATAAGGTCTCCTATCTCATCCTCAATCAACAGATTCTCAACTAGACCCACATCCAACATCTCATTGATACTCTCATCCACACCCTATCCACTAAATCTACTCTAAAGCAGTGATCATCACTATTATTATTAGAAAATCACATAGATTTAAAAACATTATAGGTCACCTCCAAATCTTGTTCTCTCATGATCAGTTCTCCATTTTGAACATCTATCATGGATCTATGAGTGGCTAGAAAAGGTCTCCCTAGAATGATTAGGATCTCCTTTTCATTCTCATGTTTAACATAATGAAATATATAATAATATATACATGTTAAACTTAACAAAATATTTCTTATCACTCCCCTAGGATAAGTAAAGGATCTATCATGCAGCTAAAGGCTAACAGTTGTGGGTTGAATCTGTCTTAGATCTATTCTCTTGAAATTGGACAAAGACATAAGGTTTATGTTGACACTTAAGTCACATAGTTATTTTCCATAAAATATCTCTCCTATAGTATAAGAAATCATAAAACTACTAAGTTCCTTTAAATTTTTAAGGATTTTATTGTGAATTATTGCAATATATTCCTCGATTAGTTATATATTTTCAAATCACCTAATTTCTTTTTAAATGTTCAAGATTTCCTTCATGAACTTAATATAGCTAGACATTTTCTTTGGAGCTTTTGCATATGGGAAATTAATAGTCAACTTCTTAAAAACCTATTAAAATCTTAAAATTTTCTTATACAAATTCTCCTTTTGAATTCTTTGATAAAAGGTGGTGTTGTTCTCTCTACTACCTTTTTAATGGGTTTTTCTACTTCTAAGTTCTGCAATTGTTACTCTATGGGTTGGTTGGGCTCAGCTTTAGCTGCTTGGTTTTCAACATGGTCTTCCTATCTAATAGTCTCTCTTAATTATTTCCCACTCTTCAACTTAATTACTTTGCACTACTCCTACCCGTTATCGATCTCAATAGGTAGGTATTGATCCTTAGGGTTCACCTCAATGTTGTTAGGTATTGATCCTTAGGGTCTATTATTTATGGAGCTAATAAGTTATTCTATTTTATTTTCAATATTTTTTAAAGTTGGTGCTTGTATTTATAATTAGGCCCCCATCTGAAACACTAAATTTTGTAAGGAAGGCTTTATATCATTATATTAATCATTGGAATTAAACGTAGTAGGAAAGTTTGGTCTAAGGTTTTTAAAATTAGGTTGTGCATCATTCCAATTGCCTACAATATAAAATTAGTTACTAAGTATAATAATCCAAAAGTTTATAATGAATTTATTTGAAAATTATAAAATTTGATCCAGTAAACAGGACTATGATGATGGCCTAGCAAGTGCAGCACTGTTGAGAAAGCACCACCGTGGCACTAAGTTCTCTATTCTATGTAAATATGGGGGTGGCATTTAGCCAGCGGCACTGGATCTTGCACATCATGACATCAGACACTATTTTTTTTTTTTTTAAATTTTTACTTTAAATATCCCTACCACCCGCCACCCCTCCCCTTATTCATTTGGCTTATCAGGGAAGGAAATAAAGGATGAGGAGAGAGAGAGAGAGAGAGAGAGAGAGAGAGAGAGAGAGAGAGAGAGAGAGTTCATTAGGTTGTTTTAAGCCATCACATCCGTTGCATATTTTATTCTAATTTATTTGAGTGATTGAACTCTTACTCCTATTTTTTATAGTTTTGATTTCTATAGTTTTCACATTCCCCAAATTGATAAGAACATATTTTCTCCTAATTTGCCAAACTTTCTCTATATAACTTTTTTTGTTTATGATAGATATGATTCTTATAAATATTTTAATTATAATATTCTTAAAGTTCAATATGTAGGTTGATAGTTATGATTTTCTAAATTAAATGCATAGTATATTGATGTTCCTGCATTTCATAAATGATATTGACTTGTATTGTATAGATAAAATAATATGATAGATATAAGATAAATATGATATTTACATGCAAGCAAAAAAAGTTGGTTATCAACATTATATAATTAACACAGGTTGACTATTAACACATAATTCTTTGTGTATGAGAGTGGATCGATGAGCTATTATTTAAGAATGATTTATGTTGTAATCTCAATTAACATATTTATAGATTATACCAACGAGCAGAGAGTGACAATTCTTTATAGATTATTGAGAGTCACCTACAATGATGATGATATAATGATATAATGAATAAATGATAAAACTCCTAGATGATAGATGAAAGAATAAAAATATCACTTTAAGGCCAGATGTTCTGCCATGTTATTCATAATCTCATCCATGATTGTATTTATATGATAACATATAAATTGATTAATAGATAGAACCTGCATTGATACTGATGCAACATGGCATAGTATATGATAGAGAGATTAATAGTTATTGATAAACATATTAATGCAGTACACTGATAAGCCTATTATTGATATATAATGATATAGCATATTGATATGACATATTAAAAAAAATTAAAAAAAAAATATTGACATGACATATTGATAGACAACTATACATGACATATTGACTGATAGAAGTATGTGATAGAACCATCACCATGAATATAATTGTTAGATAATTGAAGCTTAATTCACTATTTTGCACATGTTATTGATTGATAGTCATTTTATCAAGTTTTTTATAAATTGACAGACTCCTTTTGCTCATTGAATAATTTGATTTTACTTATTATATTGGTTCAGCTATTGTTTAATATTAATTTTATATATTACTTATAATTTATTCTGATAACTTATGGATTGTTATTGACTGAAATTAGAGCATGCATATTAATTATTTTGCCTTATTTTGAATGTAATGATAAGTTTTAATTACTTACTGGGCTATATGCTCATCATATAATTTTTACATGATTTTAGGTAAGGCTAAGGAGCGTGCAGTTGGAGGCTGGTAAGCAAGTGATAGTTTAGATTTTTCATTTCTTTCTCTTTGGTTTCATCAGTTATTTTGTAGCATATTATTGGCAATTGTATATTGTATATATTTTTGGGAACTTTTCATATATGTAATTATTCAATGAATAGTAATGCAATCATGCTTTTTAAATAATTATATTCTATCAGTTATGTTTGATGTTTAAAAGATAAAAAGATGTGTAATTCTTCTTATTTAGATTCTAGAGCATCACACTAGGTTAGTGATTCTTTTCTATATTTTGATTATTATTCTATTTAAAGTTTTGATGATTTTTCCAACTTGGATTGTAGGTGTTACAGTAAGGATTACATAGTTCATACTTTCATCTAGGACTATATTTAGGACTCTACATTAGGATTACATAGTTCACCTATTTGACCATGCATACTCTCATCTATACTAATAAGTACTCCATGGCTAGAATTTACAACTAAATTATCTAGCTTCCTAAAAATAGCAACTACTTGTAAGGTAAAGATTGCTAAAACATTAACTTCATGAACACTAGCTATCTTCTTACGATGAATCCTATAAGAAGTCCAATAAAATTTGATTTTAATTACTTCTTCTATTGATGCATAGGCCTCATCAAAAGATGTTGACATTAATGATCCCTATACTAAATAGAACTTAAATAACCCATAAGCACATTATAGAAGGTTTGAATTATTAGCCAGTCATGATGTGGACACTTACTTACTCAAATCTCTCTTAGGTTTCATTAATTGACTACTATCTAATTGGGTAAAGGAAGATTTCTAATTCCTAAGTTTTACAATCTTAGAAGGAGGAAAGTATTTGGCTAGGAAATTTTGAGCTAACTTATTCTAAGTGATAATTGAGCCGAAGGGTAAAAAGTTCAACTATAATTTAGTTTTATCCCTGAGAAAAAATTGGAGCAACCTCAATTTAATGGTATTATTAGAGACTTCATTATATTTAAAAGTGACACATATCTCTAAGAAACTAATAAATTCTATAACATTTTAATGATTGCAGGCTTTAGCTTAAAGTTGTTATCTTGGATGGTCAGCCTAGCAATACTTTGGTAGGTTCCACCAATTAATGGGTTAACATAATCCCTAACTGGTCTGGGTTGCTTATCTTTATTAAGTTATTTCACCATGGTTTCTAAATATTTTTTATCTTTTTTAGATATTTTAATTTTTTCAGAGTTTTCTCAATTTCAGAATCAAACTGTGTTTAAAATGAATGTTCTCTACTAATAAAACTAATAAGAAACACTCCACACAATAGATGAAATAATAAAAAACAAAAAAATAAATATAACAATAACTATTTACATGAAAATTCATAGTAGAAAAACTAAAATAAAATATAAATAGAATTAAGATTAAATATGTAATCCTAAAATCAATATTAACTTAGTAAGTATAAAGCATCAATTCTCCGACAACGGCACCAACAAATTTAACCAACCTGTATGGTGTTATGCAAGTACAAGTGTCATTCAAGTAATATAATGATTAGAATGTATTGTTCCCATTGAGAATACATTTATTATCCTTTCAATCTAATTACCAGTTTAATTAATCACCAAATTTAGGATGCATATTAAAATTTTTATGAAGGAATAAAAAGAAATTAACTGCAATGCTTTTAAAGATTTTTCAATTTTCCAAGAATTCTAAATTTATGAGTGTAATGGTTATCATGTGCATACATAATAGGGCTAAAATTATGTATTATAAATCAAAGCATAAATAGTTCCTCGTCTTTATAAAGCTCATTAGAGCTCTAGTGCTGTCATGACTAACTATGATAATCCCTAATTTCGTTGCATGCACAACATCTCCTTAATGATCCTAAAATCCTAAAAATTTCATATGTCTATGTCTTTAGGAGTATTTTCACACTTCCCTATTTGTTCCACTATGCTTCATGTCTTTAGGATTGTTTTCACACTTCCTTATATGTTTCACTATACCTCTGTCGAGGATGCGAAATTCCACTAGACTTTAATATTATATACGGCCAAAACATAATTAAATGAAGAGAGAGAAAACTTGAAATATTGTAGCCCATATCTAAGTTGTACAAAAGCCCATTCTCACATCATAAATTCAGAAATAATAAATAAGCCACTAAGTTGCATGTTTAACAAATTAAACAGTAAGATTTTTATTTCAATTCTAAATGAAAATTTCACAAGTGAAACAATCAAACTAAGATAAAAATTTGAAGCAAAGGCTTGCTCTGATATGTAAGTTTTCTCCAAAACTGTCGCAATCTACAAACACACATACAATAATCCCTTATTGAAAGAAAAATATAGGAGAGAGTGGGTAAGAAACTCTCTCAAAATCTCTCCAGAAATTGCCCCAGAAACTCCTCTATGAAAGTCTCATCTTTTCCAATTAAATCACTTATTTAAGGTGCTTTTCAAAATAGTAGACAAGTTGACTAGCACGACCCACAACACTACATTGCCCTTAGTAAATCATCGCTTTTCTTCAACTCACAACTAAAAACTATCACACTAATGTGATGCTAAGTGATTTGGCATTACAATGCTGGATAATCTGGTGATACGGTGCTAAGCTCTTTATCTTGAATATAGAAACTTCTACTTCAGAGAGCTGCAGCGTTAGAGGACATAGTGTCGTGATGCTTGGATTAAACGTTGTTGTGCCAGTTGTAGTCTAAGTTGTTGAGACTTCAACTCGTCTCTCTTTGTACTATAATTATCAAGCATTCATTGGAATAATTGAATTAATGATAATTATTATTAGGCCATTTTTTTTAATGAGAAAAAATTCTCCTCTACTCTTTTTTTTATTTTATTTTTATTTTTTGATGCATGGGGATTATAAAAAAAAAAATCTTAACATAAATTTAATGACTAAGATCATCTTCTTCTTTTATGGATAAAAAATCTTCATGTCCTTTACGGCCCATGTTCTTCATGCCTCTTTTTACACATAAATCTGGAGTTGATAAGATCCTAGGTTGATTTACTTCTGATTATATAAGGTCTTTTCCAAGCTAAGACTAATTTGGTGAGTATTAATTGCCCAACTGTAGCATCCATGTTTCTCAAAAACAACTTCTTAATATGGAAGGCCTTCTCTTTAATGTTTAATTAATAAAACTTAACCATTCTATCCGGCCATGAGAAAGAACAAAGTGATTCTAGCTTGTTTTTGAGAAAGGTGTGGTTCTCAGGGGACAAAAAATGGATGGTAGTACATCATCTCATTTTCTTTTAGTCCCTTCAACATTCTTCCTAGCTTTCAACTTTCTCATTGATTTAAGGGTGATGAACTAAGGCAAGCTTTAGACAAATTTGTTATAATTGACATTTTTTTTATTTTTTTTTTATTGGATAAATGTGGCCCATCGTCCATGATTATCATCACTAGGATTTTATATCTACAAATAATGATAGACCATATAAAGTTATGAAAAACATTCATATTAGTATTTGCCAAGGGATTCACTTCAATCCAATCATAGTAGTCAACTAATACCAATTTGAATCTCCTTTAGCCATTAGAGGTTGAGAATGGCCGTATCAAATCCATCCTCTAAATGGCTAATGGACAAGGAATTGAAATATACTACAGATTATGACATGGATGTAGTTGAATTGGAGTAAATTTTTGACACAATAATCATTTTTTTAGAGAAAGCTTTAGCATCAGGGTTGGCCAGAAATACTCATGCCTAAAGATCATGTGCACTAAGGTTCTCTCCCTTTAATGCCTACCACATCCTCCTAAATGAACTCTCTCAAGATTTTTTAACTTCACTCCTTTTTACACACCTTAAATTTAATGATGTGACCGACCTTTAGAACAACTCTCACCTCCCACTAGTAAGTTATGGGCAGCCTCAATCTTAAATCTTTGACAATCACTTAAGGTGGATGAGATTTCTCCAAAATTTAGATATTAGATGTATTGATTTACTTAACTCATTGAGGATTCTCCTTCAAGTCCCATTACCTCTATTTTTTAATGATGGGATGGTATAATTCTAAGGTAGGTTGACCATCTAAGCTCCTCGACTAAGAGTGCAAGTCGGCAAGCTAGTTCTCTTCCCTCACAAGATGTTATATCTTGAAGTATTCAAATTGGTCAATTTCTATCTTCACCTTAAAGAGGTGCCTTTCTAGGATTTCTTTTGTGAACTTTATATTGCCCATTGATTTGATTAACTATAAGTTATGTGCCAAAAGTTAGAAGTAGATGCATTAGTCCTACATCAAACACAGATTTTAGTCCTACAACTAGAGCCAATATTCGGCTTGATTGTTGATGACATGAAATCTAATTTTAAATATGTGTTAAGTATTAACACAACTCCTACAATAACTCTTAAAACAATGGCAATCCCAACTCCTCATTCTCTTGAAGCTACTACATTGATTCATAGAGTCCATAATTGGTTTTCGCCACTTGCCATTTTATTTATTTAAATCAAGAAGGGTGAAATCAGCCAAGAAATTAGTTGTCTTAATTATAATCATTTTCTCTCTGTCATTGGATAATTATTCAATTGTGAGTGTTTATGCTCATGAAAAAAATCATAAAATCTGGAATACATAATCTTCACAAGATGTAAAACCTTTTATAAAATCCGCAAAATTTTAATTTTTATAAGAAATTTTATTCGCAAGTTATAATACAATCATATATCCACCCTTGTGCTATGTGATCAAAGTTATTGATCATATCTTTGGTTATCTTCATTGCAAAGTAAAGCATAAATAAAAGCTAAAACTATTTCAGTTGATTAAGTGCAATATTTTTTTATTATTTTTTTAAGTAGCTTTTAGTACAAAATTTTCTAACTCAAAAATTTTTTTTTCTAAAAAATTACTTTAAAAAGCGATAAAAAAATAATATCAAATGAAGCCTAAAAAAAGCTAGCTTTACTTTATCATTAGCTTTTAGAAAGGGATCCCATCCATGTTGTATGAAATCAGAAAATTTTGCAATGGATATTCAAAAGAAATCAAATGTCGCCAAAGAAACTTATATTCGATACAACACATTAGATATGGAAATAAAAAAAAAACATTAGATATGGAAATATATTATTTTTACT
The DNA here is from genome assembly GCA_019514585.1 of Dendrobium officinale. Lineage (NCBI taxonomy): Eukaryota > Viridiplantae > Streptophyta > Magnoliopsida > Asparagales > Orchidaceae > Dendrobium > Dendrobium officinale. The sequence continues at coordinate 61,865,344 of CM033688.1, read as the reverse complement.
CAACTTCTCATGCTTTATTTTGAGATCCTTCTCTTGCTATTATTGTGTCCTATTAAAAGTCAAATTCTCGTTTAAATCTAATAAAGAAAGGTCATTCCTAATATTTTCCAACCAAGTCTTTTTAGGTCTACCCCTACCTTTCTTAACATAAGTCAAATCTAATACCTCTACTCTCCTAATCGGGTCATCGGAAGGCTGCCGTTTTATGTGACCAAACCATCTAAGACGACTCTCTCTAATCTTATCTTCTACTGGAGCTACTCCAACCTGTTCACATATATGCTCATTTCGTATCCTATCTCTAAGGGTAAAGCCACTCATCCACCTGAGCATCCTCATCTCTGCCACACTTAACTTAGTATTATGCTTTTCTTTTAATGGCCAACATTCGGCACCATAAAGCATTGCAGGCCTCACTACCATCTTATAGAATTTTCCCTTAAGTTTGAGGGGTACATTTCTATCACATAACAAGCCTGATGCATTCCTCCACTTCAACCATCCAACTTGAATTCTGCTGACAATATCCCCATCTATTTCACCATCACTTTGAACAATAGATCCAAGATATCTAAAACGTGTACTCTTATTAACGACTTGATCGTCCAAAGTTACAATCCCCTCACTAGATCTATTACTACTAAAATTACACTCCATATATTCTGTTTTAGATCTACTCAAACGAAAACCTTTAGACTCTAAGGTTGACCTCCATAATTCAAGTTTACCTTCAACTCCCTCTCTAGTCTTATCAACAAGAAGAATATCATCAGCAAAAAGCATACACCAAGGTACATCCTCTTGCAAATGTCTAGTGAGAACATCCATGACTAAAGCAAAAACATATGGGCTTAAGGCTGATCCTTGATGTAACCCAACCAAAATAGGGAAATACTTGGTCAATCCACCTTGTTTTTCAACACAAGTAATAACTCCTGCATACATATCTTTAATGATTTGAATATAAGCATTATTGACACCTTTCTTTTCAAGAACTCTCCATAGCACTTCCTTGGAACTTTATCATATGCTTTTTCTAAATCAATAAATATCATATGTAGATCCTCCTCATTTTCTCTATATTTCTTCATCAAACCTCTTAATAAATATATGGCTTCGATAGTTGACCTACCCGGCATGAATCCAAATTGATTAAATAGCCATTAAAAAATTTTTTGAAAAACAAAAAAATTTTAAAAAATAAATAAAATAAAAAATTAAAAGTTGATTACATCGCCATCTAATCTACCAAATTCTCCAAGCTATGACAACAACACCCTTATCCAATATGCAAAATGAATAGATATATGTGATATTCAATAAAATTTTGAGAGAAACAGTTATAAAGCATTTTTTATTTTATATCAAAATGTAATAAATATATAATACAATATAAAAATAAGATAAAAAATAATCACAAGCAACACCTTTTATTACTATGATGAACTGATCAAGATGAATACAAAGAAAAAATTAATGCCATTTTACAAAGATGTGCTCATCGCATCCATCTAGGGGTGTAAACGAGTCGAAACGAGCTCGAGTCATGCTTAGCTCATGCTTGGCTCATCGAGCAAATCGTGAGCTCGAACTCAAGCTCAAATGTTGTGCACGAACTAAACTCATGGCAATAAATGCAAGCTCGCAAGCCAACTCACGCGGCGTCATGAACCGACGTGATTCGTCCTACTTTGGCTTCCTCTTTCAATTCCCATTTGGTTTCCGCCATCCACATATTCAAGCCGCTCGACAAGCCAATGAGTCGAACATCAACTCAATCGAACTCAAGCTCGATTAACCAACAAGCTCGTAGATCTGCTCAAGCTCAAAACTCAATAAACTCAGCTCACAAACTCATTACCAAGTCGAGCTCAAGAAAACTTACAAGTCGGCTTGACTCGTTTACACTCCTACATCCATCCATCCATCACCAGAACAATCACGATTGAATCGCTTCCCTTTGTTGAACTCCATGCAACATCGAAGAGACTAGATAGTTCACAATTCTCTAATACTTATATTTGATTAAAAGAAGATTAATAAAAAGCATCTTAAATTAATAAAAATCTCAAGCATCAACAATTAGGGGCATTATACTTTGATCCTTCAGATTAGAGGAATTTGAATAATAATATATTATCGTTCACAAAGAACAATAAACCAACTAACTAATTACATCAGGTGCACAAACTCAAGCAGTTTTTGTTATCAAAACTAACATTCTATGCACATTCCGTGCTATGATTACTTTCACTAGTCAGCATATATCCACCACCTTAAATTTTCCCAAAAATAAAAGATAAAAAACAACATGAAATGAAAATAATTCTTATGCCAAATTAGTAAGGATCTATCTGGCAGCTTTTTTGCTGCTTTGCTTTTTAGACAATATTCACGATTTCATTTGGACACCGGTTTCTTGATAAGTTTGCACTACTTTTCAAAAATTTCTATGAAGAAATATTGATTTCTATAATCATAATAACAAAAAAAGAAATTTTACCTCAACTTCACGATCAACTTTATAAATCGTTGCGACAATCCCATGCAGACCCTAAGGCTTCGTTTGGGACGACTTTTATACTGTTCTTAAAGCAACTTTTTAATTTTTTACTAAAAAGTTGATTTACGAAGCAGTAAGAAAGCCGTCCCAAGCGAAACCTAAATTTCTTCAAATTATCATGTTGCTAACATAGTGTACTTTTTACTATAATCAACCACTTTTGTTTTTTTTTAATGATTTGTAATAGACATGAAACCTTTTCATTTGACTATCAATAATAATTTCCATCTAATACAAATTCATAGAGCATAACAATCTAATTATATGCTTTTACAAACTAAAATTTCCATGAGATTCAATTTCAAGGATTGGTGCATAATGAGTAAAACGGCATCAACATACTTCACCTGTTTACAATGGATACTTTGTGCTGGGCTAAGCAGTGAAGTGCGTATGAGGGAACACAGCATCGCTGCACAAGGAACAACTCCCGGTTAGTACAAAGGCATTTGCATACAAGAAATTCTAATCAAGATTTTAAGCAATATGCACTATAATCATAGATTACAGAAAACTACATGTTTTAATTAATCATATACATTTTACATTGGAACCATATAAAGATGATGAAAAGCTGAACCTAGCCAGGCAAAATGGTACAAATATCACAACATGAACAGATCCAGAGATTGCATGAAAAAGGTTTATTTTGTAAACCTGATAGATAGGGGAAGAAGAAACAGCCAAAACTTTTCTTGAAGCCGCAAAAATCTTGGCTTCTCCAATAGCTTAGACACGTTCATATAACACAACAAACACTTTTACTTTCCAAATCTATCTAGTATTCAGCAGAAGAGAAGCAAGAATAAATGATGAGTGCCTTCCCTCAGAAGTATTCTGATGATTTTCAAACTTCAGGGATCATTGATCAAGTGAGGTTGATGAATTTATAAGTCCTCTTTGATAGATGTCCTTGCCTTCGATTTAGTAAGTGTGCTTTCTTAGTATTTAAGGAATTGTGAATCGCTGCAAATCAAGCACTCGAATTTTAAAAGAAAATCATAATATGTAAAGCTTATAGAAGCAAAAGATCTCTTGCACTACTTCATCACCATAATGCAGGATAGAGAAAGCTCGAGATCATCACTGTAATTAAAGGATATTAATAAAGGCTTCAAAGACAATAAATTCATGTCGAAAATAAGAATGATGCACAATACGAGAAAATAGCGAAGCAGAGAGTTATATGTACTTGACGAACAATGTTTTTAAGTTTGAGAAGTTAGAAATCATAATAATGGTAGCAATAGTTTTCTTAGCGGCCACAACAATAACCAAGAAATAAGTTCGAGTGCTTTCCTTTGCTTGCACAAGGATATAAAGTCGGACATGTAGGGAAAAACAAAATCTCAAGCCACAGCCAACCCGACACCTACAGTCCCTGTGCCAATCTCCCAAACACAGCGAACTAGTTGGATGACGTGGATGACCATTTCGAATCCAATAGCAAGCAGTCTAGATGGGTCTAGCCTGCTCGAAGTGGATAGCACGCAAGTTCAATTCTTACAACATCAGTTCACCAAGACATGCCTTTCCACTTTTGAGCAACACAACATTTATAATCTGGTTGATTTGGCCACTCCGTGAGGGAACCTGTAGCCGCAAGATCACCCGAACCACCTAGTGCAGTTCCTGGAGCTATAAGGTGTGTCTTTTGTGATCTGGTTGATTCGGACAGCACGCACTTTAGGAATAGGCACACTACTTTTTCGATTAAATGCCTCATCCAAATATATCTCTGATTTTATTTTACTCTGCATACACTCAACCAAACCAAAAAAAAAAAAAAACTGTTTCCCTATATTCACTTTACAGACAACCAAATAACCTTGAGTATTTACTTTATACTGCATTTACTTTACACTGTATTTACTTTGCAGCCAACCAAACAGCCTCTTAGTATAATCTTTTTTTTATTATTATTGAGGTGAGAGTTTTAATCGACTATATGGTTCTATGCTTTTGAATTTATGTGGAGGAATATGGCGGCTGGAAGGCTGGATGGGGTTGTCGCTGGCTGCAGTGACCTGCGGCTAAGGAGGATGAGGAAGAGGAGAAGGTGGCCACCACCCGGAGAAGTCTAGGATTATAGGATATAGAAGAACAACTTTGATATTATTTTCTAAACTCCACCAAAATATGAATTTTAGGGTTAAGGAACCTCTATTAAGTTCTCGACTAGTGAATAAGAAAATAAAATAAAATAAAGAAAATGTTATCTAAAGAAAGAAAGGACAACAAATTAAATAATAAAAAAAGAGAACATAAAAGGTGGGGACATCAGCCAAGCCCTGCATCACAAGAGAGAGAGAGATGGTAGAGATCCCACAATTGGTTTAGCTGAAATGAAAACTTAAACAAAATTTATATACTTATCATATTATGATTATCCGTTCAATGAATTCAATATATTATAATATGGAACAAAAAATTATCCCTGCATATATTAATATGGTTTAAGTAATTAAATTGCATTATGAGGTGATAATTGGAAAGTCCTAAACCAACACTTTCCAGATTTATATCTAAATGAAGGCTTAACATGAAAAGAGAAATGGCATCTCAACACCTCATTAGCATGCTTATAAAATTAGCATGAAATGACACTTAAATTTCCTGCCACTAATAGATTCGATATATCTACTGGAAATTTATCTTTTCATCCAAATGATCAAACTCAATCTATAAAACGTACATACAAAGAAAGCAGCATTACTATTAAAAGGACAATTAAACAAAATCCAATACAAGTACATGTGGTTCTAAATCTTGGCAAAAGCTTTTTTTTTTTTTTAACAACTTCAAATTGATCACTGCGCAAATGAATTTCCAGGAACTTACATATCAATATGAAATATGACAATAATATTAGAAAGGGAGATTATATTCATGAATTTAATAAAGAAACGAATGATTATGATGATGCTCCAATAGAAAATTCTTTCTATGTTATAAGATGTATTACTATCATAGCTAAAATTGAATTTGACGGGAAAACATATTTACAACAAGATGAAAAGCTACATAAGCTTATTACTGTAGATATCTGATGTTCTATCAATAATATGACCAAGTAGGAAATTTAATTTAATGAAACTAAAATCTAAATCATATTCATAACCATATAAATTAGCAAGGGTAAATACGACTTCCATTTCTATTACATAGATGCTTAATGCCCATTTAACCTGCTACATATAGTGATAAGATTTGAGGTGACGCTTTGCTCAAGGATATATCAAATATTATTTTGGTTCAATCTTAGTTGTATGATTTAAATAGGTCTCATTTTGAAAAACTAATACATAAGATTGAGCTTGGATACAATTCAATTATTAATAAATCTGCAAACACAAATTCATCCAAAATAGTCATAAGATTCCAACATATAAAACTTGTAAATCTAATGTACTTACTATTGAGTTTACACCAAATAAAGTTACACAAATATTAGCATAATACATGCATTAATTGCATGAGCATATTTGTATAAAATTGATTGTTAATTGTGATAAATATAAGTCAATTACAAATATGAACAAAAGATACCAGAAATTCAAACAAGGTGATAAAATAATGTTTCATTTACATCCAAAAAGTTGTTTATAATAATTAAGAAATTTGCTATTGAAAATTAAGACTGTATAAATCATACAAGATCTTGGGAGGAATGCTTACAAGTAGAGCTTCCAAAAAAATTCTAACATTGGTTCAACCATTAATGTATCTTATCTGACTTTATATCAAAAACTGACAACCAATATATTGAATTCTTCCATCTAACACTTTCTAGGCAATCACAAATGCCTTATGCTAGAAGTTATAATAAATGTGTATACTATTAATGGTGCATACCAAAGGCCTACTAGTGTGGCAGGACTGTAAGTCATGACACAGATTACTCTACAGGAGGTACAACAATTAAGCTGATATGTACTTGACAAATATCAACTGAAAATTCATTGGGGCCAATTTTTTTTTCAAGTAATATAGAATTGATTTGAATCGCACTATATATAGTCACTGCCCACTAGAAATGCAAGCGTCCATTAAGAAGAACAAATTGAGAGATTATTTACGTCAGTATTTTTTTTTCTAAAAATTTCAAATTTAGTTTTTCTGTAAGGCATTCTTTTTTTTTTTTAATGAAATTTATAATTATAAATTTATCTTTGAGGCATTCTTATTATATTCCCTATTATAAGAATAGGTTGTATTATATGAATCTTCTGAATAGGTTGTACTGGATTTGTTTGGCTTATCTATTTTGGCTAGCAGCTTCTTCGTTTTGTTGGTTCCAGATCTCAACTTAGGTTGGTCTTCAATTCTTTGTTTCGCTCTCATAATCTCTTTTGTTATTGCATCCCTTCTATTACTGGACATTCAATGGCCCTTGCCATCATGGCAGCAAGTTTGTAGCCTAGCGATTAGACAATCACAGTAGTTACATGATTTCATACAATAAGATAGGGCTGTTTCTATTTTGTTTAGAGGATTTCTTCAAATTCCTTCAATTTTGAAGTCAATGGGATGCCAAATATTTATGCAACATGTGTCAACTAATTTTTTTTTTTTTATTGTGACAGGTCTTTTGTGATTATAAATGTGGGGATCTAAAGCATGTAAAAAAACATCCAATGATGATACTACTTTTAGTTGGATGTAATTCCTTGGGCCTTTGATGAACTCCAGTGTAACCAGAGATTGAACTTTTCCAGGGAAAGCTATTTCTTTCTATAATCTTAAGGCTTGATTCAACTTTTCAATTATTTGTTACATATTCTCATTTTTCTTCTCTAATTTCTAGTTATTTGCTTGTGTATGTGATTGAGTTTTATCGAATTTAGTATAATTTGGGTTTCAATAGTAGTCTGATTTTAATGGTTTTAAAAAATATTAGAGGTGGACACCTCGAGGCGTGCCTCCCATCGAGGCACAGCGTGGGCGCACTAAGGCTTAAGCCTCGACTGCTCGAACAAAACTTATGCCTTTTTCATTGAGGCGTACGCCTCAAGGCCTAATGTGTCGAGGCAGTTCAAGGCGCTGCCTCGATTCATTTAAATATACTTCATTTTTGGAAAATTCGTGTGTGAGTCAAGCGCGCTTATTTATACTTGGGACTTCTTCTGTTTCGAAGCACTTCCACAATTGTAACACTCTCTCGTTCTAGTTCTCATTCTCTCTCGTTCCTTCATGTACAAGGCTTCGGCCTCGCTCTCTTGTTCTACTTCTCCTCCGTGTACACTGCTTCGGCATCGCTTGCCTCGAGGCCCTTGACTGCTTCGCCTCGCCCGCTTCGTGTCCAGACACGATCTTCGAAGCAAGCGACCTCACCTACTTCATGTCATGACAAGTTCTTCCAAGCGAGAGGTAACAACCAATCTTTCCTTTCAAGCTCGTGTAGAGTTCGACTGCTTCGTGAGAAGCAGAATTTAGATAGTTGTGTAACTTCGGCCTCGCCTGCTTCTTGTAGGGTTCGTCTGCCCAACAGGAGCTTGTAGTGCCGTGTTTAACTTGATCCAACAAGAGCTCGCAGCAAAGGTAAGGCAATTTCCTCACATTCGACCTATTTCGAATCAAAAGTAAGCGGCTTGAATTCTAGCATCGACTCTTCTAGTTGTTCTCTCAAAGAGGCATTTTCTAAATCAAATATTTATCAATTTTTTGTTAAGGCATGTTGGTAGCTCTCTCAAATGTTTGTACCAATATTTATCAACTTTGCTTCATATAGTCCTTTTTATCAAAGACGATGCTAAAGAATCAAAGATATTTGTAATATTTTCTTGGCCAAGCTTCATTCGAACATTTGGAATGAAAGAAATATTATCTTGGTCAGTTTTGGAAATGTGATGAGGATAAGAATATTATTTTGACATTTTGTGAATTATTTATAATTATTTTAGTACTTTATTATTTTTATTTTGAGGCTTACGCCTCACCTCCTGATTCCGCCTTTTATAACATTGATGATTTTCAATCTAACAAATGATTTCTATGCTTGTGAATTTCTATATAATATTTATAATAGATGGCAACTAAATTGTGTGTTTGGATTTTTAATATTTTTATATTCATACAAAATAACAAATAGTTGTCAAAAACAGGGGTTTTCGATTTGAAACTTATCATCTGACATTTTACGCCTAATCATAGACATTTCATTAAAAAAACATAAAACATAAAACATTGTGCATCACCATGATATGGAAACTATTAAGGTGCTCATTAGGATGAGCAAACAAAAGAGTTGCAAAAGATTTTCTACAAGAATATCTCAGGAGGACAAGGATTATCACAACCGCTGAAACTCCGATCTATCAGACAAAGGTTCGGAATAGATGTAAATATGTAATAGTCTATTTCATGAAGATGGGGAGAACATACAAATTTGAAATTGCTAAAAACTTGAAATCCTAAGATATGAAGAGCAACGTCCATCCAATAATATATTTCTTATAAGACAGCACGGAAATATATTTCTTAAGAAGACAAAAAGTCAGAATATTGCAAACCTAATCAGACTGTTAATATCCAAAATTGAAAGATAGGAAACTTATTTCTTAATTTTTTTCATACAGCAAACTGATTTAAACCAAAGGCAAAAGAAATAATCATGAAAAAAAGGTAATGTTTTCACATCAAAAAAAAAAAAAAAAATTGGAATAAAAAACATGCTAAATGCATTTCATTATGTTTTTCAGTAAAAACCAGAAAAGGGGGAGTTTCAAGTAATTATCACACATACTTGGACAGAGACCCCAATAAATCAGTTGAAGGGAAATTTGGGAGCATTGCGTTTCCAACTTTTTTAGTACCATCAAGAAAATCCAAATTGAGCTCTTGCTTGACTTTCTCGACATCATCAAATGTGCTTGTTTTTGTAAAGCCCTTGTCATTAGTAGGTGATTCAAGATCATCTACAGCAAACCTACTGGGTATGCATGTACCTTTACCAACAAAACCGAGATTTCTAAATTGTCCTTGGTTTACTGATGCACCTGAGATATGTTCAGAACCCTGAATGTACAATTTTGGTAATTGATCAGCCCTCTGGTTAATAGAACTGATTTTCATGTTATTCTGTGGTCGCCAACCAGCAGCACTGCTTGTGCAAACTGAACTAGATGATAATGAAGATGTAGGATAATATGTACTTAACATGCCAATATCCTTGAAATCTCCATTTGCCGCAGGTGGCATGCCCAATGGTGGATTGTTTAAGCGAGAATTACTGCTATTTGAAGTAGAATTTGAGGATGCCAACAGTGAATTGTTTCCTAACTGAATATTGCTTGATGGTTGAGGGGATAGAACCAACGACTTCTGATTTATGGGCCCTGAGTTGCACCCAACAGTTATACCGCTTGGAGAATGAGATGAAACTACAAGACATGAAGGTTGTACATTGATTGCATTATTTGAATCTGAGACCATATAGTGAAATGATTCTTGATGATGCTCCTGCTGCTGTTGGTGTTGTAACATTTGCATCAGCAAACTATTGTTTTGAATGTTGCTCAATCCTGCATGTTTATTGTTAGAACCTGTAACACCAAGCTGATTAGATGACCAGGATGAAAATCCAGGAGACATGCCATGAACAGTAATTTCGGATGGAGGTAACTGCTTCTGCATTCCCGATTGGCATTTAAATAGTGGCTGACCAAATGCCACTTCCTTTTCCAATGGCAAAAACTTGGAGCCTTGGTTTGAAGCTTGTAATAGGACTGGCTGGTCCACTGCAGGGAATACTATGTTGTTTGAAGGATGGCACAAGAGCTCAGCATGCAAAGCAGCAAGGGTCTGTTGAGGTATTTGACCTGAGGCAGCAAGTGAGTGGAAATCCAGACTTCCCAACGAACCACATTTTGTTTTTGCATCTACCTGGTTGCAGAACAAGCTGGGAAGTGCAGCTTGATGTTGAGTCACACCGCTAATCCTTTTCAGGTACAATCTGAATTTCTGTGTCATGTTAAAGAATAAAAAATGTATACTGATAAATAATGTATCCATAGCAAAATTGCCGAGAAAGATAACTGTATAGAGTTCAGGAAATGTCGATTCTTTTTATAATTTTATGATTATAATACAAATCACGTGGAAAATAAGAGTATTAAATAGCCAGCACTAGCAGTCATAAAGTTGAAAGCAGCTCATTTGGGATTGTTGGCTCATTTTGCTATTTATTTGGGAGGTTTCACTCTATTATAAACAGAGAGCCTACTTGTTTAACAATATAATTAATTTGAATCCAAATTAATTCTTGTACTTAGAAGTTCCCTAGAAATGGCATGCTACAAAATAACCCGATTTTGATAAGTAGGAAATGATTAGGATGCCTCCAAAAGAGAAGCCCACAACTTAGCTAGGCATTGTTAAGCAGCAGTCGAGTGAAATCACAACTTCAACCAGGCTTGGAGAAAAATGTATAAACATTGATTAAATTTGAAATTGTTCGGATTTGCTTATGTGAAATTTGAGAATTTTAAGTGGCAAAACCAACGAATTTGTGGTCATGATGATTAAAAGAAGACATATGGTACGTTTGCAAGAAATGTACTGTTAAGGGCACTATCAAATGACATTTTCAGAAAGTCAAGGATAGGATTAGAAAACTAGTCGATGAGTTAAAAAGATGAAATTTCTGAGATTGATGGGTAAATAATGAAGTAGTTGCATTGAGCTATATTGCTAAGGAGATCATAAACATGATTAGTGTTTTTGGCATTCAAAGTTGGATAAAAAAATTTTCTTGAAAAATCAATTTTGAAAATAAATTAAGGAACTATTACAACCTCTACCTGATGCGTCATTGGACTAAATGGGGATTAAAAACAATTGATAGATGCAATAGCTTTCCTATTTCTTGATTAATTGATAGTAATCTATGGCAGGTTTTAGGGAATTTCTTTTGGTGGTTTTAAGGTCAACGATAGGCAGAGAGTTTTAGGAATGACTGGGCAATAGCTGTCCTGCATCATTACTGCAATGAATAAGGATGTAGCTGTCTCATGGTATGCTCTTCAAACTCATTTCATCCTGTAACAGGGAACGAGTGAAGCAGTAACTTGCTATAGGGTGAAAGGCAAAAGAGAGGGAATGAGACTTAGGAGAGGCAAGGAGAGATAAGTAAGCGGGAGACAGAAAGAGAGTGGGTGATAGATTGCATGGTTTTAAAGATGAGTTGACATAAAATTTAAAAACTGATAGGGAATAGATTTAAGTTTATTCTTGGATGGGTTCATAAATCCAAATTGCATGGCCACAATGTAGAAATTGATGAACCCAAGTGTAAGAGCCGGTTTAAATTGGCCGGTTCAAATTGAACCGGCCAGCCCTAACCATTAAATCATGCAAGCAGGGAATAAGCCATGTGAAGAGATAAATCCTTTGGTGGAGTTAAGCCATTTGGTTGGTTTTAAAGATGAGTTGACATAAAATTTAAAAACTGTTAGGGAATACGTTATAAATTAAATGAGACTGAATACAGGCAGCAGACCGAGTGGACTGCAAGCATGCACGGAGGCTTCGAACAAGGTCGGTTCGTGGATCTGAGCGAAGGAATGCGTGCGGGAATGAATAAGAACGACTACTCGTGAGTCATATCTTCTGTTCGTACACTCCTACAAGAGAAAATACCGTGAGAAGTTCTGTGTCAAAGGAAATCGACCGAGAGAGAAAGAAGACAAAGAAGATAAGTTCGTATATTTTTTGGGCTTTTGGTATAAATTATTCGTAATTTAAGTTTGAGAATCGAATCTTTAGTTGAACGGAATGCAGAGGAAGAAAATTTGGGAGAGAAAGAGGAAGAAATTGTGTTGGGAAATTTCTTTGTAAGTGATTTCAAATTTTATATTCTTTTTCTATTCAAATTTGCAGAATAAAATATATAAATTTATTCTTTGATGGAAAGCAATAGTGTGTGTTCTTTTCGATGGGAAGGAAATTAAGTTGGTGAAAGTTGATTTTGGCAAGGAAGAATCAAAATTAAGGTAAGAAAATAATGCAGGTGAGATAATTGAAATTTTCAATCTACTTTAGGAAATTATATGTGCAATGTATTTGGAAATATGGGTTTGAGAAATAAGAAATGTGCAATGTTACATATTATGAGATGATGTTTGATGTACTTGAAGTTACCCTTATTGTTGTCAAATAAATTTAATGTTGTTATGAAGACATTTAATTTTCATAAAGCTATTTAATGATAATTAATTAAATTAAATTTATTTGGAGCAATGGAAGATTTCCATAGTTGAGTTGAGATGAGAATTGGGTCTATTTCAAAGAATTGAAGATTTGGAAGGAATCTAAACATATGAAAGCAATTAAAGTGGGTAATTATTGTTGTTTACGTTACTTTATTTTATTAATAAATATAGTATTTTATTTAATTATTTGATTATTATGTTTAAAAGTTATCATGTTTATAATGATGAAAGCTAAGCTTTAAAGATATAAAGTAACATAAGCATAAATATATATTTGTGAATGATACAATGTTTAAACTTTCATGAAGCGAATAAGGAAATTATAACATACAAATGGAAAGTATAAAAAGGAAAAAAAATAAGAAAAATGATATAGGAGGGTATTAAACCCAAACTTGAATGAAGAATGAAGCAAATGTGGCGCCAACCAGTATTTCACCACCGGCTGAGTGCTGCTGAAAGATGAAGGCCGCTAGCCGATTGCTAGAATGCTAGAATACGAATGTCTGAGCAAGTAATTGACTAGGTTGCCTGTATTCATATGGGTTGGTTCTCTTGGTTCAAAACTTCGAATGGTTTGGGTGAGTGATATTCAAATCCCTTTGGGTTTATTTGATGCAAAAAAGAAACTCCTAGGATACTGTTTTACACTCAGATTTGAATAAAGATAAGGATAGAGTTTTAATTTGAATGGGTCAAGATTTGTTGAAATTTTAATGGAGAATTTGGTAAAGAAGGTTGAGCACTTTGTGTGAAGAGTTTTGCATAATGCTCTTCGGCTCTAACATTTGCATTTTCAAATAGACTATGAGAAGCCAACACAGGACAGCCAAATAACACAGAGACCAACAATAGAAAGCAAGAAACAAAGAAGGAAAACAACAGAAAAAAAAAAAAAAGACCAGCATGGAGGCATTTATGAGAAGTTAATTTGATGTAAAAGGTTATTTTGATTTTAAAATGATATATAAGTTGGGGTATTTTGTTAATTTGAGAAATTTATATTTCATAGATTGAAAATAGAATAACAAGTTTCGAGGCGATCGTAACAAGGAAGTTTGTAATATTAAAAATAGGTAGTTGGGTAAGATATTCTAATTTAGAAGCAAGTATGTTTTAGTCTTTTATATGTAAATTTATATCTATTTAAATTTGCATGTACTCAATGCTTGGAAAGTCTTCATATTAGAAAGTGCATGTCTACATCCTTCTCTTCGTGACTAAATTATTATGCATCAAACTTAAATTATGAAAAACACATGTTAAAGAATTATTGAGTATACTAATACTTGATTAAATTGTTATATTTTAAAAATATAACATCTTGCACTTACAAGCTACATATTGATGAACTACGTTGATTAGTTTGAATGATTTATGCAATTAAATGTTCAACAATGAAATTGTAATGAGCTTACACAAGGTCATGTTATGTAGTAGGGGTGTCAATTTCGGGTCACGGGTCAGGTTCGGGTCGAACCCGAACTGACCCGGGTGGAAAACGGGTCGACCCTAACCCGACCCGAGTAGAGAAACGGGTCGAAAATCCGAACCCGGACCCGACCCGGCGGGTTGCCGGGTTGACCCGACCCGACCCGCGAAGCAGAGAACCCGACCGCGGTAGCACGCGGCAGTGGGCGAGCGCGGCACGGCAGCGACCGCTGCAGCACGCGGCAGCGGGCGAGCGCGAGCTCGAGCGCGGCACGACACGCGGCAGCGCGAGCGTGTGAGTGCGAGCTCGAGCACGGCAGCGCAGCACGCGTGGCAGCGCGGCAGCGGGGAGAGGGCGGGGGCAGCGGGCAGAGAGCCGGAATTTGAATTTTTTTTAAATTAAACGGGTTGGCGGGTTGACCCGGCAACCCGCCGGGTCAACCCGAACCCGACCCGTTTTTTAAACGGGTCAATTTCTGGAACCCGAACCCGACCCATTTTGAAATCGGGTCGGGTCCAACCCGGATTTTCTGGGTCGGGTCCGGGTCGAGTTTTCGTGTCGTGTCAAATATTGACACCCCTATTATGTAGCATAAGTTGACAATATATTTTTATGGTAACCTCTACAAGTGTGACAACAAAAGTGAGCCCTTATAGAGGCAAAAAGGTCCTCAATTAGATCAAGAGCAATAATGATAGTTGTTCGCCAAGGAAAAATAGGTGCGAACTTGCTCTCACAAGCTTAAGGTCCCCTCTTTCCCTAAGGTAGAATGGATTTAAAATTTAACCAGATTTCACCTAAGAGTAGTGTCATGATTTATTTAGAATGGTCCTTCCTATGAGCGCAAGCTCTTATAGTTAATTGCCCCTTCTAATGCGTTAAAGAGCACTATCGATTAAGGATAAAATTATATTTAGACTATGTATGAAGTGCATATGTGTGTGTAACAGTGTGTGAATGTTCTAAACACTGGTTGTGGGGAATGAAATTAGACCCGATCAAGATCTCATGGTTCCGTCATCCCATGCATACTGTAGGATTCAGTCTACCAACACTAACGACCATTGATCGTGATGTCCATAGAATCTGATTAGCAGCAATTGATTGCCTCCTCTCAGGGATCTTAAATAAACTGAAGTTGATATATATTCATTATTTAGTTTGGGAAGGGATTTATGGCTCCATTTAGAACTTGTTCTTAGTTTAAATTTAGAATTAGGTCTTATGGCCTCATTTAGAAGTTGCCCATAGTTTAGGTTTGGGTTGGGTCTTATGGCCCCATTTAGGAGTTGTCGGTAGTTTGGATTTGGTTTGGGACTTACGGCCTCATTTTAGAGTTGCCCGTGTGATTGATTTGGATAAAGGCTTACGGCTTTCATTTGAAAGTAACCCTACTAGTGGGTCTTACGGCCTCTATTAGAAGTGACCCATATAACGGGTGCAACTTAGCCCTATAAGCTAAGATGCCCAATGATTTTGAATGTTCAAATAAGTCTTATGGCTTCTGAATTTAAAAGTTGACTAATCACGAATCTTACGACCTAACCATGTAAGCAAAGTGGCCCGTATAGAGGAGCTTGCAACCTAACCCTATAGACTACGATGCCCATTAGAGGGGTCTAGGCTTATCCTATTACATAGACATTTTCCCATAAAAGTCGGACTTATTGTTTTCATTGAAAGAAACCAGAGTAATTTTAAATGTATATTATTTCACTTTATATATATATATATATATAGTAAAATTGTTACCCATAGAATTTACTGCTTCTATTAAAAGTGACCTATAAGGCCTAGATTTATGAAGATGTAGCTTTACACACTTCCCTATCTTGACACTAGTTTTTGCATTTTGTAGCAGTGTTCATAACTTTTTTACTTTAGCAATAGTTTTACTAGCACATGTTTTGCCTTGCTAACACTAATTATTTATTTATTTATTCACTCTGCGCTAACTTCTGTTCATTTATTTGCAGGTGCTCGTGACCAACAGTTACAGGAGCTGGGGTTTGCAGTTGCAAGGGCTTTAGTTTGCAACTATAAGAGATATAGTTTAAAGCTACAAGAGCTGAGATTTGAAACTACAGTGGGGTTTAGAGAGCTCACAGGTAGCTTGGAGTGTTGTTGCAATTTTGAAAGTGTTTGATGATTTTGTTTTGTTCAGAGCTACTGTGAGAGCTGTTTATTGGAGAGTTGTGATTTTGTTGCTTGAGTTATTTAGTAGCTTATACTTAGGTTGAATAATGGAAAATATTTATTTTCTATTTTATTTTGGTTTGTTTTTCTTTAAATTACTTTGAATCAATTAATTGGTCTTAATTAATTAAATGAAATTTTATTTAAAGTTTAAATTTGAAATTAAATTTGCTCAATTCGTTGATTAAATTTTAAATGCATTTTCAATTCCATTGACTTAATTTAATTATGTTTTTAATTAAATTAGTTTCTCAAAAGATTTAATTAATTTTAGGGATTTAAATTTAATTAATTGGTTTTATTAAATAATTTAAAGTCATTTAATTATTAATGAAATCACTTGCTCAATTAATTTACTTTTTTTTATTTTAAAAGTATTTTAATATTACTATTAATTAAATTATTTTCTCTTTATTAGTTAATTCATTTTAATTTCTTATTAATTAATTAATTAATTATTTAAAATGATTTTAAATTTAATTAGATCTTTAATTTTAAAATTGAGTTTTAATTAGATTTTATATTTTTATTGAATTTTAATTTTACTTTAAAGTTAGTTAATTAATTGTTAATTAATTGAGTTAATTAATATTTTAATTAATTAAATTGTATTTTTATTTTATTTAAAAGGTTTCATTAATTAAGATAATTAATTAATTAATTTATATTTCAATTTAATTTTAGATTCATTAAATTTAAAGTTTAAAATAATTAAAATTTCTCAACTCTCTAATTCAGCGGTCGCTCGACGTAATTTTGGCAGTTTTACAGAACAATTTCGGCAGCCTCCTTAATCCTACCATCCCCTCCTCGCGATGAGAGGTTATGGAGGACACTCACCCTTTTGAATTGACTCAATCGGATCAAATCGACGGCAAGGACTTCAACTCTTCAAGAAAGCAAATCGACCTCTAGTCTTCAATCCACTCGGCTGAATCAAATCAACAGTTGAGGGCTTCATGGGACTGAATCAACCCCGGAATTCCTTCAATTCTTACAATCGTCGAACATGATGTCTCCTGCTTTTTTTATTAATAATTATTCTTTATTATTATTTATAATCATTATTAATTATAATAATAATTATTAATAATATTACTATTTATAATAATTATAGCATATAATATATCCATATTCTTCCTCACTTGTTCAAACAAGAAAGCAATATTGTGGACTATGAACGCGAGTTCTATTCGTAGAGGAAGGCAGATTTGACGTTAGAGATGGACGGGAGGATTTACGAGGAGGAGATGGACAGGCCGAAGGGCTTGTTCGGACCTGTAGACGAAGGCCTGGGCCACTTGTGCCGGAGGTGAGGGCTTCAGACGAAGAGGACCATTCCATGTGGGAGTCATATGCTAGGTTCGGTGGAATATAGTTGATGGAGGAGAAAGGGGCCGCTTGTATCGGCCACTTACAGGCAAGGCGGCCAGAAGTTTAAAGCCGCGACTTGATCGCACAAGAAGGGAGGAATACTAGCTAGATCGCACGCATGTGCGGGAGATCAAAATCGAGCATGTTGAATATAACTTACGCAATCGGAACCTGTGGCTTATGACTCTATCTTTTTGGATCCAATCAAGCACAAACAGCTTCTGACCTTCTGCCTGTACCAAACAAGCGCTCTCCTCAAGCCCTCATCCGTCTGGCTCGAGTAAATAGGGCCCAATTCTGGTGTCTCGCACAAGCATGTGACCTAGCTAGGCTTCCTCCCTCATAGCATGATCAATTCATGCCTTCAAACATCCGACTGACATGCTTGCAAGCAGTCGACACAAGTGGCCCCTTCCACCTCCGTCAATCACATTCCTCCGAGCCAGCATCTAACTCCCATGTGAAGTGGTCCTCTCCGTCCGAAGCACTCACCTCTAGCACGAACAACCTAGGCCTTTGTCTATAGGTTTAAACAAGCCCTTCGGCCTGTCTGTCTCCTCCTCATGTCCGTCTCTAACGCCAAATTCGCCTCCCTTTGCGAACGCTACTCACGTTCAAAGCCCACAATCTTGCTTTCTTGTTTGAACAGGTAAGGAGGAATATAGATATATTATATGCTATAATTATTATTAATAATGATATTATTAATAATTATTATTATAATTAATAATGACCATAAATAATAATTATTAAAAAAAAAAAAGCAGGAGACATCGTGATAGCCGATTGGAAGAATTGAAGAAATTCAGGGTTGATTCGATCCCCCGAAGCTCTCTATCATCGATATAATCCGGCCGAGTGGATTGAAGACTCGAAGACCGTTTCCAAGGTTAATTTGCTCCCTCAAAGTCCTCGAAGTCAATTTGATACGACTAAGTCGATTCAAAAGGGAGAGTTCCATACAAACTCTCATCGGGGGGAGAAGACGCTGGAAGGTTGCCGAAATTGCCACGTAAAACTGCCAAAATCACAACGAGGGAAGGCTGCCGAAATTGCCACGTAAAACTGCCAAAATCACAACGAGAGATAACCGATTTGAAGAGTTAAAAAAATTTAGTTATTTTTAAATTTTAAATTTAATGAATTTAAAATTAAAATTAAAATCCAAATTAATTAATTACCTTAATCAATGAAACCTTTTAAAAAAAATAAATTTCAATTTAATTAATTAAAATATTAATTGAGTCGATTAATTAATAACAAATTAACTAACTTTAAAGTAAAATTAAAATTTTAATTTAAATTGAAAAACTAATTAAAACTTAGTTTTAAAATTAAAGATCTAATTAAATTTAAAATCCTTTTAATTAATTAATAAGAAATTAAAATTAATTAACTATTAAAAACAACTAATTTAATTAATAATTAAATTAAAAAAAAAATTAAAAAAAAAATTATTGAGCTAGTGATTTAATTAATAATTAAATAACTTTAAAATATAAACAAAACCAATTAATTAAATTTAAATATCTTAAATTAATTAAATCTTCTGAGCAAATAATTTAATTAATAAGGAATAACATAATTAAATTAACTCAATGGAATTGAAAATAAATTTTAATTTTAATCAACGAGCTGAGCAAATTTAATTTCAAATTTCAAATTTCATTTAATTAATTAACATAATTAATTGATTAAAGTAATTCAAATGAAAATAAAATAAAATAAAACACAAAATCAATATTTTCCGCTATCCAACCTAAGTACAAGCTATTAAACAACTCAAGCAACAAAATCATAACTCTTGAACAAATAGCTCTCATAATAGCTCTGAACAAAACAAAGCCCTCAAACACTCTCTCAAAGTTACAGCAACTCTTCAAAGCTACCTCTCAGCTCTCTAAACCCCTCTGTAGCTGCAAATCTCAGCTCTTGTAGCTGCAAACTACAGCCCCTGCAGCTGCAAACTACAATCCCTGCGACTGCAAGCTCCAACTGCTATAAATACTGGTCACGAGCACCTACAAACAAGTAAACAAAATTAGCATGAAACAAATAAAAAAATAACTAGTTCTCGTAGGGCAAAATAGGTGCTAGTAAAACTACTGCTAAAGTAAAAAAACTACGAACACTGCTACGAAACACTAAAACTAATGTCAAGACAGGGAAGTGAGGGAAGTATGTAAAGTTACATCTTCGTTAATTTAGGCCCTATGGGTCACTTCTAATAGAAGCAATAAATCCTACAAGTAACGATTTCAACTAAATATATATATATGAAGTGAAATAATATACATTTAAAATTACTCCGGTTACTTTCAATGAAAGTCATAAGTCCAGCTTTTACGAGAAAAGGTTTAGGTAATAGCATAAGACTAGACCTCTCTAATGGGCATCCTTGTCTATAGGGCTAGGTTGTAAGACCCACCGTACGGGTCACTTAGCTTACAGAGCAAGGTCATAAGACCGTCGTCAGATAACTTCTAAATTCAAAAGCCATAAGACCTATTTGAATATCCAAAATCATTGGACATCTAAGCTTATAATGCTAAGTTGTAAGACCCGTTATATGGGCAACCTCTAATAGGAACAATTATTACGTCCTCTGACCTGACGTAGAGGTACGTTCGGCCGCCAATAACATGTCGCCACGTGCTCTTACTCTTTACCGCGCGGCCCGACGACTTGACCCGGAGCGGAACCCGGGAATGCTATGTTCGCGATTTTCTCGGTATTTGCTCAGTATTGCTTTGCAAAAACGAGAAATACCGCTCTGTGAAGACCAAAACTATACAAATACCGAGTTGTACCGAGTTTTTCTACAACTCGGTATTTGCTCAGGATTTGCTCGGTATTGCTAGGGATTTGCTCGGTATTGCTAGAAAAAACTAGGTACAACTCGGTATTTGCTAGGTATTTGAAATATATCGAAAAGGTGATGGGATGTTGTTCTGCTCGTCAAGAATTTAAAAAAACGCACGCGCTAGAACCCAAAAAACAGCGGGTCGGGTCGGCGACTTTTCTTCATGCTACGTGTCGCTAAAATATTGGTGGCCGAACGTAGAGGAGCGTACGTTCACCGGACCAAATAAAAGTTCCTCTAATAGAGGCCGTAAGACACATTATTAGGGATGCTTTCAAATGAAAGTCGTAAGCCCCTACCCAAATCCAATCACACGGGAAACTCTTAAATTGGGCTGTTAGACCCAAACCCAAACTACAGACAACTCCTAAATGGGGCCGTTGATGTAAAACCAGGAATTTGAATCTCAGAAAATTAATAAAAGTTTGTTAAAGTAGTGAAAGTTCAATCTTAATGATTTTCTTAATTGAAACTTCAAAAAAAGATCTCAGAATTTAACCAAATCTAGGAAAGTAATACCGCTAAGTTAGCAAGATCTATAAAATAACAACGGCAATAAGTAGTAGTGCAAATGAAAAGCCAACGAGAATCCAACGGTTAACAAAGCGATTGTCTCACCTTGAGGCTACGCTCATTTATCTACTTCTAGGGTTGTTGGAAGAAGAAGAACCACACAAGAGATGAAACCACTCCGAGGGCGAGGGTGCTAGAGATCCGTAGGGAAGGAGAGGAAGGCGCCGGATGTGGAGGTGGTGTGGAAGGTCGGCCGTCGATGGTCCACTCGTAGTCCGGACGTTGTCTATCAATAACTTGGATGAGGGTCGGGAGGATCCGATCCAAGTAATCTCCCACGGTGTCTTCGTCGGATTCAAATCCCGCGTCAAAGAACGACGATCGTATAGTACGTAGAGATTGCCTTGGGCATCAAACACAAGCCCCCATTCAAGTTCCGGATCCGCCATCCATGACTATGAGATGTTTGCGGAAGAGTTTGGTGGTAGAATAGTCTTCTCGTGGTGAGAGTTCAACAACACAAAGAGGAGGAGAGGAGGTGTGGTCGGCAAGAAATATTGAGGGATCGGCTGTGATGGGAGAGCAATAGTAATTGTAGGAAAATCTGAAATAATTTCAGATTTTTAAGTGGTTATGGGAGGGACTTAATTTGAAAATTCAAATCAGTCCAAAGGGAGAAGATGGGCGGCAAAAGAGAGGAGTTAGGGGCTGATTTGGTGGAGCAATTAAATTAATTTGGGGAGAGAGAAGAGCTAATTAAGGGGCCGGCCATAAGTAGTGGGGAGAGAGCAATTAATAGCAATTAAGTGGGCCCTTTAGAAAAGAATTCACGGTGGTAGAAAAAATCTGAAATCTGATTTCAGATTTTCTTAGTTAAGAAAGTTTCCTAACTTGTAGTGAGCCATGGATCCGTTGGAATCCATCAGGAAAAAGAAAAAAATAAAAGGCCACTTTCCAAATGAGTCCAGAAGTAAATTAGGAAAGTATTGAGGCGTTTGAAATTTGGATTTCATTTCCTGGGAACAAGGTGGCCGGCAGGATAGGGGGGGCGGCCATGGGAATGGTGGAGGGGAGGTCGTCGGCTTGATGGCTGGGAGGACCGCCGGGAACTGGGCCGGCCAAGGAAGGCCGGCGGTGATGGGTGTGCTGCAGCCGGCGGGTATGTGGGGAGGGGTGGCGAGATGGGGATTTGGGAGGGATTGTGCGGGGAATTTCACAGGGAGAAGGCTATGGATCTTGAGAAGGGGAAAAGAGAAATTTAAGCACACAAACCTCGACTTTTCTCCACTAGAACTCACGAAGAGATCTAAGACGCTCTCTCCTCAAGAACTCACCAAGAGATCAAGAGGAAATTGTGAACTCACAAAGAAAACAACAAAATAAAATTTTCATTCGTCAATCCCCCCTACAATACAATGATCAAGCCCATATATAGGCTCATCGAAAATAAAGAAAATAAAAGACGACATTGCCCTTGGGCTACAACAAACATTAATTCCCTCATAGGGGTACAAATGGAAAAACAAGAAATAAAATGACATGACTAAAATAAAGCATCAAAAATAAAGCTGCTGAATCATGGTCGTCGCTCGACGACCCCTCCAGTGGTACGTATGTCGGAATCTCCTACGAATGTCCTCATCATTCTCCCCAGGTGGGAGAGAACTCGACCCTGTCGAGTAAGGGTCCTGAAAACTCTCGTACAGCTCCAGAAGGTCGGGGTCCAGTCTCTGTCTCATCTCGTATCTCCTCTCGCTCCAAACGAACTAAGCCATGTATCCGCCGTCCCTGGTGGAAATGATCTCATCACTGTTTATGGTGGGACTTTTGGGGGAAGTGACAGTAGGCTTGAGAGGGATCACTAGGTATGGACTCACAAGGCTCAAGATTTAAAGGATTTTCAGGGTTAAAATCAGGGCCATCAAAGGCTACTAGATCCTCAATGTTAAACGTGGGATTCATGTTGAAACCTTCAGGAAGGTCCAAGACATAGGCATTACTGTTTCTTTTTGAAGTTATTTTAAAGGGACCTGCACTTTTAGCATGTAGTTTCTTAACGTCCCCCGGTGGGAACCGCTCCGGACGAATCCGAACCATGACATAGTCTCCAACTTCGAACTCCTTGAAGCGTCGCTTAAGATCAGCATTAAGTTTGTATTTTTCATTACTTTGTACAATTTTTTTATTAATTTCTTGATGCAATTCCTGGATATGCGATGCAAATGCGGATGCAGACTCTGACACTCTAAGTTTAGGACTCATGGGGAGTAAATCTATCGGTTGCCTAGGTTGGTATCCATAAACAATCTCAGCTGGGCTCATACCAGTGGTCCGATTTACAGAATTATTGTAGGCAAATTCAGCAATGGGTAGTTTAGAATCCCAATCCCACAATGTTCTCACCTACTAAGGTCCTAAGAAGGTTCCCAAGGCTTCTATTAACAACTTCCGTTTGGCCATCCGTTTGTGGGTGAAAGGCGATGGAGAACTGCAGCTTAGTACCCATCTTAATCCATAAAGTTTTCCAGAAATAGATCTTAAATTTCACGTCTCGATCCGAAACAATTGTCTTTGGGAGTCCATGGAGTCGGACAATCTCATCAAAGTATAGTTTGGCAATCCTAGAGGCATCGAACATTTTAGCACAAGGAAGGAAGTGGGCCATCTTAGAGAAGCGATCTACTACAACATAGATAGAATCATGCTTTTTAGCGGTTTTGGGAAGTCCTAGGACAAAGTCCATACTAACGTCTTGCCAAGGGCAGTTTGGGACGGGAAGTGGGGTGTAGAGGCCCGTGTTCTGCTTTCTCTGTTTAGCTAGTTAGCAGGTGTGGCAACGTTTAATCAGTCTACTAATGTCTCGCTTAAGGCTGGGCTAGAAAAATCTATACTCAACCGATGCAATGGTCTTAGCCTGCCCAAAATGTCCAGCTAAGCCTACCGCGTGTAGTTCCCACACAAGAAATTCACGAAGAGAGGTGTTGGGAATACACAACTTCTGAGACATGAATAAGTATCCATATTCCAACAAGAAATCATTCACAACTTGTTTATCTCCAGTTGTTAGTGAGGAATATGTCTCTTTAAAATAAGGACACTCTTTATAGTCATCCTTGATGCGTTCAAATCCAACAATTTCCGTTCTCATCTCTCTAGTGACCATTATTCTACAACTCAGAGCATCAGCTGCTTTATTCTCGGCTCCGGCCTTATGCCTAATAGTGTAAAAATACTCTTGGAGGAATTCGACCCAACGACCATGACGGGCATTTAACTTCTTCTAGGCGTTAATGTATCTCAAAGCTTCATGATCCGAAAAGATTACAAACTCCTGGGGAAGCAAGTAGTGTCTCCAATACCTGAGGGACTGAATGATTGCATAAAACTCCTTATCATAGGTAGAGTACCTCTGACGAATGTCATTTAATTTCTCGCTAAAGTACGCCACATGATGTCCTTCTTGTGACAAGACTCCTCATATTCCAAGTCCTGATGCGTCACAGGTTACCTCAAAAACTTTAGAAAAAACTGGGAGACGCATCACAGGAGCTTCTACCATTTTCTTCTTAATATCCTCAAAAGCTTTGGTGGCGGCTGTCATCCAATGAAATTTCTCTTTCTTAAGACAGTCCGTTATAGGAGCTACGATGGTGCTGAAATTCCGAATAAACCTCCAATAAAAAGTAGCCAATCCATGAAAACTTCTAACATCTCGAATATTCTTAGGTTCCGGCCACTCGTTTATAGCTCGCATCTTTTCTAGGTTAGCAGATATTCCTTGAGTTGAAATGATGAATCCAATAAAAGTTACACTATCGGTAAGGAACTTACATTTGGCCGGGTTAGCGAACAACTGTTCTTTCCTTAAAACTTCACAAACTTGTGTTATATGATTAAGATGTTGATCCACCGAAGTGTTGTAGATTAAAATGTCATCAAAGTAAACCACTACAAATTTGCCTAGGAAGGGTCTGAGGACTTGGGTCATGACCCTCATAAAAGTGCTCGGGGCGTTGCTCAGACCAAACGGCATAACAGTCCATTCGTAAAGTTCGTCTTTAGTTTTGAATGTCGTTTTTCATTCGTCTCCTGGACGGATTCTAATATGATGGTACCCACTCTTAAGATCTATCTTGAAAAAGAGAGTCGCTCCGGTCAACATGTCCAACATGTCATCTAGCCGGGGAATGGGGAACCTATACTTGACAGTAATCTTGTTGATAGCGCGGCTATCAACACACATGCGCCATAAGCCGTCCTTCTTGGGAGTCAGAAGTGCAGGGACAGCACACGGGCTAAGGCTTTCCTTTATGAATCCTCGTTGTAGGTGTTCATCAACTTGTTTCTTCAGTTCAGCATGTTCAGTTGGGTTCACACGATAGTGGGGAAGGTTGGGTAGTGATGCTCCCGGTACCAAATCTATCGCGTGTTGTATGTCCCGAAGTGGTGGCAGTTGGTTAGGTAAATCATCAGGGAAAACATCAGAAAAGGTTCTAAGGAGTGGGCGGACCTCGTCGGGAATGGGTTCACTTACTTCCTCATGGGTTTCCCCAGCCACTAGAGCGTACATGGTGGTTCCTTGGTTAATCTCTTCTTCCATCTCCTTAGCAGTCAGGAGACGTAGTCCTTTGTTTTGCTTGGCAGGGGTAGGCTTTGCATCCGTCTTGGGGGGTTTAGGTTGAGAGGGTATTAACTTAATTTTCTTCCCGTTATGTTCGAACACGCAGGTGTTCGTCCTCCCGTAGATATGAACGTCATTGTCAAATAGCCAAGGGCGACCAAGGATAATTTGACCGACGTCCATAGTCAAAACATCACACCAAATCTTCTCTTGATATCCCACAAACTCTATGGGAATGAGGCTTCGATCCTTGATTTCTATGGTAGTCGAGTTGATCCAAGAAACCTTATATGGATTTGGGTGAGGGGTCATCTTAAGGTTAAGCTTGGAAACCATAGCTGAAGAGACTGCATTGATACAACTTCCGCTGTCGACGACAACTTTGCAGATCTTTTCTCCAATCTTAATAAAGGTATGAAAAATTGAGGTTCTACGCAAATCATCACTTAGCTTAGGTTGGGACAACACGCATCTAACAACTTGAAGGGTAACAGGTTCTTCCTCGGTGAAAGAGTCTTCTTCCTCGTCAATATGGTGAATCAAATCGGTTTCAGGTTCGTCCTCCTCTTCGTCCACTTCTTCAATTATGGTGACCTTGTAGGGACTAGAACATTGCGAAGCAATGTGTCCATACCCATGACACCTATAACACTTGGTTCCAGAATTGGGCTTGGAAGTGTCTCGTTCGGGGGCCTTACCTTTGAGGTCTGTGCGAGGTGGGGCCGAACTAGCAGTGGGTCGGCTTGCAGTAGAACCCGAGGGTCGGTTTTGGGGTTGTCCAGAAGAGGTCCTATAAGGGCTTGAGCGGGAAGTCAAAGTGTCTCGTTTTGGAATGAGTTTTTGACTCTTCAAGGTCGAGAACTAGGCTGCAGGCTGCCTCTAACAAGTCTACTCTAGCAAAAAGTTCAGTTCGCAAATCTTCCCTAAGGCCAGCTCTAAACATTAACAGGATTTGAGTTGGGGTAGCCGACTCCTCACCATTGCAACGAATCAGGAAGTCGTCGAAGGCGGAGATATAGTCTTTAACGGGCTTGCTCCCCTGGGTCAGTCTATTCCACTTATCTAGAAGCTTAGGGTAGTAGGATGGAGGGAGGTATTTTCTCTTAAGTTCTTGCTTCATGGTTCTCCAGTCTGGAATAGGATGTTCGCCTCGAGCCTCGCGCATATTCTCTAAATTTGTCCAATATAAGTTGGCTCGACCCGTGAATTTCATCTCTGCAAATCTAACCTTCTTAGCTTCCGAGATGTTATACCACTTGAAATAACTATCCATGGATTTAAGCCAATCCAAGAAAACTTGGGGGTCAAGGGTTCCATCGTACGTTGGGGCATCAATCCTAATATTTTTCAACAACTGGGCATCGTTGTCTCTCCAAGGGTTCTCGTCTCCTACGGGTCTTGATGGGGCCTCGGGTTATGGCAGTACTGGTCTCTAGGGTGGCCATGATCTGCACTGTTATCCTCGCCATAGGGTGAGTGAGGTCGTGAAGGTGTGTATAGATCGCGGGATTCCCAATACGCTCTATGTTATCTAAACGATCACTGGTTAATCTCCTGAAATCTGCTAAGTCTGTCTGAGTGTTACAAATTTGCTGCGTAACAGTCCCCAATTGGCCCAAAATGAGGTCTAGGGTTGCCTGGAGGTGCTCCGGATCCATGGGTGAAGGTTGGGGGTTGCTAAGGGAAGTGTCGGGGTGGTGGACAGCACCTAAACACTGAGGTAGGAAGCTCCTAAGGCTCCTATATGCTGCTGGATATGCTATGGACAGCAACCTAACACAATGACTCAAGTGGGCTAAGTGTTTGGGACCGGTTTAGAAAGTTGGACAGCAAGTTATTAAGGGTTTAGGGTCATCTAAATGTCTCTAAATAGTGCAGGAAAAGTGCTGGACAGCAAAGTTTTCAAGTGTAGCGAGTGACCTAAACACTTAGATGAGTTGGAAAGTCTAAGACAACACTTAGGTAATGAACTAAGCTTGCATAAGATGATAAAACATGCAGAAAATTTTCAGGACAGCAAAATAAGACAGCAAAATAAAACAGCAAATTTAAAATGGAGTCATAAGTCCCCACCCAAACTAAATAATGAATATATATCCACTTTAGTTTACTCAGGATTCTTGAAAAGAGGTAACCTATGGCTGCTATTCAGATTCCCTGAACACTACGATCAATAGTCATTAGTATTAGTACATTGAATCCTACGGTATGCACGGGATGATGGAACCATGGGATCTTGATCGGGTCCACCTTCATCCCCTACAAATAAAGTTTAGAACATTCACACACTGTTGCACACACATCTGCACTTCATCCACGGACTAAATATAATTTCATCCTTAATCGAGAGCACTCTTCTACGCGTTAGAATAGGTAATTAACAATGAGGCTATGTTGCACCAATACGGATACAGCGACACAGATACAACAGATACGGACATGAGACACATCATTCTTAAAAATACAGGATACGGGTACGGCGTGGACACGGCATTATAATTTATAAATCATACATAAAAATTAAGAAATCAATCAAAGCATAATATTTGAAATTACAAAAAAAAACAAAATCATTTGTAATTTTGTAGCTTATAATATCAAAATAAAAGTAAGCATTAAATGTCTAGTACAACAACAAAAAGCATAAACATAAATTGTCTAGCACGTGAAGTTTCAACTATTCAATAAAAGGAATGATATGATTAGCTTCTTCAGTGGTTTGTCTTTGAACTTGTATATCATCTTCAATAAATATTATGGCTTCTAATTCATGCTCATCAAGTGAAAGATTTGCAATTTCTAATATTCTCATATCATTAAGAGACTCAAATAAATCATGGAAATGAGAGAACCTCACTCGCAGCCGCGGAAGTAAATACAACGCGTCTTTTTTTTTTTCAACAGACTCGTGTATCCGATACGCGTCTTTTTGAAATTTAATAGTATTTTAATTGGATACGACTTTGTCGTATCCGACATGTATCGATGCCGATCGGAGGCGTATCCGTGTATCGGTGTATTGGATATAGTACACCTTCATAAATATGTGTATCGGTGTAACATAGCTATGAGGGCTTGTGCTCATGGGAAATAGGAACCAGGTATAAATAAAACCCTAACACTAAGGAGAAATATGATTAAACTTTAAATCCAATCTATCTCAGGGAAAGAAGGGACCTTAAGCTTGTAAGAGCAAGATTTGCGCCTATTTTTCCTAGGCAAACAATAGGTTTCATCTAGGGGCTCTATTAAACTTTATGTCCTTCGAGCGAGGTTATTACCTTATGCCATGTGGTGTGCATCATATACATGCCACTACCTTATGATGGCCAATGCACTTACAAACATGACATATTCTAAGGATAAAACAAGGTTTCATATTAATAAATAAATATAACAACAAGTGCTTATGCTCTTCAAGTAGGTTTGGATATATGTTCAAAATTAAAATTTTGAAATAACATGGAATTAATGCAAATGATACCTCAAGAAGAAATATTTTTTATTGTAGAAGATATAAATGGACATATTGTAGGGTGGTAGAAAATTTTAAAAGCATTCACAGATGTTATGGGTTTGAAGCAACTAATGAAGGTAGGAGGACCATAATATTTTGCTTAGCTTATGATTTTAGATATCTTGGGTCTATTGTTAAGGGTGACGGTGACATAGATGGGGATATTATTATTAGAATTCAAGTTGGATAGTTGAAAGTGGAGGAATGAATCAAGCTTGTTGTGTGATAGAAAAGTCCACCTCAAACTCAAGGTAAAAATTCTATAAGATGGTGGTGAGACCTACAATGTTTGATGGTGCAGAATGTTGGCCATTAAAAGAGAAGCATAATAATAACTTAAGTATTGCAGAGATGAGGATGCTTAGGTGGATGAGTGGCTTTACTCTTAGAGACAGGATACGAAATTAGCATATACATGAAAAGGTTGACAGTAACTCCTGAGGAAGATAAGATTAGAGAGAGTCACCTTATATAGTTTGATCACATAAAACGATGGTATTCTGATGAACCGGTTAGGAAAGTAGATATATTGGACAAAGTTTAAAATTGCACGATTGGGTATTGAGGCGTTTTTCATTTGTGAGGTGAGGTGTGCGCCTCAAGTCGTTTTGAGGTGTAAGCCTCAAAAATCTAAAAATTGCGTAAATTGAAAATAAAAGTTAAAAGTATTTTTTTATATAATGTTCAAATAATATGTTAAATGATGACATATTAGCTTTCTATTAAACTATGAAATGATAAATTTACATACATATAAAACAAAAAATTATATAAGATATAAAGTGTTAAATGATAAATGATATGAAAGAGAATTGAAATCTAGATATTATAGGAACAAAACAATATAAAATATATGAATAGCATAAAAGTATCATATAACATCAAGTTTAGCTTTTTTTTTCTTTCTTAGTTGCCTACTCATCTATGTTTAATTTCCTAAAGAAAGTTAAAATAATTGAAAACAACTCAGAAATCATTTGTATTATCATTACTAAGGGGATTTTTATTTGAATCACTATCATAACAAATTGGTCTCTTCCTTGCCTCACCCTATATGGTTCAATACCTATCAATCTATTTTTTCTTCAGTTATTTCAGTCATCTTCATCTTTCATAAATATTTGTCATCAACATAAATATAATACTTCAAAATTTTAAGAGGAGATGGTGGTGGCATGCAGCTTTCTAGTGATTCCCTGTGGCGGCTACGATTGTGGTGTCTTTATGGTGAAGGTGATGGGCTGGAGGTTGAGGTAATTGAGATGAAGTTGTTGCAGCTTAAGGGTGCAAGAAGACATGATTTTTTTTTGGCTTTTGAATAGGATTTAGGTAAATTTTAAATAAAATAATTAATAAATATAGTGAGGTGTACGACTCATGCCAGCGAGGCGAGGCGCACCTCAAGGTGGGCCTCATCCAAGATGAGGCGTAAGCCTCGAGATATTTTTTACTAGAATTGCACTAAGGAGGGCCTCAAGTGCTCCTCATATTACGCAATTTTAGACAATGTATTGGATTTGGCTATGTTAAGAAAGGTAGAGGTAGACCTAAAGACTTGGTTATAAAATATTAGAAATTACCTTTCTTTATTAGATTTAAATGAGAATTTGACTCTTAACAAAACACAATGGAGAAAAAGGATTCATGTAGTCAACCCCACATAGTGAAATTACTAATACCTTATTATACACTTTTTAACACTAATTTATGCGGTTTAATCTATTCGGTCAAATTATGATTATATTTTAAAAGCTTATAATTGATATTTAACTAAAAAAAATTTATCAAGCAAGAAACCTTTTAAATGAACTTTGAGATCATCTAAAATTATGTTTTCTTTAGATTTATAGTTAAGATGATGTGGCTTGACAAGATGAATTAGGAAAGATAACCTGAGTTTAAACAGGACTAGATCAAGTGCTAAAAGGATAATTAAAAATTTCTTTTGGTCATTTGATGTTCTGTGAGATGATGAGATGTTCAAAAAAATATGTTTTGACCAAGTGGGGTGCATTCATATTATTTGATGAGGTGTAATAATTCTTGATCGAAGTGGTCGGAATACTGCTTATAAAAATTTATAAATATGCTATTTTCTTAGATAGATGAGGACTTTTTGATTGAAAGAATTCTTGGCATGAGAATTCCAAAGCTTTCCTTACCAGTACTTTGCATTGGGATTTGTAGGTGTTGATATATGCCATCAATCTATGTTGATGTCCATCATCAATCTATGTTGGCATATACCATCATTCAGTGATAATTAATGCATGTCATTATCATTACCTAATGCTAGTTGGTGACCAAGAATTATTGTTGGACAAAACATTTAAGAAAAAAGAGACACGTCCAGTATTTGCTTTTCTATGTCCAAAAACTAAGCATGACAGTTTACATCATTTCAATGTGTTGCTTTACATGTTGATATTGCACTTTACAATGAGGATTCTTCTAAAGATTGTCAAAGTGACGATGAGATTGTCGTGGAACTTGCCTATAGGGGCTTGTTTAAGTTTTAAGTGAGTATTTAATTTGAATCTTATGTTCCAATAACATTTACTTTCAAACTAACCATTATGTTTGTCAGATCCTTCACTTGAGGAAGAAGCACTTCCTCATGGATCTTGCAAGAGGAGGAGGAGGGAGAGAGGAGAGGGAGGAGGCGGTGAGCCAAAAAACTATGCAAATCTTTATTTCCTTTGGCTGCATTCCCTAATACAAGCTATAGCCTATTAAAAGGCTCCTACAAGCTATACAAATAGCTACACAAAAGCAAACATAAATCTAGGACTAATACCTAACAATCACCCCCTTAGTCCAGATTTTACAAAACAAAAGATAACCACTGTTCTTTAAAGAACAGTCAAAGAATGATCATATCGGTCTCCTCCGCCAAAAGCGTCCACCGACATTCTTGCTCCACCTCCCGACAGATCTCCTGTCGCACTGCGTCCAACGCAGCCAATCCCCGAGCACCCCTAGCCCGGCTTCCGCACCCTGTGCATCCACCAGCACCCTGCGCCTCAGTGCCCGCGCCCTGCGCCTCCAGCCCACGTCCAAACCCCACAAGCCCACGCCCGCGCCTTGCACTCATGTGGTCTGTCACCGACCACATCCTGCACGTATCCACCCGTGCAGCGAGCCCTGCACCCTCACCAGCGCTCCGCTCGTCACAAGACCACGCTCCGCACTGCCGCATCTGGCCAGTACCCTGCGTGTCTTTCACCAGTGCCCCGCGCTCCTATGCGGACTCCTCGTGCACCGCACGACCACGCATCTCCAAGCGCCCCGCACTCTCAACCCTGCTCTCCAAGAGCAGCCAACGCTACCTCAGTGCCCCCCATACTCCACCGGAAATCCAAAACTCCACCTCGTACCCATGCCAGCAAACTTGAATCAATGCCGTCTGGCTGCAAGAATTCCTCGAATTCACATTTGTCTTCTCAACTTGCTAGAAGACTTTTGATGTCATCATGACATCATCCTGCATAATCAATTTCCAGGTTCTGGTTCGCAAGCCAAATGACCTCCTGCTTCAAGATCTCCTTCATGCGAAAGCTGATGTAGATGGTCAGCTTATCATTCGCAAGCCAAATGACCTCATGCTTCAAGATCTCCTTCTTGCCTTCGGCCAATCCGCCGAAATCCCGTGAGAAACCCGCTAGCCCATTCCGGCAAGACAGCACTCCCGATCAAGAATCCCACGGGCACCGCTCCGGACCACTGCCCTGGCCCGCTCAACACAAGATCGCACGCTATGCTATCCGCGAACCCGACGCTCGACTTAGCTCTTCTGCTGATCCCGAACGAACTCGCGGGCTGATCCCGCGACCGAACTCGCAGGATACTCCCGCTTCGAACGTCCAGCTGTCGCCTTGTTGGATCTTGCCAGAATTTCCTGCGAAGTCACCGGCAAGTCGCCGTCCGTGCTCCCTTCGCTTAGCCCAAAACTAACAAGGTCGGACTCTCCGACCCGACCCCGACCTCAACGCCGAGCCGAAGTCGCCTCCGATCGCGGCACCCGCTGCCTGCCGCCGAGTAGGGGTGCAACCGAGTCAAGCCGGCTCCCGAGCGCGAGCCGGCTCGGGCTCGACTCGTTAATGGGCTCGACGAGCCGAGCTTATCGAGCTCGCGAGTCGAGCTCGAACACGAGTTCGAGCTCGAATGCTAAACGAGCTCGAGCTCGGACACTGGGCTGATCGACTCGTTGGCTCGTCGAGCTACTTGGGTCGCGTCTGCGGGAGGCCGCGGGCTGCGCCAGCGGGAGGCGGGAGCGGGATCGGGCTACGCCGCGTGCACGGGATCGGACGTGGTCGCGCGGGCTGCGTCTGCGGGAGGCGGGACCACGGGAAGTGCGGACGCGGGCTGCGCCAGCCGGAGCGGGATTGTGCGCGGGGTCGGACGCGGACCGCGGTCACGCGGGCTTTGTCTGCGAGAGCGTCGACGACGGGCTCGATTTGTCGACGGGACGCGGTCACGCGGTCACCCGGGCCGCCCGTCACGGGCGCGACGACGGGCTCGATAGCGAGCTCGACGAGCCGCTCGATTTGACGACGAGTCGAGCTCGAGCTCGGATTTTGAGCTCGACTCGAGTTCGAGCTCGAGCTCGAACTCGGGTTTTGATTGTCATGCTCGACTCGAACACCCTCTGGCTCGAGCTCGACTCGACTCGTTTGCACCCCTACCGCCGAGACCACCTCCTTCCGTTTCTTTAGACAAGAAACCGGCCTCTGCCTCCTCCACCTTGAGATCGCCACCACCGTGGCTCTGATACCAGATGTCAGATCCTTCACTTGAGGAAGAAGCACTTCCTCATGGATCTTGCAAGAGGAGGAGGGAGAGAGGAGAGGGAGGAGGCGGTGAGCCAAAAAACTATGCAAATCTTTATTTCCTTTGGCTGCATTCCCTAATACAAACTATAGCCTATTAAGAGGCTCCTACAAGCTATACAAATAGCTACACAAAAGCAAACCTAAATCTAGGACTAATACCTAACAATGTTCATCATTTTCTTAATATTTTCTCATTTTTATAAGTTATTTATAATTTTGTAAGTACTTTATTTTCTCATTTTGAGGGTTACGCTTTGATTCGCCTTGAGGCTTACATCTCGGCTCACTTAGAATAATCGCCTTGATTCCTGATTTTGTCTTTTTAAACCTTGTTAGAGAGAGTTACCTTAGATGGTTTGATCACATAAAACATCAGCCTTTCAATGACCCTATTAGGAGAGTAAATGTATTAGATTCGAGTACGTTTAAAAAAGATAAAGGTAGACATAAAAAAGACATGGTTAGAGACTATTAGAAATTATCTTTTTTTATTAGATTTAATTGAGAATTTGAGTCTTAATAAGACAAAATGGAGATAGAGTATTCATATAACTGAACCCCACGCAGTTGAATAAAGATTTGTTATTGTTGTTGCTATCTTCAATAAAAAACACTCTCATGTCCCACTATTGTAAGAATTCTTTTCCTGTTTTTTTTTTTTTTAACTTTTGCAGACATTTATTTTAATGTTCTAACTTTTAAACGTGCAATTTTTCTAGTCTCTTTACAATCCAACACCTGCATTTAGGCAAAATTCTAGCAAAACTCTATCGCATTAAAAAAAGCATTACAGCAAAGGGAAACTATGTAAAGCCACCTGTACTATGCAAGAAGCAATTACAATTTGCAAGAAAATTTCCACAAGTTCTCACATCTTTAATCAACACCACAAAAAGATATGAATCCCCATCCCGTTATAACATCGATGCATAAAATATGAAATAGTATTCAAAAGTTCTCAATTACCCCAAAGGCCCTAAAAAAAGTGCTCTAAATTGCACCATGAAATGATAAGAAGATGGTAGTTTGGACGTAATTAAAATTTTACAATGTTATGTGAGTAAATAATGACATTTAGGGATTAAATATACGAATAGATCATTGCAGTGGTATTCATGTAAATACCCCTAAAAGTTCATTTAGAATAAAGAAGCAATGAAGCAAGTCATCTAAAGAAATTTAAAATGTAGAAAATATTGTTCAAAATGATAGTAGCAATGCTGACACAATGCACTAACTTAAAATTAAAATACTGCTTCAAATAAAATCAAATTAAAATTAGAATGAAATAGCATCGACTTCCAAACAAATAAGAAAGAAATAGATTTTTGTTATCAACACTTTAAATATTGCAAGACAATAATAATTTCTTCATTAAAAAAGGGACAAGCTGACGGTTTAGCGAAAAGAGAGAAGCAGCATGTAAACAAGAGATATCAACACCTGCAAGTGGCTTGCTACATTTTCCCTTGTTAAACCAGGAACATTCATTAACTCTAGAATTCTCTTTGGGACAGCTTCTGCATATAATTTATAAATCCATTATTGAATAAATTTTGTAAATAGCTTAAAGCAAGCAGTTTTAAGCCTCAATCAAATATTCAAGTAAATTATAAAGTATAAATATATTATATTAGGTAAAAAGGAAATTTGGTCATACTGTCTATGCCAACTTGGTTGACAGCGTTAACAAACTGTTGATGAAGTTCCACTGACCACACCACTCGTGGCTTCTTTGATGCTGAAGGATCTTCATTATCCAGTTCAATATCATCTTCCTCATCTTTAGAATCTCTTTTTTTTTTTTGAGTTTTCCATGAGGCATCTGTCCCTTCATTCATTGAAGAAGCATATTCACTTTCATCAGCCACTCGTCCTTGGCGGTCGGAATCCTCAAAACTACTTGAATTTTCTACATCTTTACTTTCATTCCACTTCTTTCGAACGACATGCTGCCAAACATTCTTTAACTCTTCCATCCTTACAGGCTTAATTAAATAATCACATGCCCCATGTTTTATTCCTCTCATAACAGCACTAGTTCTCCCATCCGCTGACATCACTACATATTTATTAAAAAAAAGATTAGTAAGCCTGCTAGAAAAAGTACCAATCACATAAAAATAAATCCAATTACTTACTAATAACGGGAAGATCCATTTCAAGACCAACAAGTTCAAGTAACTTAAACCCATCCATATCGGGCATGTGAACATCGCTGATAACCACATCGAAACAGCCCTTCCTTTCTCGAAGAAGGGATAATGCTATCATGGCTTGAGAACAAGTAATAACTGCACAACTTTAAAATCTTGTTAATATATGCAAGCTTCATGAAAGCAAAAATAGATGCGAACCAAGCTAAGTATTAAATAGTTAAGTATAACAAGAATTCCTTCATATTATTATAGATGGCAAATTTTCCACAAGACTACTAGGCCTACATGGTGTATGAAATAATTTAATCTAATGAGCTATTTGGTATCCTAATTTAAGTAGGATTTAAGCATGATTGAGCCTAAATCCAGCCAAACAGAATTTTTGGAACTTAAATTATCATTATTTCAATAAACTACTTTTCAACCTCAGTATTGGTTAAATTCAAAATTTTTAAAATACCACTATTTATAGGATTTCACGATTTTAAGGATTCCTCCTGTTACAATTCTAAAATCTTGAAGCAAATAAAAAAAAAATTATCAATATTTAGCAAGATTTTCAGGGTGTTTGGTATCCCATTTTAAACAAGATTTAAACAAGAACTAGCTTAAATCCTTCAAATAGAATTTTGTGAATTTTAAATCCTAATGAGTTGATAGATCTCATGTTGGCTAATTATCAGTTAAATCCAAGAATTTATTAAATTCTACCATTCCCAAGATTTAACGAATGTAAGGATTTCTTTTTTATAAATCTTAAATAGAATAAAGACATTCAAATAATTTACAGAAATTAAGTCAGGTTTAACAAATGTCATGTCAAAGGGTTTTAAGGTTTTAATCCTCTCAAGAGTTATTATATCTAGATTAACAGGATTTGCTAAGTCCTACTAGCAGCTAAACAGTACATTAACAATTGAAATTCCAGACAGTGTTCAATTTTTAATCCTATCAAGATTTACTAAATCTGAATTTACATGATTTACTAAAGCCTAGTTTTAGCCAAACTGCCCCTAAGAATCAAAACACTTGAAATCATCATGAAGCTTTGTTCAGAAGATGTGCCATGAATTTTACATGGATCATTGCAATTTTAGAAGCCTCCAGATTATTTATCGGCAGCTCTGCCAAAAGCATGACCATCATGCCACAGAAGATGTCGTAATTTCCGACTATTGCATGATTTTTTTTAAGTTCACTAAATAACAAAAGTTAACCAGAGACCGAAATAATAAACTCTTTTTAACTCGTTCATTCCCATGAAACACTTGGTAAACCAACAAGAAGTTCATCAAGATTATAACTATCACTAAGAGAGTAAGATAAATCAAGGGGCAAAAGCCTCCATGAGCAATATGGATGTTTTTTTTCCTCGAAAACGATAAGCAACAAGGCAACAACGGCTTCCAAGTTCCAATACCCTATCTCCTTATTTCAACGCCAAAACCCCGCAAAGAAAACAAAATAAGGAATAAATAAATAAACTTACGGGATTTAAAACATAAATTCAAAAAAGTTTTGCTAATTTATTTTCCTTTCCAAAAGAATTATATTTCATATCATCTCGCCATATTTCGCCAAAAGACGGAAAAAACCTCCTCGCACAAGCTATTTCCCTACTCAGCTCATCAGCAGCTCAGCCACTCAAGCAAGCATATCCAACAACTATAAGCAAATTCAGAACTCCACAACTCCGCAAAAACAAGTTAAGCAAAAAACACACCCAAGAAACCCTAAATTGGCCCCGTTGAACGCCCAAGACAGCTAGGTCAAAGTTCAACTCACCGTGGTACCGGCACTTCCGGAGCATGTGCTCGAGGATCTTCAGGCACGTAACATCGTCGTCGACCACGAGTACCCTAAGCCCAGCCGGAAACTGCTCCGGCGCCGCCCCAGCGACTGTGACAATAGCAAGGCCTGATCCGTAGTTACTCCCCGCGCTAGCGTTCGGCGCCGCTAGCTTCTGCATCGCCTCCATCACTCTCTCTATAACACTCCCCGATCTACCCTCACATCCCTTAAAAGATCGCGCTACGGCGTGGAACTAGCGACGGATCTGATGCCCCTTGAAGGATTCAGGGAAGAAGGGAATGCGGCAGGCGCAGAGGGATGCAGAGGTGAAGAGAAACGGAGAGCCGCGCTGCCTGAAGAAGGGAGGAAACGAAGCGAGCGAGGAACAGAGCGAGCTATTGCGGGAGTGACTAAGACACTGTAGCCTGAAGGAATATCAAAATGTTTTGAAAAAGAATTCTGATAATTGTTATTTTATTCAGATATGGGACTGGCCTAAGAAGTGGAGTGGGGCCCATCGGCCACGGGGCAGTGCGCGTGCGAGATTCGGAGCTCTTTTTAGGCCGACGAGGCGGCCAATCAGGACGAGAAGGATCGGGCCATACCATTCTAACACATTCCTTCATCCGACGTGATTACGGCATTTGTATTTGCTTTGAGATTGACACACACAACTCGTGATTCTTCTAACAATGGGGATAATCGCACGAATCTTAACGACGCTACTCATGCCGTATTTGTCCAACGTGGTGCTGATGATGGATGGGGTTCTTGCACGAATCTCAACACCATAAATAATTGAGCTTCTGTTTTTTCCTATAGTGTCAACCGCCCCGCAAACTTCATTGGTGTCATTCTCCAATGTGTATGGTGGCCACCTGCTTTATTGGCTTGAGGCGATTTTTATTAATTTCATAGCATGTGCTGAATTATTCTAAATTTGTGGGAGCTTTTGAGGTGAAGAAGAAGCCCTCCGGTCAAGATATTTGTAAATGTATAATCTTAACAATATTTATAGGTTTTTTTACCAACTATCAAATTAGCATCAATGTTTGTGGTAACATAAGTCCCACCCTACGA
This sequence comes from Dendrobium officinale, assembly GCA_019514585.1. Lineage (NCBI taxonomy): Eukaryota > Viridiplantae > Streptophyta > Magnoliopsida > Asparagales > Orchidaceae > Dendrobium > Dendrobium officinale. Next base: position 61,826,192 of record CM033688.1, on the reverse strand, counting down.
CTCATAAATTAAGAATTCTCACAACAACAAAGTCTACTTGATATAAATTAGGTGTGAATGAAACCTTTGAAAAAAATATTTACAATTCAAAAAAGATTCAACTAAACTAATATTATCATCTAATGAATAATGAAAATTTGAACCTACTGAGCAAAATCTGCTTCAATTTCATTTCTGGATTCATGATAAGCAACTCCTTATGCTGCTTTCAAGAGATAAGTGTTGGAATTTTTATATCATAATATAAAATGCGGAAATAAAAAACAGGATTTTTAGAAAATTAAATTAAGATATTCTCAATATTAATTTTTTTAATAAATAATTTTATAATATGAAATGAAGAAAACTTTACCGAATTATTGATTGAGATTTGAGATCTTCTTCGTCGAAATGTTGATTGAGACCGTAAGCCTTCTTCTTCTAATCACCCCACAAAATATATTTTAGTGAGTGGGCACAATCAATCAATTTTTGATGACACTTTTTCTTTTGAATCTAATTTATGTTCTAAACACAATTTAATCCTTCAAAAGAAAAGACAATGAGAGCAACATTCTTCTCATACATTTTCTTTCATCTCTCATGAAGGAATTATGTATCATCATCATCTTCATGTAGAACATAATTCTTATTTATAAGAAAAGTTCACATCTTTTCATAAGCACCTCTTAGTATTTCATGAAGTATTTTTAATTAATATTAAAATGATAATTATCATGACGCATCATCAATCTTATCTTTAATCTTATCTATATCTTTTTAATATTAAAAGATATTTGATGATAATTATTGTTGCGGGCTAGAAAATACGCGGCGATAGAGGTTTAATTCTGCGTCTTAGCGTTGAACGGATAACTAGCTCACACACAGAGAACACAAGATTTTTAACGTGGAAAACCCTCGAAAAGGGAAAAAACCACGGGGCCTAGCCCAATTGAAAATGATTCCACTAGAACTTTGAATCGGTTACAGATGGTTGAATCACCTTCAGGGGTGTTCAGATTACAACTGGTTACTATCAAAAAGGAGTCGGGTGTTAGACCCAGTATCACTTAGAAGATCGAATGACGTGAGCTGAGCGTGGGGTCTGAATGTCGGGCCTTGAGTGACATCGGGTCTTCGGCAGGACGTCGGGTCTTTGGCAGAACGTCGGGCCTTAAGCAGGACGTCAGGCCTTTGGCAGGACGTCGGGTCTTTGGCAGAACGTCGGGCCTTTGGCAGAACGTCGGGCCTTAAGCAGGACGTCGGGCCTTAAGAAGGACGTCGGGTCTCCAGCAGGGCGTCGGGTCTTCAGCAGGACGTCGGGTCTTCAGCAGGACGTCGGGCTTTAAGCGGGACGTCGGGTCTTCAGCAGGACGTCGGGCCTTAGGCAGGACGTCGGGTCTTCAGCAGGACGTCGGATCTTCAGCAGGACGTCGGGCCTTAAGCAGGACGTCGGGCCTTAAGAAGGACGTCGGGTCTCCAGCAGGGCGTCGGGTCTTCAGTAGGACGTCAGGCCTTAAGCGGGACGTCGGGTCTTCAGCAGGACGTCGGGCCTTAGGCAGGACGTCGGGTCTTCCGCAGTGGCGTAACGAAACTCCGGCGAGGCTTCGGTAGTGGTCCGGCGAGGTTCCTACGGTGGTCCGGTGGTGGCCCGGCGAGACTCCTGCGGTGGTCCGGCGGTGGCCCGGCGAGACTCCTGCGGTGGTCCGGCGGTCGTCGAAGAGGAGCTCCCTCCTCTTCTTCCTTCTCTTCTCTTCTCCTCTCTCTTGCCTGGATCCCCCTCTTGTGAAGAATGAGGGCTGTATTTATAGATTTTCTGGATTGGCATGGCCCGTAAATAAGTGTGAGATCAAGGGCGAATAGGGAGTGGTTTGAATGGACGGCCGATAGTGAACCTTCGATCATGCACCGTTTGTTAGACATTTGAATGCCTTAGTGATGTCGGAATTCGACGATCTTGGGCTCGTTGGATTCGTCTCGTCGAGCCATTCGATTCGAGTATAAGCTCGTCAAAATCGGAGTCCGTTTGGTAACTCGAATTGTGGTTTGAACCTTCCAACAACGCTTCGGGTTCCTGATTTGGGCCCATTTGGGCTCGGATTGGGTCGAATTTGGTGTCGTTGGATTTGTATTTCCAAGACGCTCAGTTTGACTATAAGCTCGCTGAAATCGGAGTTTGGGTGCTTCCAAAATTAATTTTTTAAGTTTCCAACTAGCTTTTGTCTCGAGATTCGTGCTCGATCAAGGTAATTTTTGATGACGTATCAATTATCATGACACATCATGACTTATCATCAATCTTATCTTTATCTTTTAATATTAAGAAAATATTAATGATGAGTCATCATTATCTTCATGAAATATAAAATTAAAAGGTGATCATAAATATTTTATTAATGTGATCATAATTAACATTAATATTATGTCACATTCTTAGTGTTCAATATATAATAGAGCTTAGGTGATGAAGAAGGGACCTATGGACCTATAATTCAAGCTCCAATAAATTTGATTATTAATTTAACTCTTAAATTAATAAATCAAAATTATTAATTTCAATATTATTCTACTATAAATATGAAATTGCACTCTTGAAATTATAGTATAATTTAATCAATTAAAAAATTGAATCATCCATTGATTTAATCATTACATATAAAATAATCCTCCATAAAAAGTTCATAATTAGAGCTAGGTAATTCTATCACCTCACTAATTATATATTAATCATTGAATTCCAATTAATTCTCTAATGAACAATAAATTTTATGATCTAGTCACAAAATTTGAGCGCTCAATTATTCAAGTTCTGAATTAATTATTCAAGAGAATTAATTTTCTAACTTTCAAAATTGAAAGGAATGGATTCCATATCTATATATTAACATTCCCAGCCATTTGTTTCAATGTGTTTCTGGAATACAAGGATTGAGTTTATTTCTTCCAAACTATTTCCGAGTAAATCAAAAAACTAAATGTCACAAATAAGAGTTTATTAATAACTCAGGATTAAGATTGTTTTATAAATGATCATCTTTATGATTAATTTTAAATTCTCTATAATTAAAACAGAATTTATTAGAGAATTCAAAATTTATCTGGTCCAGTTCTATATAATCATATTATATAAATAACCTTCATCCTTAATATCTCCATATCGAATAATCTGGATAAGATTATTCCATTCTTAATGTTGATGGACCGTACTAATAATATTTAATTATAGATTCTAACTATAATTAATAATTATAAACTTATTTTGATTATTATTCATAATTCAATTTTCTTGTATATAATTATATACTGAATTATGGTTGCATAAATAATCATGGAACAAAAATATTATATCAAATGATAATATCGAAACATGTTAAACTTGTCTTTAAATATTTATTTCCATAGAAAATATATTACAATAATATTTCTTTAGGGCACAGCCCTAATAAACTCCCACTTGCCCTAAAGCAAATGATACATCTTTCTCAATCCCATTTCTTGTACATATTTCTGAAAAATTCTTTCAGGCAGTGTCTTGATAAAAGGATCAGGAATATTCTCTTGTGATGTTATCTTCTGTATTGATACTTTATCCTTTTCACAATCTCTCTTATCAAATGATATTTTCTATCTATATGCTTTGCTCTTTTATGATTTCTGACTTCTTTTGTATTTGATATAGCTGCACTATTATCACAAAATAGTGTTAGAGGTTTTTTTAAATTTGGAACAACTTCCAATTCTATTAGAAAATTACATAGTCAAACTGCTTCTTTAGCCGCTTCTGCAACAGCCACATATTCAGCTTCTATAGTTGAGTCAGAAATACATGATTGTTTTATACTTCTCCAAACTATGTCTCCACCTCCTAAAATAAATATTGAGCCAGATGTGGATTTACTTTCATCTCTATCTGATTGAAAGTCAGCATCATTGTATCATGTAGGGATCAAATCACTTTTAGAATACACAAGCATATATTCTTTAGTTCTTCTAAGATATTTAAGTATATATTTAACTGCCACCCAATAAAACCTTCCTACGTTAGATTGATATCTACTAACTATGCCTACAGCATAACAAATGTCAGGTCTTGTACACAACATTGCATACATGAGACTACCAACTGATGATGCACAAGGCACTTGTAGCATATCATCTTTTTCTTGTTTTGTTTGAGGACATTGCTTTTTAGAAAGATAAACTCCATGACATGAAAGCATATTTTCTTTCTTGGAGTTTTGCATCCCAAATCTTATAAGAATCTTTTCAATATAGGATGCTTGAGAAAGTGCTAATATTTTATTTTTGCGATCTCTTATTAGTTTTATCTCAAGTATAAAACTTGCCTCTCCCAAATCTTTCATTTGGAATTATTTAGCCAGCCATTTATTTACGTCAAATAATAATACAGTATTATTCCCAATAAGAAGAATATCATCTACGTAATGAATTAAGAACACAACTATTTGATTTTTAAAGTACTTGTAAACACAAGGTTCATTTAAGCTTTGATCAAATCCATAAGATTTAATTGCTTCATTAAATCTTATATTCCATGACCTTGAAGCTTGCTTAAATCCATATATAGATCTTTGTAGTTTGCAAACTTTTTGCTCTTGGCCTTCTATTATGAAACCCTCTGGCTGTTTCATATAAATTCTTTCTTCAATATAGTCATTCAAAAAAGCCGTCTTGACATCCATTTGCCAAATTTCATAGTCATAATATGCAGCAATGGATAAAATTATACGTATAGATTTAAGCATAACAACAGGAGAGAAAGTTTCATCAAAATCAATACCCTCCTTTTGGTTGTATCCTTTTGCCACTAGCCTTGCTTTATAAGTCTCAACTTTTCCATTAGCACTTCTTTTTCTCTTATATATCCATTTACATCCTATATGTCTTATCTCGCTAGGAAGATCCATAAGTTCCCAAACAGAATTGAAATACATCGAATCTATTTCAAGTTTCATGGCGTCTAACCATTTTTTATTTATCAGGACCCTCTAATGCTTGTTTATATGTTAATGGATCATCATTGTCATCATCAAATGAAACAATATATGCTTCTCCATTAATATTATATCGAGAGGGTAATCGAATAACTCTCCCACTACGACGAGGCAATAAAGGTTCTTGATTTAGAGTGGTGGTTTTCTTTTGTTGACTTTCAACAATAGTGTCAATTTCTTTTGTGGTTGGTTCATTTAGCAATTCTTTGAGTAACACTTTACTCTGAGGTTTGAAATCTTTCATATATTCATGTTCAAGAAAAGTAGCATTTGTCGATACAAATACTTTCTTTTCTTGAGGACTATAAAACAAACCTCCTCTTGTACCTTTTGGATATCCGACAAAAATACATACTTCTGAACGTGATTCCAACTTATTAGTTTTTGTCTTTAATACATGTGTCGGACATCCCCATATACGGATGTGTCGTAAACTAGGTTTACTCCCACTCCATAATTATAAAGGTGTCTTATGTACTGATTTTGAAGGTACAATATTCAAAATATACATAGCAGTTTGTATTGCATATCCCCAAAATGAATTTGGTAAGCACGAGTAACTTAACATAGACCTAACCATATCGAGCAATGTTCGATTTCTTCTTTCAGCAACACCATTTTGTTGTGGAGTTACAAGTGCAGTGAGTTGAGATATAATTTCATTTTTAATTAAATAATTTCTGAATTCTGTATCTAAGTACTCACCACCACGATCTGATCGAAGTATTTTTAATGACTTGCTTAATTGATTTTCAACTTCAGCACAAAATTCTTTAAACTTTTGAAAAGTTTCAGATTTTCTTATCATTAAATAAACATAACCATATCTTGAATAGTCATCAATAAAAATGACAAAATATTCATAACCACATCTTGCTTGTATATTAAATGGTCCACAAACATCTGAATGTACAAGTTCAAGGGTTTCTTTTGCTCTTTCACTTTTTCCATAAAAAGTTCTCTTAGTAATTTTTCGTTCTAAACAAGATTCACAGACTGGTAGAGTTCCGACTGTCAGTTCTCTTAAAGGACCATCCTTTACTAGTCTTTCAATCCTATTTAAGTTTATATGACTAAGTCTAAGATGCCATAGATATGTGTTATCTTCATATGAAATCTTTTGCCCTTTTTGTTTAGGTTTTTCAACTTTGAACATTTCAGTATTAAGTAGTATGTTTCTAGTGGGTTTTAACATAAAGAGTCCATTTTCCATTATTGTAGAACAAAAATTCAAACCATTCTTAGAAATAACAATCTCATTATTATAAAAAGAGAGTCCAAAATATTGTTCAAACAACTTTGAAATAGACACAATATTTCTAGAAAACCTTGGAATAAAATAAACATTAGTCAACACTAGATATTTATTTTCAAATTCAAGCCTAACGGCTCCCACTACTTGAGCTGATATAGTACTTCCTGTCCCTACTCTCATAACATGTTCTCCACTAGCAAGTCTCCTCCAAGAACTAAGCATCTGCAATGAATAACATACATGATCAGTTGCACCTGAATCAACTATCCAGGATGATAAATCATTTTCAACTAAACATGTTTCAAGAACTAATAAATCAAATTTATCTTGATTTTCTTTCTTCTTCTCTTTTAGCTCCGCAAGATACTTATTGCAGTTTCACTGTTGGCTCAAAAAAAATGGCACGAGTGCATGAATCCTGCTTTGCAACCGTAGGATTCCATTTCCCTTAAGTCAGATTGAAGTTAACCAGATTTCCCCTGAGGGTAGTATCAGGGTTTATAAATCTGAGGTTCTTACTTCCTATGAGCGCAAGCGCCCATAGTTAATTACCTCTCTTACTACGTAAGAGAGAACTCTCGATTAAGGATGAATATATTTTAGGTAATTTAGTCTCAATGGTGGGAAGATGAAGGTAAACCCGATCAAGATCCCATGGTTCCGTCGTCCCGGGTATACCATAGATTTCAGTCTACCAACACTAACAATCATTGACCGTAGTGTCCAGGGAATCTGATTAGCAGTCATGGGTTGCCTCCTCTCAGGGATCCCGAGTAGACTGAAATGGTTAGATGTTGATTTTAGTTTTAATTTAATTTGAGTTGGGACTTACTACTTCCTTAGAATTTGCCCGATAATTTGTTTAGTTTGGGGCTTACGGCTCCAATTAGGAGTTGCCCGTTAATTTATTTAGTTTGGGGCTTACGGTTCCAATCAGGAATTGCCCGGATAGTTTGTTTAGTTTGGGGCTTATGGCTCCAATTAGGAGTTGCCCGGATAGTTTGTTTAGTTTGGGGCTTATGGCTCCAATTAGGAGTTGCCCGGATAGTTTGTTTAGTTTGGGGCTTATGGCTCCAATTAGGAGTTGCCCGAAGAATTTCAGTTGGATAGGTCTTATGGCTTCCTTAGAAGTTGCCTAACGGTGGGTCTTACGACCTAGCCTTGTAAGCTAAGCGGCCCAAGTTGTGGGTCTTACAACCTAGTCCTTTTAGACTAGGATGCCCAAGAATTTTAATTATTTGGGTAGGACTTATGGCTTCCCTTAGGAAGTAGCCTGAAAAGCGGGTCTTACAACTTAATCCTTTTGACTAAGAAGCCCATAATGGGTTTGAATTTTAGTTTGTTTAAGGTTTAGGATTATTGTTATTTATTTTGACAATTTTCCTAAACTGTGGGGGCTAACGACTTCAAGTAGAAGTTGCCCGATAATGGGTCTTACAACCTAATCTTATAGATTAGGATGCCCAGGTGAGGAGTCTAGGTTTGTATTATCACCTAAACACTTCTCTCAGATGTCGGACTTACGACTTCATTAGAAGTGGCCGGAGGTTTTAATTGGGTTTAGGGGTTAGGTCAATTTCCACTTAAAACTTTTTCCCTAAGATCGGGCTTACTGCTTTCCTACGAAAGTTGCCAGAAAGCGGGTCTTACAACCTAGTTCCTATGAACAAGGCTGCCCAAAGATTTAAATTAGATTTGAGATAGGTCTTATTATTTCCCTTAGGAATTTGCCTGAAAAGCGGGTCTTACAGCTTAATCTCTTAGACTAAGATGGCCGCATGATTTAAATTTAGGTTGGGATTTACAACTTTCGTAGAAAGTAACCCAAGTGTTGGGACTTATAGCTTTCATAGAAAGTGGCCCGTTAGTGGGTCTTACAACCTGATTTTTATAAATCAGGCTGCCCAAAGGTTTTAATTTGATTCTTTAAGAATGGACAGTAGTTGTTTGAAACTAGACCATCGTAATTTTTAGTTGGTTATTTATTAGTAGTGGTACATACTAGTTTGACCAGTTGTCGTTGTAACACTAGTGTTCTTTTGCTACAGTAGGTTTCCTTTTTGTTTTCGTAGATTACTACCCTTTTTTTTTTTTTTTACACCAGTGTACTAGTAGTTTACTGCAACGTTTCTGCTTTAGCATTAAATTTAATATTATTTTAATTATAATGCTAAATGAATATAATTTATTTGTTGCAGGAGCTCGTACAGAAGAAACTTTAGAGAGCTCGGAGATTTTGTTGTTATGTTGGAAATCTTCAGTTTATTGTTGTAGGGAGCTTTATATAAAATTTGGGGAACAAAGTACTTTTGAATTGGAAAGTTTGAAAGCTATTATGTTTAGAGAGTTTGAAAACTTTTGATTATGTTGGAGAGTTTTAGTATGTTGAGTTTGTAAGCTATGTTGTTTGTAAAGTTTGCTTGAATTTGTTATTGGAGAGCTTGTGCATACATTAGATTAATGAAAATATTTTTCTTGCAACATGTCTACAAAGATGAAATTGCAAAGAAAATTTTTCATAAAAGTGTTAGTTGATTTTCCATCAACCTTAATCATTGTGGAAAATTTTAAACTCTTTGGCTTAGAAGACAAAGAGAACAACTCTTTCAACTTCAAGCAATAAGCAAGTATTTATGATTCTCAGGAATTATATTTTTCAAGCCGTTTTACTTTCGACATGCAAGAAAAATTTTCAGAGATTTGAGGAAGGGAAGTTGTCCAAATGTGAAAGAAATTTTTTCTTTCATGCAATGTTTCAATTCTTTTTCTTTTTTTTTTTTGAAGATCACATTGACGTTGTTCATTCATATTGCAGAACTTACACTTATGTAATATCATATGATCAGATTCTTTGAATGATTTTGTGGCTGAAGGTTGTCAAAACACCTCATATAAATTCATATAAATTTAATTGATTTGCATTTATTTCAAATGGATGTTTAATTATTTATCGAGTCAATTAATTAACTACTAAATATTATAGTTTATCAATTAATTCACCCGGTGAATTAAATGCTCTATAGTTTCAAAAAAAAAATTTTCTTAAAGCTCAGTATTTTTTTATCCACTTAAGTCCAAAAATTTTTGACGAAAATTCGGCAGCCTCCCGGCGTCACCTCCCCACCGAGGGAGAAATCGGGACGGCATTTGCCGATATTTTCTTCCCGGTCGGACCTAAGGTCGACGACACGAGGCCTTGAATTTAAAACCATCTCGGTCGGATCTAAGATCGACGACACAAGGTCTTCAATTTAAATTCTTCTCGACCGGATTTAAAATCGACGGTACGAGGTCTTGTATTTTAAAACCATCTCGGCCGGATCTAAGATCAACGACGCGAGGTCTTCACTTTGAAATCATCTCGGTCGGACCTAAGGTCGACGACACGAGGTCTTCATTTGAAATTCTTCCCGACCGGATTTAAAATCGACGGTGCGAGGTCTTGTATTGATTTTATAAAAAATTTGATTTATAAAATTTGATTTAAAAATCTCATTTTTTAAAATGATGATTTAAAAAAAATAATAAAAAAAAAAAATCTGATTTGATTTAATTATCAAATCCATTATGAAATCAGATTTTTTTTTTATATAAAATCCAATTCGAAATCAGATTTGTAAAGTCTGATTTTTTTTTTTTAAAGAAAACATTTTTTTTTTTTAATGAGATAAAGGAGAATATCCATCATTGCAAGTTGACAGTTGTAACCCATTAGCCAAGGCTTTTACAGTTACTTACAAAATGGACAAGTTCAGGTAAGAGGCATGGTAAAAAGTGCAATAATTATGATCTTTGTTTGAGTTGAGAACATATTTATTGAAGACGGTGGTGCAGGTTCAACGACAAGCAGTGCATTTAGGCTTGGATTCGACCGTGAGAGAAGGAGTCGAGTGAAGATTAGTGGCGGGATTTGGCGTTCGCATAGGGCCGAACACTTGTCTGTGCAGGGTTTGGCGGATGTAAGAGAGAAGGCGGCGGCTGCGTGCAAAGAAGGGTGGTGACGGCTTTGCAACGGAACTGCAAAATAAGAGACTTGATTTTACCTGTAGATAGGAATTTGATTTTGTGATTGGAGACGGGCTTGTGATCGCCGGCAGTTCGCAATCGGAGGTTGCGTCGGCTTTGTCTTGCGTTCAATGGAGTTTGATCAACACCGAACAAAGGTCAAGAAAAAAAAAGTCTCTTCTTCCTTTTTCAATCTTTTTTTCTCTTTTTATTGACAGCATCATTGAAGAACCGTTTTGAGTTGAATCGTTGCGTCGTTTTTGCCAAGTGGGGTCGCCTTGGAGGCGAAGTATTTGAAGAAATGTGTCTGTTGGATTTGAAATAGTGACAGCACATACACACTCTCTTCTTTTGTTTTTTTTTTTTTTTTTTATGAAACAGTTGGCTCTTGATTATTATTACGAATTTACATATAATTTTAGATTTCAATTTTAATATTTTAGAGAAGCAAATTGTTGTTTCTGTAATAGTTAAAAAAAAAAAACTGCTTATTTTTCTTTTCGTGAATGCACAAAACTTTTAGTTTTCACATTCTTTTATGTCTATAAACAAAAAAAAAAATGTTATCAATCAATTAGCTTAAGATTTAAGTACCGTAGATACTCCATCTTTCAGGCTTTAATGTAATCTGTCAGCAATTTTGCTTACACTAAAGTCACTTCTTTCAAGAGTTATGTTGTAGTTTCATCTGTCAACACGAAAGATTCATCCATTTATTTCATCTACTTTAATCCAAGTAGAACTGATGAGAGAATATGGTGAAGAGAAACATGGTGTTTATATTAATAGATCAACAATTATAAACTGTCTTAGAAATCTATCTCTCATCAGCTCAATTTTTTTTATTTACTAGCTATTTGGGCTTGTTTGATTTTGATAATCATTCATAACTCTAGGTAAATGTTATTGCAGTTATATAATTGAAATTAATCTTGAGATTTCAATCTATTGACCTGACAATTTTCCATAACTGAAGGAAAAAGTCACAGTAATCATTATAGAATTGTAGTAAATCTTAAACTTTTGTTTTTTTTTTTTTAACCTGATAAGCATCACTATAGATGTATCCACCGACAATCCATATGACAGTAGGACTGCATTCTGCATCAAACTAATGAAGAAATACATCTCTTAAATTTTTGTTTCATGCCCTCTTTTTTTTTTTCTTCCTTTTCTTCCTTTTATTTTTTTTTATTAGTTAACAAATTGCCTCCCAACGAAGTTCTTTGTGTGGTTTTCTCACAAGGAATTCGTTGCAATCATCGATTATGTGGTTTTCATTGTTTCTTTTTTTTTTCTTTGTCTTTTTCAGGGCAAAATGCTTTATTGGAGGAGATCTTCATCAATGCTCAGAATTGAGCCTTCAGAAGAAGATATTTGGAAGGAAATTGATGCATACGATCTTTCACAGTCGGCTTCAATTTCAGATCGTTTGTATTGGCATAGAGAGATGCTTGTCGATCGAGATATATATGATGGATTATTTACTCGGTCACCCCGCATGCCTTGCTTTGATTCGGACTTACCAGTTGGACATGACCCCACAGATTGGATTATTGCATACAGATTGCGATGTACTGATGGTGCTTCTTTAAACCGTATCATTGAGGGATTGAGTTATGGGGATCAGGATATTCTGCAACCAGCAGCTGACCTTGCAGAGCCTACAGGTGTTGTCAAATTGCTCAGCTATCAGTTGCTGCATCATGAGATTGAGGAGCCACATCGTGATCCTATGTTTGGTAGTCAAGTTCAGGCTTTGACGGGTTATGTCAGCTGGGCCCGTTACACACTTCAAAGGCATCAGGAGGTATTGAAGCAAGCGGGGGTATATGAAGCCATTTATATTTCCCTATTTGATTATAGCCGTCTTTCCTCTTCATGGCTTCAGAGTATTATTGAGCATTGGGATAGTGCCACAAATACTTGTTGGATTGGACCTAATGAGATGACAATTACACTCTGGGATTTATGTACAATTTCTGGTTTGCCAATTTTAGGAATTCCATATGAAGAGTGTATTCCTATTGATTATGATTTGTTTAGCCGCCGACCAGCAGGGCAGCAGAGGAGAGGTGAGTTTGTTTACTCAGTGGGGCTTCACGAGAGTTTGAGGCACTACCATAATCTTTATCAGCAGAGGAGGCGAGGTCGTAGTCGCAGAGGTACTATTTCTTTAGATGCATGGATTGAGAGCTTTTTAGACCCATCAGCACTTGTTACAGAATTTGGGCGGATTCAAGATCCTTTTGACCGGAGACCACACGATACAGAGCAGTATTCAAAGGATCTTTTTGAGCCAGGCTCAACAGATGGATTGCATCATATTTCAGCCGGAAGATATTCAGATGATGTAATCTTAGTGTCTTTTATTGCTACGTGGCTCTGTTACTTCGTCTTCCCTAGCTATAGTAGAGTCTTTCGACCCAGTACGCTTCTGATGGCTAGTTTAATAGCGAGTGGGAGGAGAGTCTCGCTAGCCCCTGCAGTTCTTGCGCAGATTTATCATAGTTTGAGACGGATTTGTGCTACATATGGTCGTGGTCAGTGCAGTGTTGAAATTCCTTGGCACTACCTTCACGGATGGATACATGTACACGTTGCAGGTGCTTTTAGTTGCTCAGAGTTACCGGGTTACTTTACAGTGCGTCATTTTCCTTCTTTGCTTCAGTTAGCCAGAGCGACCTCTTCTACAGATAGAGCACAGATCCGGTTGTTTATGTTTGCACCTTTACAGATGACTGATCGCTACAGATTGATTTATAGATCTCCACTTGGTTCTTTACCTCCGCAAAGCTTTGGTGTACCCCTAGTAGATTCTCAGTCTGAGAAGAGGACTCCCACTTTACTTTCCAGGTCAGGCTATATACCAATTGCTTCATATTTTATTAGTATGAGACCTGGTTGGATTTGCTACAGACGGCATGGTTCAGTGATATTGGAGGGATATAATCCCAATCGGGCAGCAAGGCAATTTGGACTTGTTCAGGCCACACCATTGGATGGATTACCAGTTGTTCCTGGGATAGTCGACACACGTCAATTGGGCTCTCTTCCATTGTCAGTACGTTTGGAGGCAGCTTCGATGACTTGGGCTTTTTTACTTCGACTTGGGACAGGTTCGCGATTCTATATTCCACATATAGATGCTCCGGCAGGCATTTCACACTTACGGTTGGCTTGGATTCGGCACACATTTTCTTCCTTCTTTGAGATGGGCATTCAGGTATATAGCAGAAAAGTTAGAAGACAGAGACCATCAGAGTACCCTTCAGTGCCTCAAGGTCATACTACTGTACATAAGGAGACTTCAAAACTTGATGATAAAAAGAGGAAGAGGAGCCCTGAGCCTACTTTCAGACATGGTGGCCCAGGTATGTGATGTATATTATATTTATATATAATTTTATTTTTCTTGCATACTAATATGCAAATATTGCAGTTGTTAAAGATAGACCGATTTCTCCTCCTACCGACAGAGGTCACCCTAGGCATCGATCTTCAAATAATGTTCCAGGTTAAATCTTCCTTCTTAATTAACATATATTTATCTTTTTATTTTTTTTTATTTTATTTTTTTTTTTTTTTTTTTTGCATTTATATTTTCATAATGTTTTTTTTTTTTTTTTTTTTTTTTTTTTTTTTTTTTTTTTTTACAGTATCCAAACACATCTCTGCTGACCTGCCAAGTTCTCCTATTTTGGTGCCGGATACTTTGCCTACTCCTCCAGGTTTCCCTTTTTCTGCTTTCTCAATAGACCAGAGTACTGCTTTGAGACCAATCCCAGATATTGACATATATTAATTAATTAATTATTTTATTTAATTTTTCAATTCTTCAATATGTTTATCTTTCAGATGTCAAGCTCATGGATGCAGAGCCTGAACTTACACTAGAGATTTTGGATGAGAATGATCATCTGGTTATTGAATGTACACCTGATGATGCTGAAGGTATATATATATATATATATATATATATATATATATATATATATATATATATATATATATATATATATATATATATTATATATATATATATATATATATATATATATATATATATATATATATATATATATATATATATATCTACTTGTTCATTTCATTAATCAACATTCTTCTTTTCATTCATTTTTTTTGGATATATGCATAGGTGAACGCTTATCATCTTCTCAGTCTACACACAGTAATTCTACACAGATGTTATTTGAGGATGCTGCTGATGACACTATTACAGAGTTAGCTATTTCATCTTCTCCTTTCTCTGATTCGACTTGGGTGATCGTAGATGATGTGCTAGAAAGCTCCTCACCAAGTGTTACTTCCCACTTAGGTGACTACTATTCATCAGGATCGTCAGATGAGATCCACCTTTCAGGTATATATATATATTTTTTATTCTTTTATTCGTCTTTATTTCTCTTTTTTTTTTTTAATAACTCTACCTGAATTTTACATTCAGGTTCAGAGCTGGCTTGCTTTGTGTCAAGGATACCTTCTCGAGCTCGCAGATATTTTGGTCAGCGACTATTGAGTAGAGCTCATCACATTGTCACTGCTCTGCGGCACCTACTACTAGGAGTGGATCTTGATGATTTGCCATTTCCAGATTTAGTCAGTTTTTGTGTTGAAGCTTCTCTACTTTTAGACTGTGCTGCAGCTTCTGGACTTCAGGATACTGCTTTAGAGACATGGGAGTACCTTTGTCGTGTTGTTGCTTTCGGGTTGTACCAATTACACTTTGTCCCTGAGGAGTTAGCAATTGGAGTTCCTGACGGTTTAGAGGATGCAGTGAGAGCTGCTTGGGAAAGGATGAAGAGGATTAGTATGGATCGTGACTTTGGCCTTCAGGCTTTGAGGCGTTGCCAACGAGATATTTCAGCGGAGCAGCTTGAGCTTTTAGAGATATTGGGAGAGCTCAGGGCTTTGAGGCATCGAGGGATGGCTCTTTTGGAGAGGCGACAAGATCTTCGAGCAGCAGCTACTTATACTGAGGAGGAATTTACTTGGATAGCTGCTGAGGTTGAGAGACTAGAGCAGGATTTGACATCATCCACCGAGGAGTTTGACTCGTTGCGTCATCAGTTGGAGACCACTCAGACTAGGCAGATGAGGCTACAGGATCGCATGTTCAGAATTAGACAGCAGATAGGAAGCCTTCAATTCCGCCTTCGCTAGCTTCTCTAGCTTCACTCTGGTACGAACAAGTGTATTTATTTTTTTTTTTTTTATTTACACATGCATTTTATATACATTTTTTTTTCTTTGATTTTATTTTATTGGGCTGTCTTAGACTTTTAGTCTTTTATATTTGATAGAATGTGACTCAACCTTTAAGTTTATGAGCATATAAGATTTCAAAGTTCGGCATTTAGGCTTATTGAACTTTATGGATTTAGCTCGACTCTTAGGTTTATGAGCATATGAAATTTATAAAGTTCGACCCTTAGGTTTTTTGAACTTCAGGGATTTAGCTCGACCCTTAGGTTTATGAGCTTAGAAGTTTTCGGAGGTCTTGCCTTTAGGCTTATTGAACCTCGTGGGTTTAGCTCGACCCTTAGGTTTATGAGCATATAAGATTTGCAAAGTTCGGCCCTTAGGCTTATTGAACTTTGTCGATTTAGCTCGACCCTTAGGTTTATGAGCATAGAAGATTTGCAAAACTTCTTCATTTTTATTTGGTAAAAGGGATAAAATTACCTCTCGACTTTTTAGGAGGGGATTGAATTTATCTTATGCATTACAAGAGGTTATATAAACATTGCCTCCTGTCTTTCAGGAGGAAAGTGAATTTTATTTCTCTCATCATAAGAGAATATAAAAATTGCCTCCTGTCTTTCAGGAGGAGAGTGAATATTATTTTGCTCCTTAAAGAGGAGATATAAAAAATTGCCTCCTGTCTTTCAGGAGGGAATTTGGAAGACTTCTGCCTAGTATGCAGATTTTTATACATAACATTCTTTTATGTATGATATTTCTTTAGATATTGACCATTAATTGGTGGCATAGGTCTTTGACCCATTTAGATCTATGAGTTGATAGGCACCTCCTTCATACACTATTTCAATGATGAAGGGTCCTTCCCATATTGGATCAAATTTACCGCCAAGGCGACGGTGAGGGATTATAGGTCTTCGACGAATCAGAACAAGCTCACCTTCTTTGAAGCTCCTAGGACGAACCATTCTATCATGGGCCCTAGTCATTCTTGTTTTGTAGGATTCTAGACTTTGCTGAGCTTGGAGTCGAACTTCGTCAAGGGCTTCAAGTTCTTCAAGTCGTAGAATATCATTTTCTTCTTTAGTTAATTCGTATTGAATAGCAATACGAAGAGATGGCAACTCGACCTCGAGAGGTAATATTGCCTCGGTTCCAAAAACTAGTGAGTATGGGGTGGCCTGCGTTGCAGTTTTATAAGTGGTACGATATGCCCAGAGAGCTTCTGTCAATTTGTCGTGCCACTCTCTCTTATTTTTAGAGAGAATTTTCTTGAGTAGCTTAACCAAAGTCTTGTTAAATGCTTCGGCCAAACCATTGGCTCTTGGGTTATATATCGATGAATAACGCCAGTCTATCTTATGACGTTTTATAAATCGATAAATTTTGGTACTTTTAAAGGCTGTACCGTTATCCGATATAATTCGACGAGGTACGCCAAAACGATAGACAATGTTATATCCTAAAGAATTTCATCACATTGTCTGATTTAACTTCTCTTAGGGGAATTGCTTCAGCCCATTTTGAGAAATAATCAGTGGCAGCTAAGATGAACCGATGTCCTAAAGAAGATGGTGGTTCTATTGGACCTATTATATCGGTACCCCAACTTTCAAATGGCCATGATGCTAGTGTAGGGTGTAGTGGATTGGGAGGTCGATGCATGATATCTCCATGCACTTGACATTGATGGCACTTTTTAGCATGGTCGATGCAATCTTGAACCATACTTGGCCAATAGTATCCCATACGTTTGATTTTGATTTTCATTTTGGGTCCAGATTGGTGTGCGCCACACAATCCTTCATGAACTTCACTTATAACTTTTTGGGATTCATCGGGACCCAAACATCGTAGCCACATTTGATCAAATGATCTACGATATAATGTATCATTCACGAAAGCATATCTTAATGCTCTTCGTGATATTTGAGAAGCTGTGGATTTATTTTCGGGTAATCTCCCTTCTTTGAAATATCTGATAAATGGATCTCTCCAATCTTTTTCATTAGATATGGCTAGACTTTCTTGCGTTTCTTTTCCTTCATCATTTTGTATGATTGCTGGGGTTAATGCATGTCTGTTTTGGATAGTTATGAGAATTGGATCATTATGTGGATTTGCTAGTTCTTTAGCTAGCTTTGCCAGCGCATCGGCTTTACCATTTTCACTATGTGTAATCCTTGTGAGAGTTACCTCAGGAATTTGTCGTAGGAGTTTTAGAGCATACTCATGATAAGAGATTAATTCAGGCTTATTGATTTTAAAATCGCCTATTATTTGTTTGATTATGAGTTGAGAATCTCCATATATATGGATTTTCTCAATCTTCATATTAATTGTCAACTCAAGGCCCGCAATTAAGGCTTCGTATTCAGCCTCATTATTAGTGCGAGGCTCTGTTAAGCTATAGGAATATCGGAGTATTCCTTTTTGCGGTGTAATAAATATAAGGCCGATGCCTACTTGGATTGTTGGAAATTTAGGTGGCTTGGATGGTTTTAATGATGAAGCTCCATCGAAGTAGAGCTCCCATTCTTGCAGATTTTCTTTTTCTTCCACTTCAAGTGTTTGCTCATCTGGCAATTCATCGTTGAGTGGAGAACCTGCAGGTAGAGGATGGGCTGCTAGAAAATCAGCTAGAGCCTGTCCTTTCACTGCTTTTTGTGGCATATATGTTATGTCAAATTGCATTAGCAAGACAGCCCATTTAGCTAGACGGCCAGTGAGAGTGGGTCTAGTCATTAGAAATTTTAATGGATCAACTTTAGATATTAAAGTGATTTTATGGGATAACATATAATGCCGTAGTTTTTGAGTGGCAAAGATCAATGCTAGGCATTGCTTTTCAATTGATGAATATTTAGATTCTGCTCCTATCAATCGTCGACTGATATAATAAAGGGCATTTTCTTTGCCATCTTCATTTGTTTGTGCTAGCAATGCTCCGAGTGATTCTTCAAGAGCAGCTGTATATAGGATTAGGGGTTTCCCTGGGATTGGGGCAGCAAGGATTGGAGGATTCAATAGATATTGTTTTATACTATTAAATGCCTCTTGACAAGCATCATCCCACACGAAAGGAGTATCTTTCTTCATCAATCGTGAAAAGGGTTGACATCTACCCGAGAGATTAGATATAAATCTTCGGATATATGCCAATCTTCCTTGTAAAGAACGAAGTTGTCTTAGAGTTTTTGGAGGTGGCATTTCCACTATTGCTTGAATTTTATCAGGATCAATTTCAATCCCTCTATGGCGTACAATAAATCCGAGAAATTTACCGGATGACACACCAAAAGCGCATTTAAGCGGATTCATTTTCAAATTGAATTTACGAATTCTTTCGAATACAATTTTGAGATCATTTACATGTTCATGTTGGTTTTTTTGCTTTTTACAACCAAATCATCCACATAACATTCTACATGCTTATGAATAAGATCATCAAAGATTCGAGTCATCGCTCTTTGGTAAGTAGCTCCAGCATTCTTCAAGCCGAATGGCATTACTTTGTAGCAATATATGCCAATGGGAGTTCGAAATGAGGTATGTTTTTCATCCTCTGGATCCATTTTGATTTGATTATAACCCGATGATCCATCCATGAATGAGAACATGTCATGATTCGAAGTGTTATCGACCATAAGTTCTGCATTGGGCAGTGGAAAATCATCTTTTGGGCATGCTTTGTTCAAATCCCGGTAGTCTATACAGACACGAATTTGACCATTCTTCTTCTTCACTGGAACGATATTAGCGATCCAGTTAGCATACTTCTCTTCTCGAATAAAACCAGCTTCAATAAGCTTCTTGGTTTCAGCAATAACTTGTTCTTCAATTTCAAGTCGCATTCGCCTGGGTGCTTGCTTAACAGGCGGTATTTTTTGTATCGATAGAGAGTTTATGCACTGCCACCTCTGGTGATAAACCAGGCATTTCAGTGTAGTTCCATGCGAAACAGTCTTTATATTTGAGAAGTAACATTCTTAGCTCCTCTGCCTTGTCTTGCGCGAGATCAGAGCTGATGAATGTAGGTTTTGGGTCTTCTTCAGTACCCAAGTTTATTTCTTTGAGCTCGTCTACAGTAGCTTGGCCACCTTCTTCGAATTCTTTTGGAGCTTCTTTTAGATCTACTATTAGATCTTCAATTTGATTTTCAGACTCTAACAGTCTCTCCTCCTTGTCTGTAACATTGTAGGAGGTTGCATATGTAAGACGTGGATGTTGAGGGCACTCCAGATAATAATAGGATGATGCTCGTGTGAGGTGTGAATGTCGAGCATATCCAAGTCCCCAGGTTGTTGATAAACCGTTTCCATTAGGCTTTTGTGCTTGCTCGTTATGCCAAAGCTTTCTGAAGTAAGAGGCTCGCTTACGAGTTTGCATGAAGAAGATTCTTTTTTCTATCAATTTTCTCATAATGGGCGAAGGGTATTGAGGAATGATTATCCACATATCTTCTTCATCCCATTCATCTACATTTTCTATTTCATGAGTAATATGATGCGGTATTACTCTTGATTTATAGAAAATAGATCCACGCTCGTTGAGACCTCTTTTGGGAGGGACATAAAAAGTTTTTAACATTTCTATGTTTGTATTTGGTGAGGTAGTCAATGTTTTGGAATGTGCAGCCGGCATGGGCACTATTTTGATGATATCAGTAGATATTTGTTCTTCAGACACCCTTATCATTGAAATTGATACTTTTTGTAATTTCTTAGATATGGAACTGGGTCCTAGGTCCTCGTCCTCTTGAGATTCTATAATACCCTTGGGCTGATACACAAATTCTTCTTCTCCTTCGATGGTCGGTTTACTTGAACACCGTACATTATTTGTGTGATTAGCTTCGTAATCGAAAGGGACAGTTGATAGTTCATTCTTTCTTTTTCCTATGATCAAGGGTTTGAAAGTTGTAGAGATATTATCCTCTTCAGAATCACTACCGAGATGAGGCACTGAGATAATTTGTTTCGATTGATTATTGTTTTTATCTTTTAACTTTTTCTTGTCCAGTGTAAGAGACTGAATTTTTGGAAGCTCATTGCCTTTTGGCTTTTGAGCTATAAAGTACTTGGCGTCATCGTAGATTTTGACTTCGTGCACCAAGAAGGGTTGTTCATCACCATCAATGCGATATTCTTCATTATCTCGAATGTATTTCATACATTGATGAAGTGTTGAAGGCACTATACCATACTCATGGAGCCATGGTCTTCCAAGAAGTGCTTTGTATGATGTGTTAGCATCAATGATATGAAATGTTGCCTCTGTATTAAGTTCCCCAAAGTTCAAAGGTAAGACTAAAGATCCCAGGGTTCTTTGCCCTTGTTCGTTGAATCCTTGCAGAAATACTGTACTTTTGTTCAAATATTGTACATCCAGGGCCAATCTTTGAGCGTTTTGAGACTCATTAGATTAACAGAAGAACCTGGATCAATCAAAATTCTATTTATTTCAATATTGTTACTTTCCGCTGTAACATATAATGGTCGATTATGATCTGTAGTTTCCAGGAGCATATCATTATCACAGAAAGTGATTGTAGTAGTATTTTGCGTATGTAAGGCTTCTTTCAAATTTTGCTCAGCAAAGAATGCCTCATACTGCTCAGGATTTTGCAAAGCTTTAATGAGTGTTTCCCGAAGGTTCTTAGACATCAGAAGGGCGTCGTAGACACTCAACAATGCAGGTAGTTTGCGGAGATGAGATAATATGTTGTAGTCCACATTTGAACTAGCCACCTTGGGTTTAGGAGGCTCTTGTGGAATAACAGCTTCATTGAGTTGGATATTCTTCTCATTATCCTTTGTTTTCTTTTGAGGTGGGAGAACCTGCTTTCCACTTCTCAGCTGTATTTGCGTCACCTCTGAAGATGATCTAGCTTCAGCTAGAGAATTCTTTGAGATTTTTAAATCATCAACTTCCTCGGAGTCTGAGCCGCTTCCGAGTTTTGGACATTTTTCTTTAGGCATGTTCTTTCCCTTATGATCACTTTCTTCATCGGGAAAAATATAAGTCTTCATCTGAGTCGGTGAAAGGTGCTGGTGTACGATGTACTTTCTTAGAAGGCATTTTCGTGTCAGCTTTATAGATAGCAAGAGGTGCATTGCGTCCTCTTGCAGCCCTTCCACCTCGTTGATTTATGACTCGGCAAGTCTCAATTGGAATACTCTCTTCCTTTTCTGACTCCGAGTCAAGCAACAAATCAGCCATATATTCTTCTAACTTGACAGGACGCCTTAGAGGTTGCTGATATTCATCGATGGAGTCGATGTATTTTTGTATTACAAGAGTTCTGTCTTGTTAATTTCTTCTTCTTTCTTTTCTGAGATTTTGATCCAGGCTTGCACTTTCCCTTTTGGTCTTTGAGATATTTTGAAGGTTTCTTTTTACTCGAACTGGGCCCTCCTGTCACTGGTTTTTTTTGAAGAAAGAAGTTTTGGATCAACATCCAATTCTAATGCACTTTTTCTACGAATGCCTTCAATAGCCAGTAGGATATTCATCATTTTCTTAGTTTTCTTTGAAATAAAGGTCTCCCAACCACCTTCATCTTCCTGGGGTGCTTTTCCTTTCTCATTCTCAGTGCTTTGATAGGATGTAGAGGAGATAACATTGGTTTTCTCCCTCTTGGGATTGACAAGAACACTATTAGAAAGTGTAAGTTCACCATTCTGATAATTTCTTTCAACCCAATCTTTGAAAATGAAACAATCTTCGATTGGGTGACTTATGATCCTATGATACGGACAGTAATTCAGATCATCTGTCATGCCAGCCTGTTCTGGTCGGCGAGATTCTGGCAATTGAAGGCCGATTTTTAGGGGCTTGCCTAAAAATCTTTCCCGTACACTCCTTTTTGAAAGAATACGGCTTGTTAATTTTCTCCTGTAAAGTAGGAGGTCTTTGTCTTTCTCTTGTTTGTTTCAATATCTTTGGTGGATTCGTTGAATCTTCTTTTTCTTTTTTCTCTGAGGAAGACGAGAATGTGGTATTCACTTCACTTCTTTTTGGATCAAATATTTTGATTTGTTTCCCTTTTCCTGATGGATTATTATTATAATTGAAGCCAGTATTTCTAGGTCTGGGTAACCTTTCAAATTTGGCTACACGATCAAGTAACTCCTGAAATGTATTGATTGTAGCCATCGCCAGATACGGAGCCATATAATCATCTATATTTCCCAATAATAACTCGACAGCATGTTTCTCAGTGAGTTGTTGCTCACATTTTTCATGCTGAGATTTCTCCACCTGGTTATGTACTTGGTGATTGATTCATCTCTTTTTCTTTTCTCAAGAGCGAGGTCAGCAATAGTCACCTTCTTTGTTGCACTAGCAAATCTTTTAATGAACATTGTCTCTAATTCGGCAAATGTTCTTACTGAGTCGTTGGGTAACTCAGCATACCATTCAAAGGCTGTACCTGTTAAACTACTAACGAATTGACGTAGTAACAGAGCATCATTGCCTCCTGTATTTCCACATGTAGCTTTGAATTGTGCCAGATGTTGACGAGGATTTGCAGTACCATCAAACAAATTGAATTTTGGCACTATGTACCCCTTTGGATACTTTTCTTGGTCATATTCCACCGGATACGGACGACCTTTCCCAACCAAAGCTTCAGCAGCTTCAGAAGCAATAACTGCTTTCACTTTTTGATTGATAAGATTTTCAATTTGAGCTTTGCTGACCATTTCACCTTCTTTAGGGGTAATCAGTATTGGCTCCTCTAACTCCTCAAATTTTCTATCATGAGTTAGCACTACATCAGGAGTAATTTGAATATTTCCTTGAGTATTTGCTACAGGTGGTTGGTTAGTTGTAGCCATCATGCCCAGTTGTCCAAATAACTGTTTCATCATATTACTCATTTCATCAAGACGAGTATTTAAATGATGGATTTCTAGATCTTTCTTTTGTTGCATAGATTGCATTTCCAATTGTAACTTCTTTAGAACTTCTTCAGCTTCTATCTTCTCAGCTTCCTCTGATTGTGGCATTCTATTCACAGATGCTGCTTGTTCTTGGTCATCTCGTAGTTGTTCTTCATTTTGCAAATTCAACGCTGCACTTCTACGAGTATGCCGCTGATTAGCTCGATCAGGTATATGATCAACCATCCGGACAACTTCAACGTCCATGGGACCAATACCCTCTTCCACTTCTTCATCATCATCATAATAATAATTCATCTTCTTCCAACTCATGATCTTCTCCAAGTTGGGACCGCCGCTTCCAGTGTATGACTGGAGAGTCGGGGGATTCTTTATAGACTTGACAGCAGCTTTCTTCTTTTGTTTTAATCACATCAACAGAAGTTTCCTTATTAGGGGATAACTTCTGGACATGAGATTTAAGTCGCTCTTTATAAATTTCATTATCACGATCATCCTTCTGAGCTCGAGGATATGTGGGTCTTTTGGGAACCCAGACTTGCTGTCTTCTTGGAGTCATATAACGATGACCACCAGCATCGGAATGTATCTTTGAATGGGTAGATCTATGATACCATTGTTGGGGCCTTCGTTCGTCATATCTTCTGTTATAATCTCTTGTATGTAATCTATTAGAAGGCTCTCCCAACTGTTTTCTTCCATAATATGGGTATCGACCCATATTAGGACAGAATTCTCTCGATTTTTGGTAGTATGGAGGACGTCTAAACTCCCCTTTATAAGGTCTTGTTGAAAATTTGTTGTTCTGAGGATGAACAGCATTTGAAGAAATAACTTCAGTAACAGATTTTCTCAGTCTTCGTTGTAGATTTCTATCTTTGACAGCCTTCAGTATTTTGTATATCTTGGAAGAGGCAGATTCTTCCTTCTTGGGTGGTTGCGGCTGTTGACGTGAAGTCTCCCAAAAAGACTTCTTCAAGTGACCCTTATCATCATTCCTTTTTTACCCATTTTAACGGTTCAAAGCCGTTATTAACTGGTATATTCGCCTCTAACTGCGGTGATGATTCTTGAAGGGTTTCAGGCACCCAGCCATTAGCTCGTAAGCGAGCATTAGCCTTTCTTCTGGTTTTCCTGGAAAGTTTAGTACTTGCTTCAGGAACTTCAGCATTGCGTTCTTCAGGCACTTCATCCTGAACTATATTCTGACTGGCTGTATTCACACCAACAGATTGCAACTTGGGATCAGAAACTTTCCTTTGAATTACTGGAGCAGTAGTAGGTGTCATAGAGAGCCTTGAAAATACAGAGGCCCTCTTAGGAGCCCTCTCATCAGCAGCTTCAGAAGTAGGCTTCTTAGCGACACCTTTGGCAGTAGGTACGCTAACAGGATTCTCAGGAAGGAACTGTTCGAACTGCATGACTTCGGAAATAGTTCCGAATTGAATAGTTGCTCCAGCATAGCCTGTGTTCAGAACAGCTTGAGGGAACTGCACTTTGGCTCCCTCACCCAATTTCACAGTCATGAAGGACTTTGCAGGCGTCATGTTATCAACCTGTCAACAGAACTTACAGGGATTAGAGTCAACCTGAATTCTGTTGGAAAAGAAAACACAGAATTGTATTGAATAAAAACATCTACATTTATTTATAGATGTTTCATTATTTGAGACTAAATATAAATTGTATTTTCATCCAAAGATGGAGAGAAAAGTATTCCCCAGCGGAGTCGCCAGAAATCTGTTGGCTCAAGAAAAATGGCACGAGTGCACGAATCCCGCTCTGCAGCCGTAGGATTCCATTTCTCTTAAGTCAGATTGAAATTAACCAGATTTCCCCTGAGGGTTGTGTCAGGGTTTATAGATCTGGGGTTCTTACTTCCTATGAGCGCAAGCATTCATAGTTAATTACCCCTCTTACAACGTAAGAGAGAACTCTCGATTAAGGATGAAATAAATTTTAAATATTTTTAGTCTCAAATGATAGGAAGATGGAGGTAAACCCGATCAGGATCCCATGGTTCCGTCGTCCCGGGTATACCGTAGATTTCAGTCTACCAACACGAACAATCATTGACCGTAGTGTCCAGGAAATCTGATTAGCAGCCATGGGTTGCTTCCTCTCAGGGATCCCGAGTAGACTGAAATGGTTAGATGTTGATTTTAGTTTTAATTTAATTTGAGTTGGGACTTACTACTTCCTTAGAATTTGCCCGTTAATTTGTTTAGTTTGGGGCTTACGGCTCCAATTAGGAGTTGCCCGGATAGTTTGTTTAGTTTGGGGCTTATGGCTCCAATTAGGAGTTGCCCGGATAGTTTTTGTTTAGTTTGGGGCTTATGGCTCCAATTAGGAGTTGCCCAAAGATTTATTTAGCTTGGGGCTTACGGCTCTAATTAGGAGTTGCCCGAAGAATTTATTTAATTTGGGGCTTATGGCTCCAATTAGGAGTTGCCCGAAGAATTTCAATTGGATAGGTCTTATGGCTTCTTTAGAAGTTGCCTAACAGTGGATCTTACGACCTAGCCCTGTAAGCTAAGCGGCCCAATTTGTGGGTCTTACAACCTAGTCCTTTTAGACTAGAATGCCCGTGGGTTTAAATTTTGATTGTTTAGGGTTTAGGATCATTACTATTTATTTAGCAAATTTCCTAAAAAAAAAAGGTGGGGCTTACGACTTCAGTAAGAAGTTGCCCGAAAGCGGGTCTTACAACCTAATCCTATAGACTAGGATGCCCATGTGAGGGGTCTATGTTTGTGTTATCACCTAAACACTTCCCTCAAAGATCGGACTTACGGCTTCTATTAGAAGTGGCCGGGGTTTTAATTGGGTTTAGAGGTTAGGTCAATTTCTACCTAAAACTTTTCCCTAAGATCGGGCTTATGACTTTCCTACGAAAGTTGCCGGGTAGCGGGTCTTATAACCAAGTCCTTATAAACAAGGCTGCCCAAAGATTTTGAATTAGATTTGAGATAGGTCTTATTATTTCCCTTAGGAAATTGCCTGAAAAGTGGGTCTTAAAGCTTAATCTCTTAGACTAAGATGCCCGCATGATTTAAATTTAGGTTGGGATTTACAACTTTCGTAGAAAGTAACCCAAGTGTTAGGACTTATAACTTTCATAGAAAGTGGCCCGTTAGTGGGTCTTACAACCTGATACTTATAAATCAGGCTGCCCAAAGGTTTTAATTTGATTCTTTAAGAATGGACAGTAGTTGTTTGAAACTAGACCACCGTAATTTTTAGTTGGTTATTTATTAGTAGTGGTACATACTAGTTTGACCAGTTGTCGTTGTAACACTAGTGTTCTTTTGCTACAGTAGGTTTCCTTTTTGTTTTCGTAGATTACTAACCTTTTTTTTTTTTTACACCAGTGTACTAGTAGTTTACTGCAACGTTTCTGCTTTAGCATTAAATTTAATATTATTTTAATTATAATGCTAAATGAATATAATTTATTTGTTGCAGGAGCTCGTATAGAAGAAACTTTGGAGAGCTCGGAGATTTTGTTGTTATGTTGGAAATCTTCAGTTTATTGTTGTAGGGAGCTTTATATAAAATTTGGGGAACAAAGTACTTTTGAATTGGAAAGTTTGAAAGCTATTATGTTTAGAGAGTTTGAAAACTTTTGATTATGTTGGAGAGTTTTAGTAGTATGTTGAGTTTGTAAGCTATGTTGTTTGTAAAGTTTGCTTGAATTTGTTATTGGAGAGCTTGTGCATACATTAGATTAATGAAAATATTTTTCTTGCAACATGTCTACAAAGATGAAATTGCAAAGAAAATTTTTCATAAAAGTGTTAGTTGATTTTCCATCAACCTTAATCATTGTGGAAAATTTTAAACTCTTTGGCTTAGAAGACAAAGAGAACAACTCTTTCAACTTCAAGCAATAAGCAAGTATTTATGATTCTCAGGAATTATATTTTTCAAGCCATTTTACTTTTGACATGCAAGAAAAATTTTCAGGGATTTGAGGAAGGGAAGTTGTCCAAATGTGAAAGAAATTTTTTCTTTCATGCAATGTTTCAATTCTTTTTCTTTTTTTTTTTGAAGATCACATTGACGTTGTTCATTCATATTGCAGAACTTACATTTATGTAATATCATATGATCAGATTCTTTGAATGATTTTGTGGCTGAAGGTTGTCAAAACACCTCATATAAATTCATATAAATTTAATTGATTTGCATTTATTTCAAATGGATGTTTAATTATTTATCGAGTCAATTAATTAACTACTAAATATTATAGTTTATCAATTAATTCACCCAGTGAATTAAATGCTCTATAATTTCAAAAAAAAAAAAATTTCTTAAAGCTCAGTATTTTTTTATCCACTTAAGTCCAAAAATTTTTGACAAAAATTCGGCAGCCTCCCGGCGTCACCTCCCCACCGAGGGAGAAATCGGGACGGCATTTGCCGATATTTTCTTCCCGGTCGGACCTAAGGTCGACGACACGAGGCCTTGAATTTAAAACCATCTCGGTCGGATCTAAGATCGACGACACAAGGTCTTCAATTTAAATTCTTCTCGACCGGATTTAAAATCGACGGTACGAGGTCTTGTATTTTAAAACCATCTCGGCCGGATCTAAGATCAACGACGCGAGGTCTTCACTTTGAAATCATCTCGGTCGGACCTAAGGTCGACGACACGAGGTCTTCATTTGAAATTCTTCCCGACCGGATTTAAAATCGACGGTGCGAGGTCTTGTATTGATTTTATAAAAAATTTGATTTATAAAATTTGATTTAAAAATCTCATTTTTTTTGATGATTTATGAAAAATAATAAAAAAAAAAAATCTGATTTGATTTAATTATCAAATCCATTATGAAATCAGATTTTTTTTTATATAAAATCCAATTCGAAATCAGATTTGTAAAGTCTGATTTTTTTTTTTTTTTAAAAAAAAACATTTTTTTTTTTTTTAATGAGATAAAGGAGAATATCCATCATTGCAAGTTGACAGTTGTAACCCATTAGCCAAGGCTTTTACAGTTACTTACAAAATGGACAAGTTCAGGTAAGAGGCATGGTAAAAAGTGCAATAATTATGATCTTTGTTTGAGTTGAGAACATATTTATTGAAGACGGTGGTGCAGGTTCAACGACAAGCAGTGCATTTAGGCTTGGATTCGACCGTGAGAGAAGGAGTCGAGTGAAGATTAGTGGCGGGATTTGGCGTTCGCATAGGGCCGAACACTTGTCTGTGCAGGGTTTGGCGGATGTAAGAGAGAAGGCGGCGGCTGCGTGCAAAGAAGGGCGGTGACGGCTTTGCAACGGAACTGCAAAATAAGAGACTTGATTTTACCTGTAGATAGGAATTTGATTTTGTGATTGGAGACGGGCTTGTGATCGCCGGCAGTTCGCAATCGGAGGTTGCGTCGGCTTTGTCTTGCGTTCAATGGAGTTTGATCAACACCGAACAAAGGTCAAGAAAAAAAAGGATCTCTTTTTTTTTCAATCTTTTTTTCTCTTTTTATTGACAGCATCATTGAAGAACCGTTTTGAGTTGAATCGTTGCGTCGTTTTTGCCAAGTGGGGTCGCCTTGGAGGCGAAGTATTTGAAGAAATGTGTCTGTTGGATTTGAAATAGTGACAGCACATACACACTCTCTTCTTTTGTTTTTTTTTTTTTTTTATGAAACAGTTGGCTCTTGATTATTATTACGAATTTACATATAATTTTAGATTTCAATTTTAATATTTTAGAGAAGCAAATTGTTGTTTCTGTAATAGTTAAAAAAAAAAACTGCTTATTTTTCTTTTCGTGAATGCACAAAACTTTTAGTTTTCACATTCTTTTATGTCTATAAACAAAAAAAAAAATGTTATCAATCAATTAGCTTAAGATTTAAGTACCGTAGATACTCCATCTTTCAGGCTTTAATGTAATCTGTCAGCAATTTTGCTTACACTAAAGTCACTTCTTTCAAGAGTTATGTTGTAGTTTCATCTGTCAACACGAAAGATTCATCCATTTATTTCATCTACTTTAATCCAAGTAGAACTGATGAGAGAATATGGTGAAGAGAAACATGGTGTTTATATTAATAGATCAACAATTATAAACTGTCTTAGAAATCTATCTCTCATCAGCTCAATTTTTTATTTACTAGCTATTTGGGCTTGTTTGATTTTGATAATCATTCATAACTCTAGGTAAATGTTATTGCAGTTATATAATTGAAATTAATCTTGAGATTTCAATCTATTGACCTGACAATTTTCCATAACTGAAGGAAAAAGTCACAGTAATCATTATAGAATTGTAGTAAATCTTAAACTTTTGTTTTTTTTTTAACCTGATAAGCATCACTATAGATGTATCCACCGACAATCCATATGACAGTAGGACTGCATTCTGCATCAAACTAATGAAGAAATACATCTCTTGAATTTTTGTTTCATGCCCTCTTTTTTTTTTTCTTCCTTTTCTTCCTTTTATTTTTTTTTATTAGTTAACATTCACTTCCAATGTCCTTCGATCCCACAATGAAAACATTTTCCTTTGGGTTCCTTTTTAGAGCTTTTTTTTTATTGCTTTTATTCTTGCTGTCCTTGCTTCCTTTTATGAATTTTATTTTTTTATCTTTCTTCTTTCTCTTATTATTCTTATAAGTAGAAGAAGGATAAACTTCAGCAACATTTGATTCTGACTCTTTTTATTTTGAAATTGATTCAAAAGTTTGAAGCTCATTTAGCAATTCAGTAAGATTATATTTTAGACGATTCATAAAGTAATTGCTCTTGAATTGCAAAAATCGCGAGCATAAAGTTTTTAAAATCATCCCCGCTTGAGTTCCCTCATCAATGATTGCTCCATTAATCTCAGCTTCATGAATATAATTTATCATTTTGAGAACATGTTCTCGAAATGAGACATTTGCTTTCATTTTAAAATTCATAACTGCTTTGATAGCTTTATGACGAGCTTGTTCAGAAGGTTGCCCAAACATGAATTGGAGAGATTCCATAATCTCATATACAATTATCATATTTTCATGTTATGATCTTAGCATGTTAGACATGCTAGCAAGGAGATAGCACCTTGCTTTGTTATTTGAGTCAATCCATTTTTCATAGGCATTTCATACAGTACGAGAAGCATTAGCAGCATGAAGTGGAGGACATTCCTCATTCAAAACAAACTTATAATTTTCATAAATCAGTACAAGGTTCATATTGCTTTTCCATTTCACAAAATTTTTTCCAGTTAACTTTTCATTTGATAAGATTGTGAGAATGAGATTCGTCATGACAACTGAAATAAATAAATAAACATATTTTAAAAATTAGCATGGCATATCATTTAAAATTTGGCATATATCAGCATGATTCATATACACATATGATCTATACTTTTAAACAAATTTAAAAAAAATTGTTAATGCCACGATTATACTAATTTTATCAATAATATGCTGTCGTAGGGTCAGTCATATTATTATAAAATTAAATTGATACTTTATTATTTAATAAATAAAATCATAAATATCTCATATTTATCTTTACTTATTAATAATCATTTATTTGGTCAAGATATAATTAACACATTTAATATATATATTTATGAGTCTGACCCATTATTATAATTTTCTAAAATTTAAATTAAAATTACCGCCGTAGGGTAGGTCAATTTTAAAAATATATCTTAGAAAATTTATATAAAAGAAATCAACCTTGTTATTGAATTAAAAGGACACCTTATGTATGAAAACGAAATCTATGCGTTGCTAGGCGCCACTTAAAACTCACGGTGTTGAATTAATAATGGAGACCAAAGATTTTATTTCCATAAAACCCGATTCACTCATTATTTATTTTATCTTATAAAATATAAGAAAAAATTCATGATTAAATAATGAAATTTTTAGGAACAATATTACTAAAGTAAATTCAAAATCTACTTCAGTTTTTCTTGGCTTAAAAAAAAAAACATAAACACTTTTCAAATATCTTTTGCATAAAAAATATCTTATAAGAAATACTTTATTTTATAAAAAGATATTATAGAAATTACATAACTATTAAAATTATAACATTTAATCATTTTTCATCTTATGAACAAAATGATTATAAAATGGGCTTAATTTTATCATATAAAATAAGAATTTTAAAAAATCATAAAGATTTATTTAGTAATAAACTCTGGCTCTAATACTAATTGTTGGAATTTTTATATCATAATATAAAATGCGAAAATAAAAATCAGGATTTTTAGAAAATTAAATTAAGACATTCTCAATATTAATTTTCTTAATAAATAACTTTATAATATGAAATGAAGAAAACATTACTCAATTATTGATTGAGATTTGAGATTTTCGTTGAAACGTCGATTGAGACCGTAAGCCTTCTTCTTCTAATCACCCCACAAAATATATTTTAGTGAGTGGGCACAATAAATCAATTATTGATGAACACTTTTTTTTTAATCTAATTTGTGTTCTAAACTCAATTTAATCCTTCAAAAGAAAAAACAATGAGAGCAACATTCTTCTCATACATATTCTTTCATCTCTCATGAAGGAATTATGTATCATCATTATCTTCATGTAGAACATAATTCTTATTTATAAGAAAAGCTCACATCTTTTCATAAGCACCTCTTAGTATTTCATGAAGTATTTTTAATTAATATTAAAATGATAATTATCATGACGCATCATCAATCTTATCTTTAATCTTATCTATATCTTTTAAATATTAAAAGATATTTGATGATAATTATTATGACACATCATGACTTATCATCAATCTTATTTTTATCTTTTAATATTAAGAAAATATTAATGATGAGTCATCATTATCTTCATGAAATATAAAATTAAAAGGTGATCATAATTAACATTTATATTATGTCACATTCTTAGTGTTCAATATATAATAGAGCTTAGGTGATCAAGAAGGGATCTATGGACTTATAATTCAAGCTCCAATAAATTTGATTATTAATTTAACTCTTAAATTAATAAATCAAAATTATTAATTTCAATATTATTCTACTATAAATATGAAATTGCACTCTTGAAATTATAGTATAATTTACTCAATTAAAAAATTGAATCGTCCATTAATTTAATCATTACATATAAAATAACCCTCCATAAAAAGTTCATAATTAGAGCTAGGTGATTCTGTTACCTCTCTAATTATATCTTAATCCTTGAATTCTAATTAATTCTCTAATGAACAATAAACTTTATGACCTAGTCACAAAATTTGAGTGCTCAATTATTCAAATTCTGAATTAATTATTCAAGAGAACTAATTTTCTAACTTTTAAAATTGAAAGGAATGAATTCCATATCTATATATTAACATTCTCAGACATTTGTTTTCATTGTGTTTCTAAAATACAAGGATTGAGTTTATTTCTTCCAAACTATTTCCGAGTAAATCAAAAAACTAAATGTCACAAATAGGAGTTTATTAATAACTCAGGATTAAGATTATTTTATATATGATCATCTTTATGATTAATTTTAATTTTTTTATATTAAAACAGAATTTATTAGAGAATTCAAAATTTATCTGGTCCAGTTCTATATAATCATATTGTATAAAGTACCTCCATCCTTAATATCTTCATATCGAATAATCCAGATAAAATTATTCCATTCTTAATGTTGATGGACCGTACTAATAATATTTAATTATAGATTCCAACTATAATTAATAATTATAAACTTGTTTTAATTATTATCCATAATTCAATCTTCTTGTATATAATTATATACTGAATTATGGTTGCATAAATAATCATGGAACAAAAATATTATATCAAATGATAATATCAAAACATGCTAAACTTGCATTTAAATATTTATTTCCATAGAAAATATATTACAATAATATTTCTTTAGGGCACAACCCTAACAATAAGACCATTCCCTTTCCCTTTTTAGGTACATATGACTCAGTTTTATACAGATCACTCAGGCGGTGAGTTGGAACCGACCTATGTATCCAACCGTTTCGGCAACCCAGCCGAAATTTTGAGTGGTGTACGCCGATGAGATAGCTTGTCTTCCACTTCGAATTGCCCTCTTTATAATAATTTTATCCTAATTATAGGATGGTATAGGAATTTGACATATGTCAATACAAGTGAGCTTTTTATGACCATTAGGTGTCTATTTTTCAAACCGATTCCACCAAATCATTATACACATGCTAAACAAATTTATGATTTTTTTAATAATTTTTAGAGCCCCAAATTTGAGGTTATAAAAGAAAATTTGTAAGAATTTTATACTAAAAAATTAATAATTTGCATAATTACCAATGCCTATTTCTAACCACTACAGAATCTATTAAAACTCCATTTACTCTTTCATTTTTTCTAAAGCCATATAAGAGAAAATGAAAAATAAAAGAGTTAGGAGAGTAAAACCTAGGTTTTTTGGTCGTAGAGCCAATTTTTTCTATCCATCTATTTGAAAAAATGTATTCATCTCTAGGTAGGCAATCATTATGTTACCTCTGATATTAATAATTTTGTGTTTTTTGTATTTTATGACTTTTAATTTGGTAAAATTTTTCAAAAATTGTGATTTCTTAATTTTTAGCAAATTTTTACCATGTAATTTTTTGTATATGATATGATCCTTTGAAGAGTATTTTGACTATAATATTATTGAATTTCATAGGGTAAATTGGAAGTTGTGATTTTTTTTGAAGTAAATCTATAGTATACAAATTTTATAGATTTTCTTGTATTTTATGAAATATTGTATTTCATACACATGATATTGACTTATCATACAAAAAATATAATATTTACATGTAAGTAAGGAAGGTTGGCATTTAACATTATAATTAATATTGGTCGGCTCTTAAAATAAATACTTTGCGCAGGAGGGTTAGTCAAACGGTTTTCTTTTAAATAAAAGGTTGGTTATATGATCCTAATTGTAGCTTGTAATCAATTGATCAAATTACATTGAAGGGTAGAGGCCGATGACTCTTAAATAATTATAAAAAGTCAGCTATAAAAATAAATGATTAATAGAAATAAATAAAAGATAATATAAGATTGATAGATAGATAGATAGACAAGGTAGATAATATATGAAAGAATGAAAATACTACATTAAAGATGGATTTCATGCCTTGCTTTTCATAATTATAATTATGATTGCATGACGATAATACATTGAACTGATTGATAAATAGAGCTAAAGTTATAGTGATAGAACCTGCATTGATACTATCAAGCATAATGGCATGGCATATTGATTAATAATATTTTTATAATTTTCTAGATCTCTTTTGACTTCACTGATTATATTGATTTTATTCTTAATTATAGAGATTTATTATTACACGTATTAATTGATGATTGATATTGATTCAAACTAAAATAATCATTAAATCATTTATTTTGCATTACATATATTGATAAGTTTTGGTTACTTGTTGTTCTTTGTAAGGTCATTATATGATTTTTATTGAGTCATTCCTTTCTTGTTTATCTTTTACTGAGTGTATTCTCTCTCTCTCTCTCTCTCTCTCTCTCTCTCTCTCTCTCTCTCTCTCTCTCTCTCTCTCTCTCTTCTCTTTCTCACTTAAGGTGTGGCAAGTAAGCAATCATGCACTCTGGGTTCGACATCTCACCCTCAACATGACGAATGTTTTAGATTAGTGAAAGATGAAGTTGCACATATGAAGTGTTAGGAACCTTCAGCAATTGACTCTAAAGTCATCCTTCAAGAGCATCTATCCTTCCAAGTCTATGATCTCTTTTATTTTGAATAATAAAGTTAAAATAAATAATTAATTAATTTTGAATAATTAAGTTAACTTAAAATAATTTAAATCCGAATTAAGATAACTTAAGTTAATTCTGATAAAATTATATATATATATATATATATATTAGAATGACGTTTTGTGCTAGAGGTCAAACATCATAATTCCTCATAATGTTTGGTTCAAAATCTTATAATTCCTCAGGATATATTTAATATTCAGTTCATTTCATTTGCTTTTTCATCAATTTAAATGTGAAAACATTATTTATATTGAGAGGCGTTATATTGCTCGAGCCACATGCTATAATGAGAGTTTGATGGAGAAATTTATGAACTATTGGTGAGGGCCAAATAATTGCCCTTCAAGTAGTTATTCAATGCTTTTGGCATGTAATTGTAAGTATTTTATTTAAATGATTTTTTTTTTTTAAGTGGAAAGATTGTAATGCGATCTCGCACATAATGTATTTAATTTTAAAGAAGGATTTTAAGAAAGTTATAGATGATCGCACGTAGTTCTTCAAAGTTTCGTCTCTTGACAAGCCGTATACGAACTAGATGAGCCCCACTTCGCACTCAAGCAAAAATGAGCAGTGTATCACCCACCTCTGATCCTCTCTCTCATGTGATTCACTCTGCAATCACGTTAATTATGTGATTCTCCCGCCGCCTCTCGTGGTTTTCTCGCGTCTGTCCTTCCCTCTCGCCCTTTAAAGCAAAAGGAAGGCTAGAACATCGCTTATTCTCTTTCCCTTGCCTATCTATAGCTGCCAAACCATCCGCTTCTCTCTCACACATTAGTTGGATGATTTTCTCCCTCTTATAATTGTCATCAAAGGAAGTTCTCAGCTTTCCATTTCTTTCGATCAAACGTCGGCATCAAAGAATCATCCTCTTTTGTAAGAAATATACTTATTTTCTCCTCTACTTAATTACTCTCACTACTAAAAATTCAGGTATTACCGGCAGCCATTACCGATGGTCCTATAGCCGCCGGTATTACCGGCGGTCTAATCGCCCGTAATAACCGGCAGTTTATCCGACAATTTTTAATAAACTACCACCGGAATTAGCGGCGTATAATAACCACCAGCAAGGGCGCCGATTTAACCCAAAAATAAGTTATTTCCTCTCCTTTTTTCCTCGTCAATTGATGATTTTATTGATAGTGATTAACTTCAATATTTTTGTATATGATATGATCCTTTGAAGAGTATTTTGACTATAATATTATTGAATTTCATAGGGTAAATTGGAAGTTGTGATTTTTTTGAAGTAAATCTATAGTATACAAATTTTTATATATTTCCTTGTATTTTATGAAATATTGTATTTCTTACACATGATATTGACTTATATCATACAAAAAATATAATATTTACATGTAAGTAAGGAAGGTTGGCGTTTAACATTATAATTAATACTGGTTGGCTCTTAAAATAAATAATTTGCGCAGGAGGGTTAGTCGAACAGTTTTCTTTTAAATAAAAGGTTGGTCATATGATCCTAATTGTAGCTTGTAATCAATTGATCAAATTACATTGAAGGGTAGAGGCCGGTGACTCTTAAATAATTATAAAAAGTTATCTATAAAAATAAATGATTAATAGAAATAAATAAAAGATAATATAAGATTGATAGATAGATAGATAGACAAGGTAGATAATATATGAAAGAATGAAAATACTACATTAAAGATGGATTTCCTGCCTTGCTTTTCATAATTATAATTATGATTGCATGTACATGATAATACATTGAACTGATTGATAAATAGAGCTAAAGTTATAGTGATAGAACCTGCATTGATACTATCAAGCATAATGGCATGGCATATTTATTAATAATATTTTTATAATTTGATATCTCTCTTTTGACTTCACTGATTATATTGATTTTATTCTTAATTATAGAGATTTATTATTACACGTATTAATTGATGATTGATATTGATTCAAACTAAAGTAATCATTAAATCATTTATTTTGCATTACATATATTGATAAGTTTTGGTTACTTGTTGTTCTTTGTAAGGTCATTATATGATTTTTATTGAGTCTTTCCTTTCTTGTTTATCTTTTACTGAGTGTATTCTCTCTCTCTCTCTCTCTATCTATCTATCTCTTCTCTTTCTCACTTAAGGTGTGGCAAGTAAGCAATCATGCACTATGGGTTCGACATCTCACCCTCAACATGACGAATGTTTTAGATTAGTGAAAGATGAAGTTGCACATATGAAATGTTAGGAACCTTCAACAATTGACTATAAAGTCATCCTTCAAGAGCATCTATCCTTCCAAGTCTATGATCTCTTTTATTTTGAATAATAAAGTTAAAATAAATAATTAATTAATTTTGAATAATTAAGTTAACTTAAAATAATTTAAATCCGAATTAAGATAACTTAAGTTAATTCTGATAAAATTATATATATATATATATATATATATATATTAGAATGACGTTTTGTGCTAGAGTGTCAAACATCATAATTCCTCATAATGTTTGGTTCAAAATCTTATAATTCCTCAGGATATATTTAATATTTAGTTCATTTCATTTGCTTTTTCATCAATTTAAATGTGAAAACATTATTTATATTGAGAGGCGTTATATTGCTCGAGCCACATGCTATAATGAGAGTTTGATGGAGAAATTTATGAACTATTGGTGAGGGCCAAATAATTGCCCTTCAAATAGTTATTCAATGCTTTTGGCATGTAATTGTAATTATTTTATTTAAATGATGTTTTTTTTTTTACAGTGGAAGATTGTAATGCGATCTTGCACATAATGTATTTAATTTTCAAGAAGGATTTTAAGAAAGTTATAGATGATCACATGTAGTTCTTCAAAGGTTTGGCTCGTGACAAACTGTATGTGAACTAGATGAGCCGCACTTCGCACTCAAGCAAAATTGAGCAGTGCATCACCCACCTCTGATCCTCTCTCTCATGTGATTCACTCTCCAATCACGTTAATTATGTGATTCTCCCGCCGCCTCTCATGGTTTTCTCGCGTATGTCTTTCCCTCTCGCCCTTTAAAGCAAAAGGAAGGCTAGAACATCGCTTATTCTCTTTCCCTTGACTATCTATAGCTGCCAAACCATCCGCTTCTCTCTCACACATTAGTTGGATGATTTTCTCCCTCTTATAATTGTCATCAAAGGAAGTTCTCAGCTTTCCATTTCTTTCGATCAAACGTCGGCATCAAGGAATCAACCTCTTTTGCAAGAAGTATACTTCTTTTCTCCTCTACTTTATTACTCTCACTACTAGAAATTCAGGTATTACCGGCAGCCATTACCGATGGTCCTATAGCCGCCGGTATTACCGGCGGTTTAATCGCCCGTAATAACCGACATTTTATCCGATAATTTTTAATAAACTACCACCGGAATTAGCGGCGGTATAATAAACCCCCGGCAAGGGCTCCTATTTAACCCAAAAATAAGTTATTTCCTCTCCTTTTTTCCTCGTCAATTGATGATTTTTTTAATAGTGATTAACTTCAATGTTTTTTTAGATGGAATTGAGTGATGTTTTAATTAGCTAAATTTATTAAAATTTATGTCTTATATTTCTTTTGTGTTAATAGGTTCGAATTATTGGGGCTTTAACCCAAACCGATTATGCTTGGTTAATAATATTAAATGGATGTCATTAAATTGAAAAATGATTAAGTTTATGTTTTTAAGTATTAGATTATTGATCATTATTTTTGATATTAAATTAGGTTTTTTTGTTTATAGGGCCTTCGAGTTATTATCTTGATGGTGTTGTCTCTTGAACATTTTTTTTGCCTGGGAATCTATGTGCCTTGTGATACCCTTTAAAATTTTAAGATTTTTTTTTGTTGACCTAGAGAAGTCCAAATCACAAACCATCTTCGCCAGAACATTTATAATATTGTGTTTTAGCTTCTCTAATTTTTTCATAACTTTTGGACACTATAAAATTTTCTTAAGAAATCAGCACCTATCGGTACAAGTGAGGGTTTTGGAACCGTTAGGTGTCCGTTTTGCAAACCAATTTCACCATAATTTTCTAAATAAAATTTATTTAATTTATGAATATTTTTCTATAATTTTTAAAATCCTTAAAAGAATTTATTTAAATTATCTATTAAAAAATTAATTATAATAATATTATTATATATTATTTAAATAAAAAATTAAAATATCTATATCCACTTAGTTTATATAAGCATATCATGTTATATCCCTTAACAGAAAATGAAATTAAATTTTGAAAAAAAAAAACCTTAAGAGAAAGAGGAGAGAGAAAGAGAGGAAGTCTAATTTTGGACGACTTCGGGTCTTTTTTGTCCGCCAACTTAGTTGAGAAACTTGCTCGCCTCAAGGTAATTAAGGCACATTATGCCCATATCAATTTTCAAAAATATTCAAGTTTTGTCGAATATTTTGATTAAAATTTTATATCAGTTAGCAAAAAACGGTGATAACTTTGCACCGGTAAAACTTTCGCAGTGTAACTTTTTATATATTTTAGAGATTATGATTATACGTATTTTTAATATTTTTTGTAAATTTTTCACCAGGGGTTTTGAAATTTGCTAGGTTTTTATTGAATAGAAAATTATCGAGATATTAAAAATAGTGTTATAGTACAATAAAAGTCTTAAAATATTATTTTACACAATCCTTAGTAATTTGGTAATATTTTGAAAATGTGTATTTTTGTCTAATTTGATTTTCTATTGTCTACCTTTATACGATACTGTGACATTTTGATACATGCTAAATTACTTTTTAAGTTATAATGTGATGATATATATGCATATGTTATTAAATTATATCTATTGGGAGCCATGAGGGGCTAGAATCCTTTGAGATTCTGTCTGTGTTAGGAAATTTCTAGAAGTTTTAAGGGACTAGAATCATTTGAGATTCTATTTGAGACAAGGATATCAGATATGTTCTGGTGCTATAAGCACAGATAGAAAGGAAGTCAAAATGGGCTAGAATCCTTTGAGATTTTATTTGGGTTCAAAAAATGTGATATGAACTACTTTATGATATGAATTTCAATTTATTAATTTGTTATGTACTATTATCTAAATTCATAGAATAATTGTTATGCATTTATGCTTTTTCCAATTTTATGATTCTCAAATTAGTGATTTATTTAAATTGTAATTAACTACATTTAAATATTAATCAAAATATTTGATAAAAGAATATTTAAAAATTTAGATTAGTTTGTGTAGCTTGCTGAGTTGCTGTAGCTCATTGTGATTTTACTTCTGATTTTCAGGATCTAGGAAGGAGAAAGAGGTTGTGAACTAGTTGTTTAGGATCAGATCTGAGGTCATAGATATTTTGTTATTTTAATTTTTATACAATCATGACTAGTTTACTTTTTAGTTCTTTAGCTCTTGCATGTAACAATGTATTGTAGTGTCACTACGGGAAAACACGTGATTACCGTCGGACGTTCCGACGAATTTTTTATCATCGGAAAGTGCGGCGTTCGTACTGACACATTTTGATTTTCTATTGTCTACCTTTATACAATACTGTGACATTTTGATACATGCTAAATTACTTTTTAAGTTATAATGTGATGATATATATGCATATGTTATTAAATTATATCTATTGGGAGCCATGAGGGGCTAGAATCCTTTGAGATTCTGTCTGTGTTAGGAAATTTTTAGGAGTTTTAAGGGACTAGAATCATTTGAGATTCTATTTGAGACAAGGATATCAGATATGTTCTGGTGCTATAAGCACAGATAAAAAGGAAGTCAAAATGGACTAGAATCCTTTGAGATTTTATCTGGGTTCAAAAAATGTGATATGAACTACTTTATGATATGAATTTCAATTTATTAATTTGTTATGTACTATTATCTAAATTCATAGAATAATTGTTATGCATTTATGCTTTTTTCAATTTTATGATTCTCAAATTAGTGATTTATTTAAATTGTAATTAACTACATTTAAATATTAATCAAAATATTTGATAAAAGAATATTTAAAAATTTAGATTAGTTTTAGAATCCTTTGAGATTCTGTCTGTGTTAGGAAATTTTTAGGAGTTTTAAGGGACTAGAATCATTTGAGATTCTATTT
This sequence comes from Dendrobium officinale, assembly GCA_019514585.1. NCBI lineage: Eukaryota > Viridiplantae > Streptophyta > Magnoliopsida > Asparagales > Orchidaceae > Dendrobium > Dendrobium officinale. The sequence continues at coordinate 61,784,937 of CM033688.1, read as the reverse complement.
GAGACAAGGATATCAGATATGTTCTGGTGCTATAAGCACAGATAAAAAGGAAGTCAAAATGGACTAGAATCCTTTGAGATTTTATCTGGGTTCAAAAAATGTGATATGAACTACTTTATGATATGAATTTCAATTTATTAATTTGTTATGTACTATTATCTAAATTCATAGAATAATTGTTATGCATTTATGCTTTTTTCAATTTTATGATTCTCAATTTAGTGATTTATTTAAATTGTAATTAACTACATTTAAATATTAATCAAAATATTTGATAAAAGAATATTTAAAAATTTAGATTAGTTTGTGTAGCTTGCTGAGTTGCTGTAGCTCATTGTGATTTTACTTCTGATTTTCAGGATCTAGGAAGGAGAAAGAGGTTGTGAACTAGTTGTTTAGGATCAGATCTGAGGTCATAGATATTTTGTTATTTTAATTTTTATACAATCATGACTAGTTTACTTTTTAGTTCTGTAGCTCTTGCATGTAACCATGTATTGTAGTGTCACTACGGGAAAACACGTGATTACCGTCGGACGTTCCGGTGGATTTTTTATCGTCGGAAAGTGCGGCGTTCGTACCGACGCATTTTGAGACTGAAAAATAACGGCATTATTTACGGCAGAACGATCTTCGGTAATTTCCTGATGCCCAATACGCCGGGGTTAACGTCGAAAAATACACGCATTTCATTTTGAGCTGCGCGCGGATTTTATGACGGAAATAGCCCGGCGCATTTACCGGCGGATAAGACGATGTTCATTTTAAACTCAACGACTTGTAACCGGTGCAAAAGACGCCGGAAAAAGTTTCGGCATACAAGACACAAGGCGGTTTGACCAAGTAATTTCCTATTTAGGTTGGATTATATCAAGGATAAGTCTTAAGTCCATATCTTTTTACTTTAGTCGTAGATGTTCTCAGTAGACATTTACAAAAGGATATACATTGGTGTATGCTTTTTGTTGATAAGACTAGAGATGGAGTTGAAGATAAACTTGAATTATGGAGGTCAACCTTAGAGTTTAAAGGTTTTCTCTCTAATCTTATCTAACATTGGAGCTATTCCAACCTTTTCACGTACGTATATGCTCATTTCGTATACTATCTTTAAGGATCAAGCCACTCATCCACCTAAGCATCCTCATCTATGCAACACTTAACTTAGTATTATGCTTCCCTTTTAATAGCCAACATTCGACACCATAAAGCATTGCAGGTCTCACCATCATCTTATAGAATTTTCTCTTAAGTTTGATGGAGACTTTTCTACAGCACAACAAGCCTGATGCATTCCTCCACTTTAACCATCCAACTTGAATGCTATTGTTAATATCCATATCAATTTCAACATCACTTGAATTCTACTGTTAATTCTCCATATATTCAGTTTTAGATCTACTCAAGCGAAAACCTTTATACTCTAAAGTTGACCTCCATAATTCGAGTTTACCTTCAAGCCTCGCTCACTAGGTCTATATGACGAGAATATAAGATTAAGAAAGTGAGAGAGCGAATAAGATAGATGACGGGGGGGGGAGAGAGAGAGAGAGAGAGAGAGAGAGAGAGAGAGAGAGAGAGAGAGAGAGAGAGAGAGAGAGAGAGAGAGAGAGAGAGAGAGAGAGAGAGAGAGAGAGGGAGAGAGGTAGAGATAAGAGATAGTTAATATATGAATGTCATATAAATTATTATAATCAATTACTTATCTACTCTTATATATAGGTTATGGATATTAGAAATCAAACAAGTTGGATGTATAACCGATTGACGCAAGGACAAAAGACATTAACAGATGAATTCATTAATGGGGTGAATATTTTCATTTAGCAAGCAAAACAACTACCTAGCTTCACATCAGATGGAATGTTTCGATGTCCATATTCTAAACATAAAAATCTAGTGCAGCTAAGACCAAATGATGTAAATGTTGATATGTATCGCAGATGATTCATGCCACGGTATTGGTATTGGACTTCTCATTGTGAGTACGAGCCATATTTTGATTCTCAATGTGATCCTTCTACAAGTACTAATGTAGCTAAGGCTGAAAATATCCGACCAAATCTTGAGAAATTAGTTCACGATGCAACTGGAATACAATATGAACAAAATACATAAGAGTTATCGAATAAGAAGGCACAAAATTTTTATGATTTGTTGCATGCTTCCCAACAACCAATATGGAAAGGGTGAATCACTCACTCAGGTTTCTGGCAGATTTGGCGTTGGTGATTCACCAAAAACGATGATACAACGAATATCTGCATCATTTCCAGCATTTTAGGTCTGCCGGAATTACCGGCGAAAAACACGCCGGTAAAAAGCCGTAGCTTTAGTTACGGCGTAAATTACAGCATTTTATCCGCCGGCATTTCCAGCGGATACGTACATTTTAAATTTTGGCGTATATAACGCCGAAATAATCTGGTAATAAACGCCATTTTGTTAACACATTTTTCGCCAGTAATGCGTCGCAAAGTGCGCCGGAATAATTTCTGGCGTCTTCTATCCATTGGAAGACTTTTTTCGACGCGTACCAAACTGGTGTATGAAATTCCGACAAAAATGCACCGGAAACTGAGGCTTTTCATCGTATTTTATGTAATACCGACGGATTTTGTCTGCCGGTAAAACTGAATTTTCATGTAGTGTGTATATATTTATTTTGATGAATGAAAGAAACTTTATAGATGAGTTTTTATTTTTTAGTAACTATGTAATTTGTCATTTATTTCAATGAATATCAGTAAAAAATCTAAAATAATTTCAAATCTATATCTTGGAGTTTGTCTGTCATGTTTTAACACGATAGGACATGTCCTGGTCGGGTTGGGTTGTGACATGCCTTACTTAGACGTAAGTAACTATTATTTATTTTGGTATAAACGTATCATTCTTCATTAGGAGTATAATCTATGCTATTTGAATTTAGGTGTTTGGATAATAACTTAAACTACTAATCATATTAATACAAATTCATTTATTTTTTGCATATGCTTATAATGAACTAGCAAGTTTGATAAATAGATTATTCTTGATGTATTGTTGCACAATCTCCCATATGTTTTTGTAATACTTATTGAATATAATAAATATCAAATTTATAAATTATAGTATGTTATGAAATGATAATTCTCATATTGAAAATATAACGCATGTTGAAAACCATTCATGAGAATTTATAAGCATACGTGCAATAGTATGTGAGTCGGTAGAATCCTATTCGATATTGGCAAGTCAGACTGATGGCTGGTGTTTACCTTTTCAGTGATAGGGGTGTCAATTCGGGTCAACCCGTCGGGTTCAGGTCAAACCCGACCCGACCCGGATCTAAACGGGTCAACCCGAACCCGACCCGTTTTGGCAAACGGGTCGGACATTTCAACCCGGACCCGACCCGGTCGGGTTGCCGGGTTGACCCGACCCGAGGACTCGACCCGGTAATGTCGCGTGCGGCACGCGATTCGGCAGCTGGACGGCGCGGCAGCGGCAGCTCGGGCGAAGCGCGGCAACGGCGACACGCGGACGGCGGCGGCAACGGGACGGCACGCTGGACGGCGGCAGCGGGACGGCACGCGGCTGGCGAAGCGCGGAAGGTGAAGCGCGGGCTGCGCGGCACGCGGCAGGCGAAGCGCGGGGCATGCGGCAGGCGAAGCGCGGGCATGCGGCAGGCGAAGCGCTGGCTGGGCAGGCGGGCAGCCGGGCTGGGCAGGCGGGCGGGCACGCGGCTGGCGAAGCGGGCAGCTCGGGCTGGGGCAGCGGACAGCCGGGCGGGAAATTTCAAATTTTTTTAAATTAAATGGGTTGTCGGGTTGACCCGGCAACCCGCCGGGTCAACCCGACCTGACCCGTTTAATCAAACGGGTCAAATTTACGAACCCGAACCCGACCCGTTTATCAAACGGGTCGGGTTCAACCCGGATTTTCCGGGTCGGGTTTTCGGGTCGGGTCAAAAGTTGACACCCCTATTCAATGATGGATATTTGTGTGTGTGTGTGTCTGAATATATAATTAGAAATGATTTGAAATCAATAAATGACAAATAAGTCACTTTGTGGTATGAGGACACCTAATTTGGTGCATTTGTGAACATTAAAATTATTTAGCATTAGTAGCTATTTAACATATTCATTAACATGCTAGAATTTGTCACTGGACATATGACACGTATTATTGTTACTTGGATATAATAACTAGAGGTTACTACTCCCACCTTTTGATTGTTTATACTACATGCCCCATTTCATCGTTGTTTATGTTTTAATAGATATGAGTTATTTGCTTATTTTTATTTATCAAACTCACTCGTTATTACTTTTTCATAGTAGATTATGTCAAAGTGCTAGGTGGACCGCCACTTTACGAGCGGAGCTATAAACAGTTGAGATTATAGTTGATACTTTTATATGTTTAGTAAGTTTTTTATGTATTGCTTTTGAGGGTTGGGTAGTTTTCTTATTTGTTATTGTTTCTTTTTTATTTTCTTTACTTATTTTAGTACTACTATTTGGGTGTACTGTTTATTTAATTTTTTATAAATGAAATGAACATTTAGTTTCTATTTTCATTTTTTTACTCTAATATAATTGGATATACTATTGGTCTATATATTTTTCTCTTTTGTGAGTACAAAACATATATTATATTCCTTTATCCCATTATATATTGTTGGGGTATACCGCCTTCCAGATCCGAGATATGACAGTTTACACAATGTTTATCATCATTACTAGTTTTGCTTATTTAATCTTTGTCTCCTCTTGCTATTATCTTGGGTAAGCTTGAAATAATTTTTAATAAAATCCTTTAGGGTAGTTTTGCTTTTATGGATTGGGCTACCACCTTCTCCCATAACTCTGGTGCAATCTCATGTTTGATGAAAGCTTATAATAACTATATAAAAAATTTTTGTTATTGAAATAACAATGACATTCAAATAAAATATTTCCTGGGAATATGGGCATATAATTTATCATGATAGACTTCTAATTACACAGCTTTTTGAAGTAAATATATTCAAGTTGACTTATACATATATATCATAAAATGGTTGAAAAATGGCAGCTACTTGCAGTTTCATTCATAATAAAAATAATTACTAATTATATTTACATTCAGACTTTCAAATTATTACACTTAAAATAACTTTTACATAGATAAAAACAGCATTCATATGTCTTTTATGATTAGAAGCTTTAAAATTAATTATATTCAAATAAAATCATTATGAAACTTTAAAATGTGAGTCTATTCTGTATTAGGGCATCTCAAACTGAATGCTATACGAGCGTTTGTAATTCGCGTGAGTGTCCAAATGAGCCGCATTCAGAAAGGCATACTTGAACCTAACTTGCTCCAAATCCGGGTTAACCAAACCCGACACGCGATGTAATAATCCAAACTCTTAACTATTGATATATTCTCCACTTTGACCTAAGAGCCTCACGATTTTATCCTATTGGTATAACTTTCCAGTAAGTCACCCATTCCAAAATTACTCTGAGATGATCACACTTAACTGCAAATTTCTTAAATAAAATTTTAACCATTATACCAAAATGCACCTCTATGTTTAAGAGTTTAGCTTCTTTTTACTTAAGGATTTTTTTAATCTCTCTCACTTAAGTAATTAACGTCCTCTTCAACATTATTCCAAAATCATCCATCATGTAAATAAGATTCTAGAGGTGGCCCTCACAAATTCAAGTGGTGGCTCCCATCACGTAGCAATTTATCCCATATAGGATTGAAGAGATGGCTCCTATGACGTAGCAATTTATCTTGTATGACATTAATTCCCATCTTAATTACTAGAGTATTGCTTTGATGCCATTTATAATAGCCCAAACTCATAACTATCGAGATATTATTTGCTTTGGCCTAAGAGCCCCACAATTTTGCCTTGTTGGTGTAACTTCTAATAGACCAGCCATCCCAGAATTGCTTTGGGATGAGCACATTTAACTGTTATTACATGCAATCACGCCTCATGCGAGCAGGAGTGGGGTGGGAACACATTTAATAGCTCAAACATGTGAAATAAATATATTTGAAAAACATGAAAATTCAAAAATAGAGTGCTTTGACATTGATCTAGTAAGCGCTGGGTGCTAGGTCATGAATAGTATTTATAAATATCCATGTCTCATCCCACTGACTCCCTCACTTGGTTACTTGGCAGGAACAAATTGAAAGAGGGGAAGAAAATATCGGAGATATAAAGATCATTAGATCATATTTGTTAGCATTAATGTTATATATTTTATTTTTTTAGTTGTAAGTGACTAATTGCTTACTTCTATTTTCAATAATTTTGATTTATGTGAATTTTATCTCTAATAAATCTAAAAAAAAAAAAATATTATCTCCTGATATTCTGAGTGATTTGATATGATTTTATTACATTTGAGATGGAGTACTGAATGAGATCAGATACATGATATGATAACTCTATGTGATACCCTATTGATCCACGTGATTCACTGATTGAAAGCCATAAGGAGTTAGAGATTAATTAAGAGTTATAAGGAGTCACGTGATTTAAGGGGAGTTATAAGGAATACATTAATTGTGAGTTATAAGAGGAGACTGATTGAGAGTTATAAGTGCAAGAGTAAGATACCCTTAAGATACACTCATTGAATATCTAAATTTTTATAATGACAATGCTACGAACACTACACTAATATTGTGATTGACACTAATACTATTTATTATCATTTATACTATTTAACATTATTGATCATGATACTAATATTCATAGTGATACAATGACTGATGATGTAGTGGATTGAGATGTGATGAATTATAGAAGGATAAATTGATATATATAACTCATATAGACTCTGATGCATATATATTTTTATATGATTTATAACATTTTGTTCTCATTTATTTTGCGTTGTTATAAGATTTTAGTTACTTGCTCGGCTATGTTCTCTGTTGAATCCAACTTCTTGTAAGAAAGGAAGAACACTTCCTCTTCTTGAAGTCGAGAGAGGAGGAGGAGGGAGAGAAGAGAAGGGAAGAGGGTGGCAGCCAATACAAGAAAACTTTATTTCTTAACCATGCATTCCTAATATAATCTATAGCCTTTATATAGGCATAAAAGGAAACACCAATAGCTACAACCATAAAACTAGGAACAAAGATCAACAAATCTCCACCTTGGTCCTAGTTTTATCAAAACAATGAAATCAACAGTTCTTAAAATAACAACCAAGAACATACAGTCGGGTAAACCAGGGGACGTAGCCCTAAAACTCCGAGAGCCCAGCAGGTATCAACTCACCTGCAAATCAGCGTCCAACTAAGGATCCAGATCTTACGGCGCAAGCAGCTTCCAACAGGCAAACCTCTTACCTTTCAGAGACAAAGACCAAACCAGAGGAGAACAAGAAGTGTACACCTTCTACTCCTCAAATCTTCTCTCTTCCACAAGAAGCCCAAGAACCAGCCGTTAACAAAGATCTCACCTTTTCTCGCTCTCACACCCAACAGTTCTTCTCAGGTCGTCACAAACTCACGCCCCGCACTGCCGCGTCCGGCCAGCGCCCTGCGTGTCTTCCGCCAGTGCCATGCGCACCTCCAGGCGCTCCGCACTCCCGGCACAGCTCAAGAACAAGTCGACTCCACATCGTAATCTCCAGGACTCCACTTGAAGTCCAAAGCTCCACCTCAAAGATCCAAACTGATCTTTAATCCTCTCAAGACTACAGCGCGATCACAAGCTCTAGCTAGCTTGCTCAGCTCGTGCAACGAGCTCTCATCAGGCTCTATCCGCCTACGGCTGCACACCATCTGAAGTCCAAGAAACTTCACCTCCAAAGATCTGAACAGATCTTCAAGCAGGAACACTGCTTATTTCCCTGGCTCCACCTCTGTGTCAAGCTTCTAGCCAACACATTCAAACAGCGACTCCGCTCGTCGCACGCCGTCTTCCTCCCGCAGCCTACTTCCGTGAGCTGCTCTCAACGCAAGCTGTCAGGATCACACGAGTTAGCTGCCGCCGGTCTGCAGCCCGCGTTCGTGTGCAACACCCTCACGATCCCGTCAGTCTCTATGCGAACTTCGTTGGAGCTCAATTCCGCTCCAGCTGTACTTCAGCTTCGTTCGCCTCCGAGCCGCTCACAACGTATAGCAAATCCGCCTTCGACGCCTCCCGCCAGCAGCTCCACCTCACGGAACCTTCTTGGTTTCAAGATCTAAAAGCCTTCTCCGGCTTCAGCCGTGCAAACCTCAATCTCCTGCTTGCGTTCGGTCTCGAGCCACACGAGACTCCTCCTGGCACCGTCTCTACCAGGCAGATCAATCGCCTGAGCCCGAGCCCGACTCCTGGCTCTCCTCCCAGTAGAAGCTCCGCTGCCTCCTACGGTTTCGAACACCACGCCCGCTGATCTTCCCTTAGCCGCCGCCGAAGCCACGTCCGGCTACTCTCCGGCGATCAAGAATCAGCTCCGGCCGTCATCCATCTTGATTTCAAGATCTTCTTTCATGCAAAGAACTCCGGCAAAACCCGCCGAACCAAGTCTGGCATCCGAAATCACCGGCAAGCCACCGTCCGAATCCGCCCGGCGTTAGTCTGCTTCCTACCCACGCGAAACTATCACGTGGCTCCAGCGTTCAGACGACTGCGCCAGGCCAGCGCCTCCGGTCCCGCACCCACCGCGCCTGCGATCGCGGCACCTGGCCGCTTTGCCTCCTGCCAACAGCTTCCGCCTCCAACTCACGCGAAATCCACAAACCACGCCACTGCACGCTTGCCTCGCTTGTTTGTGAGACCCGCACTCCACTGCTTTGCCCAGCGCAAATCCTTTGCGAACAACTCCGCGTCAGCCACTTCTGTGTCCACTCACACCTCCAGGATTCGATCTCCGGCTCCTTCACACAAAACTGTGAACGAAACCACCTCTGGTTTCTCACCTAGCACCGCCAACGCCAGAAAACAAACGCCGAACAGTATATTTCTCTGTTCTTTTCCAAACTTCTCCACGTGGAACCTATTGGCACCAGACTCGTCGCCAGTCTGTCTCACACGAACTAAATCGCGTCACCAGGTCGCGCTCAACGCTCTTTGCTCTGCCTTTCCCTCATGAGTCCGCCGCGGTTGAGCTTTCTCCCTTGCCTGAGTTCGGCCAAGTCTTCCAGCCAACGCAAGCAGAACAAGCCGGACCCTTCCTCAAGCCGTAGAAGCCCTCTGTGAGAAACCTATGCAACAGAAGCTTCCACCAAGAACTCTTCACCATTCAAGCTCTTCGAAGTCAGCTTCCAGCCTCTTCACGCAAGCAAGAACTGTAGAAAGTCCTGCTTACATCAGCGCACACCGTGCCTACGCACACCCTTCTGCGTCCGTTCCGCTTGCTTGCCGCCGGACAGTGCCCAGCTCACATTCAAGCCGTGACTCTCTCCTGCTTGACTTCGTGTCAAGCTTCTGCTTGGATTCCTGCGCCAACATCAGCTCCCGATTCTTGCGATCAAGAATGGGACCTCGCTTCCGCTCGAACTCCACAAACGAACAACCTGCCGCCGGCAAGCCAAGACCGACGACAAGAAATGCGAGCCGTCCGTGCTCCCTTCGCCGAGCCCAACTTTCGCATAGATCCGGCGAACTCCGAGCAGAATCGCCTTCACGTGAAAGCTCAAGCCTCAAGCCCGGCTTACTGTTCTTGCGCGGTCAGCCGGACGATCTTCAAAACATGGCATCAGGCTGCCGCCTTCGGCCGATCCCGATCAAGAAGCTCTTCTCTGATTTCGCACGTCCGCCACTTGCCTTAGCGGTTTCACCGGATCTCCAGTGCTGAGTCCGGCTTCACCGCCTCTTGCACGACCGTGGCACCAGCAGCAAAAAAAATTGCCTCCGTTTTCTGCTGATCCCGTGACCAAGAAGGGACTCTTCCAACCAGAAGACAAAACATAAAAGCTTCATGCAGCAAGATCCGCCTACTTGCCCGACGTCGCCTCATGCGAACAAATCACGTCTGATTCGCTTGGTCACCCGACCGAGCTCGACTTCGGCAAGAACTTCTTGCTCCGCGACTTCACCAGCCGCGTCCGAGCTCTTTCTTGCCGAAACAGCACCTCCCGATGCTCCACTCTCCGCCGGGTAGATCCAACCCGAGCCAACAGAGCGCCGCCCTCTTCCGATCAGAATCGTTTTTTCAGTCAAGAAACCTCCTCTCCTCCACCTCAAGATCTCGCCTCAACGAGGCTCTGATACCAATTGTTGAATCCAACTTCTTGTAAGAAAGGAAGAACACTTCCTCTTCTTGAAGTCGAGAGAGGAGGAGGAGGGAGAGAAGAGAAGGGAAGAGGGTGGCAGCCAATACAAGAAAACTTTATTTCTTAACCATGCATTCTTAATACAATCTATAGCCTTTATATAGGCATAAAAGGAAACACCAATAGCTACAAGACTAGCTACAACCATAAAACTAGGAACAAAGATCAACATTCTCATTATGTGGTTTTATACATTTTCAAAAAAAAAAAAAAAATGATAAGGTTCCTATGTATGTGGCTCCGAACAATATGCATATTTTTTCTTTATGTAGTTCTAAATAAAATGCAATCATGGTTCTTTTCGCTTTTTATTGGTAAGCTCTAGTTAAATGGTTAAATGAAAGGCAAAAGTAATTATTCTAATATAGATCTTGGAGTATGATAATGCGGGTTATTTCCAGGTCATTTTTAGGTTGGCGGTTTGACCCATACCCTATTCGATCTTTTAAATAGGTCGGACATTATAATTGGAACCCAACCCATTTGTTAAATGGGTCGACTTAAAACCAAAATTTTTGAGTTGGTTTCAAGAAATTCGGTTTCGGGTCGGGTCATAAGTTGACAGTTGACACCCTAGCCAAAATGCCTAATGCCTCATATATAACATAATTTTAGAATTCCCCTACAAACAAGAAAATACTAAAGGGAAATAATGTAGTTTTTGTTAATGAATGATATACCAAACATTAGCTAATAGGTCACCAAAAAGCAGATAGTGCACGCAAATTTTCAAATGCAAAAATATAAAAAAATAGGGTATTAAAGTTAACCAATTGCGACAACAAAGAACAGAGCAAATGCCAATAGAGTAAATTAATAAACATTTTAGAGGAATGTCATGTTTAATCTCCACATTCTACATTTCATCTGAATTACAAAATGAATTTTCAATATAAGATCATTTGCTTTCATAATTCTACCTTGAAAAATCTTATTATTTCTTTCTTTTAATAAGAATTGTGGTGATATGAATAACAAGAAGGCATAATCTCTTTGTGATTATGCATTCAATATCAACAATAAATATAAGTGCTTGGTTGATGTTGCATCTCATATGAAGGTAAGAGCTTCGTAGAATATATTTCTTAACAATGTTGAAAGCAAATGAACAATTAAAGAAAAAATGATTATTATATTTCATAAAAATATCATATAATATATATCTTTGATCCACAATAATGTCTCTAATTTGAAGTGTATTTTTAGTTATCAACAACTAAAAATTTTCACATAATATAATATAATTAATAGAATAATTTTGAACCAAATAAATTTATGCCTATCTATCTTAGACTTAATTTGTGAAATTTTTTTTTTTAATTTTTAAATTAATTTTTTAGTGACAAAATTTTAAGTTAATTTTTTTATACTAAAAAAATCATCGAAAACGGTTCGTAGAAGGAGCCTTTGGCTCATGATTTTGACGTAGGAAAAAAAAAAAAAAAGGATTCTTTTAATAACATAAAACCTTCTTATATTAATGGGCTATAGGCGTAACATCCCTCAGAACAGTACGTATTGGTCAGTCTCGAAACTACTCCCTATCTTCGCCAATCGCCACACCACGAAAGCCAAGCCTGCCAGCACGAGAAGATCCGGGAACAAAACCCCACTTTGCAAAATCCGCCGCATCTCCGCCGATTCATCCACCACTGATGGGCAAATTATTGGGTCAGGTGATCGAAGCCATCTCTCCGTTCGGTCGCCAATAAAAATGCGCCATCTGTCAGTCGTTTTTTTAATTTAATATTAACGCTTTATGTCTTGTCAGAGTTAGCGACCCGACCCGATAACGCTATTCTATTGGCGAAGAAAGAATGGAAACGCCGCGCATTTTATTTTCGAGCGACATTTTCACTGTTACTCGAGCTCTCGGATTCCTCCATTACCTTCGGTTCTGCATTTGCTTATTCCTGCCGGAGGTAGACGACGATACTGTAGAAGACCAGCAATCAGGAAGAGGTATGGTTCCGCCTAACTTGCGCTTTACTTGCGCTTTACTTGCGCTTTCGTTGCGTTAAAGTTATATTGCCGTTAAATTTTAGGGTTTGGTTTACTTATAATTTTACCAATGTTTCCTTTCAAATATTTATTTTCTGATTTTTCACGCTTCTTCTCTTCGTAAATGGATGAAGCAAATGATACGAAAGGTTTACGCTATCTTCTAAGTTTTAGGGTTTAGTAATAGTTGTAAAACTAGAATATATGTTCAATGTGGTTTTCAATTTTTTGGTTTTTTTTTTATTTTAAACTTTTTTAAGCTAAATAATTACGAAATATAAGGTTGCGCTATGGTTGCGCTATGGTTGCGCTATGGTTGCGCTATGGTTGCGCTATGGTTGCGCTATGGTTGCGCTATGGTTGCGCTATGGTTGCGCTATGGTTGCGCTATGGTTGCGCTATGGTTGCGCTATGGTTGCGCTATGGTTGCGCTATGGTTGCGCTATTTATATAGTTCTGATTTTTCTTTTTGTTATAGATGAGGACTCCCTATCAAAGGCCAGTAACATCTAGATGTTATGTTACTGCTTTCCGGAAACAATGTGATGCTTTTGCCGAGATCATAGATGATGAAGTGGAACAAACATTAAAGAATTTGAACATTCATCAATTTTTTGATGTTCCCCGCATTCCAGCAGTGTATACCACTTCTGTTTGAGATTCTTAAATTCTGGAGTCCTGCTGATGAGGGCTTCATCGTCCTTGGACATGTTCTGAAATTCACTACTGACGAGGTTTCTTTGTTGACAGGTAATATTTTGAATTTGGAATTTTTTTTATAGCTATATGTTTTTTGAACTTTTTAACAGCTGAAATTTTCTGACAGGTTTGCCCAACAGAGGCATTGATATCAAATGGAGGATTGATCCTCTAAATGGACCTCTGTCAACTGAAATAAAAAATGAAATGTCAATATTAGACAGATTAACTGATAATGCAACAAAAATAAAGACCTTTATTATGTTTTTGTTATCCAACCTTTTCTTTCCACTAAATAGTCATAAAACCCCTAGAAGGCTCACAACTGTTGCAAATAATTTAAGTGAGTTTAGTTCCATTAATTGGGCTTCTTCCTTAAGGAACTTCATGGTTGGGGAGTTCAATACAATTTTTTTGAGAGAAGTTTCAACAACAAAGACCATTGGGTTACATCAATGGCTTCTTTCCTCTTCTACTGGTAAGTTTCCACTCCTATTGGTTTTTTCTAAATGTTTAATGTTTTTAAATGTTAACATTAAATTTTTTTTTTTTGGCATTATACAGATTTGGTTTTTGGAACATTTTTCTTTGAATAAACCAACCGATTCAGAAATAAGACCACGTTTTCTTAGATGGCAGGGGTATACAGAATTATACTTTACTCAAGAAATTGCAGCCAAATTATTTAAATTTTTAAAGGAAAGTGAGGTAATTTTTTCATTTTATTGATGCAAATTATTTTATGGTTGCCCTAAGGTTGCGCTATACTTGCGCTATGGTTGCGCTATGGTTGCGCTATGGTTGCGCTATGGTTGCGCTATGGTTGCGCTATGGTTGCGCTATGGTTGCGCTATGGTTGCGCTATGGTTGCGCTATGGTTGCGCTATGGTTGCGCTATGGTTTGCGCTATGGTTGCGCTATGATTTTTAATAATTTTTTTTTTGGTTTTTGCAGATATTTATTTGTCTTGACAATGTTACCAATGAGGAGGCCGAAAAATACGGGGCCGACATTACTGCCATACAAAAACTTGGATACCCGTTCAGGTCATGAACCACAAAAATTGCATTCACCACAGAAAAATAAGGCTTCCGCAAAAAAGAAAATTGACACCACCCCCCACCTCCCTCCCCACCTCCTCTCTCCTCCTCTCCTCCCTCCCCCTGATTCTCCTCATAATGAACCACCAGAAACTGAGTCTCTGCCGCCAACTCAGCCTTCTACTCGCCCACCTACAGAAAAAATTTCCACAAGTCAACCTTTTGCTGAACAGCCACCCATTAGAAGGGCAGATTTAGAGGCTGTTCAGAATAAATGTTTTGAAATGTTTGAGAAGATGTTAAGTAAAATTCAAGATAATGTGGGAGCAAGATTGGACAGAGTTGAAGATATTTTGGAGAAACTGCAGGCTGATCAAGACTCACTGAAGTACAAATTCATTGAATTTCAAATGCAGTGTGATCACAATCCAGATAAGCCGCATGTATCTACATCTGCCTCCAGCTTCCAATCCGTGAACTTCCACAACAAAAATCCTTCAGGACAGGCACCAATACAAGATCATCCTCCACCTCCACCTCCACCTCCACCATTGGCCGAAGAAAATTCTTCCACAACCACCAATACCTCCACCTCCACCTCCACCATTGGCCGAAGAAATTCTTCCACAATCACCAATACCCCCACAACAACCAATACTTCCAACTCCACCTCCACCTCAAAAGAGAAAAAGAGAAAATGATGAAAAAGAAGAGAGATCATCAAAACCAGTCATACCATACGTAAAGAAGAATAAAGAGGTTATTTCTGTAGAAAATATAATAGTTGAGACAAGACCAGCATTGGAAAAAATGGATTATCCAGGGAAGCAATTTCTGACTGAGGAAAACCAACGAATGATGGATGAATTTTTCAAGAAATTTAATAAAAAGTAAGATATACTTGCGCTATACTTGCGCTATGGTTGCCCTATACTTGCCCTATACTTGCGCTATACTTGCGCTATACGTGCGCTATGCTATGCTTGCGCTATACTTGCGCTATACTTGCGCTATACTTGCGCTATACTTGCGCTATACTTGCGCTATACTTGCGCTATATACTTGCGCTATACTTTGCGCTATGGTTGCGCTATACTTGCGCTATACTTGCGCTATGGTTTTTTGAAATGGTTTTTTTGAAGGTTGCGCTAAGGTTTTTTAAAGGTTGCGTGTTAACATTAAATTTTTCTTTGTTTTTGTAGGGAACACATAATTTTTCAATCTGGAAATATCGAAATAAAAAGATCAGATATTGACATGCTGCTTACAAATGATTGGTTAGCAGATAACCATGTAGATGCTTTTGCTTTCTTTTTACTTGAGCAGAGTAGGTTAATGGCGGAGAAATTTCATCCTTACTTGTACATTTCTCCATTGTACAGGGTAAGTATAAATAATATTTTAATCCTTTTTTTCACTTTAGTTTTTCCTTATAGAACTAAGTTATTGCAGGTTTACAAGTCATACAGTATGGATTATCAAATTTTTATCAATCACATTAATCCTGTTTCAATTCAAGAAAGCAAACTTATTGTACTTCCCATAATTCACGAGAAGCATTGGGTTCTTCTTGTTGGAAAATTGAAGGAGAAGGTCTGGAAAATGTATGATTCATTACCAAATCCTGAACACAAGAATATTTGTCATACAGTTGTAAGTTCAAATTCATATTTCAAGTTATATCCAGATTACTATGTTTATATACATAATATAAATTTTTATAATGTTTTATTCGTACAGATAAAGTATTTGCACGAGGACACCACAAGATGCTTTTCAAGCGATATTACGAAATGGAATGTCCAGGCGGTTCGTGGAATTCCAACACAATCAAACGACTACGATTGCGGAATCTTCGTTTGTAAATATATGGAAAAGGCCGTGCGAAGAAAAAAAACCAGACTGGAATGCTCTTAAAGATTGGCAAAAGCATATGCCTAAATTTAGGGCAGAGTTTGCATTTTTTCTTTTTCTACACAAACAAAGAAGTAAACAATCTGTAACTTGTTGTAAATATTGTCCATGATTTATAAATGTACATTTTATTATATTTTTATATACTTTTTGATTGTTGTATAAAATGTGCACATACTGTTATATTCTGTTTATTAATGAGCATTCTCTAAAATCTGTTATATTCCGTAAAGCGCAACAATAGCTAAACTATAGCGCAAGTATAGCGCAACCATAGCGCAACCATAGCGCAAGTATAGCGCAACCATAGCGCAAGTATAGCGCAACCATAGCGCAACCGTAGCGCAAGTATAAGCGCAACCTTAGGGCAAGTATAGCGCAGCCATAGCGCAACCGTAGCGCAAGTATAGCGCAAGTATAGCGCAAGTATAGGGCAACCATATATTTCGTAATTATTTAGCTTAAAAAAGTTTAAAATAAAAAAGAACCAAATTACATAAGTCCAAATAGATGATTTATAAAAAATTTTTTTATTACAACCAATAAATGAAATCATTAAGTCCAAATAAATATTATTACATTGCAAATTCATTAAATTCCAACTCCGAAGAAAGAAAATCCATCATCAACTTGGTGTATTCAGCTCCAGGTTGGCATGATGGTATGCCGGTTATATATTCCTCACTGAAACATTCAGGCATGCTTGAAAAGTTCATCTGTGTTGAAGAAGGTTGTGTTGAAGAAGGTTCCTCCAATGGATTATCCCCCACCAAAGGTTTCTTATCTGTAAGAAACTAGAGCTTTAGTATTAGGATTATGAATTAAATAATTAACAAATTATTAAAAACTTACTTTTAGGCCGTTTCTTCTTCTCCCAATGGCTTTTCAGTCTTGCATTTGATATGCCTTTAGGTCTACGCTTTAGAGGATCTTTCAAATTTGCAGTTCCACCTTGGGAACTAGCAACATCCTTCTGATTTCTTTTCTTGCCACCAAGAATTAAGTATAATTTTTTATACATGTCTTGCAATGAGGAAAGAATAAACTCCTCTGCCTCTTCATTCCCTTGAGCTTCCGTGCTCATTTGATATGCAAACCTGCTCACCTGATTTCTGAATATGAATCCCCTACCACTTTGGAAATTATTACTTCTTTGAGAATTAAGGAAGTAACCTGAATAAAAAAACTTGTCGAGCCCTTGCTGACCAACGAAGTAATAAGTACTTCTCAGGGAATTTAGCCATATCCAACTGTTTAAAAAACCCTCAAACAATGAGAACACAGCAATCCCATGGTTTCATACTTCTTACAGCTGCATTGAATGTTACCTTCTGTTGCATCAAAGTGAACAACCCAAGGATGGTTTTGATTCTTTTTCTCTATGTAGTTGACTATATACTTTGAAGAATCAGTCGAGACAAAATCTATACTCATTTCTCCCACAGCCTTTATAAATTCTTCCTCAAAAATTGAATATATTCTTCTTGAGTAATATCTAGCAGCTTGTTTTAATATTGAGCTGTTCTTTATCACGGGAACAATTTCAGATTGACTGCATTTGTAATCCTCATCTTGCTCATTTCGCCGCCAATTCATCAGTACCTTTTCCAAGCCAAGAAAGCAATCAGTTAATGAACTTGTTGGCTTTGAAATGCCATGACACACATTATTAGTACACTCACTACGCTGCGTTGATAAAATGCCCATGCAAAAGGAATCCTTGTTGAAAGCAGTTGACCACTTTCTCCTTATCTTATAAAGATCCTGCAACCATTCATGATTATGAAGATTCCCTTCCTTGATCATTTCATTCCACGCTTCCTCAAACACTTCCTCAGAATCACACCACCTCATACACTTATGGAAGAGTCCTCTAACTTTATTATTGCTATTGTAGATGGAAACTTTTGATGGAACCTTTTTAAAATATGTGCCATTGGCATAATCTATGACGAGTGTGAGGTAATGCAGCTTCTATGGCCCTGGCCATAGCTTGGTCCTGATCAGTGAATATTGTTGTTGGATATTTATTACCCATTATTCGTACAAATACTTTAAACAACCATGTAAAACTTTCAATTGTTTCTTCTGACAAAAAAGCAACCCCAAACAAAATATTCTGCCAATGATTGTTAACACCAACAAATGGCGCACAAACAAAATTATACTTGTTCAGCCTGTAACTAGTATCAAAAATTAACACATCTCCAAAACATTCATAATCTATCCTGCTTCTGCCATCAACCCAGAAAAAATTTAACAATCTATCCTGATCATCATATTGAACATCCCATGCAAACATGTGGTCCTCAACTTGTCGATCTTTAAATAATTGAATCAAAGAATTAGTGTCACCAATTTCAATCCTTGCTCTTTTCTCCTTCTGAATCAAATTGTAGGCGTCCCTCTTAGAGAATCCGACATTCTCACATCCACCAACTTCCTCTGCAAGGTAGGCATATGCATCAACGGTTCTAATCCCTGCATTTGTCATCGATTTTTAGGACGGAAGCTTTTTCCTCAATAACATTCCTACATGATCTTAAAAGGTGTCGGTCGGCTGGGCTAGCTAATTCATGGTTGTGGGATTCAATAAATCTTTTGACATGCCAGTAACCGTCTTCATCAGTGACAAACCTCACCATGGCTGGACAACCAGTTCTGACAACTGGTCTAATGAATCTCTTCCTCTTCCCTGAATTATGATCGTCACTTTTTTTTGAAACCAGCTTTTGAACAAACAAAGTCCTTCGATTTTATCTTCCTAGAATTTGGCCAAAAACTGTGATGATCCTTTCGGACACTAAAGCCATTATCGTGAGCATAAGTGCAAAAACATTCATATGCTTCTGTCTCATCTTTGTATACAGCCTGAAAGGGCAAGTATAGCGCAAGTAAAGGGCAAGTATAGCGCAAGTATAGCGCAACTATAGCGCAACTATAGCAACAAACTATAGCTATAGCGCAACTAGCGCAACTATAGCGCAACTATAGCGCAACTATAGCGCAACTATAGCGCAACTATAGCGCAACTATAGCGCAACTATAGCGCATTCTTTTATTTATCATCATCTTCATCCTAGAAATCAATAATGAATGCTAAGCAACAACAACAACATTAGATTTTTTTTATTTTTTACTTTTTCGACAAAAGAAATTTATTCTGCTTAAAAATCGCAAAATCAAAAATCTTAAGAATAATGAGCTGAAACCTACGTCAACTTTCTGCTTAAGAAATTTATTCTGCTCACAAACAACTTTTTCTAACTCGTTTTTCCAAGATACTTACCGAAATGTTGAAACCAGAGGAATTTCCGGCTACGTTAGGTTCCGATTCCGATTCATGCACTACCCCTTGCGATTCATGCATCCTTTCCGATTCGTGCATCCTTTCCGATTCATGTACTCCCTCTTCCATTGCCTCTTCGACCTCCCTCTTCGCTGAGCAGTCCATTTCTTCTCTGCAATTTTCTGGCTCATTTTTTCTTCTACAGCAGTCTTTATTTGCGTCTTTCGCGGCTTCCAAAATGAAAAAATAGGGCGGCAAATGCTTAAAAGTTCAAATGAAAGGCGTTATCGGGTCGGGTCGCTAATCTGACAAGACATAAAGCGTTAATAATAAATTAAAAAAACGCCTAACAGATGTCGCATTTTTATTGGCGACCGAACGGAGAGATGGCTTCGGTCACCTGACCCAATAATTTGCCCCACTGATGATGCCCACGAAAGTCGCAAAATCTCTCTAAGCCATCATGAATCCCGACTGACCTAGTCGAAGGCACGGTCAAAGAAGAAGCACAGAGGAAAGGTATGGAGGATATAGCTTCTCCGGAGCCGCTTCTGCGGCGATCGCTGGCGTCCCGTCAGAACCGTGTTGCAGCGTTTTTGGGTCGTGCGGCGGGGCGGCGTGGGCCGCCGGCGTTGGTGCGAGAAACGGCAGCGCGGCAGCTGGACGAGCGGCGCGCCGATTGGGCCTACTCCCGGCCGGTGGTCGCCGTGGACATAGCTTGGAATCTCTCCTTCGCCGTTGTCTCCGCCTCCGTTATCGCAGCTTCAACATGCGAGCGGCCAAATGTACCCGTGAGGGTTTGGATCGCAGTTTATGCTCTTCAGTGCGTCTTACACGTTGCTCTGGTCTGGTCCGAGTACAGGCGTCGCCGCGGGGACGAGGGGCGGGTTATTGGCGACGAGGAGAGCAGCGGTGAACCGACTGCGTTGGATTTCGGTTCAGTGGATAGTGGGGAGGAGAGCGATGATAGCGGATCAGGTCGCCGGAGCCAGCGGGCTAGGTTTGTGTGAATATATCTTTTTATGCATATTGATTATTATTATTGGATTGGAGCTGTATTTAACTATTTATACAGTTTTTTTCTTTCTGAACTTGACTTTTGATGTAGATATTCTCGGGGTCTGCCTTTAATTTTTGAAATTTAAACCTCCTGGAGCCGCTGTAGAGCCAGCAGGCTACGTTTAGGCGCTTATGAGTTGATTATTTTTTTATTTTTTGGATTGGAGCTGCTTTTAGATTGTTTTTTTGTTTCCAAACTTGACTTTTGTATTTAGATATTTTAGGGATTTTCTCCAACTTTCAATTTTCTTGAACACATGTATTGTTTTAGGATAAATACATCTATGAAATAACCTTTGGGTTTGCATAATCCGGCAATGCCAGAGTTTAATCTCTCCTCAAGCAGTAAAGACCTCTCTATCTCTCAAATGAGATATAACGGAACCACAACTACAACGACAGCTATAACTGTACTCTGTGCCACCAAAAACCCTACCACCATCTCTCTTGGGGAAAATCACCGCCATTCACTCCTAACAACTTGAGACAATTCCAACCATTAATATCCTACTATTCTAACAGACTCCATTCTTCTTTTAGGTTAAATACCTCATTATAATTGCTAGAGTAATTTGAATGAATTCATATGCTAGTTCTAGTTTCTAACTCATCTCAATGTGTTATAGTAGTTTAATACATTTCTATATGGTCTTAGAGATCTAACAACCTCATGGCAACCGGTATCCCTATTGTGTTTTCTAGCCCGCCAATGATAGGCTCTAACTCTCCTCAAGTAGTGAAGAGTTCTCTATTTCTCAAAAATGAGCCAACCCCATTCCACACCAACTAAATTTCCTCATGTTCAATCTCAAAAATATCATCACAATCCAACTCACCAAAGAAAATCCCCCCATTTGGTGCTCCTAGGTTCTTACAATATTTTAAGGAAAACAACTTTAGTGATTACCTCAACATATCTCTTCTTGCACCTGCATCGACTATTATTGATGATCATGCCATTTCCCTTCCTAACCCTCACCACACCACCTGGTTGCTTGGGGATCAAAATCTTGGGACAACTATCCCCTCCACCATTTCAACTTCTCTTTTCCCCCATGTTATCTTCCTCTAAACTCATGCAGAAGTCTGCGACACCCTTGACAAGTGACTACAATCATCCAACAAATCTCACCTCATGCAGCTAAAAAATGAACAACACAATATCTCTATGGGTACTTAAACTATGACTCAATACTTATCTACCATCAAATCCAAAATCAATTCTATTGCAACCATTGGGGCCACCCTCGATCTCGAGGATATCATCCTTTGCATCCTTAATGGCTTACCACCTAGCTATAATGCCTTAAAACATCCATTCGAACCACTCTTCAACCCATTAGCCTCTACGACCCATATTCCTTCTTTGCAGTGAAGACACATTTTGTTGTGTTGCCGCAAAAGAATTGCAAGCTCTTTGAATCTCCAAACTAGAAATTATTCTCACCATCGCCTGTTGCTGCATTTGTTCTGTTCTGTTTCGCCCCTCAAGCAACCCGAGGCAGAGTACCTCACCCAAGTTTTCACATAATTGCATTGCAGCTTACCTCCTTTAAGGAGGTCGAACAAGGTAGCCAACAACCACATGACAAATCCATGGCAAATTTGGTCACTTTGCTGCTAAGTGTAGGCATTGCACCAACCTTCAATATGAAACTACTTCTCCTTATGGGCTTTACTTATAAACACAAGAAATTGGTATCTTGTTACTGACACCACAACCTATCTCACACCAAACCAAACTCAATAGTCCAACGTTTTTGTTTAAAATGTCACACTACAAATTACCATTTTCATTAGACAAACATCACCATTCTTCACAAACTTTAGGGCCTACTACCAATTCAGACTCGTAGCTCATCTTATGCCAACTCCTTTGCTCCCTTGTTCCTTGTTGCATACTCCTGGCTGTTAATCATTCAATCATTGCTATAGATCTTTTGATGCCTACGACTGCACAATGAAGGACCTTCAGACCAACCAAATTCTTCTACTGGGTCCTTGCCACAATGGCTTTTACCCAATTCACTAATCACCATCTTCTCTTTACTTGAAATTTGAAACTCCTTTGCCATCCAACAATGTTTTGACGACCATATAAAACCAATGCTTGGGCCACCCAAATCAATAGGTTCTTACTTCAATAGCAAAATAATCAAATATTATATGCTTTTCCTCTTCTTTTTAGCTATGCACTTAATGTAACTTGGCCAACAACCATTGTTTAACATTCCCCAAATCTATGTCACGTAGCTTGCATCCTCTAAAACTAATACACTTTGATGTATGGGGACTTTTCTCAACCATTTCAAATTAAAGATGTAAATATTGTTTTACTTTTGGATGAATTTTCTATAGTTTGTTGGGTATATTCCATGATTTGAGAAGGGATTGAAAGTTTGTACTGGTATATTCGCCTCCTTTGTTTGAGCTAGGGGTTTTTATAGGGGTGAATTATCCACCTCCTTAGTTGCCAGCAGCTCTAGAGCAAAATGATATCGCCTAATGCAAACACAAGCGCCTGATCGGAACCTTTTGAACACTTCTAATCCAAGCCTACCTACCTCATAACCTTTGGGTTGATGCCCTTCATATGGTGGCATATTCGATAAACCGATTTCCATCTCCAATAATAAACAATCGATCACCATACCAATTACGATAAGACAAACCCCTTTCTTATGCTCACCTTCCTTTACTCCCACACTTTAATATCAAATTAGCTCCAAAGTTTGTCCTCTGCTTCTTTCTCGGATAGAACTTTGCCTATGCGGGCCACAAATGCTTCAAAACTCTTAGCTACAAAATAATCCTTTCTCAGCATATTCAATTCAACAAAAACATCTTTCCCTTCTATTATCCAATCATCACATCCACTACTCAACAAGCACACATCTCCACAGTAACTCTTTGTTGACTTCATGTTGCTAAATCCTTGGGTAGGTTTGATTTTGCAACTACCATTTTCATATTACCATGAATTTAGTGCGTTCATTGTACTAAATCCTTGACATTTATCTCCAGAGGTACGTTACTTTGTTTGTTTGAATTGCCCATCTTAGGAACAGTTTCCTTGATGATTTACATGCTCACCAACTTGAAGGGCCCTATTGAAAATCTTCTGCATTGCATTTCGTTGGCTAGAAATGTTTTTTTATGGTTGTGAAAGGAACAAATAGGGAAGAAGAGTATAAAACTAATTGTGAAATTAGCAAACAAAAGTTTTTGAGTCGGCTATATTTTCTTTCTTTCTGCTACACTAGTGTTTTATTCTTATATTAGAGATGGATAGGGCTATTTTACTGGAAAGACTACTGAGGGCATTGATGCTATCAAAACAATAACTTATAGCATTGCAAATAATTCAATTTCTTGGAACTATTATGTGCTACTGGACTTAAAGACACATTCTATCTGTTTTTAACTCCGAAGGTCCTTGAACTATGCTCTGTTGGTTTTATGTAATAATGAAAACGACAATTTCTACCTCTAGGAAAATGACCATGCTTCTGTTTAATGGAGAAGATAACAAATACTCCTAAAATGATCTAGTTTAATTTTAAATCTGATAGGAATACTTGAGTTCGCAAGTAACCTTAAGGGTAATACTTGAGTTCACAAGCAAACCAGAGATCCTCAATCCGAGAGGAGAATCGTCTCTCTCAAATCTCTAGACAAGAGAGTCTAGAACCCAAGTTGCCAATGAACCCTAATTGAGAACAAATCAAAACATAATCCCTCCTTAAACATCTCATACTCTTTAATACAAAGACTTTCTTAATCTAATTTCCCTTCTAAGCTCTAGCCGCCCCCTCCTTTCAATTTGAAAGCAATTGACTTAGTGGGATTGGCTTAGTTGGGCCCACCATGTGGGCGGGCAAGAGAAAGGGAGGCGGATGGATTCCGCCTCCTTTAGACCCGAGTCAGTTCAGGGTGAACCGGCCTAACAATACCACCATCTTAAAGAATCACCTTGTCCTCAAGGTGAAAACAAGTAAATTGATGTTTCACCCTCTCATATGGCTCCCATGTGGCCTCGTAATCAGGAGGTTCTTCCACTTGATCAACACTTCCTTAGTTCCATCTTATTTCTAGCGAGCCCCCATCAGCTCTATGGGTTCTAGAATCACCTTTAAATCCTCAGTAAGTGTCGCAGGTAACTCGGGACTGGCTGTATAGCACCAATGGCCATTCTCAACTGACATACATGAAAAACTGGATGTATAGTCACCGTTGGTGGTAGTTTTAGCCGATATGCTACTGCTCCGACCATCTCCAGCACTTCATAAGGTCCAAAGTACTTTGGAGCAAACTTCTCATTCCTCCTGTTGGTGACTGCCTTCTGTCCGTATGGTCGGAGCTTTAAAAACACCCTCTCCCCCACTTCGAATTGGATTTCCTTCCTATGCGCATTAACTTATTTTTTTATAATCTTTTGGGCTCTTATTAGATGTCTCTTCAACTCCTCTAACACTCTATCCTTCTCCTCCAAGTACTCATCTACTGAAGAAACTGGAGTACTGCTACTCCCAAAGTGCACAAAGTGGGGAGGATCATGCTCGTACACCACCTTGAATGGGGTCATTTGAGAAGCAGAATGAAAAGATGTATTGTACCAGTACTCAGCCCATGATAGCCACTTGACCCATAGCTTGGGTGTCTCTGACGCAACATCTCAGGTAACTCTCTAAGCTCCTATTGACTACTTTTGTTTGGCCATCCATCTGTGGGTGGTAAGCTGTGCTCCTCTTTAGAATTGTCCTCTGTAATCTAAACAACTTCCTCCAAAAGTGGCTGAGGAGCACCTTATCTCTATATGATACTATCGCCTCTGGTACTACATGCAATCTGACCATCTCTCTGATGAAAGCTGAAGCCATTGTCACCGCGGTGTAAGGGTGTCGGAGGGGAATGAAATGAACATACTTGCTCAATCTGTCCACCACCACTAAAATCACCGTGAAACCTTATGAATGGGGCAGCCTATCTGTGAAGTCCATGGATTCTCCTCCCATACTCATCCTGGTAGAACAAATGACTGTAGTAGTCCTCCTGGTGACATAGCCAGATATTTGTTTCTTTGACAGATCTCACATTTGGCCACCATCTCCTCTACATTTTTATGCACCCTCTTCTAGTAATGCTCCGAAGCTAGCCTCCTGTATGTCTTCTGCAATCCTGAAAGGCCCCCAACAATACTTCCATGAAACTCCCGGAGTAAGTTTGGGATGTGAATCAAAGTTCGAGGCATCACAAACCTTCCCTGATATAGCAGTCTGCCCCCTCCAATGAGTACCCTGGGTGGCTATCCTCTTTCCTCATTAAATTTGCCCTGATCTTTCCCAAATCCTCATCCCTAGCACTTTCCTCTCTGATGACCTCCCAATCTAGCATCAAAGGAACATATAGTGCCACTGTTTGCAGCTCCCCCATACACCTGAACAAGGCATCTGCCGCCTTGTTCTCCACTCCTGGCCTATACTGAATCTCAAAATCGTACCCCAACAACTTGAACAGCCACATCTGATGCTCCTCTGTAACCATCCACTATTCCAGCAGGTATTTCAAGCTTCGCTGATCTATCTTGACAATGAAATGCCTCACTAGTAAGTTGGGCCGCCACTTCTGGATGGCCAAAATGATGGCCATTAACTCCCTCTCCTAGACTGACTTCAACCTGGCTCTAGCAGTCAACACCTGATTGAAATAAGCAATGGGCCTATAACTATGCATAAGCACTGCACCCAACCCGTACCCGGACGCATTTGTCTCCACTATGAAGATCTGAGTAAAATCTGGCAAAGCAAGGACCGGTATTGTAGTCATAGCCTTGTTCAAGCTCTCAAACATTGATGTGGCCGCCTCCCCCCATAGGAAACCGTCCTTCTTCAACTGCTCAGTGAGTGGCTATGCTATGGTGCTGTATCTCTTTACAAACATTATGTAGTAACCTGTCAGTCCTAGGAATCCCCTCAGCTCTTTCAGATTCTTAGGCACTGGCCATTTCAACATTGTCTTAATTTTTGACTGATCTACTACCACCCCTTCTTTTGATACAACATGGCCCATGTACTATACACTAGCTTGCGCGAAGCAGCACTTCTTCAAGTTGGCTCTCAGCTGGTGCTCCTGCAGCACCTGTAACGCCCTTTTTAAATGCTCTCAGTGCTCCTCTTCTACCTGTTGTAGACTAGGATGTCATCGAAGAATAACAATACAAATCATTTGAGATAAGGTTTGAAAACCTTATTCATAAGTGTCTGGAAAGTGGCTGGAGCATTGGTGAGGCCAAAAGACATCACTAGGAACTCATTGTGTCCCTCATGAGTTCTGAAGGCAGTCTTGGGCACATCCTCCTTCATTCGAATCTGATGGTATTCTGATTTCAGATCCATCTTGCTGAAGATCACTGTTCCACTCAATTCATCTAACAACTTGTCAATAACGAGTATGGGAAACTTGTCAGGTACAATTTCCTTGTTGAGCACCATGTAGTCCACACAGAATCTCCAATTGTCATCTTTCTTCTTCACCAATAGAACTGGACTAGAGAATGGACTAATGTTGGGTCTGATGATTCTTGCCTCCAGCATCTCTCTAATCAACTTTTCAATTTCATCTTTCTAAAACTGAGGGTAGCAATAAGGTCGTACGCTGATGAGTGACACACCCTTCAAAATGATGGCGTGCTCCTGCTCCCTCTACGGCTGCAATCCTTGAGGTGGCTGAAACACCTCTTGGAATTGCTGAATCAGCGGCTGTATTGAGAGGGGTATGTCCCTTTCCTCCTCTAATCTAGCTCCCTCCAAACTGTGCAGCTCCACCAAATATCCTCTACCCACCAACTGTATATCCATCACCATAATTTTAAGAGAAATTATGGATTTGGATAGCCCTGTATCTTCCTTAATTACCACCTTCATTTTCATCTACCATCAACTCCATCGTGAGTGCTTCCCAATTCGTCTTGGTGTCTCTCAAAGTCTGCAGCCATTTCATCCCTAGGATGACATCTGTACTCCAAAACTTTAATGGAATAAAATCTTCTCTCACCTGAATCCCCTGGATAGTTAATCGCAGTCCTCTACAAATCCCCTGGCCTTTCTCCACCTTCCCCGTATCCATCATCATCCCATAACAACCAGTATCCACCAATCTCACTCCCAATTGGTCGACGACCAGAGTGGAAATGAAATTGTGAGTAGCCCTACTATCAATTAACACCACCACCTCAGTCCTCTATCTCCCCCTTTACCTTCATGACATGATTCATAATGAATCCTACCATCGAATTTAGGGAAATCTTGGCCAAATCCAAATGCAGCTTTTCCTCCATCTCCTCCTCTAACCCCTCCTCAGTTTCCTCGTCATCACAGACGATGATAATCTGAAGAGTTTGATCCTTGCACCGATGTCTTGGCGTATACTTCTCATCGCACCTGAAGCACAACTCCTAAGCCCTCTTCTCCTGCATCTCCTTCTCTATCAGCCGCTTGAAATTTCCCTTACTCCCTCCTATTGTCTTCTCCCTGGTGGTCTCCCGACTTCCTCCTGTTGCTGGACCTTTAGGTGTTAGATGGGTGGTCGCCATCCTGTAAGTGCTCCCTATGTTGTTACTACTGGCTCTCCTCTCCAAATTTCTCTAATTTTCAACTAGCTGTGTCAACTTCATGGCCTCCCCTAAGTCACGAGGCATTAGAACCTTCACTGTTGTTCGGATCTCTGCCTTCAACCCCTTCATGAAATTCCCCTTCACTACAGCATCTGATAATCGCTCCACCATACTGACTAGGTGCTCAAACTGCTCCCGGTAGTCTGCTACTGATCCCTATTGTGTCAGAGCAAAGAACTGCTCATAGAAATCTCCTCCCCGGTCGGTTTGTAAATGTTATATTATGCAGTCCTTCAATTCCCTCCAGTTTCTCATAGGTGTCCTCTGATCTCCACTGGTATCATGACAGAGCCTTCCCTTCCAAGCACAAGCCTGCTGCTGTCAGCTTCTCCTCATTCGTCAGCCCATTTACGGCGAAGTACCTCTCCACCTTATAAATCCACCCATAAGCATTATTCCTTTCAAATATGGGCATCTTCAATTTCCTCATCTTCTGATCTCCACCATTCCCTCTTATTCTTCCATAGCCTCCCCTCTCCCAAGTGCTTGGCCATCCCCACGTCTCCCGGTCTTCCCTTGCCATGACATAGCCCAAACCCCCTTCGAATTTCCCCTTTGTTTCTTCAAAATCAGCACCTCGATGACCATAGTATCCCTCCTGGCATTCCCTATATCCACCTCCTCTTTCTTCTCTCTGGACAGGCTCCAAATGGGATCTTCTTCTTTCTCCTTCCGTGATTTTCTCCTCATCTTCATCTCCACGGATTTCAGAATTCGTGCTTTTCTCTTCCACCCATTTTGCCACGGAAGCCGCCGTTTGGTTGTACGTTGTAGATTTCCAACATTTTCTTCATCATGTCCCGGTGATTGATTACTTGTCCTTCCATGAAGGAAATCCTTTCTTTCACCGTTGTCTTGATTTGATCCATCTCCCCTTCAAGCCTTTTCTTCAAGCGCCTCTATTTTTCTTGGTTGCCATCTCGATCCGGATTTTTGTAGATCTAAAAATTCTGAATTTGGATTACAAAAACAACAACTTTCTCCTTTCTTGGCCAAAAATCAGTCGCAGGAGTTTGCCCAAATCAGCCCACGAATAATCTCAAGACTTGCTCTGATACCAATTTGATAGGAAATACTTGAGTTCGCAAGCAATCCAGATATCCTCAATTCGAGAGGAGGATTGTCTCTCCCAAATCTCTAGACAAGCGAGTCTAGAGCCCAAGTTGCCAAGGAACCCTAATTGAGACAAATCAAAACATAATCCCTCCCTAAACATCTTATGCTCTTTGATACAAAAACCTTCCTAATCTAATTTCCCTCCCAAGCTCTAGCTGCCCCCTCCTTTTCAATTTGAAATCAATTGTCTAGTTGGGCCCACCATGTGGGTGGGCAAGAGAAAGGGAGGCGGATAGATTCAGGGTGAACCGGCCTAACAAAATTCGTTAAATTTTCTTGGCAGTTATGCAATTAATAGATTTGAACATTCTATTCGTCACGCAGTCTATAATTTCTGAATTTTTGCTGATTATACATTTGTGTTGATATGGAGAGGTACTTTTGATCCTTTTATGCTGTTTTTCCCTTTTATGTAACGACTTGTTTGGGGTTAGGATTATTTTCTGAGGACCATGCCCATTTCATGATTCAATTATCCTTTTGCTTGCATTTAACTGTATTCCTTCCCTTGATGTGCTAATTGCCACATAGTGTCTTTGTATTCAACTTCATGTTTGAGTTATTTTGTTTTAATTGTTCATCTGAACATGGCAAATCAAGCATTCATGATCTATTATTTTCAGTTTTGTTTTGTTAATTTTCTTTTTATGGCCCATATGGCACTGTTAGCACAATGCTATTGCTTTTATCATGTATGCCTTGCTAGGAGTTACTACGCATTACATAAATTTATATGCAATTGTTTGGTTGTGTCTGGTTTCTTAGGCATGTTGATGCAACTTAGGTTCCTAAACCTTTTAGGAGAACACTTAGTCATGCAAT
The DNA here is from genome assembly GCA_019514585.1 of Dendrobium officinale. Lineage (NCBI taxonomy): Eukaryota > Viridiplantae > Streptophyta > Magnoliopsida > Asparagales > Orchidaceae > Dendrobium > Dendrobium officinale. The sequence goes on along the minus strand of CM033688.1, from coordinate 61,755,047 downwards.
TAAGAAACTTCATTTCAATAAAGCATACACAAACACAAACCGAGAGAGACTGAGAGAGACTTGGTAGAAAACAAACATTTGAAATTGTTTAGAAAAATCACATAGGAAAGAAAGATACAAAACACAAATAAAAAGCAACCCTCAGACCAACAACGACTGGTCACATCACATGCAATTCACAAAACTAGGAAAATGTGCTCAAATGAAAGATCTAGCTAATAATCCACCACTGAAATTTTGATCCGGCACAAGTATGCACTCCTCAGGTAAATACCAATAAAACAGAGTAACAACACCATCTCACAACTCACAATATTTAGAGAAGAAATATATATATGGAAGGGAAACCGTGGAGAGAATAAGTAGAAAGAAGATCGAGATGAAGTATTAAGGGATAGGGGAAAGACTAGCTTGCAAGCCACGAAGAACCCTCAAGTTGAAATTTTCTTCTCAAAAAACTATCCTCAACAAGAGAATTTCAGCCACTTTATATAGGAGGGGAAAGGGGCATTTAATTGTTTAATTAAATGAGCAAACATTTCAACCAATAAAAACAAACCAAATCATCTCTAAAAGGAGAAGCCGAAGCATCAAGCATATGAATCAGCAAAAGGGGAAAACCAAACAGCCAAAGAGAGAGAGAGGGGGGGAGGAATCCCAAGCAGCCAAATCAGCAAGAGGGAAGAACCGAATAGCCAAAAGGAAGAGGGGAAGAATCCCAAACAACTAAATTAGCAAGGGGGAAAACCGAACAGCCAAAGAGGGGAGGGGAAGTAAGATCAAACCCAATGTTATAAACCAACCCGAGAAGTCAACCCCAACAATGATCATTGGTTGTTTTCTATCATTGAGCAATACAAAAATACATAGCATCCAATATGACAATACAAAAATAAAATACATAAAACGTAAATTCTTGACTACACATGTTGTTTTCCTTGACTAATGAACCTTTTACCCTAAGCTTTGTTTGTAAATTTGTTGTGCATTAACCAACCAGGCTTTTGGCTTATTTTCTGCTAGTTAGTATACACTGCATATCTTGACTAACCAATAGAGCCTGATAGTGTGAAATTCTATTGTTGGGTAAAGATACTTCAGTCAAATCATTTATCATCACATGTTCTGCACTTCAGTTTCTCCATGCAGAGCTCTGGTTGTAGCATGCCTATAGAGGGTTTTGGAGTATGCGAAATAACTCTCATAAGAGAAAATGGATAACATAACTCGTGCCTTTACTCAATTAGTAAGGCATCTTTTGAGAATGAGTTTAGCCTCTTTGTAATATGCTTGAATTTTGGTATCCTATCCTGACTCAGGGCACGATAGGAGAATCAAATAAGCATTTTTTATGCATACAATAGGGTTCTTCTTTGTTGATATTTGTGTGTGCGTTGTTGTTATGGATAAGTTTAAGCTGCTAATACCATCTTTCTAAGAATTTGATTTAGAAATGAGAGAATTTATATTCTAACACAATGCCATCTTTTAAAATCTTCTGCACCTCATCTTTCTCAAACGATCGTAATGGTTTAGACCTTATTTTGAGGAGAATCACCACTATAAGTTTTGTAGCGTAACCTCATTTTTGAGGTTACATACACACATCCTCATATACATGCTTAGACACTCATTAGGAAAGTTGGCTACAAAGGAGTTTAGATGCTCACTGCTAGATATTCTTTGGTCTTTTTCTCCCTCGTCGCTTCTCTTTATCGTAGCACTATTGCTCTCAAGTGATGGATATTTCTCCTTGGATAACCTTATAATGGGCGTAGATCACTCGACCAAATCATTATGAATTTTGTGCATTCTCTTTGTGTTGCTATTATTCTCTTAGCCTGATCTAGAAGTGTTACTTTCATTTTCTCATTCTTGAACTCTATACACTAGTCTTTTTTTCGGGGTATGCTAGTTTGTGTCGTTCACATCGTTGGCATTGTTTGTAGAAGATTTATCAGTGCTTATGAAGAAAAGGAGCCATGGAGGAAGAACACCATCACAATAGTAGCATTCATTCAAAATCTTATCCACAACCTAATTTGGTGTGTTCAAAACATTATATTAGAGAACTCTCTTGCATACTAACAATGACACTTTAGGCACCTGTGAACAATTGGACACTCACTTCGAAGACACATACAAGCTTGTTATCCTTATGGAAGTTGTCAATGCAACATACGCTTTCCAACCTCCTCTTTTCGCCAAACTTTTTCGCATATTCAACCAGGGAAAAGAGATTTTGATCTAGGATATTCCTTTCTTTCCACATGCAATAAGCATTGCACATAACTCTCCCTTTGCATTGAAACTTCTAGAAAAAGTCATTCCATTGAAGTTTAAGACTCCGCAACTTGAGTTCTTTCAAGGTTGCCATTTGGAGGTGGTTCATTTTTTTATCTTCTTCCATCATTGACAAAAATGAAGGATAAAGCCAGGGGGAGTATGTATCGAGGTTCAATAAAGCCTCCTATGATATCATTGATGGAGGTAAGTCCATAACTAAAGGTACCTTCACCTTTGGTTTGCAATCTTTCATGTTCATGTTCTTGATCATGAAAAATCCTCGCAGCTCTATATTGGAGCTGCTGTAGAAAATAATAAAATTCATTATCAGAGGAATTTGTAAATGTGTCTGAGTTGGTGATAAAAAAAAAAATTGAGCAAGTATTGACTAACCTTGAGAAGAGAAGCAAGAAGACTAACTCCGCCCCCCTCAACAAGCTGACCAGGAAGTTCTAAATTATTATAATGCACAAAAGTACTATAAAGCTCAATTACTACCTCTCAACCAACCACTTGTCATTTTCATGTTAGCCATTTGGAAGACTATGTTTAAATGGCTTGGTTATATGAGAAAGCTTGTCTAAGAGAAAAGAAAATTTAAAGTATTGTTTATACCATAATGATCATGACCTTGAAATCAAGGACTATAAAGTATTTAAAGATTGCTTGAGGAGTTAATCAAGAAAGCATATCTAATGGAATTTATCGCCAAGCGTTGAGATCGAAAGAAACTTGGAGAACAACAACATACGGCTCCCTAAGAGACCATACAGATCATTAAAGTCATGTAAGCTATCATCATGGTGCATGCAATATTTGAAGCAATCTCATATTGAAGTTTCAAGAGATTCACCTATTTTAAAGTTTACTCATCCTCTTGTTCAACCACTCTATTTGCTCACCTTTTTTGATAGTGATTTGTCATCATTTGGGAACTATTATAATTACACAGTCATAGTTTCTGTTGTAATTAATCATGTAGAAGTTCTTCATATTGTTATCTACACCAAGAGTTTTGTGAATATCCTCTTGAGTTCCAGAAACTTTTTAGGATTCTGTGACAACCTAAAGCTTCTTATTATTTTTATTGTAGAGGTCATCTAGTATCTCCATCTTTTGAAGAGCCTTTTGAAATTTATTCAGGATTGATTAAATTGAATATCGTAAAATCTTTCTTATCGATCATGTGCAATAACCTATAATTCACGGTAAAAATGTCTTATATCAACTTAATCACCTTACATTGTTACTTATTCTCTTCAAACTCTTTCACCATATAGGTTACTTTCTTTGTGGCACTCCTGACTAGGGGTGTCAATTCGGGTCGACGGGTCGGGTTCGGGTCGAACCTGAGTTGACCCGGTTTTAAACGGGTCAACCCGAACCCGACCCATTTTTGTAAACGGGTCGGCTATCTCAACCTGAACCCTACCCGCGCAAGTTGCCGGGTTGACACGACCCGACCCGATTACTTAAAATAGTTTAGGGTTTAGGCGGCAGCGGCAACAGACGCGGCGGTGCGGCGGCGCGGCGGCAGCAGACGCGCAGCAGTGGACCAGAGGCACCGCGCCCAGCGACCAGTCGGAATGAGTCGCGACTGAACCCGAAGTCCGAACGGCCAAACCCCATGCGAGTGGCGAAGCCGAAGCGGCACGCGAGCGGCGAAGCCGAAGCAGCACATGAGCGGGTTCTGCCTCGCTGGCACGTGAACCGGGCAGTCGACGCATTGGGCAGTCGGGCAGGGACCATTTCTGGGTCATCTTCGGGTCGTTTTCGGGTTCCAGGGTCAACCCGAACCCGACCCGTTTTTTGAAACGGTCAGTTTACTGAACCCGAACCCGACCCGTTTCATAAACGGGTTGACCCGAACCCGGATTTTTCCGGGTTGGGTTTCGGGTCGGGTCAAAAATTGACACCCTACTCCTGACATCATTCGAAGCTATCTCGATCTTCTTCTTAGAATGATGATTGCTTTGCTTTGTTGCTTTCATATAACTCGAGAGATTTGTACTCACATGCATAACGCCAAGAAATTGATTATGTTGGCTACCCTTTATTTCATCTTTAATTTTATTTTAAAAATCGTCCTATGTCATGTTTGCTATGAGGAGCCAAACTTACTCTTATTGCTTTTAGTTACAAAATTTCTTGGGAACCTTATTGTTGATTACATCCCGTCCCTATACCTCTTCAATGTGCTCTCGATCTCTTCATAGTTGGACCAAAGTATGCGTTAACCAAGGTAATTTTGTTCAGTATAAAATACACAATAGTTACTAAAACATGGAACCATACTTGGATCTAGAGTTCTTATTAGCCTTTAAACTTGGGTATGGTGATATCGACTTGAATAAAGAATCTGTTGAGGCTAACCAAAGCTTTTTGTGTACGTACACCTGCTAACTTCGTGGAAAGAACCATCTCAACATCTTAACGTTTGGGCTCATCCATGCCAACCTTCTTCGTCGAAGGCACATCAGTCTTACTCTTTTGCTCGTGGCTTGATAGATTTGTTCTTTCCTACATCATCACCATCATGATTTGAGTCGGGACTAATCAGTATTGGTGCAAAAACTATTGTTACCCTCTCATCTCCTTAGCGCAACTGTTGGTGCTGACAAAACATCGATAAGGAGATTCAATGGAGATGTCCAGCAAACATAGCAAAGTGAGGTAGGGTAATCTTGATTGTTATTTCTGGAGTAAGAAACATATAAGTTCTGTTAATAAAAGAACTAGAAGAACTACAAAGAGGAACACAATGCTTCCTTGAATCCCCTGTCCAGCTTTCTAACTCTACAGAGTCTCTCCCATGTTACTCCCTTATTTTCCCAAGAAGCCAAGCATGATCTCTCTAAGGGTCTCACTTGACAGGTTTGCACTAAGAGCTTAAGCTTTTTCCCTCCTTCAGTGCCCTTTTATATAGATGGGATATGCGAGTTATAAAATGCGAGCATTTATGATTATATGGCGTTGAATACAGACCATAAATGATTCAAGTAATCATGTGTTAACCTCTATGTAATAACCAAAAAATCACATACCTCGTATGCATCGAGAAGCCGACCAAATCTCCCGAAATCCCGCTGGAATCCCGTAGCTCGACGCCAAATCCATCGCTTCTCCGAGATTTATGCCCAAACCCCGCTCGAGGAGGTCTGTTCCCTCTGTTAAATACCCTAGCAAACGAAGTAGAGGCTGCTTCGGCAGACCTCTCCCACGACCTGCTTCCACACGACTCTCCCTCTCAACTCCAAACCGAAGCCATCATCTCCACTCGAGCAGCCATCGCCAAAGCCAGTCCCTCCTCCGATCTCCATCCAGCCCCGATTTCCTGTCCCGATCTCCAGGCCGACGTCAGACCTCCTCCTCCCGTCACCTCTGCTCGCGTGAAAACTCCTCAAGCCGCACCAAGCCCGACCTCTCCCTCACTTAAGCCAACCCCAATCCTCTGCCCTAGCTCCCGCCGTTGCCTCCTAATCCTCAGAGAGAGAGAGAGAGAGAGAGAGAGAGAGAGAGAGAGAGGAAGAGACCTACCTCATTCGATGACTTTCCCTGCTAGTCCGATCGGAAGTAGCAACAGGAGCTTGTTGGCTGTGAAGGTAGCCGGCTACCTTTCACGTGCTTCTTGCGGCCAAATCCCGTCCCAAACAGCCCTTTTGGGCATTTTTTATACATTATTATTATTATTATTACTATATTTAATTAAATTAATTATAATTAAATTTTTAATTATATATGATTATTATTATTAATAATTAATTTCAATTAAAATAAATTCTAATTAATTTTTATCATTATTATAGTTAATTATTATTATTATTAATAATTAACTATAATTACCAAAAATTAATTATGATTAGTTATTTTAATTAAAATTAATTATTTATTATAATTAGTTATTTTTAAATTATAATTCTTTTTTTTAAATTATTATTATAACTAATTGTAATTAATAAAAAAAATCTCCTATACTCTTTTACCTCGATGTTCGTGTCGGACCGGTAGACCACCTAAGCACGCCTTTGGTGCGTGTGGTAGGAGGGAACCCGGTGCGACACCTACGACGAGGTAGGCGAGTGATCCCTCGATCCACGTGCCAACACCGACAACCCCGCGAATTTACAAATTTTTCTAAACTCAAAACTCAACTTCAATGTTCGCAGTGGACCGGAAAATCGCTCCAAGCACGCCTTTGGTGCGCGTGGTTGGATGGGACCCCGGTGCGGCACCTACGGCGAGGCAGGGTCACTCATAAGTACCCCCGAGCGGGGGGAAAGGCAAATGCTTTTCAAATAAAAAAGCTTTTTAAAAAATCCCATGCACGCCTTTGGTGGCGTGGTGGGAGAAAATAAATACTACCGCCGCGATGTCTCACAAACACCAACCGTGCACGTCTTTGTTGACGTGGCGGGTAGGCGGCCTCTTGATTTTTCTTCTAAACGGGGGAGACGTCGGGAGGCTGCCGAAATTTTGTGTGAAATACATACAAGGACTTGGAACAAATTGGGACTTGTGGACTTGATTCAATCTATTTAAAATGAACTTGAATAATATAAAAGAAATTGATTGAAGTCAAAGAGCAACATAAACTTGGACTCTCATTTGAACTTCAACAAGGATTTGAATTCATTCTTGAACTTGCAAATGAACTATAACGAAGATTTAAGTTAGAACATGATCTTGAACTCAAAAGGCATCAAAGAAATGACAGTGGAACTTGAACTCATTGCAAAGCACCTGTTTGAACTCAAAATTGAACGCACATGGACAGCAGGGGACTTAGACTTGAATTTGCAACCATGTTTGGGACATTGAACATGAATACAAGCAAGAACTTGCCAACTTTTGAACAATAGAAGACTTGCACTTCAGGTGATAGTGAAGAAGACTCATTTTGGACTTGGTTTTAAGCTCAAGTCAGAACTGGATTTTGAATTAATGGTCTAGATCTTAACCCAAACTAAAGTCTAATGTTTGGAAGTGAAAGTCATATATCATAACAATGATGAGATCAAAGATAAGTAAGTGAAGAAAGATTAAGTCTTCAAGTGATATATAAACAAGGAATGCTGAGGTGGAATTATCTCGAATCGTTCAAGCAAATCAATCTACATTCAAATAATCATGCCTATTTGTTACAAAAATAAGACCCAAATGCAGTTGAACGTATTGAGCCTTACAAGCAATGGGGCTTATGCTAAATGGAACTTCAATGTTGATTAGTGATGGTATGCATTATGATAAGTTGAAACAAATAGGAGACTCATCACATACAAGCAAGGGCATTTACAAACAGATGAAGAGAGGTCTCTTTCATATAGAAGTTTGGTCAAAGGTGACAATAGACGAGATGCTGTGAATGTCAAAACCATGTTATAATCAGCAGTCATTTAACATCAATCAAAAGCATTGATTCCCTACGATCAAAAGAGTTGAATCCAAACACACAAAGCATATAAGAGGCATAATCAAATGTATCAAATCTCAGTAAGCTATGGTGATTAGCATGCGATAATTGCATAAATGTGCTCACAATCAATATGTTGGGAGAAATAGGTGATAGATGCGAGCTCCTACAAGTCAACATAGGAAATCTCTTTCATATGCAAAGCACCTATAAACTGTTTTAGCAAGGATATTGTGGCATCTCTACATCTAACAACCATCCAATGGAGGACAGATACACTCAAGTGGTATTATCACTACAATTGAGGTCGGCTCACTTGTAGACAAACACAACTATTCCCTGGGAACTATGATGATCGACGAAATTATTTGTGGATAATATTAGTGATTATGTAGTAAGTGCAACAAATCCTCTATTGATACAAGTACACATGTTCTCTGCAAGCAAAGATATAAGACTACGGTGAATCCAAATTCCTACAACCTGTCGTAGGAAGCTTTTCATGTATGTAAAGTGTCATCTACAAGCAAAGGCGAATGTCATGTAATAGATACAGGCATCTACAAGTAAAAAGCAGGAGATTCGTTAGTGCACTACGATCCACCTACAGAAGCCAACGAGTAGTTTACGACAGTCTACCTGTACGAAGCAGCGAACAACTAAACTCAGAAGTTGCTACGAGCCTACGCCACGCCACCGGATCTGCAATCTTCATACAGGCAGACAGAAAGCGTCGACAAATATTTCTAAATACCCCTGCACGTGCACTGTAATCTATATACACATAGGTACACTAAAGGGAAAAATACAATCTCAACCCGTATGGGCTCCGGCGAACGTGTTATTGGTACACACGTGACGTTTAGGGATGCTGCGCGGGTTATTAAATTTAAACCCGATCCTCCTTAATTGGTAAAAAAGAGTCGACAGGGTTTAATTATAAAACGCCCCCAAACACCCGCATGGGCCCCGGCGAGTGTGTTGTGGGAACACACGTGACGTCTAGGGATGCTGCGTGGGTCAACAAGTGAATTCAAGTTCGAATCTGATCCTTCTATACTGATCAATAGAAGTCGACAGGATTCGAACCATCAAACAAATACATGGTTGTGGTGGCCGATGTATTTATTTTTATAAATTTATATTAGACCTTCAAAGCCTAAAATCAAGAGAATTAACTCTCAAAGGCATAAAGACCACGAAACCCGATCCTATGTCGATAGCCAGACAGAGTCGACAAGGTTCAAGCTTTAAATGGAAATAACCCCAAACACCTCGATGATGGCCGCGTTGATTGAAGATCTCTACTGGAGGGGTCCATTCCAAACACTTTCAAATTCCACCTAAATACCCACAAAAATCCCAAATATCCAAAAAATCCCAAAGTCACAAAAATATTTAAAATTGAAGTCTAATCACGAAACACTTAAAGCAAAAATCATCCGCCCTCCGCAACAGTTTGCTGAGGTGGACAAAAATGAAAACTACTCTAGCTCACAAAGAGCCAAATGCCTAGTCGAAATATCACTATGATCTATTCTCAAACAATCTCCTGCCATTAAGGATGTGGTACGTGTTCTCTAACCGGCGGTTCACCGCCAAATGGCACCGCAGGATAAACGGTTATGACCCGGGGCCCTCTGAACCGAGTGGTTTGCCGCCAAATGGCACCACGAAATACCGGTTATGGCCAGAGCCAATACGTTCCTTATTTGCATCAAATCCTTGAGATATGAATCAATAGGATATGATCGATAGGGCACAAAGCCCTCTGTTAGCTAAGGTGGATTCAAATTTGTTCCCTTAGACAAACATTCACCCCAGGTCTACAAGGTTCTCTTGGACGAAGCAACCCATGGCTGCCGACAAGGATCCTTCTGTTAGGTTGGGTTGACTACCTCCTTTGACTAAGTAGACCATGGGCCATGATGGCCCGGGACGACGGAACCATGGGATCTTGATCGGGTCTATCATCCATTCCCCCACCATCCGCTTTAAGTGCACGATGGTGAAATTTCTATTTTAAATATCAAACTTTTCAAACCCTTCCAAATACCTAAATTCAAATCCAACATTTCCAAACCCAAATCCATGCTGCTACTATATGCCAGATAACACGTATCTCTATGTATCTGATTGACGACTAGGCTTAATTGAAAGTTCTCTCTCGTGATCGGGAGGGGTAATTAACTATAGGGGCTTGCACCTATAGGAAACCATAACTCAGATCATAAAGTCCTCACAAAATGAGGGCGAAATCTCTGGGTAGTGTTTTATCTACAAATCCATTTGCCTTCCAAAATTTACCTCAGAACTTATTCAGTTAAAACTCCCTCGCCGAATAAAAAGAAAAAGCGAGTGGAGGCCGGGGCCGAATTTTCGGAGCCCACATCATGATTCTTGAGGTAATGTCGAATTCAAGGTCGAAAAACATGAGCGGTTGGGGCCGTTCTATCATCATTACTAGTGCTTAAGGGTTTCTTAGGTTTGAATTTGGTAGTATTCTAGACGGCTTTGAATGCTCTTCTTCTCAACACATTAGCTCTTAGGATTCTCCCTTTCTGTACTTGGCACTTGGCACATGGTTCTAGAGTGTCGTCTTATGGCTCTTCTTGAGTTTCCTCTTGGCGCATCTTCTCTTTGTTGCAATTTTCTTGGCTTGTGTTTCTCTTGAAAATATTTAAGTTCTTCTTGAGAGACCCTTCTCAAGGTCCAAATCCACTTGGATTGCCCTATTTCATCAATTCTATTGAACTCTTGATCATATAGTCCCATTTAAGAGGCAATTCATCACTGTGAATCAAGTTGTGGGAGAGGGAACAATTTGGATCCCTCTTTCAAGTATAATGTTTTTGGAGGCCAAACCTTGGCGCCACGGTAGGCTGTCATGACTCTTCTTTAGAAGCTGGTTCTCTCTTGTTTGATCCTCTTTGCCTAGCAGTAGGTTATCGATTGTAGGTAGACCTTCTTCCAAGTCATTATCCAACAGTGAAGGTTCGAATGTATTAAGATTTTTGACATTCACTATTGAATAGATCTCCATGTAGGCGGATATAACTAATTGATATGCATTGTCCTTGATCTTTTTTAGAATGTTAAATGATCTATGTTGAATCAATTTGATATTTTGTTCACCCTCTTTAATCTCTTCTTGCTATTGTGGAGCTACACAAGATCTCCTTCACACTTATTTTCTTGCTACCAATCATACTGCACTTGTAACATTGTCGTGTTTTTGCTTCAGAGTGAAATTTTTTATTCTTGTAAGGATTTTTTAGGATCTTCTGAGACCTCCATTTTGGTTCTGTTTTCCTCCTAGAACTTCAAGTTAAATGGAGCTTAGATTGTTGAACTGATTGTTGCCCTGCTAAATATGAACTCGATATATACAAAACTTTCATCCTAAGTCTCTGAATCCTCATCGCAGATGCCCTACACTTTTGTGTACCAACTTAATCTGAGCATTAGTTTCTTGATAGAAGGCTCTACTTATTTTTAGATATGCATCTTTGGCCCATCATGATTTCTAGAGTCAGCCGAGGAAGTTGGAGTGTCCAGCTGAGATGGTTGAGCTCATTAAACTAAAATTCACCCAAAAATTCTTGAAAAAGAGGCGTGATTCTTTTTATCTCTTTTGGTATGTTGACATGTCATTAGTACTATCATCTTTGAGAATCTATCCATCATAATGAAAACATAATTATAATCATTACGGGTTGATGGAAATCCTCTCAGGAAGTTCGTGGAGATGCTCTACCATGATTGAGTCGACATAGTCAAAAGTGTGTTTAATCTTTGCTTCTTAAGGTGCAACAGATTATGCATTCTTTCAAGAATTGCCACATCTTTGCCAATAGACAACTTTGCGGATTCTGAAGTGTCTTCATAACGTTGAAGTCTCCAACCACCTTGGAAATGTGCACTTCTCTTATTTGCTTCACTAGATTACCATCTTTGGGAATGTAGCTGATTCCTTTTGTAGGGAAGTTCTTATCTAATCACCTCTTGGTGCCATCTAGAACTTCCCATAAGTCTTCATCAAACATGTATGAGTCAATGTACTCCTTATGAAATGCAGGTTGCAGCTGCATTATTACCGACTGATTTACTGAAGGTTGTGAGAGTATATACGCCATTTTGTTTTGTACATGTTAGTCTACTCATGTCGTGAAGGTTGCAGCTGTATTATTACTGACAAAGCTAACAAAGGTCGTGAGAGCATATACGCTGTTTTGTTTTTTTCTTTCTTCTTTCCGGTGACTAAGTGGAACTACTGCAATTATGTATCTATTTCATGTTTTGTTCTTGTTGAAACTTTAATTGAGTTTGGAGGTGTTGAAGTGGTTTGTGGTCTGTTTGAATCACATTTTATTTGCTGAGTATGGTCATCAGTGCTTAAATGCTTGGTGAAGTATGAGTAGTTTCATATCTTAGGTTAAACATGTCTTCTAAGCACCTTGTAGCAACTTGAGTACTAGTATTAGAATCGTGCTTAGTGCATGTATAGAAGCATCTATCTTGACTTAAAATAGTTTTTGTATATTTGGCAATACTAAACAAACGTCATAGTGATTCTTCTTTTTAGAAGAGATTTAGCTTCATATTTCTTCTTTATGCAGAATATTTAGTTGGTTTTTTTTCAATGAATGTAAATGTTCCACAAGTATTAAGAAGTCGCGGATAAACTTCTCACATGTTGGATGCTCTCATAAAGCCCCACATGTCGATCAATTTCAGTGGTTGATACCGATCCCTTATTGCTTTTGTTTTTAAGGGTAGATTTTTTCTCCTCAGCCACCAACTTTGAATTCCTAATGCCATAGGATTTTCTTCTTGAAGTTGCGTCTCTTCATGTTTAAAAAGGGGTTTTCTCTTTCACGAGGTTGATCAACTTTCGCATCTGCTCAAGATGTTCCTTCACTGTTCAACTTTGAATAAAGATGTCATTGACGTAGACAGTTTCTTGCTTTTTCATGTATGGTTTTAGAATATCATTCAGGAGACATAATGTTTGTTGCTCCTTTGCATGGACTGTATGATTTCACCATCCATTCAAGTAATTTCTGTGTGGTCTTCAACAAAATCTTCCACATTTCCTCTTCATGAACTTGGCCTTGGTGGCAACCTAATGTTAGATTTGACTTTATGAAAAAAAAGCATGTTTTAGCTTGTCCAACCAGTAGTCCACTTTGGTAAAGGGATATCGATTTTCACAAAGATTTTATTTAGTACCTGACCGTTTACATACATTCACCTACTGCCATATTTCTTTGGTATCATCACCATCGGTATTATTGCACATGGTGAGCTGCTTGGCTTTATGACTTCTTAGTCAAGTTGCTCTTCGACTTGCTTCTTTTATCTTTTTATTCACCAACTCTAAGTACCTAGACATCTTGATATTGGGTGGAGTAAAATTTGTGAGAAGGTTGAGCTTGTGCTTCATTGCTCTTTGTGGAGGTAACCCTCTTAGATTTTGAAGAAGCTCTTGGAAGTCAACTGCCAACTGCCAACTGCTACTACCTCGATTCTTTGATTCTTTATTCTCGGTTCTTGGCTCTTTTCTAATTTCTCCATCTCAACTCCACTTGGGACCAAATTTGAATGTTCCCCATTTGGCTTCTCCAGTCACACAATGAATAGGAATGAAATGTTGACACACGTTTATCGTCCTTTTTCCCGACTAATTGCCACCATATCTGGAGGCAAACAATGTTTGCTCTGATTGACGATTTATCTCGCACCATCCAGATATGGTGGCAATTAGTCGGGAAAAAGGACGATAAACGTGTGTCAACATTTCATTCTATTCATTGTGTGAAGTTTATCCGGGCAATGAAGTGTTGTGCTCTCTAATAGAAGATAATGTTTTGATCCCACAAATATGGGCTATTGAAGATCATCTGACAGATTTCAAGAGGGACTACTTCACACAACACTTGAATGTGCTATTGAATGATGGTGAAACAAACATGACAATTTTGATCAATCTTCATCCTCTCAGGGTTCTAAATCTAATTGAGAGTGTTAAAATGTGCGCGAGGAATTATCTCGAGACCCACTTTTCTGACTAGATTTGTGGAGATTGGATTCTTCTGACTAATTGAGCAAAATGTGGTGCTGAGTGCTGACCACCTCTTACGTCACGTGGATCGGCATGGTGAATGGTTCTTTGTGTTCATTAGGATTGGGGTTGTACTCCTTTTAGCATTGTCTTCAAGGAAAAACTCAAATATGGTTGATTCACTGAGTCCAATGCTTGATATTAATTCCCAACAATAACCATCTTTGCTTTGCCATCCTTCTTGAACTTCTCCTAAAAATGTTTTGGATGAAGTTTCTAGCATTTAACATTGGCATGTCCCATGATTTGGCAGAGATCACAGTGTTGACCTCTACTATGCAGCCAAAGGAAACAGACAAAAGAAAAAAAAAAAAAAAAAAAAAGACTTATATCATTACCTGTGCTCAAATCTCTGCCAAATCCTCATCCAGCAGCCCACATGTCTCCATCAAGTCAAAACAAAGTTTTTTTTTTATTATCATAAGCCTAAAGACAACTGAATACTACTTCTCCCAGTCTCTATTATTCCCGCGCCACTGGCCTTTCCTCTCATTCACACTCTCCAACCTTCAGCCGGCCTCCTCTTGTATGCAAGAGCTCTGGCAAAACCGCCTCTCTCCACACAAGCACGAGCAAAAAATCCTGGAGCAAAACTCCCGTCCTTTAAAACAGCAGCGATCTCTACTCTTCTACTACAACAACAAGTGATGAACCTCCTGTTGCCTTCGTTTGATCCGCCTCTGACAGAGCTAAGGTTTTAGTTGAGATTCCACTAGCACCCACTCTGGTTTCGCACCCCTTTCTTCCTCAGAACCAACCATCTCCACCTTTTTTTTTTTTTCACTAGTTTCATGCCTCCACTCCAGTATCCACCGCCTCTATACCGTACCAACACTGTCTTCGGCATTCCTACGTGCAGGTATAACCTCTTAAACTTAGAAAACCCTTTTTGGCGCTTGCAACGCAACGAACAACCACCTATGCACGCTTTTCTTTAGCGTGGTAGGAGGAAATTCGTTGCGATGCTTGCGACAAAGCAGACAATCTCCCAAAACCCTGTTTTCGGCGTTAGCAGCGCATCGGAAAACCAACAAATGCACGCTTTTCTCTAGCGTGGTGGGAAGGGAACCCGGAGCGACGCCTACGGAGAGGCGAGGTCAAATATAAAACAATGTATTTTAAACAGGTGTCCGAAGACCCATGCACGCCTTTCTCTGGCGTGGTGAGTGGACGAAGATCTTTGGCCTCGGTGTCATACGACACTACCCGTGCACGCTTTTCTTTAGCATTGCGGGAGGCCCAGACTCCTGAAATTTTTCCTAAATAGGGGAGATGTTGGGAGGCTGCCGAAATTTTGTCTGAGAAAGACAATGACTTGAACTCTAAAGGGCAACAGGGAACTCAAATTGAAGTTAAATGAACTATAAAGGATTATTTTCATAATAACATGAAGCTTGAAATGAGAATTTGAACATTAATTGAACATGCAAACATTAGACTCAAACTGAACTTGAACTTGTACTCTAGACTCAAGTGAACTTGAACTTGTACTTTGGACTCGAGTTGAACACTAATGGTCAATTTGAATGCTAGCAAAGCATTTGCAAGTGTACAACAGAGAACTTGTGAACCGAGCTTGAACCATAATTAGAGAATCAAATTTAATGGATGCATAATTACCTCAAAATTATAAATATCAATCATTGAATTTGATTATGCAAGCATAGATCAATGAATGGATGGGGGGCATTTATTGAAATTTCAAATAAAAGTGAATTGTTGATTCATTCACAAGCAACAATGCAAGCTCTCAATGATATCAAGAGGCCATATACAAGAAACATAGTGTGCTCACAAGTGATAGCCGAAAGGTTGTAGTGAATACAAACTCATGTGGTGCTAGAAGATCTGTGATTGTATAACATTGCATTCACAAACAAAAGAATGAACCATTATGTACACCATGACCTGCTTATGGCCAATATTTGTCAACTTACATTCCATCAATGGATGATATCAGGTGGCATACAACGAGCACAAAAGCCATATGATGATTATGATAATGTTTTGGGCAATATCAAAACAAAGGCAATTGTGCTCGATACTTACAGTCAACCACCGTGTAGTGTTTAGCAAATATATCAATTCATTGCAAGCAAGAATATATGGGCATATAGAAAATGCAAGTGCCCTTCAACCTCTTATAAGATACCCATCATAAACATTAAATGACATCTACGAGCAAAATGCCAGATGACCACAATGAATATAGATGCCTACGAACCGTTGGAAAAGGTTTATTATACATTTATCATATTGTCTATGGGCAGATGTGAAAGACTCCTTGCAGATATTGAGGATAAGGATTAATGAGCTTTGTGAATGAAGATATATACACAAGTTGTTACTTATAATCAAAATGCTGAAGAGTCAAAGTGAAAGAAAACACTAGTAGATTATATGAAAAATGCATATTTAATGCAACACATTCAACCGACTAATTTGCAAGCAAACACTATAGAGTCATTTCAAGTCCTCAACAAGTAAAGATAGTTATTATGCAACAGATGAAGATATCTTATGTGCTCGCTACAACTTGCCCATATTTAATAGTTGAAGAATTGTTGCATATACAATGGGATACCTACTGATGACAATCAACTCGTAGATGGATTCAATAGTCATCTACAAATACTAAAAGTCAACACATGATGAGCAATGAGATTTTTAATGAGTACAATTCTAAATGATCACAATAAATGTGAACTCCTACGAGCTGCTGTAGGAGGTTCGTTATACATCAAAATGTCGCCTACAAGCAAAATGCAAGAGAATCGCAACAAATGCAAGCACTTATGGGTCAAAAGCAGGAGATTCGTTAATGTACTATGATTCACTTGTAGAAATTAATAAGTAGTGCACGATAGTCTACCTGTACAAAGCAGCAAACAACTCAATCCAGAAGCTGCTTTAATACATCATCAGATCTGCAACATTCATGCAAGTGAATAGAAGGCGTTTACAAATATTTCAAAGAACACCTGCATATTTACAGTAGTTTGTATACACATAGGTACGTGAAAAGACAAGTACAATCATAAAACCAGCATGGGCACCGACGAGCGTGTTGTAGGAACACACGTGACGTCTAGGGATACTGCGTGGGTCATTAAATTTAAATCCGATCCTCTTAAGCAGGTGAATAGGAATTGATACAGTTCAACAAATAATTATAAAGTGCCCCCAAACACCCGCATGAGCTCCGACAAATGTGTTATAAGCAAGGATTTTAAAACCGGACCGGACCGGCCGGTTCAACCGGTTGAACCGGGAACCGGTCAGTCTACCGGTCCGGGTCTACCATTGGAGTCGGTCTGCATTCAAACCGGCAAAAAACCGGTTCAAATATCGGTTGAACCGCCGAACCGCCGGACCGTAACCGTTTGGAGGAACCGGCCGGTTCAAATCGAGCGATTTTGGGCCGTTGATCGCACATCTAGCGGCTGAAATATATCTCCTATTCGAATAGATGAGGCGGACGCGACTTTCTTTCTCGGTTTCTCCCTTTCTCGCGATCGCAAACGGCTTAACCTAGCGAAACCGAGAGGCGACTGGCGAACGAACGCGTGAGAGCCTCGGCGAAGAACGACTGGGGGAGACGAACGACGGGGATAGACGGACGAACGACGCCTTCTTTCGAATCTTTCCTGCTATCTTTGTCCATTTTGTTGCCCAGGTATCTTTGTATCGGTTTCTCCCTATTTCGATTTTTTTTTCTACTTTTCTTTGAACAACTCATGCATTTGATTTTATACAACCAGAGGTATGAATGTATGATTGCTGCTAGGAATTTAAATACCCGTTGGTTTTGAATGTTTGATTGCTGCTAGGAATTTCCCTTTTGTTTTATGCTCTATGGCTTTATGCATTTGGTATGAATGTATGGGAAATATTTCCAAACCTGCCCAAACACAAACATGAGCGTGTTATTCAGATGAATGTTTTGATGTTTCGAAATATTTCCAAACCTTCCCACTGATGACAGAATTTATATGTTTTAAATTCATGAACTTCTCCTTTACTCTTTTCATTTATAAAATGGTTTATTACTCTGAACTTATATGTTTTAAAATGGTTTATTACTCTAGATTAGGAAAAGCTTACACTCGCCCAAGTAGATGGCTAGGTTGTATACCTTTTAAATTTTCAAAATCACAAATCAACCTTGTTTGTAATATCCACTGATGAATGTATGGGAAATTTCTGCACAATTTTTTTTCATTTTGCTTTCTTATTTTTTTTATTTTATTATTTTAGCTATTGAACACAATACTCTAAAATGGATCCACAAACAACTTCGACTCAAAGTGTGCGTGAGAAGCTTGATATAGCTTGGAGTCATTGTACTGAAAGTAAAGGACCAGATGGAAAAAAATAATTTAGATGCCTCCATTGTGGGATTACTTATAAAGGTGGAGGAATTAATAGGATTAAGCAACATTTAGCAGGAATCAGAGGTGACATAGCTTCGTGCAAGAAAGTCCCACATGACATTCGTTACCAGATGCAAGAAAATTTGAAAGAAATAGGCAAGAAAAAACAACAAGCTCAAGAGGAGTTAGAGCATAACACAGCTGTGTTTGTGGATGAATATATGGAAGAAGAAAGAGGCTCTTCATCACTTCCCAAATCACAATCCTCGGATGCACACCATGAAGACACTGATAAAGGGAAGAGAAAGCTAGATAACATCGAAACTTTTTTTGCACCAAGAACTAGAGCAGGTTCTCAACCATCATTGAAAAGTGTAATGGCATCTAAAGAAGCCATTCACCGTGCTGATTTAGCTGTTGCACGGTGGTTTTATGACAGTTGCATCCCATTGAATGCCATCAACTCTAATTTTGCTCAAAAGGCTATTGATGCTATAGGTGCAATTGGACCTGGATACAAATTGCCTTCATACTACAAATTGAGAGTGAATCTTCTACGAGATTGTAAAGATGAATGCAAGTTGTTGATTGATTCATACAAACGATCTTGGTCAGAAATAGGTTGCACACTCATGGCTGATGGCTGGACAGATAACAGGAACAGAACCTTGATTAATTTTCTTGTGTACTGTCCAAGGGGTGTAGCTTTTTTGAAATCTGTGGATGCATCTGATATCACGAAGGATGCCAAGACTTTATGTTCATTATTTTGTGAAGTTGTTGAATGGATAGGGCCACATAATGTTGTGCAGCTTGTGACAGATAATGCTGCAAACTACAAGAAAGCGGGGGAACTACTACATGAAAGATTTGGCAATATCTATTGGTCTCCATGCTCTGCTCATTGTTTAAATCTTATTCTTAAAGATATTGGAAATATGTCTCATATTCAGGATCTAGCACAAAGAGCATCAAAAGTTATTATTTTTGTGTATAACCATGTTTTTGTTTTAGCTTGGCTAAGAAAAAGAGATGGTTGGAAAGAAATTATTAGGCCTGGAGCAACTAGATTTGCTACAACATTCATCACTTTGAAAAGCATGGCTGATCACAAGCTTGACTTACAGGCTTTCATAACAAGTAAAGTTTTCTTTGATTCAAAGATATCCAAAACAGTAAAAGGGAAGGAGGTATCAGCTATCATTTTGGATAATAAGTTTTGGAATGATTGTTTGCTAGCTTCCAAACTATCTGGGCCTTTAATTCGATTATTGAGAATTGTAGATTCTGATGAGAAACCATCTCTAGGCTTTCTTTATGATGGCATGTACAAGGCAAGAAAAGCTATTAAGTTAATGTTTAGAAATGCAAAAAGGATGTATAAACCTTACACAAGTATTATAAAGAGGAGATGGGACAGGCAGTTAAGACAAGGCATACATTGTGCAGCTTATTTTCTTAATCCACATTTTCAGTATGATAAAAAAAAATTTTTGCCAAAAAGCTGAAGTGATGCAAGATTTAATTGAGCTGATTGGAAATAAGGATATATGTCCTAAATCAACAGCAACAATGAATGAAGTTAGGCTATTTCGTGACAGTTTGGAAAGCTTTGGCAAACCAATTGCACTAACAATGGCCAAAGAAATGCAGCCTGGTAAGTGAAATAAATATTTTACTATGTATTTCTTGTTTCATGCATATCAGATATTAGCTAACTAATTTTATCTATTTGTAGATGAATGGTGGAAGATGTTCGGATCAAGTGCACCGAACTTACAGAAATTGGCGGTTAGAATTCTTAGCCAAACATCTTCATCTTCTGGATGTGAAAGAAATTGGAGTGTATTTGAACAAATTCATACAAAGAGAAGAAATCATTTAGAACATCAAAGACTTAATGATCTTGTATTTGTTCGATACAACCTCAATTTGAGGCATAGGTATGACTATATGCTTGTATGCTTGTGATATCATTTATTTATGCTTGTATGACTTAATAATCTTTTAATTATATTTAGATTTCAAACCAAAAAGAGAAATTATGATCCTTTGGATTATACTAGCATAGAGATGGTGGATTTTTGGGTACTTGATGAAGAACCTGTTTCAGAGCTTATTTTGGAGAACTTAGAGACTGAAATTTATACAGAAGATGTCATTCCCGTTGCTGAAGAACTTAATACTAGTTCTACCAAAGAACCTCTAAGTAAGCTTTTAATTGGTCTAAGTTATATCATTTGAAAATTAAAAGAGATGTTAAAATATTTTATATTTCTAATATGCAGATGAAGAAGTCCTAGATGATGTTGGAAATGACAATGAAATAATTGGCAATGAGGATATTGATGCATTTGGAGGGGAATGTTTTGATGAACAGGGATTTAGAGATATAACTTTTGATGCTTCAAATCTAGGAGACGATTTTTAGATTTATTTGCATATTTTATTTGAAGTATGTTTTGATATGAAATTATCAACAATTATGAACAATTAATTTGCATATTTATGTTTGTTTTGGCTATGCATTTGCTTATGTTTATATATTTTTTAATGATATTATTATTTATTACGTCATCCGGTTCGACCCCGGTTCGACCGGTCGAACCGGTTGAACCGTGAACCTCTCCTTCTACCGGTTCGTTGTCCGGTCCGGTTTTCAAAACCTTGGTTATAAGTATACACATGGCGTTTAGGGATGCTACGCGGGCCAATAAGTGAATCAAGTTCGAACCCAATTCTTTTAGGAGGATCAATAGGAGCAACATAGTTCAAACCATCAAATAATTATACAGTTGCGGCGACCGATGTATTTGTCTTAATACATTCATATTAGGCTTTCAAGGCTTATAACAATGAAAATTCACTAATAATTGCACAAAGCCTATTACAAACCCGATCTTCTGTCGACAAATTGACAGAGTCGATATCGTTCAATCAACAAATCGAAATGACTCCAAACACATCGATGATGGCCGTGTTGATAGAAGATCTCAACCGGAGGGATTAATTTCAAATCTTTTAAAATGTCACTCAAACTTCCACAAAATTTAAATATTTTTAAATAACCCTTTACCCCGATGATGGCTGTGTTGAATGTTTATCTCAACCGGAGGGGTTCACAAACAATTTCAAATGCTTCAAAGCTTCCACAAAATTCAAATTCCTACAAAAATATAAGTGACTTTAACGTCACTCCGATGATGGTCGTGTTGAACGAAAATCTCAACCGGAGGGGTTCATAAATATTTTTAAATGCCACTCAAATACCCGAAAATTCAAATCCCAAAAATCCCAAAATCCAAATGTTTAAAATTGAAAAATCTAACCACTCAAGCACTTAAAACAAAATCTATCCACCATCCGCAACAGTTTGTCGGGGTGGACAATTAGAAATTTACTTCAGCTCATATAGAGCTAAGGCCTAGTCGAAAATATCACTAGGATCCATTCTCAAACAATCTCCTGCCAATGAGGACGTGGTACGTGTCCTCTAACCGGCGATTTTGTCGTCAAATGGCACCGCAGAATAAACAGTTATGACCTGGGGCCCTCTGAACCGAGTGGTTTTGCCACTAAATGGCACCACGAAATACTGGTTATGGACAGAGCCGATATGTTCCTTAGTGAAATCAAATCCTTGAGATATGAATCAATATGATATGATCGATAGGGCACAAAGCCCTTTGTTAGTTAAGGTAGATTCAAATTTGTCCCCTTAGACAAACATTCACCCCAAGTCTACAAGGTCCCCTTGGACGAAATAACTCATGGCTGTCGACAAGGATCCTTCTGTCAGGTTGGGTCGACTACGTCCTATGACTAAGTAGACCAGGGACCACGACGGCCTGGGATGACGAAACCATGAGATCTTGATCGGGTCCATCATCCATTCCCCAACCATCTGCTTTAAGTACAAGATGGTGAAAATTTCTAATTTTAAATATTATACCCCCAAACTCTCCAATTTCCACATTTCTAAATGCCCATGCTGCTACTATATGCCAGATAACATGTATTCTCTACGTATCTGATTTACGACTGGCCTTAATCGAAAGTTCTCTATCGTGATCAAGAGAGGGGTA
This sequence comes from Dendrobium officinale, assembly GCA_019514585.1. Lineage (NCBI taxonomy): Eukaryota > Viridiplantae > Streptophyta > Magnoliopsida > Asparagales > Orchidaceae > Dendrobium > Dendrobium officinale. The sequence continues at coordinate 61,732,769 of CM033688.1, read as the reverse complement.
AGTAACTATAAGGGCTTGCGCCTATAGGAAACCAGAACTCAGATCATAGTCCTCGCAAAATGAGGGAGAAATCTCTGGGTAGTGTCTTATCTACAAACCCATCTGCTTTCCCAAAATTTACACATGAACTTAATTCTGTTAAAACTCCCCCGAAAAGAAAGCAATGCGGGCGGAAGCCGGGGCCGAATTTTCGGAGCCCACACACAGTAAATGTTATTTCTTGAAGAATAAAAGGTTGTTACTTCACCTTTTTTAGAACCATTTCAGTTTCACTTTCTTCTATGCATTCTTCAATTCTTCGTCATTCCTTTTATCATGAGGCTTGGTTTCTTTTTTCTTGTTCTTCCTCTTACTCGCCAAGGAATACATAATTGCTGATCATATTTTTTTTTATTTGGAAGAGAAATAGTTTGTTGGAGTAGCTAGAATGCAACCTTACTATATACTCTGTCAACACAAACATGCCTTCTAATGACGCATGATCATCAGTTCTTGTATCTTGAACTATTTTGTATTCCTGCTTGGACTTTTCTTGTCGTTGGCACAACTTCTGTCACTTCCTCCGTATGTCCTCTTCATACTTCATGGGGTAGAATTCCTATTCAATCATCTTTTTGAATTGCCCCAATGTGATTTTTTAATGCCTCTGTCGAATATGGGCATCTCAAAAGTCAACATGTGCTTGATATACTTGAGTTCAGTAAAAGAAATCCACTCTCCTAAAGAATCCTATTAGAGTTTGAAATAAGTTTCTAGTTGATTCACCCAAGCATTCAACTTCATCTTGTTAGAACCATCAAAGATAGGGATGCTGATTTTAGTCTTTATCTTGAAGGGTTGATGCCATCCATTGAAAGAAGGTTCGTGATCCTTTATCTTCAGATCCATTCTCTAGCCCACTAGAATTTTCATTGTCTTCTCATTGTTGTGACGACGATATCTCTCTCTTGGTTTGATCCTCTCTGTTTGTTTTGAATATGTCATCAATATCTGCTTACACAACCTCTCCATCATTATAAACATGTGTTGTTGAAAAAAGCAATTTAGTTGGCCACTCAATGGAGGTTTCTCCTTATGCTATTTATATTGTTGACATATAAGCTTTAGCTTCCCATTGTCTTCTTGAATTGTTTAGGAAAATGATTCTACTATCTTCTTTCTGCCATTTTTTGTCAATACTATTGACTATGGTTCTATTTAAACTTATAACTTTGATATCAAAGTCTGATTCGTTAGCATTGAGAAGATACTGTAAAAGGGATCTAACATACATTCAAGAAGTTGTAATATCTCGAACCGACTATGTTAGTTCCTTTGCTTACTGTTGAGGAAGACAAAGATGGCAATCAGTTTCGTCACCGTGCGAGAATAAGAAAGGTTTTGTTCCTTTAAAAAGAAAGAGAGGTGTGTGCGAAACAACTTATGAGAGAGTTGTGTGCGAAATAGTTGGGCGAGTGCAGGTGAGGGTAGGGCTCAATGGGCAATTAAAAAAGATTGGGAAAATGCTTGTTTTATAAAAAAATTATGTAATGTTTACTTTAGAAAATTAAAATTCAATTATCTATTATAGAAAATTAATAATTTATAAAAAAATGATATTAGGATTTTACGATGTAAGGAGAAAAATATTAGATAAGTTAATTATTTAGATTATGAGATTGTATTATAATTCAAAATTAAGATTTTTTAAAAATAATAAGTTGTGAAATCTAAAATATATAATAATGAGTGAAGTTAAATATTTTAAAGTAGAAATTAATTAATTATGATGAATTTTTATTTAAATGAGAGTATATATATATATATATATATATATATATATATATATATAATTATTTTGGTTGCTCTTTAAGAAGTTGAGGAACCAAAATTATCCTTTAATATAGTTGAGAATTATTTTGGCCCTTCATAAAAAGTTAATGGACCATTTTGATCATTTTGGACCATGTTAATGGATGGATTTTGTTGCAAGTGGTTTAATGGTTGATTTCAGTTTTAAATATTTGGATTTTGATGATTTTTGGATTTTGGTGGGTATTTGGGTGGAGCTTTGAATGTAGGAATCACCTCTCCGGTTGAGATCTAAGTTCAATACGATCATCATCGGGGTGACTTTGAAGTTACTTGAAAATATTTGAATTTTGTAAATAAACCTTGTCGGCTCTATCAAGTTGTCGACAGAGGATCAGGTTTCACAGGCTTTATGCTTTTGTGAATGAATTTTCTTTATTGAAGGCCTAATATGAATGTATAAAATAAATATCCCGGTCGACCTCGCGACTGTTCGGGCTGTGTCGACTCCTATCTACCTGCATAGAAGGATCGGGCTCAAACTTGGATTTTTTTACTGACCCGCACTACATCCCTAGATGTCACGTGTGTTCCCACAACACACTCGTCGAGGTCCATGCAGGTGTTTGGGGGCATTTTATAATTCTTTATAGAACCTTGTCGACTCCTATTTACCTGCTTAGGAGGATCGGGTTCAAATTTATTGGCCCGCACAGCATCCTTAGACGTCACGTGTGTACCAATAACACGCTTGCCGGGGTCCATGCGGGTTTTATGATTGCACTTGCCCTTTTCGTGTACCTATGCGTATTCAAACTACGGTGCCTGTGCAGGGGACATTTTGGATGTTTGATGGGTATTCTATGACGACTTGTAGAAGTTTGCGTTGGTTGTAGTAGTTGAATACTTGTACGTAGAAGGCATGTTGGATGCACAACTATTGTTCATCAAGAAGCTTGCAAGCCTCAGTAATCTTATCTAACTCAATGTTCAGCACCCGGTTGAACTGAGACTCACTCCATTTTTTGAATATGATGATTTGATATGGTTTTCTTTTCCCAAAACTCTTATAGAAACCCGTGACCAGTACTTTGAACTGACGACCGTGGTGATGGAGGATACATTAGGTTGTCCGGGAGAATCATGAGAGATATTTACTTATAAAATAGTCGTCGTAACCCTCTAGATGATTCAGATAACATATATATATATATATATATATATATATATATATATATATGGTTTCTGACTGTGAGTTTAGACCACCAAAATATGCATTAATCTTTAACAACCCATTTGTCAAACATTGATCATTAACTTTAGTGGGTGCGATGCAGTGTGTCGAGGTTCATTACAGGAATGCCATTGCATTTATTTTATGTCAAATCCTTTTACTTATAAGTGATAGATGTATTTATTCGCCATTGTGTTGTAGTAAACTATACGAATACTTTGACATTCATTGCATATTTTTGCATATGCCTATAAGGAGGGCATTATCCATTATAGGCAAATTCACTATGTTCATCTTATTGTATATTGATCTCGAATGTTGGGAGTTGTATTTGTCATCATCTTCCTTATTCATCAAACTTCACAACCCGTTATATTTTTGTCGTAGGAATGCTACTACACCTGTTGCGCATTCTCCACATTCTACTTATGAGCAAATCATTGCATGACCTACTACTATCATCCATACACATTGCTTGTTATATGTATGATTGTTCTTTCGTCTTTTAAAGTGACTTCAGAATGCTCCCAATGATCATCGTCCCTCTGATATCTACATCCCCTTTGGTATGGAGGTTTTGAGTATCTATAGGAAGCTTCACTTTGTTGATCGTAGGCATATCATCATATTCTCCATTCAGTCATTGCACGTATATCAATTTGATTGAAGAGCTTAAACCACTTTGATTTCTTCATTCATTTCCCTAATGATGACTCTCATTTGGATGAATAAGCTCGTTCACCAGTGATGATATATTTATCATCTGAAGGTCCAACCTACAACTTAGTAACTTTTGTGTTCTATTGCACATGTATCCTCCATTTGATCTTGATTGAGTAATCATGATTGTCAATTGATACTTGGATATCACAAATCCTTTGTGAACCCATTATGACGATCATTTGCTATTTGTTTGCATTTTCATTTGATTCTTGTTTTCATATAGATGTTGATTTGTTGTTGCATTCATATCCTTGCAATTGAAATTCATGTGTAAAAACAGGTTCTTTGTCGCCTTTGAGAATGATCTGTAACACACATTATGGACCTAGAAGTATTCATGTTAATACTTACTTGCAAGCCCACCATTATGTGCATCAATTTCTTTCATTTGTAAGAGGGCAATATATTTATCCATGTGAGTGATATGTGCCTCGATCATCCTCACCTTTATATGACTTGCATGATATTCATTTGGATGTATTTGAATGATCATGATTTTTGATAACTCCACTTTGATCTTACATTTATCAAGTTAAGGTTAATTTCTTTGTCATTATGAGTTCAATTCCCTGTAGTCACAAGTTCAAGCTTAGTTCATTGAAGTCAATGTGCAAGCCTGCAAGTCTTCATCATCTGATTCAAGTCAAGTTCATGTCCTTTATAGTTTGTTCAAGTCCCTTGTGTCCTTGGAAGTTCAATTGCATGCCCAAGTCATCTTCAATTAGCATTCAAATCAAGTTCAAATTAAATTCTCATTCCACTTAGTTCATTTAAGTCCAAGTCCCCTGCATTTAGTTCACTAGAGTTTAGGTCCTCTGTTTAGTTTATTTGAGTTCAAATCTATACTCTTATTATTGTTCCAATTTAGTTCTTCTTGATCAATTTTGAGTTCAAGCTTTAGTTCGAGTTCAAGTCCCAAGTCCCATGTGATCCCAAATCAAGTCTTCTCACTTTGTTCAAATGTTCAGACCTTTGTTTAACCTATTTGATTTTCAGATCAAATGCAAGTTCAAGTCCCTCAAGTTCAAGTCTGATCTCAAGTTCCAATTATTCACATTTTGTTCAAGTTAGGTCTTTTATTTCACCGAAAAATTTGACAGCCTCCCGGCGTCCCCCCCCCCCATGTTTAGGGGAAACCATGGAAAACTGGGTCATCCCACCACGCTACTCAAGCGTGTATGGTAGGTGTCGGGGGACATCGAGCCATACATCTTTCATCCCACCACGCTACGCGAGCATGTATGGGGTCTTCAAAAGTATTCGTATGAGAACACAAGTGGCTTTCCCTGCCACGTCACAAGGGCGTGTACAGGTACTTAAGTAACATCCCCACCACGCTACAAGAGCTTGTATAGGGCTTACCCACCTCGCTGTATGCGTCGCACCGGGCTCCCTCCTACCATGCTACAAGAGTGTGTATAGATGGTTCTCCGGTTCGCCGCAAACGTTGAAAATGGAGTTATAGGAGAATACCAGCCTCGTCGTAAGCGCCGCACCGGATTTCCTCCCATCGTGCTATGAGAGCATGTATATGGGGTATGTCGGTCTGCCGCAAATGACAAGAACAAGAATCCGAGTTAAGGAGATTATTCCTTGGTGGTCGGCGAGGTGATGTCAGCACGTAGATCGAGGCAAGATAAGAGAGAGGCATACAAGCATTTGTATTTCCTCTTTCTTTCATTTTATTATAATTAATCATAATAAATAAAAATTAATTATAGTTAATCATAATTAATAATAATTAGCTCTAATTAAGAATAATTAATTATAAGTAATAGTAGTTAATTAATATTAAAAATGATTAAATACTATCTATTAAAACTAATGATGATTAATCATAATTAAAAGTGATTAATGATGGTTGATAATAACTAATCATTATTAAAAGTAAGCAATTTAAAATTAATTAAGATTAATAATGATTAATTTAAACTAATGATAATGAATCATTAATGAAAGTAGATTAATTATAATTAATTGAATAAATAATCATTTTTAATAATAATTAATTTGAAATTAATTAAAATTAATAATGATCAATTTAAATTAATGACAATTAATCATTAATCTTAGTAGGTTTGGCTCGGTTTTGAATAACAAGATGAGTATAGGATTAGAATAGAATTTGTGTTAAATCTCACAGCAAGTTAAAGCCTTATTTTCCTCTTCTTATAGCAAATCCCGAATTTACTAGCTCCCCTGGTTCTGGTAGATTTGAAAGATTTAGCCTAAGAAGATCGCGATAGGGAGAAATTTACCTTCACCGCTTGCGAGCTCCAGTTGTTGTATCCAATCAAAATGTTGTAACTTTTCAATCCGGCGAGAAGGGAAAGTTGTCGATGGAGTGAAGTCGATCAACAACGTAGGGTGCGGGGGAGATGTAGACAACTAGGGCTCGGGTAGAGGAGATGAAGTCAAACGGCTTGTTGGATTGGAGTTCAGAAGTTTGGTGGCACATGTATGGTTCGGTTGTATGAGGCTTTGCGACTTGGTCTTGGAGTCGGCACAAGCAAAGAAGAGCGGTTATAGGTGGAGATTGGGATAGAGGCTCTGTCGTCGGGGTTTGGTCGGAAGAAACAAACGGATTTCGACCTGGTAGAGCGGCTGAAGCTTGTGGAGCTTTCGACTATGGAGGCTAAGTCGGTCTCACGGCTTGAAGAGGTAAGGCTTTGGTTAGGTTAGAGAGAAAGCTCTCTCTCTCTCTCTCTCTCTCTCTCTCTCTCTCTCTCTCTCTCTCTGGACCGAAGATTGGGGAAGGTGGGGTTTGTTGAGATTGGGAGCAGCGACGGGAGCTTTGTGTGGAGGAAACAAAGAAGCTCGAATGGAAGACTTCTCTTCCCTTTTATTAGCGTAGGCGGGAGCTCGATCAAAGCACACACACGGGAGAAGCGACTTTTCAGTGCCATTGCAGAGTCGCGATAGGATTTTCTGCAGAGGATCGAGATGGGTACTATAGCAACGGCGTGGGCAGTAGTAGGTATGTAATCATTTAAGCATTTTTTTTTTTTTTCATTTTTTTTTTTGTTTCTTTTGGGCTTATATGGTAGAGGTCAACAAATGCCCCCCAACAATGTGGTACGCGTCTAGAGCGAATCACATTTGTTGTATGCTAATTGACCCGTTGATCTCTAGATATTTTGCGCTAGATGTCATACAAAAGATTTTCATTTAGTGGATATCAAAAAATTTGCTTGGATGTCACACTAAGATTATTATTCTGTAGGTTTCCAAGAGTCTATCTCTGTGTTTTTATAGATATTTAGCTTGTAATCAATAACTTGATTGATAGGTTGGCTTTAGTCAAGTAGAGATCCATAAGATAATAATATAGCACTTCATACTCAGATCCCTAGAGAGTTACTTTGTAGATTGATAATAGTAGGTAGCATTGTCACCTCTTTTTTCTCTTTGTTTGTCACCACTGTCATTTTAGCTTCTAGCATTTTTGTATCTGCTCGAACATTCTTCTTTGCCACCATCATGTATGGATGTGATATTTATGCAGTATATATATAGGCGTTGCTCATAATTTGCCCGAGCTTTATATATTCATCATATGGCGGGGCTTTGCTGCCTCATTACAGTTAGACGCACCATGTTTTATGGATTCACTTGTTGGGCAATAAAAGTTATCTATTATCCATATTGAGAATCATAGAAACAAGAACACTATGTTGGATGTGATAAAACTAAGAAGCGTGTATTAAATAAATGATCATATTAAAGAGTTGATGCAAGTATTATCCATTGAAGATGAGACCATGAAAAATAGATTTTGGTAGTTTAGATATGTACATTGAATTAAATAAATATAATAATTAGACAAGTTGATAAAAGCTGATGTTGAAGAATTAAAAAAGAAAATGGGTTGATTAAATGTAACACGGATGGAAAGAAGTGCAAACTGATTCACATAGAATGGATATGGCCCTATATAGTAGGGATATGGTAATTTTGATGATATTGATGGTTATAACCTATTAAAATTCTCTAACAAATAAAAAAAAAAATCCTTCAAATGCAAGATCTAAACCATCCATTTACTTTAGAATCATTTAAACAGGTGGAATGCATAATCTCAATAATGTTAAGGTGGTTTTATCAGTCATCAAATAATAAAATAATTCACAATGAATGGATCCAATTGTAATTTTAAAATGTGGAGTGTTTCAAATTGATTGGAATGAAATATATCAATTATTAAAGGTATTTTTCTTGTATTAAACTATTTTGGTTGATGAAGTACAAACATGGGAGCAACCAGATTTTTAAAGGGGCATATATATGTCATCTGTTAATCCTTGAATTTTTTACTGTTTGATTAATAATTAAATCATCATGAAAATTAATGAAACTTGATCCCATATATTTTGCATCTTGTAGATCACAATTGCATTTAAAGATTTTATAAAAAATGTAACAAAATAAAAAGTAAATAATAGGCATTCCCCTCCTAGGAGGAGAAAGTCTATATAGAAAGAGAATCACTGTTGTCCCCCAAATTAAATTATGATGTTATCCTTCAAATGGAAGATCAAAACTGCTCTTTTTTTTGCATCTATAAAATTAGTTGCATGCATGCCATTAAAATTTTTTTATGATTATTTAAATCTTTCAAATGAATTAAATTTTTCATAATGTATGGCTCTAATTTGGTGATAACTGATAAGGCATTATAATTTCAAATTGTAGAGACCTTTAAATGGATTGGAATAAAATTTCGGATTGTTGATGATGTTTTATATGTATTAAATTAGTTTGATTGATGAAATACATTATTAAAATTAGAGTTTTAAAAGGGCTTTTACATGTGTTTGATTGATATATAGCCAAATATCTATGAACCCAATTTAAGCTAAATCGACCCGATTCAAGCTCATGATGAACTCGCTATATTCAAAGAGAACTCTCCCAAGTTAGCAATTTTCCTAAGCAAAGTTGGTGACTTCTTCTAACCAAGTTAGCGAAGTTGGCAACTTTATACAACTAAGGCAGCGACTTCCTTCAGCTTAAGTTAGTGACTTCTTCTAATCAGGGTTGGGGGCTTCCTTCAGTCAAGATAAAAGATTGACTTTTATTAGCATGGCGGCTAAGCGAATGACTTATATCCAATGATTAATTGATAGTTATATACATATAGAATGAGGCAACTTTTTATAATATTTTTTAATTATGTGGTCTTATGTGTTGCCAATCTTGTGTCTCTCGTACCTCTCAAACCACTACCCAAAGCTATAAATAGAGGGTCAGGGGTAAAATCGTCTCATTTTTAGTGAATCCTAGAACTTCTCACTCGAAAAACCCTCTCTCTCTATCTTCTTTTTTGTTCATTTGTTTGTTTTCCTTGAGAGTTAGGTTCTTGTATAATTTATGTTTAATTTTGGATTCAACAATCATTTTTTATAGTTTTCACATACTTGTTGAATAGTTTAATTATCACAAAAAATGAAGAAACTTGATCCACTTGTAATATATATTGTAGATAACACTCAACTTTATGATATTAAGTTTGAAGATTATAAAGTTATAGATGCAATAAAAGAATTAAGAGTAGAAATGTCCACACACACACACACACACACACACATATATATATATATATATATATATATATATAGGGAGATAGAGAGTGAGAGTCTTCATCGGTTCATCCCAATCTTTAGGAAAGCATCTTTATCATCTCCAATGAAACTATGCAGAAATTAAAGTTTATTTAATTTTTCAATTGTTTGGTCTTTGGTCATACATGCAAGGATTTTTCGCTAATTGATTGTCTATATAACGTATTATCACATTATATATTTTATATGGAACAAAATTTTTAAATTGAGTGAAATTTTATGTGTGCTTGTATTTATTTGGAATAAGGCCATTGGCTTGGCTTTCCAAAAAGTGCTTCAATATTAGGTATTTGTTTATCTTTAAGTATACATTGTTCTTTAGTTTCCTATTCTTGATAACTTGCTAAATAATCATGTAATATGATGTAGCTTTATTTCTAGCAGATTTCTTATATGTTAGTTCATAATCAATGGTGTTGATTTTTATTTTAGATGCTCTATAGTCAAAATTACTCACCTCTCTCTTCTAATGGGATTGGAGCACTCTCTCTCTCTCTCTCTCTCTCTCTCTCTCTCTATATGTAGAATTTAATGGCTGATTTTGTTAGTAATTCAACTATGATTAATTTGTACTGATACTAAATAATGTACGCCCAAATTCAACCTGCTCCAATTTTACAATGGTCAAAAAAGCATCTAGTATTGATCATAAAGTAGGGGGTGAAATTGGATGAAAAATCATTCTATTCTTTGTTAGTTCATGATATTTTAGTTTGAAAAGAAGGAGAGGGGTAGGAGGGGGTGATTAGAAATTTGTTTAGTCTCTTCTTCTTGATGTCATCAACATCATTATTAGCCTTCTCTCAATTATTTGGGGCATGCATCATGAATCCACTTTTTCTGTGTTTTTATGGAGTGTTTTATGTGGTGTTTTAACCTATTATTTGCAAATCAATTTGAATATAATTATATCAATCAAATATTGTGTTTATCTTTTTCCTTCATAATCTTCTAACATCAATATTATCAACTCGTCTAACTGACAAGCTTGAAGAAACCATGAAAACAATTAAAAGTTCTCATTCAAGTAATAAAAAATCTAAGGAAGCATTGTATGAAATTTAATTGCAAAATAAAGTAATATACACTTATACAATAACTTAACGATGCTCAGATTTATTTTATGCACACTATTTATAATAAAAAATTAGTTCATCAAATGCTTTTGTTATAATCTTAATTTAGCAAATAAATGAAAAGCTTAATGGGATGGAAAATGGGCCCTAATTATAATTTTAATATTCATAATCTTTTTTTTCTAACTTTAAATATAATTAGAATAATTATAATTATTTTACAGTTATCATATTTTTAGTGCAATTCGTTTTTATTATTCATGTCAAAATGGCACAGAATATAATAATCTCTGCTTTAGTTATACAACTTATAATTTTGCAACAACATTATAAGTTGAGCCTTTAAAAATATATATTGTTATTTCCTTAAAAATTGAAAACCTAAGATCAAAATTGACCGACCAAAATACTGTGGGAAGTGTAACACAAACTTATTATTAAATGGGGAACATTTTGATGGCTAGAAGATGGCCATTTTTTTTCTCTTGTGCGTAATTATTCATTACATATCAAAACTTTATGCTTGGACTTCAATTGTTGCACGTCTTAAAAATCTCTTCTAACAGCGTGCATATCCAAACTTTATTCTTTTCGGCCAAATGTTTTATTGCTCATATGCCAAATGATTTTATGTTTGGATCTTTTATTAAGCATTTAACCTATCTTTTACCCAACATAATTGGTGATCTTGTGCTTCTTTTCACGATTAATTCTATTCATATAATTGCTGGGAATTTTTTCCTAACCCTGAAAGATTAATGCAACCTACCATTATGTTTGATGATTAGTTTAGTCTTTGCTTCTTTCTTAACATGAAATGCTTTTTGTATTCCAGTTATGCCAAACGATGTGAATCGGTTAATACCATGGCATCCTTTCTTTGGTGGATTGTTGGATTTTACTGGATTATATCAGGTGGTGAAGCTCTTGTGCAGAATGCTCCTAAACTCTATTGGTATGACTCCTGACCATACTTTGTAGACCAATTCTATGCTTATGAGGGAGCATGCTGTGTCTCAGCGTTCTACACGGATCTCATTAATGACATGAATTTTGAATACATTTAAAACTAATCTACTTCATTTCTACAGTTGCCAAAAGTTGATTTGAAATTTATTTTCTGGTCTCTTGTTAACCGATACACTTAGAAAGTTCATTGCTTTGTTATAGATTTTAGCTGATTTCTAAGTACAAATGGGATGTTAAGCATATAGGACATTTTTACAGTATCCCATGAGTGGGTGTGGTTTTAGGCCTAAACATGCAGATGCTTTTTTATTCAACAATGTGGAAAAATCTTAGTTGGTGTTACCTCACTATAGCTGATGAATGCTGCAATCATGATAGATATCTAATTCTTGGATGCCTCAAACTTAGACTTAGGCTTCGTTTGGGACGGTTTTCTTATTGCGTCTTAAAACAGTTTTTTACTATAAAAATTTTATTTGTTGTACTAAGCTGCTTTAAGAAGCTGCCTCAAACGAAGCCTTAGGCTTTCGTTTGAAAGCGGCTTTCTAGTACTGCTTTAAATCTTAAAAAAGCAGCTTTAAGAAAAAAAAAACCGTACAAAAGCAAAAATTTAGGACAGCTTTCTTTCTGCTTCTTAAAACAGCTTCTAATTTTTTACTAAGAAGTTGCTTTAGGAAGCAGAAAGAAAGTCGTTCCAAATGAAGCCTTAGCTTGCCCAATCATGAGGACGTGAACAGCATTCTTTAGTATATATTCACTTTGCATGATCTTGTTGACATATAGCCTGATGTGGTTTTGCATCAACTCATTAGAAGCAACTTCATTTTTCTTATTTTACTACTATTTTTAATTTATTTTCTTTTTCACATACAAATCTAATATAAGATAAGATCTATCGTCTTTTAATTGTACTGATTTTAAACTGCCTGAACAGGTTGGCTGTAGTGTTTCTAGCTTTTGATGTATGTTTTGCAATATTTTGTGTTGCTTTGGCCTTTGTGATTGGCATTGCACTCTGCTGCTGTTTACCTTGCATTATCGCAATACTATACGCAATTGCAGGCCAGGTGAGCATCTTATCCATCGTTATTACTCTGAACAAAGTGCTTCTTATATATATCATATGGTCTGTGTATGAGTCATTTCCATGTTCAGGAAGGGGCATCGGATGCTGATATTAACCTTCTACCAAGATACAGATACGCTGCATCCAATGATAACAGGGAAAATAAAGGAGATGTGGGAATAATGAGTCCAATTACGAATGGCAGCGAAAACTTTCCAGAACGTGTTATTTTGCGTGAATATGCGGTAAACATAAGATTTGTCTTACTTTTGCCTTCTTTTGTGGAAAAAAAATTATTTTGTGCATATACCGGATGCCATTCAGAGATGAATCAGGACGCGTCACGTCACTTTTTTACTGTGTACCAGTGCTATATACCGCTGTGTACCGGGTGATGTGGTGCAGTATGATTTGCCTCCGAACAGTCCGGTGTACGCGCAGAATAATTTCTCTTGTTTGTGACAGTTTTCTTATTGTTTTTAGAAGTAATTTGTTGATACAAAAATTTTTAGTGAAAAAATTTCTTTATTAAAATACTTCTTTAAGAAGAAGCAAAAAAGTCATTCCAAACAAAGCCTTGAATCTTTTATTCGACCAAATTTCACTTTATTTCTGCTCATTTTTTTGGTGCTTACCTTTATGTGCGCATTTTTTATTGTCTTCTACATTTTGTTCTGTGGTTCCATCCTATTTTCTTATAGAGTTAAAATAAGATGAATTTCTTAGATGTCTGTAACTTAGTTTTTTTTAATAGAAAAAAGTAGTTTTAATTCATGCGAAAAATGCACTTAATAAATTCCCATTTTTGCTTCGGTTGGGACAGCTTCCTTTCAGCTTCTTAAAGCATTTTTTTAGTATAAAAATTTTAATTTTTGTACGAAAAAATTGCTTTATGAAGCAGTAAGAAAGCCATCCCAAACGAAGCCTTTGTTCTTGCACCTCAATGATTTCCTACTTTTTTTCGATTTCCTTGATGATTACAATGAAAAATTCAATGAATTCTGATAATGACCGTTATTTCTCCTTCACAGGAATGTTGCATTTGTTTGAGTTCCTATGAAGATGGAAATGAGCTGCATGCTCTTCCCTGCAATCACCACTTCCACTCTGCATGCATTACGAAATGGCTCAAAATCAATGCGACCTGCCCATTGTGCAAATACAACATTCTCAAGAGCAATGATTGCGTGTGAAAAGCATATTAAGGTTTTGTTTGGGATAGCTTTCTTATTGCTTTATGAAGTAATCTTTTAGTACAAAATTTTTTTGAATTTGAAAATTTTGTGTTAGAAAAGTGCTTCATAGAGCAATAAAAAAGTTGTCCCAAACAAAATCTTCCTTCTACTAGTACTTGGTTGTGTATATGTGGTTGAATGATCGTCGACATAGCTGCCCCAGGTAATATTAAAGTTAGTCCTCTTTGCTCCGAGTGTGAAATTATAATTGATCACATTTTTTATTATTAATGTATGGCAAAGCTAGTGTTGTAGCCTTCAATGTCATTGAGGCTTTGTTTGGGACAGTTTTTTATTGTTTTTTAAAGTAGCTTTTAAGTACAAAAATTAAACTTTTTATACTAGAAAGTTATTTTAAAAAACTGTAAGAAAATCGTCACAGACAAAATCTTAGACTTTGTTTGTGACGGCTTTCTAATTACTTATTAAAGCAGCTTTTTCAGTACAAAAATTTTAATTTTTGTAATAAAAAATTACTTCATGAAGCAATAAGAAATCCATCCCAAATGAAGCTTGAGTATGGGTCGCTTTGGCATTGTTTACAATGAAAGTTTTTGTTGAATCTTCCACTAGAACAAACAAAGTTCTAAATGAAAGCTTTTGTTGAATCTTCCACTAGAACAAAGTTCTAAAAAAATGAAGGGGATTTTCATACATATAACAAAAAATTTTTTTTATGTATTTTTATATCTAATATATAAAGTTTTATATTTATTTATATATTATTTTAATCTATAAGCAAATGCTTTTTTTTTGTTTTAAATGATTTTAATATTAATAATGTTTTTTGATGTGGCTTAAAGATTTGTATTATATAAGTAAATATGATGATTTAAATATTAGATGTATATGTATATTGGAATTGTAGGATATATATTTAGGCTCTAAAAAAATATTTGCATGGGAATATGAGTAGATGTGAAACCTTTGGTATGATTTGGGTATGATAGTAGTGATCTCTGGTACATGCAATGTTTTATGGCGTAGAATGTTGGCTATTGAAAGAATCATAATATTAAATTAAGTGTTGTGGAAATGAGAATGCTCAGGTGGATTAGTGGCTTTGTTCTTAGAGATATAATGCGGAATGAGTATATACGTGAAAATGTTGGAGTAGCTCTAATGGCAAGGAAGATTAGTGAGAGTCGCATTAGATGATTTGGTCAAATAAAATACATTTGCCTTTTGATGATTTTGTTAGCAGAGTAGTTGTATTAGATTCATCGTATGTTAAAAAAGATAGAGGTAGATTTAAAAAGATTTAGTTATAAAGTATTAAAATAATATATATATATATATTTTAAATTTTAAATAAAAATTTATCTCTTAGTAGGCTTTGGTTGAAGGTTAGTGTTGTGATAAGATGATATGTGATATTAATTAATTATTTATAATTTTGAAAAAGTATGATTTAGGCTTTGTTTGGAAGTTTTTGGTCATTTTTTTTGTTGCATTCAAAATAAATTTGTACTGAAATTTTGCTTTGAAAATAGTATGAAAATACTCTCAAATGAAGCATTATATATATATAATTTTAAAGTTATATTTAATTTGTTAATATATATATATATATATATATATATATATATATATATATATATATATATATATATATATATATATATATATATATTTGATAATTTAAAGAAGTGGATAAAAGGTAGTAAAATGTGTGGTTATATGAGCTTGATATCTCTTTTTTCAGCCTAACTACTATACTATTTATTTTATAATTAGGGGGGAATGATTGTTTTTCTTCTTATTTGATTTATTGTATATATTCTTTTCTATGATTTAGAAACACATTGTTGCAACATCAATTATGATTTGTGACAAAATTTAATGTGGATGTTCCATTAAGATATGTGATAACAAAATTATTCGCTAATATTGCAAAAAAAAAAAAAAAAAAGATAGAATGGCATTCAAACGCACTAATAAAGTATGTCATTATGAATATTTTTGGTTGATCCTTAGGCAATATGTTCAAGATATTATCAATAATCAGTTATTCAATTTCAAGTCATTAAAAAGGCTTTATACTTTAAAATTAGGATGAAAAATTTTATGATCTTAGCAATTTTAAATCGTCAATTATAATTGGATAATTTTGTTTAAGATGGATCCATGAGCATGACCATATTAATTTCAATATTTTTTTTTTTTTATAAAATTATAATTTAAGAGGCTACGACCAGCAGCAGGTGGTAGCTAGAGGTGGCTGTAAATTAATCAAATCAAAAAATTTTCAAATACAATAAAATTGAACTAAAGAGTTGATAAGTCACAAAAATCTCTTTGATTTGGCTCGAATTCGAAGCAATCTTGAATCAGAAACTTCCAAAATTAAAATCATGATCATCTGAACTTTGATTTCAACATTCTATAGTCGAACTAAGTGTCTCGATGAGACAAAGCTATCAACACTAAAATCGGTCCAATCCAAGCCCAAATGGGCCCAAATCAAAGGCAAGAAGCATATTTGGAAGCTTGGGGACATTAATTGGAGGACCAAATTTCACATGTTTATAATCAAATCAAGCGGGTCAACAAGACAAATCCAACGAGCTCAAGCTTGTTTAAACCTGACGTCATTAAGACACTTAAATGTTGAAGGAATGTTTTATGATTAAGTGAATTAATATAGATCGCCATATGGAGTTCTTAAAATCTATAAATAGTCTCTTACTCTCTGCATGAAGGGGGATAGAGCTATGAGGCTTAAAGAATCCCAGAGCTTAGCAAAACCTATCGCCATACTTTCATAGATTGGTCGCCACCTCTTGACCTATGTCAGGTAGCCATTATCTGGGCTAGCCGGCCATGGCCATAGGGATACCGCCCAGCTACCACCATCATCTAACCTCCACCAGGCCATCATTGGACGACTTTCATCTCCTAATTGTCTCCTATGGTCCTACCAACCTTCATCATCCATTGACTACAGTTCTTAGACCATTAATTGTCACCCATCTATGGTGGTCCTTCGACCTTAGTAACCCAATTATGGTCCTACAACTTTCATCGCCCAACTACCGAGGGGGTTAGAAACTTAGTTAAATATTCAAGAGAGCTCTAAGGTTTGAAGAATCTTAGAACTTAGCAAACCTTGCTGACATGCTTTTGCAGCTCGGTCGTCACCTCTGGACTTTTGTCCGGCATCCACTACCAGGGCCAACTGACCATGGCCATAAGGCTTCCACCTGAGCCGCCACTATTGTCGAACCTCCACCAAGCTGCCATTGGCAGACCTTCATTGATGGAATTTCATTTTTTGAGCATTCCCTATGGTCCTTCCAACCTCTATTTCCCACCAACTAAAGTCCTCAGATAATTAATTATCACACATTTGTAGACCTTATACCACCGTCACCCTAGTATGATACGTCGACCTCAGTTACTAGACTACAATCCTTTTGATCTTCTTCGCTTATCGTCCTCCAACTTTCACCACCCAACTACAACCCTTCATGTGAAATTCCTTAAGTAAAAAGAAGTTAAACTCTTAAACACCAATACACCTTTTAGTGTAATGTTCAGAACTTCATTATGAAACTCCAGAGTTAAGCATGCTGACCATGAAGAAATCCTAAGATTTGTAAGCTTCTGGGAAGTTACACCAACATGAATAAACTATGAGGCTCTTAGGCCAAAGTGGATAATATCTCGATAATTAAGAGTTTGAGCTATTACAAATGATATCAAAGCAATACATCAGTCAAAAGATGTGAACTAAGTGAAATACAAGATACAGTGTTATGCCATGGGAGCCACCTCTTGAACCATGTATGGGATAAAGTGCTTCGTGGCGGGAGTCACCACTTGAACTTGTAGGGGCCACATCTAAAATCCTATATTCATGGCAGATGATTCTGGGATAAAGAAGTTGATAAGGATGTCAGTTATTAAAGTGAAGGAGATTGTGAAACCCCTCAAGTAAAAGAAGCTAAACTCTTAAATATCGAGACGTCTTTTGGTGTAATGGTTGGAATTTCATTTTTAAACTCCATAGTTAAGTATGCTTATCTTGAAGAAATTTTAGGAAGGGTGACCTCCTAGAAATTTATACCAATAAGACAAAATAGTTAGGCCCTTAGGCCAAAACGGACAATATCTGGATAGTTAAGAGTTTGTGTTGTTACACTTCCAACCTTCATTACCCACTGATTATGATATCAAGCCTTCGTCGCCTACTGACTATGGTCCTTAGACTACCATCTGATCATCATCGTCAACTGATTACTGTCCTTAGACTACCGCCACTCGATTATGGCCTTCAGACTATTATTGCCCAACTAAGGTCCCCCGACTACGATCTTACCAACCTTCGCCGCCTGACTACTATCCTTTTGACCTTCGTTACCCAACTATTTTTTTCTGACCTCTATTGTTGGATCTCCACTAAGCATCCACTAACAAACCTTCATCAATGGAATTTCATCTTTTGATCATTTTTTATGGTCCTTCCTTCTAACGACCTTCTCCCACCAACTATAGCTCTTAGACTATTAATTGTCACATGTTTGCAGTCCTTAGACCACTGTCACCCTACTATATGCCTTTGACCTTAGTCACTTGACAACAATCCTCTTGACCTTCATCGTATGTTATCCTCCAACCTTCATCACCCAACTACGATCATTAATGTAAAACCTCTTAAATAAAAAGAAGTTAAACTCTTAAACACCGAGGTGCCGGTTGGTGTAATGGTCAGAATTTCATTATGAAACTCCATAGTTAAGCATGCTCATCCTAAAGAAATCTTGAGACGAGTGACCTCCTAGAAGTTACACCAACAGGATAAAATATTTGGGCCCTTAGGCCAATGTGGGCAATATCTCGATAGTTAAGTCTTTGATTTGTTACACCTCCAACCTCCATTACCCGTTGATTATGATCTTAGGCCTTTGTCACCTACTGATTATGGTCCTCAGACTACCTTCTGATCTTCATCGCAGCCGACTAGTATCACTTGATTATGGCCTTCAGACTACTGTCGCCCAACAAATGTCCTCCCCGACTACGGTCCTACCAATCTCTGTCGCCCAACTAATATCATTTCGACCTTCGTTACCCAACTCTATCTCTTTTGAACTCCAATGCGCACCAACTAGGATCCTCCGACCTCCGTCAACCGATTTTAGCACCTGGATTTATGTTGGATTCTTGCCAAATAATTCTTCTAAGCTTAACCAACTAACACATTCTTTAAAATTTATCCATCTTTCCCTTGGAAAGGGCTTTACTTGTAACAACATATAAATACTAATACAATTACTTTAATTAGGCCAGATCATGAAGTTTTTCATTACCAGGATTTTCTATGTAAAAAAATGCGATATCTCTTATACCTCTCTTATTTATGTCTGTGCCGGAGCTTTGTGACATTAAACTCATCTCTCTACCTTCGTGAATGTTTTATCATGCACAAGGGTAAATTCCAATTATATTAAAATTTTACTTTACATTTATATTACTTCAGATCAAACATTAATATTTTTAAAATATCTGCATTCAGAATACCCTTTGCCTATTAAACTTCAAACCTATATTTATAAAACCCGAGGGATATTCATTAATCTATCAAACGATTTAATCATTTATAACAAATATATTATGGTGTAAATCTGGAAACTTTTTTTTAGATAAAAGATTCCGATATTTGTAAAACAAATTCAATTTTATGATAAACAGATAAATCAAAATATCTGAATCATAAATAGATATCGAAGTAGATGAAATTTGTGACTCAGCCTTGCTTGAATTCTAACGTACACTTAGCGACATATTTTAAGAAAGTTAATTTGCTGCAAATATATATTATTATTCCCAAAATACCAACGGCACAAAATTTGAAATCCTAAGAACTTATAAATAGAACGCAAAGCTGCTCTCCTCTGCATCAAAGCAACTAAGTAGAAGCGAAGAGACTGCCTGCCTCCATTCTTGTAATTTCCTCAAGCTTCTCTTTCTTCTATATCCAAATTCTGCTCATGGACTCATCCAACCCTGCAGCGAGAGGGGAAGGACGCGACCTCTGCGGCAGTGGCTGTGGGTTCTACGGCAGCGACGCCACGCTCGGCCTCTGCTCCAAATGCTTCCGCGATCATATTTTCTCCTCTCGTATCAATAAAACCGCGCAACAACTTGCGTCGATCGTAGGGAGCGGAAAGAAGAACGGACATATTGGATCTAAGGACTCTGCTTCTGCAACCGAGTCTAAGAAGAAGACGAAGCAGAGCTGCTCAAAGTGCCATAGAAAGGTGGGGTTGGCCATGCGAGCGATCAAATGCCGCTGCAATGGTGTTTTCTGCGCCGCCCACCGCCTCCCAGAAGACCACGGCTGTACTTTTGACTATCGGACCGCTGGCCGTCTGCTTCTCGAGGAAGCCAATCCGCTCATCAAAGCTGAAAAGCTGAACACGATGTAGTGAAGAAGAAATCTGAATGTTTTAGTGATTCATCAATAATGCCGTATCCGAACAATCTGAGTTCGTTTTTCCTTTGTATGCCGTAAAGTAGTTGAAGACAGAAATACTGTTACTAACAGCTTTTTTGTTCATCTTATATGCCATTGATTTGTTTGGATTGTCAAAATTTTCATTAGATCAATCTTGATTAGGGAGCTGAATCTACTATATGTTTTGAATTCGTCAGAAAAAGAGAGAGAGAGAGAGATTTAACAATGTTCGATTTAATAAAAGAATTTCAGCATCATGGATGGCAGAGTAATCAGAAAGGTTTTATAATATAGACGTATGGAGTAAAGGATCCTGTCATAATATCTGAAATTTTGTTCATCCTTGAAATATTAATATATTTATTATATTTACTGAAATTTTCAAAAGCAGATAATTGTATCGCAAATTTAGTCACAGATTTATTATTCATCATGCAGAAATTAATTTCATCAAGATAAAATATTATATTGTTTTACTTAAAGATTACAAAAATTTGTCATTCTCCATAATATAATATAAGATTATAATGTTTAGATTGTTGACTCAGCCTCCTATGAAAAACATGGAAATGATGGAGAAGTAATGATTGGTGGCAGAAGTTAGTGTTATTCAATGACAGATGAAGATGGTTAAGTTATAATTGATCTTGGTGTTAATTGATAGAGAGATTAATATATATTACATGCAGGTCCTGAGTGGAGCAGCGTTCGATTTTTGTACGTGTGCGCAACAAAAATGCAATGGTAAACAATAATTGTGCTTTTGCTGCGCACACTCACAAAAACAGGACGGTTCTCTGGTCCAGACTCCGCACGCGATAATCTCTCCAATTAATAGGGGGAAACGTTAGATAGGTGATAATAATCATTTGAAGGCGAGTTTTGGTAATCGTTGATGTCAGTTGAAGATGAGTGTGAAACGATATCTTTGGTGTTGATCATTGGACAAATGTTTGGGATATTTCGAATTCTATAACTCTCTCCACTCAAGTTCCCTTTCAAGTGTGGAGTAAAATCCTATTTATAATTTTTTTATTGGATATACTTTCCAAAATCTAAAACATTCAGTCAGTCGTCTTAAAATGATCAACCTTGAGCATCTCTTTTTTTTTTTTGAATATTTAAGTTTCTTAACAAAAAATAAAATTGAGCAATTTTGGATTCATTAGATATGTCTAATCAAGATTTAAGATTTGACTACAAATTTATTAAAATTGAACTTCAAAATGGTAATAAATTTGATTTTGATAGTTTTTAATTTAAATACTTCCGTGTGTCTTAATTTTTTAACTTAAAAATCTTCTAAGCCAAAAAATAATTATAGTCTAAAAAGGTTTGCAATAGGAAATAGGTATTAAATAAATATTTATTATTAGTTTAATGAATAATTTTCTCAAGAGATAATCTCTTTTAAGATATAATTAACATAAGGGCTTATCCTTATTGAAAACTTATAATTTAAAATAAAATGAATTTTGTTTAATTCAATTATAATGAATAGAAAAAACCCATGGGAGCAAATACGTAGTTTCAAATATTAAATAACGGCTATTTGCTTAAATTTCAATTATTAGGAGTCACATATATGGAGTGACCAATTTTTTATTGACAAATAGAAAAAATGATGGCAATTTCGTAAATTCGCACTGACCACTGTGCCAACCCACCTGGACTGAATTCATTAATTCCTTTGACGAATGAATCGTTCTGCTTCACGCCGTACTGCTTGCCTCTATCTATTCTTTTTTCAACCACGGGTACATTTAACGCTACAGGGTAGGCACTATAAACGGCTATACTGAAAATTTATGTTTATTTAGGGAATATTCCTCTCTCTCTCTCTGCGTCTTTGAGAGAAAGCCAGAGGGCACTTCTAAAATCGTTGAGTGCACTGCATAATTCCACAGAGAGAGAGAGAGAGAATTAAGGAATGGATCTGCGGCTGCGATCGCAGCAGCCGGCGTTCTTTGAGGCGGTGCGGTCGGGGGACGTGGAGGCGGTGCGGCGGGTAGTTGACGCGGCCGCGGAAGTCGGAGGAGGGGAGGCGGTGGCGGCGCTTATGTCGTCCCAGACGGAAGCGGGAGAAACGGCGTTATATATCGCGGCGGAGCAGAATTTGGAGGAAGTGGTCCGATATTTGGTGCGGTTCTGCGACTTCGAGACGGCAAAGGTTCGCTCGCGCCTCGACATGGATGCTTTCCAGGTCGCCGCCAAGCAAGGCCACGTTGGTTAGTTCGCCTTCCTTCTTTCCTTCTTGTGCGCACTCGCTTTTTAACTGATTGTTGGTTGCTTGTTTTTGAGTTTGTGAGAAGGAATTGAGATCGATAAGGGATTGTGGTTTCTGATGTACTGAAAGGGAGCTAGTGAGAAAATTTTCTTTCCCGGAAAAATATAAACTTCTGTTTAATTGGTGAAATTCGGGAGAGTTTTTTTGGGGTGGAATTTCGAAATATGGGATTCGGAGGGTTAGAGATTCTTTCCTTCTTGACGGCCAAAATGATGGATCATGGGTATAGCTATCTGTGAGGCTTCAAATAGGTATTGCCATTGTGTATTTCTTGATTTAGCTTTTGTTAACTGTAAAATGTTTTCTGAACAGTACGGGAAAAGGAGTAATTAATCAGTTAAATTGTTGAGTCTTGAGAGATACAAATGTTAGTTGATCTCTTTTGATATTACAGTTGAATTGTATATTTTTTGTTATGTGCTCAAAATTGTTTTCTTCTTTTTTGAAGTATGAAGTTAACACTGTTGAATTTGTTTGGTTATGAAGTTGAGAAGGAGATGGTGGTGGTGGTGTGCGGGGTGGGATATTATTGGCCTTTACAGGTGCCTAAATTTATTGTATATGTGTTATTATTATTAGTTTTGCTATGATGGATTTCTTTGATCTATTATGCTTTCAGTTTCTTCACATGGAGATAATTATAAACTTTTTATCCATCATGTTGATTGAGTTGTCCGGATGAGCATGATGCAAGACAAAATTGCTGTGATAATTTCTTGGACTTTGGCTTTTATGTAGAAAAAGTTAAAGGATTTCTGCTGACCGGCTTTCCTCGCATTCTTTTTATAATTGATCCATCTGTTAGTTTGTTTCGTCAGCACAGTAGCATTGACTTTGTCATGTTGAGTTTCCTGAAATTTGCAAATTGATTATTATTATTATTATTATTATTATTATTATTTTTAGTCAACTGCATGAAATTCAGACTTGAATGAAATTAAACATAGCAAGATCCGGTCAAAATGTCCTCCAGTATAAGTTTATGGTTGATTTGGATTAAATGGATCTATATTTTCTCAAAAAAATACAAAATAGTTCTCAAGGAAAATTTAAATTTACTTAAAAAAGAATAATTAAATTTGAATTCATTTATTTTTTTCTTTTATAAAAAAAATACTGTGATTGGAAGTATTTTCCCATTCACTTTAAAATATAATTATTTAGTTTAGGTCTTCTTTGAACCATAATTGATGCTCACCTGATCTGGTATGTTGAAATTGTAGTATATGATGCATCGATTTTGTTATATTTAAATATCTGTTTTGTAGCAGCATGTGTTTTTTAACCTATAGGGCTGTATTTTCCTCAGGAATTGTCAAAGAGTTGTTGAATGTGTGGCCTGGGCTGTGCAAGTTGTGTGATTCATCAAATACCAGTCCCTTATATTCAGCTGCAGTTAAGAACCATTTAGATGTGGTAAATGCCATATTGGTCGCTGATGAGAGTTCTATGTGGATTGTGAGGAAAAATGGAAAGACATCACTGCATATGGCTGCAAGAAATGGATTCATTGAGATAGTCAAAGCTCTTTTAGAGAAGGATCCGGGATTAGTTTCAATCAGGGATAGAAAGGGTCAGACTGCTCTTCACATGGCGGTAAAAGGAAAGAATCCTGATGTTGTGGATGAATTACTTCATGCAGATCCCACAATACTCAATGTACAGGACAAGAAGGGTAACACAGCTTTGCATATAGCCACCAGAAAATGGCGGCCACAGGTGATCTGCCTATGTGTGAACCTCTCTTTTTTGCAAGTATATTTTTACGGGAAAAGCTCTTATGCATTTGAAACGTGCACAAATCTAACTTCCAAAAGTAAAGTTTTAGTTAATTGCAAGTGTTTGATAAAATTTTTGATTTTGCACTCAAAACAAAGCTAGAAGAAAGTGGCGGCCACATGTGATCTACCTTTGTGTGAACGTCTCTTTGCCACAATTATATTTTTTTGTAAAGCTCTGATGCATTTGAAATGTGCCCAAATTTAACTTCCAAAAGTAAAGTTTTAGTTAATTGTTGCGCAAAATCAATCAAGTTGTCCACAAAATTTTTGATTGTGCACTCAAAACAACTGCAATTTTGTGGCTCAATGTCAAGCAAAAAATTTTTAAGAGGCCTAAAGATTAAAATTGACACTTTTTTCACGATTAACCATCATTTGTATGATTGGTATATCTTCCAACTACCAATCTTGCTTTATATCATTTCAGACTTTCATCTTCCTTATATTTAAAAAAAAATAATTGCATCCTACAGTTTTCTTTCATTTTGGTAGTTCAACAACCTGTCAAGTGTTAATTTTTTTTTTTCAAAGCATTCATTTATTCTCTCATGGTATATTTCTAATTCTTATTTTGAAGTACCTCAAATAAGATTTGTAGTATTATAATGGAATTGATTCTTATGTTTATAAAAAAGGCTATATAAGTGAGAGGAAAATTTTTAAAGGATGTATACTAGGAGCTGGGTTAGAGAGGAGAATGCATAGTGATGGGTTGATAATTGTTACCTGCTAATGATTCTAGATTTTGAGCTTACTAGAGATTTTAGTTGATCTTATTTCTTCTTGTGTAGAGTTGAAGGGCATAGTGATTAGATTTGTTGGAGTTTGTGTTGTTAGAATGTCAAGGTGAAAGATAGAAGTTTCGTTAAACTTATCTTTCAATTGAGAGTTATTTCCTGCTAGATGTGTTGGGTTGAAAATTTTTGCTTCTCATCAAAAGTGACATCTTTTAAAATAAGAATTTTTTTGGGTGGTAGGATTATAATACTTATGCCCTTTTTAGCAGATAAATACCCAATAAAGATACATTTGAGGGCTTTAAAATCAATTTTATCCTGTGTTGTTTGTGAATGTCAATATTAGCAATATATATAAAGATTTTGATAGAATTTTTTTATAAAAAAATATTTATGGGGAAATATTCAGCTTGATAGTATAGAGGACCTTGAAGTCAATCACTTTTGTGGGTATTCTATTGATTTAGTATGTGCCACTTATGACTATTTCCCTCTATTATGTTTTTGGCACTTGATTCTGTAAAAGAAGAGTCATGGTGATTTTAAGAAGATATTGTTTTCCTTTCAGCCACTTCATTTTGTTTTGCAGTATCAGGATAGAAAGATTGATGGATGATATATTGTTTTTGGAAGAAAAATGAGATGTGTAATTAAAATAATCACGAGCATTGTTAGTATTGAGTTTTTTTATGTCATGGCAGTGAAAATGGAGATATTAATGTTGATATTAAATTTTTGTTTGATAAGATATACTCATGTCTTTTGGGTGCAATCATCGATGAAGGTGAGAAATCATATTAGCTTCAGAATTATTGGGAATTTTGAAAGGTCCCCAAAATATTAGAGTAAACACGTAGAAAAGGAGTACAAGCTTTATAATCACTTTTAGGAAAAATAATAGGATGACATTTATTAATTTCACAAGCTTCATAATAAAATTTTTTGCATATTTATTTTTTCATAAAAAAGAGGAAACAGACATTACAAGTTTTTGAAAGAGGGATGCCTTATCATACAATGATATTCTCAAATAGCTTCTTTATTGAATGTGATAATGAAAGAACATTGTAGTGGTTTCCATTTTCAAGAAGATATAGGACATATTTTTCTCTAGCTTGTCCAAATTTGATCCTTGTAGTGAGTTCCTGAAAATGTAATGATTAGCAAAAAAAGTTATCTTGTAGGTTAGTGATTTTATGGATATATAGAAGATTCACTGCCAGATGAGAAACATGCAGTACATTACTAGGGGTAAGTGTGGAAGAAATTAAATATTTTCTTGGCTTGTAATAGTTGTTAGGGAACTATCAATCACTTTTATTTTTTTATTGTTGGGGAATGATTTGTAGGTTTGGAAAAGGTTGGTTGTGTGGTCAGTGCCTTCTAAATCTAGGAGCTAATTGTTAGGAGAATTATTTAAGGTACTAAAAATAAAAGGGTTAGAAGTCATATCATTTTGAGCTAGAGCATAATTTAGATGGTTTTATTAAAGAGTTGATGAAGTTCTTGAGTTTATCAATTTATTTTGGGTTAAACATTTCTAATTGCACAAGACAAACTTTCCCTTTTTGACGATCTTCTTTATTTCTACCATGATCTTGAGGATTTTGTGGAGTTCTTAGTAATTTTTTTTTTGTCATTTCTTTTTATTGTAGTTCCACCATTGCCTAAAGTTGTATTTCTGATAGTTCCACCATTGCCTTTACAGGAAGGCTTTTATCTTCTTTAGGGAAAGAGTTTGTAATAAGTCACTTACCTTTTAGTTCAATGGTTATCATGTGGATGTTTCATAGATCAGAGTGTTGAGCATTACTGTTATTCTTCCTTCTTCAACTTGTATGAGAGAGAAAACCTCATTTAGTGAAGGTAGGTTTTCTTTGCTTGACATTTGTACACAAATTTGGTCAAAAACATTATTGAGTTCAGTAAAGAACTTAAACACTTTTTTCTTTCTATAATCTTCTTAAGAGTTATCGCTTCATCACAGCATGTCATCTTGAGATCTTGGTAATGGTCCATTTTAAGCAAATAAATGTTTATGGTATTAAAGTATTTAATAATAGAAAGATTATCTTGCTTGGTTGCTAAGATCTTAACTTTAATCTTATAATCGAGAGCAACATCCTTTAATTTTGAGTATTTTTGTTTGATGATATCTCAAATTTTTTTTGTGGTAAACAGGAACATAAACGGCCCACTAATTTTAGGCATTATGCTATTTCATAATCATATCATGATCTTGAAATAAGCTTCATGTCAAATTACAAACTTTGGGTCCATCTTCGGAGGAGGATCCATAAGGTTGTAGATCTTTCACTTTCCATTTAGAAAGTTTTTCACAACTTCAGATCACTTAAGATAGTTTCTTCTATTCAAGGGATCTAAGGCTTGCACTTCTTGAAGTTCTCCCTTAGTTTGATTTTTAACCATTTATGATAGTTGACTCCCTGGAAGGATAGCCAAAGAAGCCAGGCATAATGAAGAGAGGGAAGAACATCGATAATAAAGAAGAATAAAAATAGAACAAAGGCTGGAAAAACTAAACCCTAACTTGTCTCTGATATCATGTAGAAAAGTAGAAATATAAAATTATTTAGGATTTTATTGCTTGATTCTGTACAAGAATGAAAGTATATATATACTTTCAAAAACTTAAATAATAAAAATAAATCAAAGCTAATTATGAAATAAGGAAAAAAGTTCTCAAGAGGGGTCGTCGACTAGGAGTGTCACACGGATTGCAATTTAAAAGTTATAATAGGATTGATTTAATAGTTATAATCAGTAATTCATGTGCTCAAGCATTCTTACCATGATATGTTAACTTATGTCTTATGGGTCTCATGATCTTTCCACACTTAGCATCATCTAAGTTAATAATTATTTTTATAATTTAGATGATTTTTTCAAAGAGTTGATGAAGTTCTTGACTTTATCAATTTATTTTGGGATAAACATTTCTAATTGCACAAGGAAAACTTGCCCTTTTTGACAATCTTCTTTATTTCTACCATGATCTTGATGATTTTGTGGAGTTCTTAGTTTTTTTTTTGTCATTTTTTTTATTGTAGTTCTACCATTGCCGTTATAGTAAGGATTTTATCTTCTTTAGGGGAAGAGTTTGTAGTAAGTCACTTACCTTGTAGTTTAATGGTTGTCATGTAGATGTTTCAAAGATCATAGTGTTGAACATTACTGTCTTGAAAGTTCGTGAGGGGTGTTAAATCCTAAAGAACTAGCCCGAGGCTAACTAAAAGAGGGTGAATTGATAGTTTTAAAAAAATCTTAAACAAAAAGAAAATCTTTTTTGATCTTTTTAAATATTTTAAAACAAAATAATAACCCTTGATGCGGAAGAAAAATAATTTTCATAATAACAATACAATCAGATTTTTCAATCATAGAAAAGTGCGAAAATGAAAAGCGGTAGAAGTAATAAGAAAGAACACACTGAAGTTTATAGTTGTTCCGTCAAATCTGACTTATGTCCACTCCTTAGAGACTCTCTCTTCAATTATTGCACTAAACTGAAGTAACTCTCCTTTTGCTCCCACAGCAAGGCGGAGAAGCCCTTACAAAATATTTCCACTAACACGGTGAGGCAGAGAATCTTGAATCATTTTACTCCCTCCTGGAGTAGGCAGAGAACCTAGAAATCTTTTTTCACCCACTTAGCGAAGGAAGAGAACCCAGGAATCCTTTTGCTCCCTCCTCGAGTAGGCAGAGAACCTATATCTAATGCTAAAGAAGATCTCCTCAGAGCCACCAAGGAACCAGAGGAGTGACTTGAAGAAGACGACGAACACCTTGCTTGGAAAAACCTTTGTGATTCCCTCACAACTCCCCCTCACAAGGATCTCTCTCTCTCTCTCAAAAAAAGCTCTTTCTCTTTCTTCTCTAAGCTCTCTCTTGGATCAACTCAACAGCAAAAGATTGTCTCAAGATATAATTTAGAGAGCTTAAATAAAGAGCCTAATAAAAGCCCTAATTTTCAATTATGCACAATTGATCGTCCTTTACGATTAGTACAAAACAGTCCTTTCAGCTAGGACGACCAGTATTGCCCTATACGATTAGTTTAAGAGAAATAGGCTGATTGTCCCAGACAATTTGAATATCATTCTGGACGATTAGTATAAACTATTGAACTTCGTCTAGTACGATGTCCGGCGATGCTTTATCGTCCCATGCACTTCTTTGTCGTCCAATACGATAGGGGTATATCATCTTGGATGATTAGTTAAAAAAATTATGGTATTTTTCGGGTACGATATGAGGCGATCCCTTATCATACCTAACATGTTCTTTGTCGTCCAGGATGTACGATTGTATCGA
Organism: Dendrobium officinale; assembly: GCA_019514585.1. Taxonomy (NCBI): domain Eukaryota; kingdom Viridiplantae; phylum Streptophyta; class Magnoliopsida; order Asparagales; family Orchidaceae; genus Dendrobium; species Dendrobium officinale. The sequence continues at coordinate 61,703,454 of CM033688.1, read as the reverse complement.
ATTATATTTTACTATAATTATTTTCTTAATAACGTGATTAATTTAGGAATGATTGTCCAGAATCGTCCAGGACGATCAACATCGTCCTATATGATTAGCACTAAATTTGAAAATTAAAATAATTCCTAAATTATGATTGGCTGCTATTTTCAAGATCTGAACTAATCGTCCTGGACAATTAGGGATCATCCAATATTATTAGTTTAATCACTCTCAAAATTGGAATGCCCTAATTTAGGTTTTTGTTTTTAACTGATCGTCCAGTAAGATTTGAAAGCTTCCTGTACGATTAGGTCAAAAATAGAGAATTCTCTTATTCACCAAATTTCTCCTCCTGAGTGTGTGTACAAGGTTACTTAACTTGGGGTCCACCAGGTATATGACTTGACTCAAGAAAAGTAAAGGGTAGATTGAATTTGAAGTTACAGACTTACTCAACCTTAGTCTACCCAATCTTGAGCTGATTTGCATTGCAAGTGATCTTGTGGATCTGAAAAGTTAGTAAGCAGGGCAAGCAAAAAGATATGCAATAAGAATAATGGTAAAGAAACAAGAATGTTTTGCTATCACCAAAATAATAGTACTTGGATCTAAATTTGCAACATGTCATTCTTCCTTCTTCAGCTTGTATGAGAGAGAAAGCCTCATTTAGTGATGGTAGGTTTTATTTGCTTAAAATTTGAACACAAATTTGGTCAAAGACATTATTGAGTTGAGTAAAGAACTTAAAAACTTTTTCTCTTTCTATAATCTTCTTAAGAGTTATCGCATCATCACAGCATATCATCTTGAGATCTTGGTAGTGGTCTATTTCAAGCAAATAAATCTTTATTGTATTAAAGTATTTAATAATAGAAATATTATCTTGCTTGGTTTCTAAGATCTTAATTTTAATCTTATAACCGAGAGCAGATTTCTTTACTTTTGAGTATTTTTGTTTGATGATATCTCATTTTTTTTTTGTGGTAAACTAGAACATAAACGACCCATTAATTTTAGACGTTATACTACTTCATAATCGTATCATGATCATGAAATAAACTTAATGTCAAATTACAAACTTTGGGTCCAGCTTCTGAGGAGGATCCATAGGGTTGTAGATCTTGCACTTTCCATTTAGAAAGTTTTTCACAACTTGAGATCACTTAAGATAGTTTCTTCTATTCAAGGGACATAAGGCTTATACTTCTTTAAGTTCTCTCTTTGTTTGATTTTGAACCATTTATGATAGTTGACTCCTTGGAAGGAAAGTTAAAGAAGCCGGGCATAATGAGGAGAAGAAAGAACATCAATAAGAAAGAAGAAGAAAAATAGAACAAAGGCTGGAAAAATGAAACCCTAACTTGTCTCTGATATCGTGTAGAAAAATAGAAATATAAAATTATTTAGGATTTTATTGCTTGATTATGTACATAGAATGAAAGTATATATAGACTTTTTTAAAAAAGTTTAATAATAAAAATAAATCAAAGATAATTACGAAATAAGGAAAAAAGTTCTCAAGAGTGGTCGTCGACTAGAGGAAGGAGTGACACGCGGATTGCAATTTAAAAGTTATAATATCATTGATCTAATAGTTATAATCATTATTTCGTGTGCTAAGCATTCTTACCATTATTGGTTAACTTATGGGTCTCATGATCTTTCAATACTTAGCATCATCTTAGTTATTTTTTATTATTTTTATAACATTGTGTCACAAAGAAGGTAAATGATATAAAACCAACAAATCTTAATCAGTATTATCAATTGTGTGAAATCCCTTAAGTAAAAATAAGTTAAACTTTTAAACATCGATGCTCTTTTTGGTGTAATGATTAAAATTTTAGTTAAGAAACTCCGAGTTAAGCATATTCATTTTGGAGAAATCATGGGATGGGTGACCTCCTGGGAAGTTATATCAACAAGACAAAATCTTGAGACACTTGAATAATATATCGATAGTTAAGAGTTTGAGCTGTTACAAATTGTTACACACAATATTCCTTTAATCTTTGGCAATTGTAGGCTTCGAAAATTTGCGCTTTTGAGGCTTTGGCCTCTCCGCGTTATATTCGGCCAGAGTTTTAAAGGATTACATTATGGAATTTTTTTTGGAAGGTAGATTAAATAGAGATAAAATACCACCCAGAGATTTCACCCTCTTAGTGAGAACTTTAAAATCTGAGTTCTGATTTTCTATTGGCGCAAGCCCCTATAGTTAATTACCCCTCCCGATAATGAGAGAACACTTTCAATTAAGACTAGTTATTAAATAGATACTTAGTATCCAGTATATAGTTGCAGCAGATTTAGATATTTAAAATTAAAATTTTATCACTTGTCACTTAAAGTGGATGGTGGGGGGAATAATAATGAACCAAATCGGTTTCGTCGTCCTAGGTCATTATGGTCCCTATTCTACTTAGTTAGAGGAGGTAGTAGACCCAACCTAATCGAAGGATTATTATTAGCAACCATGAGTTGCTTCGTATAAGGTACCTTATAAACTTAGGGTGAATATTTGTCTAAGGTACAATTTGAGTTAATTTTAGCTAACATAGGACATTATGCCCTATTGATTATGTATTGTAATTCATTACTCAATAGTAACTAATCATTTAGGAACATATAGGCTTTTAGTCATAATCGTATAATAATGAAGTCGTTTAACTAAGCCATTGGTTAGAGAATCGTGGTCATTGTTATTTATCACGTGGAGCCATCTTAGCCAAGCCATGGGATTTTTGTGGAACCGTCTGGCCAAACCATTAATTAGAGGACTAATCATAACTATTTATCGCGTCTAGCTGTTTAGCCAAGCTATGAGTTTTGTGGAGTCATCTGGTCAAGCCACCAGTTAGCGGACAAATGTCACGTCCTCACTGGCATGAAATTATTTGAGAATGAATTTTAGTGATATTCTCGACTGAATATTTGCTTTTTGTGCCCTTGTCAAATGATTGTATAGGGTGGATGAGTTTTGCTTTAAGTTTAAATGGTTAATTTTAATTTTAAATATCAAAATATTTAACGTCGAGCTTAAGGATTTTGATGAAATTTGAAAATTAATTCCTCTATTGAGATTTATGTTCAACACGGCTATCATCGTGATGACGTTGTACTTATTTGAAAATATTTGTATTTATTGGAATTTAAAGGCATTTTAAATAATAGAGTTCCCTCTGGTTGAGATTAGCTTTCAATGCAACCATCATCAAGGTGTCATTATAGTCATTAAAAATGTTTATATTTATAAGAATTTAGAGGCATTAAAAAGGGCAGAGTCTCCTTCAATTGAGATTAACTTTTAACATGGCCATCATCGGGGAGTTAAATAATTAGTTATTTGATTATCAATTTTGTTCGCCCGCTAACAAAGGATCAAGTTCAATAATCAATAATTATGCAAATAGTAAAACCCATAGTTTATTTTTTATGATGAGCTTCATTTAGAGAGTCTTTGAAGGCCTAATGTGGACTTTAAAACAAAATATCATGATAAATTTGTGATTGAGTGTTCATTTGTTAATCCAAGTTATGTCGACTCCAGTCCTTTTAAGTAGGAGGATGAAACTTGAGTATTTGACCAACGCAACATTATCAGGCCTTAGGTTTAGGAGCTCAATACTGCTGTCAGAGCACAAGCGGATATTTAATTTGAAAATAGAATTTTATATTTGTAAGCATTTAATTCCCACGCAGTATTTTTAAACATTAGCGTTTGCAAATTTAGCACGTTTGTCGGAGTACATGCAGGGAATAAAAATTTCTTTTAAATTAATATGTATGTTTTTCAGTACTATGGTATGCTTCTCGAGGTGGTACACTCTTCTCAGGGTAATCGCTTGCTTCCTAATGTTGTTGCACGCTCTTAGAGGGGTTAGTACGCTTCTTAATGCATCACATTTAAGTTTAGGGAATTATATATTAATGCATGAGAGAGGATTTTAAAAATAATTAAATTTATAATTTGTGCAAGTGATTGTCATTGGAATGTGCATATGATTTCATTTGAAGTTCGAGAAACACTTTCTGTCCATTTATATGAGTGTTGCGGATCCAGTGGTGTGAAAGCAAGTTAGGTTTTAGCTGTTGTATAGAGAAGAGATGTTGTTTAGTTCATTTTTTTGTCTCCTCTAAATTATCATATCATTCAAAATAACTTGTAGATGTTTGTTCAATCAACACTAGGAGATCATGTTCATTGCTTATAAATGAGCTATATTGTTTGATACGAATCCCCTATTATTGCCCGTAGGCTAATCGTTGTATGCACTACGCATTCCTTGCTCCTGTTCATAGGTGAATTGTAGTGTGCAATAAAGGTCATTTGTTGTTCATAGGCAAGTTACTGTGGGCACTACAAATTTCATGCTTTTGCTCACAGGAGAATTGTGGTGTTCATTACATGTCAATTGATGTTGCTCATAAGCTAGTAATATTCATTGTCACTTCCATGTTATTACTTGTAGACGAGAATTATAACTGCTCCAGTTGAACTGATCTACCATATTGGTAAGAATTTAAAAGTTCAACCTTCCCCTTCATTGTGGAAGATGAGTTTACAAAATATGGAACACAAATTTGATCTCATATGAATATAGTGAAGAGTACTAGAGATGCATTGAAGGGTGGTGATGGTCAAGCACTAAGGGTCTAATGATGGTTGTTGAGTGATAATTAACAGATGACAGGAGTTAGGAAACGACGGTTGTTGATGATGATTGTTAGCAGTGAACTTAGGATAGAGCTTTAGAGTTTTTCAAATATTCAAATGCTCTATAATTTTTCAAGTCAAGGTTTAAGCTCTCATTCATGTGAATAATGAGAGTCTATTTACCTGTAATTTTTCAAGTTGTTTAACCTGCAAAGTAGTTCCATAATGATATGGTTAAAAACACAACCAAGAGAAACACCAAGCAGCCGTGTTCATGTTCATTACTTTTTCAACTTTTTTTTTTTAAATCTAGCATATAGATGTGACAACCCAAGGGTGTTCCAACCATAATAGGATAATGTTAATGAGCAACATGAAATCTGTGTTTTTTGCCTTGCTTATGGAGTTGTCAATTACTCTCAAAAGATATTCCAAGGAGGCACAAAGTTGTATGTTGTCTGCAGATGATTTTGATAGCATAGACCTTTTTTGAAATAAGTGAAATTTTAGAATAATAAAAAAAAATTTTGGAAGATGATAGATTTATGGTTAATGGGATATAGAGAAAAAGATCAAAATCATATCTTAACCCTTTATGAAGGACCAAAATGATCCCAACTATATTCAAGGATTATTTTGGTTTCTTAAGTCTTTAAAAAAGAATCAAAATAGTCCTATAGTGGGATTATTTTGGTTTCCCTTTAAGAAGTTGAGGGACAAAAATTATCCTTTAATATAGTTGGAGACTCATAAAGAGTCAATGAACCATTTTTGTCCTTTTCTCGTGGGATAAATAAAGCATATTTGATATATAATTTTAATGGATGTGAAATAAAACATTATCCACCATTATTTTTGAAAGACCAAATAATACCAAGTGCGTTATGTTGAGTATCTTGGATCTACTAACAAAGGTTGGGGCATAGATGAGAACATCAGTTAAAGAACTAATGCTAGATGATCAAAATAGAGAAGTGCCTTTTAAGATTTATGAAAAATTTATTAAAAGACAAGCAAATTGTTGTTTAAATTAGAATGTTCAGGTTGTTATATGACAAAACCAGAAATGATAAGAGGGATTGTGAGAGTATATATTGAAAATATACTTGGGGCTTATTCGTTTACCAGATGTTAGAAAAACTGTTAAATTCACATTTGGTTGAATGTAGTTAGCAACCAACAAATCTTCTTAACTCTCAATTGTATTTATTTCATTTTTACTCGCAAAATTAGTGAAAATGAAAGCATCATTTTCTAAATCATAATTTCTATCCAGAAGAAACCAAATTAGATGGTTTGGGTGTTGCAGAAGAGGATAGAAAATGTGCTAATAAGATTGTTGACAGAAAATGTTTAAGAAAAGTAAAAAGCAGGCAATCGGTTATTCGGTTACACAATTACTTCAATAAAAGCATGGATTGGTTAGTGATAAAACTAAGAGCATGATTCTGTACCGCATCTATAGAGTGTCTTCAAATCACTGTAAAAAGTTCTTTATCTATCTCATTTTCTTTACGTTATTTTGTCTTGCTCTTGAAAGGATAGAAAGACTGTGTGGGTGCCTTTGCCTGGAGAGATTATTAGGTGCGGTGTCCGGACCGTCCGGAGGCGAAACCGGACACGCACGTCACCGGGATGCACTAGGCCCCGGGTGATATGGCGCGTCCGGATTCGCCTCCGAACGAATCCGGACGCCGCACGTAATAATTTTCCCTTTGCCTGTCCTTAGAGGTACGGACATGAATTTGTTTAATTTTGAAGCTATTTGGTGAATGCTTTACTGATTTGTGTTAATAATAGCATTTCCCGTAAATTTTGGACTTACAACCTTGCTAGTAACTTTCACACTGGAAACATTTTGGAAAGGAGAAAAAACATAATAAATTAGGATTTGAGACAAAAAAACATAGATTTTTTTTTTTCTGAAATATTTAGCATGCGCTTTGATTTGCTTACTATGAATTGCAGTTTCTAACAGCTTTGTTAGAGTTCTAAACATCTCAGGATATATTCTTTTATCCCTGTCCCAAACAAAAAATTATTAGGTTCGGACACTGGACCTAGATATAGGTCTGGATATTCAATTAAAATTTGACAAATGTGCTACGCTTTGACTGTGTTTTTTTACTGCGCTTTACCTGCACTTTACCCGCTTTTTTTGTGCGCTTGACTTAAAATTCCGCGGACACGTGTACATTTCACATGTCAATATTTTATTAGACACTGGACGTATCTCTATGTCCGGTGTCCGGACCTAATAATTTTCCATACCAAACATGTTAGAAAGAAGGTTGTCAGTTTGATTGGACAGCCAAGCAGGCCCAGCTGGGAGTCTGGGAGCCTGTACTTTTTACTTATATTAATTTGATCTCTCTTCTTCTTTCTTCAATTTATATAGAACACAAAAGTCTTTATCTCTAAAAATTTAACCTAAAAAATTTCTGAAATGACTTGTTTATCGTATTATAGCATATAGTAGTATTTAGAAGTTCTTACTTATGAAAAACCTCATGATTCTGGTCTCTCAGATGGTGCAACTTCTGCTGAGCTATGCATCCATGGAAGTCAATGCCGTCAACAATCAGAACGAAGCGTCATTAGACTTGGCAGAGAAGATCCCATACGGTGAATCTCAGCTGGACATAATGGAAAGCCTAACAGAAGCTGGTGCCAAGAATGCCAGGAACATTGGCCGGATTGACGAGGCATCAGAGCTCCGGCGAACTGTGAGTGATATAAAGCACGATGTGCAGAACCAGCTCATCCAAAACGCTAAGACCAACCGTCGTGTTTCCGGCATTGCCAAGGAGCTCAAAAAACTCCACAGAGAAGCAGTTCAGAACACCATCAACTCTGTAACTCTTGTTGCCACCCTTGTCGCCTCCATTGCTTTCGTCGCCATTTTCAACCTTCCAGGCCAGTATCTCCAGGATGGCGCAGAAGTAGGCAAGGCGTATATAGCTGGTAAAACTGGATTTCGTGTGTTCTGCCTCTTGAATGCCACTGCCCTCTTCCTTTCCTTGGCCGTTGTTGTGGTTCAGATCACTTTGGTTGCTTGGGAGACGGACGCGCAGAAACAGGTGGTGCAGGTTGTGAATAAGGTCATGTGGGCTGCTTGTCTGAGCACCGGCGGATCATTTCTATCGATAGCTTTTGTGGTGGTGGGGGCGTCGTCGTGGATGGCGGTGACGGTTACCTTGATCGGAGGGCCGATAATGATCGGTACTCTGGTGATGATGAGCTACCTCGTCCTCCGGCAGCGGTTCAAGATCGGCGAAGATTCTCAAAGACGGATCCGCAGAGGAAGCGGAAGCAAGTCCTTCTCGTGGTCTCATCACTCTGCATATTCGGATCCAGATGCTTTATCTGATCATGAAAAGAAGATCTATGCTCTGTGAGTCCCCTCATTGCTTAACTGTATATAATGTACCACGGGAGTCTTGTCTTCTTCTTCTTGTTTGTTTTTTTAATGATTTGGGTGATTGTGAATTGGACTTTTAGAGATGGCCTCAAATTTGAGCGATTATTACGTGCGGAGTCCGGGCATAGAGAATCATTTGATTTTGTGACTATTAACTAGTAAAAGCACAGTGATGAAACAGAAATTGTGCTTTTACTGTTCACAGTCACAAAATTGAACGGTTCTCTGTATTTGAACTATACACGTAATAATCTCTCATATTCAGCCAATTCTCAATCACATAAGGATTACATGGAGAGAGAGAGAGAGAGAGTTTGTGTGCCAAGCCTTGTTGATATATATAGATACTACGGCTATAGGCCAATAAGTGTACTTTGATGAAAATTTGATAGCTCCTTGATGATCGGTTTATATGCATGATTGAACAAATTTTAATAAAATTTTAAAAGTTGATATATAAATAAATGAGCTAAAATACTAAATCACTTGTTTATTTATGTTTGTGTAATGCAAACAAATAATTTATTAAGAGCACAATAAAATGTATTATTTTATTTGATGTTTTATTCAATTTTATTGTATCATTTTTTTTTTAAATGTGTATGCTTTAAATCATGAATATTATTATACTCGATAAAGGCCTAAACTTGACTTGACTCGTTTGCACTCCTAATCGTGTACATAAAGCGCAAAAAATGGAAGAAATCAAGTAGTGGAAGTCATGATTGCATAAAGAGAAAACAAAGCCTTAGGGTGAAGTTAAATGTCCTTTCAACTCATGATTGAATACAGAGAAAATACGCTTAGAAGTCACTTTTTGACTCACTTTTTGAGCTGAAATACAAATTAAAAAAAGGTAATTAATTTGTATATGATATAGGAAAACTTATGCAACTATACTTGTCAAATGATATAAAAATAAACTAAGTATGACTTCATAGGTCCATCATTCATGGTTATCAAATTATTAGATACCACTTAGTTCCAAATATAGTTAGCCTAACCCAGCCCCAAAATATTCTATCAAAAACTATGATTGTCATCATCCCTAGCTAGTCTCGTGATTTCAAACCGAGGAAAAAATTTAGTATTCCTAAACAGATGAATATTAACAAGTAAACATGAAAGATGCGAAATTTGAAATACCTAATGGTATAAGGCATGCCTACATAAAAAAGATGAATGAGATGATCGAGTGAAATGAAATTAGAGCAACTCAACTAGACCTACACTTATGTAATGACAATGACAGCATCTACCTAGTGTGTTAAGGGCATACATAGCTATATTAATTAAGGCTTCATTTGGAACGGCTTTAATATTACTTCTTAAAACAGTTTTCTAGTAAATAAAATAAAATTTTTATACTAGAAAGCTGTTTTAAGAAGCAGTAAGAAAGCCGTCCCAAACAAAACCTAAAACTATAATGATCATAGAAATCACTATCCTAGTAAACATAATATGCATGCAAATTATCTATTCTTAAGTGAGAGAAACCTCTAGATGCATTTGATTCGCGACGATAGGAATGTGAATTAATGTCCAAGGATTTTATCGTTGGCAAGCTTCCATATCTCATCCAAGACATTAAAAAAAAAATTAATTAAAAAATGAGGCCTGACGCCTTAATTATTTAAGCAACATTTTAATAAATTAATTTCAAAGTTGATTATTAATTTATTAGATTTAAGTACAAAATATTTTGTCATAAGAGCTTACTACACATATGTGATTTTCAGATAAATCACAAAAGTGAAAGAGGAGATTACAAAGTACAAGTATAAAGTAATCCTCTACTCCAAGTCCTTGCGACCTAGTTCATATTAGGTATTCCCTCTCCATTTGGTACCAAGGTACTTCTAGATTTGCTATGAGAAAGTTGGGCAATTTTTAGGGCTAAGCATGATTAGAAATGTAATTAGGATATTAAGCATTATTTTTTAAAAATTTAAAAGTATGCATAATCACCCGTTGGACGTGCGATTAACATACCAGGCCTAAATCACTCCTCAAACGGGTGATTTTGGCCTTTCTTGATTTTTTTTTTAAAAAAGTGAAATTTAAATGTGTGAGTTATCCTTGTCCAAAAATTAAAAAAAAAAGTTTTAGATTGTTTAGGCTACGTGATATAATTAATAATTAATGCATTAAAATTACTAATTAATGCATTGATAGAAGTTGCAAAGGGAATATTTCATTTAATTTCTTCAAAAATTATAAATTGTGCATTGATAAAATAATATAGTATAATTTTTGTAGTGCATCTTTAGAGATAAATTTTTTAAGTGAAGTGTATATTTTTTAAATAAAAGAAATGTAAGTAAACTCGTATTCATTGATCACTAGATATATCAAAATCAGCAAAAGTCTACATAATATATAATAAAAATATATCATCAACTAACATCTCCTACGTCCTCTATGGGGTAAGACATCACTGCCTGGTGTGTAATGTTGTGGTGGACGTACATGCCCGCTATGTAACATATGCTACGCTGCCCCAACTATGCCTACTGACATACTGTCTGGAACATATATTCATGTGGGTACCAGCCTAGTGTAGACTGCTGAGTCAGCTGAATAAAGAAAGCCTGAGATAGACCCAAATCTTTATACGATGATGGTCATGCATCTGTAGATTGAGGATCAACTGCCACTGGACTGATGGTGCTGTATGTATACCCTGCATATCCATGCTTTGAGTACAGGTCATCTAGAATATTAACCTCTCTACGGAAATCCAATGCCATCTCATCAATTCTCTTAATAATACTTTTGGCATTGCTGTAGTCATGTGAACCAACCATAGGTAACACTGCTCTCTCTGTCTCCAGGAAGAAATTACACTGAGGAAATGGAAAAAAATTAAACTACTATAAGGTCAAAATTCTTCAGAAATGAAATTTATAACACAATGATATTACTTACCATATATCACTCTGAAGGTGCTCTAGGTAGTATGTTGTCGGTGGTGTTGTTAGTGGCTTCAACATGTATAATGTTGCCCAAAACCTAAACCACTATAGGTATACTATCAGGTCCAGCTGTAATTCCTTCAACAGTGTATGCTCGTCTATCCTCCCACATTCCAATGTAAGATAGGTGGTACACCATCCAATCTGTATTAGCTTTACCATGCCCATCTACTCGTACAAATTTGGGCTCCATAGATTGAACCTCCGTAGTAGGAATAAGCTCGAACTGTCGAATAACTCTATATGGGAGTTGCCACTCCACCCGAGTCCAACAAACAAGAGGCACACGATCTAACTATTTTGCTTCTCCTGATAAGTATATATTAGCACCTTGAGAGCAAACTTCTATGTTGTACGGCTCTCAAGTCACCTGCCAAAGCAAACAATTTTTTATTTTGGTTAATTGAAATTATTATAATTTAAGTAATATAACTTTTATATTACTAATAACAATGCAAACCTGACTATCTAAGAGGCCATCTAACTCATCTCTATAACTGTTGAGGTTACTTGTTGGGAGCTGCCTTCGTGGTTCCACCTATAAAAACAAATATAATTTAATCATATTATGTTGAGAAATTAAAATTTATATGTAATAAAAATTTTTATGTTGGTTACATGTAGCCAACAGAAAGACCAACCAAGCTAACATGATGTGGGACATGAAGTTTAGGACGTCCAACATGAAGTCGCTCCCAACACTAAATCTGAAGCAAGTGAATACATCTTTTAATATTTGCCCTCTTAGGCTTGGTCACCTCAGCAAGCTCCCTGTACAAGTGGGCAAGTACTGTTGGCCCTAAAGAGTAAGTATTGAACAAACCCAAGTCCTCCAACAAAGGTAAGAACATCAAATGAATCTCACAACCTAAGGTGTTTGAGAGTAGATAAGTTCCCATCAAAAAGAAAATGTACGCACGAACATGCCGCCAAAAATCTAGCACGTTAAAATCCAAATAGGAATCCCTATAAAAGGTCCAACGTAGCCATCTTAAAGGTAAGCAAGTCTGAGCATGTGCTTGTCCCATCCTGAACTTTGAAGAGACACGTGAGTTGAATGGATCATGATACACGACATCTCGCTCGAGGTGCTGCCCTAGTAGATCGTCACAGCAATCCGACTAAATAACCCATCATCTATCGGGCCCGACAATACTGTTACCAACCAATGCCGACCCATCAATCTGTAGACCTAATATCAGAGAAACATCTTGTAAAGTAATACTCATCTCACCTACAAGTAAGTGAAATGAGTTTGTCTATGGTGACCAGCGCTTAACCAAAGCTGTAAGAAGATTGTGATCCATCCTAATATATTGCAGTTGACTAACACAGTCTAATCCTAAGATCCGAAGGCTTTCCATAAACCTTGGACAATTTATTAACCACTCATGAACCATAAGAAGATGCGAGACAGCTTTCAAAAATATTCTCTATATGTCACGAAGATTTAAGGACATTAGTAACATTAAATGAATGAACGATCATCATAATACTTTAAATATAATCATACCTCATCCGGATGGGCTACTCTGTGTGACTCATGTAGTGAGGCAATACTGGATGTAGATTCATCAACACATGTTGCTACTCGTCATCACCCTGTGCTACACCTTTTCTAGCTTGACGTTTTCAACGAGCGGTTGACTTTGTGCCATAATACCTGAAATTTGGCATAAAAATTTGTTAGTTTTTTAAAAAAATATAACAAATAAATCATTAAAAGCAACATTAATTATAATAGTCATTGCGTGACATATGAATTTCATAAATATAAGAAAGCAATTAACATAAATATGATGTTGTTACTTTATCTATGGCTTTCTTTTACAAATTGAATTTCATAAATAGAAGAAAGCAATTAACATAAATATTATGTTGTTACTTTATCTATGGCTTTCTTTTACAAATTTTATAAATCAGTAAAAAAAGAACCAAAAGGAAAAATCAATAATAATATCATATAAATCAATTAAATCGTCAAGTAGAAAACACATTTTTTTCAAATATTGATAACTTTTAAATTAGAAGTTTTGTTAATCAATTTGGGGATAAAGAGGGATAGATATATGGTTAAGAATGATATGATGAAGAGAGCTTATATGATTGTAGTGAATATTAAATAGCTTTAGGTTAGGCATTTTATACAAATTTAAGTACTCTTATTATTAATAACACAATTTAATGCAAGGATTAGCATACTCTACAATAGTCTTTTGTGTGATGAAAATATGCTTACTAATAGAAATGTATATATTTATTTCATAATATGAACATTTTGATAATAATGTAAGAGAGACTGATCAACAAATTCTTCAACATGATCATCAATATGGAGGTACATGTAGTTTTGACCAATTATACTTGTATGATAATGTGCAGTGTAATAAAGAGAAGGATTACAACAACAACAACAAGTATAAAATAACATTTAATCAAACACACTCTTGTTCATATTACTACTCGAGAATAGACAAATACAAAATAACTTGGACTACATTACAAAGTTTTTTTTTCCAACACCAAGCATAAATGAAATAACAAAGTAATATAAAATAACTTTCACACCAGCACACACAACTCATATGCAGATAACTTGGACTACATTACAATATTTCATATCAATACTTTCACGAATGCTTTGCACGGTGTGTTGGACATGTTGTTATATTATGTCCAATTATATGATAATAACTGCATATACGGTTACTTTGATGTCTTGGTTCATCCATTGTGTTTTTATATCGAGTAATATTGGGCTTACGGATCTTCTTCTAAAATTTGGAGGGCTCAATGGGTACAAACCAGCAGCAGGATCATGAGAGGCCCAGCATTCCTTATTTGGTATTGTGTGAAATTCTTATGAGTAAATCATCTTAATGTTATTCATTGTGTAATACTCTGAAACATTATCAAGATGACTTATCTTGACTAATACAGTTAAACTTATTATATGGGCACATGGCATGTAAAAAATAATTGGTCTTTCATAACTACATAAACGGTTAGCACCCAGTGTAACATCCACATGGTCTGATATTTAAAACATATCAAAAACCTAAAACTCGAGCATATTAATCCGTGTTGGCTATGGTATTCTTCTAGCATCATTTTCAAGTTTTCATAATTTAGCCTGGACTCATGGAGAGAAATTTTTATTAATCTGATGTTCTTTAGTATTAATAAGATCGAGTAGATGAATAAACATTCGAACAACATTATAATATATGGCAATAATGAGAGCTTGCACCGGTAACTCACGTACTCTCTTTAATATGTCATTAAAGGCTTCCAATCCGTTAGTTGTCATTATTCTGTATTAGAATCCACCATCAAATATCAAGGTCCACTTGAAAACATCCCTTTCAACTAACTATTGATGAAGTTCATGCTTTATTCTTATTATATCTAACATGCTCTGATTGAATATTTCTATATCATCGATATTACTAGCTGTGTACATCTTTTGACATAGAAACTCCACATCAGATACTCCCATTTGACGAATAGCTTTCTTAAAGTTTTTATGTAAGTGTCTATGACAGTGGAAGTGTGCTACCCATGGGAATATGTCCCTACATCAATGCACTAACCCAATATGCCAAGGACGGGTCGTTATTCGCATCGAGCCCAACAACTATGAGTAATATTCCCATATACTTATCCAATATAAAAAGTCCCATCTAGGCTGAGGACGAGCCAGTAGAACCTTCAAACAGTGATAAATGGTCAAAAAGCTTAAAATAACCTTTGAAATCTATATGAACTAGATGATTGGATTTTGTACAAAATTTTGGGCATACCTTGAACAATATCTTTCATGAACAAATTCAGTTATCGATAAGAGTCTTCCCAACTGTCAAATACTATTTTAATAGCATTCTAATGTGCATCCCATGCTTTCATGTATGAAATTTTAATGTTGAACTTTGCGACAACTCTTTCAATTATTTCTCTATGTTTAATATCCATTTATTTCCTTATAGTTGAAATAATGAAGAAGCTAATGAATTGTGAATTGCATTGCCTTTGACCTGCTTTAAGAATAGGGTTTGTGCACATATGTAGACCTTTTATGGTAGCTATCTTCCATACCCCACCCAATCGCTTGCTTAGGCTAGCATGCAAACTGCCAATGACACTTTACTAGCACATTATCATGTTGTAAATAAGCAACTGTAAATTTTTGTTTGTTTGAAGCCATAACGATAAATTTAACATTATTTGTAATTGACCAACTATACAAGGAAAATTATAGTTCAAATTTTCTATGGAAATACATATGCTCTACCAATTCATTTTGAATGATAAATTCATCATCTGTAATGCTAAAAATATTACTACTATCAGGTGCAACCTCTGCATTCCACTGACGTGTACTCTTGGGAATCTCAGCATATTTAAGTATTAGAGGTCATGCCCTCTTATGTATTTGTTGTATTTGTAATCCTTATACAGTAGTCAGGAATAATATCATTGGTATTTGACTGAACGCCAATATTTTTTTATAGGAGGATCATGGAGGATATCATCAAACTCTTCATCCCCATCATCACTTGAACCACTGCTCATTGTCTCATACCCTTCATCATTGATGATAGGAGCAGATAATCTAATATCATTGACTTTAAAAATAGAAGTATGCTAAGATTGTGTACAAGGACCGGCCAAATTCTTTTGGTATGAGATTGATGTGGATTTGCATTTATACTTATATAATATTAGATAATGATGAATAAGATTTTACTTTAGAAAATTAATTATTTCCTTCACAACTAAAATACCCTAGATGTGTACTTGGGATTGCTAAGGCCATCTCCATAGCATCATGCATCTCATGTACATGATCTAGTACAACTGTATCACGAATATGATTCGACAAATTTTCATCCAAATTAATATCATTATGAATTTCCTCAACCTCCACATACATAATCAAAAGTTCAGAAGCAGCCAATGATAATAAAAATTCACAACCTTCATCGTCCTCAAGCTTCGAGGCCATGAATTGATTGCCCATTGGAAAACGACCCATAATGGTCACCAAGAACTTTTAAGGGATCGAACTTCAGAGCCCGGAGAACTCAATCTTTCAATTGCTTCAAAGTCGAGTTGAATGGAACTTGTAGAGATCGACATTTACCACCAATATATGTTGACGAAAAATTACCATCTAATGATAACTCTCCGTAATATAAATATATAAAAGATGGTGGTCGTCCACTCATTTTGAATACCTACATTTAAATTTCAAACAATATATTTATTTCATCTATACAATCGTGAACTTTGCAACATTTCACACTATGTTCCAATAGAATTTTAATTAATAATATTTTATTATGCTAATATTATCATTAACTTGTTAAATATAAATGATATAAATTGTAATATTAATATTTCTTATAATTCCATAAAAAGTTAACACAAATTTTGGAATTATTTTCCTTTTATTTATATTTACTAACAATATCAGAAATTATATGATATCTATTAAAAATAAGGAATTATTATTAATACAATTAAATAATAATTTAATTATCAACATTTGTTTTTTAAAAAATAAGTAATACTTATATTACATATGTTTTACAATTAGTCCCTAAGTGGAAGTTTGAAAATACTAATAATATTCCTTTGTTTTTATTAAAGAAATGTTTATATAAATAATTTGGATACTGCAAAATGAAAAATATATAAGTCACAACATACACAACTCTGAGACAAATGGGAAGCATTCAATAATAAATATCAAAATTTTTAACTCATGCAAATTTACAAAGACGATGCACGATCAAGGTAGACAGACTTTTATGAATGCTAATTTATCTAAAAATTACTTCACATTTATTTGACTTGATGTCAAACATATAAAAAATCATAACTCTTGTATTTTGTTTACTCACACCACTAATATTTGCAACCAATTACTTCCTAAATGGAAGTTTCAAAATCATAACTCATCACATAAAACTACCTCATTTTACACTTTTACAATGTGCATTTTTTTTCCTTATTCTACCTTCTATTTAGGAAAGCTTAAATAAATATAAATTTTTAACCAAAAAAAACATACAAACTTACCTAAAATAGCAAAATCCGGCGGTGAAGAGCGACGGTCGACGGGATTGGAGAGGCCAAACATAGAGTTGGGATGGAGACTAGGGCTTCGACCGTTAATTTTAATCAGGCCAACACGAGCGACTTTGATCTTTAGTAAATCGCCTATTATACGGGCAATTTAAACTAAACATAATCACCCGTTAAACATGCAATTATGCCTACTTTTAAATTTTTAAAAAATGATGCTTAATATTCTAATTACATTTCTAATCATGCTTAGTCCTAAAAATTGCTCGAGCAAGTTTACGTTGTTTATACACATGCAAAGCTTTATAGCTCGGAATTAAAGAAAACAATAACATAAAGTATTAAGAGTCTATTTGGTTTGAAGTGAATGAGGTGTAAAGTATTTCAAATATAGGGGTTTGTGTTTGGTCTTAAGTAAAAGAAATGTAGAGAAAAACTTCAAACTATTTGGAATTAAACATTTAGTTCAATTTTGATGTATTTAAACATCATTAAATTTGGTTGATTTCTAAATACACTATAAATTCTATCATTTTCTTAGTCATTGTTAGCGTGCTGCTATCGCCACCCAATGTTCGCCAATATTATTGTTGTCTGCCATCATCGCCGCTCACCATTGTCGACAGTCACCAACACCAGCCACTATTCACCATAACTCACCACCCACCACTACTAACATCACCCATGCCTTTCCATTGGTTACAAGTGTTGCTAGCCCATGAGCCATTGGACATGATGATGTCACTAGACCTTACACTACATTCCATTTACTTAAAGCCAAACAAAAAAAAATTAATCATTTGTATTTATTTTATACTTATTCAAACAACTCTAAATATTTCAGTTGCACTACATTTATTTTATATTGTTTTCCATTTTACCCCACATTCATATAAATAAAATATTACATCACATAGATGATTACTAATAGTAATGCTTAACTATCATTTTTTAAAAATTTTAATGCATTATATAAATAAAAAGAGCAATCGTTGTATATAAAGCACATATAATAAATATTTTTATGTCCTAGTACAAAAAAAATAGCCACACAAAGTTATATGCTATGCATCTATAGGATTTTCTTGTAAAACATTAACTCAACTACATACATTTATGTTAAGAGACTAAGGGGTTGTAACAAATCACAATATCTAAGTGTGAACAAAAAGACTCTACATAATAAGGATCAACTCATATGACTTCGACAGATTACTACGCCGTCTTGTCTCAAAAGACCCAATCAAACTATGGCTTAACACTTTTAATTTTTTTTAAAAAAATCAATTTTAAAAATAGTTTTGATAGCATTGAAAGATATTTAAAAATAAATATAAAATTTCAAAATAGTAAATTAAAGTTTTTTTTTTAAAGCTTTGGTCTTTATGTATGGCCTAAGTACTCAAATTAATTTTAAAAATTAATTAAGATGATATGCCTAAGTTATTTGTATTTCCAAACAATCATATGAGATCCAATTATGATAAGATATTTCTCATTTACAAGTGAACTATCACTCAATAGTAATAGTCAACCTACTATGACTACAAGCCAAGTCCTAAAATAAAAGGATCAACCTACCATGCCAAATGTTGACTAAACTCACAAAATATAATAATATGACAAGGGGATAATTGAGACCATCAACTATCAGCTCAATATTTAACCGTCAGAATTTAGTGCAAATACTTAAAGAATGTTAAAGTTTGGGGCATTCAAGAAGAGGAAGGCCAAGGGGAAGCATTCTACTTAAAGAGAGGGATGAATTAGTGTGCATTTAAAAATTATAATAATTTAACAAAAGCTTTAAACCCCAATTTTTTAAAATCATAAAAATAGAATATTAATTTCTTTTATATCAATAACCCTTTTTCAAAAATTATGCACCAAAAGTTAAAAACTGAATTAAGTAAAAAAAAAAAAAAAACTAATGTTGCTTAGCAAGCTCAAGAAAAACTCAAATCTTCATTCCAACACATATACCCATAAATACAATAGTACAAAAACAAAAACAACAACATCAAACCTTCATCCCATTATGTTGGGTCGATTACATGAATGCTTTTTCTCCATTATGTTCTGTTAAGAGTCAAATTCTCATTTAAATCTAAAAAAAGAAATGTCATTTCTAATATTTTATAACCAAGTCTTTTTAGGTATACCTATAAATTTCTTAACATAAGGAAAAATCCAATGCATCTACTTCCTAATCAGGTCATCGAAGGCCACAGTTTTATGTGACCAAATCATCTATGGAAACTCTATCTAATCTTATCCTTCATAGGAGCTTCTCCAAACTTTTCACATATATACTCATTTCGAATGCTATCTCTAAGAGTAAAGTCACTCATTCTAATGAGCATCCTCATCTATGCAACACTTAACTTAATATTATGCTTCTCTTTTAATGGCCAACATTTTGCACCATAAAGCATTGCATGTCTCACCACCATCTTATAAAGTTTTTCCTTAAGTTTGAGAGAGACTTTTCTATCATACAACAAGCCTAATGTAATCCTCCACTTCAATCATCCAACTTGAATTCTACTAATAATATCCCCATCTATTTCACCATCACTCTGAACAAAAGACCCAAATATATGTAAAATGTGTACTCTTATTAATGACTTGATCGCCCAAATTCACAATCCCCCACTAGATAATTTACTACTAAAATTACACTCTATATATTCGGTTTTATATCTACTCCAATGAAAACCTTTAGACTCTAAGGTTGACCTCCATAATTCAGGTTTACCTTCAACTCCCTCTCTAATCTTATCAACAAGAAGAATATCATCATAAAAAAAATTACAAATGGGTGCAACCTCTTGAAAATGTCTATTGAGAACATCCATAACAAAAGCAAAAAATATAAGGGATTAAAGCTGATCCTTGATGAAATCCAACTGAAAAAGGAAAATACTTGGCCAAACCATCTTGTGTTTGAACATAGGTAATAGCTTATGCATACATATCCTTAATGACTTGAATATATGCATTATTAACCTCTTTCATTTCTAGAACTCTTCATAGCACTTCTCTTGAAACTTTATCAAATGTTTCTCTAAATCAATAAATATCATATGAAGATCCTCCTTATTTTCTCTATACTTCTTCATCAAACATCTCAATAAATGTATCGCTTCCATAATTGACCTACCTGACATGAATGTAAATTGATTTTGAGAAACATTAGTATCACATCATAACCTATGCTCCATAACTCTCTCCCATAGTTTTAAAGTATGGCACATTAACCAATTCCTCCATAATTTGCATAATCTTGTGCATCCCATTTATGTTTAAAAATAGGAATCAACACACATATTCTACATATATCTAACATCTTTTTAGTCTTTCAAATAATATTAAAAAGTTTAGTAAACTAAGAAATTCCTTCATCTTCTAAGCACTTCCACACCTCTGTTGGGATATCATTAGGTCAAACAACTTTTTCACTCTTAATTTTTTTTAAAGCATTTCTAACTTTAGTTTTACTAATACACCGATAAAAACAAAGATATTTATTTTCATTTAGGATGCTAAGATCATTAAAATCAATTATATTCTCACAATCTTCAGAGAAAAGTTTAACAAAATATCTTTAGATGAGTGAGTCAGTAAAACTAGTTTAGGGTTTATGTAACTCTGAGGTAACTAGAGCTATCTTCCTAGGCTTTGGGAAGTCTTTTTCAGCTCAAAAAAGGATAAAGATTAGAATGGTGAGGAATTCACTACATAACTCTCTTAATCACCTTCAATTGAGGGAAAATTATGGCTAAACCATGTTTAGCTTAGCTTGATCAATTGCCACCTTGTTTGGAGGTGCAAATTTAATGGCAGTGAACTTGCTAAGAAGTAACTAAAGGCAGTGAAGTATAGTCATCTTGGATTAGAATGAAATTCAATAGACCTACCCTATTTACCATAAAGATAATTAGTTCTGAATTAACATAGGCTAATTGTTCTAACTATAACTTAAGATTATTGATGTAAAATTTTAAGGCTTTAGGTAACCAAAGAGAGTAATTGGGGTTTTTGTCCAACTTTGGCTTTAGAAGGGAATAACTTAATTAGTCCTTCAAATAAGTCAAAATTTTTCATTTGACTAAAAGTGGTGAAACCCATGATCAAATTAAGCTAACAAACTATATTAGGTCAACACCATTAATCAATGGGTTGAGCCAATTTGAGAAATTGAATAAAATTAGACTTATGTATGTTCAAAATGGGTTTAGGCACCTCATTTCAGCAAAGTTGGTCAAACCCATGGTAAAATTAGGTTTTTCTTGGTTAATTTAATTATATCCCAAGGTATTTACATATTCAATCGGTTGAACCAATTAGATGGTTAATGCCAATTTGGTTCAATTGAAGCCTTAGGCAAAATTGGGTCAATTGGTCCAATCAAGAGGTCAATTAGCTTCATAGGGTTGTGTTTTACCTATAGAAATCCTATGATTAGATTAGGGTTCAAGGAGGTGGCCAAATTTATAATTAATTTTGGTTTGGTCCAATTGAACCTTTATGGGCTCAATCAAGTTAACTTGGGTTTTAATGAACAACCCATGGGTTCAAGTAGAACCTAAGAGTTTTAGCTAAGGGATACCTTAAAGAATCCCTAGGGTCCATTGGCTAGGTTAATTATGTCATGCCATATAATCTAATTTGGAAGAATTATTTTTTTATCATTTAATATAGCAATCAGAGCTATCTAATCTCTTTTAACAATAAAATACAAGAGAAACTAATATATTGATTAAAACATCAATATATATTTGTATTCATCACTCTAAAAAAAATCCTATACAATAGCTAAGATTTATACAATATATCACACTATCTATATATTCCTGACTATAAATGAATAACCAAAACAAAATAATAGAAAATCCTAAAGAGTCATGTCAGATCAATTTTCACACTTCCGATTCTTACCCCCAGGCATGAAATCATCAAGTCACATATAATGAGCTAAAACACATAGCAAGTCATGAAAATTCTATAATTAAACCCAAAGCATGAAAAAATAGTAGCATGTATGCAATCAATTAATTCATAACAGTGACAATCAGTATGATCATGAATATGTGCAGTCATGAATTAGTGCAAAAATAATAAAACATACATACACTAATAGTAAAGCCTTCAAAATAGTGAACTAGTACGGTTCCAAAACAATGAAATTTATAAAATAATAAACCAGTACGGACATCGAAATAAATAAATCATTAAATAATCATTCTTATATTATATGCCTTAGTAGTATTATCTAATAAATGAATAAATCATATAAATCAATAAATCTGAAGCATCTATGAAGACTGTAGGAATCTCTATTAATAAAGTATTATCAAGAAATTGTATAAGAGTATACACATAATGTTCAGTTATTTTATATCAATATTAAATTTTTATATATATCACATGATTACTAATCGGAATCACGTGCTCAATTATAGTAAAATAATACGATAATAATAATCAATAATAATAAAAAATAGTGTAGTGATTATAAAATAACATGCATTCTAATAATAACACTAAACAAGACAGAAATTCTGTCTTTCGTGATGCTTTTTCAGTAATCAGTAAATCAATAATCGTTAACTTAGTAAACAGAGTCATCACTTTTTACCCGTCAGCATAATAAGCATATTGTTATAACTCCTAATCAATAAATCATGTGAATTAATAGATGAAAAGATCAAATCATAATATTTAAAGGAAAGCCCTTCGGCTCACCATTTTGTATATGTCAGTCATTCTTCAACCAATGTCAATAAATAATCAGCCTTTAATTATTTTCACACATATTATTATAATGGTGATAACAATTAGTTATTACCAATAATATGCCTGTATTTATTCCTTATACTTGTATTAATAGATTCTTGCATTAAAATACCCAAATTATTATTATGTATAAATTTTACAAAACACAATAATTACCATTTTAACAGATGAATTTATAAAATCAATTAGTCGAAATGCTTGAAATAATCAATATTATGATATACATAAAGTTATGTGGTAGAAGTATACTAAATCTAAAAAAAATGCATTAAACTTATTTATAGGGGAAATCAAATATTTGAAATTAAAATATTTTAAAATAAAAATAAGATAGAAGCCACATACAATGATATGAGTAATTATCAAAATAAAGGATGAATTAGATTAGCGAATAAAATCCTGATTTCTCTCTCATATCTCGTGCTTCCTTCTCCTTCTTCCCTACCATGGCCTTGATCGAGGGAGTGAGGGAGGTGAGTGTGTGTGTGTGTGTGTGTGTGTATGTGTGTGTGTCTATATATATTAGTTCATGACACCACGATGCCCAAGTGACCCAGCATTGTTGCGCCGCATGCTTAATCCATAATTACCATAGAATATAGCCTTCAATACCATGGCGATAATTTTTGGCGCCGCTACACTCATTGGTTCAGCACTACTGTGCCCCACAAGAGTAGCATCATAATGCTCTAATTCATACAGAAATTTATATTCTCATTTTGAATTTATTTAATAATTAACAGTTTGTTACAATATATATAGAAAAATATGGTCTCTAGTATTTCCCTTAAGGATTCAGGTATAAAAGTATAGAAAATAAATTCATTCCAAAAATAATCCTAAATTTAATCAAAATCAAATAAAAACACTCATTGGAGGATCTCAATCAAATAAGAAATTAATTTATATTATACAATCATATACTTCCATCAATTATTCAGAGAAAGGATACAAAATGAGCATATAAGTGAAAAGTTTGGAGTAGTTCCAGTGGAAGATAAGATTAGAGAGAGTCACCTTAGATGGTTTGGTCACATAAAATGGTGCCCTTCCGATGACCCGGTTAGGAAAGTAGATGTATTAGATTTGATTTATGTTAAGAAAGGTAGAGGTAGACCTAAAAATAATTGGATAGAAAGTATTAGAAATGACCTTTCTTTTTTAGATTTAGATGAGAGTTTGACTCTTAACAAGACAATATAAAAAATGATACATGTAGTTGACCCCACATATTGGGATAAAGGCTTGTTGTTGTTATTGTTGTTGTTGTGGTTTTCATATAGCTTAGTCAATCATCAATCATTCAGTATGTACTGTAATATGAATTAATCATTTAAACAAAAGTTCTTACAAGTCAAACTCTTAGGTTGTTACCAGTCTTCTTGATATTGCCAGTTGTAAACCCGTTACATCATTGGACTAGATGATGTCTGTCATGATGCAACAAACTCCCTATGACTATAAACAGCTTTGTTATCAACATTGTTTGTTGATCTTTCACTATATGTTATCAATCTTGTAGTCCTTTGTCCTTTAGTCTGTCTAGACTTTCCTGCTCCAAAATTAGTTCTTCCTCCAGATCCTCTCTATATATATAATCTTCTACCTTTTGTCTTTATACCTTGTGCCCTTACAGTCCTAATAAAAATATTCATCATGTTAATATTTAATACTGACTTAAATGTCTTCTTCCATATTATATACATTTATTGTAGTTATAGTTGCTGGTAAATGTTATCAATCTAGATCCTCTCGAATCATTATATCTATTTTTTTATCACAAAAACTTTCGTTATCCTTGTTTGATTCATCCCTGATCCTCCTCTTGCTTATAATATATGTGAAGCTCATATAATATATGGACGTTGGTACTGTCAAATCAATCTCTATCAGTTTAGCCATTTTCACCAACTTAGAAAACTCCTAAATTTGTAGAGGAACTAATGGATCTCTCAACTCACTATTAAACCCACGTAGAAATCTATAATAGTTTTCTTCAATAGTATGAATCAAACGAGGAGCGTACCTAACCAATAAAGTAAACTCAGATTTATACTACATCACTTTCTTGCATACTTGTTATAATCTTATGAAGGCTTCATGCATCTATCGTCGAGCTAAAGGAGGTACAAACCACATCCTTAACACTGTAGTGAACTCTTCACAAGTAATATTTGCATTAGTTTTCACTCGAAATTTCTTCCGCTGTTGT
Organism: Dendrobium officinale; assembly: GCA_019514585.1. Classification (NCBI taxonomy): domain Eukaryota; kingdom Viridiplantae; phylum Streptophyta; class Magnoliopsida; order Asparagales; family Orchidaceae; genus Dendrobium; species Dendrobium officinale. The sequence continues at coordinate 61,678,318 of CM033688.1, read as the reverse complement.
CTGACCCTCCATATTTTTTGCTTCACCGTCAAATAGAAAAGTCATTAATGATACCTTTCAGTTCTCTAGGCACTACATATGTCAAAGTTCTTCTCCATCCTCAGTAGTCATTCTTTTGCAGCTTAGGGTTCAGTATCTCCTTTGAATAGTAGAGGCTTCAGGTTATGAAATATTTATAAATACTTATCTTCCTATTTATGCCTATTTCTAGTTGGCTTACTTTGTGTCCACTACCAGAAAAATTTTGTGTACCAACGGGTAAAATCTGTCAAAAAATGCTCTTAAAATCCATTGGAAAAAAAACATTTCCGATGGATTCCCGGGAAAAATTGTTCTACGGTAAAACGTGTGTTAATTAAAAACATGTTACCGTCACAAAATAATATGCCATAAAGATTTCTGGCAAAATTCTAGCAAAAAATCGGTCATAAATATTTCCGGAGGATATAAACTCTGCCAGAATAATAAAAAAAATGAAAAAAAAAAATTAAAAAGCCTACCCATTGCCTAAAAAATAGTATAAATTGATGAGTTCTTTTTTATTTATATTATAAAGGATAAGAATATGTTATTTAAAAAATTTAATATATTTAAAGATCAAAATAATTAATATATTTAATATAGTTTATTTAAAATATTTAAAAGCTTAGTTTATATTTTATTTAAAAAAAAAACTTCATAAAAATTAAAATAATTAAATTAAATTATAAAAGCTGATTTGGTTTAATTTAATTTATATTTGTTTAAAATAATTAATATATTTAAAAGATAAGTTTTTTTAAGATTAAAATAATTATTATTTTTAATTTAACAAAAAAAATTATTAAACTTTTAAATTTAATTTATTTTGGTAATATTTAATTTAATTTAGCAAAATGAATAATTTTAAATATTTCTATTTGTCATTTTCCATAAACTATGAAATTTCGTCAGAAATCTGCCGAAAAAGTCGGCAGAAAATCCACCAGAAATACCTTCAAAAAATCCATCGCAAATCCGAAGAAAAATTCACCAGAAACATTCCGTCAGAATTTCGTCAAAAAATCTGTCAGGATTTCAGACGTATTTATTTGCGCCGGAAATCAGCAATTTTCATGTAGTGGTCTCACCCATTACCTATATTATAAAACTAACTAATTCCATAACACAGTCGGATGTTACTGGAGCTGGACTGTAATATTTATTTCGTTATATTTTGATCTAAAAAATCTATTACAACTATTCAGTCACACAACTATGTTTGAATAATTCATATATGCAATCAATTGTATATGCAAAATAATATACCTTAATGTACCCAAAATTACTCGACTCATTATGAATTCCTACAGCTCTGATATTAATAATTATTTTAATAATTTATTACTTTGATACCAAGTTTGTCACACCCCAGAATATATTTTGGAATAATTATTTTTTTTTTTTTTTTAATATAATAACCCGAGCTATCTAATCGCTTTCAATAATAAAATATTAGTGAAAAACATTATAATTATTTAAGAGAAAGATCGTCGGTCCACCATCCTCTACAAATCAATTAGTCTCCAGCCAACGTAAATAAATACAATATTGACTTATTTTCACATATATTTTTATAACAGTAATAACAATTAGGTGTTATATAATCACATGAACATATCATTCACAATGCATATATTAATAAGATGCTTGCATTAAAATGTCAAAATTACTATTATGTGAAAATCATACAAAACATAATAATTATCATTTTACCTGGTGAAATTATAAAATTTACCAGCTAAAATGTCCATAATAATTGGCACTACGTTATGAAAAAAGATAAGTGGAAAAAGTTTACTAAATCCGAAGAAAATACAATAAAATTATTTTAGGAAAAATCAAATAGTCGAAATCAAAATCTTTTAAAATATAAATAGGAGAAAAATCACCTATAATGATATGAGTAATTTTTGTAAAAGCCATAAAGTGGACCACTGACTAAAATCCCAATTTGTCTCTCCTCGCTTCTCCTTCTCATTCTTCTTCTTCTTCTTTCCTTCCATGGCATGCCACGATTGGTACGTGGCACACTGGCACCGCGATGCCATGCTCACCGGCTCAGCACTATCACGCCCCACAGGCATAGTGTTGCAGTGGTCTAGTTTAAATAGAAATTTTGATTCTTCTTTTAAATTTATTGTAATAATTATTAGGTTGTTAAAAATTGAGGCTTAAGTCCAATTAAGTAAAAGTACCAAATGAGTTAGGTTTGACTTTTCTTAGTTGAAGTGTTGACCAAGCCAAATTTAAGGGGTTATAAGTGCCATAATTATCATCTCCATAACCCTAAAAATATTTTAAACCACTCCCTACATTCCCTCCTAATTCTAGGCTTTATCATTCAACTCCATTTTCTAGTTAATCAACTCTCTCAACTTGGCTCCCTTTCAACCCTATGTTTTCTCCAACTCTTTAGAAGTCTCTCCACTATTTTCTACATATCCCTAATCCCTAAACCATGTTCCCATCTCCAACATAGCCTATCCAAATATTATAAAAGCCGTCCTCCATCCACAAGCTCCACCAAATAAATAACCAAGGTCAATATTTTTTCCCGAAACCCTCACTACAGGAAATTCATATATTATCGGCGGACTGGATCGGCGGTTGTCTAGCCGCCTGTAATAACGACGATTTGGCCGCCGGTTAATACTGTTGGCCAAACCGGCCATTATGCAAGCTTATGCCGCCAGAAATAGCGGCGGTCACAAAACCGCGAGGTAAACCACCGGCCTTAAAAGGTACCGACAGTATACCGGTGGCTAAAACTGCCGGTGTTAAGTAATTTAATTACCGGCGGTATGAGCCGCTAAAATGCCGCGGTAAAAGCCCTAAAATTAACCAGCCCGAGCCTCCCATTTCATTTCATCTCCTCATCTCTCTCTCTCTTCGGCTATGCTCGCCCCTCTCCTCCGCCAGCCCTCTCGTGCGACCGAGTTGTCTCCGGCCGCCGACGAGCTGTCTTCGGCTGCCGACGATCGCACCGGCCGCCCTCGTACTCTCCACTGCAAGGCCACCGATGAACTTTCCCGTGCGGGATGCCGCCTCCGAGGTGAGCTTTTTTATGTATTTTTTATGGTTGTTTTTTGTTCTCACTAGAGAGACATTTGCGAGAGAATGTACCTTGTTGTATGCTTTTTGTTGATGATATTTTTACTTGTATGCTTTTTGTTCTCACTAGACTATATGAGTTGAAGGTAAACTCGAATTATTGAGGTCAACTATAGAGTCTACATGTTTTTGCTTGAGTAGATCTAAAACTGAATATATGGGGTGTAATTTTAGTAGCAATAGACCTAGTGAGCGATTTGTGACTTAATTTTGACTTTACCCCTAGAGATAGAATATGGAATGAGCATATACATGAAAATGTTGAGAGTCCCTTCCAGTGGATGATGAGATTATAGAGTGTCGCCTTAGATGTACCTTGGTGTATGTTTTTTATTGATGATATTTTGCTAGTGAGGGGATTGTGACTTTGGGCGATCAAGTAATTAATAAAAGTACACATTTTAGATATTTTGGATCTTTTGTTCAGAGTGATGGTGAAATAGGAGGGGATATTTTGTCACCAGGCATTTTATAAGCAATTTGCCTCTGATAGATTCGAGGGATATTGAGCAAGTTGTTGCAAATGAATTCCCAACTTGGTTCAGATCTTATGTGAGCTAATAAATTTTAAAATTTTAATTTGAATTACATCTTATTTATTATAAAAAATACTAATATTTTAAAATATTTTTAGGTACAAAACCCTGATAATAAATATTTTGATAAAGGTTGGCAAGCACTAACAAGGGGTCCAATGCGAAAAGTAAAAATCTGACCAATATATATAGTGAGTGAGTTTAGATTTCATACCAAGTCATGGAGTGAAGGAATAAAACTGAAAAATTATGAAGTATGTGATAGAGGAAATACTCATGAAGAAGATGAGTGTGATTATTACAGTATTCTGAATGAGGTTCTTGACCTGGAGTACCTAGACAAAGATGAGAACTTTGTATGCTTGTTTAACTGTCAATGGTATGATCCATTATAAAATAGAGGCACAAGAGTTCATCATGCATATGGTTTAGTAATAGAGAGATTGAAGAGATGAGAAATGTTCAAAATGAAATGCAAGCAGAGCTGCAATCCAACAGAGAAGAAAATCAAAGGAAGAAAGAGTAAGAGACGGAGCAACCACATGCATCTCCAGACAACGAGGGTACAACTGAGGATTATCACTTTTTTATGTTTGATGAACTTATGATGATTTGATTGTAAACTTATTTGGTTGAACTTATTGAACTTAGAACTTTGGTTTGATGAACTTGGTTGAACTTGTGAAGTTAAAACTCTGGTTTTATTTATTATTTTGTTTGGTTTAATTTATGAATATATTTGTAATAATTGCTTGTGATGGATTATAATGGCGTGTTGCCCAAAATTATAGTTATTGTTTTCTGTGCAGGTTTAAAGTTTAGGGTGAAAATCCCTCAAATAGAGGGAAGGCTGTCAATTTTTTTTCAGGTGCTACAGGTTTCCGACGGCTACCAGGCAGTTTGGCCGCCAGAAACAATGATACCAGACAGACTGATTGATGTCGCCGAAAATTCCTTATAACCATCGGTAAATACCGGCGGTTTACCGACGCTGTCCGACGGTAGTTCAGCGACACGCCGGTGGCTACAACCACCGACAATTCCTTCGGCTATGATCGCCGGTAGACCACCGATACATTTTTCGGTGGTCTACCTGTGGTCGAACAACGGTATTTATACCGGCGGTCGGACGATCGGGAAGCTGTCGGTAAAAAACACCTGCGATAACCGGCGGTGTATGCCGCCGGAAAGCCACCGGTGAAATAAACCGTCGGAAAAAATGCCGCCGGTAACGATTTCCGGCGTCATTTTTTCCAGCAGTTTGACAACCGCCGAAAAGCTGCCGATTTTATTTAGAACAACCAGAAAATATGAGTTAACTGCCGACAAAAATCGCCGGTAATGAATAAATTTCCTGTAGTGCCTTTAATCACCTCAAAGCTAATACTTGTAACCTTCCACCACTCATAAGACCTTCACATCACCATAAAGTGAAAATCAAGTAATAGAGTGTGTCTTCTATATCTTTTTTTAGAGTCACATAATTTTATATAACTAGTTACATTTGAACATGATAGATGTTTTCAGACTTGAGAATGGAGAGACAATAGTATATTTGGTTTAAAACTCCATGCCTATTTGTAACCGACACAAGAGGATATAGGTACATGACCATTATAAAATTTTTCAATCTTAAACACACGAATGATATTAAATTGAGTTCAAATGAATTTGACAAAAAAAAAAAAAAAAAAAAAAAATCTCTCATAATCAAAATCAAATTGAGTCGAGTATCTTAACTTGAAATGATTCAATAATGAGTTGAATCAAAATTAATATTTAGTATGGCATATTAATAATACAATCATAGTTTATTATAAATAGTTATTTTTATAAATAGTCATTATTGAGTCAATTCAAATTATACATAAATAAGTTCAAGAAGATATATGATCAATAATAATTTTTTAGTTCATTAATAATAGCTATTAAAATTAATTTAAATTTATGATTAATATATTTTAATTTAATTAATATAAAAAATATTAATAATCATAAAATTATCATAATTATCAATATTTATAAAAATAAAATAATAAATTGAGATTGAACTCCAAAACCCACATTTCTACCCTAGCTCCATGTCCCCCAAGCCTCCAAAAACCTTGAGTTCTATGAAGCGAGGATGACTGGACGGAGCTCACTGAAGAAGCCATCGATGAGACTTGAGGCACTCGAAGGAGTGTGAAGGAGAAGATGAGCTCATGAGAGATTTGCAAATTTAAGTTAAATCAGTACAATGCCTGAATTTACTGAATTAGGGATTTAAAGCAAAATGATGAAAAAACTTGATTTAAGATTCTGTAGGACTTAGGGGCTGTTTGGCAACAAGTGAAATTTAATTTTAGTGGGATTTAGTAAATCCCGTAAATCCGAATTTAATAAATTTTAGGGTGTTAAATCCTAAAAATTTTTTGGTATAACAAATATTAAATACTATTAAATCCTAAGAAACCGTTTGATAACATATTTCAATATTTATAGCAATTAGAGATTTAAATGTGAAGAAGATAAATACAAATAATTTTTTTTTTATAATTTAAAATAAAAAATTATTGTGTTATGAATTTAATAACATGTTAAGTACAAGTTACTAATTAATTATTATTTATATTATTAATTATATATTTAATAATATATATTTTAAGTTATTTTAATTAAGCTAATAATATTAATATTTAAATAATAATTACAGATTTAAGTTAAATTAGATAATTAATTTGTACACTAATTATAATATTAATTATTTCATTAATTTAATTATTAATATTTTAAATTATATTAATTAAATTAATCAAAAATAAGTTAGAGGCCTCTAGGTTTGCCTTTCAGCTTCGTTGCGTCGCAGGAGGTGTAGAGATTGCACGAGTATCTTCTTCGGCTCCTTCGTGGCTTTTCCACTTCGCTCCTTCGACAACTTTCCCTTCCTGTCGGATCGGAAGTTACGACATTTTGATCGGAAGCAACAACGGGAGCTCGCTAGCTGTGAAGGTAACTTTCTCCCTTTCGCGCGCTTTTTCGGCCAAATCCCATAAATCCGCTGGACCGAGGGATTTAGTAAATCCAGGATTTAAGCCGTAAATCCTTAAATGCAGGATTTACCCATCGCCGGGATTTAACGCGCGCACAAAAGCCGTTTGGCTGGTTTTAGCTTAAACCCGACTTAAATCCCGCGGTAAATCCGATACCAAACAGCCCCTAAGTTGTCATTGTTGCTGATTGGCATGATTTAGGTTGAATACTGCTTGAATCCTGCTACCAAATTGCCCATAGAGCTCTACTTCGCTTCTTCTTCCCCCCACGATGGGCATCTTTGAGCCATACCGGGCGATTGGTTACATTACCGAGAGCGTGCCCTTCTCCGTGCAGCGGCTGGGGACAGAAACTTTTGTCACTGTCAGCGTTGGCAAAGCATTTCAAGTATACGATGTGAGCAGCCTCTCATTGTTCATTTTTTCTTCTAGTTTAAGTATCGAGTCCGTTTGTGAAGTTTAATTCTCCAGATATATTTTACAACAGTAGTTTCTTTAGGGTTGGATTATTTACTTCTTAAAAAAAGATGTTTTATTCTTCTGTGATTATTGAGTGAAGTACACCGGCTATCTTTAGGCTTATTTGGACATTTTCATTCTTGCTCTCTTTCTTCTATAGATCACGTAAATTTACCGCTCCGGAAAGAATTCTTTGTTGAAATATGGTATTTCAACTTTGTTATATTTTAATTGTGAAATGAAAGCTTGGTTTCTGTGCTTAATTAATAGTTTAATATCGTTTGTTAATTCATTATTATCGAGAGTGATTCCTGTTCTCTTTTTTTTGCAGTGTGCTAAATTAACTTTGGTAGCAGTTGGTAAGTCTTCCAATCTATTAAGAGTGTTCTCTTATTCTGTTGTACTCTCACGAGCTTCTTAACTCTAGTGATTTTATGCTATTTCTCTTACCCTGTTTCTGATTGTTTTCCCTAAATGCACTACTGCTGTCCCTCTCCATTCTAGGTTCTCATTTTTATCCATCCACTTATTTATTTTTTTGTTTCTTCTGGCTTTGTAAATTTAATTGCTATTTGGAATTAAAATCTCTGCAATTTCATGTTGTCATTTTGTCATTTTTATGCGTCCTATTCTTTTTTAAGTTTGTATAAAATATTATTGAGGCATTTGAGAAGGAAATGAGTGATTATAGAAATAAAAATAGAAATAGCAATGAGGACTGAAGGAATGATAGTATTGCAAAACATCCTACGATGAATTTATGCCAATGTTAAAGTCAATGAACCTTTGGCAAGCCACCTTTCATATAAAAAATAAAAGAAAAAGGCTACTGAGGCTGAAATCAGGCCAAAAAGTTCAACGAATCAGGTGAACGAATTTTTTCCTTTCCGACAAACACAACATGAAGGTAGAAAGGCCATTTGAGTCATTTTCACTTATTTTAGTGTAGTTTAAGCTTAAGTTGCAATTCTTAAAAAGAAACATTTTTAGTACGCAATATTGTCAAACCCATTTCATGTAGTTTAACATTCTTAGCTTGTTGCTATAAAGTGCAAAGTATATTCTTTTTTTTTTAGCTGATTTCTTAGGGAAAGAAGCAAAAAATGCACATGTAAAACTTATCTTGTTTACACAATGTATCATCATCATCATCATATTTAGCCTTATTTCAACTATTTGTGTTGGGATTTATGAATCTTCATTCTTTGTTCATTCGTTTTGAGTTCTGCTGGGTGTCGACTCTATTTGCAGTTCTTTTTGCATGACATTTACCTTGACTATTGCAAGAGGTGTCAACTTTATTTTGCAATTTCTTTTACACAATAGTTGCTTAATAACATAATAATTAGAAAACACTAAAGAATTGGTGAGAACTTTATAAGGTTTAATTATGAATAAAATTTGTTGGGGCTTCTTGTAACACGCTTAACAAGTATATGAAGTTTGGTGTTAGTTTTAAATTTAATGCACTTTGAAAGTTTGCGAGCATCTTGCATAAGAGATTCATACATCCACCTAATACAGAGACTTGAGCTACTCGGTAAGATTTAGTTGTAGCGAGATAAGAATGTCATGTTGATTTGGAGAAGCAGCTGTAGGTGATAAATGCATTAGATTTGAAACTTGAGAGGTTTAGTTGTTACCTAGGCATGTTTGAGAAGCCAAGTGAACATTTACCATATTTGTTGCTTTAGTTTATAATGGAAAATGCTTTAATTTTTGAACTCAATTTCATTTTTTGGACCTTATTTAATGACATTAATGAGATAATATGGATGAGATGAATTTTCTTAATGATATAATGAAAATACCTTTCCCTCTTATGTTGCATGCTTACCACAACGTATGTTTATACCCCAGAGTGTTAGTTACGGTAATACATGAGCACTTCTCATTGCAATTGATGAAGACCTTATGCTAACTTTTTCCAAAATGATCTCTAAAACATTGTTGTTACGTTTTCTGTCAAACTGGATAGGCATCCAATGCCATAATTTGATTAATTGCACCTACCTTTTATATTTTTATTTTGTCATTGTGTACCACAATTTATTTCAATTTGATGTAATTTCATTTAATTAGGGTAATTATTTATATTTTATGAAATAATGATAGATTTAGTATTTATTTTAGGATTTTATTCAATTTCAAACTTTTGGATAACCATGGAATGTAGATAAGGCTTAAAGGTCATTTTAGGTCTATAAGTAGGCCATTAAAATGATACTAATCATTGAATGAAAAGTTTTTGAGTTTTCACATGTAAATTATTATGCTTGATGCTTTACTGGACGTGTCACTCTCTATACTAACTTTAATATATATCTCTTTTATCTAATCTTACATTATCTCTTCTATCATACTCATTCCACGTCTCTCTTTCTTATGCTTTCTTCTATCTTCTTCTTCTACTTAAATGTATCACAAAAAGCACCCTTCATGCTTTGTCTCTCTATTTTATGCTTCCTCGATCTTCCTCTTCTACTTAAATATATCACAAAAAGCACCCCTCACGCTTTCATCCGGCTTCCATTCTCTTTTGAGAAATGATTAAAAAAAAAACAATCATTTTATCTCTTATTTGGTATACACTCCTTTTCTTCTCTATATTGGTGTTAGAAACCTCATTCAAACCTCTCCTAATTCATTTATCTTTTCCCGTAATCCCACCTCCCTCCACAAACTGAATTCTATCATTTTCATTTTGTCACGTTCTTTGTTCTAGATAATTTTCTTTACCCAGTTCAAAGTTACTTGACCTTTTTCAAGACCGAACTCTCCTCTCTCTAACCTAGGAAGCATGCCAATTTCTCCCTTTTTTTCTGTAAAAGTTAATGCTTATTATTCATCCCAAAATAGGGTTAATTGAACTTAATGTGATTAATTTGGTCTTAATTTGCCTAATTCTTAAAATTCTATCCATTTATTTTTCCTAATTAAAATTAATGCCTATTTGACTTTAAGTTTAGAACTATTAATTAATTATGTTAGTTCCTAATCGATTTGGTCAATTATTTTAATTTTTTAAATATTTTAAATAAATCAAATAAGAGATACAACTCTGAATGCGCGAGATGCACCATATCTAACCCAGTGAGCCATCTTCTCTATTTTAGTTACATGCATATGACCTAAGAGCTGCATGCCATCCTGCCTTCTTTGGTGCATAATTTTAACAAGCATAAATTGCACAAACTGTCAGAGGCCATGCCATGTATGATTCCATTACTATTTTCTTTTCACTTTACACATTCACTCATGTGGATCTTAGAGAGGCATGATCGCAAAGCTTGCACCCACTCCCATTCTCTCTCTCTCTTGACTCCATTCCTAGTGCTCTCATTCACTCCCTCACATTTGCGACCCTAGTGCTCGCTCCCTACGTTGTTCTCATTGTCATATTTGTGACTAACACTCCCACCTCATTCGACACGTTTCTCGCTTCCCTGCCGCTTGCTCATTCTTCTCTCTCATATGCTTTTTATACACCACACTAATCTTCAACTATCTTGATCTTATGGCACTTGCAAAGCTTACAATGCATGCTTGCACTCTCCCTCATGCATCTATGTTGAAACTTTTGATCTCCTCTTATGCACGTCCGTATCTCGCAACTCTTCGTATGCCGTCCTTTGCTCGCTTTGGTATTCCCTTCATTGCCCTGGCGAATCCTGACCTCACTTCTTATTTTAAGAGAAGCCATTGCATTCAAGGGAGATAAACCTTAATGCTTATATGTGGAAACCAAAACTCAATGTTGACAACAACAACAAAAGTAGGTCCATCCTTGTAGACCTGTCAATTTCGGGTTACGGGTCGGGTTGACCCGAACCCGAAATTGACCCGGCAATATTCGGGTTCGGGTTGACCCGACCCGGTTTTACAAACGGGTCAATTTTCTGGACCCGAACCCGACCCGCTTCGGGTTCAGGTCAACCCGACCCGACCCGCGTAGCCGCCTGTCCATGCGCCTCGGGACGGAACACGGAAACGACGCCTGGCCTCGCCGCCTCGGGACAGAACGTGGATCTGCGAACGTCGAACTGGCTTGCCTCGGGAGTCGGACGGCGCAGAAATGGCCTGCCTCGGAGTCGGGACGCCTGGCCTCGCCGCCTCGGACAGTCGGACGGAACCGACGCCTGCGCGGAATTGGCTTTCCAGTTGGGCGGGGGCTGGCGTCGCCTGGCGACAGCGGGCAGCGCGGGGCTTGCGCCTTGCGGGCAACGTGGGAGCAGGCGTCGCCTGGTGACAGCGGGCAGCGTGGGGCTGGGGCTGGCGCCTGGCGGGCAGAGAGCTGGGCTGGCGGGGCAGCGAGCGGGGCTGGCGGGCAGCGGGCAGCGCGGGGGCAGGGAAAATTTGAATTTTTTTTAAAATAAACGGGTTTTTCGGGTTGACCCGGCAACCTGTCGGGTCAACCCGAACCCGACCCGTTTTTGCAAACGGGTCGGTTTTCCGGACCCGAACCCGACCCGTTTCGGGTTCGGGTCAACCCAAACCCGAAAATTCCGGGTCGGGTTCGGGTCGGGTTTTCGGGTCGGGTCCAATATTGACAGGTCTACATCCTTGCAAACATCGCATCTCTCTTTCCTCATCACAATAGTGTAATCATGCCTTAACCAACCATGGTAATTGTCGAGGACCCGGGGTTAGGGTAGATGATTCCTTAATTTATGGTGCCAGAATGCTGAAATGATTTTGTTGTTCAATAAATTGGATATGACTCTAAAACATTTAGAACAGTGTCTATGGATTCAATTTCAAAAAGAATAGAAAAAAGGTTTTATCTTGTTTGGTGGGTGCTAATGGCCATCAATTCTCATTAAGTTTGATCAATTATCAAATATTCATATAAGCGATGAAATTAGATTATCAGTTTTTCTTGGATATAATTTAATGTCCACTCCTTGATCGTATTTGAAGTTGATAACTTAAATAAAAAGGAGTTGAACACTTTTTTCATATGATGATATGATGGTAGACCATCCATATATATGCAAATATCTCTTCATATTTTTTTTAAGTTGTTTTGTTACATACAAATATGCGTGTAGTTATTAACTAAAATCATATCTATCCAAACTTGTTTATTTCCTGCACTTATATTATTAGGTTATATAAATGAAAACATTAAGATAAATGTGTGGTTCAGTTATGGAGTATAGAGTGAGAATTGATTATATTGTGAGTATCATGTATTGGCATAAGGTATAAGGAAATAACCTTTGGTAATTTACTCATATGTAGCAGAGGAAATAAGTTGCATCAGCAAGTCAATAAATTGAATTCATGTGGATGGGAGTAAAGGAAAACATAGTACATACCAAAATTAACATGGCTGGTAGTTGTTTAAAAAGATTTACTTGAACTATAGTTAATAATTTGTAGTACTTAATAAGAATGTAGAGATGGAGGATAAAACAATCTTAGTAGTTTGTATGACTAATGGTGGTGATTGCAAAGTGCACTTTAATATATATATATATATATATATATATATATATATATATATATATATATATATATCAATGAAATTAAAATTAGGTAGATTTGATATATTGAGTTAGAGTGGCTTAATTTGCATTGATATTTTGTGTAAGAAGTATTCACATCTAATTAAAAAAATGCCGAGTGTCGAATTTTTTTTGGCATTTTTTTGGAAAAACAAAAAGACAACACACCAAATTATGTGCTGTACTTTGCCTCATAAAGTATTTAGATATTCAATGTGGCTCAATTTAGTGTTTGATATCCAGCTTTTCGGCACTATCATGTTTACTGTAGTGGTGGTCCATGCCTAAATTTCTTAGTGTTTGATATTGTACATTCATTGCATGATGCTCTTGTCAATGTAACCGGGTGAACAGCCTTGGATTAGTTTCTTATGCTTAAGTCAATGTAACTAGGTGAATGTTGTACCATTCAGGCATTGCGATGCTGGTTGCACTTTTTTAATATTGCAAGGAAATAATTGTATTTCCTTTGGATTCAGATAACAACCTTTACTATGAAATGAAGGTAGCTTGTTCTTTCATCCTTCTGTCCTAATATATCTGTATCTATTGGCCAGATATCAAAACAGTGCGGTCTTGATTCATAAACCCTTTTGTTGTACTAACTATAGTACATTTTATTTGTATGCTTTAAGGTCCTCAATTGCCAAAGAAGATCCGAGCTCTTGCTTCCAACCGTGACTATACTTTTGTTGCTTATGGAACTAATATTGGAGTTTTTGCGCGCACTGATCAGGTTTGGATTGAAAAATATTTGCCATTGCTTGCTGCTCTAGTCATTCTTTATATTGAATGCATTATTATCTACTCTTTTTAAGATAGTGATAGAAGAGTAACATGTAAACTGTTCACATCTAGGTAAAACATTGGTACCATAATATGGGGTGATTGGTACCAAGTTTTTAGGTAAAACATCATTTTGAGTGTTTAAAGTGACTTTCATTTTCAATCACAAATTCAGTATCAGGTAGTATTGACTATCGTTCATAATATGCTTTACTAACTTTTTCTGGTCATATTTTTTTCCTTCTTGGTGGAAGTTTTAAAAAGAGTTCCCTTGCCAACTAATGTTTTTCCTTCTTTATAATAGCATAGTGTTTTTCTCTTGACTTCTATCTCTGTCTATCTCTTTCAGGTTGCAACATGGAGCAGGCACCAGGAAAAGGTTAAACTGTTGCTTGTTCTTGGAGATTATGTCTTAAGTGTTGATGTTAAAGGCAATATTTTCATCTGGCCATTCAAAGAAATTAAACAGAATCTTGAGGCTGTTAGTCATATACAATTGGAACATGGCTTCTTACCAAGTTGTATTATACATCCAGATACTTATCTGAATAAGGTAGGTGAGGATTTAGCTTGATAAACTTTTTAAGATCGTTATACTGGTTTGTGACAATTCATAGGATACTCACTACAATTTCCTGGAAACTTATTCCGCTTATGTCAGGTCATTTTGGGTAGCCAAGCAGGCTCTCTGCAGTTGTGGAATATCAGCACAAGGAAGAAACTTTATGAATTTAAAGGCTGGAACTCACCTGTGCATTGTTGTGTATCATCACCTGCCTTAGATGTAGTCGCTGTTGGCTGTTCTGATGGAACAATACATGTTCTTAATGTTCTTTATGATGAGGAGGTTGTTTCCTTTACCCATTCAACACGTGGTGCTGTTACTGCGCTATCATTTAGAACTGGTATGTTCTTGTTCTTATGCCTGTTCAAATTTTTGTTTGTTTGAATTTAATTTTAAAACTACTATATATTTCAATATCCTTCTTAATTGTTATAAAAAATTGACAATTACAAAAAGTTTCCTATTTTATTTGCCAGTCATCATGCAAACACGCTAGGGGTGTCAATTTTTGACACGACTAAAACACGACCCGAACCCGACCCGGAAAAATCCAGGTTCGGGTCAACCCAAACCCGAAACGGGTCGGGTTCGGGTTCATGAAATCAACCCGTTTTAAAAATCGGGTCGGGTTCGGGTTGACCCGCCAACCCGAAATTGACCCGAAAGTGACACGAAAAATCATTTTTGACCCGAAAACCCGAGATTGACCCGTTTTTTACCCGATTTTGACCCGAAAACCCGAGATTGACCCGATTTTTGACCCGAAAATTAGCAATTTTGGGTCAATCCCGGGTCATTCGTGTCGGGTCGGGTTGACCCGGACCCGAATCGGGTCGGGTTCGGGTCCAGAAACCTGACCCGTTTTTAAAAACGGGTCGGGTTCGGGTTGACCCGAACAGTGCCGGGTCAGTTCCGGGTTCGACCCGAACCCGACCCGTTGACCCGAATTGACACCCCTAAAACACGCCGAGGAATATGTTTTAGAATATTCAATAGTTGGAGTATTAATTAGGTCCTTAATACCATTTTCTCTGGCCTTATGATAATTATTTGTGAGTGGGCTTTATGGATCCTCCATCATTTATTCTTGTTGAATACTGTGGTATGTTAATTCTATTTTGACAAGTCTTTTGCAAAACCTCTTGCCATTGTTATATTTGGTCTCTCTTCTCCTTTCTATTCCTTCTACATTTGTTTTGTAAACTCACTTATAGTTGCTCATTTTCTTTCATTGTATGCATCTAAATGAATACTCATGTATGCTTTTCACTACCTTATCTACAAAAGGAGTTATTCCCACCATTTCTATTTATATCATTGCTTACCACATCCTTCCTAATTTGTCCATGTTAATATCTATATTCTTGCAGACCCAAATGGTTATCAATTGCTTCTTTGTTTCCAATGCTAATATTCATATAGCACAGTCAACCTAGCTTCGTTGTTATACCTTAAGCATTCGTAAGATTTTGCACACTATTGTTGCATTTTTTTTACCCAACTTCCCAACTTGAACCATAAAAATCATGCCTTCATTTACATCTTGATTATTTTTATAAAAAATCCAAGGTTTGTAAACTGTTCACATCTAGGAACCTCATGATCTTTTAGTAATGTCTCCTTAATATAAATTTCACAACCACGTACATTTCACTTACACTCTGTTTACATTTATGGTTTTTCTAGCTTACCTGCTTTTAGCTATTGATTCCATTCTATCTTTATTTTTTTTAATAATTGAAGTTTTGGATCACCCACTACAGAAGTTATGTCAGGTTTGACCAATTGTTCCCTTGCTAGTTGTTTGTTTATCTTTAATTAGAATTTGGATTTGAATGCTTATTGTACTCATTAGAGAAGCTAAATGTCTCCTTTTTGGGGGTGGTGGGGGGGGGGGGGGGGGGGGGGGGGTAGGATTTAGAAAACTTTATGAATATCATGTTTTACATTTTGATGTTTAGTTGATTGTGAGAATGATGTCTATGAGCACATTGACATAATTATTCTAACTAGATTTGGCCCATGTTAAGATAGGTAGAGGTAGACCTAAAAAGGCTTGGTTAAAAATATTAGAAATTATATAATTTTTATGAAATTTAAATGTGAATTTGACTCTTACAGGACACAATGGAGAAAAAATATTCATGTAGCCGATCCCACGTAGTGGGGTAAAGACTTGATGTTATTGTTGTTGTTATTGTACGTTTTAGTTGTGAAGTCATTTTCTAAGGGAATTTCTCTTGTTGCGTTAGATGGAGAACCTCTTCTTGCATCTGGAGGATCATCGGGTGTTATTAGTATATGGCATCTTGAGAAGAGAAGGCTGCAATCTGTCATTAGGGAAGCTCATGACTGTCAAATTATATCCCTTCATTTCTTTGCTAATGAGCCTGTTCTCATGAGCTCTGCTTCAGACAATTCAATAAAAGTAAGTGTTTGAGTCCTTCTTGCAGTATAAAGAGATATTTGTATTATATTTTGTTACATTTTAGTTGTTATCTGAGTTGTCTGCTGTTTAAGTTTAGGCTTCTCTACTTGATTGTTTGTATGATTGTATCATTGGTTTTGTGCTCATGCTATTTGCTAATTATCTGTGCTCGGTACCAACTAGCAATGACATTAATAAATAAAATATTGGCCCCTTAGAATTGAGATTTACTAAGTCAGTGAGGTACTAGGAATGCAATCCAGTTATGATGGACTGCAGTTTTATGAAGTTTTGAAGAGTGGCAAGAAGTGTGAACTTGAAAGTTTCAAACATAAGATCCAAATGATTATTCTTCAAGCTTATATTTTGAAAATGTTTTGTGAAAGATTTACTTTGAAGGCTAATAAAGTGAGCTTTGAACTGAGTTTTTTAAAATATTGATCTTGATGTATTTGCATTCTTCTATGGTGTCCTTGATTCATGAGTTTTTTTTTCTTGTAATGTTTGTTGATTTATTCATGATGTTCATATCCTTTTAACTTCCTTTCAATCTTAATTTAAGAGGATTGTGCGGCGACACTGATTTCTTTTTCTATACTTAACTGAACATGTTGCTTGCATTTTTAAACTAATTTTTGTTTGTCAAACTTCTTAATTGTAGATGTGGATTTTTGATTCGACAGATGGAGATGCTCGTCTATTGCGTTTTCGAAGTGGCCATAGTGCTCCTCCGTTGTGTTTAAGGTCATATAGCTGTCAATTCTTTATTATTTAGATATTTCCTAATAGCTTTGCTTGTTACTTCAATTTGTTCAATTCAATTTTCTCTTTTGCAATTCTTTGTTGATAACTCATAAAATGTGTAAGAATTACTTTCTATAGCATTTTGATGATGAGAATTGTGATTCTTAAATGTATAAATGTGAAGCATACAAATCTGAATAATTACTTTTTATAGCATTTTGATGTTTTAACATCATGTTGCTGTTGGGTTTAATTTTGTCCAACGAGGCCTCGTGGAGCCCGCATTTGTGGGACCTTGATCATTTATTAATGCACCTTTAAGTTCTTTGTGGTGATTTCAAACAAATGATGACTAGTAATGACTATGCAATAAAATCTGTATGCCTTCTTTATTAATGAATGGAGGTGTTTGCCATGCATATTATTGTCTTGTTTAAGCTTGTCTGCTTTATTCATTTGTTGAGCTTGAATACATCTCAAATTTTAAGATCTTTTAGAATTTTTTTATTTTTTTGAGCTTCGAGATAAAATTTTGCTTGGACAAAGGAAGCTTTAATTAAGATCTTGATAGTTAGATAGCCTCATCAACTAACATAAAATTATTCATTTTTTTTTCAAAAGAAGCTTTAACTTAAGCTTAACATAAAATTATTCATACTTATTCATGAAGCTTTAAGTAATTCAAGATATTCTGTCTGGCCCCCTAAATAGCAATCACTAATGAAATAGAGCTGCTAAACTTTTGATTGAACTATTAATTTATTTGGTCTTGATATACATTTGCTAATACGGTTGTTTAAAGTAATACTAAATCTCATGATGATGCATTAAAATAAACTGTTGGGTCAATAATAAAAAGGTTTTTCATTGAGCTCATATTGAGCTACCTGATTAACAAGTGATCATGCTCTTGATCATAAATAATAAATGAACCAGTGACATACTTATATTTCCATATCAAGCTTTTTCAATCAATTGGGTAAATAAACAAGGAGGCTATAACCAGCGAGTATTAAGTTTTTTGTTGATTGTACTTGTTCGCTTACTTCCTAACAAATGAAATTTTATGACAAAGCTTTGGTGATTCACGAGTCTTCATCTGTCTGGTCTGTGAATATATGGTTGTTTATCCATGATGTGACACAATTTGCATTTTATGAATGCTAGATTTTTCTGAGTGCATATTGAACAAATTAAATTTATGGTGCTTGTCCTTCTTTGTAATTTGGTATATTCGACTTGCCAGTTTTCTTGTTTCATATGTAGGTCATTATGATTTATGACTATATGATTTACTAATAAATTGAACTTATCAGCAAACCAAATTTCTTGCTCCATGGCCTGGACAATAGCAAAGAATGGTACAAAAGATATTGTCACCAAAGCTATTCTCTAATTCTTTGATGATTTGAATTACCTGGGGAATTCAGTGATTTTAGATATTAATAGCTTGTAACTTACTCATTTTGTTTGTGTATCACTGTACAAAGTTATGAAATATAGAATTAATTGACTCTTAGAAGTTTCAGATTTTATAAGAATGGGAGGTGCATTCTATCCGCTGGGCAAGATCGTGCTTTCCGACTTTTTTCTGTGCACCAGGTTAGTCATGTCACCTTTTTGACTCTTTAGTTTTCAGGCTGCGTGTCTGATTGTTCTAGTGGTTCTGTCCGCTCCTATACCAAACTCTTTGCAATATTGTACCTTTTAACTGGTATTCATTTACAATATAATGTTTAGATGAGTAAGCCATACTCTTTCCTTGAAAAATGTATAAAGTATGCTCCACAAACCTATTGGACATCCGAGTGCAATGTATTTCTTGAAAACTGTGTTAATAAAAATGTCAGCATGTCTGTTTTAGTTGGGGCTAGGTTGGTTTTTGATGCTGCAGACCACCTTGGAAGGATTGAAGTTTTTAACCAATGATATACGTGAAAGCTTAAAGCTTGAATAGAGTAGTCCTAAGAAAATACAATTGAATTGGCTGAGTTTGTTAGTCAGATAGCCCTTGTTGGAGCTTTGCTTCACATGGTTTGTTTGAATTGCTATCACTTTTCTTATTTTTAACTTCATCTGTAGTATATAGGACAAATGGACAATAGTAAATGGGCTAAAACATCACCATACCTATTATTACTCATTTCTATTATCTTGTTATTTTCTATATTCATGGCTGCATAGTTGTTTATGGCTAATATTGGTATCAATGTTTCTTACATGCCAATATTTGTACAAACTGGAACAGTATTTTTAAAAAATTATTGATTTGGTAGCATTCTTATCTAAGTAGCTGCTGTTGAAAGTGGATGTTACAACTAATGGCGAAGCCAAAGGAAGTACATTGATATCGATTTGAGTTCAATGAGTCAGAACAAGTTTCATAATCAAAACAAGAGTTTGGAGTAATAATAACAAAAATAACTCACCAAATATTTACTTTAACTATAGTCCAAAATAAAGAAGTACTGCTATCTATAAACAAGAAAGAGCCAATCTCTAAACTCTTACCATTTATAATCGTAAGAAACCCAATAAAATAAGGTTTTTATTATTTCTTGAGAATAACAGTCGATGGATTTTTATTGTGCATAATGTAGGATGTTTTACCAACTTGATCTTTTAAAGCTAAATGCCAATTGTTATAATGTGTGCCTTAGTTAATCATATTTTTTGATGAACAGGACCAACAAAGCAGAGAGCTTTCTCAGAAGCATGTCACTAAAAGAGCCAAAAAACTCAGGGTAAAGGTATGGGGAAGATTATATGTTACACTGCTTATCATTTTTTGCACTTTCCCTTTCTCAGTATCATTTATTATTTTGTAACATATCCCTCCCTTGAATAAGTTGACAATGACCATCTGTTTCTAATCTCAGGAAGAAGAAATCAAGTTGAAGCCTGTCATCGCATTTGACTGTGGTATGGGCTTCCATCTGGATACTGGTTCTATAGTTGAAACAATTTAATTCATCTTCTCTCCTATTTTGAGAACTATTGTTATTCATTTGTTGGTTTGATATATCACTGAGTTCTCATATCATTGCATGGACTGTTTGAACAATTCAAAATCTCAATGCCTTTCTCACAATATATTTTTTGGTGGATGTTGAGCCAATCAATAATATACAAGCCTCTTGTACTAAAAGTGTAGAAGCATTTTCATTCACATCTTGTGCTAGGTTGTCCATTTTAACTTTTTAACTTGAACATGGAGAAATGATAGAGTTTCATGAATTTGAAATTATTGTTCATGCACATTGTTCAAACACTGTAACTAAGCATTGCTAGCCATAATGTGCTAGTAGCATAGTTGAATTATATGATGATTCAATGAGTCTCCTTCTTGGTAGTTCAGTAAGCCCAAGAGCTAATGTTACACCCTTGGCACATAATCGGCAGACCTATGCTACCATATTGTCTCAACAAGCTCTCTAATGGCTAAGATAATAAAATTTTCCGATTCATTAAGCTTAACAATTCTCCTTGGTTCAGTATGTGAATAGCTGAACCAAATAAAATTCTTAGTTCATCAAGCCTTAGGGTTGAATTGAAATGCACTTCTTGAACCCTAGCTTTAATTGTCCTAATGTAAAGTTTAGTTCATGTGATTTGTACTCTTCATCAGAGGTAAGGTTCTCTTAGAGGAAGCATGGAACGAGTGCTTCACTTTTTAGTGGAATGTACTTGCACAATTAGTGCACGTTAAATTGTATTAACATGTGCATCCCAATATAAACCCACATGACCCCTTAACCCATTTCATAATTAAAATCTGGAAAGGGGAGTTACATAGGAAAAAAAAAAAAAAATGGAGAGCGATATAGGGTGAGAAGATGTAGATATTTAAAAGAAAAAAAAAAATATCAGGACTAAAAAAGTTAAAGACATAGAAGATGACCACCGCTGATTGAGCAATTCTTAAAAAGTCACTGATCTTTGATCTGCTTAAATTTCAGACTCTATGTTGTTTCAACTAAGTTTGTAGACCATCCCTTCCCTTATCCATTGTTTTTTGGTTTGTTTAACGTTTTCCTTCTTCCATTGATCTCTGGTATGGTTGCAAAGGGCGATCTTTTTTTGTCTGCAGCTGTGATTATTTTTTGATGTTAATTATCGAATTTTTATTAGACGATAGTCAACACAATCTTTTTATAGTCCTAAAGTTGTCACCACTCACCACACTCAAATTTCTTTGCCTACTGGAGAGATATCGTCACCGCTTGAAATGTTGACTAAGACAATATCAACTAAAGATCTTGTTTTATGAAGGTTGTGCTTTGGTAAAGATAAATGAGAAGATGGAGAAATCTTCGGCACAAAAAAAAAAAAAAATGATAAAGAAAATAAGAAAAAAAAGTAGCCTTAAAATAATTTGTTAGTTATATTTATTGCGCGCGCGCGTACACACACATATATATATATATATAGACACACCATTTACATTAATGACTCGAAAATTAGTAAGTTGCCTTAAAATATTAGAATATTTCTAAAAATACAAATAAAAGTTTCATGTTGATCTTTAGTTGTGCAGAAATTTTTATTCTCTTTTCTCACCCTTTTTTTTGGATTTTCATAGATATAAAATCGGTTATTAAAAGAAAACCCCTCTAGATTGAAGAATTTTTTAGAAATTTCCTAAAAAACTATAAAAAACTAGAAAAAATATTTTTGGCTGACATGAAGCCTTGATCATTGGTCAGTGCAAGAGAGGTTTTTACAAGTTTTTTTGGGAAGCATCCGAAAAGTCATGAGTGTGTAAAGTTACTCTATAAAGCATGTCGATGCAAAAAAAAAAAAGAAAAAAAAGAAAAAAGAGAAACATTTAAAAAAGTGTGTTAAAACTGATGATGCTCATTAGCAGATTGCATGTCCATAAAAATGATACATAAGTTGCATTAGTGCATCATTGCTCTTATTAATGCATTGAAATGTAGGTTGAGGAATTAAATCAATTAAGCTATGTTTAAATAAGATAAAAATGCTCTAGGAACACCTATATTACCATAGATAACTCCTAAATATCTATATTATACTCCTAAATGCTGTGAAAGCATAATGATTTATAACTTCTAAGTGGACCCAACTTATGCCAAGGGTTCCAGCAGATGTCTTCCTAAGAAGACTATAATATCTTCCAAAGCAATAAATTATTGAAATGTTTTTTGGAGGACCAAACCAACATAATGCTCTGGGCCTCAATTCAAATACAAGTTGTGTCAACCATATTGATTAGGTTTATCCGTTTATATGCTAAGGGTTCGAGTCTGAATGTCTGATACCGTTGTTTGTAATTAGTCCAAGGCTATGTTGCACGGATACTCCTATTTACGAGGCGTTCTGTATCGGACACGTGTCGGATACGGCTTTGCCGTATCCAATTAAAATACTATTTAAATTTGGCTGGACACGCGTATCCGATACGCGTGTCCTATTAAAAAAAACACGGATCCGCAATTTACCCTATTCTTTTCGGCTTTCCACCGTTTCCGCTCAATATCCATATTCATTTATGTGGCTGAAACATTTCAAAGAGCTAGGTTTTTCGTTTCCACACAAGTGTTCATTTTCTTCGTTATAGTTGAAGGAGCGGCTCGATGACGCGAGCATAGAAGCAAACAGGATCATCCTTTGTCGACAAAGAGGCTTGACGACGCGAGCATTAAAGTCGATAGGATCATCCTTCGTCGACGGAGCGGCTCGACAACACGAATAGTGAAGGCGAGTTTTCTTCTTCGTTCTTCGTTTTCTTAATCATAGGCTCGGTATCGAGCCGCTCGGTATCGCTTGGTACCGAACGGTACTGGAACTCAGTATTGCTCGATACCGAGCGGTACTGGAACTCGGTACCGCTCGGTATTGGAACTCAGTACTGCTCGGTACTGTAACTCGGTATTGCTCGGTACTACTCGGTACCGAGCGGTATTGGAACTCAGTACTGGTCGGTATTGGAACTCGGTACTACTCGGTATTGGAACTCGGTACCGCTCGGTATTGGAACTCAGTACTACTCGGTACTGTAACTCGGTATTGCTCGGTACTACTTGGTATCGAGCGGTATTGGAACTCAGTACTGGTCGGTATTGGAACTCGGTACTACTCGGTATTGGAACTCGGTACCGCTCGGTATTGGAACTTAGTATCGCTCGGTATTGCTCGGTACCGCTCGGTATCGCTCGGTATAGAGGGGTACTGAATGGTACCAAGCGGCACCGAGAAGCTAAAACATGCTCGGTACCGCTCGGTATTTTTTCATAAAAACAACTTTAAAAATAAATAGCACTTCAAAATTACTCTTACAAAAAAATTTGTTTCTCGCCACATCGAACCCCGGCAGCGCCCCCTTGGACCCCCAGCAAAGTCGCAACATATCTACACTTTCACTTAAATTTTTTCATGTTTCAAATTCATATGTTTTAATTTGTATAAATCCTTTGTAGGATAATGAGCTCTAGTGGAGTAGGAATTGGGTCTGATGATGGTCCATCAGAAATCAATATTGAAGATAACAAACCTCTATGGAGTACTGTAAATAAAGGGCCTTTTTAAATGGAGGGATTTGAACCAAAAAGAAGAAAACATGTTGTAGATAGTGCTTTGGAGAAAGCATTTAATTTACAAATGAGGGAACAACTAGACGGGGAAATAGCTAGAATGCTTTACTCAGCTGGACTTCCTTTTAACCTAGCAAGGAATCCACATTACAAGAATGCCTTTACATATGCATGCAATAACAATCTTACAGGATACGTGCCACCAGGATATAATGTCATTAGAACGAAGTTGTTGCAAAGAGAGAGGGACAATATTGAGAAGTTGCTCGAGCCTACTAGAGGAGTTTGGAAGGAAAAAGGAGTTACTTTGGTTTGTGATGGGTGGACAGATCCACAAAGAAGATCCACTTATCAACTTCATGGCTGTAACAGAGAGCTATCCTATGTTTATCAAAGCAGTAAACTGTGAAGGACAGTACAAGGATAAGTTCTTCCTTTCTAATTTAATTAAAGAAGTTATCATGATGGTGGGGCCTTCAAACATCATTCAGGTCATTACTGATAATGCACCTGTTTGTAGAGCTGCAGGTCTACTTGTAGAGCAAGCATATCCTCATATTTTCTGGACACCATGTGTTGTGCATACGCTTAATCTTTTCTTTGAAGAACATTTGTGCAGCTAAGAGTACCGAGGCTAATGAAATCACCTATAATGAATGTCATTGGATCACAGTGATTGCTGGAGATACAATTGTAATTAGGAATTTTATTATGAATCACTCTATGAGACTCTCTATGTTTAATGATTTCTCTAATTTAAAGATGCTTGCAGTTGCTGAAACTCGGTTTGCCTCAATTATAGTGATGTTGAGAAGATTCAAAAAAATAAAAAAATGCTCTTCAAGCTATGGTGATCAGTGACAAATGGTCATGTTATAGGGAAGATGATGTTGGAAAGGCTAGGTATGTAAAAGAGAAGCTTTTAGATGATTTATGGTGGGATGAGATTGAATACATCATAAATTTCACAGACCCAATTTATGAGATGTTGAGAGTAGCTGATACGGATAAGTCTTGTTTACATCTCATTTATGAGATGTGGGATTCAATGCTAGCCAAAGTAAAAGAAATTATATATAGACATGAGAAGAAGGCACTTCATGAAGACTCAAGCTTTTGGGATGTTATTTATGCTATTCTAGAAGATAGGTGGAGCAAAAGTAATACATCTTTACATTGCTTGGCTCACTCACTAAATCCAAGGTAAATTTCAACATTTTTTCATTATGAATTCACAATTTATTGTTTTGTAATTTCAACCTTTTTTTATTATTTCATTTTAATATTATTTGAAGATATTCAACTAAAGAATGGCTTCAAGAGGATCCTCAAAGAGTTTCTCCACAGAAAAATTTAGAAATTTCAAATATGAGGAAGACATGTTTAAAGCGTTATTTTTCAAATGAGGAGGAGAGAAGAAGTGTCAATATTGAGCTTGCTAAATTTTTTTGATTATTTAGAGGACTTTGGTGACCAAGAGTCATTGCGTGATAGGTGGAGAATTGATCCGAAAATGTGGTGGATTATACATGGAGCTTCAGCACCTCTACTTCTAACAATCGCCATAAAATTGCTTGGCCAAGTTTCATCATCATCCTGTTGTGAAAGAAATTGGAGCACATACTCATTCATCCAATCAATGAAGAGAAATAAAATTACTCCACAACGGGTTGAAGATTTAGTTTATGTGCATACAAACCTTCGGCTTTTCTCAAGGAAAACTCCAACTTATATGGAAGGAGACAATAGGATGTGGGATGTTGCTGGAGATGGATTTGAATCTCTTGAGGATATGAGAATATTAGAAATGGCTAATCTTTCACTTGATGAGCCTGAATTAGAAGCTATGATATTTATTGAAGATGATATAGAAACTCAAAGACAAACCAATGAAGAAGCTAATCATATCATTCCTTCTATTGAATAGTTGAAATTTCATGTGCTGGACAATTTATCTTCTTGTTTTTGTTGATGTACTAGACATTTAAATGTTTAATGCTTACTTTTATTTTAATTTTTTTGTCATTTCAAATATTACACTTTGATTACTTTCTTAATTTTTATATATTGTTTATATATTATAATGCCGTATCTGCGCCGTATCCGTATCCTGTATTTTTAAGAATTGGCGTGTCCCTTATCCGTATCGTGTCGTATCCGTATCGCCGTATCCGTATCGGTGCAACATAGATCCAAGGGTTGTAGTTAGTCATAACTTTGACAAGCATGTGTCAAAGCTATAATACAAATATTTGGGTTTTTCTCACATTTGAGGCTGCAATCCCTTATGGTCATTCTATAAACTTCGAGTTTGAGGTCCCACGTTTTGGCTTTCATCTCGCTTGTGGTTGTAAGACCCACCTCTAGGCCTTTTGTCGAATGTAATTCCTAACCCAATTGACCTGTTTTGCTCTTATGCTAGTAAGCCTATCATGTCAAACCAATTAATTGGGTTGAAGCAAAGAGAACAAGCCCATTAAATCAAGCTTAATAATGAAGCCTTTCCACCAATATAAGACTCAATTTTGAGCTGGGTTCATGACAAAGAAACTAAACTTGAGCCGTCCATCAATGAGCTTTTATAAGGATATAAGTGATAGAGGTGAAGGTAGAGGCTTGTTGTATTGACTTGAGGTTTTGTTGTTAATGTGGGGTGGCTTAATGGAAGGTCAAGGGTTTGTATTTTGTAAATGGGAAAAGGATTGTGGCGGACTGGGTCTAAGTTTTTTTTCCTGTGTAATTAGGTAAGATGCTAAGAGGATAAGGCTAGGGTTCAGGACTTTTCGATTGATTGAGAGGTTTAAGTTGGGATTAGTGTTATAGATAACAGGTAGAATTTGATTTGGGCGGTCTAGGATTTTGGGATGCAAGACGAAAGAGTGGTAGCCAAGTGTTGTTAGAATTAGGCTTTAAACTATGTTGAAAGAGGGGGAAGTTGAAATGTAGTACGTTTAGGGTTTTAGGTTGGATATAGAGAGATGGAGAAAGAATTCCACACTAAAGAAATTTTAGACAGGTAGGAAGTCAGCATTTCATCCACCACAATGAGAGAACAATAAATTTAATTTTCTAGGAATAATATTCCATGAATTACAATTGCCATATATAGAGCATGAAAATTCAAAGTAATCTCGTAAAAAGTGGGAAATAGCAAAGCATTGAAAGTTACCAGCCAATCAAACATAAAAAATGAAACCCCTTGACCTCTGGAAAGGTACTTCAATTTGCCTTAGAAAGAGAATGTGCCAACCAAACATGCATGGAAGGTGTAATCACTCCTTCAAATAGTAGAAACTGATTCAAATCGCCGTGGAAAAAGTTAGGGGTTAGCCAACAGTAGACAAAGTTGATACTCAAACTGATGCTGTGTTGTGGATACTCAAACAGTAGACAAAGTTGAAGTCGTGGATAGGTTGACTGCGTATGAGGAACAATATATTTAAAAAAAGAGTGAGGTGCAAACACGGACTGACATCGAGATGCAAGACCATGAAAGGCACAATGGAGAAACTTTTATTCTTGAAAGTCGATATGATGAAGCAATGTTGCAGTATGTTGATCAACCTGTCCTAAATGAAGTAAACATGGAAGAAGAGAAGGTGAGGTAGCCAGAAGAACTACAATTGGGAACAACGGTCATGGAGGAAGCTATTGATAAAGCCATTATAGCTCATCAAAATATTGAAGGAAATATGTAACTTATATAGGATGAAAAACTTGAATTGATGAACCTAGCTGTGTCAAGTAAAGGTTTATCATCCATTATTTTTCTTGACAAGTATACTTTGGTTAGCAGTATTTTATCAAAAGATGTTGAGCTTTTTGAAAGAGTTGGTTCAACCACATATCATGAAAAACCTTATTTTGAGAAAAATCCTTCAATTATTGAAAAGATATTAACAAGTATTGCTAAAAGTAAACAGTTGTGTGAGACTTTGTCCCTTACTGTTCCTAATGATGCTGTGGATATCTGTACAACCCAAGCAAAATATGGAGTGCACCAACGACTCTTGGTTGGATGGAATGGACATCCCCCTGACTGACTGTTGAAGATGAAGAGTTGCAGCTTCATCATCTTGATATCTCTCAGCATATGATTGAAGCGTTCTCATCAGGAGATGAGATTCTCCACATGGGGAGAATTGATGTAGGCAAAAAAACATTTCCTTGGATATTTAATGTTGGGCTGAAATTAGCTAAATGTGCTTGGCCGGCTGTTTGGTGTTTGGAAAATTTTGGCTGATTGGGGGCTGTTTTTTTGAGCTATTGGCTGCTTGGTTCCTGAGCTGCCGTGTTTCTTTCTTGGTGTCTGTTCGGCTCCTGGCTGTTCCGATTCTGGTTGGTCTTTTGAGGGGGCCTGGCTGCTCGGTTTGTAGTTCTGCTGTGTCTTTCCTCTGTTCTGGTTGGCTGAATGGGGCGGCTACTTTGGGTATCTTTTGAGCTCCTTTCCCCTATTTAAATGAGATGGTGGCGGCTGTTGGGAGGTTGTTGAAGTGGATATTTGTCGCTTAAAACATGAGGGTTTTCTTTCAAAGCTTGAGAGGTTCTTCTTCCCTACTTCTTCTTCTAAGTCTTCTACATAGTTCTTCTCTCTACAAGTTACCCTTGCATTGTATCATTCTTCTTAAGTTTTTATAAGTTGCAGTGTGCCTTTGTTTTAATATTATTGTTATCTTGTTTATGTTTGTCTATGTTTTAAGAAAGGAAGGTTGTTTTTTTTGCGCTATTATTTTGTTGCATCATAAGCCCATCAACCAAACATCAATTCATGCCCACCTCTTGTTTTTAGCATGAAACGAAACTCTTTGTTTCTTTGACACATTTCTAATAGTTAAGACCAAGCTCATTTGTATATGCTTACAATTATAGTAACTATATTGAATGATTAGTGGTAGTTCATGCCACAATTGTGTTATTGTTGTTTATATTTGGCATCTTTGAATCATAAGTGGCCATGGTGCACGGTTCCAAAACATTCATTGAACCTAGTATGAAAAATCCTTTACTAGGGAACTGGCCAATGACAACCTCAAAAGCATGTCTTCGACATATACTTCCATCCTTGTATGCTTAGATTACTTAGTGATATGTAATACATGGTTAATTGGGATCCTTGAATGTCACAACTCAAAGCTCGATGATGCAGGTAGATTGGGTCTATTGGTACCATAAGATCTTGATTGGTTTACCTCCAGTCCCCAACTAATCTCCTTTCAAGAAAAATTCAAACCTTAATACTAAATCAAAATCTAAGCAACCTATATATTCGAGAGTGCTCTCTTATATGATTGAGAGATGTAATTAACTATGGGGGAGCAAGCGTCCATAGGAAGTCACAGTATCAGATCTAAGTAAATCTAAATCCAACATCAAGAAAAACTTGATTAATTTAAACTAAATCCATCTCAAGAAAAATTACTCTCGAGTTTTTACAGATTAAGGGAGCTTGTGGAAGTGGTTGTTTTCGATAAGCAATTTGGGCATATGCTAGTTCTCTTTTTATTACCCATATTTGGGTATGCTAAAAACTCATCAGAAAAATATTGATGTTGTATTAGTCAGAATATAGGTTTGGTAGATATCATACATGAATATATTGTAGCCTGATGCAATTTTTAAGTTTATTTGTACTTATTTCTTATTTATCTAGAAATTTAGAATGAATTTCAATGAGTTCCAGCTTCTTGAAAAAAAAAAAAATGCTTCTCCAATATCTGTTTATTCGAAATATTTAAAATTTTCAATGCTTCGAGAATTGCTGTTGTTGATTGAGTTACGACTTTATCCATCTAGGAAGCATTTGATGGTTTGTTAAACTTGTTGGTCCCTTTATTTATGATACTATTTAATATCTGAAGTTTTCATAATCTAATACTTGTTCTTTGAATTTGATATCGTTTATTGTGTTATGTTTGTGTAATAAAGAAAAGTTTGTAGTAGTTGACTAATATGAATGGATTTGAACCAGACAATCACTTTCATTGAAGCAAAACACACTGTTAAAACCTAATTTTTTTTACTACCTGTTAATTATCTGTTTGCCACATTTTACAGTGCACCTAAGAGCTCTTAGTGGTACATACTGAGGTTTTCAAACTTATATATTATTTGGCTATTGCTGATTTTAAAAGACTACAACATACAACACATATGCTTCAACGTCTTCCTCACTTGATTCTCTGTAGTATATATTTTTTAACATGCTAAAAATCATTATTAGATATAGTAAAATTTCTCTCCATTGATTGTCTATCATAAAACATTTTCAGCTGAGATTCGCGAGCGTGACTGGTGCAATGTTGTAACTTGCCACATGGATACCCCAAAGGCATATGTATGGCGTCTACAAAACTTTGTAATTGGTGAGCACATCCTCTCACCTTCTGCGAAGAACCAGACACCAATTAAGGTATGTTGTACTTATGTATTTAATTGGCAGAAATATATTGCCCCCCATTGCATGTTGTAAACAACTTGATAAATTTTAGATTGGAAAACTATGCTAGTTTATCATATATATGGTAAACCAAATGATAATTTGAAGTTTGAACTTTCTTATTTTACTAAATAAAAGAGGCAGTGCATTGCAAAAGCAATGGAGAAAGCATGGGTTTTTTTTAGTGTTTTACTTGAAATTTAGGTATTGATAATTCAGTTAAAATCGTTCTCTTTGACAGAGTTGTGCAATAAGTGCTTGTGGTAATTTTGCTATTTTGGGAACCGAGGGCGGATGGATTGAAAAGTTTAACCTACAATCTGGAATCAGTAGAGGCATTTATGTGGATACTTCTGGATCAAAAAGCTGTGCTCATTATGGAGAGGTGGTTGGAGTTGCCTGTGATACTACAAACACTATGATGATAAGTGCAGGTTATCAAGGTGACATCAAGGTTGTTCATCTTTTCAAAGTCAATTATTATTAAAAATAAATAGTTTCAATTTATTTTGTACACTAATGTATTGCCTAGAAAAAATATACTGATATTTGATTATGTAATTATTTGTTGAGTGCATATATATATATATATATATATATATAGATAATAATAATGTTTTGTATTTTATTTCTTTAGTATAATCTTTTCTTAGAAGATGATATTCAACAAAGATGGATGAGATATTTTGCTAAACTTTTTAATGAAGATTGTGAAAATAAGATTGACTATAGTGATATTAGCACCCTTAATGAAAATAAAGATTTCTGTTTTTATCGGCGTATTAGTAAAACTGAAGTTAGAGAGGCTTTAAAAAAAATGAAGGGTGGAAAAGTTGTTGGACCTGATGATATTCCAATAGAGGTGTGGAAATGCTTAGGAGATGAAGGAATTTCATGGCTTACTAAACTTTTTAATACTATTTTGAAGACTAAAAAGATGTTATATGAGTGGAGAATGAGTGTGTTAATTCCTATTTTTAAGAATAAAGGTGATGCACAAGATTGTGCGAATTATAGAGGTATTAAGTTAATGTGTCATACTTTAAAACTATGGGAAAGAGTTATGGAGCATAGGCTGCGGCGTGATAATGATGTTTCTCAAAATCAATTTGGATTCATGCCGGGTAGGTCGACTATGGAATCCATACATTTATTAAGAGGTTTGATGTAGAAATATAGGGAAATTAAGGAGGATCTACATATGATATTTATTGATTTAGAAAAAGCATATGATAAAGTTCCAAGAGAAGTGCTATGGAGAGTTCTGGAAAAGAAAGGAGTCAATAATGCTTATATTCAAATCATTAAAGATATGTATGCAGGAGCTATTACTTGTGTTCAAACACAAGGTGGATTGACCAAGTATTTTCCTATTTCGGTTGGGTTACATCAAGGATCAGCCTTAAGCCCATATCTTTTTTGCTTTAGTCATGGATGTTCTCACTAGACATTTGCAAGAGGATGTACCTTGGTGTATGCTTTTTGCTGATGATAGTCTTCTTGTTGATAAGACTAGAGAGGGAGTTGAAGGTAAACTTGAATTATGGAGGTCAACCTTAGAGTCTAAAGGTTTTCGCTTGAGTAGATCTAAAACGGAATATATGGAGTGTAATTTTAGTAGTAATAGACCTAGTGAGGGGATTGTGACTTTGGGCGATCAAGTCATTAATAAGAGTACACGTTTTAGATATCTTGGATCTGTTGTTCAGAGTGATGGTGAAATAGATGGAGATATTATCAGCAGAATTCAAGTTGGATGGTTGAAGTGGAGGAATGCATCGAGCTTGTTATGTGATAGAAATGTACCCCTCAAACTTAAGGGAAAATTCTATAAGATGGTAGTGAGGCCTGCAATGCTTTATGGTGCCGAATGTTGGCCATTAAAAGAGAAGCATAATACTAAGTTAAGTGTGGCAGAGATGAGGATGCTCAGGTGGATGAGTGGCTTTACCCTTAGAGATAGGATATGAAATGAGCATATAGGTGAAAAGGTTGGAGTAGCTCCAGTAGAAGATAAGATTAGAGAGAGTCGCCTTAGATGGTTTGGTCACATAAAACGGCGGCCTTCTGATGACCCGGTTAGGAGAGTAGAGGTATTATATTTGACTTATGTTAAGAAAGGTAGGGGTAGACCTAAAAAGACTTGGTTAGAAAATATTAGAAATGACATTTCTTTATTAGATTTAAATGTGAATTTAACTTTTAATAGGACCCAATGGAGAAAAAGGATTCATGTAGCCGACCCCACGTAGTGGGATAAAGGCTTGATGTTGTTGTTGTTGTATAATCTTGCTAGGATTGTCTATTCATATTTCCTTGCTATTCTCATTTTGTTTTCTATTTGAACCTTTGTCATTGTTGATCTCCAAAACAAACGTCCAGTTACTGTGTTTCTAAGATAAGGTTCTTCTATGCGGTTTTCTTGAATGTTGGTTTTTAGCTCTTTATGCTGTGCCGGTTTGGGTTTCTGCTATGTGCACTTCTTCACAATGGCTCTCTCTATTTCTCGTGTTCACTCCTAGAAAGATTTTGTATAAACATGAGTTAGACATTGCTTTACATGCTTTATTGTACTTTATCATTGCTGCACACAATTTGGTTTGCCAATATGCTCGTCATTTCTAGGCAGTTGGTTTGCCGTTGTGAAATGGAGTATCTTTTCATCAAGGAATTTTTGTTTATTACATTCCGGGGGAAGCAAGAGTACTGAGAGATTATTGATTTATTCACTTTTCCTTCTAGATCTATGTGACCACCAATCAATATATGTTTAATTAGCTTGTTTTGTCGATGCATTTGTTCTTTTCCAGCTTTGATTCTATTTGCTGTTTTTGCTTTTATTCGATCATACAAGGATAATGGATCCATGGCATATTAGTAGTACTGTTAATGGTGTAATTGATTTAAATGTTTTCAAGTGTAGACATGTCTTTTTTTTTGTTTGAATTTATGTGCACATATTGTACTATATGAATTTTGAACCCACTTGTCATAATTTTGAACCATTACTAAACATGCAGGTTTGGGATTTCAAAGCGTGTAAAGTAAAATCTAGGTTGGAGGTTGGTCGATCAGTTACAAAGATGGTGTACCAGAGAACAAATGGTAATGCATTTTCTTCCCACTTTGGGCGCTTTATAAGCATGCTCTCTAAAACCTTCTTTTGGGGTCTAATCATTCCAGTATGTTATGTTCACTGTTATGTTGGGTGTAATAAGAATGTCATGGATTTGAAATATCAACTATAATGGATTTGTGTAATTCTCTTCAAAAAAGTTTGAAAAATGGCATTGCTTCCCATAAACTCAGTAAACGTGAGAATCATAAGTATATAAAAATAAGCATGATTACTTCAT
Organism: Dendrobium officinale; assembly: GCA_019514585.1. Classification (NCBI taxonomy): domain Eukaryota; kingdom Viridiplantae; phylum Streptophyta; class Magnoliopsida; order Asparagales; family Orchidaceae; genus Dendrobium; species Dendrobium officinale. The sequence goes on along the minus strand of CM033688.1, from coordinate 61,644,777 downwards.
TACTAGTCTAGCATGACATCAATATGGTTCGAGAAACTGTCTTTTAAAATTTTTCCTTTTCAATTCGTTACAGGTCTTTTGGCAACTGCAGCTGATGATATGGTTCTACGTGTGTTTGATGTTTTGTCACTTCTAATGGTTCGTAAGTTTGAAGGGCACACAGACCGTATCACTGATTTGTGTTTCAGTGATGATGGAAAATGGCTTTTATCGTCAAGCATGGATGGAAGTCTTAGGATTTGGGATGTCATCCTGGCTAGACAGATAGATGCTATATCCGTAGATGTCTCTATAACAGCAATTTCTCTGTCTCCTTCTATGGACATTTTGGCTACTTCTCACGTTGATCAAAACGGTGTCTATCTATGGTAATTCCCTTTTTTATTTGTTTAATTTTTCAAATGATTATATACCTAAAAAGGTTGGAGTAACTCCATTGGTAGATAAGTTTACAGAGAGTCACCTTAGATGACTTGGTCACATAAAATGTTAGTCAATGGTGTTGTTGGGAGAGTTAATGTATTTGGCCTATGTTAAGAAAGGTAAAAGGATACCTAAAAAAACTGGGTTAGAGTGTATTAAGAATGATTTTTTTGTTAAATTTAAATGAGAATTTGACTCTTAATTGGACGCAATGGAGAAAAATGATTCATGCAGCTGACCCCACATAGTAGGATAGAGGCTTATTGTTGTTGTTGTAATTTTTCAAACTAGTTTAGTGACAAAATCTAGTGGTAATAACTTGACATTTTATATTTTCTTAACTTTGTAATGAGGGTAAGACTCAAGATTGTAAATGAATTGAATTGAGTTGAATTGATTGCTACATTGTTCTACTTTTTGATTCTGAGTTCTAAACAAGCTTGATTATATGTAAGATGTTAATGATTAAGTTGTATAACTAAATTATTACACAAAATCTATCCCAAATTTTTATCAAAATTGACCTATTTACCTCATATTATTTTTAATATTTTTTGAATTAAAATGCCAATAAAAAATAATGTGGATTTTAAATTATTCCTTTAGCTATTGATGCATTTTTTCCATCTTATACCCCTTCCAATATATATATATATATAAATTTTGAAATTTGCAACATATGAGAAAAATGATAGAATGATAAATGAATAATCAAAATAAGCAATTATCATTAAATGGCTATTTTATCAATTTCTGACTGACTACTTTTCAAATAACAAGCAATCATATTCAAAAACATATATAAACATCTAGTAAAAGTTCAAGCCTTTCATTTAGATGTTAAGTTTTGTTCGAGGCTTTTCAATTATCTAAATGAGCGAGTTTTACATGAATGACTATTGAGTTATGCATTGAGGTTATAAGTTTGCTTATAGCCTTAGGTAAAGGTTTCTAAATGATGAACATTTAATCCGTAGCATTTCAAGAGATTCTTTGAACTAACAAGCATTTTTTGTGATTCTATGTGGCGGAATATGGGGAAAAAGATGGCAATTTGAACCTTATGTTAGCGATTGTTGTATATCCAGAGATTTAGTACATATCTTATGCTTGAATGCATTTATTGTTGACCAGAAAATTCAAATGTAACATTGATCACATCTAACAATTATGTTTTTCCTAAATGTACTTATTAGCCGGCACGTCTATTTCCAAATGATTCTCTTTCTATTCTCCTACGTTAATGCATTTTGTTATTGGAAATTCAATATGGCCTTGTTCTTCTTATTGTTATTTTATTTTCTTTTGTGATCTTTATGTTTCATAAAGGATCCTAAATTAGATGTTTTTATAAACTTACTTTGCCCGCATATTTTCAAGTTAGAAACTTGTGATTTAAATTTCTTTTGAGTGTAGGGTTAATCAGGTATTGTTCTCCGGATCATTGGATGTTGACTCCTTTGCAAGTGGGAAAAAAGTTAGAAATGTTCAAATGCCATCTGTTTCTTCAACGCAAAGATCGGAAGATGGAGAAGATAGAAGAGAAGAAACCCATTGTGCTTTGGCAAATCAACATCTCATAATTGAAGAGTTTTCTAGTTCACATTTTAATCACCAAATACCTGACCTTGTCACGCTTTCCTTGCTCCCAAAGAGCCAGTGGCAAAGTCTTACTAATTTAGACATTATAAAGGTTTGTACTTATTTTTATTTTGGATGGTTTTTTTATTTGAAGCTACTTCTGTAGTTGTGCTTTTTATTTGATGGAATATGTTAGAAATTATTTTCCCTGAAAGTTTTGGTATTTTAAGTTTTTGACAAGAGTGCAATTCTATTTTGGTTTTTTAGTAAATTCTTCATAAATTTCAGGTCCGAAACAAGCCAATTGAGCCTCCGAAGAAGCCAGAAAAAGCACCCTTTTTTTTGCCCTCTGTACCTTCCCTTTCTGGAGAAATATTGTTTAAGTCTAATGAAGTCACAAATGGCAAAGCAAAAGATACAGAAGTTCAGGAACCGGCACAAAACTTCAAAAAACTTGATCTATCCTCCCCATTTTGTCAGCTATTGCAATCTTGTGCAGATACAAAAGATTGTAAGCATATTTATTTTTTCAATTAGAAAAAGAAAAAAAAAATTATGATTTTTCAATGTATTTATAATTTTTTCTCCTTAAAACCTACTCGTTTTGTTTGTCACATCTTTACTTCACTATATCGCATTCTACTTTTTAAACCTGATTTCACGTGTCTGAAGGGAAAAAACTTGAGTTCAATGTTCTTAATGGGAGGTTTTAGGATATTTTAATTTTTCTTAAAAATTTTTTCAGCTGAAATATATGTATATTTGACAAGGGAAATATGCAGTTCATTCTTGTGTTTTTCTTTTCTAGAGTTTTAGGATGAGGATATAGTTGTGTACTTATTGCTAACATTTTTATTACATATTTTGTCTTTATAGTTTTTTCTTCCCCTTTAGAAGCTGTTTTATGTTTTTAATTTTATTTATGGATGCATCTTCACAAGCAAGACATTGACCTAATTTGATAATTTTGTCATTAACATCGAAGTAACTGTTTTGTTTTGTAAGTGATGTAGATTTTGGTTGGTGTCTAATGGTATGCATCTTCCAGCAAGTTATGTTTATCTCAAGTGAAGGCATAGTGGAGAAGTTCATTATTGTATTCGTTATCAATACATTTATGCCTTTTCTTTTCGTTTGTTTTGCTTATATTCTTAGCTTTATTACTGCACTATAGTCACAGTGAGCACAATCTTTCCATGTTCTGGTAATTTTGCTGAACTTGTTTGGATTTATTCACCTGTTGCAGTTTCAGCTTTCACAGAATACATCAAAGGTTTACCACCATCAACCCTTGATATGGAGCTTCGTGTTCTTCAAATATTAGAAGATGAGGACGACAAAAGCCTAAACCAAAGACCAGAATTGCATTCGATTGGATTGCTATTGGATTATTTTGTTTACGAGCTTTCCTGCAAGAATAACTTTGAATTTATTCAAGCTGTCATTAAGTTGTTTCTTAAGGTATGCTGTACTTTCAATGTGCAACCAGTCTTATTTTAAATCCTCTTCAATAGAACGATAGAAACTTAATGAACTTGGAGGCATGTATTTTGCTTCCTTTTTGGAACCGTGTATTTGTATTATTTGATTGAAATAATTGGAAGTTAAATCTCATGTACTGTTTAAAAATCCTAGGTAGATGTTATTGTTAACTCCAATGTCTAAGCATTTTAGGCTTAAACATGTCATCCCTGAGGACCCTGAACCTCCTTTAACTGTCCCTCCTCTAGTAGATTAGCTAAGCTTCTATGCACAACACTGAATGCAGCAGAGACTTGCTGGATTCTATAAATCTAGTGGCTTTCTAATTAGGATTGATTTCCTTGCCATTGTTTTTTTTTAGTTCGGAAGTGTTTTTAGCATTTGCAACACAAACTGATGCGATCAATACTTTATGTCATGTTCATTTTATTTTTATTTGAACTCTATTGTAATGTGGATTTTATGTTTTATGTTTTCCCCAATGATGGAAGGCAATCGATGATCATGATTAGGTTAGTGTGCTCTTTGATCATGTCCACCATTAGATTGCTAGCATCCTTGGTTCCTTGGGTATTTGATGTGATTTGCATTTCATCTTGGGCTTGGCCCATTAGCCGTCGGCTGCTTGGTGTTTTGAGTGATGTAGCTGATTGGGAATTAGCCTTTTGTTTTGTGCATGTTGGGATCCTGGCCGAGGGCCTCCTGGCTGTTTCGCTCCCCTCGTTGTTCGGTTCAGCCGTGCCTTTTTGCTTGGGATTCCTCCTTGGCTGTTCGCTTTTTGTTGTACCTTTTTCCCAAGGGTTTTCCTGTTTTTGGTTGGCTGTTTGGGCGACTGTTTGGGTGTCCTTTGGGCTGCTTCTTTCCTATTTATAGGAGCAGATTTTTGCTGTTGGAGTTGGTTGAAGATTGATAAGTGTTTAAAACCTGAGGGTTTTTCTTCTTAAAGCTTGAGAGCTTCTTCTCCACCTATTTCTTCTTCTAAGGCTTCTACCTATTTCTTCTCTACACAAGTTACCATCCATTGTATCTTTCTTCTCTTCCAATGTGAAAGTGTTGTTGGGGGCTGGTTTGTTAGTATTTGTCGGAGGAGTTCATAAGGAGTTTGAGCCGAATTTGCTGTGGTGGTCCATGGGTTTGCATGTCCTTGAGCACTCTAATTTTCTATTCGTATCGTACATGTGAGATGACCACTAGTTGGTTGTTCTGAGGGGATTTATTTTAGTTTTAAAAATATTTACTTTATTTAGTTTCTTTATATTCTAGTTTTGTTCTTTGATTCTTTTTAAATTTTCTTTTATGTTTCTTGAGTCAAACTTATTTGTTGGTGGTTGTTCACCTGTTTTGAATTGAGTTGTGTTCTGCTTTCATTGGTGTTCTCCTTGGGCTTTTAACGTGCTAATTCCCATCACAAACACGGACATGTGGGTATGCTTGTCTGCTCCTTTTTTTTTTTTTTTTTCTTTGGGGTTTTGGGTTGGTGGAAATTTCATATGTATATCCACATTTTAGAGCAGCATTTCCATTTTAAGATTTCAAATTTATTTTTTTTGGTATGCTCTCGGTGCCGAGAGAAATAAATGAGTGCCCATTTTGCAAGTTCAATAGATGCATTTTTATGAGAAAAAAGATTGTGCAAAACTATCTTTATCATTGTCATCATTAGCTTGAACCCAACTATTTGGGGCTAACTTTAAGATTCCTTCTGTATTCATCTTTGTGAGTATTGTGTAAGGTTTTAAGCCTACTCCGTCCTTCATTTTTGTGCAACTTCGATCCTAGCTACTTTTGATTTACCCCTTTTTTTCCTAACCATTTAATATTAATTTTATTTACATGCATTATTGCTTCATTTTTTTTATCTTTTGTTGTATTTAACCAAACCACAAATCTATTTTTTATTGATTGGCAATCTATTGTTTCTAGTCTTGTTGAATATTAATTTTAATATTCTCCTTTTTCGACATTCAACTTGACTATTAATGACCTATTTACTACCCAAACTTTGACCCATATCATGATTAATCTAATTGCACTTTTATAACAGTTATCATTACTCTATATTATATTATGGTTGCTCAATGTTCGTGAGGTACTACATTTTAATTGTTGAATTTTAAGTGTAGAAGTTATACCCTCATCTATATCTTCATCATTTTGTATAATAGTGATAGGAAGTGCTTGCAAAAATTTAGAAAAAGCCTTGATTGAAATCAGATTTCAACATTTTCAATTTTCAGAAAACCAATTACTAGAAAACCAAGAATAGAACACACAAGAACATTTTTTTATTGAAAGTTTTATGAATGAAAAGACAAGATACAAGTGGATCTTCAATTGGAGAGGAAGATCCGACTCTCCCAAATCTCTAGCTGCCGGCTAGAGCCCAAACACCCTAAGAATAATCTAATTTTAGTAAATAACACATATTGCTTAATTAATCCCCTCTAAACCAGTCCTCAAATCAACTACCATTTTAGCCTTCTTCAATTAGAAAATATTTCTTAATTAATCCCCTCCAAATTAACCCCCAAGAGCCGGTCTAGAAAAGGACCGACAGGACCGGTCTTGGAGGGAGCCGATGTAACAAATAGATCTAAGAAAAATCCATCATATTTCAATATCACTAGATCTTTTTGTAATAATTATTGATTACTAGTAATATCTACCTATTAAACAACATATAATATGCCCGAATTTTGCTTTATTAATTTTAATCATTTTAGTTTTTTAAAATTTTCTCCATAGTTCTAATGTTTCTCTTATTTCTTTATTTCTTATTGATTAAAAATCTATCATTTGCACTTAGCATTCACCAAGTTACATAACTTTAGATAGCTTTTGTAGGCATCTCCCATAACTAAGATAAAAAAGATACAAATATTATATTAAGGATTTCTATGATGATTGCTAATTACTGGACTACTCCATGTCTACCTCTAATAGCAATTAATGCTCTATCATGCGTACCATTAATAAGTTCATTATAGTTTAGACCTGCGCATGCGCCCTCCTTTTTTTTTCCTTAATGCACTCATAATAAATTTCTATCGATTGAGTCCAGTTAAAAATCCAGAGATATTAAACGGAGGCCTTCCAATGACCCGGTTATGAAAGTTGAGGTATTAGATTTGACTTATGTTAAGAAAGGTAGAGGTAGACCTAAAAAGACTTGGTTAGAAAATATTAGAAATGATATTTCTTTATTAGATTTAAATGAGAATTTGATTTTTAACTGGACTCAATGGAGAAAAAGGATTAATGTAGCCGACCCTAGGTAGTGGGACAAAGGCTTGATGTTGTACTTTTATAGTGCTTTTGCCACAATTTTTATAATGGAACTTGCCATAGTATCCCATATCAAGTTTTGCTTAAGTTTAGATTCTAATTTACCTTCATTAACAACTATGATTAACAATTTCTTGTCTTGCAAGTTTCATCATCTTTTTTTTGGTGCAATTATTTTTTTAATAATGTTGTTTCTTCCTTGATTATGCATATTCATAATTTGTACTCTTTAAATAGTAAAACTTTTGCTTGGATTTATTTAAGTTAGAAGGAATCTATTCATGATTTCATCGCTCCACTTCAGAAGTTACTAATTGCTAATATCTATCCTTGAAGCATGCTATTGATGTTGGGAGGGCATTTGATAAATATAACTTCCATAGCCCATCTAATTAAATGTTAATATTAGGGTGATTGCTTTTTTAGTTAATTTATTATAAGGATATTAGAAATGTAATTATTAGTTATACACCTTGAATTGGATTAGAAGATATTTTGATTAACAAATTTTGAAAATAAATGCATGAACTATCACAACATTTGCATGAAGAATTGAAGGTAAATTGGAGGAGATTTTATTATCACTTATTTTGAATGTTAAATAGCAATCCTCATTGTTGTGGGATTTTAAAAACTTTTGTGCAGTTTTAAATCTATATTAATTTTTAACTACATTCAACTAATTGATGTGATATAGTAAACTTATATTTTTTCAAAGCATGTTTTCTAACTTCAAGTAACCAAATGAGACCTTAAAGTAGTGATTTTGATTGAATTTGAGCGCTACGCATAAAAGAAATTGATACTCAAAAATTTTATTGCTATAGTGCGAATTTTAAGTCAAATTGTGTGTTGAACCCCTCCCGTAGCCAGCAAAGCAGAACAAAAAAAAAAAAAAGAGAAGAAAGTTCAAATCTTACCTGCTCCCTGTCGAACCACGTCGCACGACGTCAGCACCCTTCGCACGTCGCTCGCACGATCGACGTCGCATCCGCCACGACTCTGCACGACGAGCTTCTCGCATCGTTAAATGGACACAAAAAGCGAGGCCTTCGACCTCTCTTACTCGATTACTCTCTCCGTTCTTTCCTGGCTTTCTCCCGATTCCTTGCTTCTTCATCCCGTGAGAGAGAGAGAGAGAGAGAGAGAGAGAGAGAGAGAGAGAGAGATTTCTTCTTCCCTTACCTGAGCCGATCTCCTCTCTAGTGATCGAGCTCCTTCTCTTCCGAACTCGCCTCCTCCCTCTGCCTTTGTCCGATCCAGCTCCAACCCGAACTCCTCACCCGACCGGCTCCTTCCCCCTTTTATTCTCTATTAGGGTTTAACCCATCTCACTCAACTCACTACAAAATTCAGTCCCGACTCACTTGACTCAGTCCACTCAACCGAGTCCAGTCAGCCTACCCTACCCAACACCAAGGTAGAAATTTCCTAAACATTTTCGTACTCATTTTTAGCATGAATAATAATAATAATAATAATCAATGTTTAAAATTGCGTATTCGGGTATTGAGGCATTTTTCATTCGTGAGGCGAGGCGTAAGCCTCAAGGCGTTTTGAGGCGTAAGCCTCAAAATCAAAAGATTGCGTAAATATAAAATGATAAATTTTTTATATACTAATGAGTGAATAATATAAAACATAAAAAAACATAAGATATTAAGTGAAATCAAAATATCACAATAATAAGATAACATGAAATATAGTTCAACTCAAAATTCTATCTTTTCGAAATCTCCGTATTCTTTTCATTAACATATAATTCCAATTTCAAGAAATAAGTAGCAATGACATATCACATAAGAACTCATAAATCATCAACACTGTCATCACTAAAGGGTTCTTCATTTGAATCATCATTATGATGAATTGCTCTCCCCCCTTCATCCTCTCCTATAGAGTCCAATTTCGGGCATTTACTTTAAAATTTACGTAAGCTTTAGTATATATACAGCGTGAGGCGAGGCGGGCCTCAACCAAGTTGAGGTGCAAGCTTCATAAAAAAAACTCGAGGCGTAAGCATCGAGGCATTTTTTACTGGAATTGCGCAAAGGCGGACCTCAAGGCGAGCCTCATATTGCGCAATTTTAAACCATGATAATAATAATAATAATAATAATATTATTATTATTCCAAAAAAAATGTGTGTCGCCTCGGTTCTCGTGCTTGCCGTCGCCGGTCCGCCGATCCCGTAGGTATAATCCCTAAACTTAGGCTTCCGTCTTCGACGTTCGCGACGAACTAGCAAACCCCCTATGCGCTCACGTGGCATTGTAGGGAGGGAAACTAGTCCGACGCCTACGATGAGGCGGACAGTCGCCTAAGATTCTTTTCTCGATGCTTGCAATGGGCCGGCGAACCCCCTATGCGCTCACGTAGCGTTGTAGGGCGGGAAACCGGTGCGATGCTCGCGACGACTTAAGGATCCCCTTCAATGCTTGCAATGAGCCGGCAAACCCCCTACGCGCTCAAGTAGCATTGTATTGCGGAAAATCGGTGCGACGCTTACGGCGAAGAGGATAAAAAAATACTTTTTTATGTATGCATAAGTACCCCCAAACGCTCACGTTGTGCAGAGGGGGGAAATCTGTGTTTTTCTAACCCGTGCTCCACACCCCTAAACGCCCACGTAGCGGGCGGGGATTTTAAATAAAGCATGCGACCGCGGTGTCACTTTTGACACCTACCTGAAGCGCTCATGTAGCGTTGAGGGGAAGGTTGCCTCTTGGTTTTTTCCCCTAAACGGGGGAGACGCTAGGAGGCTGCCAAAATTTTCATTGAAACATGAGACTTGGGCAGAATTTGAACAAGCTGAACTTGAACTCGGACCTGGACCTGTTTGAACTCAAAAATAATAAGAACAAGAGCTTGGACTCCAATGAACAATGACTTGTGGACTAGAATCTAATAAAGATCAAATTCAAATAAAATAAAATCATTCTGGAATCAAATTCAAATCAAATTAAGCATTCAAATGAACTTGCAAAAACTTCAGAAGACTTGAACTCAAGCTCGATCCGAACTTGATTTGAACAATCATACAAGAGTTCCAACTCAAGCTAAAATCTTAAGTGCAACTCGCTTAAGAAATGGATAAGAATTTCTATCTGTAAACTATGGCACATGATCTCCAACGCAATGAACATGTACAAATGCCTGTTGATTGAGATACGGGAGATCAATAGTGGAGGACCGTCCCCCACAAGAAAATACAATCATCAACCCACCTGAGATTGGTGAATGGTGGATGTGATGCAAGGACAATGGTTCTCCTACGGATATTTTCAGGAGGTCGTAGTGGATACAACGATTCCCTGCAAACGAACACTTGTGGATAACAACAGTGGATATGTCGTAGGTACAACGAACCACTATGGGCACAAGTATAGACATCCCCCCACCTGAGATTGGTGAAAGGTGGATATGATACTGATGTAAAGGACTCTCCTACGAATACTTATAGGAGCTCGTAGTGGATACAACGGGTCCCGGCAAATATATACAAGTCGCTTGTGGATAACAACAGTGGGTATATCGTAGGTACAACGAACCACTGTGGGCATAAGTATTGATATCACCTACGACATTGGTGGTCAAGATCTTCAAGTATTTCGGGTACAAGGGCGACTCGATGTACAAAAGGTACATTCCCTGGAAGAATCAGAAAGGAAGTTTGAACAAATTAGAATTAAACTTCCTGGTGTTCCAAAGTCTCTTCTTAGTTCTATACTTAAGAAGAAAACAGTTCTGGTGCCCACAAACACTGGGAATAACAAATCCATTACACTGATGATCTTAAAAAGAGTTCTCTACAAAGCAAAAAACTTCAAAATCCAGAAAGTCCATCCCCGGTGAATGAGAAAGGGGGGTCAACATCAAGGCCTCCACGCCACCGGATATGCAACATTCGTATAAGCAGACAGAAGGCGTCCAAAAACTATAACACCACGCCACCAGATCGGCAACATTCGTACAAGCAGACAGAAGGTGTCCAAAAACTATAACGCCACGCCACCGGATCCGCAACATTCGTACAAGCAGACAGAAGGCGTCCAAAAACTATAACGCCACGCCACCAGATCCGCAATTTCTATGCAAGCGGACAAAAGGCGTTTACAAATACTTTCAAAATACCCTTGCACGTGCACCGTAGCTTGTATACACATAGATACACAAAGGGGTATGTCAAATCAATAAAATTTCCAAACACTCGTATGGGCCCCGACGAGCGTGTTATTGGTACACACATGACGTCCAGGGATGCTGTGCGGGTCAATAAGTGAATTCTAGTTCGAACCTGATCCTTCTATACGGATCAACATAAGTCGTCAGGGTTCGAACCTTCAGACAAAATACACGGTTGTACTGACCAGTGTATTTATTTTAATACATTCATATTAGGCCTTCAAGGCCTATAATCGAGAGAATTCACTAAGGCACAAAGCATACGAAACCCAATCCTCTATCGACAGCTCGACAGAGTTGACAAGGTTCACCCACAAACTGCAAATATTTTCAAATGGAAAAGACCCCATGAACACCCTGATGATGGCCGTGTTGAATGTAAATCTCAACCGGAGGGGTTAATTTCAGGCTTTTTTCAAATGCTCCCAAAAGTCCATTCAAAATCCAAATTTCATAAATCCTAAAGTCTAGATATTTAAAATCTGAAATAAATCCATCAATCACTCAAAGCAAAATTCATCCACCTTCCGCAACAGTTTACTGGTGTGGACAAATCAAAATCTACTTCTGCTCACAAAGAGCCAAATGCCTAGTCAAAAATATCACTAGGATCCATTCTCAAAAAATCTCTTGCCAATAAGGACGTGGTACGTGTCCTCTAACCGACGGTCTGCCGCCAAATGGCATCGCAGGATAAACGGTTATGACGGTCCGGGCCCTCTGAACTGAGTGGTTTTGCTGCCAAATGGCACCACGAAATATCGGTTATGGCCAGAGCCAATACGCTCCTTATTCATATCAAATTCTTGAGATATGAATCAATAGGATATGATCGATAGGGCACGAAGCCCTCTGTTAGCTAAGGTGGATTCAAATTTGTCCCCTTAGTCAAATACCCATCCCAGGTCTACAAGGTTCCCTTGGACGAAGCAACCCATGGCTGCCAACAAAGATCCTTCTGTCAGGTTGGGTCGACTACCTCCTCTGACTAAGTAGACCAGAGACCACGATGGCCCGGGACGACGGAACCATGGGATCATGATCAGGCCCACCATCCATTCCCCCATCATCTGCATTAAGTGCAAGATGGTGCAATTTTCATTTTAAATATCAAACTTTCCAAATTCCCAAATCCAAATCCAGTTCTCAAATTCCATATTCATGTTGCTACTATATGCCAGATAACATGTATCTTTACGTTTCTGAATGATGTTTAGCCTTAATCGAAAGTTCTCTCTCGTGATCAAGAGGGTAAATTAACTATAGGGGCTTGCTCCTATAGGAAACCAGAACTCAGATCATAAAAGTCCTCGCAAAATGAGGGCGAAATCTCTGGGTAGTGTCTTATCTATAAATCCACCTGCCTTCCAAAATTTACCCCGGAACTTAGTTCGTTAAAACTCTCTCGCCGAATAAAAAGAAAAGCGGCGGGGAGGCCGGGACTGAATTTTCGGAGCCCACATTGTGATGGATCGGCAGTTCAGCCGGTGGGCCCCACTAGGGTGGGTGGCGTGCAAGAAGCACGGGGCTCAAAGGGAATAAGTTCACCTTTCATTACTTGCCATAGAAAATCAAAATTGAGAGGGAATTAGGAAATGTTTATTTAGGGAAAGAGGGTTGATTTGAATTCAGATTTGGGAGAAAAATAGGAAGGTTTATATTATGGTTAATTGGGTTGTTTTATTTTCGTTATGTGAATTGTGTTTTGTTGTAGTTTTCTTTGGAGTTGTTCCTAACGGCGTATAGGGCTTGTGGAGAGCTGATCTACCTCTTGGTTTGTTTTGCCAAAATAAAAATCTCTTGCTGATTTCTGATGCTTTTTCTCTTCGTTATTGCTGTTTTTGCTATGAGGAGATCGGGTTCCTATCAAATTCCTTTATTAGGAAGGAATGTGCAATATTTATGACAAATTTTGGGAGTTGTAGCTATTGAAGGTAATGCCATGAAAAATTTACTTAGCTATTTGGTATGTGCAATGAAGAGCTGAATGTAAACGAATAAGGTATGGCTTATTGGACTATTTCATTGAAATAAAAGAAGTTGAGAGAGAAATATGGTGACCATAGAAGTTGTTCTAAAAAATTGATGTTAAAGACGCCAGGTCCTGATGGATTCATCAGACTGCTGCTAAGTAATATGGCTAGTATTATGATGAGTGTGAAAGGATCCGTGGCTGATTGGTCAAAGGAGAGTGTTGTATCTTCATTGTTATAATTTCAAGCTACATATTTTACAATTTCTCTCTCACCATTAAAAAAAAAAAAGGTATTATGATGATTTTTTGAAGAGTGAAAATGGTTCTAGGATTTTATTGTAGCTGACCTTAAACAAACAAGTTATTTTAAACCTATCCGAGATGGAGCCCTGCTAATCCTTTTTCAAACTTTATATATTCATTGGTATGGAAAGCACTTAGTCGTTTTTTTTTTTTGAAAAGTGTATTTAATTGTCTTTTTCCTTTTTTAGTTGGTGCAGAAGTGCAGTTCTGGCAGCAAGTTTATCAGATTGTAGTGCTAAAAACTGATTCAATTTCCTAATTTTATTACAGATTATTACTTATTAGAATGGATAATGCATCTCAAGCTCATAACAGAGATAATGTGCATCACATACTTTTATATGGATTTTGTTCCATTATTACTCCATGCTTATTTTTAGCTGCATCTTTGTAGAGGGGAAACATTTAATCGTAAATTTCAAGTCTAAATACTGTAGTTTGCTTTACTGTAGGTGAAAATCTTGACTTGATTTTTTTATTCAATATTTGCTTAAACAGATTCATGGTGAAACAATTAGACGCCATTCAACAATGCAGGTGAAGGCAATCAATCTTTTGCAAGTTCAAAGCTTAGTTTGGCAAAAAATTGATAAAATGTTCCAAAATGTTAGATGCATGACCTCGTTTCTCAGCAATTCTCAGTTATAACTAAAAGGGTAAGCTTCAATGGCGTAACTATAAGATGCTAGTTCTTGTGCATCAAACTATTTAGTTCTCATATTTATTGGAATGTACTATGTGACATTGAATTTTGGACCACATATTATTATTATTATTATTTTTATTTAAATTATTTTGACTGCATCAGGTGTACATGATATTTTTAAGTGATCTTGAATGAGGAAGTGACTTATATAACATTTGTTGTCATCATTCTTCTTGCTCTATTGATCTATCCCTTGCCACAGCCTTTATGGCCTCTAAGCCTTTTTGTTGCCGCGACTGCTCCATTGATTTCTACTTTCTCTTCATCCATGACGCTCAAACACGTAGTCCTCTTCTATGTCAACCTCATCTCTGCAGCCTGCTTTGTAGTCATCATTTGCTATGCTCATCTTCATTCCCTATACCCAAAATGCCACCCCTCTTAAAATCAAAAGTCAAAACTCTTAGCCTCAACTTAGCCACCTCTTTCATTCCTTTTACGCCCTCAATGCCCTCTGTCCTCCACCGCTAAGTCACTTTCTACCACTGTAGGTGAATACTAACTTATGGTATCTAAATTTAGGCATTGTTTGGGATGACTTTCTTACTTAAAGCAATTTTTTAGTACAAAAATCAAAATTCAAAATTTTGTACTAGAAAACTGCTTTAGCCTTGATGTTTTTAAAACATGTGACTTAATGTGAAGCACCATGCATAACTCGGAGACCCGGTATGATTTACCCTTAATACTCTATAACTAAATATGTTTCACCCCTGTTGCAAACTTCAGTTACTTTCATCAAAATCGTGGTTCGCTTATTCATATATGCATTGATATATATATATATATATATATATATATATATATATATATATATATATATATATATATATTGATTCACAAAAGATATTTACCAAGTCCTGACTGCTCTCTTATGCCTTCACCAGGTTTAAAATAAAAGAAAACCATGACAATTTTAATCAGTTGAGAGCTTTGGCTTCATCTTGTGCCATCTAAGGGAACCATGCAGCAAACAGAGGCTATCTACAGCCGAGGTTATTGTAGCAATCATTTAGGTAATTTTGTCTGTCCCCATGCCCAATCTCCAGTCGTAGACTTAGGCTTCATTTGGGACGGTTTTCTTGTTGCTTCTTAAAGCAGCTTTTTAGTTCAATAATTAAAATTTTTGCACTAGAAAGTTGCTTTAAGAAGCAATAAGAAAGCCGCCCCAAACAAAGCCTTAATGTTTACATAAGTGAGGATGGCTGAGTTTTTTTCTTTGATTGCTATTAACATTTACAATTCTCTTTACATTTGTAGACTTAGATGTACTATAATCATGTATTCGTTACAAAATGATCTGTTGATGCTGTTAATGGTGATTATTTATTAGTTTTTTTTTTTTTTTTTTTATATTCTACACTTTCTGAGTTTCTTTTCACATAAGAGGGCTTTGCTTTATTTTTGCAAATTTGAAAGAGTAAAATGAGTGCAAGCTGTGACTTCAACAATATCATATATTCTGAAAATTAGTCATCTATTTGTGATTCTTAAGATACAGATTATATATTTAAAGATATGTTTGACTAATATTTTTAAAAGTGCTTATTAATACTTGAAAGTAATTTTAAATTGTTTGTTTAGGAGTTCTGCTTTTGAGATTTTATTATAAAAGACATAATTCGCTTCCGAAATTCCGTTTTGTGACCGAAGAAGCAGATACCAAAAGAATTTTGTAACCGCCGATAAAAATGATGTTTAGTAAAAAGGAATTATTTTTAAGCTTTGATTCCAAACAGTAAATATTAATTGATTTTGGCGTATTCAAACCGAAACGGAGAAAAAAAGCTTAGGCCTAAATTTAATTTATGATCTTCTGTAATGTTCATATTCATTTATTTTCATATAGAATTTAATTTTTCATTGGAATTACATGCTATTGAATTCAAATTTGTCCGTGAATTGGAGTGGAATAAATAGCAGCTTAGGGTGAGCAATTATCCGTTATGAAATTTTTTTCTTAGAGAATAAACATATTAATTATTTTATCCATATTCAATAATTACAGTTAAGAATTTTTTTTTAAAATCTTATTTTGTTCAGCCTGAGAGTCCAATTCTTCCTGTCTGCTTGTCAATGGGGTTTAGTTATATTTTTCATCTCTGTTACTTCAAGTCTTATGTTAATATCCATTTCATGTAATTTTATATTTTCAAAATTTATTTCTCTAGCAAAAAAATGATCACCCCATTGAAAATTAAAATTCATTTTGGAAATAAAACTATATAATCTCTTACAGAAAATGGACTCAGTGGTGATATGATGTGTGAGGGTGTTTATATGTATAATTTACATATTTAACATGTAAAGTTTTATGTAGGGGTGTCAATTTTTGACCCGAAATAAGACTCGAATCCGACCTAAAAAAATTTAGGTTACGGTCAACCCAGACCCAAAATGGGTCGGTTCGGGTTCAACAAATCAACCCGCTTAAAAAATCGGGTTGGGTTCGGGTTGACCAAGCAACCTGAAAATGACACGAAAACTCCTATTTGACTCGGAATCTCGAGATTTACTCATTTTTGACTCGATTTTGACCTGAAAATCAAAGATTGACCTGATTTTGACCCTAAAATTAGCAATTTTAGGTCAGCTTCGGGTCATTCGTTTCTGGTCAGGTTGACCCGGACACGAATCAGGTAGGGTTCCGGTCCGGAAACCTGACCCGTTTTTAAAAACGGGTCGGGTTCGGGTTGACCCGAACAGTGCCGAGTCAGTTCTGGGTTTGTCTGGAACCTGACCCGTTGACCTGAATTGACACCCCTAGTTTTATGGTTTAGTCTGAAGTATTAAAACCATATTAATAACTCATGTGAGTTATAGTATTAAAACAATTGGAAATAAATATGCTAATACAACTTCGTTTGGGACGACTTTTTATTGTTTGTTAAAATAGGGTTTTAATTAAAAGATTTAATTTTTGCGCTAAAATATTATTTTTGAAAACAATAAAAAAGTCGTTTCAAATGAAGCCTACATTATAGTACTCGATCTATATCATTGATCATATTGATATAAAGACTATTAATGTGCTTTCTAAAAAAAAATTTATGATTAACTTTGATTTTTTATTGATATTTTTGATGGATAAGATTATCTAGAAACATTATTATGTGAGGATAGCAAATATTGAGATGTTAAATTATTTAATAATTTATAATTATTAAGTAATATATATTGTTCACATGGAAGATTATTGAATTTTTTTTTTATATGGGCACATATATTATTAATAATATATTTGGCGTTATCTTATTTTTAATTCTATTTAGATTATGATAAAATTAAAAACTAACTATTATTTATTTATTTAGATATCTCATTACTTATATATAAAACTTATTATGTGTAGAGCACACTTTTTGGTAAATGTTAGGCTAAGGCTTCATTTGAGACTGGCTTTCTTTTTGTTTTTTTAACGTATTTTTTTAGTAAAAAAAATTTAATTTTTAACTAGAAAGTTATTTTAAAAAGCAATAAAAAATCATCTCAAACGAAGCTTTCATAGAAGAAAAGCACTTTAGTGCAAGTAATGAGATTTATTTTTCCTAAAATTCATGAATATGAAGTGCTTTGGTTATAAAGTGCTTTTGAGCATGTAATGAGATATATTTGGCGTTCTCTTATATTAATGAGATTTATTTTTCCCAAAGTGCTTTTGTGCCAAACGAATTTCATTACTTTACTTATATAGAACAAAATCATTTATTTTTCCTAAAATTCATCCTTAATATGCCAAAATAAAGTAGAGAAAATACTATTTTTCATTAATATAAGAGTATAATACTTATATTACATATAGTATATTTTTGAAATTAAGGCTTTGTTTGGGATGGCTTTTTTACTGCTTCTTAAAGCAGCTTTTTAGTATAAAAATTAATTTTTTTCTACTAGAAAGCTGCTTTAAGAAGCTGTAAGAAAGCGGTCCCAAACGAAGCCTAAATCTCATGCATTTTCTCAACTTCTAAAATACTTGAAAATTATTTTTTATTTGGTAATTCATATATAATGATTTAATATCTGAGGGCTAAGAGCTTAATCACTAGCCATGAGAACTCTAGTGGATGGAGGAGGGATTTGATGTTATATTGTTTATAGGAATTCAGTTAATCATGTGATTCCCTTGTATTAAGCTTACTTAGATACTTTGCTTGATTCACAAGCATTTTAAATCCACTAAATAAGGTTTAATTAGCACAAAATCCTAAGTAAACATTGACTATATTTCCCTTTGACCAATTTTTATTCATTTACATGCTTTAACATGGTTGAACAGTAAACACATTATTACAATTACAATAATACACAATTCTGCCTAAGTAAGCCTAATTAGATTTTTCATATAGCATCAAATCTATAATATTTTGCCACCCTCAATATGTGTTTGCCCAAAATTATAAAAACAATTCATTTTTACTTGAATCAAGTGGTTTAACGAGATAAATCTCGAGGTATATTTAAATTAGAAACACTCAATATTAAATTTCGGACCACCCAAATTTCAATTTAAACAAATTTATAGTCAAACTGAATGTATTAGTGAGACGAATCCACCAACACTAAAATCGGTCTAACCGGAGCACAAATGGGCCCAAATCAATGGCTTGAAGCATATTTGGAAGCTTTAGAATATTAATTGGGCGACTAAATGATATCTAAATATAACATGTTTATATTTGAATCAAGCGGTTTAACGAGACAAATCCAATAAGCCTAAGATTACTTAATTATGACATAAGTAAGGCACTTAAATGCTTGATGAGGACTCAATGATCGAGGAAATTAATAAAGGCCGTCTGATAGAGCACTTTAAATTTTTCCAGGATCTGCTCTATATTTATGTAGCATGCTACTCTCAAAATCTATAAATAGACCCCACTCTTGACATGAATGATACTTTTGCGAGGAGCTTAGTCCCTAGGCTTGAGATTCAAGAGAGCTCTCAAGCTCAAAGAATTCCGGAGCTCCATTAGAGCACTACCTTCGACGAATCTTTGTTGTCTGTCCATCACCATAAATCCACCTCTTGGCTACCACCACTGGATCTCTGCTCAGCTGACATTGGACTTACATCAATTGACCATCACTACCAAACATTCTTTGTCTGGCCATTGCTGTCAGACATTTGCCTTGCCGCTTTGTTTGGACTTTTTCCTACTAACGAAAACCGATGGCCCTTAACTAGCTAAGAAGCATCAGACCGACAACATCGAGCCTTTACTTGACTATGGTTCTGAGACCTTCGTCACATGATAATGGTCTTTCTAAACACCGTTTCCCGACTATTATCCTTCAACCATAATCCCCTGATTAAGGTCCTTTTGACCTTAATTCATAGCCCATAGAATATGATCCTTTCGGCCATCGTTGCCTAACTACGATCCTTCAACCTCATTCATCTGACTGCTGTCCTTTCGACATCTATCAACGACTAAATGTGGTCCCCTAACCTCTATCATGTGCCAATCATGGTTCTTCCAAATAATTGCTTGCCGACCATAGTTCCTTTGACCCCCAATGCACGATAATCACACTTTCAACCTTCGTTGCCATTATATAATGGTTCTTCTAACTTCTGTCATCGCGGACTAGGTCACTCCGACCTCTATCGCCCAACAATGATCCCTCCGATTATTGTCTCTAGATTATAGTCTCTCCGACCTTCGCCACTAGCCGGCTACAACCCTTCTAGCCTCCATTGCTCAACAAGTATGGTCCCTCAAACCCCAATTGCTTGATTACGATCCCTTCGATCAAAGTCTCCAGACTACGGTACCTCCAACCTTCATCAGTGGACTACAGTCCATTTGACCTATATCGCACGCCGACTATAATGCTTGGACCACCATCACCTAACTATAGTCCCTATAACCTCCATTTCTCACTGTTTATAGTCTTAGGACCATTGTTGCTCGACTATAATTCCTCTGAAAATGTAAATGTTCCATAAGTTGAATCCTCTGCTGTTTAAAGAAGTTGTAGGACCTTAAGCTATAAAAGTCTGATTATTGCAGATAGAAAAAAATTTTGACAGCATGTAGTATCCAAAGAATAAAAAGACACCATTTGTTGTGTTCCTTTTCGAAGGAAAGGCTTAGAGATGGTGAGTTGAACATAAGAGAGAGAAATATATGCAGGTTTATACTCTAGGGTAAAATTCAATAAATTAGTGGGGAGTCTGTCATTTTTTTTTCAGATGCTACAGGTTTTCGGTGGCCAACCGACTGTTAGGGCGCCGAAAACCTCGATACCAGATGGCTTTTTAAGGCTGCCAGAATTTCACTAAAGCCACTGGTACTTACCGGTGGTTTATCGATGCTTGTTAGCGATTATCCGACGATAAGTTGGCGGTTTAGTCATCGGTACTTCCTGCGATTCTGACAGCCGGTATGCTGCCGGTGATTAACCGGCGGTTTACCAGCGGTCACCCGACGATGCTCTGTCAGTTTGGCCGCCTGTTTTACCGACGATTTTGAAAGCTAGTACGTCGCTGGTAACTAACTAGCAGTCACTGGCGTTACCACTGCAAAAAATACCGTCCGTCCCCATCGCAAAAAAGCCACCGGTGATTAAAATCACCTAAAACTGGCCGCTGGAAATCATTTCCTACACGGTTTTTACCGACATTTTTTGTGCCGCCAGAAAGCCGCCAATTTTTTACAAAAACTGCATAAATTAGTCATTAATCACCAGAATCAACTGCCGGTAATGCATGAATTTCCTGTAGTGATAAGATCACTTGAGATGAATTTACTCATGTATTCAGAATGTAGTTTGTACCTCCTTTAGCCTAATGATAGATGGATGAAGGATTTATCAAGTTGAAGCATGGATGCAATACATTGATGCAATACGAGACTGAGTTTACTATATTGGCTATATTTGCTCCTCACTTGATCCTAATGCTGAGAAAAGCGCTATAGATTTTTGTAAGGGTTAAACATGGTGCTGAGACATCTACTAGAACCTTTACAAATTTAGGAGTTTTTTGAGTCAGTGAAGCAGGTTAGATTGATAAAGATTGATTTAGAAGCTCTAACATCCAGATATGTGGTGAGCTCAAGGTATGATGTTAGTAGGATGAGGGGTGGAGATGAACAAAGTAGAGGCAGACATAAACTGATAAGAAAAGTTGCTAGTGATTTGTGGGGATCTAGATCTATATCATATATCAGTGGCTAAGGGGAGTGTATTCATTATTGTCGATGACATTTGGGTTAATGTTACTTTTGACGGGGTGATATTTTCGGTGTAGACAAGGACACAAGGTAGCAGCTTGTCCTTAAAGGGAATTTAGAGGAACGATTGATTCTAGTGCAAGATCTATTTAGACAATTTGTAGGATAACGAATTATAAGGTCAAGAACATATAGTGAAAGATCGACCAACAGGACATATTCCAGAGCTATTAGTGGTAGTCAGAGGGAGATTATTACACCACAATTGACTGCACATACTTCAGTGATACCATATGTGTGTAACTTATAGTATCTGGAAGGCCAACAAAAATCTGAGAGTTTTACTGATAAGAAATTTACTTTGAATGATTGAATGATATGTATTTCATTGCATAAGTGAATGATATAAGATTAACTGAATTGTATTATTATTTGATAGGAATTAATTAATGCAGATGAGTTTTAATTTGATTTTTATTTTGATTTGGATTGAATTTTAATCATACGAAGTTGGTTTATGTCGATTTTTTGTCCGAATCCTTGACAAAAATATTGTTTGATGATATTTTTTAAGGTGGGTAGATTGTAATAGTCAGTATTTTAAATGAGTTAAATAAATTTTTTTAGCATTTGTTATAAGTCTAAATCACAAACTATTTTTGCCATTAACATATATATTGTAGTGATTTAATTTTATTATTTTTTTTTTATTTTTTGGGCATTCCTAAAAATTCTTAAGAAATTCACACTTGTTAGTACAAGTGGAGATTTTGGGACTATCAGATGTTCATTTTGCTAATTAATTTCACTTAAAAATTTTAAATTAAATGTGGTATTTTATGTATATTTTTTATAATTGTTAAAGTCCCCTAAAATGATTTATATAAATTTTATACTAAAAATTAATTAAAATATTATATAATTATATTAATACTATTTTATTATTTACATATAAATATAATATTCCATTAACTAATCATATAAGCCTTTTCATTTTTTCCCTCATTAAACTAAACAAAAAGCAGTTTAGGGAAAATGAGAAGAAAATAAAGGAGAGAGAAAAAATATATAAGATTTAGAGGTTGTAGAGTCATTTTTGTTAGTCAACTTTATTGGGAGATTTTCTCTTATTTCTGTAAGGAACTATTAATTTATTTTTTATTTCATTAATTTTATATTTTTGGTATTCTTCCGATTAAATTTATATTTTTATTACAAAAAAATGAGAATAATTTTATATTAGTAAAATTTTTATCATGTAACTTTTTATATCTTATAAAGATTAAGATTCTGAAAGTTTTGAGTACTTATTTGAAATTTTTTATAAGATGATTTTGAAAAAAAAAAAAATTACCTATTAAATAATTTATTTTGATATATAAATATAATTCTTTAGTTCAATTAAAACTTATCAATAATGTTTTACATAATTTATGATAATTTGGCTAATTTTTGAAAATACAAAATTTTGCTCAGTAGGAATTTCTGCTACGTGCCATTAGGATATTTTGTCACTTTTTGAGTCAATCCCAATTATACTTTATTTTACTACAATGCATTGAAAATGAATATAAGCATGTGATAATAATTTATGTGGGGAAAGTAAGTAAATACTAGTTAATCAGCGATTTTAGTTAAAGACTGATTGATCTTTACAGGATGGTGGTCGACGTGCTTTCTTTTAAATACTGTGATTTAGTGTTATCCTTTACTAATTCTCGTGATTCACTGATTATGAGTTATAAGGAGATGATTATTATGCCGACGGGCAAAGAGTAACGACTTTATATGCTAAGCCAACAGTTTATTAATAATGATACAAAAATGAAAAAAACACCACTTAAACCAAGACTTCATACTTGGTTAGTTTGAATACTAAATATATATTATGGAGACATTATTCCTATTACTATACATATTTGTTGTTATAACATTATTTTACTGCTCCTACCATCGAACTTTTATTGTTATCGATACGAACACCGATACTATTTATTCACCATACTGATACTGAATATACTAAGCATGTGACATATTGGATAGCATGTATACATGGTAATAAGATTTAATTTATTGTGTTCATCCTAGTTCAATAGTTCTTTACTAATGCTTTAGTTTTGCAACTTTATATGATTGATTTACTAATTGATAGTACTTATATGATGAATATTTTATTAATTTGACACATGTACTCTCTCTCTCTCTCTCATCTCTGTACTCTTTTCTCTAGCTTCCATATATATATTTTTATATATTATATATTCTATATATTGTATATGTGTGTATGTGTGTATGTAATGCTTGTATAAATCTTGAGTTGTGTACATGATTTTTTAAAAAAGATTATAGATGTACATATTAATGTTTTGATCGATAATTTTATTTTCGATGGTATTTATATAGATAAAGAAAATTAGCTAGATATGGTTATACAAATGATAAATAAAAGTTAATTCTTCCAAATTAGATTTTGGGGCATGATAATCACATAACTATAGTCTTTTGATTGCCATCGCCCGACTACACTCTCCTTTGACCTTAGTCACCCTACTTTAGTCCCTTCGAACCATCGTCATAAGATAACAACCCCAATGATCTTTATTGGCTACCGACTAAGATCTTTCTGATCTTAGTTGCCTATCGACTATGTTCTCTCCAACCTTTTGTCGCCCAACAAATGTCCCTTAAACCTTTTTTCTCTAACTACGATCACTCCAACCTCCGTCACTAGGCAAATAGGTTCTTTTGCTCTCCATTGCTCATTGATTATGATCCCTTAGACCTCAGTCGCTTGACTGAGATTCCTGATCTCTTTAGCCTGATTGTGGTCCCTTCGACCCCAGTCGCTAAACTTGCAATCCCTCTAACCTTCATCACTTGGAGTATGATCCCTTTGATCTTTGTCACCCATCGATTATAATCCTTGCCTCCTTGGATCACCATCAATCGAATACGGTCCCTTCGACCTCTTTTACCCACCGACTATGGTCCTCGAATAGTTGTTGCCTAGTTACGATCCTTACGATCATCATCACCCATCTACAATTCTTTAGATTATAGTCCTAGGACCACCTTCGCCTGACTACGATCTTCCTGATCTCAGTCGCCCAACTATGGTCCCTCTGACCTCAGTTACCTGAATACGATCCCTCTGACATCAGTCGCCTGACTACGGTCTCTTCAACCGTTGTTGCCCAACTATGGTCCCACAGACCAAACAAACAAGCCTATGATATCTTAACAACAACTCTTATGCCATTGCGTTTTTCCAACTCCAACCATACAACATGCTCTATATAATACATATTTGCTATATTATGCTAATGCCTTCCCCCGTGGAAGGTCATCCTTTGTAATCAATGACAAACACTTTAAGAATCATTTCAACTGGGCTAGACCTCATGATTTTTCCTCTTTTAGGACTTTCACATAAAAAATTTTGGTCTCTTATGACTCCGGAACCATCTCTTTTTTATCTCTATGTGTGATTGATGTTCATTTAAAACTAAGATATTAAACTCTCTATCTCTGCCGAGATGCAACAAGATATATATATATATATATATCTCGTTAAATAAATAAGCTTATAAAAATTAGTCAAAATTAGGGTGATGATTGAGCCGAACATGATCAAGTACAAATAACAAAGTTTTTAATAGCCCTAAGGAACATGCCTTATCAAGAAGCAATGCTATGGAAGACTCCACAAGAAGAAGAACTTTTAATGTTTTTTAAAATTTAAAAATCCAAGTTTTTTCATAATTTTTTATGGAAATTACTATAGAAGAAAATTGGCTGGGTACACATCCACATGAAAATTGGCTGTTCTCTTGTTATATTTTTCCAGATCTATACTTAGTTTATTGCCAATTGTCACAGAGTAATATATAGTTTATACCTTTGAAAAAGAATATTTTTCATGTATTTTTATGTGTTTAAGATTGTACAAAGCAATAAAAGAAAAAGATTGTACAAAGCAATAATTCTTTATTTGAACAATTATACTTAAAATTTTTCAAAAGTAAACTAATAATTTCCTGAAAACTTGAATTAATCATTCTTATACATTTACAAGTTTAAGATATTATTTCCCTGAAAACTTTGCATGTAATTTTTGGAAGGCATTCAATGCCACTTAGGCTCAGACTTTGTTTCGAATGGCTTTCTTACTGTTTCTCAAAGCAGTATTTTAGTACAAAAAATATATTTTTTTACTAGAAAACAGTTTTAAGAAACAATAAGAAAGGTGTTCTAAACAAAGCCTTTGTTTGGGATAGTATTTTTTTTAAAAAATTTTTTAAAACACTTTTTAGAACAAAAAATATTAATTTGTAGAATTTTTGTACTAAAAAAATTATATTAGAAAGCAGTAAAAAAGTTGTCCCAAATGAAAGCTTAATTATTAATTTGAAATAAAATCACCAAATTATGTTAGTTCATGTTTTTTAATTTTTATCCTACGAAGAAATTATATTTCAAATAATTAGTTTTTTGTCAAAATTTATGAAATACTTATTTATGAAATACTTATAATTTATTTCATCAAGGACATTTAAAAAACTTGATCACAATTTTTTTGGTTGACAAGATGCAGCATATTGTATGAATATTATATAAAGTAGAGCTATAATTCTTTATCATCAAATCATAGTAAAATCTACAAATGAGAAGAATATAATTTTCATATTTTTTGGTCCTTCATGGAATGAACCCTTATATTGGAACATCAGATTCCAAAACTTTCTTTATTTCAGAGTAATAATCTCTTCCATTCTTCTGTTACATAACGCCTCCATATCTCAACTAAAAATAGCTCTAATCATCTTCCAAAATCCAAAAAAGACAAAAAAGATCTCCCTTTCTCACCTGTATATTGGCTTTGGAGGAAGATAGTGAGCAGTCTGAGCAAATTCTGCTTCAGATGAACAGTAACAGACTCTCTCCTTATTCTTTTCCACCACTTTCAGAATACTCTGAAACACAGAAACCTCACATGGCATCCTCAATACTCCTTCCTGCTGAAACCCAAACTCTTCTTCTGCTTCTTTTAACAGTACTGAAAATGCTCTGTGACTCAAATATTCTGTTGGAATCACAAATCTCTCCTTCTTTTCTCCAACACAGACAGCTAAAAATCCTTTTGGAACTCCATTTGTTACTGAAGAAGAGGAAGAGGAAGAAGAAGAAGAGGTTCTCCCGAGAAAGATTTTCTTTGGAGAAATTGCAAGCTTTTTCCACTTCTTTAACATTTGCTGAAGCCTGACAATCTCAGTGATTTTATTGCTTGACCTATTCTGATCCATAAATGAAACTAACAGAAGAGAAAAACTCGTTGGTTTGAGATTGCAGTGAGGTTTCTTTAAGTATTTAAAGTAGTTGGGAGCTTATATTATATTCATATTATTTTGTAATTTTTACAATATTGTTGCAACGGTATTCTCTACATATCTCTAAAGCTATGTTTGGGGTGGCTTTCTTTGCTTCTTAAAATAAATTTTTGGTACAAAAATTTTTAGGAGATCATAAATAATTATGTCCTTGTTTGTTTGTTTCTGTGGAATATTTTTTTTTTTTTTTGACTAAAATGAGCCAGATTCTAGCTAATTACAAAGGTAATTAATGTATTTTTTAATATGTTTGAGTACTAAGATCAATAACAGCCAATGGCATTATACTTTTAGTCAAAAGTAAGCATTGTTGCTTGTTTTTTTTTTTTTTTTTAATATATATATCCAAGGGTCATTTAGTTGGATTCTTTAAGTGAAAATCACAATTTCAAAAATAATGAAGCTTGTTAAATTTATTATTTAGTTCCCTATATTTAAACATCAGGATAGATTTCAAATAGTATAGTTTTCACAAAGCACCCTCATAATAGATGATTTTATTTTTACACTCCGTAAGAGTGAAAATGAAATAATTTGCGAAAATAAAATAATTATTTTTTTGAAACATGATTTATCGAGAAGAGGATCAAAATGGTCCCAACTCTTTTGATAAAGCAATTAAAACTATGACTAAAATTTTTGAAATTAAAACTAAAATTATTATTAATATTTTTTATTAAAAATCATTTAATAATTTTTTTTAAAAAAAATTATATTTAATAAACATTTAATTAAAAATGATCAAAATATTCTTAAATTTAACACCATTAACTTTAAAATTAGATGTTAGGACCAAGAATGCATCATTTTAAAGAGTTGAATGATCAAATTAGCTCTCAAAAGAGTTGGGGATTATTTTGAATCATTTTTTCATGATTTATATTTGCAAGCAATCTGATGTGTATGAAGTTGAGTTGAGCTTGCCCTTGATGAGTTTAATTTTTGGATGAGTTGAATAGTCCCTTGGACAGCTTTTATTTGCAAACAACTGATCAGTTGAAGTTTGCCTTGATGAATTTTGCTTTTATACGAATAAAACTCTTCTTTTGACAAATTTAAGTTTTGGATGAGTTGAATAGTCCCTTAGAAAGCAAATTATTGCATCCGGTCACCAGACGCGGAGAATAGGTTCGGACATCTAATAAAATTTTGCCACGTCACCTGCGCTTTAGTTGCGCTTTACCTGCTCTTTGACCTGCGCTTTACTTGCGCTTTACCTGCGCTTTACCTGCACTTTACCTGCGTTTTAGTTACGCTTTACCTACGCTTTAGTTGCGCTTAATTTAAAATAATATTTTATTAATATCCAGACCTATCTCTGCGTCCGGTGATCGGATGCAATAATTTGCCCCCTTAGACGCTTCAACTATTAGGAGAGTTGAATATGGGGGAGGAATTCCTCGTCTTTTGCTGAATCCAAGAATGAGTTTCTTAAGTCTTTATTGAATTCCAAGGGTGAGTTACCCATGTATTTACTATTTTCTTAGACAAGTTTACTGTTGGTGATGATGTCTTCTTCTACTATGGGAAAAACACGCATTTCCGGCATAAAAAAATTGTTAGAAATGAGAATAATTTGCCAAAAAATTATCTTTATGGCAGATTTCAGATAGAAAATTGTTTGATGGTAAAAAATACGTCGGAGAATTTGTTTCCAACGAAATAATTTACTCGGAAGCCTTTCATGTGGATTTCCTAGAGGACTTCCAGCGGAAATATGTCCAAGGAAACAAATTTTTTAATTCGCTTTTCGGCAGTTTTACCCG
The DNA here is from genome assembly GCA_019514585.1 of Dendrobium officinale. NCBI lineage: Eukaryota > Viridiplantae > Streptophyta > Magnoliopsida > Asparagales > Orchidaceae > Dendrobium > Dendrobium officinale. The sequence continues at coordinate 61,616,506 of CM033688.1, read as the reverse complement.
CCGATATATTCGCCTGAATTATAGATGGTATTCTGCTGGTCAATTCCACCTGAAAGCCCGACACAAATTTCTGACAGATAATTGACCAAAATTTTTGGTGGATTTGATGCCAAAAAAATTTGTCAAAATTACCAGCAAACATTTCAGCGGATAATCCATCAGAATTGTCAGCATATGTTTTATGCTCGAAACGTAATCGTAATTCGTTGTATCGAGGTTTCTGGCAAAATATCTATCGGAAATCTGCCAAAAACCTATAGCATAAAAAATAAAAAAATAGCACCTTTTTTAATTATTGTATAACTCAACAATCCTACAATCATATAGTCAAAATATACATATATTATCATCACATTTCAATATTAAATATAAACACTGATGCTAAAGTTATCAGACATTTGATCTAAAAAAAAAATCTACAATTATCAAATAGTTCTAAAACAAACATCAAGTTCATTATACTATAAAAACACAATATAAAATCTACAAACACATAGTAATATCATGTCCAGTAATAAAACAATCTACTCAAAATCGATTTTGTCATTCTCCTCCTTCTTCAATCATGGCTACTTTCCATTGAACTACTCCTCCATTCTATGCATTTCCTATAGTATCTGACTTTGTTGCATCTATATATGCATTTTTTTGCCAACTTATAATTTTTTAACTTGATCTAGCTCTGCTGTAAAGGCAACAACCTTTTGGCTATACAAACTCTCTTGGTTGCTTCCTTAGAAGCTGGTGCCACCAGATATATGCCCTCATACGCGTAGGCATGCTAGCCTAATCCTTAAACCCATCCTTTCTACATTCTACGTACCACTTATGATCAAGTGCGATAGTCAGAATAATCTACAGATCTTGTAGAGGATCCTTCACCTGCTCTAGACTGGCTCCTCGAAGCCGTATATACTCTTTCTATAAAATTTAACATGAGATTAATCAATTTATACATAACACTTAAAATTATAAAATTATATACTTATGTAGGCCTTCCTCGCTTGCTCATCCATCCATTTCTGATCCTCCTGCCACTTGTGGGTATGATTGCCAGTTAGAGGAGTAGGTAAAAGCAGGCTTGGCTGGGTTTGAGTGATAGACTGATAGGAAGATGTCCCCTTAGTATAGGCTTATTGGATGATCCACTGGTCACTTCTTGAGCCTATCAAAGATGTTTTTGATCGATCGCTTTGGGGGGGGGGGGGGGGGGGGGGGGGGGGGGGGGGGGGGGGTTAGAATAGATATTAGCAACATAAACTATAACAAATTGAAGTAACTACTACTATGATATTAAAAACTAAATTAACTTCTACATACATTTAATATATTTACATTTTATTTACTAATTATTTATTGATTCACATCAATACGATGACAAATCATCTTCACCACTAACATATTCCTCATAATTTTTCTCAATGTTTAAATATACTTCATCTAACTACAACTCACTCTCATTAGTTGCAATTTGATTGTCAACATAGTTAGTAATATCTTTTAAGTTTGTTATAAGCTCTTCTTGATGTGTTCATGGTATTGATGTAATTTTCTTGATAACTCCCCATGGTTTGGTCTTGACGACTATGAGCCAATCTTGTTTGACTCATAATCTATCTAGATAATTTACAAACTAGACTTGGCTTGCCTTAATAGCAATGATAAATGGTCAAATTTTGCATATATCCTACCCAGCTTTAATTATATTATACCATAAAGTGAATATAATCTTGCACCTCTGTTTTGCACTGGTTCAAATTAATCACAATTAAAAAGATACAAGTTGTTTCCATCACCTGGATATTTCAACTGTAATATTTCTTCTAAGACCCTATAATACTTAGAATCATTACATGTATGGGGTTCCCACTTACACAAATACTAGAAATTTCTATCTTCCTACATTCACACCAAGTATTAATTTGGAATTTGTAGCTGTTAATAAAAAAAATTGGCCAATATTTTACTAATCTATTTTGTCCCCATGCCAAATCAAATAGTCCTTGATACTACAAAGCACTACCTTAAGTGTGGACTTGATTGATTTATCAAATGTACATATGCTATTAGCATATTTTTTGTGTTAACTCATTAAGAGGAAAAATTATAAATGAGTATTCAGAATATATATCATATTTTTGAATTAGTTTGAAAATTTTATTTATATTATCTTTTGAATTTCTATTGATATTGATGTACTTAAACCATTAATAAAAAACTTACAAATTTTTAGTTATGATTTATGAGTGATAAATGTATAAAAAGTTAACTCATACCTACTCGATATATGACTCAACTTTATCATAGATAAGTAAGGCGTACAATGTGATAGTTCTCATCTCCTTATCTATCAAATAGTGCATGACACTAGCATTTGCGGGCTCACCACATCTGTTGAATAGAGATATAATTTAATATTTACATTAATCTAGAGGACCCAAATTTTGGGGTACTTTACTCCTTATTGATTGCAAAGTAACATGTACAAAATTAGGTTATCTCGTACATTAGATTTGTTTTACAAATTAATCATTTATAATGTATTTGGTTCTTAAAAAAATTCTTAGATTTATTTAAATACTTGTATGATGTATGCTTATTAGTGATAACTTCTTAATATACATATATCAAAATTTATATGTAGGTAGGAGGGCTATCTCTTAAAGGATACATCCATCAATACTAAACATGTCCTCCAACTATAGTCTCATTTGATAAATACATGAGTAGATGGTTCATAGGTTCGAAGAATACTGGAGAAAATAGCTTATTAAGTTTACCCAAAATAAAAGAAATATTATTCTTCATATGAATCACATGTCTTGTATTCAATTTTGAGGAGGATAAATCCCTAAAAAAGTTATTTAGCTTGATCATGGGCTTTAAAATTGGATATGAAAAAAATTGAAGGCAGTTGGTAGTAAATATTTCATGAAGATATGTAAGTCATCACTTTTCAATCCAAATAATCTCCTCAATCTCATGTTAATACATCTACTAAGATTGAAAGAATATCCATTAGGTACATTTAGAGTCCGCACCCATTCATAAACTGCTCATCTCTGCTCTAAAGTCAAGGTAAATGAAACTTTTGATTTTAGAAGTTTTCATTTACACCATCCTTCAAATCTAGATTTTTTTTCCTACAAATCTCCTTTAAGTCCATTCTTGTTTTTATATTATCTTTAGATTTATCCTTAATGTCTATCACTATATTAAATACATTATCAAAAATATTTTTTCTCTATATGCATCACATCTAAGTTATGTCTGATCAAATTTGTTCTCTAATATGGTAAGGTCTAAAAAATAATCTTTTTATTCCAGTTATGGTTTACCCATACCCTAGCAATTTGTAATAAGCTAGTATTAGAGAATCAACTACCGTGGGCATAAGCATTATGTTGACTGTATAAAAAAAAAAAAAAATCAAAGCAACCGACATACCTCCACGCCGGCCCCATCTCGCCAAAACGACGTATCTCTTCGCACAATGGTCGGTTACTTCACGATAAAAGGGAGGAATAGAAAAAAAAAACTTACGCTCGCTCATTCGGTTCCCTCGTCGCTGTTCGAGTTCGTTGCTTTGCATAAGCGTCTAGGGTTCGTCGTTCATCTTCTCCTTCCGTCGTTGTTGTTCGGCTTCGTTGCTTCACAAGAGGCCGAGAAGATTGCACGTGTCGCTCCTTCCGCTCCTTCTTGCCGTTCGACGTCACTTCGCTTCCCCCCATTGCCACCCGACTTCGTTGCTTCACAGAGGCGTATAGGGTTCGCCCTTCATCTCTCTTTCTGTCGTTGCCATTCGGCTACGCTGCTTTGCAAGAGAGGTAGAGATTGCTTAGGTTACTCCTTCGGCTCTTGAATGGAAGTATGAACCCCCTCCCTCCATTCTCGTGCATGGCCGGCCTAGCCCGATCCTCCTCTACCCGATCCCTCTCTCCCTCTTTTTATTATTTTATATATATTATAATATATAGTATAATATGTATTATAATATACATTTATATAATAATACATATATATATATTATATATTATATTATATTGTATAATATTATATAAAAAAAATAGAAAGAAAGACAACAACGACGAGGATGATTTTATACAGGTGGAAGACCCCGGCCGTCGTACCTTAGGTCCGACCGGGATGATTTTAAAAATTCGAAGACCCCGTCGCATCTTAGATCCGGCCGGGATGGTTCCAAATTGAAGACCTCACGCAGTCGATCTTAGATCCTGGTGAGATGGTTTAAATTCGAAGCCCCTACGCCGTCGACCTTAGGTCCGGGTAGGAAGAATTACGGCTGAGCCGTCCCGATTTCTCCCTCAGTGGGGAGGTGACGCCGGGAGGCTGCCGAAATTTCAAGAAAAATTATAAAACTTTTTGGAACAATTTTGAAGCAATTAAAATTTGAATATTTGATTAATAAAAATTTTTATTAATTAAAATTAATCGAAATAATTGATTGATTATTTTAAAGAAAAATATAAAATCAATGAGTTTAAAAATATGGGAGCCAATTTGAAGAAAATGCTAAATACGATAATTTCAAATTCTGAGAATTTAAAAATTCGAGAGTATTTAAAAAAAAAAAATTTAGACAGCTCTGAGATTTAAAATATATTTATTGGTTAATTATTTTAATTAATCAAATAAGAAATTTCAAAAATAAAATAAAAATGCAATGAATCAAAATGGAGGGGAAGGAAGAATGTTGTATATTATTTGATATATACAGGCTCTCAAACTCTCCAAATCCTCATCAATTCTACAACTTACAAGCCCTCTCACAAACTATACAACCTCTCAAACTGAAGTCCTCCGCAAGTTCTCCAAAGTCCCGCTTGTACGAGTTCTTGCAGCTATCTGGTGGGCTCTTCCCTCTACAACTACAAGCCCTAGCCACTGCAACTACTGGCTACGAACCTGCAAACAAATAAATGACCAGTCAGTCCATCATAAATGAAATTAAATAAGTCTAACAACTGCAAATAAAAATAGAATGCTAAAAAGCAAGAAAAGCGTAGAACGAAAAAGCTAGTAGTGTAATAGTGCTAGAAAACAGGAAGAGTACTGAACTGTTGTAGTAAGAAAAAATGCTACAAGCACAGAATAAACAAAGAAAACACTAACACAAGTGTAAAACCTCTCAAAATAAGACACTGGTGTCAAACTCAATAAACAAATAATCAAATTCACTTCCAAATGGGCAGCCTTGTTTATAGGAACTTGGTTGTAAGACCCGCTTTCCGGCAACTTTCGTAGGAAAGCAGTAAGCCTGATCATAGGGGAAAAGTTTTAGGTAGAAATTGACCTAACCCCTAAACCCAATTAAAACCCTCGGCCACTTCTAATAGAAGTTGTAAGTCCGACATCTGAGGGAAGTGTTTAGGTGATAATACACCTAGACCCCTCACTTGAGCATCCTAGTCTATAGGATTAGGTTGTAAGACCCGCTTTCGGGCAACTTCTTACTGAAGTCGTAAGCCCCAAATATTTTAGGAAAAATTACTAAATAAATTGTAATGAACTTAAAACCCAAATAATCTAATTCAAACTTTTGGGCATCCTAGTCTATAGGATTAGGTTGTAAGACTCGCTTTCGAGCAACTTCTTACTGAAGTCGTAAGCCCCAAATGTTGGAAAGAATTGCTAAATAAATTGTAATGAACCTAAAACCCAAATAATCTAATTCAAACTCTTGGGCAGCCTCGATCATAAGGACTTGGTTGTAAGACCCATTACCCGGCAACTTTCGTAGGAAAGCAATAAGCTCGATCTTAGGGGAATGTTTTAGGTGGAAATTGACCTAATTCCTAAACCCAATTAAAACCCCTCGGCCACTTCTAATAGAAGCCGTAAAGTCCGACCTCTGAGGGAAACGTTTAGGAGATAATATAGCCCTAGACCCCTCAAATGGGCATCCTGGTTTAAAGGACTAGGTTGTAAGACCCACAACTCGGGCCACTTAGCTTAAAGTGCTAGGTTGTAAGACCCATAATTAGGCAACTTCTAAGGAAGCACTAAGACCTAATCCAAATCCAATTCAAGCGAAATTCAAGCTTTTGGGCATCTTAGTCTAAAATGATTAAGTTATAAGACCCGCTTTTAAGGCTTCTTCCTAAGGGAAGCTATAAGTCCTACTCAAATAATTAAAACCTCCGGGCAGCCTCACTATAGAATTAGGTCGTAAGACCCATCATTGGGCAACTAATAAATATAGTAATAAGTCCCAAACAAAACCTAAATCCCTGGGCAACTTCTAAGGAAGTCATAAGCCCCTACCTAAATCAAACCATATGGGCAACTCCTAATTGGAGCAGTAAGCCCCATTCTAAATCAAAATTTTGGGCAACACATAAATAGTGCAATAAGCCCCAACCCAAATTAAACCAAACTAAAATTCACACATCTCCACTTCAGTCTACTCGGGATCTCTGAGAAGAGGCAACCCATGGCTGCTAATCAGATTCCCTGGACACTGCAGTTAATGATTGTTAGTGTTGGTAGACTGAAATCTATGGTATACCCGGGACGACGAAACCATGGGATCTTGATCGGGTTTACCTCCATTTCCCCCACTATTGAGACTAAAAATTACTTAAAATTTATTTCATCCTTAATCGAGAGTTCTCTCTTACGTTGTAAGAGGGGTAATTAACTATGAGTGCTTGCGCTCATAAGAAGTAAGAACCCCAGATCTATAAACCCTGACGCTACCCTCAGGGAAAATCTGGTTAATTTCAATCTGACTTAAGGGAAGTGGAATCCTACGGCTGCAAAGCGGGATTCATGCATTCGTGCCATTTTTCTTGAGCCCACAGATTTCTGGCGACTCCGCTGGGGAGTACTTCTCTCTCCATCTTTGGATGAAATTATAACTTATAATTAGTCTTAAATAATAAAACATCTAAAAATGAATATAGATGTTTAATCAACACAAATATGTATTTTCTTTTTCCAGCAGAATTCAGGTTGACTCTAATCCCTGCAAGTTCTTTTGACAGGTTGATAACATGACGCCTGCAAAGTCCTTCATGACTGTGAAACTGGGTGAGGGAGCCAGAGTGCAGTTCCCTCAAGCTGTTCTGAACATAGGCTATGCTGGAGCAACTATTAAATTCAGAACTATTTCCGAAGTCATGTAGTTCGAACAGTTCCTTCCCGAGAATCCTGTTAGCGTACCTATTGCCAAAGGTGTCGCGAAGAAGCCTACTTCTGAAGCTATTGATAAGAAGGCTCCTAAGAGGGCCTCTGTATTTTCAAGGCTCTCTATGACACCTACTACTGCTCCAGTAATTCAAAAGAAAGTTTCTGATCTCAAGTTGTAATATGTTGGCATGAATACAGCCAGTCAGAATATAATCCAGGATGAAGTGCCTGAAGAATACAATGCTGAAGTTCCTAAAGCAAGTATTAAACTTTCCAGGAAAACTAGAAGAAAGGCTAATGCTCGCTTACGAGCTAATGGCTGGGTGCCTGAAACCCTTCAAGAATCATCACCGCAGTTAGAGGCGAATATACCAGTTAATAACGGCTTTGAGCCGTTAAAATGGGTAAAAAGGAATGATGATAAGGGTCACTTGAAGAAGTCTTTCTGGGAGACTTCACGTCAACAGCCACAACTACCCAAGAAGGAAGAATCTGCCTCTTCCAAGATATACAAAATACTGAAAGCTGTCAAAGATAGAAATCTACAACGAAGATTGAGGAAATCTGTTATTGAAGTTATTTCCTCAAATGTTGTTCATCCTCAGAACAACAAATTCTCAACAAGACCTCATAGAGAGGAGTTTAGACGTCCTCCATACTACCAAAAATCGAGAGAATTCTGTCCTAATATGGGTCAATACCTATATTATGGAAGAAAACAGTTGGGAGAGCCTTCTAATAGATTACATACAAGAGATTATAACAGAAGATATGATGAACGAAGGCCCCAACAATGGTATCATAGATCTACCCATTCAAAGGTACATTCCGATGCTGGTGGTGTAATATCAAAAATCTGCTCCAGGATCGTCCAGGAAGATCTGGATCGTCCTGGGACGTTCAGTTGTAATTTTGCTCCAGAATTTGCCCAGTTTTATTCCAGGTGATTTTCTGTACATATCGTCCAGGACGATTTGGACATCGTCCAGGCCGATCGGCACTGTAGAAAATATCGGCCTGAGAATAGTTCTGGGAACCGTCCAGGACGATCGATTTTTGGTCTGATCGTCCCGGGACGATTTGGCGATCGGCCGGGCCGATCTGTGTATTATAAAGCTGATTTCAGTCATTTTGAAGAGAGAGAAAAATCAAAAATATCAAAATAAATATATGAGGAGAGAGAAAGTCGAGGGCATTTTGGCAAAAGTTGATTTTCGGACGACGCGGAGCCGTTTTCGTCCGAAGTGACTGTTCAGGATTTTGCTGTACGCAAGGTAAGGCACATTCCGCCTTTCTCAATTTTCAGAACCGTCGAGTTTGGCGGTATTTTCTGTCCGGATTTCGTTTCCGTTACTGTTTTTCGTCCGTATCTTTTGATTGGTTCAGTTTTTACCGCGTAACTTTCTGTATATTGTTGACGTGCCGAGTGTGCACATTTTGGTTATTTTCCGAAGATTTTTGTCCGGGTATTTTTGATTCGGCGGAGTTTTTCGTAGACTACATTTTTCTGTGAAATTGTAAATTCTCTGTGCAGTAGAATAAATGTTCTGGAATGTGATTATCTATATTCTGTGCGAATTTGGTAAATTTTAATTGCAGGAAATTTTGTGGAAATTCTGTCTACTGCCGTTGTGCTGCCCGATTTTTGTCTGATTTTTGAATTGCCCGGATTTCTTCTGAATTGAAATGCTATGTGTATAAGCTATAAAAAGGGAGCTATAAGGGGCCTGGATCCTATGAGATTCAGTTAGTGTCTGGGGAAATTTTAGTTGAGCTCAAGTGGAGAAATTTCTGTTCTGTCTCGGATCCGAGGAATTCTATTATTCTGGTGCCGTGAGCACATTTAGTTTAGCTATTAATTATTCAGCGAATTTCTGGTGCCGTGAGCACAAGGGAGACATAAGGGTCAGAATCCGTAGTGATTCTGTTTAGTTTAGTTTAGCTATGAAATATATATATCTGATATCTGATATCTGATTTCCGAATCTGTTCTGTTGATACGATCTGCAATTCTGATTTCTGATTCTGTTGATGTGATATGGCTTATTCTGTTCTGTTTCTGATTTAATACGACTTCTGTTTCCGTACCATTCTGTTCTGTTCTGATATGATCTGAATTTCTGATTTCTGTATGATTCTGACTCTGGTGAATTAAATCTGTTCCGAGTTTGATCTGATCTGTACGACTCTGATTTCTGATTGGATTTCTGTCTGATGAGTTTGGTTTTGGATTCTGAGAGTTTTGATTGGAGGTTTGTTGCTTTGCTGAGCTGTTGAGCTCACTCTTGTTTTCTGGTGGTTTTCAGGTTTTGGGAAAGGGAAGGAAGTCAGGAGTAGATTTCTGAGTTCTGATCCGTATAGGTATTGTTTGTACCTTTTGATTTTTGTACAGTCATGGCTTTTCTGTTCTGTCTTTCTTTCTGTTCAAAAGCCATGTACTGTATCTGTAAATGATTGTTTTGAGGAAAATGAAAATATAGATGTTTTGTTCCGCTGTGTTTGATGATTCATAGTAGCTCTGTGGTTGTGTGTCTGTTGAGTTTAATTATTTGGAAGATTCAGTTCTGGAACCAATTCCAAAGCCAGATCCTGGATAAAAAGGTTTTGTCGCGGTCCGGCTCGGGCGGGATCCGTCCCCGTCGGGTCGGGTCGTGACAAACTTTAGTGGTATCAGAGCACTGGTTTTGGAGATTGGTTGGATTGTCAGACAGAGCTATAGGAAGTGATCAGTGAGTCTGTCTGGGGGTAGTTTTGGGTCGTTTGGCTTTTTTATGTTGTTTTTTGTGTTGTTTTTTTTTTGTGATAGTTTTTCGGATTTTCTGGATTTTTCTGTATGGATCAGCCAGACCCAGACATGACAGACGGGCAGAGTGCCTGTCAGGCAGCACCAGTGGGGAGTACAGCCCCAGTGGCCGGTGCTGATACACTGTCCCAGTTTGCTACGCTTGTTGCTCAGATGATGAGTGAGACTCAGAGCAGAGCTTCTACTGTCAGATCTGAGGACATTGATAGACATCTGCAGTTATTTTTGAGGTTGAAACCTCCGAGATTTGAGGGCGCTGTTGAGCCCAGAGCAGCCGAGGAGTGGTTGAGGAGATTGGAAAAGACTTTCGACGGAATGCAGTGTCCGTCAGACAGGAAGGTTCCGTTAGCTGTTTTTCTGTTGGATGGAGAGGCTGAGCACTGGTGGGAAGGCCAGCAGGCAGCCAGATTTCAGGGCAGGCTGAACTCTTTGATCACTTGGGAAGAGTTCACTGAAGTATTTCGAGATTGGTTTGTTCCCCCTTCTGCACGACAGCAGATGCAGGAGACTTTTCTGAGGCTGGTTCAGGGGAGCAAGACGGTGATGCAGTACGAGGCTGAGTTTACTGCATTAGCCAGGTACGCTCCGCAGCTGGTTAGCACTTCTGCTGAGAGGTGCTACAGATTTCTGAGAGGATTACGAGACACTTTGAGGCAGCCCCTGATACCATTTAGGATCACTGACTTCTCTGAGCTTGTGGAGCGAGCTCGATTGATAGAGAATGACATGACGGCTACTCAGCAGCGGTGGACTGCGAGTAGGAAGAGATTTGGAGGTGAGACTTCTGGCAGTGGTTCCTCTGGGAAGAGGAGATTTATAGCTGGTTCTGGATCCGTTGACTCCAGGAGGAGCGGAGGGTCGTCTGGTACTGCTACCAGTACGACGAGTTCTGGATCTGTCAGTGGGGCACCTGTGTGCCATAGTTGTGGACGGCGACACCATGGCCAGTGCTACAGGATGGCTGGTCTTTGTTTCAGATGTGGTCAGCCGGGACATAGGATTGCAGAATGTCCACAGGCTGGGTTTGATCGGCGTACTGAGTTCCGATCTGAGGGCTTTGTCAGACCTGTCAGTTCAGCAGGAAGACCGAGGACTGTTCCTCCTCGTCCTGAGGGATTTTTTAGTAGAGGTGGTGGTACTAGTTCTGGACCACGGAGACCACCTACGGCTCCCTCTGAGCAGAGTAGTTCTGTTGCTTCAGCTTCTGCTCCAGTTCAGCCACGAGTTTACAGCCTGAGTCAGCAGGAGGCTCGTGATGCTCCGGATGTTGTAACAGGTACGGTTTACATTTCTGATCAGCCCTGTCGTGTTTTGTTTGACTCTGGAGCGAGTCATTCTTTTCTGTCCGAACGATGTTTTGAGACTTTACATTCGGATTCGATGGTTTTACCGGTTTCTTTGTCTGTGATTTTACCGGCTGGAAATCCTTTGATTGCTCGGAAGTTTTGTTTGTGTGAGATTGATATTGCTGGCAAGAAGTGGACATCAAGTTTGATTTCCATGCCCAGAATCACATGGATTGGCTGGGTCGGTATGAGGCTCAGATTGACTGTCTGAAGAAGCAAGTGAGTTTGCTTGTGGCTGGAGAGAGAGTTGTATTTCAGGGATTACGAGGTGTTCTTTCCTGTCTGATTTCTGTTTTGGAAGTGAGCAGAATGTGGAGGAAAGGATGCCCAGTTTTTTTGGCTTCGGTGCGGGATCTGAACCTGGAAGTTGGTTCTGTTTCTGAGATCCCTGTGGTACGGGAGTTTGCTGATGTTTTTCCTGAGGAGTTGGTTGGTTTACCTCCGGATAGAGAGGTGGAGTTCTCTATCGATGTTTTTCCGGGTACAGCTCCTATATCAAAAGCTCCGTACAGGATGGCACCGAAAGAACTTTCTGAGTTGAAAGTTCAACTTCAGGAGTTGGTTGACAGAGGTTTTGTCCGTCCTAGTGTTTCGCCTTGGGGAGCACCTGTTCTGTTTGTGAAGAAGAAGGACGGGACACTCCGTATGTGTGTGGATTACAGAGATTTGAATAAGGTCACGATCAAGAACAAGTATCCTTTGCCTCGGATTGACGACTTGTTTGATCAGCTTTCCGGATCTTCGGTATTTTCGAAGATTGACTTGCGATCCGGATATTATCAGGTGAAGGTGAAGGAATCTGATGTGGTGAAGACTGCTTTCAGTACTCGGTACGGGCACTACGAGTTTTTGGTTATGCCTTTTGGGGTAACCAATGCGCCTGCTATTTTCATGGATCTGATGAACCGAGTATTCAGGGAGTTTTTGGATCAGTTTGTAATCGTCTTCATCGACGATATTCTGGTATATTCTGCTTCTGAGGATGATCACGCCAGACATTTGAGGATTGTGTTGGAGACTCTGAGGCGGCATCAGCTGTATGCCAAGTTCTCCAAGTGTGAATTCTGGCTGAAGAGTATTTCTTTTCTGGGGCATGTGGTTAGTGGAGAAGGTATTTCTGTGGATCCCCAGAAGATTCAGGCGGTTGCTGATTGGCCAAGGTCGACTACGGTATTTGAGGTACGTAGTTTCTTGGGCATGGCCGGATATTACAGGAAATTTGTGAAGGGATTTTCACAGATTTCGACGCCTCTGACGAGACTGACGCAGAAGTCAGTAGCTTTTGTTTGGACACCAGAGTGTGAAGCTAGTTTTCAGGGATTGAAGGATTGTTTGACTTCAGCTCCAGTGTTAGCACTTCCGTCAGGTACGGAAGGTTTTCAGGTGTTCAGTGATGCTTCACTGAAAGGACTGGGTTGTGTGCTGATGCAAAATGGAAGGGTAATTGCTTATGCTTCGAGACAGTTGAAACCACATGAGAAGAATTACCCGACGCACGATCTGGAGTTAGCTGCTGTTGTTTTTGCTTTGAAGATTTGGCGTCATTACCTGTATGGCGTCAGATGTGAGATTTTCACTGATCATATGAGCCTGAAGTATATTTTCACTCAGAAGGATTTGAATTTGAGACAGAGAAGATGGCTCGAGTTGATCAAGGATTATGACCTGACTATTCAGTATCAGCCTGGGAAGGCTAATGTGGTAGCGGACGCTCTGAGCAGGAAATCTTCTGGATTATCAGGTTTGCAGCTTACTTTTGATGATTTCCTGATTCGAGACATGGAGCGTTTGCAGTTGGAGGTGATTTCCTCCAGTGATTTGGATTTGGCTCAGATAAGTATTCAGTCTTCTTTGGAAGCAAGGATTCAGGAAGCCCAGAAGTCAGATTCTGATTATTCGAAGTTGATTGCTCAGATTGGATCTGGTAAGACTCCTAAACTTCGAATTTCTGATTCTGGTGCTATTTTCTGTAAGAACAGGTTGTGGGTACCTGTGTTCGGAGATTTGAGGCGGGAGATTCTGTATGAATCTCATTATTCTGGCTACACTGTTCATCCAGGCAGCGGTAAGATGTATGCTGATATGAAGCTTTTGTTCTGGTGGCCTGGGATGAAGAAGGATGTGGCGGAGTTTGTGTCGAGATGCGAAGCCTGTCAGTTGGTGAAGACAGAGCATCAGCGACCAGGTGGACTGTTGCAGTCGTTGCCTATCCCTGAGTGGAAGTGGGATGAGGTAACGATGGACTTTGCGATGGGTTTTCCTTGATCTAGACAAGGACACGATGCCATTTGGGTAGTCGTAGATCGCTTGACGAAGTCAGCCCATTTTCTTCCGATCAGACAGACCGATCCGGTGGATCGTTTGGCACAGATTTATGTGAAGGAAATAGTCATATTGCACGGTGTGCCTCGAGTGTTAGTTTCTGATCGAGATGGACGTTTTACTTCCAGACTTTGGAAAGGTAAGCAAGTTCAGTTCATGGTCCAACATACCTTACGACCGTTTGAGATTTTGGAAAGAATTGGAAAATCTGCTTACCGACTGTTGCTTTCTGATTCAATGTCGAACGTGCACAACGTGTTTCACGTATCCACTCTGAGGAAGTGGGTTTCAGACTCTGAGAAGAAGATATCAGCTGACGAGGTTGAGATTCAGGAAAATCTGGCGTACAAGGAAGAGCCAGAGTTGATTTTGGCGTACGACGTCCGAAAGTTAAGAAATAAAGAGATTCCGATGGTTAAAGTCCAGTGGAAGCACCGGACTGCACGAGAAGCAACGTGGGAAAAGGAGTCTGACATGAGACGGTCGTACCCGTACTTGTTCTGACTGAGTTTGGATTGGATAATGTCGAGGACGACATTTTTTCTGAAGTTGGGGAGATTGTAATATCAAAAATCTTCTCCAGGATCGTCCAGGACGATCTGGATCGTCCTGGGACGATCAGTGGAAATTTTGCTCCAGAATGTGCCCAGTTTTGCTCCAGGTGATTTTTTGTACACATCGTTCAGGCCGATTTGGACATCGTCCAGGCCGATTGGCACTGTAGAAAATATCGGCCTGAGAATAGTTCTGGGAACCGTCCAGGACGATCGGGACGATCGATTTTTTGTCTGATCGTCCCGGGACGATTTGGCGATCGGCCGGGCCGATCTGTGTATTATAAAGCTGATTTCAGTCGTTTTGAAGAGAGAGAAAAAATCAAAATTAAAAATAAAAATATCTGAGGAGAGAGAAAGTCGAGGGCATTTTGGCAAAAGTTAATTTTCGGACGACGCGGAGCCGTTTTCGTCCGAAGTGACTGTTCAGGATTTTGCTGTACGCAAGGTAAGGCACATTCCGCCTTTCTCAATTTTCAGAACCGTCGAGTTTGACGGTATTTTCTGTCCGGATTTCGTTTCCGTTACTGTTTTTCGTCCGTATCTTTTGATCGGTTCAGTTTTTACCGCGTAACTTTCTGTATATTGTTGACGTGCCGAGTGTGCACATTTTGGTTATTTTCCGAAGATTTTTGTCCGGGTATTTTTGATTCGGCAGAGTTTTTCGTAGACTTCATTTTTCTGTGAAATTGTAAATTCTCTGTGCAGTAGAATAAATGTTCTGGAATGTGATTATCTATATTATGTGCGAATTTGGTAAATTTTATTTGCAGGAAATTTTGTGTAAATTCTGTCTACTGCCGTTGTGCTGCCCGATTTTTGTCTGATTTCTGAATTGCCCGGATTTCTTCTGAATTGAAATGCTATGTGTATAAGCTATAAAAAGGGAGCTATAAGGGGCCTGGATCCTATGAGATTCAGTTAGTGTCTGGGGAAATTTTAGTTGAGCTCAAGTTGGAGAAATTTCTGTTATATTCCGGATCCGTGAATTCTATTATTCTGGTGCTGTGAGCACATTTAGTTTAGCTATTAATTATTCAGCGAATTTCTGGTGCCGTGAGCACAAGGGAGACATAAGGGTCAGAATCCGTAGTGATTCTGTTTAGTTTAGTTTAGCTATTAAATATATATATCTGATATCTGATATCTGATTTCCGAATTTGTTATGTTGATATCCGTTCTGTTGATACGATCTGCAATTCTGATTTCTGATTTTGTTGATGATATGTCTTATTCTGTTCTGTTTCTGATTTAATACGAATTCTGTTTCCGTACCATTATGTTCTGACCATTCTGTTCTGATATGATCTGAATTTCTGATTTCTGTATGATTCTGACTCTGGTGAATTAAATCTGTTCCGGTTTGATCTGATCGGTACGACTCTGATTTCTGATTGGATTTCTGTCTGATGAGTTTGGTTTTGGATTCTGAGAGTTTTGATTGGAGGTTTGTTGCTTTGCTGAGCTGTTGAGCTCACTCTTGTTTTCTGGTGGTTTTCAGGTTCTGGGAAAGGGAAGGAAGTCCAGGAGTAGATTTCTGAGTTCTGATCTGTAGGTATTGTTTGTACCTTTTGATTTTTGTACAGTCATGGCTTTTCTGTTCTGTCTTTCTTTCTGTTCAAAATCCATGTACTGTATTTGTAGATGATTGTTTTGAGGAAAAGAAAAGATAGATGTTTTGTTCCGCTGTGTTTGGTGATTCATAGTAGCTCTGTGGTTGTGTGTCTGTTGAGTAATTTGGAAGATTCAGTTCAGGAACCAATTCCAAAGCCAGATCCTGGATAGAAGGTTTGGTCGCGGTCCGGCTCGGGCGGGATCCGTCCCCGTCGGGTCGGGTCGTGATAGCTGGTCATCGTTATCTGACTCCAAGAAGACAGCAAGTATGGGTTCCCAAAAGACCCACATATCCTCGAGCTCAGAAGGATGATCGTGATAATGAAATTTATAAAGAGCGACTTAAATCTCATGTCCAGAAGTTATCCCCTAATAAGGAATCTTCTATTGATGTGATTAAAACAAAAGAAGAAAGCTGTCAAGTTTATAAAGAATCCCCTGACTCTCCAGTCATACACTGGAAGCGGCGGTCCCAACTTGGAGAAAATCATGAGTTGGAAGAAGATGATAATTATTATGATGATGATGAAGAAGTGGAAGAGGGTATTGGTCCCATGGACGTTGAAGTTGTCCGGATGGTTGATCATATACCTGATCGAGCTAATCAGCGGCATACTCGTAGAAGTGCAGCGTTGAATTTGCAAAATGAAGAACAACTATGAGATGATCAGGAACAAGCAGCATCTGTGAATAGAATTCCACAATCAGAGGAAGCTGAGAAGATAGAAGGTGAAGAAGTTCTAAAGAAGTTACAATTGGAAATGCAATCTATGCAACAAAGGAAAGATCTAGAAATCCATCATTTAAATACTCGTCTTGATGAAATGAGTAATATGATGAAACAGTTGTTTGGACAACTGGGCATGATGGCTACAACTAACCAACCACCTGTAGCAAATACTCAAGGAAATGTTCAAATTACTCCTGATGTAGTACTCACTCCTGATAGAAAATTTGAGGAGTTAGAGGAGCCAATACTGATTACCCCTAAAGAAGGTGAAATGGTCAGCAAAGCTCAAATTGAAAACCTTATCAATCAAAAAGTGAAAGCAGTTATCGCTTCTGAAGCTGCTGAAGCTTTGGTTGGGAAAGGTCGTCCGTATCCGGTGGAATATGACCAAGAAAAGTATCCAAAGGGGTATATAGTGCCAAAATTCAATTTGTTTGATGGTACTGCAAATCCTCGTCAACATCTAGCACAATTCAAAGCTACCTGTGGAAATACAGGAGGCAATGATGCTCTGTTACTACGTCAATTCGTTAGTAGTTTAACAGGTACAGCCTTTGAATGGTATGCTGAGTTACCCAATGACTCAGTAAGAACATTTGCCGAATTAGAGACAATATTCATTAAAAGATTTGCCAGTGCAACAAAGAAGGTGACTATCGCTGACATCGCTCTTGAGAAAAGAAAAAGAGATGAATCAGTCACCAAGTACATAACCAGGTGGAGAAATCTCAGCATGAAGTGTGAGCAACAACTCACTGAGAAACATGCTGTCGAGTTATTATTGGGAAATATAGATGATTATATGGCTCCGTATCTGGCGATGGCTACAATCAATACATTTCAGGAGTTACTTGATCGTGTGGCCAAATTTGAAAGATTACCCAGACCTAGAAGTAATGGCTTCAATTATAATAATAATCCATCAGGAAAAGGGAAACAAATCAAAATCTTTGATCAAAAAAGAAGTGAGGTGAATACCACATTCTCGTCTTCCTCAGAGAAAAAAGAAAAAGAAGATTCAACGAATCCACCAAAGATATTGAAACAAACAAGAGAAAGACAAAGACCCCCTACTTTACAGGAGAAAATTAATAAGCCGTATTCTTTCAAAAAGGAGTGCACGGGAAAGATTTTTAGGCAAGCCCTAAAAATCGGCCTTCAATTGCTAGAATCTCGCCGACCAGAACAGGCTGGCATGACAGATGATCCAAATTATTGTCCGTATCATAGGATCATAAGTCACCCAATAGAAGATTGTTTCATTTTCAAAGATTGGGTTAAAAAAAATTATCAGAATGGTGAACTTACACTTTCTAATAGTGTTCTTGTCAATCCTAAGAGGGAGAAAACTAATGTTATCTCCTCTACACCCTATCAAAGCACTGAGAATGAGAAAGAGAAACCACCCCAGGAAGATGAAGGTGGTTGGGAGACCTTTATTTCAAAGAAAACTAAGCAAATGATGAATATCCTACTGGCTATTGAAGGCATTCGTCGAAAAAGTGCATTAGAATTGGATGTTGATCCAAAACTTCTTTCTTCGAAAAACTCGGTGACGGGAGGGCCCAGTTCGAGTAAAAAGAAACCTTCAAAATATTTCAAAGACCAAAAGGGAAAGCGTAAGCCTGGATCAAAATCTCAGAAAAGAAAGAAGAAGAAATTAACAAGGCAGAACTCTGTAATACAAAAATACATCGACTCCATCGATGAATATCAGCAACCTCTAAGGCGTCCTGTCAAGCTAGAGGAATATATGGCTGATTTATTTCTTGACTCGGAGTCAGAAAAGGAAGAGAGTATTCCAATTGAGACTTGCCGAGTCATAAATCAACGAGGTGGAAGGGCTGCAAGAGGACGTAATGCACCTCTTGCTATCTATAAAGCTGACACGAAAATGCCTTCTAAGGAAGTATATCGTACACCAGCACCTTTCACCGACTCAGATGAAGATTTATATTTTCCCGATGAAGAAAGTGATTATAAAGGAAAGAACATGCCTAAAGAAAAATGTCCAAAACTCGGAAGCGGCTCAGACTCCGAGGAAGTTGATGATTTGAAAATTTCAAAGAATTCTCAAGCTGAAGCTAGATCATCTTCAGATGTGACACAAATCCAGCTGAGAAGTGGAAAGCAGGTTCTCCCACCTCAAAAGAAAATAAAGGATAAGAAGAAGAATATTCAGCTCAATGAGGCAGTTATTCCACAAGAGCCTCATAAACTCAAGGTGGCCAGTGCAAATGTGGATTACAACATATTATCCCATCTCCATAAACTACATGCACTGTTGAGTGTTTACGATGCCCTTCTGATGTCTAAAAATCTTTGGGAAACACTCATTAAAGCTTTGCAAAATCCTGAGCAATACGAGGCATTCTTTGCTGAGCAAAATTTGAAAGAAGCCTTACATATGCAAAATACTGCTACAATCACTTTCTGTGATAATGATATGCTCCTGGGAACTACAGATCATAATCGACCATTATATGTTACAGCGGAAAGTAACAATATTGAAATAAATAGAATTTTGATTGATCCAGGTTCTTCTGTTAATCTAATGAGTCTCAAAACGCTCAAAGGATTGGCCCTGGATGTACAATATTTGAACAAAATCACAGTGTTTTTGCAAGGATTCAACAAACAAGGGCAAAGAACCCTGGGATCTTTAGTCTTACCTTTGAACTTTGGGGAACTTAATACAGAGGCAACATTTCATATCATTGATGCCAATACATCGTACAAAGCACTTCTTGGAAGACCATGGCTCCATGAGTATGGTATAGTGCCTTCAACACTTCATCAATGTATGAAATACATTCGAGATAATGAAGAATATCGCATTGATGGTGATGAACAACCATTCTTGGTGCATGAAGTCAAAATCTATGATGACGCCAAGTACTTTATAGCTCAAAAGTCAAAAGGCAATGAGCTTCCAAAAATTCAGTCTCTTATACTAGACAAGAAAAAGCTAAAAGATAAAAACAAGAATCAATCAAAACAAATTTGCTCAGTGCCTCATCTTGGTAGTGATTCCGAAGAGGATAATATCTCTACAACTTTCAAACCCTTGATCATAGGGAAAAGAAAGAATGAACTATCAACTGTCCCTTTTAATTATGAAGCTAATCACATAAACAAGGTACGCTGTTTAAGTAAACCGACCATCGAAGGAGAAGAAGAATTCGTGTATCAGCCCAAGGGTACTATAGAATCTCAGGAAGAAGGGGACCTAGGACCCAGTTCCATATATAAGAAATTGCAAAAAAGTATCAATTTCAATGATAAGGTTGTCTGAAGAACAAATATCTACAGATATCATCAAAATAGTGCCCATGCCAGCGGTACATTCCAAAACATTGACTACCTCGCCAAATACAAATATAGAAATGTTAAAAACTTTTTATGTCCCTCCCAAAAGAGGTCTCAATAAACGTGGATCCATTTTCTATGAATCAAGAGTAATACCGCAACATATTACTCATGAAATAGAAAATGAAGATGAATGAGACGATGAAGATATGTGGATAATCATTCCTCAATATCCTTCACCCATTATGAGAAAGCTGATAGAAAGAAGAATATTTTTCGTACAAACACGCAAGCGAGCTCGTTATTTTAGAGAGCTCTGGCACAATGAGCATGCACAAAAACCTGTTGGTCAGGGTTTGTCAACAACATGGGGTCTTGGATATGCTCGACATTCACATCTTATACTGGTGGGAAAAATTATGTCACACCACGCAGATTTTGATTTCTCCTATTTTGTAATCGAATACTTCATTGAGAATAAAGTACAGTCTCGAGAGGCCGACACAATATTCTACAATGGATTCAATATCATAATAGGGTTTTGAAAATTTGATATTTCTATAATCAAACATAGTTCAAAGAATAACATATCATCTCAAAAGATGAACATGAAATTCTATATAATATGTTTAAAGATAGAAATATATTTTTAAAAAAGCTTATTCATTCTTTTATTTAGATATGACAAGAAGAATATTATATCATCTTAAAAGACGAACATAATATTCTTCAAGATATCTAAAAGCGAGAATGAGTTTTAGAAAATTCATCATTTCTAAAATTGAATATAACAAGTATAATATTATATTATCTGAAAAGATAATAATAACATTCTACAAGTCTATTTAAAATTAGAAATGAGATTTTTAAAAATATCTATGTTCCCAAAGATTTTTCCCTTGTTTTATACGAATAAAACAAGGTTTATTTTAGTCTGGGGTTCTCAAATCCCTATAGAGGCAAGCCCCTATAGTTAATTACATCCTAAGAGGGATACTCCTAAGAAAACTCTCGATTAAAGTAGTAATTTCATACCCTTCTGACTACAAAGTAAAAGACAAGGAAATAGAAGTATGAATTTTCAAGGAGAAAGCTCAATGTTGAATATTTATTAGCGGGTCAAAGGAAGAAAAGTAGGAGGTGTCGGATTCTGAGAAGCCTAGAGACAACCTCAATCTATCCTATATTGGGCTTTATATTTTAGGAGAAAATTTTATATTTAAGTTGACATTTTATTAGAAATTTGGGATTTTATATTCCCGGAGGGTGAAGACTTAAGATCTAAAAAGAATCCGCCTCAGAACCTAAATCTAATTTGGGTACTATAAAATAGTAACCCGAACCTAACTAATGAAGTGCAAATCTGGACTTATCCCGGCCTGGATTGGGGAGCCAGCTAACCACCTAGGCGCTTTAAAACCATGTGTCCAGTCTCATTTGAAAGATGGGTAGGTATGTTATTTAAGTTTTAAGGAATTGGGGGCCGACATCTAAGACAATTCCTAATTAGCCCCTCAACTTATGTTGGGTGATAAATGTCTAGAAATGCAATTAATATTTTAGACTCTTTTTAGTTTGTATCTAATGCAATGCATGCTAATTGACTCGAATGCATAAAATGAATATGAAGCAGTTTTAAAATCAGGTTTAGAAAATAGGTTTTTCCCTAGAGATTGCACAACTTCCCCTTGACAGAACTGCACCCTCATAGGTCAAGTGGTCTGCCAGAACCCGCAGGCGGGGAGGTGCCTAACAAGGAAGAGAAAGTATTAATATGCTTATGCTGACTCTCGGCGGTCCCGAGCTTACTTCTTAGAACGTTAGAGTTACTATGTGAGCCTAAAAATTTTTATTTTTAATTACAAGTAAAAGAATTTTAAGCGTACCCTTACGAAAAAAATCTCTCCGATTCGAATCCAGGCTAAAACAAATCACGGCATGCAAGGGCCCTAAAAAAAAGCTACTGCACAAAATAATGTAAACAAACAAATTTTAATAATCCAAATATAATGTCCAATATCCATATTACACCCAGAATTTACAGAAAAGTAAAGTGGCCGTGCACCACTGACAACAAACCCGGATTCTAATCCTAAGAATGACGCAAGTGATTTTTGAAATGGGATATACTGTTCCTTGAATCTTCATTTCTTCATCTACTTTCTTCAATCTTCTCGTTCTGTCTTTTCTTCTTCTACGAACTTCTCGGGTCCATCGGGTTCTGGATATCCAAATGAAAAGAAACTCATCCCTATGAGGGGTATTTTCTTTTCTATTTGGATATTGAATCATCCTAATTTGGCTTTCCAAATAAAAGAGAATAATCCTTTAAGGTATATTCTCCTTTCTTTAGATTCCAAATTGGATGTAATATCCCACTTTCAAAATCACTTTCACATTTATGATAATTTTCATATACATTTGCATTTATATTACATTTCACAGAAAAAGAAAAAAAAATTTAGACCACCTGCAGGGTTATCCTAAGCAGTTTATAATAAAATTCATCCCAAGCAGTTATATATTTGCATTTAAATTAAATCAATTAGCCACACTTGGCCACACTCTTTTTCATTTGGGGGCTAAGCAGCTGAAGCACCTGTAGCATGTTATAAAATTATTGAATAATTAGCCCCCTTTTTCTGCCCTGCACGAGTGTGACCACCTGCAGAAAATTATATTAACAACCAGATCGCTCTTAACCTATGGGTAATATAATCGTCAATCAAATCACATCACAGAGTGCGATAAAAGTAAGTAAACAAACACACCAACAATTTACAACCAGCATGCAATAAAACTCGAGAAAAAGCCCGTCACAGTGCAGTAAGGAAATAAACACCGACCCAACCTAAAATTAGGGTTGATTGTCCTAGCAACAAATCTAAGTGTGTGCAATAGGTTATGTGGTTTTGATATGTCCTAAATCAATTATTATTTAAAAGAAAAATTTTTAGTTAATTAAATTTAATTTGTTAAATAAATAAAAATAAAACAAAATAATAATAATAATAATAAATGTCACTAAGTTTTCTATGTTATATGTTTCTACCCTAAAGTGTACATGCATCCTAAATCTAAGTTTTCTAAGACCCGGTCCTTAATTTTTGTCCTTAAGTGTCACTATTGTTATATGGGGTAAAAATATTTGTTATCACTAACCCTTAAGACTTTTCATACGTATAAAGGGGTTTAGGGGTTTAAGAGCAAAAAGTAATCCTAATTAAATTGAAGTTACTACAGGGACCTAAAAGGGAAGGATTTGCGCACACCACATCAAGGGGTCCCTAAAGGTTTTCTAAGTTTAGAAATACTTACAGTCACCGGGGGCTACGACCCGGTGGTTCCGCCCGTAGCACCTCTACCCGGTTGGATAGAGGCAACTGACGTCATTAGCTCCTTGTACTTTTGTTCCCTCGACCGGTACCATTCCTCGCAGTTTATGCAAATAAAACAGGAAAAATAAGGAAAATAGGGATTAGAAAGCATATTTAATAATTAAAAATGAAATAATTGAAATTTACTGAAAATAAAGACGTACCTTTCTTCGGGCTTGAACATCGGCTCTGTTGAATGCCTTTTTGGAACCTTTACTTTTGAAAGCACATTTTTATATCTTTCCAATATTCACTTCCACTCTTCTAAACTTATACAATTTTCACAAAATAAACAATTTACCTGTCACACTTGTACACTTCTCTCATTCCTAAAATCATGCTTTACACTTTCCTAAAGACATACACTTCCTCCCACTTTCACTTTTCAAACTTAAACACAAAACTCATTACAAAATTCACTTCTTAAACTATACATCCATTTTCACTATTTAACATACAAATACTTTATTTTCCATACCCTTGTACACTTCTCATTTTCAACTTTTTATACATTTTACCTTCCAACACATAAGCACACAATTCATTTTTCAAGACATAAATCTTTCACTTTTCTAAATCACACAATTTCCACTTTTATATATAAATGCAAATCAATTTTTCTTACTAAATCAAATACTTTAATTTTCATAATCTTCACACAAGACATTTCTAAAATACATTTTCTCTTTTCAAAATTTATCCAAACTCCACTTTTATATACAAAATTTAAAATGCATCTCCACTTTTACACAAGTTCAAAAACATCATCACCTTTACACATTTCATTTTCTAACACAAACATACACTTCACATTTCAAAGCTCACACAATCATCTTTGGAAGCATACGCTCATCACTTTTAAGATACATACTTCTCATTTTTCAAATCACCCAAGTTCATTTCTCAAACCCATCCTTTCACTTTTTTACCTTTCAAAACACACAAGTTCTAAAATTCAAAATTATTCATTTTTTCTACAAAATTAAGTACTTTACTTTTTTCACTCTTTACACATATCACCTTCTACACAAATCAACGCACAATTCACCTCTCAAAATAGACTTAAGCTTCTATACTAAAGAAAATGTCATTGTAATATACAAGTTCCCATAAACCCTTCTAATAATAAATATGAGAAATAACAATTGATGCC
Source organism: Dendrobium officinale (assembly GCA_019514585.1). Lineage (NCBI taxonomy): Eukaryota > Viridiplantae > Streptophyta > Magnoliopsida > Asparagales > Orchidaceae > Dendrobium > Dendrobium officinale. The sequence continues at coordinate 61,592,146 of CM033688.1, read as the reverse complement.
ATCCTACTCTTTTCAAAGATTCATTAAATTACCAATGTAAAGCATATAAACTAGCATTTGAAACATACATTCTCAAAATTTAATCACGAAGGATATGCATAATTTCCAATGAATTTTATACTTGAACCGAATTCCTGTTCTCGATGAAGAGTATGAAAAATTCTCTCTATATTTCAATTTTGTAAATGAAAAACAATAAAGACAACTTCACCATTTATCACTTATATCCCATTCATAACAGAAAGTATAAACCAAAAATTTCCTCTAGATCTTACGAAAGAGATTCAAATGGGCATAACTCTATTATATTTACAAAATAAGGCTTTATGTAAACCATATATTTTTATTTTTAAGAGAAATGAAAAGAAAATTCTTTAGCAAACAATATCTCAAACAACCTTTTTTTTTAGAGAAAACGATGCAGTTATATTCATAATTCAACAAAAAACTTACATCAAAGACCAAATTCTATTGTATAAAGGTTCTCTTCCAAGAGAAGTAAAAAGAGAACAAAATAATCCAAACTACCCTATACATTTTGAATCAAAAATTGGAGTTCACGAATTTGTATCATCTTATTTATTTGAATAAAAATGAAATAGAGAAATCCACTTTTCCAATCTCAAGAAATGTTAACTGATTTAAGAAGCATAAAGCAAAGCAATCTATGTTCTTATTCCTTTAAGAAACCTGAACCAAATGAGATGATTATTTGAGAAGAATAAGGAGATTTGAGAAGTGATTATATGAAGAACATTGAAGAAGAGGAAGAGAGAAGAATGTGGAGAGTTCACCTTGCAAACGAATGAGGGCTGGCGGCTCTCGGTTTGTGCGAATGGAGAGGCGACGAGGCTGGAGGTGTACAGGTTCGGCCGGCTTCTCACGAGCAGGGAGGCGACGAGCTGCGGCTTGGGGTTATGCGAATGAATTGAGAGCGTGAGGGGGGTCGTTTCACGAACTGCAGGAGGCGGTCGTTCCTGTGTGCGAATGCCGAGAGGGAGTCGGAGAGCAGTACGGTTCTATGCGATTTGAAGGAGAGGAGGGAGTTCAGTTTTTTGGGCTTTTCATACGTGAGGAAGAGAGTGATGGTGAGAGCAGTTAGTTAATGAGAGAAAAAGACCTTGGCCTTTGTGAACTGCCGAGAGAGAGATGGCAGGAGTTGCGAATAGAATGGAAGAGGGACTGGGTGTTTAGTTCTCGCGAATCCAGAGAGTAAAGGAGCAGGGGCGACAGGCTTCGTTCGGGCAGTTAAAGGGGTTGTGGGGTTCGTGAATGAGAGCTTGAGGGACGGTTCTGCTTGGAGTTTTCCAAAAATTGAGAGAGGGTGAGAGCCACGGGTTGAGAGAGAAATCTGGACTTTGTGCAAATTGCAGAGAGTGGAGTGGTGAAATTGGTTCGTGCGAACTGCAAAATAGAGGAAGTTGGGTCATGGATTGGATCGTCTTAATCTAACCGCACCTAATAAAATTTTATTTCGAAACAATTTGACGGCTTTAGATTGGCTTATGCCTTCAAAGAAAGGTCTAAGGGTTGATCTTGATTTGATTTAAAATTAAAACAGATTTTATTAGGAAGAATTTAGTGTTTGATTGGTGAGATGATTTGAGCTTAATTATGTATCAATTTGATCGAAAATAAATTAGATTGAGTCGATCGATATCGATGAATCATAAATCGAGTTTGATTTGAGTTCATTTTTGAGTTGAATTGAAACTAGATTGAATTGACTTTGATTTGAATTGAATGGTAGGTTTGAGTCGATGCTACGTCAGTGGGCGTCCACCTAAGGGAGATCCTATGGGGCCGATGTCTACACTATGTTAGGAAGACCTAGGTGCTAGAATTGAATCCGGGGAAATTGACCTCAAAATATGAGGTCAACAAAAGGACCCCCAATAGGCATGATAAACTTGCCAAAGTTTATCGTGCGTATTGGCGTTGACCGAAACGATCAACTAGATCCAGAGTTGAACTTGAAGATTGAGTATTTAAGAAAAGATGTGATTTTGAAAATTGATTGAAAATCTTGAGAAAAATTGAGAGAGTTTTGAGTTGATTTAGTGATTTTGAATTTGATGTTGGCATTGATGGCTTTAGCAAATAATAACTAATGAAATTAGTATCATTTAATAAAGCCAAGATATTGAAAAGTTGAATGTTGTTTGGCACGAATAGGAATTTTGAATTTGATTTTGATATGATTTAAACCTTTTTTTTTTTATAAATTAAGAGTAACTTCGAGAGTGTAAATAGGATGAAGAAAAGATGCCGCTAGGGATGCTTATACTTTTCCTCGGGATGAAAATTAGGATGCCACTAGGGATGTTTATTCCTAACTCCAAAGATGTCAATAGGATGCCGTAGGAGGACTTATACCTAAAGACGAATTTAAGATTTAAAATTTAATGAAGAGAAGATGCCGCTGGGATGGTTATACTTCTCCTCGGGATGAAGATTAGGATGCCACTAGGGATGCTTATTCCTAACTTCAAAGATGCCAATAGGATGCCGTAGGAGGACTTAAACCTAAAGACGGATTTAAGATTTACAATTTAATGAAGAGAAGATGCCGCTAGGGATGCTTATACTTCTCCTCGAGACGAAGATTAGGATTCCACTAGGGATGCTTATTCCTAACTTCAAATATGTCAATAGGATGCCGTAGGAGGACTTATACCTAAAGACGGATTTAAGATTTAACATTTAATGAAGAGAAGATGACGCTAGGGATGCTTATACTTCTCCTCGGAATGAAGATTAGGATGCCACTAGGGATGCTTATTCCTAACTCCAAAGATGCCAATAGGATGCCGTAGGAGGACTTATACCTAAAGACCGATTTAAGATTTAACATTTAATGAAGAGAAGATGCCGCTAGGGATGCTTATTCCTAACTTCAAAGATGTCAATAGGATGCCGTAGGAGGACTTATACCTAAAGACGGATTTAAGATTTAACATTTAATGAAGAGAAGATGCCGCTAGGGATGCTTATACTTCTCCTCGGAATGAAGATTAGGATGCCACTAGGGATGCTTATTCCTAACTCCAAAGATGCCAATAGGATGCCGTAGGAGGACTTATACCTAAAGACGGATTTAAGATTTAACATTTAATGAAGAGAAGATGCCGCTAGGGATGCTTATACTTCTCCTCGGAATGAAGATTAGGATGCCACTAGGGATGCTTATTCCTAACTCCAAATATGCCAATAGGATGCCGTAGGAGGACTTATACCTAAAGACGGGTTTAAGATTTAATATTTAATGAAGAGAAGATGCCGCTAGGGATGCTTATACTTCTCCTCGGAATGAAGATTAGGATGCCACTAGGGATGCTTATTCCTAACTCCAAAGATACCAATAGGATGCCGTAGGAGGACTTATACCTAAAGACGGATTTAAGATTTAACATTTAATGAAGAGAAGATGCCGCTAGGGATGCTTATACTTCTCCTCGGAATGAAGATTAGGATGCCACTAGGGATGCTTATTCCTAACTCCAAAGATGCCAATAGGATGCCGTAGGAGGACTTATACCTAAAGACGGATTTAAGATTTACAATTTAATGAAGAGAAGATGCCGCTAGGGATGCTTATACTTCTCCTTGGGATGAAGATTAGGATGCCACTAGGGATGCTTACTCCTAACTTCAAAGATGTCAATAGGATGCCGTAAAAGCGGACTTAGACCTAAAGACGGATTTAATCGGGTTGGCTGCCGTAAGAGCGGACTTAAGCCAGAAAGTCAATAGGATGCCGTAAAAGCGGACTTAGACCTAAAGACTGATTTCAGGGTGGTGAATTTTTTAAAGTAAAATTGATTTCTTTAAAGCTTTAAATCTTTTCCCTCAATCACAAATGACATTCATAACTTGCAAATGTTCTACTAGAGATCATAAGCTTTTATATATGTCATTTTCTAGAAGGAAAAAAAAAAACATTTTGACAATTGATAAACTTGAAAATCTTTTTATTAAAATTTTGTTTTATCCTTCATTACAAATGATCTTTATAACTTACAAATAATCCACTAGGGATTATGTTTTTATACCGGATCATCATTTATGAGGAAAAACAAAAGGGGAGTAGTTTGATCATCTTTGATAAGTAAAGACTTAACAAAGCATCTCGACCACCAAAGAAGAAATGTAAGATCTTGATTAAAGATTTATTCTATGATTGAATTTGTTTCGATTAACTCGAAGAAAATAATATGAATTTTCTAGAGTCTTCGTTTACATGTTCTAAGAAAACTAAATGCAACATGATAAAATTTTTCTAAAAAAAATTTAACTTTTACATGAGTTGTTATAGAACAATGAGTATATTTGAGCATCCTTTATAGTGAAAACACTAAGGAATATCAAATACTCACAATGATTGAGAAAATTTTGATTTTTATCAAAAAGTGAAAGCTTTATTTTTTTTATAACTTTCTTATAATCTTTGACTATGATCGCTTAAGTTTTAATCATCTTCACCCAATGAAAAAGACATGGGAAAAGATTCAAAAACTCAACGAAAGATGGGTTGACTCCTCCTAAATTATAATTTGAATATGACCAACATGAGTTTAACAAAATATTTAAAACTTAACAACTTTTTTTAAAGAAAATTTTAGTTTCAAAAATTTTAGATTTCAATGCTAACAGGAATAGAGTTGGTTAAATTCTAACATCCGATTCTAGTTTATGAAAAAGTGAAGATATATTTTGAATTAAATTTTATATCTATTTGACGAAGCCATCATAGACTTTATCGAGAATAGAATTCCTCCAATTCTAACATCCAAGATTAGTCAATAATGGACTAGGTCAAATTGTAGTTTGATTTTGGTTTGGCGTTTAGTAAAGATTCAAACAAAGATATCGTTGACATCACTAAGGATAGAACCCCTCATGTTCTAACATCCTAGTTTAGTCAATGATATATATAAAATTCAGACATGACATCTACTCATAGTGAATGAGAACATTAGACAATCATCTCAAAACCAACTAAGGGATGTCCCTTAGTTTAGTTTCAAAATTTTGAATCTAAAGAAAGTGATTTTTATATCCATAAATATCACTGTAGACCATCTATCATCAGGACTTTATCTAGAATCTCATTCAAATTGGAAGATGTTCAAAAGAAATTTGAAGATATTTGAATAATAGTTTGTTTATGCATCTTAATTAGGTTAGATATGTAAAACCCAATAATGCATAACCAGTACCATTATAATTTCATTTAGATTGATCATCTATATGATTTTTCTTGATAATGATTTGAAAATCTGAACTGACCTGCTCAAGTTTGCTAATTAGAGACTAGAGAGGTCTCGGGATTTAGATTTTGTTAACCCAGATCAAAGCTCCCTACAAGCAAAACTGGGGTTTCCTTCTTCATCTTTTTCTTCTTTTTGAATTAAGAACTATATCTAAAGAAAATTAAAGTAGAGGTAGAAGTCCGATCTTTCTAAATTCTTTAAATGATATATATTTTGCATCTAATAAAACATCAATACTTGGTGATGAACAAAAAATTTTGAATTCTCAAAGTCAAGTGTTAAAAATACTAAAGGATGAACAGGTCCTATGATATTCAAGATTTGTAAAGGGAAGCCTTCTTTTTTTTTTTTTAATGTGTCTCTTTTTTCTTTTCTTTTCTTTTCCTTCTTCACCTTTTTTTTTTTTAAGGAGACTTCCTTTATTTAAATCTTGAAATAATTATTTCAATTGTAAAATCATCTTCCAAGTATAAGAGTGAAAAAATTAATCCTCTTATACAAGAAAGATGAATTTATAAATTGGACCTGGTCCTATAGTATGAATAAACAACTTAGCTGAGATAAAAATAAGTTCATCAATTCATAAGATGCCTATGAGATGTATAATGATAAAAAGATGAATAAAACTTCCATCTCCTCCAATTTCAATTCGACATAAATCTTAATTTAAAAGAAGTTATTTATGGATATCATAATGAGTGAACCCAAATATGATAATTTTTTTTTTATCACTACTGAAGAAGGAAACCATTAAAGATGTTATGAAATAGATTAACTTAGTATCAATTCAAGATGTATTAATTAATTTTGAGGGAAAACCACATGATAAATGGAATGTTAACCATATCATGGGTTAACCTTAATAAAGAAACTTGAATTGTCCTAAGTTTTCGACTCAAATGAAATTTAAGATGATCAATCTTTAACAAGAACTATTCATGAGTTTTCTCAAATGTAATAATAAAGCCAAGAATAAACTTAGCTAATATTTGATTTATAAAATATTATCATAAGAGAAAACTACATATGATAAACAAAAACTTTTATGTAATTTATTTATTTATCTTCATCGCATACCTTAAGATCCACATTCTATTGGAGTTAAACCACATGGTAGAGGACAAATCGTCGTATCCATGTAGTACTCTTAGAAAATAGGATTTAAAGGCATATTAAACTTTAACCTACAAGAAGGTTTAAAGGTGAAGGAATTTAGATTGATTTTTAAACTTTCAATATATCAACCAATAATTATTCATTCCTAAGATTAGAAAAATCATAATATGGTTGAATATAAGATTTGAAAATATATTTGAATTTAATTCAGCAATTGCTAGGAACCTAGCAAAATTAGCTAAACTTTTGTGCTTTGAGGTTCCAAAAAGAAATGAGATTAAATGTATCTTCATCTAAAGCGTTAATCTACCCAAGTGGAGGGAGGGAGGGAACACACTTTTTATTTTAGCATTGATAACCATTGATCTTATTCTTTAAATGTTTAGAGGAGTCAACAACAATGAAGTTTTAATTACAATTTAAGGAAGATGGAGGTAAATTTCTTTTTAAAAGAAATCAACCTTTTATTTTCTCTAGCAAAATTATTTTTATAAGCTTAACTTGTATTCGAACCTTCAAACTTTTCTCAAATCAAATTGAATTTAATCTTGAAAATCTTGTATATATCAAATTCTGGACCCTATCCTAGCAAATATATCAAGCTACAAAGGACATGTAACTGCAATATGTTATTATGATAAGCATAAAGTTTTGATTTAAAGGTTTGAGCTTTTGGATCCTGTCCTACCACACATATTAAGCTATAAAAATATATAACTATAATATGTTAGTTTAGATAAGGAGAAAACTTTGATTTGGTTTAAAAGCTTAAATTTTCTTAGGATTTGTCTAATCACATATCAAGTTATAAAAATATATAACTGCAATATGTTGGTTAGGACACAGAGAAGTTTAAACTTTTGAAGAATTAAAAAAAAAAAATTTGGACCCAATCCAAATAATACATTAAGTTACTAAAAGAAGTAACTATACATATTACTAAAGATTGGGTAAATTGATTTTGGACCCAGTGCTAACTCAAACATCAAGCTACAAAAAAATGTAACTACAACATTCGAATTAGCACAGGAATTTATTTTACAAAAAGGTCGTATAAAGGAGCTTCCCGTTAATTTTCTAATGGGATCCAAAATAAGACCTCTAAATTTTTTTTTTTTTTTAGATACCGGCCAAATTATCCAAGAATAAAATAAATAAAAGAACCGGTGGAAGAAAAGTAGTTGCAACCTGTGACGAGCATAAGTATACTACCAATTAAAGGGTATAAAATACTGCTAAAGATGGAGAGAGGATTGATCCCCAGCGGAGTCGCCAGAAAAATCTTGGTGGGAAAAATTATGTCACACCACGCAGATTTTGATTTCTCCTATTTTGTAATCGAATACTTCATTGAGAATAAAGTACAGTCTCGAGAGTCCGACACAATATTCTACAATGGATTCAATATCATAATAGGGTTTTGAAAATTTGATATTTCTATAATCAAACATAGTTCAAAGAATAACATATCATCTCAAAAGATGAATATGAAATTCTATATAATATGTTTAAAGATAGAAATATGTTTTTGAAAAAGCTTATTCATTCTTTTATTTAGATATGACAAGAAGAATATTATATCATCTTAAAAGACGAACATAATATTCTTCAAGATATCCAAAAGCGAGAATGAGTTTTAGAAAATTCATCATTTCTAAAATTGAATATAACAAGTATAATATTATATTATCTGAAAAGATAATAATAACATTCTACAAGTCTATTTAAAATTAGAAATGAGATTTTTAAAAATATCTACGTTCCCAAAGATTTTTCCCTTGTTTTATACGAATAAAATAAGGTTTATTTTAGTCTGGGGTTCTCAAATCCCTATAGAGGCAAGCCCCTATAGTTAATTACATCCTAAGAGGGATACTCCTAAGAAAACTCTCGATTAAAGCAGTGATTTCATACCCTTCTGACTACAAAGTAAAAGACAAGGAAATAGAAGTATGAATTTTCAAGGAGAAAGCTCAATGTTGAACATTTATTAGCGGGTCAAAGGAAGAAAAGTAGGAGGTGTCGGATTCTGAGAAGCCTAGAGACAACCTCAATCTATCCTATGTTGGGCTTTATATTTTAGGAGAAAATTTTATATTTAAGTTGACATTTTATTAGAAATTTGGGATTTTATATTCCCGGAGGGTGAAGACTTAAGATCTAAAAAGAATCCGCCTCAGAATCTAAATCTAATTTGGGTACTATAAAATAGTAACCCGAACCTAACTAATGAAGTGCAAATATGGACTTATCCCGGCCTGGATTGGGGAGCCAGCTAACCACCTAGGCGCTTTAAAACCATGTGTCCAGTCTCATTTGAAAGATGGGTAGGTATGTTATTTAAGTTTTAAGGAATTGGGGGCCGACATCTAAGACAATTCCTAATTAGCCCCTCAACTTATGTAGGGTGATAAATGTCTAGAAATCCAATTAATATTTTAGACTCTTTTTAGTTTGTATCTAATGCAATGCATGCTAATTGACTCGAATGCATAAAATGAATATGAAGCAGTTTTAAAATCAGGTTTAGAAAATAGGTTTTTCCCTAGAGATTGCACAACTTCCCCTTGACAGAACGGCACCCTCATAGGTCAAGTGGTCTGCCAGAACCCGCAGGCGGGGAGGTGCCTAACAAGGAAGAGAAAGTATTAATATGCTTATGCTGACTCTCGGCGGTCCCGAGCTTACTTCTTAGAACGTTAGAGTTACTATGTGAGCCTAAAAATTTTTATTTTTAATTACAAGTAAAAGAATTTTAAGCGTACCCTTACGAAAAAAATCTCTCCGATTCGAATCCAGGCTAAAACAAATCACGGCATGCAAGGGCCCTAAAAAAAAGCTACTGCACAAAACAATGTAAACAAACAAATTTTAATAATCCAAATATAATGTCCAATGTGCATATTACACCCAGAATTTACAGAAAAGTAAAGTGGCCGGGCACCACTGACAACAAACCCGAATTCTAATCCTAAGAATGACGCAAGTGATTTTTGAAATGGGATATACTATTCCTTGAATCTTCATTTCTTCATCTACTTTCTTCAATCTTCTAGTTCTGTCTTTTCTTCTTCTAAGAACTTCTCGGGTCCATCGGGTTCTGGATATCCAAATGAAAAGAAACTCATCTCTATGAGGGGTATTTTCTTTTCTATTTGGATATTGAATCATCCTAATTTGGCTTTCCAAATAAAAGAGAATAATCCTTTAAGGTATATTCTCCTTTTTTTAGATTCCAAATTGGATGTAATATCCCACTTTCAAAATCACTTTCACATTTATGATAATTTTCATATACATTTGCATTTATATTACATTTCACAGAAAAAGAAAAAAAATTTAGACCACCTGCAGGGTTATCCTAAGCAGTTTATAATAAAATTCATCCCAAGCAGTTATATATTTGCATTTAAATTAAATCAATTAGCCACACTTGGCCACACTCTTTTTTATTTGGGGGCTAAGCAGCTGAAGCACCTGTAGCATTTTATAAAATTATTGAATAATTAGCCCCCTTTTTCTGCCCTGCACGAGTGTGGCCACCTGCAAAAAATTCTATTAACAACCAGATTGCTCTTAACCTATGGGTAATCTAATCGTCAATCAAATCACATCACAGAGTGCGGTAAAAGTAAGTAAACAAACACACCAACAATTTACAACCAGCATGCAATAAAACTCGAGAAAAAGCCCGTCACAGTGCAGTAAGGAAATAAATACCAGCCTAACCTAAAACTAGGGTTGGTTGTCCTAGCAACAAATCTAAGTGTGTGCAATAGGTTATGTGGTTTTGATATGTCCTAAATCAATTATTATTTAAAAGAAAAATTTTTAGTTAATTAAATTTAAATTGTTAAATAAATAAATAAAAATAAAATAAAATAATAATAATAATAATAAATGTCACTAAGTTTTCTATGTTATATGTTTCTACCCTAAAGTGTACATGCATCCTAAATCTAAGTTTTCTAAGACCCGGTCCTTAATTTTTGTCCTTAAGTGTCACTACTGTTATATGGGGTAAAAATATTTGTTATCACTAACCCTTAAGACTTTTCATACGTATAAAGGGGTTTAGGGGTTTAAGAGCAAAAAGTAATCCTAATTAAATTGAAGTTACTACAGGGACCTAAAAGGGAAGGGTTTGCGCACACCACATCAAGGGGTCCCTAAAGGTTTTCTAAGTTTAGAAATACTTACAGTCACCGGGGGCTACGACCCGGTGGTTCCGCCCGTAGCACCTCTACCCAGTTGGATAGAGGCAACTGACGTCATTAGCTCCTTGTACTTTTGTTCCCTCGACTGGTACCATTCCTCGCAGTTTATGCAAATAAAATAGGAAAAATAAGGAAAATAGGGATTAGAAAGCATATTTAATAATTAAAAATGAAATAATTGAAATTTACTAAAAATAAAGACGTACCTTTCTTCGGGCTTGAACATCGGCTCTGTTGAATGCCTTTTTGGAACCTTTACTTTTGAAAGCACATTTTTATATCTTTCCAATGTTCACTTCCACTCTTCTAAACTTATACAATTTTCACAAAATAAACAATTTACCTCTCACACTTGTACACTTCTCTCATTCCTAAAATCATGCTTTACACTTTCCTAAAGACATACACTTCCTCCCACTTTCACTTTTCAAACTTAAACACAAAACTCATTACAAAATTCACTTCTTAAACTATACATCCATTTTCACTATTTAACATACAAACACTTTATTTTCCATACCCTTGTACACTTCTCATTTTCAACTTTTTATACATTTTACCTTCCAACACATAAGCACACAATTCATCTTTCAAGACATAAATCTTTCACTTTTCTAAATCACACAATTTCCACTTTTATATATAAATGCAAATCAATTTTTCTTACTAAATCAAATACTTTAATTTTCATAATCTTCACACAAGACATTTCTAAAATACATTTTCTCTTTTCAAAATTTATCCAAACTCCACTTTTATATACAAAATTTAAAATGCATCTCCACTTTTACACAAGTTCAAAAACATCATCACATTTACACATTTCATTTTCTAACACAAACATACACTTCACATTTCAAAGCTCACACAATCATCTTTCGAAGCATACGCTCATCACTTTTAAGATACATACTTCTCATTTTTCAAATCACCCAAGTTCATTTCTCAAACCCATCCTTTCACTTTTTTACCTTTCAAAACACACAAGTTCTAAAATTCAAAATTATTCATTTTCTACAAAATTAAGTACTTTACTTTTTCACTCTTTACACATATCACCTTCTACACAAATCAACGCACAATTCACCTCTCAAAATAGACTTAAGCTTCTATACTAAAGAAAATGTCATTGTAATATACAAGTTCCCATAAATCCTTCTAATAATAAATATGAGAAATAACAATTGATGCCATCCTACTCTTTTCAAAGATTCATTAAATTACCAATGTAAAGCATATAAACTAGCATTTGAAACATACATTCTCAAAATTTAATCACGAAGGATATGCATAATTTCCAATGAATTTTATACTTGAACCGAATTCCTGTTCTCGATGAAGAGTATGAAAAATTCTCTCTATATTTCAATTTTGTAAATGAAAAACAATAAAGACAACTTCACCATTTATCACTTATATCCCATTCATAACAGAAAGTATAAACCAAAAATTTCCTCTAGATCTTACGAAAGAGATTCAAATGGGCATAACTCTATTATATTTAGAAAATAAGGCTTTATGTAAACCATATATTTTTATTTTTAAGAGAAATGAAAAGAAAATTCTTTAGCAAACAATATCCCAAACAACCTTTTTTTTAGAGAAAACGATGCAGTTATATTCATAATTCAACAAAAAACTTACATCAAAGACCAAATTCTATTGTATAAAGGTTCTCTTCCAAGAGAAGTAAAAAGAGAACAAAATAATCCAAACTACCCTATACATTTTGAATCAAAAATTGGAGTTCACGAATTTGTATCATCTTATTTATTTGAATAAAAATGAAATAGAGAAATTCACTTTTCCAATCTCAAGAAATGTTAACTGATTTAAGAAGCATAAAGCAAAGCAATCTATGTTCTTATTCCTTTAAGAAACCTGAACCAAATGAGATGATTATTTGAGAAGAATAAGGAGATTTGAGAAGTGATTATATGAAGAACATTGAAGAAGAGGAAGAGAGAAGAATGTGGAGAGTTCACCTTGCAAACGAATGAGGGCTGGCGGCTCTCGGTTTGTGCGAATGGAGAGGCGACGAGGCTGGAGGTGTACAGGTTCGGCCGGCTTCTCACGAGCAGGGAGGCGACGAGCTGCGGCTTGGGGTTATGCGAATGAATTGAGAGCGTGAGGGGGGTCGTTTCACGAACTGCAGGAGGCGGTCGTTCCTGTGTGTGAATGCCGAGAGGGAGTCGGAGAGCATTTCGGTTCTATGCGATTTGAAGGAGAGGAGTTCGGTTTTTTGGGCTTTTCATACGTGAGGAAGAGAGTGATGGTGAGAGCAGTTAGTTAATGAGAGAAAAAGACCTTGGCTTTTGTGAACTGCCGAGAGAGAGAAGGCAGGAGTTGCGAATAGAATGGAAGAGGGACTGTGTGTTTAGTTCTCGCGAATCCAGAGAGTAAAGGAGCAGGGGCGACAGGCTTCGTTCGGGCAGTTAAAGGGGTTGTGGGGTTCGTGAATGAGAGCTTGAGGGACGGTTCTGCTTGGAGTTTTCTAAAAATTGAGAGAGGGTGAGAGCCAAGGGTTGAGAGAGAAATCTGGACTTTGTGCAAATTGCAGAGAGTGGAGAGGTGAGATTGGTTCGTGCGAACTGCAAAATAGAGGAAGTTGGGTCATGGATTGGATCGGCTTAATCTAACCGCACCTAATAAAATTTTATTTCGAAACAATTTGACGGCTTTAGATTTGTTTATGCCTTCAAAGAAAGGTCTAAGGGTTGATCTTGATTTGATTTAAAATTAAAACAGATTTTATTAGGAAGAATTTAGTGTTTGATTGGTGAGATGATTTGAGCTTAATTATGTATCAATTTGATCGAAAATAAATTAGATTGAGTCGATCGATATCGATGAATCATAAATCGTGTTTGATTTGAGTTCATTTTGGAGTTGAATTGAAACTAGATTGAATTGACTTTGATTTGAATTGAATGGTAGGTTCGAGTCGATGCTATGTTAGTGGGCGTCCACCTAAGGGAGATCCTATGGGGGCGATGTCTACACTATGTTAGGAAGACCTAGGTGCTAGAATTGAATCCGGGGAAATTGACCTCGAAAAATGAGGTCAACATATACGAGCATCATCCTATCATTATCTAGAGTGCCCTCAACATCCACGTCTTACATATGCAACCTCCTACAATGTTACAGACAAGGAGGAGAGATTATCGGAGTCTGAAAATCAAATTGAAGATCTAATAGTAGATCTAAAAGAAGCTCCAAAAGAATTCGAAGAAGGTGGCCAAGCTACTGTGGATGAGCTCAAAGAAATAAACTTGGGTACTGAAGAAGACCCAAAACCTACATTCATTAGCTCTGATCTCGCGCAAGACAAGGCAGAGGAGCTAAGAATGTTACTTCTCGAATATAAAGACTGTTTCGCATGGAACTACACTGAAATGCCTGGTTTATCACCAGAGGTGGCAGTGCATAAACTCTCCATTGATATAAAAATACCGCCTGTTAAGCAAGCACCCATGCGAATGCGACTTGAAATTGAAGAACAAGTCATTGCTAAAACCAAGAAGCTTATTGAAGCTGGTTTTATTCGAGAAGAGAAGTATGCTAACTGGATCGCTAATATCGTTCCAGTGAAGAAGAAGAATGATCAAATTCGTGTCTGTATAGACTACCAGATTTGAACAAAGCATGCCCAAAAGATAATTTTCCACTGCCCAACGCAGAACTTATGGTCGATAACACATCGAATCATGACATCTTCTCATTCATGGATGGATCATCAGCCTATAATCAAATCAAAATGGATCCGGAGGATGAAAACATACCTCATTTAGAACTCCCATTGGCATATATTGCTATAAAGTAATGTCATTCGGTTTGAAGAATGCTGGAGCTACTTACCAAAGAGCGATGACTCGAATCTTTGATGATCTTATTCATAAGCATGTAGAATGTTATGTGGATGATTTGGTTGTAAAAAGCAAAAATCAACATGAACATGTAAATGATCTCAAAATTGTATTCGAAAGAATTCGCAAATTCAATTTGAAAATGAATCCGCTTAAATGCGCTTTTGGTGTGTCATCCGGTAAATTTCTCGGATTTATTGTGCGCCATAGAGGGATTGAAATTGATCCTGATAAAATTCAAGCAATAGTGGAAATGCCACCTCCAAAAACTCTAAGACAACTTCGTTCTTTACAAGGAAGATTGGCATATATCCGAAGATTTATATCTAATCTCTCGGGTAGATGTCAACCCTTTTCACGACTGATGAAGAAAGATACTCCTTTCGTGTGGGACGATGCTTGTCAAGAGGCATTTAATAGTATAAAACAGTATATATTGAATCCTCCAATCCTTGCTGCCCCAATCCTAGGGAAACCCCTAATCCTATATACAGCTGCTCTTGAAGAATCACTCGGAGCATTGCTAGCACAAACAAATGAAGATGGCAAAGAAAATGCCCTTTATTATATCAGTCGACGATTGATAGGAGCAGAATCTAAATATTCACCAATTGAAAACCAATGCCTAGTATTGATCTTTGCCACTCAAAAACTAAGGCATTATATGTTATCCCATAAAATCACTTTAATATCTAAAGTGGATCCATTAAAATTTCTAATGACTAGACCCACTCTCACGGGTCGTCTAGCTAAATGGGCTGTCTTGCTAATGCAATTTGACAAAACATATATGCCACAAAAAGCGGTAAAAGGACAGGCTCTAGCTGATTTTCTAGCAGCCCATCCTCTACCTGCAGATTCTCCACCCAACAATGAATTGCTAGATGAGCAAACGCTTGAAGTAGAAGAAAAAGAAAATCTGCAAGAATGGGAGCTCTATTTCGATGGAGCTTCATCATTAAAACCATCCAAGCCACCTAAATTTCCAACAGTCCAAGTAGGCATCGGCCTTATATTTATTACACTGCAAAAAGAAATACTCCGATATTCCTATAGTTTAAAAGAGCCTCGCACTAATAATGAGGCTGAATACGAAGCCTTAATTGCGGGCCTTGAGTTGGCAATTAATATGAAAATTGAGAAGATCCATATATATGGAGATTCTCAACTCATAATCAAACAAATAATAGGCGATTTCAAAATCAATAAGCCTGAATTAATCTCTTATGATGAGTATGCTCTAAAACTCCTACGACAAATTCCTGAGATAAGTCTCACAAAGATTACACGTAGTGAGAATGGTAAAGCCGATGCGCTGGCAAAGCTAGCTAAAGAACTAGCAAATCCACATAAGGATCCAATTCTCATAACTATCCAAAACAGGCATGCATTAACTCCAGCTATCATAGAAGATGATGAAGGAAAAGAAATGCAAGAAAGCCTAGTCATATCTGATGAAAATGATTGGAGAGATCCATTCATCAGATATTTCAAAGAAGGAAGATTACCCGAAAATAAATCCGTGGCTTCACAAATATCATGAAGAGCATTAAGATATGCTTTCGTAAATAATACATTATATCGTAGATCATTTGATCAAATGTGGCTACGATGTTTGGGTCCCGATGAATCCCAAAAAGTTATAAGTGAAGTTCATGAAGAATTGTGTGGTGCACACCAATCTGGATCCAAAATGAAAATTAAAATCAAACGTATGGGATACTATTGGCCAAGTATGGTTCAAGATTGCATCGACCATGCTAAAAAGTGCCATCAATGTCAAGTGCATGGAGATATCATGCATCGACCTCCAAATCCGCTACACCCTACAGTAGCGTCATGGCCATTTGAAAGCTGGGGTACCGATATAATAGGTCCTATAGAACCATCATCTTCTTTAGGACATCGGTTCATCCTAGCTGCCACTGACTATTTTTCAAAATGGGCTGAAGCAATTCCCCTAAAAGAAGTTAAATCGGATAATGTGATGAAATTCTTCCGAGATAACATTGTCTATCGTTTTGGAGTACCTCGTCGAATTATATCAGACAATGGAACCGCCATTAAAAGTACCAAAATTTATCGATTTATAGAACGTCATAAGATAGACTGGCGTTATTCATCGATATACAGCCCAAGAGCCAATGGTTTGGCCGAAGCATTTAACAAGACTTTGGTTAAACTGCTCAAGAAAATTCTCTCTAAAAATAAGAGAGAGTGGAATGATAAATTGACAGAAGCTCTATGGGCATATCGTACCACTTATAAAACTGCAACGCAGGCCACCCCATACTCATTGGTTTTCGAAACTGAGGCAATATTACCTCTCGAGGTTGAGCTATCTTCTCTTCGTATTGCTGTTCAATACTAATTAACCAAAGAAGAAAATGATCTTCTACGACTTGAAGAACTTGAAGCTCTTGATGAAGTTAGACTTCAGGCTCAGCAAAGTTTAGAGTCCTACAAAGCAAGAATGACTAGGGCACATGATAGAATGATTCGTCCTAGAAGCTTCAAAGAAGGTGAACTTGTTCTAGTTCGCCGAAGACCTATAATCCCTTATCGTCGCCTTGGAGGTAAATTTGATCCAATATGGGAAGGACCCTTCATCATTGAAATAGTGTATGAAGGAGGTGCCTATCAACTCATAGATCTAAATGGGCAAAGGCCCATGCCACCAATTAATGGTCAATATTTGAAGAAATATCATACATAAAAATATTACGTATGAAAATCTGCATATCAGACAAAAAAATCATCTAAATTTCCTCCTGAAAGACAGGAGGCAATTTTTATATTCTCCTGTAATGGGAGAAATAAAATTCACTCCTCTCCTGAAAGACAAGAGGTAATTTTTATATTCTCCTGTAGTGGGAGAAATGAAATTCACATCCCTCCTGAAAGATAGGAGGCAATTTTAATACTTTACTGCAACGCATGAAGTAAATTCAATCCCCTACTGAAAAAATCGGGAGATAATTTTATCCCCTCTATCAAATAAAAATAAGGAAGTTATGAAAAAACTTTTACGCTCACAAACCTAAAGGTAGAGCTAAAACCAATTGGTTCAATAAGCCCAAAGGCCGAACCTTTAAAATCTTCTATGTTCAACAAGCCTAAGGGCCGAACCTTTAAATCTTCTAAGCTCATAAACCTAAGGGTCGAGCTAAAACACATTGGTTCAATAAGCCTAAGGGTCGAACCTTCAAAATCTTTTATGCTCATAAACCTAAGGGTCGAGCTAAACCTATGAGGTTCAATAAGCCTAAAGGCCGAACCTTCAAAATCTTTTATGCTCATAAACCTAAGGGTCGAGCTAAATTTCCAAAGTTCAACAAGCCTAAGGGCCGAACTTTAAAATCTTATTTGCTCATAAACCTAAGGGTCGAGCTAAAATCCACAAAGTTCAACAAGCCTAATGGCCGAACTTTGCAAATCTCTTATGCTTATAAACCTAAGGGTCGAGCTAAAATCCACAAAGTTCAACAAGCCTAAGGGCCGAACTTTGCAAATCTTCTAAGCTCATAAACCTATGGGTCGAGTTAAAATCCACAAAGTTCAACAAGCCTAAGGGCCGAATTCTGCAAATCTTCTAAGCTCATAAACCTAAGGGTCGAGCTAAAATCCACAAAGTTCAAGAAGCTTAAGGGCCGAACTTTAAAATCTTATTTGCTCATAAACCTAAGGGTCGAGCTAAAACTCATTAGTTTAATAAGCCTAAGGGACGAACCTTTGAAATCTCTTATGCTCATAAACCTAAAAGGTTGAGTTATTTTTCATCAATATATCTAAAGGGTCGAAAACACATGACCAAAGGCTACAACAAACTCATTGTGTAAAAGTCACACAACAAATTCGTTGGGAGGCAATTTGTTGACTGTATAAAAAAATTTAGAAAAAAAAAATCAAAGCAACCGACATACCTCCACGCTGGCCCCATCTCGCCAAAATGACGTATCTCTTCGTACAATGGTCGGTTACTTCACGATAAAAGGGAGGAATAGAAAAAAAAAAAACTTACGCTCGCTCATTCGGTTCCCTCGTCGCTGTTCGATTTCGTTGCTTTGCATAAGCGTCTAGGGTTCGTCGTTCATCTTCTCCTTCCATCGTTGTTGTTCGGCTTCGTTACTTCACAAGAGGCCGAGAAGATTGCACGCGTCGCTCCTTCCGCTCCTTCTTGTCGTTCGACGTCACTTCGCTTCCCCCCATTGCCACCCGACTTCGTTGCTTCACAGAGGCGTATAGGGTTCGCCCTTCATCTCTTTTTCTGTCGTTGCTGTTCGGCTACGCTGCTTTGCAAGAGAGGTAGAGATTGCATAGGTTACTCCTTCGGCTCTTGAATGGAAGTCCGAACCCCCTCCCTCCATTCTCGTGCATGGCCAGCCTAGCCCGATCCTCCTCTACCCGATCCCTCTCTCCCTCTTTTTATTATTTTATATATATTATAATATATAGTATAATATGTATTATAATATACAGTTATATAATAATACATATATATATTATATATTATATTATATTGTATAATATTATAAAAAAAAATAGAAAGAAAGACAACAACGACGAGGATGATTTTATACAGGTGGAAGACCTCGGCCGTCGTACCTTAGGTCCGACCGGGATGATTTTAAAAATTCGAAGACCCCGGCCGTCGCATCTTAGATTCGGCCGGGATGGTTCCAAATTGAAGACCTCACGCAGTCGATCTTAGATCCTGGTGAGATGGTTTAAATTCGAAGCCCCGACGCCGTCGACCTTAGGTCCGGGTAGGAAGAATTACGGCTGAGCCGTCCCGATTTCTCCCTCGGTGGGGAGGTGACGCCGGGAGGCTGCCGAAATTTCAAGAAAAATTATAGAACTTTTTGGAACAATTTTGAAGCAATTAAAATTTGAATATTTGATTAATAAAAATTTTTATTAATTAAAATTAATCGAAATAATTGATTGATTATTTTAAAGAAAAATATAAAATCAATGAGTTTAAAAATATGGGAGCCAATTTGAAGAAAATGCTAAATACGATAAATTCAAATTCTGAGAATTTAAAAATTCGAGAGTATTTAAAAAAAAAAATTTGTAGAGCTCTGAGATTTAAAATATATTTATTGGTTAATTATTTTAATTAATCAAATAAGAAATTTCAAAAATAAAATAAAAATGCAATGAATCAAAATGGAGGGGAAGGAAGAATGTTGTCTATTATTTGATATATACAGGCTCTCAAACTCTTCAAATCCTCATCAATTCTACAACTTACAAGCCCTCTCACAAACTATACAACCTCTCAAACTGAAGTCCTCCGCAAGTTCTCCAAAGTCCCGCTTGTACGAGTTCTTGCAGCTATCATGTGGGCTCTACCCTCTACAACTACAAGCCCTAGCCACTGCAACTACTGGCTATGAACATGCAAACAAATAAATGAGCAGTCAGTCCATCATAAATGAAATTAAATAAGTCTAACAACTGCAAGTAAAAATAGAATGCTAAAAAGCAAGAAAAGCGTAGAACAAAAAAGCTAGCAGTGTAATAGTGCTAGAAAACAGGAAGAGTACTGAACTGTTGTAGTAAGAAAAATGCTACAAGCACAGAATAAACAAAGAAAACACTAACACAAGTGTAAAACCTCTCAAAACAAGACACTGGTGTCAAACTCAACAAACAAATAATCAAATTCACTTCCAAATGGGCAGCCTTGTTTATAGGAACTTGGTTGTAAGACCCGCTTTCCGGCAATTTTCGTAGGAAAGCAGTAAGCCCGATCATAGGGGAAAAGTTTTAGGTAGAAATTGACCTAACCCTTAAACTCAATTAAAACCCTCGGCCACTTCTAATAGAAGTTGTAAGTCCGACATCTGAGGGAAGTGTTTAGGTGATAATACACCTAGACCCCTCACTTGGGCATCCTAGTCTATAGGATTAGGTTGTAAGACCCGCTTTCGGGCAACTTCTTACTGAAGTCGTAAGCCCCAAATATTTTAGGAAAAATTACTAAATAAATTGTAATGAACTTAAAACCCAAATAATTTAATTCAAACTTTTGGGCATCCTAGTCTATAGGATTAGGTTGTAAGACTCGCTTTCGGGCAATTTCTTACTGAAGTCGTAAGCCCCAAATGTTGGAAAAAATTGCTAAATAAATTGTAATGAACCTAAAACCCAAATAATCTAATTCAAACTCTTGGGCAGCCTCGATCATAAGGACTTGGTTGTAAGACCCGTTACCCGGCAACTTTCGTAGGAAAGCAATAAGCCCGATCTTAGGGGAATGTTTTAGGTGGAAATTGACCTAATTCCTAAACCCAATTAAAACCCTCGGCCACTTCTAATAGAAGCCGTAAGTCCGACCTCTGAGGGAAACGTTTAGGAGATAATATAGCCCTAGACCCCTCAAATGGGCATCCTGGTTTAAAGGACTAGGTTGTAAGACCCACAATTCGGGCCACTTAGCTTAAAGTGCTAGGTTGTAAGACCCATAATTAGGCAACTTCTAAGGAAGCACTAAGACCTAATCCAAATCCAATTCAAGCGAAATTCAAGCTTTTGGGCATCTTAGTATAAAATGATTAAGTTATAAGACCCGCTTTTAAGGCTTCTTCCTAAGGGAAGCTATAAGTCCTACTCAAATAATTAAAACCTCCGGGCAGCCTCACTATAGAGTTAGGTTGTAAGACCCATCATTGGGTAACTAATAAATATAGTAATAAGTCCCAAACCAAACCTAAATCCCTGAGCAACTTCTAAGGAAGTCATAAGCCCCTACCTAAATCAAACCATATGGGCAACTCCTAATTGGAGCAGTAAGCCCCATTCTAAATCAAAATTTTGGGCAACTCATAAATAGAGCAATAAGCCCCAACCCAAATTAAACTAAACTAAAATTCACACATCTCCACTTCAGTCTACTCGGGATCTCTGAGAAGAGGCAACCCATGACTGCTAATCAGATTCCTTGGACACTGCAGTTAATGATTGTTAGTGTTGGTAGACTGAAATCTATGGTATACCCGGGACGACGAAACCATGGGATCTTGATCGGGTTTACCTCCATTTCCCCTACTATTGAGACTAAAAATTACTTAAAATTTATTTCATCATTAATCGAGAGTTCTCTCTTACGTTGTAAGAGGGGTAATTAACTATGAGTGCTTGCGCTCATAGGAAGTAAGAACCCCAGATCTATAAACCCTGACGCTACCCTCAGGGGAAATCTGGTTAATTTCAATCTGACTTAAGGGAAGTGGAATCCTACGGCTGCAAAGCGGGATTCATGCATTCGTGCCATTTTTCTTGAGCCCACACATTATTCTTTCAAAAATTTGCTCACTAGTTAATATCAGAGGAGGTTGAAATATTACCATTTTATTTTTAGTAAAATCATTCTTATTTTGCTTTAAAAAATGGTTTATTAGAAAGAACATGTGGTAAAAATTGAACCAAGTATTATTACCTCTATGCTTCAAAGTGAATGACTTAATAAATTTCATGTAATATGGACAAGTTAACTTGTCAGAAGTATTTCAACCTGAAGTATGCCATATGCAGGAAAGCCACTAATTATCCAAAGTACTACTTCCCTCATTATGAAGTTTTATTTAGAAGAGATATCATATGTACTAACTCTTTATTCCAATAATAAATTTTAATCATTGATTAAAGGATACAAGAGTACATGTTTTAGATATATTGGATTTATTATTTAGAGTAATGACGAAATAAATGGGGATATTATCAGCATAATTCAAGTTGGATGGTTGAAGTGGAGGAATACATTGGGCTTGCTGTGTGATGGAAAAGTCCCCCTCAAACTTAAGGGAAAATTCTATAAGATGGTGGTGAGACCTGTAATGCTTTATGGTGTTGAATGTTTGCCTTTAAAAAAGAAGCATAATACTAAGTTAAGTGTTACAGAGATGAGGATGTTCAGTTGCATAAGTGGCTTTACCCTTAGAGATAGGATACGAAATGAGCATATACATGAAAAGGTTGGAGTAGCTCTAGTGGAAGATAAGATTAGAGAGAGCCACCTTAGATGATTTGGTCACATAAAATGACGACCTTCTAATGACCTGATTAGGAAAGTAGATGTATTAGATTTGACTTATGTTTAAAAAAAAGGTAGAGGTAGACCTAAGAAGACTTGGTTAAAAAATATTATAAATGATATTTATTTATAAGATTTAAATGAGAAATTGACTTTTAACAGGAAGCAATGTAGAAAAAAGATATATGTAGTTGATCCCAAGTTGTGGGATAAAGGCTTGATGTTGTTGATTAAAAGTTGCAAGAATACAATGATATTTGCTTTTGGAATATGTGACCTTGGAATGATCAATTTTAGTAATATGTATGGTGTAATCATACATAGCTCTAGAAGAAGATTGTAAGGGATGAGTATCACGGGCCAACATGAGTAAGGTGAAGTAGATTGACTAAATGAAATAAAACTATATGTGCATAAACCTAATATTACATTTCTTGAATTTATGGTAAAGATAAGATGTGTACAGTTAAAGTGTTTTTAGGCTTTTGCTTCTAACAGATATATCAAGACACCAATTAGTGAGATATGTTCATCATATCATCTCATATGTGCAACAGAGAATATTTCCATCTAAGAATTATGGGTAAGTAAAATATTATACTAACTGATATATCATTCTGCTTTATGTTTGTTATAGACTTTGGTCGTGCACTGCATTGGTGGCATGCAATCCCTATTAAATTATCTTTGTAGTATAACATGCATCCATTAACAAAATAATCTATTTTTATATATATCAAAGTAAGTTCGAAAAATAATTTGCAGTCTTATATAAATTTATAAGAATTATGTTATATGCCGAGTTGCTCTCCTTAAGCAGCCCAATAAATTGATTAAAATATTCATGGAGGAAATTATATTCTGTCTTGATATTTGATATCTTTACAGTAATAGATAGCATTAAGTGAGTAGTGCACCTCTTCCAAATTGATTGTTGAGCAGCATATAACAAATCATAGAAGTTCTATACCTCTTTTTTTTGTTACTCTTATGCATATTATTCAAATTATGTCCCAGTTGCATCATAAACTAAGTTCTTAAGCATTCAATTATTTTCTTCCTAAATTATATTATAACTTATAGATGGGCTGCATCAAGAGTCAAAATATGCCTTGTATTCACCATGAGAAGTCTAATGCCAATATTCTAGTATGAATCCTCTACAATAAAGATCAACAATTACTTCATCTGGTATGAGGTGCATTTTTATATTTAGAACACAGACACTGAAACCTTCCATCCGAGATAATGCAATGCAGATGATAGTCTATTTTGATTAAAAAATTCACCCAATTAACAAACTTATCTATTAATGTCTTTCGTCCTTGCACCAACCAACTATATATCTAACATCTTTGATTTTTAATATCCATAATATCAAAAATATATTATATATATAATATGAAATTATTAAAGTTTGTATTTACACTAATGATTTGGAGACACTACTAATTAGAGTTAGCTATTCATATTTGATTTTAATTGATAATTTTTTTAATGAAATCATCAAAGTGTGGTTACAAATATTCATCCAATTATTGATTAACAATCCCTCATGGAATATGATTGCATTTTATGGTTATTTCGAGCAATGTTTTGATGCCTTTCTTCATAACAAATTAGGTGAGCTAGGGTTCATTCTTATATATGTCATGCTTCCACCATCACCTTCCATCTTTTACAACTTGATGCATAACTTTTGATATTGTTGAAACAGATTTTTTTAGTGAGAGTGCTAGATAATACGCACGGGTGACATATATGGGGGAAAGATCTTTATCCCTTCTTGTACAAAAAAAAAATAATGCCTAAGAGAGAACAAACCTAACACTTGATAAACAACATCTTAAATGCCTAGTCACAAGAGAAAACTTATAGATGGTGAAGGGCGAGGATGAATGGTCTCAGAGAGCAAGTTGGACGGATAAGGTATTGCGTTTGCAAATGGAGCACAGGAGCCAACGTGGAATAGAGTACTGATGATGATTTTTGTGAATGGAAGTGAGAATGATCCATGATGGAGACAAATATAACATGGAAGAGAGCGGATTGCAAACATAGCACGGGAGATAATTTTTGCGAATGGAAGAAGAAATGGGTGGAGAATTTGGTTAATAAAAGGGAAGACGAGGAAAATAGGGCTTTTTTGGCGGATATTATGGCAGATCGTCTGACAAAATTTCCTCCATAATTAATTTGACAGGTATAAGCAAGCCGCCTGACATTCCACCAGCACATCCATCAGAATGGTTCCGGTGAAATTTGCACGTGGAACAATTTGCCGACTTTTTAACTAAACTGGCATATTCCCCAATAGATTTTTAGTGGGAAATTATCAAGTGACATATTTGCCGGAAGAGCCACCGAAAATTTCAAACTAGATTCTGTCGGAAAATCTGATAGTAGTTCCATCGATATTGCCGGTAGTCTTATATCCATTAGAAATTCTGCATGAAAGAACTATTTTTCCTGTAGTGTTCTCTATATTCATGAATCCTTCTCTACTATATTGCTTTGAGTAGCACTGGATTTTTGGTCATTGACATTAGTCAATGCTCATTGCACCAATTGAGATGTTGGATCAACATTTATTTGTGGGTGACACTTTGACCTTACTCGTAAGACTATTAAAGTTTGTAGAGCAGAAAATAGAGAGTGAAGATGATAAGAGAGAAAAATTTGACAATACAGATAGAGTAGCTTTGAGAATTTTTTTACTAGAATAAAATGTATATTATTATATACATCTCTCTTAAAAATGTCTATTTAACCCATATTTATAGAGGTTTTGGGTATTATGAGAAAAGTAATGGAAGGAATAATAAAATACATCAAACTTCTACGAGGCATATATCTCAAAAGGTATATAGATAGGAAAGTGTAAAAAAACACATGGATAATTAACATGTGAAAATTCACTGATTTAAGGTTAGCCGGACCTAAAGAGCAAGCATAATAAGAAGGCATGCCAAGTGACCTGTGAGTAGGCTTAAGAATAGGCCTGCCTAGTAAGCCTATCGACTAGGGCCATTGAGTGAGTCTAATGAGTAGGCTTGCCAAGTGACCTGACAAATAGGCCTTGTAAGTTGGCATAACAAGTAGGCTTCCTAAGTGGTATGGCGAGTAGACCTATTGAGTGGCCGATTGAGTTTATTTGCAAAGTTAATTTGTTAAGCGAGCCTAAAGAGCAAGCCTACTAAGTGGTCTTACCAGCATGTCTTTCAAGTAGGCTTAATGAGTAAGCTTCTCGAGTTGGCCTACACAAGTATGTATGCCTACTTCATTCATGCCACTAACTTGGATATTATAGAATCAAATCTTTGAGATATTTAAGTGTACACCAACAATCTTTTTAATACTATTTTTTTTTTTTGGAACAAGACTACCCTTATGAATTTATTTACCTCAATTTGGAGACTTTGAAAATGTTTTATTTCTATTGAGTCTATTTTATTCTATTGAGTCTTTGAGATATTTTATTCTATTTTACTTTTAAAATCTAATATAAAATCAATGTTGTGGCCTTAACTTTTGTAACTGCCAATGCAACATTATGTGACCCAACTGCTCTCTCTCTCTCTCTCTCTCTCTCTCTCTCTCTCTCTCTCTCTCTCATTTGTCCACTTTATTTTTTATAATCTGACATAATTTATATCAAAATATATATTCCAATAAATGTCTTAAAGTTTGCTTATATTATCAAAAGCAGAGCACATGCTAGCTTTAAGCCACTTGCTTTAGAAAATTCTGAAGCCATGTTATTAATGGAGCCTATAATCAATAATTAATAAATTAATTAAAGGTTTAAGACTGACAAATTATCATTATAACTATCATTAATCAAATGTTAATTGCACACAATAATGAGCCATTATATTATATTTTGTCAGAGTTAATTTTAAGTGATTAAATATACTTTTAAATAAATACAACAAATGTTTAATTAAATTTATATTATATTATATTCAAGTAAATCAAATGCATAAAGAATTATCATTACCATATAATTTTTTTTTATTGTTTGTAAATACTCTATCAGTTCAAAATCATCATAAAAACTTTAAAATTATTGTCAAAATTATTTTCTACCATGCTATGGCCATCATTTTGTCAGCATAATTTATTATCAAATGACATAAATTTATGATCCATAGATAGAGATTGAATAAGTCTGTTTGATATATATATATTAAATTGTTTTGCTTTTTAAATCGCAATCATAATTTTTGTTTGGCTATATTTTACAAAAAAAATTAAAAAATTACTTTTTTTATAATAAATTTATAATCACATTTATAAAAAACTGCAATCGTCCCAAATAGACCCTAACTCTTCCAATCATATGAAGCATAAACTATACAAAGATCAGGAAAGCATCATGACTCACATGCTGAATTTATCTCTCTCTATACATATATATATTTATATATATATATATATATATATATATATATATATATATATATATATATATATATATATATATATATATATATTATTATATTGAAGGACTTTCATTAAACAAAATAATGAAAATCATGTGATACCTCAAGAGGGTTATTTTTCTTGTTTAAATTCAAAGTCTAAAAGCCTAAATATGAGCTAAATATTCACTTGCTCAATGGCATTAAGTTATAAAGCCTAACTTTAGACTAGTTGGCACTAAGCCCAAAATAACCTCCCTTCTTGGCTCAAAGTCAAACGTAAGACTACTTTCCCAAAGTCCAATCTAACCCTCGTTAGCATTCCAACTAGAGGTGCAAATGAGTCAAACCAACTCCCAAACTGGCTCGAACTCAGGAGTTGTGCTTATCGAGTTTTGAGCTCGAGCTCGAGCAGAATTTCGAGCTCATTAGATTATCAATCCCGAGTTCGATTCAGATGATACTCAACTCGATTATTCGTTGAGTGGCTTGGAAGGAATTAAGAAGGCAAGCCTGCGCGCGTGGAAGGAGAACTATAGTGTTTCGAAGCTCCAGAACATCCCAATTGCAAAATGTTATGTCAAGTCTTGTATAGATTTGAGAATACATCAGGCTACTAACAGCTAAAACATATGGAATGTTTTCCCATTTTCTTCCCTTTCAATTTTTTGGGCTTTAAGTAAAATTGAATGTATTAACAGTGATATATATTTGCTGAATGTTTAACTATAAATAAATAAATAAATAGAGATATGTTTACTGAATAAATTGAGGAAAATAAACATAACACATATTTTACTAATATAAATCAGGCATTTAAAATTTTTAAATCAATTGATATGAAATTTGCCTATAAGCTAAAGTTCTAACACAATTAGATTTGTGAAAATATTTATAATAAAACTATCACATCATGTTTTTTTTTTTTTTTCTAATCCTTGTGGTTAAATTAGATCATATAATATTACATTTTGTCCAAACTAAGTATATAAATATATAAAAATAGTTTTGGGATAAAATTTACATTATATATTCAATTAATCACAATTAATAACTCTAATTATTTATGTGTTTTTAAAAACTCAATTATATAATTAAGGTTGCTATGGCTAATATCCAATTATTCAAGTTATATAAATCAGTTTCAAGCTAAGTTATTTAATTTCAAATTGTATGCACAATCATAATATTTATACATGCATAACTCAACATAATTAGAAATTCACAGCATTGCATTTAATACAAATTTTAAAATTATAAAACTTAAGAGAATCAATAATTCTATCTATCACAAGCCTTTCAATTTTTTATTTAGAAATATATTTTAAACATTTGTGTCATAACAGAAAAGAATTATTATCAGTTAATTTTCACTTTGTACCATGTTTATTTATATGTAAAGTTTTTCATTGATATGTAAGACGTATATATCCAATTTAAATAGATTATTAATTAAATAATATATACTAAAAGATATTAAATTTTCTATTTCTAAGTGAGCAAGAGTAATCAAATTTGTCCAAACAATAAATCAAAATTAGAATTTGTCTAAATGATAGTATATAAAATGCCTCACATAAATTCAAAATATAATCTAATTCTAAATACATTTTATATAAGCCTATAACTTCAATAGGACTTTCGTTATCATTTTTCACATAGATGAATCTTTCAACATCAGTTGACACTCGACTTCTTAAACAACTCTGTATAATCACACTTATGTGAGTAGTTGCATATGTATCTCCTAAGGCTAAATTAACTTAATAACAAATACAATTTAGAAGTTTACTCTTTTGTCAAGTTAGAATATTTTTGGATAATTCTTCTTCACATTATCACTCTTCTTGCAGAAGAAATAAATAATAATAGCATATTATTTCTATTTCACTTTAGGTAGTGAAGTACCTTTATATGCAACTCATTTTTTCTTAGAAATATTTTTCTTTTTCGTAGCAATATCATGAAAGGAAGTTGTTAAGTGAGCACTTTATATCTTTTCTTGTTTCAATATCATTAATAAAAAAAATATATAAAAAAATGGTTAAGTGAGCACTTTATATCCTTTCTTGTTTCAATTTTTCTTTTTCATGCACACATTGAACAGTGAGCTCTTTTAGAGTCCTTTTTTTTAGTATTATAACTTATCTTAAACAAACATAATTGTGTAGGAAGAGAGACTATGACAAGATGCAAAAAAAATATGATAAGACAATTCTAAATTTAATGCTCTTAGTCTAGTAACAAGATTGAATATTTTTATAATATACTCTCTTATGTTTTCTTTGCCTTTATTCCATATTGTAACGAGTTTGCTAAGAATAGTGCTCATTTTGGCCGTTTTAAGACCTACGAAAAGATCTGCTATTTTGCTTAGAAATTTCTTAGCATTATCCTCAGGCATTGCACCAAGTATGATATTTATAATAGAGTGTTTTATAATCATGAGATTCATACGTTTGAATGCTCACATCTTTCAAAATTTATCTTTTTTCAAGAGTATTTTCCATAATATGACAGGAGGGCATTCGGTTCGAATCACACGGTCTATATTCATACACCCAAGAATAATATTCATGTTCTTTCAATTTCTTAAAATTAGTGTCATTAAGCACTGAAATATTATTCAAGTAATCAGATATGGATGAAACATTAACTAAAAAAAATAAAAGTAAGTTCAGAATTAACAACAATGTCATATCGTTGTATATAAATGATATGAAAAACTATTAACTATAAATAAGTAATGTAAGGTGGGCCCTTCTTAAGATACTTATCACAATATTATAATTTTTCTTTGAACAAAATTTATAATTTTTAAACGGCAGTCCTTAAAATTATAGTTAATATATAATAATAATAATAATAAATTAAGCTAACAACAAGCCTTTCTTTGAACTTACTTATTGTATATATGAATTGTTGCGGGCTAGAATATACGCGACGATAGAGTTGTAGTTTTACATCTTAGCGTTGCACGAATATTTAGTTTACACATAGAGAACACAAGATTTTTTACGTGGAAAAACCCTATGAAGGGGAAAAATTATGGGGCCTAGCCTAGTTGAAAATGATTATACTAAAACTTAAGTAGGTTATAGTGGAAAGACTCGCCTTCGAGGGCGATCAGATTACAAATATCGACCATGTGGTTGAAATATATCGACCAAAGAGGATGAAGGTCCAGTGCCACTTGGTGGACTAGCAAAAGCCCGATGCTACTTGAATGTTCGGACGTTAGGTAGTATGGCGGTGGGTTGACAGAACTTTGACGTAGGGTCGTGGTCTAGTGGAAGTTCACCATCAAATGATAGTTCAGTGGATCAATATCTCCGAGCATCAAGTGATGGTCTGGTAGAACTTCAGGAGTCAAGTGGAGGTCTGGTAGAACTCCAGGCGTCAGGTGGTGGTCCGGTGGAAGTCCGAGCCTCAGGTGGTGGTCCGGCGGAGCTCAGGCCTTAAGTGGTGGTCCGATGGAGCTCATGACCTCAGGTGGTGGTCCGGCGGAACTCAGGCCTCAGGTTGTGGTCCAGCGGAGCTCAGGGCCTCAAGTGATGGTTTTGCGAAACTCAGGCGGTGGTCAGGGATGAGCAAGGAGGCAAGAGCGATCTCTGATCTCTCTTGTATCCTTTGGCTTCGGGGTCCCTTTATAAGAGAAAAGGGGGCTCTATTTATAGATTTCTTAGAGTGACATGACTCGTAAATAGTTGAAAGATCAAGGGCAAATGAAGAGTGGTTGGATGGATGACCGATGTTGAATCCCTTGATCATGGACCGTTTGATGGATATTTGAATGTCTTAATGATGTCGGAATTCAGTGATCTTGGGCTCGTTGGATTCGTCTCGTCGAGCCTCTTGATTCAACGATAATCACATTATGTTTGGAAACCGTTTGGTAATCCAAATTGTAGTTCGAACCTCCCTACATCGCTTTTAACCCTTGATTTGGACCCATTTGGGCTCGGATTGGGTTGGATTTGGTGTCGTTGGGTTCATATTCTTGAGACGTTCAGTTCTACTGTAAGTTTGCTGAAATCAAAGTTCAGATAGGCCCAATTTTAATTTCGGAAGTTTCCAACTTGATTTTGCATCGAGATTAGTGCCCGATCAAGATAATTTTTTGATGATGTATCATGAATAATTCCAAAATTATCACATATGTATTACTAAATATATGTAATCTAGAAAAAAAAAATAATCTTTCTATAGATTTTAGTAAATTTTAAGTATTATTCAATTGTTTAAAAATTAAATAAAGTGATCTCATTTTGATGACATATTATTTTAATTTAATTTATTTTGAAGTAATGAATAATAATTGCTAGTGAGAAATATTTAGCTGATAAATACATTTAATCAATAAAATTAATTCAAATATTCATCAACATTTTCTCGACTATTTTGCTTCATTTTAAAAAAAAATGATACTAGGCTACCGAATAAAGCTTATGATAGGTTGACAGACATTAAATGCAGCATATTATATTAATGATATCATAAATTGAATCTAAAATTTAATTCATATGATTAAATAATTATGGACACACGTTATATATAAATATAATTAAGGTTTTAAGGCCCATAATTATATCTCAAGCAAAATTTCCAAAACCCCATCAACGTTACAACAAAATACTAATACTAATGTGCATTAAATAAAAAAAATCTTAACAATAGCTTTATTTGGGATGACTTTTTAGTCTTTTTTTACTGCTTTCTAAAGCATTTTTTTAGTACAAAAATTTCTATGACAAAATTTTTGTACAAAAAGCTGCTTCAGAAAGCCCCAAAAAAATCGCCCCGAATGAAACCCACATTTCGGTCTTCCACGATTGAAGCATATATGAATCCACGTACTGAAATATAGAATCCAAGTTTTCAGTCTTCCACGATTGAAGTCACATTCTAGGGAGAGAAATCTTTCTTTTCACTCAAATAAAAAATGAGAACCGACCGCTTAAACTGAGGATTACAACTCTATTTATATTTTTTAAAGCATTTATTTTATTTCATCACATCATTAAAATAGAACATAATACTTGATCTCCGCACAATATTTAATTCCATAAAAAATTAAACGAGATTTCACATAAGTCAAATAATAATTAATTCTTAAGTAGATCATAAATTTAATGTGATTAATTTTAATTAGCAATTAATTTATAATGTAAAATATAATAGATGAGCAACAGATCGATCAATCGTATTTTCCTCCAGGTTTTCTGCCATATTGGTCAATTCAAAGTCCGACTCTCCCTTCGTCCAATCACTCTACTTTGAAGCATTTTGCCTTACTTTTAGTTCATTTGGTCAAGTATCTCTTGCACAAATGGCTCAGCCATCCAGCCCAATCTATTGTTTCTATTTTAGCTTCTAAAAGAAACTCACTACTCATTTAAGGCCATCCGGTCTCTTGTTCCTCCCTCATATAATGCTTTTGGTACTGTTGCCAGATACAAAGCTCGCCTTGTGGCTGGATATTATAAGCAAAAGAACATTATAGACTACACGGAGACCTTCAGTCCGATAGCCAAGAGACTGGCCATTCATAACAAGTACCATACTAACCATTTATACAGTACCTAACTCTAGTATTTCAACTACGTGACTCTGATGTGTTTTGGCATGGAACATTGAATGAACGGGTTTATATGGCTCAACTAGCTGAACTTTTATTTTATCCAGTGAACGTACGCTCCTTTACGTTCGGTTCTAGGCAAAAAAATCGCAATACCGAGTACTGAGTTGTACCGAGTTTTTTTTAAAAAACTTCGGTATTGCGCTGTTTTGGTCTAAAACCGAACGTAGAGGAGCGTACGTTCACTGGATGTAATAAAAGTTCCAACCAGCTACATTTAAGGGTTGACAACCGCCCCTCCTTATATGCCTTCTAAAAAAGGTAATTTATGGATTGAAAGAATCTCCAAGCTACTTATTCGCTATCGCCTCCAAACACCAACAAACTCTTACTTTTCAATTCAATCATGCCAACCCTTCTCTTCTTCTTCGCTTAAACAACTACCACATGTTAGTTTTATGTGGTATCTGATTGTGCCGATCAATCAAGTTGTACTGTTGCCTCGGACTTCAATTCCATCGGCCGAGCTTGCTAGGGATTTTCCTCCTGCTAGGGTTCGGATGCTTTGCCCAAGAATTTTTTTTCCTTACAATTGTACAATGCTGTGAAGCTATGTACCCGCAAGTTGATGCAGTATATTGTCTAGTTCATGGGGCTCCAAATCGCGACGTTGCGGTGCTACGATTCAGACAAGAGACAAAGAGTGAAGCGCTACAGTGCTCTAGACTCCAACGATGTGGCGCTGTTAAACAGATCGGAGTCGGAGAATGGAGCGCCGCGGTGCTCCAAACCTAGCGCCGTTGCGTGTAAGGCGGGCTGGGCAGTTTTCCTTTTCATTTTTAAAGAAGGGTTGTGTCCCTTTGATGATTTATTGTGTATCTCTTTGATAGTTTTTATAAGAGAGAATGATGCAAAAGTGAAGAGAGACAAAAAAGAGAGTAAAAGGGAAGAGAGATCTGCACTACTTCTTTCAAATTCCATGATTTTACTTCCCAACACCATGCAACTTAAACACTCGAATATATAGGATATTCTTCGCACTAGCGCATCTACTTCCAATATTTTATTTTCTGGGCATATAAATCTGCAGATTTTAGGCTGATTTTCTCAGTTCCTCAACTACCTGCTGAGCTCATTCCTGATTGTTTTCTTCTCAACCTAACAGCCTATGCTCAGTATATGCTTCAATTTGCATGTATGAGCTATAGTAAGCCACTTCTAACACTTCTTCCAACTAAAGAACCCGCAACCAACTACTGAAAAAAAATCCCATTTATCAGTAGGAGCTAACTATCACTCGACTGAATATTTCATTCTCCATCTGTTAACAAATGCATAACCTCGTGATCTACTAATACCATCTCCCCAACACTACAGGAAAAATGCTCATTACCGGCGGTTCATGGACCGCCGGCGGCGTAGCCGGCGCTCTGACAGTCGGCTTTTAACGGCGGCCGAACCGATGATCTTGCTATGTTAAGCCGCCGGTAATAGCGGCGGTCATTAAACCGACGGTAAACCGCCGGACATCAATATATTTATGGTTCTGATGAATATAGTGGCGTGTTGCCCAACATATCTTGCTCTTTCTGCAGGTTTAGACTTTAGGGTGAACCTTCCTCAAATAGAGGGGATGCTGTCAATGTTTTTTTTGCAGGTGCTACAGGTTTCTGGCGGCTAACCGGCGGTTTGGCCGCCGGAAACTACGATACCGGACGACCAATGACAAGCCGCCGGTAATGGCATTACACCGCCGGTTTATTACCGGCGGTTACCGACGGCCACCGGCGGTGTTACGGTGGACATCCGACGGTTTACATCGTCGGTAATATCGACGGCTCCAACCGCCGGCTATCGACGGTAAAGGAATCGGCGGTCTACCGGCGCTTGCCGGCGGTTTAAGAAACAAACGACGCCCACCTAAACCGCCGGACGACCGTCGGTACTATGACCGCCGGTCAGCCGTCGGTCAAATCACCGGCGGTGTAACGGCCGGAAAACCGCCGGTTCCAAATCCGGTTGTCACCGACGGTATACGCCGCCGGAAAATCGCCGCCAACATAAACCGCCGGTAAAAAACCGCTGGTACATGTTTCCTACGCGATTTTTTCCGGCGGCTGGAAAACCGCCGTAAAGCCGCCGGTAGTCCATAAAACCGCCAGTTAATCTACCGTAACCGCCGGATTTCGACGTTTTTCCTGTAGTGCAAGAGATAATTTTTTAGTACAAATATAAATTTTTTTTAACTAAAAAACTGTTTTAATAAACAGTAAAAAAGTCATCCAAAATGAAGCCAAAATATAGAGCCTTAGCTATTGCAAAAGCGGATCTTATTTGGCTACATAGGCTTCTTCAAGACTATGAAATATCCATTGTCTCCGCCATTTTGCTGGAACATGCAATATCTATGTCATCGCCCTCGTCAATAATTCTCTTAGCTATTGCAAAAGTTAGGTGAGAAAGGAGGTTGGCATGTCATTTAGAGCTTTAGAGTTCTTTAGATCTTCAAATTTTTTCCTGGCAAAGTTCAAGTCTCCTTCATGTGAAAAATAGTGGTTATTTATAATACTTTTAAAAATGACATTTGATAAATTTAGTCATAATTTCATAACACTCCATCGAACATATTATACTGAATTCTTTGATCATAAATTATTTATTTATCATTTAAGTACTTCAATATAGATACAAATAGAGTGGTATTAGATTTATTGGATTCGTCTCATCAAGCCGTTCGTTTTGCCTATTATCATACAAGATTTTGATACTGTTTCGACTCTAATTAATGTCCAAAAGTTCTTATTTTAAGTGTTTGATTTGAGTTCATTTGACCTCGTATAAGATTGCCTTTGGTATTAGCAGCCTCGCCTTGTCAAAATGTTCAAATTGACTATAAATCTATTGAAATCAGACTACGAATGTTTTTTATTTAAGACTTAAATTTGCAATGTAATAATTGCATCAAAATTCATGCCAATTAAAATTAATTTTCTTAAAACATTAAATGAGATGAAGATTAAAAAATGTGACACATAAGAGAGAAAAAGTATATCAAAATTAGATATTTCATAAAATAAATCCCAATAAAAAGAGCTTATAACATGATTTTTATACGTTTATATATTACTTAGTTGATGAAAATAATTATAAAATAATAAATGAGAATAATCTACTACTTAATTATGAGAATATTTGCGGTGTGCAACTCAGATGAATCACTAACCATAGAATAAAATAAAAATATATAATAGAATGTCACATTTATATGAATTATAAGCCATTTGTACACTTAATTTTAATAATTCTAGTTGCATAAATATTCACCGGAATATATGCGCGCGGTAAAGTGGAAATCTGCAATAAGTTTATTGAATATTATTATTTTTAAATAAAAAAGGTATCTTAATAGGTTTTGTTTCTAAATAAGGTTGATTTTTTTTATAGATTTCTTTGATTTAATGTGTCACATATTTATTATTCTTCAATACAATTAAATTATTAGATAATAGAAATAAATTTGAAAAATAAATATAATAGACTTATTAGATATTTATAAGTATAATCATTACAAAATGGAGTGAATTCAAATTGGATGGCTGAAGCGGAAGAATGCATTAGGCCAGTCGCATGATTGAAAAGTATGCCTCAAATTTGAGCGAAAATTGTATAAGATTGTAGTGTTACCTACAATATTTCATGGAGTAGAATGTTGACCATTAAAAGAGAAGCATAAGCTCAGAATTGGGGAAGCTACAGCTCAGAATTGCAATATTTTGGCCAACATTCTAAAGGATTTTGCTGACACTACGGGCTTACATGTCAATTTTGATAAAAGTGCTATTATGTTTCCTAGAAATCAAGATAATGTTCAAGACATATGTCATACTCTTGGTATTCAAAACATAGTCAGCAAATTAACTTATCTAGGCATCCCACTATCTTTCTATAGATTGAAAATTGCTGATTTTTTGCCTTTAATGGACAATGTCAACAAGAAAATGAATGGTTGGAAGGCCAATCTCCTATCTTTTGCGGGTAGATTGCAATACATCAAATTCACTATCCAAAACACTATTGCATATTGGATTAGGGGCTCCATTTTACCAAAATCTGTCTATAAATTCATCAAAAAAACCAGCTCTAGGTTTTTGTTCTTTGGTGATTCCATGACTGTTAAAAAAACTCCATATGGTCTCGTGGGATAAAATTTGTAAACCCAAGAGCAAGGGTGGACTTGGCATTCCATCTTTACTTGCTATGCAATTTGCATATAACTGCTCTGTTATTTTCAGGATGTATAATTGTGCTACGCCTCTCTCCAATTGGCTTCTTAATCAATATAAATCCCCTTGGAGACCTTTACCGAATTTGGCGTCCAAAACATGGAGATCTATTTGCAAAACTGCTGCTGAGGTGAAGCATTGCTTTATTTTCAAAGTGACCCAGAATTCCCCGATTTCCTTTTTATGGGATCATTGGTATAAAAATGCCACCATTACTGAATTTTTGGGGGGCAATTATATTGAGTATTGTCAAGATTTACGCTTAAAGGATGTCATTACAGGTTCTAATTGGGCTCTGCCCAATGCTATTCCCTTGAATCTGAGAAACATTATAGCTGTTAACAGCAAAATTGAGGCTCCAGGTCCTTGTCTTCTATGGAAAAATCAGAGCATATATAAATATAGTAGATTCTTAGATGAATTTTACTCAGATTCTGATACATGCTCTTGGTACAAAATGGTGTGGGCTAAAAGGCATATCCTGAAGCACTCAATTTTTGTATGGTTGGCTATTATCGGGGGATTAAAAACTGCAGATGCCCTGCTACTTAGAAATATTTCGGTGCCTGGTACTTGCAATCTGTGCCAATCACATAATGAATCAGTGTCACATCTGTTCTTTGAGTGTGCTTACACTTTCAATATTCTTACTGCTTTAATTCCTGGTATGAATAGTTTTCTTCTCAGACCTTCTATTCTGCAAGTCTTAGAGTGGGTTAATGTGCAGTATCATGGGGATCTGAAGGTGAAAAATTTTTATTTTGTGATTATATGCTGTGCAA
Source organism: Dendrobium officinale (assembly GCA_019514585.1). Taxonomy (NCBI): domain Eukaryota; kingdom Viridiplantae; phylum Streptophyta; class Magnoliopsida; order Asparagales; family Orchidaceae; genus Dendrobium; species Dendrobium officinale. Next base: position 61,554,563 of record CM033688.1, on the reverse strand, counting down.
TATATCATATTTGGAAAGAAAGAAATGGAAGGAGGTTTGGTAATACTGTCAATTGTTATACTTCTCTGCTGTATAACATCAAGAGGAATATATGTGAGAAAGTTTTAAAATGGGAGAACTCTTGGGAGCTTGTGGAGTTACTGTAAGCTGGCAGGCCTTATATATTCTGGAAGGATTTTCTTCCTTCTATTCTGTTCGCAGCGATGGAATTTGTTTACATGGGGAGCCTTCCTGGGCAATGATGATTCTCCCGATTTTGGTATTTCCCTTGGATGGCCGCGGTGGCAACCAGGGAAAGTGCGTATCCTTTATTATATATCTGAGCCCAGGTTCTTCACAGGCTGGGAGCTCATTTTTGCTGATTACCTCTGTCAACTTCTGGCCTTTTTGCCTCAGCAGCTTATTAAGATTGCTACTTTTGGTTGGTTATGGTATGCTGTGCAGCCATGTTATGTTTTCTTAGACTTTTCTTATTATTTCTGTTTGTTCAGCAGCGTAAGCTGATATCTGGTATAGGTTTTTGTTCTGCTTCTGCAGCTTTTCTTGCTGATAGTTTTTTGTTTACTACTGCTGGTTGGTTGTGGCAGTAGATAAAAATTTTTATTTTTTTGTAACAATTCTCTTTGGAATGAAATGGGCTTAGGCCCCAATTTTTCCAAAAAAAAAAAAGAGAAGCGTAAAATTAAGTGCAGTGTTGCAGAGATGAGGATGTTCAAGTTGGATGAATAGCTTTGTACTTAGAGACAAAATGCAAAATGAGTACATATGTGTATTTTTATAAAATGAGTATGTATGTGTAAAGGTTGGAATAGCTCTGGTGGTGGATAAATTTGGAGAGAGTGGCCTTAAACCATCTGCCTTCTGATGACTTTGTTAGGAGAGTAGATGTATTAGAGTCAGCCTATGTTAAGAATGGTAGAGGTTTGCCTAAAAAAGTTCATTAGAAAGTATTAAAGAGGATATATTTTTTATTGGATTTAAATGAGAATTCAAATCTTAATGAAACACAATGGAGAAAAAGATTTCATGTAGCTAACCTCATATTGTAGGATTAAGGCTCGTTATTATTATTTTTTGATAAGTAATTAAGATCATTATTGTTGATCTATAACTTAGTACTTGATGAATTTTTAAAATATTTGATCATTAATTAAATTGGATGAAATAAAATGAATGTTATCAAATGTCAGTCACTAAAATATTTCTCATTATAATTTTTTCTTTTTTCAAATCAAATCCATCAAAATTACTTTAAATGTCACACTTTAGCCATTGGGATTTAATTTTTTACACTAAATTATAAGTAAGAAAAATTAGCATATATAGGACTTAATTTTTATTAAACTTTAATGCATGACTTGTCTCTAAGACAATTTTCTAAAATAATCATGTTCATATTCATACCTCTCATGGCCGGCTAACTTTTATTTTTTGTGGCAAGGTTGTAAGTCTTGTTTCTTAAATAACAAACTAGCCATAACTTGCATTTACAAAGAGTATTTGGTGTTATGAATTTCTAAACATTTCAATGGATCTAATTGGTTTTCCTTTCCAAATGAGATTGTTAGACAAATATTAGAATTCCTTAGGCTCTTATGATGTCCAAGTAGTAAGTCATTTTCTGCATTTTCACATTAAAATTTCGGTAGATTATTACACCATAGTGGGTAAAGTCTCCTTCCTATATATGGATTCAAGGCTAATATCATTTACGTGCGGATCATAAGCCCTCTCTTTATTTTATTCTCAAATGATGTAGGCATCATTATTGTAAAATAGAAATCCTCGTCTTTTAATAATATGATCAAAATTTATTTATGATTAAATAGGATGATCATCTTAAAATGAAGAAAAAGGTAAATGTAAGAATACGATTTTTTGACATCCTAAGCCTCTCATTCTCTTAGCATATCCTCTATTGATTCCATGCTAATGAATTATATAACTTAACTTTCTTAATGCTGAACTTACTACACATGTACACACACAGTGGGTGTGTGTGTTTTAAGTTTGAGTTGAGTATTCTACTATTTTTTTAGATTTTGCATAATTTCTCTCCATATGAAATAGTAAGAGATAAATATATATTTATCTTTCATTGAAGGAAGAATTATCATTGCTCAAGGTGGCACATTTTTTTTCATGTAATGCATCTTTGAAAGTTGACATCATCATCACCAATCATTCAACATTGACTTTCAAATAACATTAATGCCCATCATCTTTCAAAATCTAGCTTTTAATTTTTACAATCACTAGCCATTTAATGATAGCTATCGACTGATGCTGACACCCACCACCCTCAAATGACCAAGATTAACATCTATTATTGTCCATCATTGATCAACATCCAACCTTCATCCACCGTACCTCAAATATCCACATCCATCAACATTTTTAGCCCACCCATTTTCACTAACAGATGTTTGTAATTAATCATCAATATCACTATTAGTAACACCTTTAGCCACTATCATTGGAGATAACCTCTATAATCTAATTCATTATGTTCTAAACTAGTATTTATCAATCATAATACTGGTAGTTCATTATAATATCTGAATTATATTAATGAAATTATTTTAATTGAGATAACTCTTTATTTTTTTTATTTTTTTTTTTTTTTTAAGTTTTCTAAATATTAAATTTTATATATTTTGTGCCTTTTATAGCTACATTAAATTTACAATATTGCAACTAGATTTGTGACCAACTCTAACTTCCCTCCCTCTTTCTCAAGCGCGTTTTCACCCCTACCCACATGCCCTACCACAACCCCCTTTTTCCTTCACCCTACCCTCACCAAATGCCTATATTTAGTTTCATTTATTATTTATTTAATTTCAAATTATTTTTTATCCGATGACCATATTAGGAAAATAGAGGTATTATATTTGACTTATGTTAAGAAAGGTAGATTTAAACGATAATTTGACTTTTAATAGGGCACAACGGAGAAAAAGGATTCATGTAGCCGATCCCATGTAGTAGGATAAAGGCTTGTTATTGTTGTTTTTATTGTTGTTGTTGTTGTTGTTGTATGATAAATTTAAAGAAAAATTATTTTGACTAATAAATATCTTATCTAAAAATATTTAGAATTTAGATTAAAATTTTATATCTTAAAAAAAAGAGCAAGAAGGATGAAAACGTTGTCTGCAATGTTTTATTATACATTAAGGGTGCGTTTGGGACGGCTTCACGGCTGCTTTGCTTCAGAAAAATTTAGTAAAGGTGCGTTTGGGGCATTGCGGTAGAACAAAGTTACAAAAATTTCTGCGCCCCGCTGCTGCTTCTCGCGACCTTCCATTGCGTCCCGCGGTCCGCTGCTGTTGCTGCTTTCCGCCGTTTTGAAGGAAGTAAATGACGAAAAAATCCAATCGCCCTCACCGCTTCCTTCCTCTCCTCCCACTCCTTGTCCTCGAGCTTTACCTGCTTCGGCGGCCTCGGCGGCCTATCACATCTCGGAATCACGAGCGGTTGGTTCACAGGATCTGAAATTTTCACGGAGATGGAGGTTAACTCGCCGATCTTGATCACGTCGCCGTCGGAGAGGGAGGTTGGTTCTTCGTCGGGGGAAATAAGAGAACCGTTGACATAGGTTCCATTGGATGATCCGAGGTCTGTAACAACCCAGCGAGAGATTTCAGGAAGGAAGTTAACAGTAAGATGCTTTTGAGAAATGCTGGGATCCTTGATGATGACTGTGTTGCCTCTAACTACTCGGCCAATGCGGATTACGGTTCCTGGGTTGCACGCTAGGGTTTCCCCTGCCTTAGGTCCCTTGTCGATTGAGAGACAGAGGGTCGAGCTCGCCATGGAAGAGGAAGACGCGAAGCTCTATCTGCCCTGTAGTTTGAAGTGTTGACGAGAAAAGGGAAAAAGGTGTTGAAGTGAAAAGCCAGAGGAAGTGGAAACGGTCAGATTTCGATCTGATGATGGTGATGCTGCTGGTGACGATCGGGACGATCGTTCCGACGCCATTGGTGGTGGCGTTCATTGTGCGACGAGCGAGGGCGAGGGAACAGGGGAGCAATAATCCGATGGGGTTGCAATACTGCAATGTCGGATCAGAATTGAGGATTTTGATTGGATTGCATGGGGTTAATGATGTGGAGATGATGGAGAAGGCGGCAGCGACGCTGGTGCGTGGAGAGGGTTTGGAGGCGGTGACGGTGAGGGATGAGGAGATTGTGGAGATGAGGGAGCAGATTGGATTTTTTCGTCATTTAAAAAAAAAATTAAAATTTACTTCAAAATATGATATAACATTATCAAAATAAAATTAGAGAACTTTGATATTTAAAGTGGATAAAATAATAGTTTAACATTGTTAGTTTGTATTATGTACGTGAATAGAAAAAAAAATGTATATTTATACAAATTTTTTTCATATTAATATATATAAGGGTAGTACGGTAATTTATTCGCATACAGGTGCAGCACAGCAGTTTGACAGTTATACTATCCAAACAAAATATAATGATTTATGTACAGTAACTTCAAAAAGCAACTTTCTGTACACCAACTTCACAACCTGCTTTACTGACAGCTGCAGCCGTCCCAAACGCACCCTAAGTGCTAATAAGTTTGTAATATCATTCATAAGTGAATTTTGAATAGTTTTTACCTATGGGATTGTTGGTGAACTTTGTTGGATTAATGTATTAATTTTTTTCTTTAGCCCTAACACATTTTAGTTTGCACAAATGACATATGAAAATGATTGTATAGATGATTATAAAAAATACATATATTGAACACTTATTCATGTGTTGTTGCAATAAGTGTAATATATATATATATATATATATATATATATATTTAAAACTAAATTGAACGAAGAAGAAAGTGAAATATATTTTCATATACATATTCATATTTCTGTAGAAAAATATATGGTGTTACAATGATCGTAATATTTTGTGGAGGTACTACTCGATATGAGTTTAACTTTGATGTATGGATGGAAGCAATGAGAAGAGTGACTAAGGGACACATGTATAACATCATATATCATTTTAGGATAGAAGCTAATACCCATCTAGCTCACAAAATTCTAAAGGGAGCCATCATTATGAGAAATCAATTACAAGGCAAGAGCTCGAGGATATCATGAAATCTAACTAGGTTGAAGGAGCATCAATAACAAGGTGGATTGGGTGGTACTCAAGCTGATGGTGGTGGTGGTGATGATGATGATGATGATGACAATGAGGGATTTTTTCTTTAATGATCATAAGTTCTTTTTTAATATTCTATTTTAATGAAAGACATGTTGAAATTGTTGTTGGTGGAACTATTGTATATAATGTATATTGATTAGTAGTACATAACTATTGTTAAAATTGTTGTAGTAGTTTACCCATTTTGACCCAGTTGTGCTATTTGGGTTTTAATTATGTGAAGTTATTCTAACATTTTCTGGAATATGATGTATGTTGTGTTATTTGGTTTATATGTATTTTATAGCCGTAGACAATAACAAAAAAAAAAAAAAAGAAGAAGGAAATTTCTATCTATTTTGTAGGTTATTGCAATCGACACCAATCACAAAAGAACAATTTGGAGGTCCTATTCCCATCAGCTGCTGGAGCTGTTTGTGAGATGTTTGCGATGTCTTTTTTTTTTTTTTTTTTTTTTGAAAACTAGATGTTAAAATCTATATTTACAACCAGCTGAACTTATCTCAAAATATTTGCTATGAGCAAATTATCAGTCATTGTTGTTAAACACTTAGTAATTGCAAAATCAGCCATTGCATTTCGCAAAGTGGATGTGTATTCCAGTAGTATATTATATTATTATCATTACTTGATGAATGCTATATTGATTCTTATTGTTAGTTGTGTTTTCAACATGTTGTTTGAAGCAAGAAGGCAATAATCACCACAAGGAAACTTTTATGATATTTTGTTACCATCATCACTCACAAAATCATCATCATATTGTCAGAATAGATAAATAAATTCAAATTATGTATTCTTGCCATCATGTAATAACAGTACACGTGTATCACTTTGCCCTTTGTAAGCTATATATAGGGACCCATTGTAATACGGCAGAATAGGCTTTCATTAATAAAATCCAAGTTTCTTTCCCATTTTTCTGGGTTTCTTCTCCATCGATTTTCCTCATCTGTTCATGAATTTCATCATGGTATCAGAATAAGGAACGATCCCCTTTCCATAGATCAATGGCGAATCCGGCATCCATTGCCTCACACACCGAAGTCCATTCCGGCATTCTCCATTCTCATCAGGTTATCTCACCGTCTCTGAAATTTGCTATTATCCAACCTCAAATTTCTTGTTCCAAATCAATTGACTCCGGACAACTACCCCATCTAGAGCAATCAAATCGTTAAAGTCCTCAAGGCAAATGGATTCGTCATCTTTCTTGATCCTCAAACGGCTTCCGCGTCGTCCACAAATGCATCAGTAAATGAAAATACAGATACAAATCAAGATTCCTCCAGCTGGCTAGTCATCGATCAAAACCTGGCTGCCGCATTGTGCTCCACCATCTCCCCTTCGGTTCTCTCATATGTTCTCCATCTTGAATCTACGAACGAGATATGGCGTGCACTGCAGACAAGGTTTCAATCTTCAAACAGGTCCAAAGTTATCCAGCTCAAGAACGAGCTTCACAACGTTTCCATGAAGAATCTTTCAATGTCTCAGTACCTAACTGAGATCAAGAAGATTGTAGACAGCATTGCCTCGGCGGGATCATCCGTCGATCCCGAGGACGTTATGATATATATTCTAAACGGATTATCTCCTTCCTACCTGTCGTTCACTACATCCATCCGTATGATGCAATCCTCTCTCAGTCTTGGTAGTCTTTACGCTCTCTGATAAATGAGGAAATTCACCTCCAGACTACGGCATTAAAGTTTCCCGCAACGACCGACAACCAAGTAGCTCTCTATGCATCCAAAGATCATGGTCGTAGAGGCAGAACGCGTCCGGGAACTCAAACCAGCCGATCTTCCCAGTATTCCAGCACCACATGTCAAATCTGCAAAAAGAAAGGCCACTCTGCAATGCGTGTTGGCATCGTCTCAACCCGAACTACGTTCCATCCCAAAACTCTTCTAAGAACAATCAGACACTTCTTTCCAACGCCGATCACAACACCTCAGGAGACTGGTATATCGACTCCGGAGCTTCCACCCATATAACGAATTCGGCTGACAACCTTATTTCCTCAAACGTGTACAACGGTACAAACACGGTGACTATAGGGGACGGAAGATCAGTACCCATTGCTCACTCTGGCACGGGACTACTTCCTACCCCCTCCCATAAGCTTTTTCTATCTCAACTCCACCACACTCCATCTATCTCTCACAATTTACTTTCTGTGTCTAATCTTGTTAAAGATAACAACATCTCCATAACTTTTGACTCCAACGGGTTTATTTTTAAGGATTCGACGACCAACAAAATCATGCTCAGCGGCCCATGTAAAGACGGATTATATCATCTAGCCATCAAGCCACCGCACGGACAACCTACAGGTCTCACGGCGGCAAGAAACCAGTCTCCCAACTGGCACCATAGGCTTGGTCACCCTAATCACCGGTTACTCAAGCACTTCGCCAAGACGAACCCTGCTATCAACATTTCTAATACCTCTTCTTTTTGTAATTCATGCAAACTTTATAAAGGACACAATTTATATTTTGAAATTTCTGAAAATCGTAAACAGGCTCCTTTAGAGCTCATACATTCCGATGTTTGGGGACCGTCTCCGGTCCCCTCCCAACAAGGTTTTAGATACTACTTAATATTTGTTGATGACTATTCGCGTTTCACCTGGTTATTTCCATTAATGTTCAAATCTGAAGTTACACAAATATTCATCAATTTTACTAAGTTCATTGAGCGTCAGACAAACTACAAGATCAAAGCCATTCGCACGGACGACGGAGGAGAATACGTCAATCAGCAATTTCAAACGTTCATCAAAACCACGGGCATTCTCCATCAAACTTCATGCCCCTACACGCCGGAGCAAAATGGAATAGTTGAACGCAAGCATCGTCACATCGTGGAAACAATTCGAACGCTTCTACAAACAGCCCACTTACCTCACTCGCTCTGGTTAGATGCGGCGATCACCGCCACGTATCTCATAAATAGAACTCCGTCCGCAAAAATCAACAACATATCACCCCTTCAACTAATGTTCAACATCAAGCCCTCTTACCATCATCTCCGGACTTTCGGATGCGAGTGTTTTCCTCTACAACCTCCTCATAATCGCACTAAACTAACTCCAACTTCTACTTCTTGTATTTTCTTAGGCTATTCGAAAAATAAAAAATGTTACAAATGTTGGGATCCAACAACCAATCGCATAGCAATCTCGCGACATGTTCATTTCAACGAATCTACCTTTGCTTTCAAAAACACAGTGTCTAAAGAACCTGTGATGCCCCAGAATCAAATAGTGAAAGGATTCGTCTGACATTCTGATCGAACTCCATTCCAGTTGCCTTGCTCGGACCTGAAAATTTAAACCACATATAATGAGCTTACAAAGCCCAGCAGGTCACCAAAGCCTACAACTGAAATCAAAGCACGGCGATGCTATCAATATGTAGGTCAATAAAATCAAGTCAATCAATGGTAAATGAGTCTATGCAAGGCAGAAATCCATATTGAAATCAAGTCTATACAGCGGAAATCAGATCAGCAGTAAAAACATCGATAAATCAATACGTCTCGGCAATCAATTCAATAAGTGCTCCTAGCCAATATCCAATCAACGTAGTAGTGTCTATCAATCTATACTATCTATACTATCAGGTCAATCAACCGTGTCGTCTAATCAATTCATCGAATCTATATCATCTATTCAATCAATATAAATCTATATCATCTGTCGAATCAATAAAGAAATCCGTAAAGCTCAAAATCAATGCCTCAATCAAATCTCTACAGTCTCTATCCATTGCTATCGATAACATCAATACGGTCATCTAGTCGTCTTACTTATCGTATCCATCTATAACATCAATATAAAGGAATCATATCAAATCATCTACTTGCAGATCAATCTATCGTGCAATCTTATCAACTAATTCTTCCAGTCAATTATTTATCAGCAAGGAAATCCATCGAACAATCGAATCAACTCAATAAATCAACCTCTATACAATGAAATCATTAGGTCAATTGAAATCAATACAATCAGCTCCCTAAAGAAATCTATTCTACGATAAATTAATAACCTATCAGGATCTGTCGTATCAATAATATCCATATGTCTATATCATATCTATATCAATGTCTATATCGGTCTCTATCAATCGATACAATCTATACCAATATCAGTGTCAGTATCTATAAATCATTACAATATCTATCAGTGCCAATATCTATGAATCAATACGCAGAATCCATATCAATATCGGTGCCGGTATCTACGAATCAATCAAATCGAGAAAATCAATCGGAAAAGCAATACGATAAATCAATAAAATCAATAAATCCGTCAAATCAATCAATCAATCAAATCCAGTCTATACTATCAAGTCGATCAAATCAAATCAATCGGAAGGACAATACGATAAATCTACAGTAGCAAGTCGAATCAATGCAGAATCAATAGTATCAATGAATCTATAAATCTATGCCGTCCATGTCCATATCAATATCAATAATCAATAATCAATAGTATCAATACTCAATGGTCAATCAATGAAGTCAATGAATCCGTACGATAAGAAACAATTCGATAAATCCAATCGAGATCAATAAATCAATGCAGATCAGGAAATTCATACAATGCCATATCATATACATGCAAATCCATACAATGGTCTTACTCGACAAGCACAAACACTAGTCATGATCAATAGTGTTATTGTAGAATCTATATTGCTGTTGTAGAATCCATATTGCTGTTGTAGATATCCGCACGTTGGTTCTATAAAGAAGAGTCGTCACTCTTTTCGCCCGTCGGCCGCCCGTCGGCATATAAAACTCCTTATAACTCCCATCTATAGTGCTGTTGTAGAAATCCATAATCGATATTTAAAGGAAAGCCCGTCGGCCCACCATCCTGTACAGGTCAATATCTATCTCCAACCAACGTTCAACCAGGTTCCCACTTGTCTTTCAGTATCAATCAGTTCAATGCAATAATCGATGAAATAAGCAATAATAAAGAAATCTAGGACAATCATATCAATAGTCATACACATATCAATTCAATCTATCAATCTCGGGAAAATCAGAAATCGTACGAAAATCGGGCAGAGTAACGGCAGTCGGTCAAATTTACACAAAAATCCTGCAAAAAGGCACAAATTCCAAATCTCACCAAATTACAGAAGAATATCGATGACATCAATACAAGACTATTGTCCTATAGAAACCAAATCAAATCACGTTCCGATATTTTTCTATTCGATTAAAATCGCGTAGAATCAATTTCGACCGGTAAAATCTTCGTAGAATACAGTCAAATCGTGTACAATAATCATATCTATAACATACTAAAAGTTGTGCGGTGAAAGTTGTGTCAATACGAAATCACGTCAAAAATTCGACTACGAAAACACAAAACAGATCGCAACTCGGTCAAAACTCAATATCTTTGAAAACAGAAATAGGGTTCGGAGTCCTTACAGCGAGATCTACACTTTTCCCAACAGCAGCGTCGGACGAAAAGCGCTCCGCGGCCTCCAAAACCAAGATTTTCCTCTTTTTTCCCTTTCTCTTTCTCTCTCCTCAAAATATCTGATTTTATAAAAAAGATTTTCTCTCTCCTCAAAACGACCAGATTTTTCTTATATCATTAGTCGGATCGGCCCGGCCGATCGCCAAATCGTCCCGGGACGATCAGACCAAAAATCGATCTTCCCGATCGTCTTGGACGGTTCCCAGAACTATCTTCAGGCCGATATTTTCTACAGTGCCGATCGGCCTGGACGATCCAAAATCGTCCTGGACGATCCTGAGAGAAAAAATCCAAATCAGAGAGGAACAGTAAGGGAACGAGGTCTCGCAATCTCCCCACCTTAGAAAAATGTCGTCCCGACATTTCCCTACAGGTGCGAGACGAAAAACAACGCAAAAAAAATCGATCTAAATCCAAATCCAAAACAAAACTCGTCGAAATCCAAACAAACACAATGCAATCAATCACATGTCAATCACTATGTATGCAGAATGAATTCATTCTATCAAACTATCAATCAAATCCTTTCACTACACTTGATCTGATACCAATTGTGATGCCCCAGAATCAAATAGTGAAAGGATTCGTCTGACATTCTGATCGAACTCCATTCCAGTTGCCTTGCTCGGACCTGAAAATTTAAATCACATATAATGAGCTTACAAAGCCCAGCAGGTCACCAAAGCCTACAACTGAAATCAAAGCACGACGATGCTATCAATATGCAGGTCAATAAAATCAAGTCAATCAATGGTCAATGAGTCTATGCAAGGCAGAAATCCATATTGAAATCAAGTCTATACAGCGGAAATCAGATCAGCAGTAAAAACATCGATAAATCAATACGTCTCGGCAATCAATTCAATAAGTGCTCCTAGCCAATATCCAATCAACGTAGTAGTGTCTATCAATCTATACTATCTATACTATCAGGTCAATCAACCGTGTCGTCTAATCAATTCATCGAATCTATATCATCTATTCAATCAATATAAATCTATATCATCTGTCGAATCAATAAAGAAATCCGTAAAGCTCAAAATCAATGCCTCAATCAAATCTCTACAGTCTCTATCCATTGCTATCGATAACATCAATACGGTCATCTAGTCGTCTTACTTATCGTATCCATCTATAACATCAATATAAAGGAATCATATCAGATCATCTACTTGCAGATCAATCTATCGTGCAATCTTATCAATTAATTCTTTCAGTCAATTATTTATCAGCAAGGAAATCCATCGAACAATCGAATCAACTCAATAAATCAATCTCTATACAATGAAATCATTAGGTCAATTGAAATCAATACAATCAGCTCCCTAAAGAAATCTATTCTACGATAAATCAATAACCTATCAGGATCTGTCGTATCAATAATATCCATATGTCTATATCATATCTATATCAATGTCTATATCGGTCTCTATCAATCGATACAATCTATACCAATATCAATGTCAGTATCTATAAATCATTACAACATCTATCAGTGCCAATATCTATGAATCAATACGCAGAATCCATATCAATATCGGTGCCGGTATATACGAATCAATCAAATCGAGAAAATCAATCGGAAAAGCAATACGATAAATCAATAAAATCAATAAATCCGTCAAATCAATCAATCAATCAAATCCAGTCTATACTATCAAGTCGATCAAATCAAATCAATCGGAAGGACAATACGATAAATCTACACTAGCAAGTCGAATTAATACAGAATCAATAGTATCAATGAATCTATAAATCTATGCCGTCCATCTCCATATCAATATCAATAATCAATAATCAATAGTATCAATGCTCAATGGTCAATCAATGAAGTCAATGAATCCGTACGATAAGAAACAATTCGATAAATCCAATCGAGATCAATAAACCAATGCAGATCAAGAAATCCATACAATGTCATATCATATACATGCAAATCCATACAATGGTCTTACTCGACAAGCACAAACACTAGTCATGATCAATAGTGCTATTGTAGAATCTATATTGCTGTTGTAGAATCCATATTGCTGTTGTAGATATCCGCACGTTGGTTCTATAAAGAAGAGTCGTCACTCTTTTCACCCGTCGGCCGCCCGTCGGCATATAAAACTCCTTATAACTCCCATCTATAGTGCTGTTGTAGAAATCCATAATCGATATTTAAAGGAAAGCCCGTCGGCCCACCATCCTGTACAGGTCAATATCTATCTCCAACCAACATTCAACCAGGTTCCCACTTGTCTTTCAGTATCAATCAGTTCAATGCAATAATCGATGAAATAAGCAATAATAAAGAAATCTAGGACAATCATATCAATAGTCATACACATACCAATTCAATCTATCAATCTCGGGAAAATCAGAAATCGTACGAAAATCGGGCAGAGTAACGGCAATCGGTCAAATTTACACAAAAATCCTGCAAAAAGGCACAAATTCCAAATCTCACCAAATTACAGAAGAATATCGATGACATCAATACAAGACTATTGTCCTATAGAAACCAAATCAAATCACATCCCGATATTTTTCTATTCGATTAAAATCGCGTAGAATCAATTTCGACCGGTAAAATCTTCGTAGAATACAGTCAAATCGTGTACAATAATCATATCTATAACATACTAAAAGTTGTGCGGTGAAAGTTGTGTCAATACGAAATCACGTCAAAAATTCGACTACGAAAACACAAAACAGATCGCAACTCGGTCAAAACTCAATATCTTTGAAAATAGAAATAGGGTTCGGAGTCCTTACAGCGAGATCTACACTTTTCCCAACAGCAGCGTCGGACGAAAAGCGCTCCGCGGCCTCCAAAACCAAGCTTTTCCTCTTTTTTCCCTTTCTCTTTCTCTCTCCTCAAAATATCTGATTTTATAAAAATGATTTTCTCTCTCCTCAAAACGACCAGATTTTTCTTATATCATTAGTCGGATCGGCCCGGCCGATCGCCAAATCGTCACGGGATGATCAGACCAAAAATCGATCGTCCCGATCGTCCTGGACGGTTCCCAGAACTATCTTCAGGCCGATATTTTCTACAGTGCCGATCGGCCTGGACAATCCAAAATCGTCCTGGACGATCCTGAGAGAAAAAATCCAAATCAGAGAGGAACAGTAAGGGAACGAGGTCTCACAGAACCTCCTCCAGAATCGATAAGGAACCCGTCTCTACTCCTACCGGTCTCCACAATTCGCATTCTAGATGCCAAGACTAATCCTGAACCTCTAGCCAATCACGATACCTATTCTCCAGTAACAACCAACAATCAAGATCATACTAATATAGTATATGTTGCTCCCATCTTGCAGGATTCCTCTAAACGAGTCCCAACTACGCATCCCATGGTTACAAGACGTCAAACCGGCTCCCTCAAACCAGCTCGGAGGTTCAATTTACTTCATCACATGCAAGATTCCACACAACAGCCGAACACTGATCCAATCACATATACCGAAGTTTCGAAATCGGTTCACTGGAGAAAAGCAATGACAGAAGAATTCTTCGCCCTTCAAAAATAGGGAACGTGGACTCTGGTACCCGTTCCCATCAATGCACCAATTCTCGGATCAAAGTGGACATACCGCACAAAATGCAACTCGGACGGGTTCGTGGCTTGCTTCAAAGCAAGATTGGTAGCTCAAGGCAACCGACAAGAATACGGGTTGGATTACAACGACACCTTCAGCCCAGTCGCAAAATTACCAACCATTCACATTCTATTCACTGTCGCTCTCTTCTACCAATGGCCGGTTCAACAGCTCGACGTCTCAAATGCGTTCCTTCACATCAATCTCACCGAAACGGTATACATGCGACAACCTAAGGGCTTCGAGGACGCATCTCAACCAGACCACGTATGCCTCCTTCGCAAGGCAATCTATGGGCTTAAACAAGCCTCGCGCCAATGGTACACCACCTTCACAAACTATCTACTAAGCCTTGGATTCAAGCATAGCCAGGCCGATCAGTCTTTGCTTACCAAACACAAAGGCCGCACTCAAACATATCTACTAGTATATGTCGACGACATACTACTAACAGGAAACGATCCCTCGGCCATCTTGGAACTCCTCAAACAACTCCAGACAACGTTCACAATGAAGAATCTAGGATCGGCAAGTCATTTCCTAGGAATCAAGATTGAGACATCCAAAGATAAGTATCTTCTATCACAAAGCTCTTATGCTCAATCTATCTTACAAATAGCTGATCTAACACTCTGTAATCCGGTTGCTAATCCATCTTGTACAAAAATCTCTCCCCAGCTCTATGATGACATACCATGCTTCGATCAAACGACGTACCGGCAGCTGATCGGTTCCCTACAATACTTAACTCTTACACGGCCGGACATAGCATTCGCGGTCAATTCCCTTTCTCAACACATGCACGAGCCGGAAGCAACTCATACTCATCTCTTAAAATGCCTCCTAAGGTATATCAAAGGGACAATTTATCTTGGTATACCCATAACAAGATCAAACTTACTCCTTTGCACGTACTCTGATGCAGACTGGGCGGCAGACCCGATCACAAGAAAGTCCATCTCCGGCCATTGCACGTTCCTTGGCGATACCATAGTTTCTTGGATTGTCAAGAAACAGTCCACGGTGTCGAGGTCTTCAACGGAGTTGGAATACCGAGCTCTAACCGCGGCCACCGCGGACACACTATGGATTAAACGGCTTCTCTCCGATTTCCACATTCCGCACACCACACCGGTGGACATCTTCTGCGACAATACTTCGGCAATAGCATTGGCAAACAATCCAATTTTCCATGCTAGAACCAAGTACATCGAAATCGATCAAAGATTCATTCGGGATCATATACAAAACAACAATATTCGGCTTCTACCAATTATCACAATCGATCAAATAGCCGACATTTTCACAAAATCTGTTAATTACGCCGAGATTCAAAACACTTCGCTCCAAACTGACTGTTGCTCCACAACCATCAGTTTGCGGGGGAATGTTAGAATAGATAAATAAATTCAAATTATGTATTCTTTGCCATCCTGTAATAACAGTACACGTGTATCACTTTGCCCTTTGTAAGCTATATATAGGGGCCTATTATAATACGGCAGAATAGGCTTTCATTAATAATATCCAAGTTTCTTTCCCATTCTTCTCGGTTTCTTCTCCATCGGTTTTCCTCATCTGTTCATGAATTTCATCACATATAATTTCTATCATGATTTTTTTTATTAATCCCTTATAGTACTGGTCTAACAACAGTAAACACCAGTCATAAAAGTTTCAGCCAATACACATCCGTCATAAATTTTCTCATGATCAAAAGTTCAACGGTCCTTTTCATGACAATATGATAATAACCAATTTCCTAATATAACATAAGTAAATTTTTTCTTATATATGAGATAAATCTCATCTTCTAAAAAAAAAAGAGAGAGGGCATTGTTGTATTGATAAATCACCAGCAACAAATGGATGAGCATTTAGAGGCCAACTTTGAGGGAGGAATATATATGAAGAATATGTTCCCAAACGTAATCCATATCCTCAAGCAAAGGCAGTGGACCATATTGCATGTACTCAGGCACACAATCTTCCTTCAACCTGGCAAGAATCTCCACTTGATCCACACAATAAGAACCAGTGGTTATCCTACGTTGCATGCTTTTGCGATAACGCGCGTGTCCATATGAATTCGTTACTGGTGAATGTGTTCGCTTGGATTCTTTCAATGATTCCACTAAATTATTTAAGCAACCTGACAATTTGCAGCCCCATTAAATGGCTGTGGTGATGGGGCATTTTTTGTTATTTTGTGGTTTTAAACGAAAATAATATATTATGGGGCTATGTATTACATTAAAAAAAGAGACAAATAAGCATATAAATTCATCATGATTTGATAGTTACTATTAGGGGTGTCGGGTTGGATTTGGATTCAACTCGAAATTGATCCGCCCTCAATATTTGATCTCATCCGAACTTAACCCGATTATACAAACAGGTCAGCAATTGAAACCCAGTCCCGACCCACACTAAACACAGGTCAACCCAACATGGCATGTATACTCGATTGGGTTAGGGAGAGAGGCGTGAGGACAGGTGGTTCACGGACATAAGACACCGGGGCGAGGCGAAGCAAGTGGGTGCATCCTTGCGAGCGCGAGCATGACGAAGCGCCAGAATAGGCGATGGCGTGGTGAGCAGAGTGGATCATGATATGGGTTGATTTCAAGTTTTCACTTTGACGTGAACCCGACCCAAAATTAAAAATAGGTCAAAATACAAAACCCGAACTCAAACCATTTTCCAAACGGGTCAATCCAGGCCCAGAATTTTTGGATCAATTCATGTCAGATTTTTGAGACGTATCAAATATTGATCACACCCCTAGTCACTTCTAAAAAAATTGGCTTTCATAACACTTATTTTGGGCTATTATAGTGATTATAAATGCTACAAAAAGATCAGCAATAGTTCTAGAACCGCTGAAACATTACCATGCTTGTTATTCACTGCAAAGAGCTTGCGCATCATTTTCCAACCGTTGGGGAAGGAAATTGCAACATTATTTCTTCCAACAGTTTAAACTATTGAAATTGAAGCAGATTTGTGTCATCACCAACAGCAGTTTTAGGCTTAGCTTGGGACATCTTTCTTATTATTTTCTAAAGCATGTTTATTGAATAAAAATTTCTAGTTTAAAAAATTTTATACGAGAAAGCTGTTTTAAAAAGAAGTAAGAAAACTGTTCCAAATGAAACCTTAATCACTACAAATAATTGCGGGTTTAACTTTTGCTATTACTATTATGCGCTAGCATTTTTTAAATCGCTGCTAAATAATGCTGCAATTTAGGCTTCGTTTGGGACTAGCTTCTTACTGCTTCTTAAAGCAGCTTTTTAGTACAAAATTTTTAATTTTTTACTAGAAAGTCGCTTTAAAAAGAAAAAAAAAAAGCCGTCCCAAACGAAGCCTTAATCTCCATTTTAGTATGAGTTGATCATTATTCATATAAATTTAAGATATAATGATAATGGTAAAAGTAATTAATTAAATTATTTTTTAGTCAAAATTTAAAATTATATTACAAAATTATCTTTGTTATGATTTTTAATATAGTAATCATGCTTTTTGAAGAAAATTCATTATAAAGAGTATGACTAAGCCATATTAGACAATAAAATTTGTTGATTGACTATGTATTTTATGATAGTAAAATTAATTTTTACTCGTTTGACAGAAGTTAGGTGAACTAATATTAGAAAATTTCTACAAATTCTTTAAAATAAAAAATTTGAAAATATTAAACAAGTATGCATTTTAAAATAGAGTTGAAATATTTTTTTTTTTTAAAAGATAAAAGATACGCCTAATCTATTTGATAGTATCACAACAATAATTTATCATGGATTTTGTTTTCAATTGTCTATTAGTTGCTTTTGATAGATAAACTTTATTAAAATTCTTTTTTAATTCACTAAAATTTTTCTTATTATTACTTGTTGCGTCCTGAAAAATTTGAGGCGGTAGAGAGTGATATAGTTTAGCGACTTAGCTTTGTACGAAGATCCAACACACAAACAGATAAGAGAATATGATTATATAGTCTATAAGGGAGACCACAATTTTTACGTGAAAACTTCTAAAAATGAGAAAAATCACAGGGTCTAGCCTAATTTGAATGAATCCACTAATGTTGCAATTGATTACAAATGAGTACCTTCTTTAGAAGGAAGTTCTTGGCTCGATGTAGCAAATATACATCATACAAAGTGCATTATATGCTAGGAGTTGGAAGAATCGATGTTGATATGTTCGTTTGGGGTGGCAAAATCATAGTCGTCAAGCGATGTAGGTTGGAAGGACTATAATCAGATGATGGTGGTCAGAAGGACCGTAGTCGATGGGCAACCATGGTCGCAAGGACTGTCGGTGGCATTGGTGGTTCAAAGACCATAGTCAGCGGGTGATAGAGGCTAGCAGGACCGTAGTTGGGCAACGATGGTTGAAAGGACTACAGTTCGTGGGCAACGGATGTCAGGAGGACCATAGTTGGATGATGGTGGTTAGAAGAACCGCAGTCAGCGGACGACGGTGGTCGAAAGGGACGTAGTTGGGTGACGATGGTCGGAAGGATTGGAGTCAGACGTTGGTGGTCGGAAGGATTGTAGTCAGCAGACAACAAAGGTCAAAAGGATCATAAGGGATCAACGAACATGTGGAATTCCGACGATGATCAAAAGAAATTTCGGCGTTGGTCGGCGGACAGGCGGAAGTCCGGCGGTGGTCGACTGAGTGGCGGAAGTCTGGCGGTGGTCGGTGGACTGGCGGGAGTCCGTCGGTGGTGGTTGACGGATGGGCAGAAGTCTGGCGGTGATTGGAGGACTCGCAGAAGTCCAAATGTGGTAGGTGGACTTGTGAGAGTCCATTAGTGGTCGGGAAGAACTCCAGCGGTGGTCCGCGGACGGGCGGAAGTCCAACGATGGTCGGTAGACGGGCGGGAGTCTATCGGTGGTCAGAAAGAACTCCGTCGATGGTCGACGGATGGGCGGAAGTCCAGCGGTGATCGGAGGACTGGCAGAAGTCCGAGGTGGTCGGCGGATTGGCGGGAGTCCATCGATGGTCGGGAAGAACTCTAGTGATGGTACACGGACAGGCGGAAGTCCGCGTGGCCGAAAGATTGGCAGAAGTCTGTCGATGGTCGGGAACAACTTCGGCGGTGTTCGGTGGACCAACGGAAGTCCGACGGTGGTCGGTGTCAATTAAGCTCCCAAATTATTCCCTTCTCCTCCTTTTTTCCCTCTTCATGTGAAGAATGAAGGCCTATTTATAATTTTTTAGAGTATCATGACTTGTAAATATAGGGAAGATCAAGGTCAAAATAGGAGTGATTTGAATGGACGAACGATATTGGTCCATTTGATCGTGGATCGTTTACTAGTAATTTGAATGTATTAAAGATATTGGAATTTAGTGATCTTGGGCTCGTTGGATTCGTCTTGTCGAGCCACTCAATTTGAATATAAGCTTGTCACGTTTGAAGTTTATATGGTATTCTAAATTAAGCTTTGAATAGTTCAAATATGTTTTGGACCATTGATTTGGACTCATTTAGGCTTGGATTTGGCTAGTTTTGGTGTCAATTGGTTCGCCTTTCCAAGACGTTCAATTCGACTATAAGTTTGCTATAATCAAAGTTTGGATGATCTCAGATTTAATTTCAGAAACTTTCAACTCAATTTTATCTCGAGATTTGTGCCCTATTAAGATGAATTTTTGGTTACATATCTATTTAATTTATTTTAAATTTTAATTAATGTTCTACTTTTAAAAATTTTAATTAGTAATAATTGATAGGGCCATGACTGAAAAATATAAGAAGCCTCTATGATATATGATCTCTAAAAAGGAAAGTGCTAAGTAAAGTAATCATTTCCTAAAATATTATGAGGGTATATTGATTTGGAACCTCAAAAGAATTTGTTTATTTACAAGCCTTCAGAGCTAAACAGTTTCAAAAGATACTTATAACTAGATATTGTCCTTACTAGCACTACAGGAAAAACATCATTTTTCAGCATTCATTTCCGCCGTCATAAATGATTGAAATCCATCGGTAATGTATTGAAAAACATCATTTTTCAGCATTCATTTCAAAAGAATTCTACTGAAAATATTTTTGGTAGATTTTCTGCCGAAAATTGCTTAGAAAAAAAAAATAAATGTATAGAAAGTTCCTAGGAGGGACCTCACATGAAATTCCTCAGAAAAAAACTCTACCATTTAAGGAAACCCTTTATATATCTAGGTCAAGCTTCCATCTTCCAATATTTTAATTTAAGAAACTTTGTTAGCAAAGTGATCACTGATGCATCTTCAATCTAAGAAACCTGTAATCAGATTTCAACTATTTCTCTATGGACACCCAAATTCTACAATCCCTATGAAGGGTATCAAAAAATTAATTTGAAGTGCAGCCTTCTTCAGTCATAGAAAAGAGCAAATTCTTATACCTTCATTACAACTAGTTCAAGCACCAACGGTTTTCTCATTTCTTTGGTGATTTTCACGTAAAAATTTATAGCCATTACAACTTCTATTTATACATGTTGGATCATTATAAAAGGTAAAATATGAAAATTATTCTGTGCAGACTCCGAACGACGTCCAGAGATGAATAAAAACGTGCCACATCATTTTTTGCTCGGTACTGGATGACGTGACGCTTTTTGATTGGTCTCTTGACCATCCGTTGTTCGCACGGAATAAATTTTCAATGAATTCCCTTTTGAGCTGGACCCAACAAATGCTTGACTTTTCGAACAAACGGTTGATGTGGATCCAATTTAAATAGTTAATAACTAGTAATCATCCATTAAGTTGCAGGTGGGTTTGACAAAGATAAGAAGATGATTGCTAGCCTTTTCAATAAAGGAAAAACTCATTAATAAAATGTTTCATGAGGTGGGAGATTAATGGGATCCTCTTATGGCTGAGCAAAGAAGACAAAGAAGCGGCCGAGCACAGCGATGAGGATGAACGATTTTCTTATCCGCTACCAAATGTTGAAGGAACGGGTTGCAAACATATGGAATGGATGATATAAGTTCTCGTAGCAAGAGGACTATTTTGATGTGCAGCCGGCCAACCAGAAACAAGGCACTCACAAAAGAAGCGTTTTAAGGCATTGACCCAATCCATTGAGTTGTAGGTAGGTTTGACAGACATAAGAAGATGGATATGATTGAAATTTATGAGTTTGTAACAACGACTACAACAACGAGCTTTTATCCACTACGTGGAAGTCTGGCGACGGTCGGCGACTAGGCGGTGGTCCGACATTGGCCATGCGGAAGTCCGACGATGGTCAATAGCTAGGTTGAAGTTTGGTAGCTGTCGTTAGCCGGGCATTGGTCCGATAATTATACAGCGGAAGTCTGACGGCGATCAGCAGTAGAGTGGAAGTTGCCAACCAAACGCCAAATGAGTGTTTTCATTAGTCATGAGCTCCAACTGAATGCCAAATTTAACCGCATTTCGCGCCAAGTGAATGGTTCACAAACACCATTTCTTCATTTTTTTTTTCAGTTGGTTTGATGTTATGAAATAGAGTTTGGATGGAAATGAGTTACTACATTTTAGAGTAATACTGCATTTTGGGGTATAAAATAATTTTTTCCGGTTGGAGATGGCCTGAGGAGAGCCTTAAGAAATTTTTTTTACATGTGGAGTAATGCCCGTAAAAGCCCAAAATTTAAGGACATTTTTTTTTGGGACATTTAGGCCAATTAAGGCAGATTTAGACACACGTCGCATACAGAAGACTCGAACCCATAACCTCTTAGTTGGTAGCCTAAACTCCCAACCAACAGATCAAAATGAGTTGTGTACAATGACATTTTATTATAGTAAAGATTTTTAACAACAGTTTTAATAACTACAGATAGTTGTATTTCTTTTAATCTTTATTGAAAGCTTAGTTTAAACTGGTACTATTTATTGACAGTAAAATAACTGCAATTTATCAAAATTCATTGTAATTTTTAAATTGCACATAGCACGCGCTGTCATATAATCAAGTTTTTTGGTAGTGTTTCTCACTAAAAAGTTCTTTAAATAAGGAGCATTAAACTTAGAATTGATTTGGGTCAGTTTTCTTTCTGCTTTTAAAATAATTTTTTAGTATAAATATTTTTAGTTTAAAAAATTTTTATACTAAATAGTTGTATAAAAATAAATAATAAAATTATCTCAAATGAATCTTTATATTTTATTCCAGACAACTTTATTAATTATTTTTTTTATTTTTTTAAAAAAATATACTAAAAAATTATTACAAAAAAATAGTAAGAGAACGGTCTCAGCTTTAAGGCAAATTATTAGGTCCGATTACCTGACAGAAAAATACATCCGGATTTCTCTCTATCTACAGTAAAGTGCACTCAAAGCACAGTTACTGTAGCAGCTACGCTTTGACTGTGCTTTTGCCGTAGACATAAAGAAATCCAGATGTATTCTCAATCAGGTGACTGGACCTAATAATTTCCCCAGCTTTAAATATGTTAGTGTTGTTATCATATCCTGACAGTAATTATAACACACTTGCTTAAGGAAGTGGAGCTCAGACCTTTCTCTGGCAGCCGCAGAAACGGCTCTGCTTTACTTTACACTTTCCGTTATTATTTCTCTATATATAGATAACACTGTTCATAGGAAAGAACAAGGAAATAGAATGCCGAGAGCTCCCTTTCCATTTCTCTGTTTCCTCGATTCTTGCTAACGAGTGTTCTCTTGCAGCTTTCATGGTATCAGAGACGGTATAAGCCTCACGGCTTGTTGCTTCGTTTCTATCTCCCTAATGGCTTCAGATACATCCTCCACTGCCGAGGCGACTCAGCGCCCAGCTCCTGATCCGCTTACCAACGTTTCTCAGGTGCCTGATGCCGATGCAGCTCTGCTTCTTGGAACAGTAAAAATTTTTTCCTCAGTTGAAATTCTTAATGTCTACCATTAAGAATGTCATCACTATCCAATTAACCCCAGATAATCATCTCACCTGGAAATCTCAAGTGCTCAAAGTGTTTCGAGCGAACGGCTTTGAAGGGTATCTTGACGGAACCATTGCTCGTCCGTCTCGCCAAATTGTTTCCTCCAGTGGTTCGGTAAGCTCAAATCCATTGTATTCTACGTGGATGTTAATCGATCAAAATTTGGCGGCTGCATTGTTCTCTACCATCTCCGCTTCTCTTCTACCCTATGTTCTTCATCTTGAATCATGTTCAGAGATTTGGTTAACCATTGGAAAAAAAAGCTACAATCTTCCAATCGGTCTAAAATCCTGCAACTGAAAAAAAAAATCTCAACTTTATTTCCATGGGAAGCAAGACTATGCAGCAATATTTAACTGAGATCAAAATAAAAGTAGATCAACTCACGGCTGCCGGTAGCATCTTACCGTCGGAAGATGTTATTATGTACACTTTAAATGGCTTGCCGGCGTCATATCAAGGTTTCAAGACGGCAATACGCACGAACCTTCAGCCGCTCAATCTAGATGATTTTTATTCCTTACTCTGCAGTGAGGAAACAAACCTTGAGAATGAAGCAGTTCGTGCTCTACATTCTGTCCAAGTTTCAGATACTTCTTTGGCTCTTGCTGCAACGTCTCGAGGTTCACCGCGTCAGCCCTTTCGCCATACTCGTGGTCGCGGCAGGTTCTCCTCTTCCCGTGGGGGCAGAACATTCTCAACGCGCATTGAATGCCAGATATGTGGCAAGCTCGGTCACTCAGCCGAGAAATGCTGGCATCGTACCAATCTCAATTATACCAAAAGTAATCCATCTGCACTTGTGGCTGAAACTACAGAAAATGGCAGCAGCTCTACTGATTGGATTCTCGACACTGGTGCAACATCTCACATTACAAATGATCCAAATCAACTGGTCACAGCTCACCCTTATAATGGCTTTCAACAAGTCCAGGTAGGAAACGGTCAGTCACTTCCCATTTCTCATTCCGGTCAAGGTCTTCTACCTACTCCGAAACGTAAGCTTTCTCTATCACCTCTTTTACATGTCCCTAAAGTATCTCACAATCTTCTTTCTGTTCATCGCCTTACTACTGACAATGCTTGCACTGTCTCTTTTTCTTCCAATGGATATGATATAAAGGATCGGAAAACCAATCATACGATCCTTTCGGGTCCGTGCCATGACGGTCTGTACTCAGTCGTCATTCCATCCAGCTCTTCCTCAAAGGCTCTCGTGACCACTTCCAGTTCGTCTTTATGGCATGCCAGATTAGGACATCCGCACAAAGCTGTTCTTTCCCAGTTAGCGTCAAGTCTTCCTAGTTTACGTATTTCTGTAACTAATGTTATATGTGATTCGTGTCAAACTGCTAAAAGTCATAGAATCCCTTTTCCTAGTTCTATTTCTCGTTGTACGTCCTCATTTCAAGTTGTCGTATATGATGTATGGGGTCCATCCCCAATTTTATCATTTAATGGATATCGTTACTATGTTTTGTTTATTGACGAATTCTCTCGTTTTTCTTGGATATATCCTATGTGTACTAAAGCTGAAGTTTTCTCCAAGTTTGTTCATTTTAAAGCCATGGTAGAAAAATAATTCACCACTAAAATTAAAATTTTCAGATCAGATGGAGGTGGTGAATACTCCAGTTTACAATTCAAAACTTTCTTATCTACTCATGGCATTTTACATCAATTTAGCTGTCCATATACGCCACAGCAAAACGGTATAGCAGAGCGTAAACATCGTCATATCATTGAGACTGCTCGTGCTTTGTTAATACAGGCTCATCTTCCAACTCATTTTTGGGTTGAATCTGTACTAACCGCCTTTTATTTGATTAATCGTCTTCCTTCTCACAATACAAACTCTATGTCTTCATTTCAAAAATTATATAAACATCCTCCTTCCTACTCTCATCTCAAAGTTTTTGGGTGCTTGTGTTATCCATGGCTTCAACCATCCTCTCCTCACAAATTCGCTCCAAAATCTTCAGCTTGCGTATTTATAGGCTATAGTTCCAATCATAAAGGATATCGTTGTTATCATCTTACTAACCACAAAATTCTAATTTCTAGACATGTTCAATTTCATGAACATGTTTTCCCATTTCAATTGTCTACATCCACCGTATCACCTGTCTCCAACCCAACAGCTAATTCAAATTCCTCTCCTCTTTTATTAGTTCCCTATCCTTCATCTCCTCAGGAACTCCATTTAGCTTCAAAAATCCCCTCTTCCGATTCTATCACATCTCAGAGTCCTTTTCCAAATCAAAATATCTCTAATGTCTACACTTCTTCCGATTCTATATCTTCACCTACTCAACCTCAGTCACCAGCTCCAGTTGTTTCTGCTCCCATTGCACCCGTCCTCTCTACTAGACACCCTATGGTGACTCGGTTGCAAACTGGCAAGTTGAAGCCCAAAGCTGTATTTAATCTTCAACATTTATTGGTTGAAGAATCTGACCCTACATGCTTTTCCGCTGCTCAAAAGCACAAATGCTGGCGTGATGCCATGTCAGCCGAATTTCAGGCACTTCAACACCAAGGCACATGGGCTCTTGTGCCACCGCCTGACACTCAAACCATCCTTGGATGCAAATGGATTTATAAAACAAAACGAAAATTAGATGGTTCGATTGCTCGCCATAAGGCTCGTTTGGTTGCTCAAGGTCACAGGCAAGAGTATGGGATCGATTACACGGAAACATTCAGTCCGGTGGCGAAATTACCTACCATTCGTCTTTTCATTACAGCTGCAGTGCATCATCATTGGAACATTGCTCAATTGGATGTCTCCAATGCATTTCTACACGGGGATTTACATGAGGTTGTTTACATGCATCAGCCTCCAGGATTTAAGGATTCTCAGCATCCGGACTATGTTTGCAAATTACAAAAAGCCATATATGGACTTAAACAGTCTCCACGTCAATGGTTTGCTAAGCTCACTACCCATTTGCAAACCTGGGGCTTTCGGTTTAGTGAAGCCGATTCCTCATTGCTTATCTACAATCATAACTCTAATCTAATATATTTTCTAGTGTATGTGGATGACATCTTGGTCACCGGTAACAACCCCAAACTCATTGCCGAGCTAATGTCTAACCTCCAGCAACAGTTTCAGATTAGAAACCTTGGAGCTCTCAGCTACTTCTTGGGCATTCAAGCGGTGTCTCATGCAGGTGGCTATCATGTTTGTCAATCCAAATATGCTTTGGATTTATTGCATCGTGCTGGCATGGAAAATTGCAAACCAGTGACCATACCTATTCCAGTGAAACAGTCATCCGATTCTGTTGCCTTGAAGCCATTTGAAAATCCGGAATTGTTTCGTCAAATTGTAGGTGCACTACAGTATTTGACTATTACCCGTCCTGACATTGCTTTTTCTGTCAACTTATTATGCCAATCTATGCATACTCCTTTGCAACAACACTTCCAGATGCTGAAACATCTTCTTCGCTATGTTAAAGGCACCATCGACTATGGACTTCAAATCAGTCCGATCTCATTAGATGTCCGTGCTTATGCTGATTCTGATTGGGCAGGGAATCCTTTTGATAGAAAATCCACTACCGGTTACTGTTTCTTTCTTGGCAACACGCTTCTATCTTGGTGTGTTAAAAAGCAATCTACGGTTGCTCGCTCATCTACAGAAGCCGAATATAGAGCTTTAGCCACTGCCGCAACTGATATTATTTGGATTCGGCGACTTCTTGCTGATTTTCAGATTCCAATTTCGACTCCTACATCTCTCTATTGCGATAATGTTTCTGCAATCGCACTCGCCCATAATCCTGTGTTTCATGCGAGAACGAAACATATCGAGGTGGACTATCATTTCATCCGGGACTGTATCAAGTCAGCTGCCATCAATGTCCACCATATTTCTTCCCAGGATCAACTCGCTGATATATTCACTAAAGCACTTCCTCGTCGTCGGTTTCAAGATCTACGTACCAAGCTTTTGGTTTCTCCGGCACTATCAGCTTGAGGGGGGCTGTTATCATATCCTGGCAGTAATTATAACACACTTGCTTAAGGAAGTGGAGCTCAGACCTTTCTCTGGCAGCCGCAGAAACGGCTCTGCTTTACTTTACACTTTCCGTTATTATTTCTCTATATATAGATAACACTGTTCATAGGAAAGAACAAGGAAATAGAATGCCGAGAGCTCCCTTTACATTTCTTTGTTTCCTCGATTCTTGCTAACGAGTGTTCTCTTGCAGCTTTCAAGTGTTGGTATAATTTTGTCATTAAAATCATTATATTATATGTATCGAGACAGCCGTAGCAGGGTTTATATATTCCGGATGGGTAGTTAGTGCACAATTCCAAATTTTTACACGTGTACTCCAAATGTATTAAGCATTAAAAAAATTATTAATGACGGTAGATTATGCGGTATGAAAAGCGTCAGAACGCACGGGCCGGGCGTAGGTGGACAGGGCCCATTAAATTCTTGTGGGCCCACCGGAACAATTGGCAACTAGGGGCACGGCACCTACCATGGGTGACCGCATTTTGATGTGCCGCCTGGGAATTGGTCCCACAGCAGTCCACCGGCCCAGCCGGTCTCTCCAGCCTGGAATCCACTTGTGTTAGGTGACGATTTCTCGCTGGGGATTTGAGGAAACGGGGTGGGATGGTTGGAGAGAATTTGATCCGAGTATTCTAACTGACTCAAATTTTATATATACATACGTAATTATGATGATCGGGCACGAATGTTGATATACATTTGAATGGGAATATTTTGAAATTTAATTCAGGATCATTTCAGCTCTCATTTCAACAAATTTATAGTCAAACTTAATATCTCAACAAAATGAATCTAACGGCCTAAAAAACGATCCAATTTGAGAGCACAATTGTAGGGGTGTCAATATTTGACACGACCCGAAAATCCGACTCGAATCCGACCCGAAAATTTCGGGTTAGGGTCAACCCGAGCCTGAAACGGGTTAGGTTCGGGTTCAACATTTCGATTCGTTTCAAAAATCGGGTCGGGTTAACCCTTTGACCCAAAAATGACCTGAAATTGACCCGTTTTGACCCGAAAACCCGATTTTGACCGGCAACCTGAGATTGACCCGAAAAAGAGAAGATAGACCCATTTTGACCCGAAACTAGCAATTTTTTGTTGGATACGGGTCATTTGAGTTGTGTCGGGTTGATCCGAACCCGAAGCGGGTCGGGTTCGGGTCCTGAAAACTGACCCGTTTTCAAAAAATCGGGTCGGGTTCGGATTGACCTGAATAGTGCCGGATCAATTTCGGGTTCGACCCGAACCCGACCCGTGACCCGAAATTGACACCCCTACCCAAATCAATGATTTGAAGCATAATTAGGAACTACAAAGCATAAATTAAATGACCAAATGATATTCAAATATAACATTCTTATAGTTAAATTGAGCACCTCAACGAGATGAATCCAAATAGCATAAGACCATTTAATTTTGATTTCATTTAAGCACCTAAATGATAAAAAAATCATATATGATTGGGGAATCAATACTGGCCGTCTGATGAATGCTCCACATTTGCTCCAGATTTTTCCAATATTTACAGGGCATACTACTCCCAAAATATGTAAATAGTTCCACACTCTTTACATGAAGAGGAAATTTAACTAGAGATTGGAGAGAGCTCTAAAGCTTCAAGTATCCCAAAGCTCCACACGAGCACTAATGCTACCAAACCTTTGTTGACCAATCGCCACTATTGGACTCTTTCCTGATTGACAATCGTTGGGCCTTTGGCTGATTGCTGATCACAAGACTTACACCCAACCACCATTATCGGACATTCATCAACCAACCTCCATCAAATCTCTACTTGGTAGTTGCCATTGGACCTCTGGCTGGTTGCTAATCACTACAGATCACCGCTTGACAGTCGACCATAGGCGAGCCTCCATCCTGGCTGCCCCTCCACCAACTGTCATTAGACCTCCACCCATCCACCAATCGTCATTGGAGCTCTACCAGGCTACCCATCTCAGCCCGGTCACACTGTCATCTAATCTTCACCTGGCCGCCACTATCACTAGAGCTCCACTCCTTTTTTTTAAACTTAATTATTCAATCTTGAAAACATTAATCATTGCTTAAGGGTTTATTATTTGAAATTCAATATGAGGTATTTACTTAGATGCTTTATTTAGTTGATTAATATATTTTTTAAATTAAAAATTAATATCCTTTTTTTGTTCAATTTAGCACCTAAGATTTGTATTATTCTTAATTTTAAATAAATTTTAATTATAACTTTTAATTTGCCCAATTTAACTATCAAAGTGCAAGCGCCATAGGAGGACAATTTCAATAGTTAAGCAATGTAAGGAATTTCACTTTAATGAAAATTTTAACTATACATGAATAATAGCAATTATCAACAACAAAATAACATACATACTTAACAAAAATGGATATAACTAAATTTTACAATGAAACTAAAATATGCACTATACAAATTGGGTTGTCTTCCATATAACACTAAGTTTATAGTCTTCAACCAAATTTACCTAGTTATGTCATTTTGGCTAGGTGGTGTCACTACTACTCATCAAATTTTCGAAGCTATGATGTTTCGCTTTCTTCTTTAGTTTAACTTTAGTATTACTGGGCAAGGTGTTACAAGGTCTACTAGTAATAAAATCTGCATGATGTCCTAATTAATTTTTAAAGTTCTTAATTGAAGCAGCTTGGCTTTACAATTGGTTTCTCATTTGAATCACTAATTCCTTCAAATTTGTCTTCCTTGAGAAGGTAATTGAGAGAGAGGGAAGAGGACGAGCTTTAGGAGCGAATGAGAAGCGAAACAGAGGAAAGGAAAATGTAGTGTATTATTCAATTAGAAATGTTACAGTGAGTCTTTAAATAGACTCAGGTACAGGTAATTAAGTAAATACATGGTGCAGGTAATTAAGTAAATACATGGAGATAATTCATTCGCTGACAGCCTCCCTCAAATTAATCATTCGGGGATTGAATGGTTAATTTGGATCGTAAATTGTTGAATCGAGTGATTGAGAATGGCTTGGTTAAGATGTCCGCGACTTGATTTTCAGATGAGATGTGCTGAAGGGAGATATCACCGGAGTTAAGATGTTGCCGGATGAATTGATAATCTATCTTGATGTGCTTTGTTCTTGCGTGGAAGATCAGGTTCTTGGCAAGAGCAATTGCGGATACATTGTCATAGTATGTAACCGTTGGTGATTCTTGAGGAAGTAGGAGCTCGGAGGCGAGTCGACGTAGCCAAAGTACGTCTGAGGTGGCAGCGGAGAGTGCTCGATACTCGGCTTCCGTTGATGATTTGGCAACGGTTACTTGTTTCTTGACTGTCCAAGTTATTAGATTAGGACCCAAGAATGTATAGAACCCAGAGATAGATTTCCTATCTGTGTGATCCGAAGCCCAATCTGCATCAGTGAACGTCCGAAGGGTGAGATCACCTGGAACGAGAGGTAGTCCATAGGAGATGGTGCCTTTGATGTTGCGAAGTATTCGCTTGAGGTCTTGGTAGTCATGATCGGTGGGTCGGTGCATCTATTGACAGATGCGGTTGGTGGCGAACGCTATGTCCGGTCTTGTAATCGATAGGTATTGTAGTGCTCTGGCTAGGCGTATGTATTGTGAAGGGTCAGCGAAGGGCTTTGCTGTATCTGTTTTTGTGAGTTTTGTTCGGAGCGAGAGGTGTGGGAGATGCCTTGCAGTCTTCGAACCCGTTGTCTTTAAGCAATTTTGATGCGTAGTGTTCCTGCGTGAGAAAAATGCCGTTATTAGTGTGCAGCACCTGAATGCCTAGGAAGAGCGAAATATTGCCGAGCTGCTTGAGGGCGAAGTTGGACTGGAGATCATGTAGGAGGGACCGAATGGAGCCAGGGTTGTTTCCTGTCAAGAGAATGTCATCTACATAAATTAGTAGGAAAATATGTGAGTTATTTTGATTGAAAATGAGTAAGGGTCGGAACGACTGAACCGGAAGCCTCTTGTTTGTAGAAATGAGGTTAGTTTTTGGAACCACTAACGTGGTGCTTGCTTGAGGCCATACAACGATTTGTTGAGCTTGCACACGTGGTCTGGATAGTTTGTGTTGGTGAAGCCGGGTGGTTGACGCATATAAATGTTGTCCGGCAGATCGCCGTGAAGGAAGGCGTTTGAGATGTTCAGTTGTTGTATTGGCCATTTTCGGTGAATGGCGAGAGTGAGAAGTAGCCGGATAGTGGGCATCTTGGCCACCAGGATAAACGTTTCTGTGTAGTTTTCGCCATAAATTTGATTGTAGCTCAGGGCTACTAGACGTGCTTTGTAGCGGTCAACTTTGCCGGAGGGCAGCATCTTTGTTTTGAATGTCCATTTGCATCCAATTTTTGGTTTGTTCGGCGGAGGGGGCACTAGGGACCAAGTCCCTTGGGTTTGTAGAGCATGGTATTCTTCAGCCATGGCTTGACGCCAATGTTCCTGTTTGAGCGCCTGGATGTAAGTAATGGGTGTTGGTGGGGTGTTCGTGCTGCTGATAAGAGACAGTATCTGCTTTGGTTTAGAGATGCCAGATTTGGAATTGGTGGTCATGTGGTGAACCGTGTTGGTTGGTTTATCGGGAGCAGTGGTGTTGTTGTTTGTGTTGGTAGGTTGTGTGACTGTGAGAGGGAGCTGGGTCTGTGAGGGTGCTAGGCAAATTTGGTGGTTGGTCGGAGGAGTGACCATGGGTTTTGTGGTGCGGGATGTACAGGAGGTAGGAATTAGGAGTAGTGGTGATGTGTTGGTATTAGGTGGTGTATGGTGTGAGATGTTTTCTGAGATGATTGAGGTGTAGGGAAAGACATTTTCTTTAAAAATGATGTGTCGGGATATTTGAGTTTTCTTGGTTTGGAGGTTGTAGCACTTATACCCTTTATGATTCAGTGAGTAGCCAATGAACAGGCAGTCGGCGGAGCGGGGAGAAAATTTGTTGGTAGTGTAGGGTTGAAGCCAGGGATAGCAAAGACACCCGAAAGTGCGAAGATGTGTGTAGTTGGGTATCTTGTTGTATAGCTTTTGGTAAGGGGATTGTTGTTTTAGAGAGGTGGAGGGGAGCCGGTTTATTAGGTAGTTTGCTGTAGCAGTTGCTTCGGCCCAAAACAGATTTGGGAGAGCTGCAGCATGAAGAAGCGTTCGGGTGAGATCGAGCAAGTGACGATGCTTCCTTTCCGCTAACCCATTTTGTTCCAGAGTGTGAGGGCAGCTTCGTTGATGTATGATGCCGTTGGTTTGGAGAAACGTTTGAAAAATGGTTCTGATGAATTCGCCACCTCCATCTGAACGAAAGATCTTAGGTGTGGTAGAAAATTGTGTGTCAATAAGACTACAGAAAACTTGAAATTTCGAAAATGTTTCATGTTTTGAATGCATAAAATAAATCCAAGAAAAACGAGTATAATCGTCAATGAAAATCACGTAATAACGGAAACCATCTAAAGAAATTTGTTGCGCCGGTCCCCACACATCCGAGTGTATTAATTCGAACGGTGTGGTGGATTCGGTGATTCTTTTATTAAAGGTAAGTTTGTGACTTTTAGCCACAGACATGATTTGCAAAAAGAAGAAAAATTGAGATTCTTGCATTCCGGTATAAGGCGAGCAATCGTAGGAAGAAGTTTGTTGTTTGGATGTCCGAGACGAGCATGCCAGGTTTTAGATGTATCTACGTTTGCTTGTAGAGCTACGTGTTGCTTCTCCGGTGCCTGTTGTATGTGATAGAGTCCTTTATGAAGGTGACCACGAAGTAGAAGATGATTGTCTAGAGAATCCTTAATTTCAAAACAGTTAGTGTTGAAAGTAATAGAAATAGAGTTATCAGAAATTAGTTTTGAGACGGAAAGAAGATTATGTGTGAGAGAAGGAACGTGTAATATATTACGTAACTGGAGCTTACGGGGAGTGTCCGGTAACGACAGGATTCCTTGACCAGAATTATGTATAGGCAAGGTGGAGCCGTTGGCAATGGACACTGATTCTTGGCCGGAGTATGGATACGACTGTTGAAGCTAATTCATGTTTGGCGTGAGATGCGTTGTGGCCCCTGTGTCAAGAACCCAGTCTTGATTCCCGTAAGGAGAGGGTTGTGCTAACAGAGCTTTGGGTGCGGGGGCTGGAGCATATTTTTGAGTGTATCTATGCCAGCAATTCAGTGCACTATGCCCTGTTTTTCCACAAATTTGGCATGTGGGATGCTGATTTTGAGGTGAAACCGGAGTGGTGCTTTGAGTGGCTGAAGGCAGCGTAGGGAATTGAGTGTTCTTGTTTCGGTTCGTGCGTCATTATGGGCGACCTCTGGATTGATTTGAGGAGGTGGTGTAGAGAGCAGTTGCGGAAGAAGTGGATTGATCTTTCTGAATTTCTTGATTGACATGAATCTCCTCGATACAAAGTAGAGAATAGAGATTGTCAAGATCTGCGGGAAGTGGAGATGTGCGAACAGTCGTCTTGAAGGAATTATAGGTGGACGGTGTAATATCAAAAATCTGCTCCAGGATCGTCCAGGACGATCTGGATCGTCCTGGGACGATCAGTGGAAATTTTGCTCCAGAATGTGCCCAGTTTTGCTCCAGGTGATTTTCTGTACATATCGTCCAGGCCGATTTGGACATCGTCCGGGCCGATTGGCACTGTAGAAAATATCGGCCTGAGAATAGTTATGGGAACCGTCCAGGACGATCCAAGATGGTCTGATCGTCCTGGGACGATCTGGCGATCGGCTGGGCCGATCTGTGTATTATAAAGCTGATTTCAGTCTTTTTGAAGAGAGAGAAAAATCAAAATTAAAAATTAAAATATCTGAGGAGAGAGAAAGTCGAGGGCATTTTGGCAAAAGTTGATTTTCGGACGACGCGGAGCCATTTTCGTCCGAAGTGACTGTTCAGGATTTTGCTGTACGCAAGGTAAGGCACATTCCGCCTTTCTCAATTTTCAGAACCGTCGAGTTTAGCGGTATTTTCTGTCCGGATTTCGTTTCCGTTAATGTTTTTTGTCTGTATCTTTTGATTGGTTCAGTTTTTACCGCGTAACTTTCTGTATATTGTTAACGTGCCGAGTGTGCACATTTTGGTTATTTTCCGAAGATTTTTGTCCGGGTATTTTTGATTCGGCGGGGTTTTTCGTAGACTACATTTTTCTGTGAAATTGTAAATTGTCAGTGCAGTAGAATAAATGTTCTGGAATGTGAATATCTATATTATGTGCGAATTTGGTGAAATTTTATTTGTAGGAAATTTTGTGTAAATTTTGTCTACTGCCGTTGTGCTGCCCGATTTTTGTCTGATTTCTAATTTGCCTGGATTTCTTCTGAATTGAAATGCTATCTGTATGTGATATAAAAAGGGAGCTATAAGGGGCCTGAATCCTATGAGATTCAGTTAGTGTCTGGGAAATCTGAAATGAGCTCAATCTGAAATTCTGAAATCAGTTCTGTTCCGGATCCGATGAAATCTGTTCTGATGCTATAAGCATATCTGTTCTGGTGCTGTGAGCACATAAGTATATATGTTCTGGTGTCGTGAGCACAAAAGGGAGTTATAAGGGGCCTGAATCCAAGAGATTCAGTCAGTGTCAGGGAATTTAGCTATGAATTAAATATTTGATATCTGATATCTGATTTGATCTGATTCTGATTTCCGTATCTGTCCTGTAAGCAATTATGATTATGTTATGTCTGATCTGTTCTGTTTCTGATTTCTGTTTCCGTACAATTATGTTGGATTTGATATCTGTTCCGTTCAGTTTACTTCTGATTCGATAAGTCTGATATGTTCTGTTCTGATTTGTATTCTGATGTGAATTAATCTGTACGATTCTGTTTCGATTTCTGATCTGATTTCTGTCTGATGAGTTTGGTTTTGAATTCTGAGAGTTTTGATTAGAGGTTTGTTGCTTTGCTGAGCTGTTGAGCTCACTCTTGTTTTCTGGTGGTTTTCAGGTTCTGGGAAAGGGAAGGAAGTCCAGGAATAGATTCAGAGTCTGATCAGTATAGGTATTTATTTGTACCTTTTGATTTTTGTACAGTCATGGCTTTTCTGTTCTGTCTTTCTTTCTGTTCAAAAGCCATGTACTGTATTTGTAGATGATTGTTTTGAGGAAAAGAAAGAAAAATATAGATGTTTTGTCCCGCTGCATTTGGTGACTTATAGTAGCTCTGTTGTTCTGTGTTTATGTGTTGTTTTTAGTTAAATATTTGGAAGATTCAGTTCAGAACCAAATTCCAAAGCCAGATCCTAGATAAAAGTTTTTGTCGCGGCCCGGTGCGAGCGGGATCCGTCCCGGATCGGGTCGGGTCGTGACAAGCTTTTAAGTGGTATCAGAGCACTGGTTTTGGAAACTGGTTGGATTGTAAGACAGAGCTATAGGAAGTGATCAGTGAGTCTGTCTGGAGGTAGTTTTGGGTCGTTTGGCTTTTCATGGTGTTGTTTTTGCGATAGTTTTCCGGATTTTCTGGATTTTTCTGTATGGATCAGCCAGACCCAGACATGATAGACGGGTAGAGTGCCAGTCAGGCAGCACCAGTGGGGAGTACAGCACCAGTGGCCGGTGCAGATACATTGTCTCAGTTTGCTACGTTTGTTGCTCAGATGATGAGCGAGACTCAGAGCAGAGCTTCTACTGTCAGATCTGAGGACATTGATAGACACCTGCAGTTGTTTTTGAGGTTGAAACCTCCGAGATTTGAGGGCGCTGTTGCGCCCAGAGCAGCCGAGGAGTGGCTGAGGAGATTGGAAAAGACCTTCGACGGAATGCAGTGTCCGTCAGATAGGAAGGTTCCATTAGCTGTTTTTCTGTTGGATGGAGAGGCTGAGCACTGGTGGGAAGGCCAGCAGGCAGCCAGATTTCAGGGCAGGCTGAACTCTTTGATTACCTGGGAAGAGTTCACTGAAGTATTCCGAGACTGATTTGTTCCCCCTTCTGCACGACAGCAGATGCAGGAGAGTTTTCTGAGACTGGTTCAGGGGAGCAAGACGGTGATGCAGTACGAGGCTGAGTTTACTGCCTTAGCCCGGTATGCTCCGCAGCTGGTTAGCAGTTCTGCTGAGAGGTGCTACAGATTTCTGAGGGGATTGCGAGACACGTTAAGGCAGCCTCTGATACCATTCAGGATTACTGATTTCTCTGAGCTTGTGGAGCGAGCTCGTCTGATTGAGAATGACCTGATGGCTACTCAGCAGCGGTGGACTGCGAGTAGGAAGAGATTTGGAGGTGAGGCTTCTGGCAGTGGTTCCTCTGGGAAGAGGAGATTTGTGGCTGGTTCTGGATCTGTCGATTCCAAGAGGAGTGGAGGATCGTCTGGTACTGCTACCAGTACGACGAGTTCCGGATCTGTTAGTGCGGCACCTGTGTGCCAGAGTTGTGGACGGCGACATCATGGCCAGTGCTACAGGATGGCTAGTCTGTATTTCAGATGTGGTCAGCCTGGACATAGGATTGCAGAATATCCACAGGCTGGATCTGATCGGCGTTCAGAGTTCCGATCAGAGAGTTCTGTTAGACCTGCCGATTCAGTAGCAGGAAGATCGAGGACTGTTCCTCCTCGCCCTGAGGGATTTTCTGGGAGAGGTGGTAGTACTAGTTCTGGACCACGGAGACCACCTACAGTTCAGAGGGAGCAGAGTAGTTCTGTTGCTTCAGCTCCTGCTCCAGTTCAGCCATGAGTTTACAGCCTGAGTCAGCAGGAGGCTCGTGATGCTCCAGATGTGGTGACAGGTACGATTTACATTTCTGATCGGCCCTGTCGTGTTTTTGTTTGACTCTGGAGCTAGTCACTCTTTTCTGTCCAAGCGCTGTTTTGAGGCTTTATGCTTGGATTCTCTTTTTCTGTCGGTTTCTCTTTCCGTGATTTTACCGACTGGAAGTAATTTGATTGCCCGCAAGTTTTGTTTGTGTGAGATTGATATTGCTGGCAAGAAGTGGAAATCTAGCCTGATTTTGTTGCCGATTTCTTCGTATGACGTGATTCTGGGCATGGATTGGCTGAGTCTGTATGAGGCTCAGATTGACTGTCTGAAGAAGCAAGTGAGTTTGCTTGTGGCCGGAGAGAGAGTTGTATTTTAGGGATTACGAGGTGTTCTCTCCAGTCTGATTTCTGCGTTGGAGGTGAGCAGAATGTGGAAGAAAGGATGCCCAGTGTTTTTGGCTACGGTGCGGGATCTGAACCTGGAGGTTGGTTCTGTTTCTGAGATCCCAGTGGTACGGGAGTTTGCTGATGTTTTTCCTGAGGAGTTGGTTGGTTTACCTCCGGATAGAGAGGTGGAGTTCTCTATCGATGTTTTTCCGGGTACCGCTCCTATCTCAAAAGCTCTATACAGGATGGCACCGAAAGAACTTTCTGAGTTGAAAGTTCAACTTCAGGAGTTGGTTGACAGAGGTTTTGTCCGTCCTAGTGTTTCGCCTTGGGGAGCACCTGTTCTGTTTGTGAAGAAGAAGGACGGTACACTCCGTATGTGTGTGGATTACAGAGATTTGAACAAGGTCACGATCAAGAACAAGTATCCTTTGCCTCGGATTGACGACTTGTTTGACCAGCTTTCCGGGTCTTCAGTATTTTCGAAGATTGATTTGCGATCCGGATATTATCAGGTGAAGGTGAAGGAATCTGATGTGGTGAAGACTGCTTTCAGTACTCGGTACGGGCACTACGAGTTTTTGGTTATGCCTTTTGGGGTAACCAATGCGCCTGCTATTTTCATGGATCTGATGAACCGAGTATTCAGGGAGTTTTTGGATCAGTTTGTGATCGTCTTTATCGACGATATTCTGGTATATTCTGCTTCTGAGGATGATCATGCCAGACATTTGAGGATTGTATTGGAGACTCTGAGGCAGCATCAGCTGTATGCCAAGTTCTCCAAGTGTGAATTCTGGCTGAAGAGTATTTCTTTTCTGGGGCATGTGGTGAGCGGAGAAGGTATTTCTGTGGATCCCCAGAAGATTCAAGCAGTTGCTGATTGGCCAAGGCCGACTACGGTATTTGAGGTACGTAGTTTCTTGGGCATGGCCGGATATTACAGGAAATTTGTGAAGGGATTTTCACAGATTTCGACTCCTCTGACGAGACTGACTCAGAAGTCAGTACCTTTTGTTTGGACACCGGAGTGTGAAGCTAGTTTTCAGAGATTGAAGGATTGTCTGACTTCAGCTCCAGTGTTGGCACTTCCGTCAGGTACGGAAGGTTTTCAGGTGTTCAGTGATGCTTCACTGAAAGGACTGGGATGTGTTCTGATGCAGCATGGAAGGGTAATTGCTTATGCTTCGAGACAGTTGAAACCACATGAGAAGAATTACCCGACGCATGATCTGGAGTTAGCTGCAGTTGTCTTTGCTTTGAAGATTTGGCGTCATTATCTATATGGCGTCAGATGTGAGATTTTTACTGATCATAAGAGCCTGAAGTATATTTTCACTCAGAAGGATTTGAAGTGGGAGGGAGGTGACGATGGACTTTGCAATGGGTTTTTCCCTCGATCTAGACAAGGGCACGATGCCATTTAGGTAGTCGTAGATCGATTGACGAAGTCAGCCCATTTTCTTTCGAGACAGACCGATTGGATCGTTTGGCACAGATTTATGTGAAGGAAATAGTCAGATTGCATGGTGTGCCTAATGACGTAGCAGGTCGACTCGAACTTACCACTCAGCTCGAATCAAAATCAATTCAATCCAATTCTAATTCAGTTCTACCTCAAATCAACTCTTTTAAACCAAAATTTGCTACACCAATCGAAATGAAATCAAATCAAAATAACTCAAATTGAATTCGATTTCAATGGCTCCGATTAACACGTTTTGACTCGTCACAAGTATATATATAATAATAATTGATACGTTGTCAAAAATTATCTTAATCGGGCACGAATCTTGATGCAAAATCAAGTTTGTAAACTTCAAAAATTAATTCGGAAACCATCCAAACTCCGATTTCAGCAAACTTACAATCGAACTGAGCGTCTCAGGAATACAAACCGAACGACACCAAGATCAACCCAATCCGAGCCCAAATGAGTCCAAATCAAGGGTTCAAATTGCTGTTGGAAGGTTCAAACCGCAATTTGGGTGACCAAACGGTCTCCGATTTTGACGAGCTTATACTCGAATCGAACGGCTCGACGAGACGAATCCAATGAGCCCAAGATCACTGAATTCCGAAATCATTAAGGCCTTCAAATGTCAACCGAACTCAGCCTACTCTCTCACACAGCAAAAACTGCCCATCTCACCATCTCTACAGTTCGGAACTACCCTCCCGCTCCTTTCTATCCATTGATTCACATAGAAAGAAACTCCCAACTGATCGTCCTAGAGCATTTTGTGATCAGTCCCTGGTCACGTCTCCTCTTAGGCAAGCAAAACCAAACCTCAACTCCTTAGCAGTTCACGAAACAGCCACCCACTCCCTCTCCTATTTGCACATAGCCGAACTCTCTCTGGCAGTTGGCACAAGCCTGACACTTCCCCATCCACTCTCACGCTCTCTCTTGCACAAGAATACGCACTCTGATACGCACAGCAAGAAATCCAAGCGGAAGCCCTCCCTCTCCGTCCCTCTCGTGAAACCGAGACCAGAGAAGCCGAAGTCTCCAGTTGCTCCCTCTTGCTCGTGTGGACAGAAACTTTAGCCAAAGCCCTCATTTCCTTTCTCCCATCCGATCTGACGATTGCTCTTGTCGTCGTCGTCGTTTACGAGCCGCAGATTTGCTCTTACTGTAGGCTCTCCTGCATTAGGTATATTTTCCCTTATATCTTCTCCTTTTTCTTCAACCTTCAAAATCGAGCATTGAATGTTTAGGTATTGATCTTCTTGATCAAAATCTGAGACAAAATCCATTCATGTTTCCTTTATTTGATAAACTTTTGAAATAAGAGAAACGATTAAAATTTTGTTAGAATGTATATATGAATTTATATATGTTTTTAATCTCAAGGGATAAATGGCTACATCTATTTCAATTTTTGCATGGTTGCATAATTGCATTGTCTATTTTCTTCATCCTCCTTTGTTCTTTCTAATCAGAAAAGTATTAGAGGTGTAGGATTGCATCTTGCATGCCATCTATTTACTACTAGATTGTAAGTTTGTATAAAAATAAATTTGCACTAAATATTTCTATCTCTCAATTGTATGAAAATAATTGAGTTAGGTTTTGCTTACTGCGAGATTAATTACAGGATAAATTTGAAATATATGGTTGTGAAGGATATTTTTAATTTGGGGATGATTTGCATCTCAGATTATTCTTCAATATGATCTGTTAATCAAAATCTATTTCATTGAAGAATTGTGTTTTCTTATATTTTATCAATCGGTCTTCTCACGTTAACTTTATGAATATACATGTTAAGAGGAAAATTTGATGTAATTTATTTTGTTATATCAAATTGAAATGCATGCTTTAAAAATAATTTATTAGCAATAGTTTTTAGTGATGACAATAAAACTTTGTTTAGAACCTCATTATTTTTGTAAGGCTTGCTGAAATTAAACTTATGAGTAAGTAGAGATTTGCAAAGTATATTATGTTATCTTGTGCTATGATTTGAGAAAAGGAAAAGTATGTGAGTTCTATAAGTATATAATTTGGTAAATTAGAAAATATTCATTTTTGAAAAGTGTGTGTTTGATTTAAAAAGTGGATTTTATAATTTTGGAAAATGAAAGATATTATTTTAGAAATGATAAATGTATGTGTTGAAATTTGAAAAATATAGAAAGATGCTTTGAATATTGAAAAGTTTAAAAGTATTTTGATAAGGAAAAGTGTAGAGTATGATTTTAAGAAGAGAGAAGTGTACAAGTATGAAAAGAAAATTGTTTATTTTGTGAAAATTATGTAAGTTAAGAAGGGTATAAGTGGATGTTGGAATGATATAAATTACGTTTCCAAAAGTAAAGGTTTCAAAAGGCAAGCAACATAACCGGTGTTAAAGCCCGAAGAAAGGTACGTCTTTATTTTCAGTAAATTTCAATTATTTCATTATTAATTATTAAATGAACTTTCTAATCCTTGTTTTTTTTTCTGTTTTATTTGCATAAACTGCGAGGAACGGTATTGATCGAGTGGACAAAAGTACAAGGAGCTAATGACGTCAGTCGCCTCTATCCAACCGGGTAGAGGTGCTACGGGCGGAACCACTGGGTCGTAGCCCCCGGTGATTGTGAGTATTTCTAAACTTAGAAAACCTTTAGGGGCCCTTTGATGTGGTGTGCATTAACCCTTCCCTTTTAGGTCCCTGTAGTAACTTCAATTTTATTAGGTTTACTTTTATTTGCTTTTAGATCCTTAAACTCCTTTTACACACGCTCAAAGTCCCAAGGGTTAGTAATGACAAATTTTTTATCCCACACAACAGTAGTGACACTCAAGGACAAAAATTAAGGACCGGGTCTTAGAAAATCTAGACTTAGGAAGCATGCACACTTTAGGATAGAAACTTATAACATAGAAAATTTTAGTGACATCTCACTTTAGAATTGGTAAATATCTTTAAATTAGAATTCAATCAATTAGAAAGCTTCAGCCAATAATTGACTTAGGACATTTCAAAACCTCATAGCCTACTACACACACTTAGATTTGTTTGTTAGGACAACTGACTCTAGTTTTAGGTTAGGCCGGTGTTTATTTCCTTACTGCACTGTGACGGGCTTTTTCTCGAGTTTTATTGCATGCTGGTTTGTAAAATGTTGGTGTGTTTTGTTTATTTAATTTTTCTGCACTCTGTGTTGGTTTGATTGACGATTAGATTACCCATAGGCTAGGAGCAATCTGGATTGTTAACATGATTTTCTGCAGGTGGCCACACTCATGCAGGGCAGAAAAAGGGGGCTAATTAATTAATAATATAATAAATGTGTTACAGGTGCTTCAGCTGCTTAGCCCCCAAATGAAGAAGGGTGTGGCTTAATAATTTAAATTCAATTTCATATATATATAACTATGCGTGGGATGATTTTTTGTTATAAATTGCTTAGGATAACCCTGCAGGTGGTCTAGATTTTCTTTCTTTTTCTGTGAAATGTAATGTAATGTAAATGTGTTTATAAACTGTGAAAGTGATTTTGAAAGTGGGATATTACATCCAATTTGGAATCCAAAGAAAGGAGAATATACCTTAAAGGATTATTCTCTTTTATTTGGAAAGCCAAATTAGGATGATTCAATATCCAAATAGAAAAGAAAATACCCCTCTTAGGGATGAGTTTCTTTTCATTTGGATATCCAGAACCCGACGGACCCGAGAAGTTCGTAGAAGAAGAAAAGACATAACAAGAAGATTGAAGAAAGAAGATGAAGAAATGAAGATTTAAGGAACAATATATCCCATTTCAAAAATTACTTGCGTCATTCTTAGGATTAGAATCCGGGTTTGTTGTCAGTGGTGCCCGGCCACTTTACTTTTCTGCAAATTCTGGGTGTAATATGGACATTGGACATTGGACATTATATTTGGATTATTAAAATTGATTGTTTACATTGTTTGTGCAGTAGATTTTTTTTAGGACCTTGCATGCCGTGTTTTATTTTAGCCTGGATTCGAAACGGAGAGATTTTTTTTTTGTAAGGGTACGTTTAAAATTCTTCTACTTGTAATTTTAAATAAAAAATTTTTAGGCTCACATAGTAACTCTAACGATCTAAGAAGTAAGCTCGGGACCGCCGAGAGTCAGCATAAGCATATTAATACTTTCTCTTCCTTGTTAGGCACCTCCCCGCCTGCGGGTTCTGGCAGACCACTTGACCTATGAGGGTGCAGTTCTGTCAAGGGGAAGTTGTGCAATCTCTAGGGAAAAACCTATTTTTTCTAAGCCTAATTTTTAAACTGCTTCATATTCATTTTATGCATTCGAGTCAATTAGCATGCATTGCATTAGATACAAACTAAAAAAGAGTCTAAAATATTAATTGCATTTCTAGACATTTATCACCCTACATAAGTTGAGGGGCTAATTAGGAATTGTCTTAGATGTCAGCCCCAATTCCTTAAAACTTAAACAACATCCCTACCCATCTTTCATAAGAGATTGGACACATGGTTTTAAAGCGCCTAGGTGGTTAGCTGGCTCCCTAATCCAGGCCGGGGTAAGTCCAGATTTGCACTTCATTAGTTAGGTTCGGGTCGCTACTTTGCAGTACCCAAATTAGATTTAGGTTCTGAGGCAGATTCTTTTTAGATCTTAAGTCCTCGTCCTCTGGGAATATAATCCCAAATTTCTAATAAAATGTCAACTTAAATATAAATATTTTCTCCTAAAATGTAAAACCCAACATAGGATAGATTGAGGTTGTCTCTGGGCTTCTCAGAATCCGACACCTCCTACTTTTCATCCTTTGACTCGCTAATAAATGTTCAACATTGAGCTTTCTCCTTGGAAAATCTTTACTTCTGTTCCTTGTCTTCTACTTTGTAGTCAAAAGGGTATGAAATCACTGCTTTAATCGAGAGTTTTCTTAGGAGCATTCCTCCTAGGATGTAATTAACTATAGGAGCTTGCTCCTATAGGGATTTGAGAACTCTAGACTAAAATAAACCTTGTTTTATTTATATAAAAACAAGGGAAGAATCTTTGGAAATGCAGATATCT
Source organism: Dendrobium officinale (assembly GCA_019514585.1). NCBI lineage: Eukaryota > Viridiplantae > Streptophyta > Magnoliopsida > Asparagales > Orchidaceae > Dendrobium > Dendrobium officinale. Next base: position 61,510,720 of record CM033688.1, on the reverse strand, counting down.
TTAAAAAACTTCATTTCTAATCTTAAATATGCTCGTAGTATGTTATTATTGTTTTTTTTTCAGGCAATATAATTTATTGCTTGTTATATTTAATTTTAGAAATGATGAATTTTATAAAATTCATTCTTGATTTTGGATGTCTTGAAGAATGTTATGTTCGTCTTTCAAAGATGATATAATATTATCTTTGTTATATCTAAATAAAAGAATGAATAAATTTTTCAAAAAGCTTATTTCTATTTTTAAACACATTCTTAAGAATTTCATGTTTATTTTTCGAAATAATATGTTATTCTTTAAATTGTGTTTGATTATAGAAATATCAAATTTTAAAACCCTATTTTGATATTGAATCTATTATAGAATATTGTGTCAGTCTCTCGAGATTGTACTTTATTCTTAATGCAGTCAGGTATTGGAAGATCAGTTGAGACTTTGTATTCTGGACTTTGGCGGAAGCTGGGAGGATCATATTCCGCTGATTGAGTTTGCTTATAATAACAATTTTCAGTCCAGTATTGGTATGGCACCGTACGAGGCTCTGTATGGCAGGAAGTGCCGTACTCCTTTGACTCTGACTGAGATCGGAGATAGACAGGCTTTGGGTGCCACTTTTGCAAATGAAACTGTTCAGAAGATCAAATTGATAAAAGAAAGATTGAAAGCGGCTCAGGATCGACAGCATAAATATTATAATCAGAAGCACAGGTTCGTTGAGTTTCAAGTTGGTGACTTTGTGTATGTCAAAGTCAGCCCGATGAAGGGTGTGAGCAGATTTGGTCAGGTGAGTAAGCTGAGTCCAAGGTACGTTGGACCGTTTGAGATTTTGGAAAGAATTGGAAAATCTGCTTACCGACTGTTGCTTTCTGATTCGATGTCGGACGTGCACAACGTGTTTCACGTATCCACTCTGAGGAAGTGGGTTTCAGACTCTGAGAAGAAGATATCAGCTGACGAGGTTGAGATTCAGGAAAATTTGGCGTACAAGGAAGAGCCAGAGTTGATTTTGGCGTACGACATCCGAAAGTTAAGAAATAAAGAGATTCCGATGGTTAAAGTCCAGTGGAAGCACCGGACTGCACGAGAAGCAACTTGGGAAAAGGAGTCTGACATGAGACGGTCGTACCCGTACTTGTTTTGACTGAGTTTGGATTGGATAATGTCGAGGACGACATTTTTTTGAAGTTGGGAAGATTGTAATATCAAAAATCTGCTCCAGGATCGTCCAGGACGATCTGGATCGTCCTGGGACGATCAGTGGAAATTTTGCTCCAAAATGTGCCCAGTTTTGCTCCAGGTGATTTTCTGTACATATCGTCCAGGCCGATTTGGACATCGTCCGGGCCGATTGGCACTATAGAAAATATCGGCCTGAGAATAGTTCTGGGAACCATCCAGGACGATCCAAGATGGCCTGATCGTCCTGGGACGATCTGGCGATCGGCCGGGCCGATCTGTGTATTATAAAGCTGATTTCAGTCGTTTTGAAGAGAGAGAAAAATCAAAATTAAAAATTAAAATATCTGAGGAGAGAGAAAGTCGAGGGCATTTTGGCAAAAGTTGATTTTCGGACGACGCGGAGCCGTTTTCGTCCGAAGTGACTGTTCAGGATTTTGCTGTATGCAAGGTAAGGCACATTCCGCCTTTCTCAATTTTCAGAACCGTCGAGTTTGGCGGTATTTTCTGTCCGGATTTCGTTTCCGTTAATGTTTTTCATCCGTATCTTTTGATTGGTTCAGTTTTTACCGCGTAACTTTCTGTATATTGTTGACGTGCCGAGTGTGCACATTTTGGTTATTTTCCGAAGATTTTTGTCCGGGTATTTTTGATTCGGCGGGATTTTTCGTAGACTACATTTTTCTGTGAAATTGTAAATTGTCAGTGCAGTAGAATAAATGTTCTGGAATGTGAATATCTATATTCTGTGCGAATTTGGTGAAATTTTATTTGCAGGAAATTTTGTGTAAATTTTGTCTACTGCCGTTGTGCTGCCCGATTTTTGTCTGATTTCTGATTTGCCCGGATTTCTTCTGAATTGAAATGCTATCTGTATGTGATATAAAAAGGGAGCTATAAGGGGCCTGAATCCTATGAGACTCAGTTAGTGTCTGGGAAATCTGAAATGAGCTCAATCTGAAATTCTGAAATTAGTTCTGTTCCGGATCCGATGAAATCTGTTCTGATGCTATAAGCATATCTGTTCTGGTGCTGTGAGCACATAAGCATATATGTTCTGGTGCCGTGAGCACAAAAGGGAGTTATAAGGGGCCTGAATCCAAGAGATTCAGTCAGTGTCAGGAAATTTAGCTATGAATTAAATATTTGATATCTGATATCTGATTTGATCTGATTCTGATTTCCGTATCTGTTCTGTAAGCAATTATGATTCTGTTATGTCTGATCTGTTCTGTTTCTGATTTCTGTTTCCGTACAATTATGTTGGATTTGATATCTATTCCGTTCAGTTTACTTCTGATTCGATAAGTCTGATATGTTCTGTTCTGATTTGTATTCTCTTGTGAATTAATCTGTACGATTCTATTTCGATTTCTGATCTGATTTCTCTCTGATGAGTTTGGTTTTGGATTCTGAGAGTTTTGATTTGAGGTTTGTTGCTTTGCTGAGCTGTTGAGCTCACTCTTGTTTTCTGGTGGTTTTCAGGTTCTGGAAAAGGGAAGGAAGTCCAGGAATAGATTCAGAGTCTGATCAGTATAGGTATTTATTTGTACCTTTTGATTTTTGTACAGTCATGGCTTTTCTGTTCTGTCTTTCTTTCTGTTCAAAAGCCATGTACTGTATTTGTAGATGATTGTTTTGAGGAAAAGAAAGAAAAATATAGATGTTTTGTCCCACTGCATTTGGTGACTTATAGTAGCTCTGTTGTTCTGTGTTTGTGTGTTGTTTTGAGTTAAATATTTGGAAGATTCAGTTCAGAACCAAATTCCAAAGCCAGATCCTGGATAAAAGTTTTTGTCGCGGCCCGGTGCGAGCGGGATCCGTCCCGGATCGGGTCGGGTCGTGACAGACGGTAGGCCTTTTAGGATATATAGCACGATATCTTCTGGATCAATCTTGGAACCTGCGGCGGCGATGTTGTCAACTATGTTCTTGACCTGAGACAGGTATTGTTGCATAGTGAGATTATTCATTTGGAGATTATGAAGTTCGTTCTTGAGTTGAAGAACGCGAGAGCGGCTGGAGGGATGTAGCCGGCGTTCAAGAACAAGCCAGATTTCGTTCGTCGTTGTGGCGATGATGACATAGGGAAGTATCGACGGCGAAATGGTTGATAATAGGGCAGATATCAAGTTGCTGTCGATTAGTCTCCAGCGTGCTGATTCTGGAGAGGTTTCGTCAAGCGGCATTGGGTGGGTACCCGTGAGATGCCCTGCGTAGCCATTCGCGATGAATTGCTGGAGAATCTGGATGCGCCAGATAGCGTAGTTGTCCGCGGTGAGCGGATGGGGAAGAAGGTTCTTGATGTTGGAGACCAAGAACTTTAGTGGCGCCGGGATGCAAACGTCCGTAGGATCGTTGACCAGGTTGGAGGAAGAGGAGGGAGCGAGGGAGGAAGTAGAACTTTGATCCCCCATTAGAGGCTATGTGATACCATGAGAAGGTAATTAAGAGAGAGGGAAGAGGACGAGTTTCAGGAGCGAATGAGAAGCGGAACAGAGGAAAGGAAAATGTAGTGTATTATTCAATTAGAAATGTTACAGTGAGTCTTTAAATAGACTCAGATACAGGGAATTAAGTAAATACATGGTGCAGGTAATTAAGTAAATACATGGAGATAATTCATTCGCTGACATTCCTATCTCCGAAATGATTATTCTGATTAAAGTATAGGGGATAAGAAGGCCTAAGATTTACTTCAAGTTATTGAGGATTATCCTTTTTTTTAAGATTTAATTGATGTATATTTCACTTATTATTTCCACCGTTATTATTTTTCCATCTAAAGTTAGCGTGGTTCATTTAACCTGGATTATATATTTTAGAATAGAGATTATTTTATCATCTAATAAAATTTATATTTTTAATCGTTTGAACACTACTCTCACAAATTGAATTTAAATCATGCTTATCCAAATACATAGTAGATCCTAAACTAGATCTAACTTTGAAATTATCCAACTTTTTAGATATGGTTGCTACTTGAGTTATCAAAATCAACAAAGGATCCAACTTATTGACACTTGATACTTTCTTAGGATTCATCCTATCTGAAGGCTATTGAAAATTTAGTGTCATCTTCTCTATCAATGCATAAGCCTCTTCAAAAGGCTTTTACATCAAAGAACCTTCAATTGCAATATCAATAATTGACCTGAGTGGGTTCATCTTGTTGAGACATTCAATTTGACTATAAGCTTGCTGAAATCGGAGTTTGGATGACTTCAATTTTAATTTTGGAATTTTTTAATTCAGATATGCCTTAAGATTTGCTCTTGATCAAGGCGATTTTTTTGTGACGTATCAATAATAGATTTCATTTAGCTGTGGTTTGGTTTCAATAAAAATGGATGTAAATAATTCTAAATACGAAATATTAATGTTAGGTTTGAAGTAAAAGAAACGCAGAGTAAATTAAAGTTTTGAATTATTTGAAATTCTTCCTCTAGTTCAATTTTGGTGTGTTTAGAAATCATTAGATTAAGCTAAGTTTAAAATACACTATAAATTGTTTGTCTTTGATGTCGCGGCCACCCTCTGCCACCTTAATCATTGCCCATTGACCGTTGTCCCTCACAGCCACATAATGCATGTAGTTGTCGTCAACGTCCGTCTGCAACAATCGCTTGCCATCGACCCTCTATTGTCGTCGCCGACTACCACCACTTGTCTTCCTTTTTGTTTCCTCGATTAATCGTTGCTGCCAATATCACTTGTTGCATCCCATGCTGACACCAACTGCCATCAACAATGATTGCTATCACAATCATTAGATTTTATCATACATTCATTTTTCTTAAAGCTAAAATAAAGGAATAATTACTTGCATTTATTCTATACTCATCAAAATAACTTGAAAGCACGTCAGATACATTGCATTGATTTTATAGTATATTCTTTTATACTCTACCCTTTTAGCAAACCAAACAATCCTTAGTAAAAATTCAAAACTTTCAATTCTAAAAACTTTTCTCTTATTCTTGGCTCTCATCCTTTTTTGTCACATAATAAGGCTATGAATGATATGAGTATTCTAAAAACAATCCTTCAAGTGGCTTCGTTTGGAATTTTTATTAGGTCTGGACACCTGACGTAGCTCTACATCGGACTCTAATAAAATGTCGCCACGTGCTCTTACTATTTACCGCGCAGCCCGATGTCCCAACCCGGACCAGAACCCAATATTGCTGTGTATTAGCTGATTTGTACATACTAGGGTATTGCTAGATTTTGCTCGGTATTGCTCGATAATGAGAAATACCATTCTGTCAAGACCAATACCTAGCAATACCGAGCAATACCCCAGTTTTGCTAGGTATTGCTCGGTAATGGTCTTGACATAGCAGTATTTCTCGTTATTGCCAAGCAATACCTAGCAATACCGAGCAATACCTAGCAATGCATGAACATAGCAATACCGGGTTTTCGTTCCGAGTCAGGTCGTCGGGCCACGCGGTAAAGAGTAAGAGCATGTGGCGATATTTTATTGGCGTCCGGATGTAGAGCTAGGTCAGGTGTCCGGACCTAATAAAAATTTCTTGGTTTGAGACGACTTTTTTAGTGTTTTCTAAAATAACTTTTTTAATTAAAATTTTCTGTATTAAAAAATTATTATGAAAAGAAAGCCACCCCAAACGAATCCAGAATCATCATATTTTGTGTAAAAGTATGAGTAAATAATCTTAACCCGCAAAATAATCAAATTTAAGCAACTTTCCATATAACGGTTGGGATAGAACAAATATTAGTGCGATATTTTGACTTCAGTTCATCTCAATTTTTTCTTTAACCTGCTCAGCCGGTTGCATATCGGTCAAGCTTAGGACTAAGCGAAATTTCCAATTTGCAAATATAAAGTGGATTCATAACGTAATCTGAACCTTTATCCTCACCAAATTGTGGTTGAGAATTGCTTTTATTTTTAAATCAAACAAAACAAAATCCCCCATTTACAAATATAAATTATATATAAAATTAAAAAAATTTTGAGTAAAAATTTTTTGAATGACCCATAGAGCTTTAGTTTGGTCGGTGGGCGAGCATGATTGAGAACCTCAAACCCATGTTCGACTCCTCTCCCTAGTAGCTCACCTCCTTTGAGGGGGCACTAAGGCTTCGTTTGTGACGACTTTCTTATCACTTTTTAAAACATTTTTTTAATATAAAAAATTGCTTTAAGAATTGATAAGAATTTTATCCGAAACAAAGCCTAAGTGTGGACCTGACGTCTGTGGATTGACTGCCTCTAGATTCGTGGAATTGATAAGAAATCCGTGACAGCGGGTAGATACCCACATTCAAAAAAAAAAGAATTAAATTTATATCAAATAAATTTATTTTAAAATAAATATAATAAATAAAAAATTAAATAGATGTAAATTTTGTTTTGATCAATGATCAACATTTTTCCAATTGTTATGATGAAAGATTTATTTTATTTTTTTAGATCATAATTAAAATTTTATTTGGCTACTTTTTTTCGCTATTTTTTAATAATTTATCTATTGGGAGGAAAGTCTTTTACAATAATTTTTTAAAAAAATTATTTTTCACACATTTGTTTGAGCTCGCTTTAACTTTTTATAAATATGATCATAATGCAAATGTGAGGAAAGAAGGTTTTTAAAAAGCTATTATAAAAAATAAATTTTTAACAATTTTTTAAATAATAAAAAATAAAATAAAAATTAATTGTAATCTAATTATAATTATATTTATAAAAACTATAGCAATCATAAATATACCCAAAAAAATTAATATATTTTTTTAAAAAGTACCATTATCATCAACTTCTTGCTTTTGAAACTCTGGCCATATAAACTTTTATATATTAAAATCTGTTAATTCTTATAATAAAACGACGAAAATGTCCGAAATATCGGTTATATAACACCGATTGCTCTATTCTTCTCCTCCACAGGGGGTCTGGGGTTTTGGTAGGGGCGAAGTTCGCTGTCTCCCTCTTTCTCCTTCTCTTACTCTCTATCTCTGTGCGCTCTCTTGCCGCCATGTCGCTGCTTACCGATTTGCTCAACCTCAACCTCACAGAACACACGGAGAAGATTATCGTCGAGTATATTTGGTATGTTTTCTTTTCAAGTTGATATCTCTTTCTTCTTTTTATCCCTCCATTCGCTAATGTTTTTTGATTGGAAAAACTGGTTTCTAGGGATCGTTTGGGTTTTTTTTTTTTTTTTTGATAAAGCTGTCTCCTTTTTAGTTTCTTTTCTTTTCTTTTATTTTATTGTTTTGCTTCCATGTCTGTTTCTGGCGATTCTGCTTGCGCTGGGGTTTTCTCTTGGAACGTCTGTTTGACGAATTATTACTATTTTACTTCTTTTCTTTGAAGATTCATTTAGATGCTTGTAGATAGAAACGATCTTTGAAAAATGATGATTTAGTTTTGGCTCATTTTGTTTGTGAAGTCGAAATAAGTATATTAATAGAAGTTTTAAGAGAGATTGTAAGGATTAAAGCCAATGTTGATCTTCGTGACCCGACAACTAAATGATGGAACCAGCAAATTTCACAATTTTTCTCAAGTTTTTTTTTTCCTTAGACAATCAAATGGGGCCTAAAGTGTATTTCAGCGTTTAGCCTTGGATTGTCTCAGTTGTTCTATTTCAGAACTTCAAAATCGAGTCCTTTTTGTTAATGTTTTCTTGCTTTATCTCCTCTTGTCCTTTTGCTTCACAAATTTTTTTTAACATCTTTTCAGTATTCTTTGTTTTATTTGCTTCATATTAGTAATGATTCTACGCTTTTTGTTCACATCCATTTTTTTCTTCTGTGATTCACAGGATTGGGGGATCTGGTCTGGATATCAGGAGCAAAGCAAGGGTAAAATCTTTCAGCTTTTGAATTTTGATATTATTATTATCCCTTTGTAATTTGCCCTTGTTTTTCTTTGCATATTTTCTAGCATAACCTTGATATTGGAATTCTTTGTTGCAACAGACTCTTCCAGGACCCGTTACTGATCCAAGCCAGATACCTAAATGGAACTATGATGGCTCGAGCACTGGCCAAGCTCCCGGGAAGGATAGTGAAGTGATTTTGTAGTAAGTTCTTCGTCTTTCCTTGTGTTTTTACAAATATTATGGTTGGATATTCTTATTTCGTTTAAGATTCTTTTGTTTTTTTTTTATGCTTTTTTCTTTAATGCATAATTTGTGCAATCTTGTATGATAAATTATCTCCTTTGAAATTTGCAGCCCTCAGGCTATCTTTAAGGATCCATTCAGGAGGGGAAACAACATTCTTGTAAGTTTTTTTAATCTTCTAGTTCTATCTGAGAGCTTTTATTGGTTTGTATTTCCTTTTACCATAGTTTGTTAATCTTAGCAACAACTGGATGTGCTTCATATGTAATTTTTTGTGAGATTTTATGATTTATAATTGAAGAGCAACCTATATGTTTATATGCTGCATATGGAGAGACTGAGTTTCTGTGAAATATTTATCATCCAAACTTATTGAAATTATTATCCTGCTAAATGTCACCCGGGGCTCAGTGCATCCGGATGATGTGGCGCGTCTGGATTTTCCTCCGGACGATCCAGACACCGCACGTAATAATCTCTCAAAGGGGAAAATTATTACATGCGGCATCTGGATTCGTCTGGAGGTGAATCCGAACGTGCCACGTCACCTGGGGCCCAGTGAATCCGGGTGATGTGGCGTGTCCGGATTTGCCTCCGTATGGTCCGGACACCGCACGTAATAATCTCTCCTAGAAAGGTTGCAAACTTGTGTTTTCTTGTGTTAGAAAGGAAGTCAGAAATTTTGTTTTGATCATGCATGCCCATCTGATACAGAAATTTGACCTTTTCTTATTTTGCAAATTAATCATGAAATAACCACTCCCTCTAACTATCTAAAAAAATTGTAAAAATACTTATGTGGTGTTCACCAAACCAGTTGTCTTGCAATTCAAATTTTCATTTTTTTTTCTCATTGAAGTTGTTGATTTTCATCTTTGTTTGGTGTATTGTTGCTTTTTCTGTACATATAGGTCATGTGTGACTGTTACACACCAGCTGGAGAGCCAATCCCCACCAACAAAAGATATAATGCGGCTAAAATTTTCAGCCACCCTGATGTAGTTGCTGAAGAGACTTGGTAGAAATATAATCATTTAATTTTGTCTTAGTTATTATTGACCATCTATGTTTCTGTCAATAATGTTTTGTATTAATTTCTTTATGTTTTGCTATTCAAATTTATAGGTATGGAATTGAGCAAGAGTACACCCTTCTTCAAAAAGATGTCAATTGGCCCATTGGGTGGCCTGTGGGGGGGTACCCTGGTCCTCAGGTGACAGTGATATACTTAAATTCCTATATCTGTTAACATACACCTTTCAGCCTTTATATTTTCTTTTCTTCTACAAAGTATGAACTGAAATGTTTTTTAAGTATGATTTGATCTTAAGCCATTTTTTAAATAGTAGTATACCCTAAGATATATAAACTTTTTCCTCTTAGCTTTTTTTTTTTTTTTTTTTGGCTTTGGCTCTTAACATGCATCATGCATATCTTGTCAGTTTAACCATCTTCATTGTAGTTCTTGGATGATCATATTCCCCTCATACACTTAATTTTCAATTTCATGAGCATATACGTGAAGAGGTTGGAGTAGCTCCACTGGAAGATAATATTAGAGAGAGTCGCCTTAGATTGTTTGGTCATATAAAATGGCGGCCTTCCGATGACCCGGTTAGGAAAGTAGAGGTATTAGATTTGACTTATGTTAAGAAAAGTAGAGGTAGACCTGAAAAGACTTCGTTAGAAAATATTATAAATTATATTTCTTTATTAGATTTAAATGAGAATTTGATTTTTAACATGATAGAATGGAGAAAAAGGATTCATGTAGGCGACCCCGCATAGTGGGACAAAGGCTTGTTGTATTTGAATGTTATCTTCTGCAAAAAAGGATATTATTTATGTTGCAGCTAATTTTAGGCTACAAAATATCAATTCTACTGATGTTTTTTCATATATTTCGAATTTTGTAACAGGGTCCCTACTACTGTTCGGCGGGTGCTGACAAATCTTTTGGCCGTGATGTAGTTGATGCACATTACAAAGCTTGCCTATATGCTGGTATTAACATTAGTGGCATCAATGGAGAGGTCATGCCTGGTCAGGTAACCAACATTCTTCTTTTGTTGCTTTTCTCACTATCTTTTGCTTCTCCTTTGTTTGTCACTAGTAAAAGCTATACTATTTTTATAGTGGGAGTTCCAAGTTGGCCCATCCGTTGGCATTTCTGCTGGTGATCAGTTGTGGGTTGCTCGATACATTCTGGAGGTAAAAACAATGGATAAACAAAATTTCTGCAGTGTGGAATTTATGTTATGAAACTGGATACGCTATTATTATCTTGCTTACTTTTTGCTTATTTATGTAAACAGAGGATAACTGAAATTGCTGGTGTGGTACTTTCATTAGACCCGAAGCCCATCCAGGTTGGAAATTGCTGATGGTTCCTTGTCGAACAAAAGATCATAGAGCTACTTTTAGGCTTCGTTTGGGATGATTTTCTTATTGCTTCTTAAAGCAGCTTTTTAGTACAAAAATTAAAAATTCTGTGCTAGAAAATTGCTTTAAGAAGCAGTAAGAAAATTATTCCAAACAAAGTCTTAATCATCAATGAAATAAATTGCTTTTCTATTCAAAATTTATACTATTTATTGAATTATATTTTTTTTTAGGGAGACTGGAATGGTGCTGGTGCGCACACTAACTACAGGTTTGATCCTAAGTGATAATGGTTTTCTGAATCGTATATGAAGAATCCAAAAAGCTGTTCTTTTGCTTACATTTGATTCCATAAGTCTGAAAAATAGTTAAGTTGTTGTCTTTTTGGCTTTTTAGTACAAAATCCATGAGGGAAGAGGGAGGTTATGAAATCATAAAGAAGGCAATTGAAAAACTTGGCCTGAGGCACAAGGAGCATATTGCTTCTTATGGCGAAGGCAATGAGCGGCGCCTCACTGGAAGGCATGAGACTGCTGATATCAACACTTTCTCTTGGGTAAGCTCTTGAATTTTAATAGCATAATGGATAATAAAAAGAAAAATCATATTGATCATTTGATAATCCAATCGTTTCAAAATTTTTACCTATTACTTCACACTTCTAGGGTGTTGCGAATCGTGGAGCTTCGGTTCGTGTTGGCCGCGACACTGAAAAGAATGGCAAAGGTAAGCTTAGTTTTTTGTTGAAGTTTTATGGAAGATTAAGGTCTTATTTGGGATGGCTTTTTTTGTTGTTTCTAAAAACAGTTTTTTTTAGTAGAAAAATTAGAATTTTTATACTAAAAATTTGTTTTAAGAAACAACAAAAAGTCGTCCCAAACAAAGCCTATGATGCAAAACTGAACCATTTTTTTCGATTTACAGGTTACTTTGAGGATCGGAGGCCAGCATCAAATATGGATCCTTACGTCGTAACATCCATGATTGCTGAAACCAACAATCATCTGGAAACCAACATAAGAAGAATTGATTTCCAGATTTGAATTTATGCAATTCATATATATGTGGCATTGATAGCAGTTTGCTTGTTTTCAACTGTTTCTGGTTTGCTCTTATGCTGGGCATTGTTCTTATTTGCTCACTGTTGTGATCTTACCAAATGTCATAGTATTCCTTCCTTGCTGTTTGGCTTCCTTTCCTCTTTCTGTGTGAATACTAATTACAATGTCTTTTTTTTTTTTTTTTTTTAATTTTATAGAAATGCCAAATGCATTAAAGGCAAAGAAGAAAACAACCTAGATACAACCTACTAGGTGATAGCACCCCTATCACCATCCTCCACCAAAACCGACAAAAAACAACGAGGCACCTTATTACAAGTGAGGTTATCCCAAACAAAATCCCCATCCAAAGCTAATTTAGCACAATAATATGCCAACTTATTAGCACTCCTATTACAGAAATAAAAAATGACAACCAAAATCTTTAAGAAAAGATAAAGTCTTCAAAATTAGTTTCACTATACCTCCCATCCAAGTGTTCCACAGATTTCTGAAGATGCTAGATGACATTGAAATTGTCGCCTTCAATAAAGATACCTTTAGCTTCCAGCATTTTATCTGTAATGACTACCTTCAAGTGTCGGAAAGCAGCTAGTTCCAATGCTCCTATATCCCAATGAGAGCATTTAACCCCAAAAGCTGAGAGAAACCTCCCATTATGGTCCCTAAATACACCACCAATGCCTGCCAAATAAGATTGTGACAATGCTGCATCAAAATTAAATTTAATCCACTTAGGTGGAGGGGGATTCCAATGAGAACAGATCAGCCTTGGCCGGTTAGAACCCCAGTTTCCCGAAATATTGCCAAAGTTCAATGCATTTGAAGTCATACTGATAGCCTGCGAAGTAATGAAACTTGCACTGGATTCATCATCTCCATGTTTGAACTGATTTCTGCTTTTCCAAGAGACAAAAACCATAGAGCAGAATAAATTCCCAATGAACCGACTTTCACCAGATAAAATTTTCAGTTCAGCAATGCATTGGCTGATAGAAGAAACAGTTGGGATATTGAAACCCCAAGATAAGAGCAATGTCGTTACTGAGATAATCAAAGAGCAATTCCTAACTAAGTGATTAGTGTTTTCAACTTCCAAACACCCCCTTGGATAAAAGCTATTGTTTAACATTCTTCTATAGCATAAAAAATCGTTAGTTGGTCGAGCATTGGTAAGCAAACGCCACCAAAACACTCAACCTGGGAAGAAAGTTTAAGGTCTTTTATCCAACTGTAAACTTCATCCTTATCTGCCATATTAGAATTAGCTAACATAGCCGAAATCGTCTTCCCAGATAACTTTGAAATCATCTATAATTGGTCATTACAATTGTTATGAATTTGAACTTGAGAAATGCAATTTACATTACACTGCCCAAACCATCTTCTTAACAAAATCAGGTTCCAATTCCCATCCTTAATAAATTCTCTTAAATTTGGGAATTCTTCATCAGAACTAGAAACTGCAATGAAAGTGGACCATTTATCAAGACATTTATTAAAGATCCAAACATCTTTCATAATGTCAATAGAGATTCGGAACCAACTCTCCATCTAACCAAGGATTTGAGAGCTTTCATATCACTTGAGAGAATTTTTCCAAGTGATAGATCTGTTATTTTTTGAACCTTCATTCCACATATTCCCATATTTTGCTAAAATAGTTCTGTTAAGCAAAGAATTGGAGTTGCAGAGAAGACTCCAAGCAAACTTTGCTCTGAGAGATCCTGATGCAGAAACAGAAACAGCAGAACACAATCCCCTTCCTCCTATAGAAACTGGTTTGCACAGTTCACTCTAAGAAGTATAATGCATACCTTGAACACCTCCAGGTTTATTCCATATAAAGTCTCTACAAATCTTGTCCACTTTCCTTAAAATGCTTATAGGAACCAAAGAATGAGTCACAAAAAAAAATCGGTATAGCAAGAATAACAGATTTAACCAGCACAATTCTTCTCGCTAGAGAGATGAATTTATTGCCCCAAACATTAAGTTTTCCTTCAATCTTTTCAATAATGTGAGAAAAATCAGAGGATAGCATTCTCTTGCATGCCATTTTGACACCGAGATAGTTAAACTCCTTTGCTTCTTTGAATTTGAAAAGCTTCAAAATCTTCTTCTTGGCACTTCTCCTTACCATTTTACCAAACAACACATTGGATTTACTCATATTAACATCTTGTTCCGTCTAGGAACAATAACTGTATATAATATTTTTGATTCTTTTCATCTGACACAGCTTTGCTTCCGAGAACAGTAAAATATCATCAGCATACATCAAGTGGCTAATTCTAGGAGCATTAGGAGCCACTTTAACTCCCAAATCCATTCCATTTTTATGAAATTCATCAGACATTAATTGCGAGCAAAGGAAGAATATATAAGGAGAAAGTGGGCATCCTTGACAAAGCCCACTTTTGGCTTCAATCCAATCCGACTTTGTGCCATTAAATAAAATTGAAAATTTTGGCTCCATGACACAGTCTAGAATTAGATTACCAAATTTTGAGGGAAATCCAAAGTGCTCTAATTCTTGCTTGATAGTTGGCCAAGCCATACTGTCATAGGCTTGCTCCATATCAATTTTGATCGCAATCAAACCTTTTTTAGATTTTGAAAATCTAAACTTATTAAACAATTCATGAACCAGTAAAATGTTTTTTGACAACGATCTACCTTTAATGAAAGTCATTTGCTCTTCAGAAACAATTTTGTGGATAACTTTCATAAGTCTATTAAGGAGGATTTTGGCAACCACCTTGTAAATAGACAAGCATAAGCTGATAGGACGGTATTGGGATGGAATAGCTGGATTTTTACACTTAGGAATCAAAACCACCAATGTTTTTTTCCAGTCTTCATTCATTTTTTCAGAATTAAATAAAAAAAGAATTGCATTCCAAACGTCTTGACCAATAGTCTTTCAATAATGTTTAAAAAAAGAGTAAGTTATCCCATCCATACCTGGAGAAATATTAGACCCGAGTTCTTTGACTACAGCCTCCACTTCTTGAAATGAAAATTCAGCTTCCAAACCTCTGGCATCTTCTAAGATGAGCTTATAGAACGGATCAGGCCACCCATATAGTTTGCAATCCCTACTTCTCCATTTGTTTCTAAAGAACTAAAGCAAAACCTTTTCAATATCAGTTGCAGACTCAACCAAACAGCCTTGTTCATCTTTCAATTGGTGAATAGCATTGTGATTCCTTCTACCGTTGGCCATTGCATGAAAGAACTTAGAATTTTTGTCACCTTCACTCCATTTAATTTTGGCTCTCTGTTTCCACCATGAATTAATTCTCAAGTAATATTCAGTTCGTGTACCTTTGCTCTAAGCAGAGCCAATTTCTCATTGTTTAACCCAGATAATGATTCTTCCATTTGCAGCTCATTGATTTCTATCTTCAATTTATCCTTCACTCCATGCAAAGCTTTCATTTTTTTTCCTTGCTCCAAAAATACAGAGCCTTCAATGTTCTGTAGAATTTTAAGTTTAACTTTTTCATTGGTTCTTCACCATAGCTTTTGTTCCATATCTTCTTAACAATAGCTGCAGATGCTGGGTAAGAAACCCAGACATCTTCAAACCTTTGTAAGTACTCCGCTTTCTCCATCACATTGAAAATCTTCAACTACATCGAACAGTGATCCGAAGCAACCCTGTGAAGAATCCACATTTATCGTAGTAGCCTTTTTCTTCTTATGAACTTATTTTCTCACAGTTAAAAAAAATCACACCTCACTAACATCCCTCATGGCCTTCATGATGAGCTCCATCATCTAGTTTAAGAGAAATTGAAGGGAGCTAAATTAGCTTATGTTCTAAAACATTTTTTTTAAGAGGCTTTATGATGTGGTGATTGTCAGAAGAATCAGACCTGCTTGAAAGAATTCTCAATCCAGGTATAAACACGAAGCTTCAAAGCTTTAAAAAAAAGATAATATTCATCAATCTCTCAACTCTTCTGACATCACATTATATAAAATACTCAAGTAGAAACCTGGAGAAATAAAAAATGTTCTAGAAATTTGTAACAAACTAAAATCAAATATTATAAGGAACATCTTAAACTAAAATGCTTTGCATCTCTTTTGAAGATGTTGCCTATTATAGACTCCTTTGATGCCCACCATAGCTATGGTTTATCTAGTGTGTTCATTAAACTTTTTACTTGACTGGTTTCACAAATATGATCAGTGTAAGTATATGGATATTATAAATGCAAAGACCTTATAATATAACTTGTCCATGTAACTTAAGCAAACAAGATGAACATAAGAGCTCAACATCATCGCTTATAATAATATCTTTTGCATGAGAGTTATTGATTTCCTTTCAAGGAAAAAAAGTATGATCTCTCCTAAACCTTTTGATAATTTTTTAGGAGATTTAGTTTTATTTGGGATGGCTTTTATACAGCTTTTTTAAGTTAATTTTTAGTATAAAAATTAAAAATTTTAATAAAAAAATAATAATTTCAAGTAGTAAGAAAGCCGTTCCAAATGAAGCCTTAGACAAATGAGAGTTTTTTTTAGATGTAATTTTGAATGACTTCTAAAATTTTCAAAGCAAGTTCAGGAACATTAATAAAAAGGGGGATTTACATACATACCACTTTATTTTATATTATTTATGTATCTAACACTCAAAACATTAATATTACATGCATAGAATCCATAAAACAAGTTTAGATGTATGAAATGAAATATTAAAGTTTATAAGATGGTATGAATGGTAGAAATGAATTAGAGGAGTGATATATTTGATATTAAAGTTGTATAAGGGTGGTAGATATGTAATATTAATATTCTACATTAGTAATTATTAAAGCTTCACATAATTAGCCCAAAACTAGGAGTTTTAATTAGTCACAAAATTAAAATAAAATACAATAGATTTATTAATTACTCTCCATACTCATATCTTCTTTAATTGCTTGCTTTCTCATAATAAGGTAGGCCACTGACTCCAATTACTTTATCTTTCTCTCATCTAATACACCTTAGACTTAACTATTGTGAAACTACACTTAAGCAGTCACAAATCACTAAAATAATACAACCCTGAATAAAAATATTAAAAAAACTATTTATATTAAATACATAAATGGACTCAAGCATCACGACGCTCGATAATGTGGTACTGCAGTGTTAAAATAAAAACTAGCGCCTTAGCGCTGCTTAGTAGGCTCCACTATGGCGCTGGAATGATCTAGCATGCATGGCTATTAGATGAACCAGTGTATCTTTTGGTTAATTCAATGTGGCTATGCATTTTATCAACTGCTTCGCCGTGGTGCTCCAAAAGTTGAGCACCGCGATGCTTGAATGTATAATCTGGCACTATGACAATGTGTAGTTCGACACTATGGTACTAAAATTCCTAAGACTTTGGCACTGCGATGCTAATTTTTGACACTATGACATTATGAAGCATTGCATCACTAACCTTTGTTAGCCCAAAGTATTAAATTAAATGACATTTTTTCCAAGGCTTCGACGTTGTAATGTCCTGGTCTGGCATTAGGGTGTTTATAAGGTTGTGGCACTGATAGTTTTGGTATTGTCGTGCTAGTCTAATACTTATAAACTTTTTTCTCCATTTCTTGAGTCTTTCATGCATAACATCAATTAAAAATAATATTTTATTGAAACTTAAGATAATAAAATATTACATAATTTTTACTTAATATTATGATAGAGGGACAAATCATGGGGTCTTGCCTACTTGAAATATTTCTATTAATATTAATTATTGATTAAAAATGATGCCCTTCTTCGAGGGAAGGTAATGACATAATGTGTAAATTTATATCATTTATAACATAATATATGCTTGAAGTTGAATGGATCCAATAACATTAGAGTTGTTCTCAAGTAAACTTGGCATTGTTTGTTTGGTTAGTAAGACCATAGTTAGGCGATGGTGGCCAAAGAGATTGTAATATGGCTGCTAAGGTTGAAGGGACTGTAGCTAGGCGATAAAGGTCAGAGGGACCATAGTTAGGTAATGGTCGTCAAAGGGATTATAATTGGGAAATAGTGGTTGGAGGGACCGTAGTTGTTGAGCGACAGAGTCCAGAAGGACGTTAGTTAGGTGATGGAAGATCGATAGACTGTAGTCAGTGAATGAATGAGGTTAGAAGGCTCATTGTTCTGTAATGGTGGTCAAAAGAACTATAGTTGGTGGGTGACTATGTTCGGAGGGGCTACAATAAGGCAACTAAGGATGAAGGGATTATTTTTAGGCGATAAAGGATGGATAGATCATAATAGATGGATAATGGAGGTTGAAGGGGGGGGGGGGGGGGGGGGGCATTGTCAGGAGACAGAGGTCAGAGGGATCGTTATCATAAGATGGTAGTTGGAAGAGCCACAATTGGCATGCGAATGTCGTCAGAGTGATTGTAGTTGGGTGATGAAAAATAAAGGGATCGCAGTCAAGAGACTGAGGTTACAAGGATCATTGTCGAGCAATGATGATCGAAAGGATCATTTTTGGCAAAAATGCATGTTAGAAGAATCTACTCGAGTAGTTGAGGTTGAAGTATTGTAGTTGGCGAGTGATGGAGATCGGAAGGATTATGGTCGAGCGATTGAGGTCGAAGGGATTGTAGTTGGGCGACATAGATCGGAGGGACCATTATTAGGTAATAGAGGTCAGAGGAATCATAGTTGAAGATTGATGGAGGTTGGAAGGACCATAGTCGATGGGTGGTAGAGCTCTGAAAGACTATGGCTGAGCGATTTTGAAGAAACGTAATTGAGCAACAGTGGTCGGAAGGATCATAATTGGCAAGTGATAGAGGTTGGAAGGACTATAGTCGAGTGATTAAAGTCAAAGGATTGTAATTGATAGGTGATGAAGATCGGTCGAAGGCCCGAAGATAGTGACAGGATGGAGGTTTAGCGACGACGACTGAGTAGCAAGGGTTTGTAGGTGGTTGTTCTTGGTTGGAGGTCCGTAATTCTTTAAACCTCAGAGCTCTCTTGAGTCTTTAGCCCATAGTCTAAGCCTTTTATTTTTAGCAAGAAGAGTGGATTTATTTATAGAGAGTGACATGCTCCATAAATATGAAGAAAATCTAAAACAAATTATGAGTGCTCCATTGGACAACCCATATTGACTCCCTTGATCATGGAGCGTTCGTCAATCATTTAAATGCCTTAATATTAGAATTAAGAAAATCTCGGGCTCATGAGATTTGTCTAGTTAAGCCACTCGATTCGACTATAAGCATGCCCTATTTAAAGATTATTTGGTCATCCAATTAATATTTTTAAACATCCAAATATGTTTTGCTCCCTTGATTGGGGCCCATTTGGGCTCGAATTGGATCGAGTGGGAACATCTTGTTGAGACATTCAATTTGACTATAAGCTTGCTGAAATAAAAGTTTGGATGACCCCAAATTTAATTTTGAAATTTTTTAATTCAGATATGCCTTAAGATTATCAAGGTAATTTTTTGTGACGTATCAATAATAAATTTTGTTTGGTTTCAATTAAAATGGATGTAAAGTATTCTAAATACAAAATATTAATATTTGGTTTGAAGTAAAAGAAATGCAGAGTAAAGTTTTGAATTATTTGAAAGTCTTCCTCTAGTTCAATTTTGGTGTGTTTAGAAATCATTAGATTGAGCTAAGTTTCAAATACACTATATATTGTTTGTCTTTGATGTCATGGCCGCCCTCCACCACCTCAATCATTGCCCATCTATCGTTGTCCCTCACAGCTGCCTAATGCATGTCGCTGTCGTCAACGCCCGTCTACAACAATCGCTTTCCATCGACCCTCTGTTGTTGTTGCCGACTACCACCACTTGTCTTCCTCCTCGTTTCCTCCATTAATCGTTGCCGCCAATATCACTTGTAGCATCCCATGCTGACACCAACTGCCACCAACAATGATAGTTTTACCAGGTACATTGATAGTTTTAAGAGTTCACTTATTAAAACTCTTAGTTTTGGGCTAATTATGTGAAGCTTTAGTAATTACTAATGTAGAATATTATGATTTAATGGTGGAACTAATAAGTGAACTCTTAAAACTATCAATGTACCTGGAAATATGTAGAATATTATTAAATAAAAAAATTATACATTTTTTACTAATTTTTTTAAAAACTATCAATGTACCTGGTAATATTCAATAATATTAATTAAAATGCTCACAAAAATTATGTATCATATTCGAAAAGTGATACAATGAAAGCTTGATAAATTGAAAGAAAATATTTTTTTTCAATTTTGAGAAAAGTAAAATCGTAGAACATAAAATCATTGAAAATAAAGGTAGGACTCAAGTTACCCACAATCGAAAGAAATTCAAGAATAGAACTTGTGTACAAAAATGTTGCATTTAACTTCTCTTTGTGGTCCGTATCCTTTCTTCCTCTCCTTTCCTCACTAAGCAAGCCAAGGAAAATATGAAGGGGAGGGACTGGTGTTTGTGATGAAGTGGAGATTTATAAAATAAAAAATAACTTTAGTGCCTAACATCATAGCGTTGTATGCTGCTCCCAAAGTTACCGTTGAACAAAGAGCTCAACATTACGACAGTGTTTTCTTTGTGCCACTGTGCTCTCAATGTTGATGCGCTCCGGCGCATAATGTCATACTTCTCCAACCAATATTTTTAAGATTTTTATTTTAAAATTATTTACACATATTTTATGCCATTACACCTTGCACTTATGTATATGTATATGTTTATGTATTCCTTCATCTATTTTAAATAGATGTGAAATGATTAAGTGAAGGTATAAGAAGAATTAGAGTTATAAGGTGAATCAAGATGTATGCAATTATTTCATCTAGCTTAGAAAATATGGGAAAATAAATTTTAAGTGTGAAGTCCACGCAGATTTGGGGTGCTTCTATTCTTGTGATCCAATATGATATTGAGAATAGCGTACAATCTCGAAAGATAGAACGTATATTATATAATGGATTCAGATACAGTAATCGGATCTTAGAAATCATTCACTTTCATAATTAAATATAAATAGAGAAATAATGTATTATCTCGTAAGATGAAAATATCATTCCACAATTGTATCTAAATATGAAAATGAAGTTTTAAAAATTGTCCATTTTTTGTGGTCAAATATCACAACAATTGTAACATATCACCCTAAGAGGTCAAAATGATATTTTTTGAAATAATTTTAGGGCTGACATCTATAGAAAATTCTAAGTGTCCCATTACTTATAAATGGTAGTAGGCTTATAAAACTGTTGCAATTAAATTTTAATTTAATTTTATTTCTAATACAATGCATGTTAGTTGGAATATCACAAAGCATGAATGCTTAAAGTTTTTGAAGAAGGCTTTAAAAATAATTTTTGAGAAGACTATGCTTCCCTAGATTAAACACATCATCCTCATAGGTCGGATTATTTAAACTTTATCCTCAAGTAGGGAAGTGTCTACAACAAGGA
Source organism: Dendrobium officinale (assembly GCA_019514585.1). NCBI lineage: Eukaryota > Viridiplantae > Streptophyta > Magnoliopsida > Asparagales > Orchidaceae > Dendrobium > Dendrobium officinale. The sequence goes on along the minus strand of CM033688.1, from coordinate 61,489,546 downwards.
TAAAAGTATGAAAATATGCATGCAATCCCAGATGGTCTCCGGTTTGCTTTCTTAGAGCAATTATCTTTCTATATTGTTTATTCCTAAAATTTTATTTTTAAATATTGAGTTGAAGATTTTTTATTTCTAAGAGCCTAATCAAAATCCAAGAAAAAAGTACATAAAAAACCTATAAAAATAAGCAATTTGTACCGCACAATCAATTTAAACAACCATTAAACAAATTGTTGAATAGAAAGGCCTATGTGGCAAAATGCCACTTAATTATAATTGAGGGTTTTCTGAAAGTAAAGTTGTCTAGGTTCTACTATTAGCAACCTAGATTTTACTCCTCCTTAGTGACATAAATCTTAAAATAATGCATTTTTTTCTTTTAGTTTTTGATTTTTCTTCAACACGGTTCTTTTCTTCAGGCTCCTTGCGTGTTCATCTAATAAGATATCCAAGTGAAAAGAACTCTCCAACGAATGATGTTTATTTTCTCTTTGGATCCCTACTCTTTTGAAAAAATGCCTTATTTATAATTTTTTATAACTTTTATTATTTACAAAATTACATTTTAAAAAGAAATTGACTCAAAACTCCTTGCATGTTAGTGAAACATTTGAATATACTTAAATAATCAAAAGCTACAATCATAATCACAATCACTTTGCTCATTTATTAGCAACCTATAGATGGACATGCCTTTAATAATTAGGGGGCTAAGCAACAAAAAATACCTGTAGAAAATCCCATTATTTTAAAATCTTGATTAATTTTAGCTCCCTTTCAATAGCTCTACATATGCATATCCATCTACAGAAAATTTGATTAGTAATAAATATCAAGATAGTCCCCAACCTAAGAAAATCTAAACTCCCATCACATATTACATCATAAATAATATGGTATAAACATCATATAACATAGACATCACATAATTCACCACATCAAACTATAATAACTAGCACTTATTCATATACAAGTCCACATCAATACACATCACAGAGAGAAAGCACATAAAAGTAATAATGATCTATCCTAAATTTAGAGTTGGTTATCCTAGCAAATCATATACGGTGTGTGTAATAGACTGTGTGACTTGGATATATTCTAAGTTTGTTATTATTTGACATTTTTAAGGGTTGAATTTGGTTTGTTAAAGGCTAAGGAAATTTTAGTTTATGTTTAAGTTTTACTATTTTTTTATGTTTTGAGATTTAATTTAGGATAGAATTCAATTGTTGAAGGTGGTTAATGATTGGTTGTTTAAGGTATTTTGATTAGCCATTTAAAGCCCTCAATCCAATACAAGGTTGTCTTTATGAAAGGAGTCAAGCAAGGTGTATGAAAGCCTCGCATGATTAAGTATTTTATTGCTAAATGTAATGATTATTTAAGTTGAACAGTAGTTGTCTTTGTTTACGCTAGGGCTATGAAGCTTATTTCACCCTCCTTGAGGCAACACTAATAGCCTTGTAAGCCTAGATTATCCAACAAATACCTATTTATTTTAAGTTTGATTATTATAGATGACTTTTAATTAATTTAATTTATTGGTTACTAATTTATGATATTTATAATTTAATGTTAACATTCTGTCACCTCATTTATGGTGTTGTCACAACAAGCAAGACGACCAAGGTCTCCTTAGGACATGTAGCCTTACAACTCGAGATAATCTAGCCTAAAAACTTCATTGATGGAGTGTTGATTTTTAGTTAAGTATGATTCATTGATTATTGATTTAAGTTTTGTATTTTAATAACTTTATTTCATTAATTCATTCATAACGTTGTCACAAAGGCACGAGGACCTAGGGCCTCTTAGGATATGTAGCCCATAGCTCGAGATAGTCTAGCCTAAAAACATTAATTATGAAGGGAGTAATATTTATGTTTGGTTATTATTATTGTGAATTTTATTTAGTTCAGTGAGTAAAATTTTGAATTTTCCAGATTTTATTGAATTTATGAATTTTTTTAATTATTTAATAAGGGGATTTGACCAAATTATTACTTTTTATAATTTACTTTAAATTTTGGAAGTTTTTTATTTTTCAAAAATACGAAACCCAGAGATGAGTCCAATGTCTTTGAGTTTGGGTCATTTGAATTTTTTTATAATTAATTATATACAAGTTTAGCATATTTAATCTATAATCGAAATACATGTTCACCAAATCATGTACTTCAAACCTATAAAATTTAAAGTCATCAAAATCTCTCTAGGTTTTATAAATGACCCCAAAGGTAAATACATCTATAACTTTGAGAAGTCAATTTGGGATTTCTACTATTTTGACTTGGGTGAAATCACAAGCATTCTAACCCTTACAGTAATGCATACAAACCATGAAAAAAATCAAGACCTAATTCTAAGTCATGTATAAGTTATGAATTTCTAAAGTTTTGGATCAAAATTTGATCCAGAACTTTAAAATTTCAATTCACCAGAATCCAGATATCACCAAGGCCCAGAGAAATTAGGGTATGTAGGGTACTCACCCTATTATGCCATGTCCAAATTTGTGCTCAAATTGACCACTAATCTGCAAGTAATCAAGAAAATTAATTTATATTTAAAATTAAATTACTCACAATCTAGTGGTCAAAATTACTTAAAATTAATTTTAAAATAAAATTAGGCTCAAGACATTTCCAATGAGCCCAAGAATGTCAACTTTGATTGAGAAGTAGATTTTTTATGATTTTTTTTTATGTTTTGTGCATTTTTGGATATTTTTGGCATTTATTTGAAATTTCAGCCAGTGGTTGGATGCATGTCGACCCCTTAGAAGCCACTTAAAAGAGTAGGCAGGGCTCAGTGGCCATCAAATCGACTTGCTTTGGAGCTAATGAATAGGATCGTCCACCCAAGCGCGGGTAGCCCACAAGAGGTGCGGGTTGAAAACCCAAGCATGACACACATTGCTTGGTTTAATTCAGGCCATCTAATTGTGTGATTGGATGGTCCAAATCAATCTAGGGATTTTAGTTGAAAATGAACTAAAATTTTAAATGTTCATAACTTTGTGTAGGATGCTCCAAATTCAACAAAATTTGAAACATAGCTTCATGGTGCCCTAATCTTTCAATCCATGAAGTTTGGAGGATCTATGCATTGAAATATTAAAGTAATTGTTTGTTGAAGTTTAAACACTAAATTACAAAACTATCTCTATCCTATGATATTGATCTCATTTTTGTATGAGGGTCATCATCTTGAAATACCTAATACTCCTGATCATCCGTCTGGTGGTTGACAATCATTCAACAGTCAACCATCCGATTTTCAATTAGCCATCAATAAATCTACATTCAATTAACCTACATATCGATCATACATTTTAATCACAGTCTACAATCACCGCTACAATCATCACCAAATCAATCAACAATATATCCAGCTTACAACCTATACTTCAGTCATCTATACATTCATTTAGTCCTCAATCAATCAATCAATCAAAATCACTCATCTTCAATCACTTCAAACAATCAATCATAACTTCAAACATTCAATCATCTCCACTTACATTTAACCATATGCAATCAATCAACATTTCAACCCAGTCAGCAATTAATCAACCAGCCAATTAGGAATCAATCCTTTGTTAGTAAGAGATTTTTTAGTATAAACATATGGATACAATAAAAAATGATATTGAACATTTATGACCTTCAATTCAAAAATATGTCATTCCTAGCATACTAATTCAGAAAATTGATGGATGGTTGTTTTGAGTATGATGTGACCGATTATTGCTTAGGCTTTTAGTTTTTTTTTCTATCTTTTATATTTTAAAAGTGGTGCTTCATTTAGATAGAATTTTCTCTAGTTATGATTTTACAATGGTTAGACCTAACATCAGCAAATTAGCTCGAAATATATTTTTCCTGAATTTTAAGAGGGTGTTTTATACTGAGGATCCCCTCTAGCTAGCTATAAAATCTTGATAATCAAAACCCTATAGTGAACTAAGAGCTTAGTGTTTTTATTGAATTATAATTAAGCTCATTGATAGCATTTCTAAACCCCTTCAATTTATTTTTTTATAAATATAAAGAAAAATTCTTGAGCAGCTCTAGCATATAAGGAAATGGGGATTGTTCTTCCCTTATCAATTAGGTATTAAACATGCACTAGTTCAAAAAGATAGTTTCAACTCTGCCGTTAAAGATGCTAAAGAGAGAATAATGCAACTCTAGAGTCAAAAAGTCCAGCAAAAAAATCCAAACCTTAGCAAGGTTCATCTTCTCTTCAATGTTTGTCTCAACCGAAAGAAACTTCAAACAAACTACTCAATGCATAATAGAGCGCCTGACTTGGGCTTCATTTGGGACGGCTTATGAACGGCTTTCTTACTGCTTCTTAAAACAGCAGTGTTTTAATATAAAAATTTTAATTTTTAAACTTAAACACTATTTCCAAAAGCAATAAAAAAGCAGTCTCAAACAAAGCCTTGGACTTCGTTTAGAATAGCTTTTGCATTATTATATAATATTTTTTTTAGTTTTTTTTTTTTTTAAATAAAATTTTATACTAGAAAGCTGTTTTAAAAAGCAGCAAGATAGTTGCCCGAAATGAAGCCCTAAGCTCTAATGCGAAGTATTTCACAAAACAATACTACTCTAACTTGAGTGCTTAAGAACATATTTACACAAACCGTTATGCATATCTTCTAGTAAAGAAAACTAAAGCTTATAATCGTCACATTTCCAAGGATAACAAAGGAACATGATTGATCAATAAACCACATGTACACTTTGTTTATATGGAACGCCAAAAACATACCTTCCTTCATGAGATAGAAACCTCACCTAACTAAACAAAGATACGAGGTGTAAAACCATGGTGTAATGCACTCAAAAGAGCAAAAAAAAACCTCCAACTTGAATATTCTACTTTGCCTTCTAGCATGTAGGCAAGGCCAGGGAACTTTGTTCTACTGCAGAAGGAACGAAAGTTCCCAAAGATTGCTCCGACACAGAAGCTAAGCCTTGAAGCAGCCTCACAATCTCAGCAGTGTCATCTAAATAGTACTTTGCCTTGCTGGGTTTCTGACAAACAGTGCATGCAAAGACCTCAGCTGAAGGTGACAATGAAGGACCATTTACTGCGCTGGTTATCACTTCAAACATGTCTTCATCAGAGCGATCGTCACCAATACAAAGAACAAAATCTGGAAGAAGTTCTCTCTCCCTCATGGTTGAAATCAACCTCTGAGCAACCAGGCCCTTGCTCACACCCTGACAAGGTAATTTTAGTATGAGTAACGTATATTCAAACTAGAATTTTTGTCCAAGTCATGAAGCAAAACTGGTTACTGTTACTGACCTGAGGCTTGACTTCAACTTTGTTGGAACCACTCTTCACGGAGACTGGCTCATTTGAAAGAACACTCTCAAGATGATTGAAGAGCTCCTTAGCTTGACAAGCCCCGAAATCGTGGTCGGCATCTTCGTAACACCAAACCAACGAGGTCTCCTTGTCTTCGATGAAGGAGCCATCAGTGGTCTCAGTGTAGAGCTTCATCACTGGCTCAGCGATTTGCTTCCAGCTGAAATCAGCTGCGGGAATACACTTCTGCCACTCTGCGTCTCTCTTTAGCCTGAAATAGCAAACATGAACATATTTCCTTGCTTTCATCTACATGAAAACTTAAGAAGATTCCAAATTTATCATACCTTAAGAAGTAGCTATGCTCAGCCGCAACGCCAAGATTTTCACAGGGAGAGAACCAGTCATTCAGACTGTTACGACTGCGAGCACTGACGAGAAAGACGACGTTGTTTTTGTCGCAGCAAAGGCTATTCAAAATCTCAATCGACTGTTGGCTTGGGCTTTTATCAATGGAAGCTTGAGGCATTAGAGTACCATCATAATCTAGAAGGATAGCTCTGGTTTCAGTTCTCCTGTATGCAGATACTATATACTCCAAAGAAAGCTTTTTGAAGTTTGCATTTAGAGAAACTACTCTAAATCCCAGCCCAAAACCAATTCCCCAACACCTCCTCCTTATATGATCCCTGCAGCTTCTCTCTAAATCCTGTAGAAAACTGTTTGCCCAATAGCCAACATCATGTGTACTCACATATCTATAGTGTTTCTCATGCCTTAATTGCTTTTCTGGCTCTGGCATCCGCAAAGCTGAGTCCATGGCATCTGCAACAGCATCAATATTCCATGGATTTACTCGAATAGCTCCGCTCAAAGATGGCGAGCAACCAATAAACTCTGACACAACCAAAACGCTCTTCTTCGGTGTTGAAGAGCTTAAATCCAATGCTATATCCAAGCTCTCATTTCCTTGCCGCGATATTATGTACTCATAAGGTATTAGATTCATCCCATCCCTCACTGCAGTCACTAAGCAACACTCAGCAACCACATAGTATGCCACTCTCTCATGGAACTGCAATAGTTTATCAATCATGACCACAGGCTCATAGCCCAAATACCCAAAAGTTTCATTGATCCTTTTCACCATGGCATTGCTCTCACTTTGAACTTCCTTGACATCCTTCCCTTTCCCTCTCGCTGGATTCGCAATCTGAACCAACACCACCTTCCCCCTACACTCAGGATGCTGCAATAGAAGCTGCTCAAAGGCCAGAAGCTTCAAACTGATCCCTTTGAAGATGTCCATGTCGTCGACCCCGAGCAGCATTGTCCTACCCTGACCCGAGAACTGCTTAACCAGATCTAAGACTTTCGCCTCGGTCTCAGGTAAGCACAACACTGATTTTAGTTGACCCATATGAATCCCAACAGGAAGAATTTTGATACTTACAGTCCGACCATAGTACTCCAGTCCAATATAGCCCCGTTTTGATTCATAGCTAAGCCCAAGCATCCGGCTACAACAAGATAAGAAATGGTGGGCATAATCAAATGTATGGAATCCAATCAGATCAGCATTGAGCAGAGACCTTAGAATCTCATCTCTTACAGGCAAAGACTTGTAAATCTCAGACGAGGGAAAGGGGCTATGAAGGAAAAATCCCAGCTTGACTCTATTAAACCTCTTCCTGAGAAAGGTGGGGAGTATCATAAGATGATAGTCATGAACCCAAACAAAATCATCATCTGGATTGATGACTTCAAGGATCTTATCAGCAAAAATTTTGTTTGCAGAGACGTAAGCCTGCCACAGAGAACGATCGAATCGGCCTCCAAGCTCTGCTGAGAGAGGAAGCATGTAATGGAAAAGAGGCCATAGATACTGCTTACAGAAGCCAAGATAGAATCTTGACAAGAGATCAGGTGGAATGAATGTGGGCACGCACTTGAATGTCTCGAAGAGGATCTGAGAAACTTCATCCTGTTCAGAAAGGGGGATTTCTTCGCGGAGGCAGCCTACATAGACGAACTCCATGCTGGAGAGGTCCACTGTGGTGCCCTTGAGCTGGAGAGGAAGGGAGGTTTCGTCCCAGGTGAAGGTCCATCCGCCGCTGCCATGAAGGCGTTGAGAGCGGATAGGGAGCTGGTTGGCGACGATGATGGTGCGCTCGCGGGGTTCGGGGGAGGAGGAAAGGGAAGACGAGGCGGAGTCGAGGTCAGGAACGATGCCGGAGGTAGTTACCACGCGAGGAATTCGGCGTGGGAACCATCCCAAGGAGGAGGACTCCCCTGAGGCGAGCTCAAGGAGATTGGTGTATGACCTGGACACCATTTTGGAGACAAAACTTGAACCAAAATGGATCGACCGAATCGTAAATACAGAGAAATGGGTTTCTTTTCTCTTTCTTATCAAAAACGTCACTTTTCTTCTTGCTATTTGAAGTGGAGAAATGAAGATGATAGCAGAAAAAGAAGCGGACTTGGGCTTTAATCTTCTGTTGAGACAAATTAGGAATTGACGAAAGCTGGTGGAGAAAGGCGTTGGATGAGTTTGATGAATCCCCGCAAGGAATCGACGGTGCAGAGAAAGAATTTGGTTTTGTTTACAACAAAGGCTCAGAAACAGGGAGAAGCCAAGGTCGAGCAACCCACAGGAATGAGAAAACCATGCAGAATGAGGTCCTTCCGATATGAATCTTTCTTCAAAGTACAGAAAGGATAAAGCTTTAACTTCGATATCAACTAACAGGGAAGAAAGAGATCGTTATTAAGTTCCAAGCCGCCTACCCTAAGTTGATCTGAAGAGTAGAAAGGAATTATTTTATCGGAGTTCATAGAAAGGAAGTACTTTTTCAGGAGAACTCTGCTACAAATTTATAAGCGTGCATCTTAATCCCACTAATGGAGTTTTTTCTTGTCAAACTATGATGAACATTTAACTCCACTCACTTTCCAAGAAAAAAAAAGAAGAAATTCTACCGCATCATTATAGACTTTGCCTCTTATTTTCTGTTTAATTATTCTAAAAAAAATATTTTATACTAAATATGCTTAAAAGTTAAAAGACTCAGCGTTATAATTTTATGTGAAAAATATTTTGTTGGTATAAAATAATAAGCATTACATTTGTATAATCATATTTAATATGAAGTCAATATATATGTTTTATAATACATATAATTTGAGATATATCTTCTTAACTTTCTTTAGTTAAATAAGTCTTAAAGTATATTTATTGTAAAATTACACGTCTTGTATACTTATTGAAGTCCACTAAAAAATAAAATTGATTGAAACAAGGTTCATATTAAATTTTGAATAAATTTCAAATTGATATAAGAGTATTATATATTGGAATTCCAATGTTTGTTCTTCTATTCCTCAACCCAATGAAGGGTGAGTGATCAAAGAAGAAAGGATGGAAGCCTTAGAGATCATAAAAGGCTCCTTAGCTCTGTGTAGAGTTGATAGTTAAGGGATACGGGTGGAGCTTAAAGCTCAATAGAAAAAGAGTTGCCCTCTAACTAAAAGTGGCTTTTAGACAAGAGAAATAAGGAGAAATGTATCGAACTTTAAATTTCTCGACCTCTTTTTAGTGTATAAAAGAAGATTGGGTGAGGGAAAATGAAAATTGATGATACTACATACTTGCTGAGATAGTATTTTTCTTTTTATGCAAGCAGGGGACCCAAGGATGGATTTAAAAGAATTTGTACTAATCACAATATAAATCAAGAAAGGTGGTTGGGAATGGTCGACAACTAACACAGTAACATGCTATCATTATACGAGTATGTGATGACAACAATTCTCATAAGAACTCAAATTGTTGAGGAGCACAATGCAAATTCCATGCTAATGGCTTGATTTTTTAAGAAGGCTTTAAAGAACAATGTGAGATAGAATAAGCCATGACAAAATATAGGGTGTCAAACTAATGAATGGAGGCTAATAAAGTGAGTGCTAAGTATGCAGCTTTAATAAGATGAAGTCATGAGAAAAGACCACTATAAGAAGTCCAAGAGAATAACTCTATAATGCTAAGCCAATAGTAGAGCCTCTGAAGGCAAATGCCAAGAACGTGACTTCTATGTGATTGAGTCCCATGAAGACTATTGGAAAAGCTTTACAAAGTTAATGATTCTAAAATGGTGAGCAAACGGTAGGAAGTCAAGCAATTAAGTATCGAGAAAGGGACTTCTATGGGATTGGTGCTTAAAAGTGAATAAAAAAAGGGAAACAAAGAAGATGACTTTTGGATGTTGAGCCAATGATTGGATATTCTAAAAGCCAAAGTTAAGAAGGTGACTTCCATTGGACCAGTGCTCAGGAAGAGGTCAATTAAGTCCTCCAATCCCTGAAAAGGGGAAAAAAACACTGGGTCTAGCCCAGTTTGAATGAATCCACAATTATTTACAATCAATTACAAATGAGGCCCTTCCTTAGGGGGAAGGCCTTAGCTTGATGTACATTATATAGAGTACATTACATGGTGGGAATACAAAGAATCATTGTTGATGTGTTCGTTTGGTCGGAATGACATATTTGATGGGTGACGTAAGTTAGAAGGATCATAGTTGACAGGGGATGGAGGTCGGAAGGACCGTTGTATGATGACGAATGTTAGAAGGACATCGTTAGGTAGAAGTCTAGTAATGGACAAAATTCCAGCATTGAATAGATGTCTGATGAAAGTCCGATGTCTGACAGAAGTCCGGCATTGGGTAGAAATCTAACGACGAGCGGAGGTCTGACGTCGAGTAGAAGTCCGACGTTAGTCGGCAGCTGGGGAGAACTCCAGCATTAGATGGTATTCGGGCAAAACTCTAAAGTCACTTGGAGATCGGACATAATTCCGGCATCACTTGGAGATCAAGAGGAGTTCGGCGTCACTTGGAGATCGAGCGAAGTTTCAGCATCGCTTGGAGATCGAGGGGAGTTTTGGCGTCACTTGGGAGTTGGGCAGAACTCCTACGTCACTTCAAATTTGGGCGAAACTCCGGCGTCACTTGAAAGTCGGTCGGAACTCCGGCATCACTTGAAAGTTGGGCGGAACTCCGATGTTACTTAAAAGTTGGGCGGAACATTGGCATCACTTGAAAGTTGGACATAACTCTAGCGGCGGTCGAGGAGGAGCTTCTTTCCTCCTTCTCTTCTTCTCTTCTCTTCTTCTTCCTTCCCCCTCCTTCGGTCCCTTCTTAAAAGAAATGAGGGGATATTTATAGTTTTCTGAGAGCGGCATAACCCGTAAATAGGAGGAAGATCAAGGGAAAATGTGGAGTGGTTTGGATGGACGGCTGATATTGAATCCCTTAATCATGGACCGTTCATCATACATTTGAAGGTCTTAATGATATTGGAATTCGACAGTCTTGAGCTCGTTGGATTTGCATCGTCAAGCCGCTCGATTCAACTATAAGCATGTCATATTTGGAAACTGTTTGGTAATCCAAATTATGGATTAAACCTTCCAAATGTGTTCCGGGTCTTTGATTTGGACCCATTTGGGCTCGGATTGAGTTGAATTTGATGTAGTTGGGTTTATATTTTTGATATGCTAAGTTCGATTATAGGTTAGCAGAAATTGGAGTTCAAATTATCCCAGATTTAATTTTTGAAGCTTCCGACCTGATTTTACCTCGAGATTAGTACCTGATCAAGATAATTTTTTAATGATTTTTTAGATATATCTTTTTAACTTTTTTAGATAAATAAGTCTTATAGTTTATTTACTGTAAAATTACACATCTTGTATTTATGAACTACTTTTTGAAGTCCACTAAAAAATAAAATTGATTGAAACATGATTCGGATTAAGTTTTGAATAAATTTCAAATTGATTTTAGAGTTTAACATATTGAAATTCCAATGTTTGCTCTTCTATTCCTCAACCCAATGAAGAGTGAGGGAAGAAGAAAGGATGGATGTCTTAGAGATCATAAAAGGCTCCTCATCCCTGTGTAGAGTTGATAGTTAAGGGATATGGGTGGAGTTTAAAGCTCAATAGAAAAAGAGTTGCCCTTAGCCTAAAAATGGCTTTTACACGAGAGAAATAAGGAGAAATGTATCAAACTTTTAATTTCTTGGCCTTTTTTCAAGTGTATAAAAGAAGATTGGGTAAGGGAAAATAAAAATCGATGATACACCATACTTGCTAAGATAATATTTTCCTTTTTATGCAAGCAGGTGACCCAAGGATGGATTTAACCGAATTTATGTTAATCACAGCCTAAATCAAGAAAGGTGGTAGGGAATGGCCAAAACCTAACATAGTAACATGCTATCATTATATGAGCATGTGATGACAACAATTCTTATAAGAACTCATTAATATTGAGGAGTTCCATGCGAATTCCATGTTAATGGTTTGATTTTTTAAGAAGACTTTCAAGAACAAGGTGAGATAGAATAGGCCATGACGAAATATAGGGTGTCAAACAAATGAATGGAGGTTAATAAAGTGAGTGCTAAGAAGGCGGCTTTAATAAGATAAAGTCATGAGAAAAGGCCACTAAAAGAAGCCCAAGAGAATAATTCTATAATGCTAAGCCAATAATAGAGCCTTTGAAGGCAAATGCCAAGAATGTGACTTCTATGTGATTGAGTCCCATGAAGACTATTAGAAGAGCGTGACAAAGTTAATGATTCTAAAATGGTGAGCCAACGGTAGGAAGTCAAGCAACTGAGTATCGAGAAGGGGACTTATATGGGATTGGAGCTTAAAAAGTGGTTAAAAAGAGGGAGACCAAGAGGATGACTTTTGGATGTTGAGCCAATGATTGGAAATTCTAAAAGCCAAAGTTAAGAAGGTGACTTCCATTGGACTAGTGCTTAGGAAGAGGCCAATAAGAAAGTGGCGAAGCTATGTACTCTAGGATCTTTAGCCAATAATAAAAGTTTAGGAAGACAAAATTCAAGAAAGCCAATTTCACAATATTATGTATAAAGAAAATGATGCAAAGAAAGAGGATAAGATGATGAATCTACAATTTTGAGGTAACAATAGAAGACTAAAATATAAAATTTGAGAAAGCGGCTTCTACAAGATTAGGTTCCATGAAGAGACAACCCAAAAGGCAATAAATGCAAAAGAATCTAGGATGTTAAAATGATGATAAAATGTTGGGAAGATAAAGCTAAGAAAGTGAACCTTAAGAAAGTGAAAGCTAAGAAGGCAACTTCCATGAGATTGGGTCCCAATGAAAGGTCAACAAAAAAGGCAACTAAGCTAATGATTCAAGAATATGAGTTAATAATAGAAAGTTATGATGGTGAAAGTTGAGAAGTCAACTTCCATAGGATTGGCTTCATAAAGAAACCAAGAAGAAGAAGTTAAAGTCAATGAATCTAGAAGCTTAAGCCAACAATAGAAGGCTAAGATGGACAAAGGTGAAAAGGTACATCCATGAGATTATGCCCCAAAAAGAGGTCAATAAGAAGGCATTCAAGCTAACAATTTTATGATATTAGGTTGAATAGTAAAGTGTTATGAAGTTGAAATACATGAAGGGAACTTATATATGAATAAGTCTTAGTAAGAGACCAACTTTAAGAAAATTAAGCTAAAGACACTAAGATGTCAAACCAATGGTATGAGGCTTGAAAGGGAAATTTATAGAATCAAACATCCAAGAGAATTGGTCATAAAAATAGGTTGAGAATAAAATAACCTTGTTGATAGGTCGTTGAGTGAATGACATGAGGCTAAGAATGTGAATGCAAAGATGATGTCTCATGTAAGATTAGGTCCAATAATAAGGATGAAAAGAAGGTGACCAAACTGATGACCTTAAAAGGCCAAGTTGGTGGTAAGAGACTATAAATACAAAAGATGAAAAGGTAAATTGTATGTGACTAGGCACAAGGAAGAGGCCAACAAGAATTCATCCAAACCAATGGCTCTAGATGGACTAACTGATAGAGGAATGCTAAGTAGGTGAAAATTAATAAGGCAACTTCCATGGGATTGTATCCAAAGAAGAGGAATATTATAAGGCGGCTAAGGAAAATGACTTCAGGATGACAAATCAATAATAAGAGGCAAAGAAGTTGAAAGTTAAGAAGATGATTTCTAGAATAATATGACCCTTGAAGAGGTTGACCATAAGGTAACTAAGATTAAACTTTCGGATGTAGGTGACTTCAAAGAGTCAAGGAGATTAGATTCCCAATGTATATATTAGCTCTACATTTTCTTAATTAATACATAATATATATATATATATATATATATATATAAGAAATTGAGGGGTTGATATAGGATAAATCTAACTTGATTAAGGATACATGAAGCTAAACTTGATGCATGCCAAGTAAAGTCAACAAATGAGTATTTATCAGGCTTAATGTTTGAATTAGGTCAAGTTCAAACTAACTCGACATCAATCCAAAGCGGCTTAAATGACTCAAAAAATATACACAATCTTAAAAAAACTTGAGAGTGGAATGAGAGGTAAATAATCTTATGTTATCATTGATGGTAAATTTATTTGCCACTATGAAGCAACGGTAAAGAGTTTATAGGTCATCACCTCCCATGGTACAATAGGTGGTTGTTAATGAAATTCTTACCTTAGTTTAGTTAAAGGTACATCTCATAAGATTTGAGAGTAATGAATTCTCTTGAATTCAAATAGGTAACAACAATCATGTGCAAATGTCCATTCTCTTGTTTGGAAGGCTATCTTTTCAATAGAGTAAAATTTATTACATATAGGTCCAAGTTCCCTCAAAAGGTTTATCAAGTAGACTTTACCAAAATTTTCTTACTGTACCACCTTATATCACATCCCTACAACTCTTGGTCTAGGAGATTCAACAATTTTAATGATAGCCTAAGTCACAATAAGGTAAGAATCATGTAAATTTTATCTTGGTATCATTAATAAATAAATCATAATAATAAATAAAAATATGCATGTTTCATAAATAACTTATAAAATAAGAACCATGCTATGCTTAATATAGCAAGGTCTAATTATTGTTTAACACCATTCAAAAAGTAAGCCAAATCCTTATCGAGAGGAAGTAAACACCATGAATTTGATTATTGGGGTAGAAAAAAATTTCATTTACTCTTACCATAATAGACACACACACACACACATTTTAGTATTAACCTGAGTCAAGATGAGATCATGATTTAATAAGTATGTTATAAATTATTATATTTTTCGCTAAATTTGCGAGCACTAAACATATTTGGCTTATTGAGGGGCTACACAACAAACTCTTAACATGCTTTCTCTACAAATAACCATTATATGCCCTTGGATTATTTTAAAATATATCAAATTATTTGTATTTCATCTATTTAAAATTCTTATTCTTAGAGTTCATATAACTTCTATAAGTAATTGATTTATAATCCATTTATAAAGATAAATATTTCTACACAAAAATAGTAGTATATCATCCCTATTTTTAGTGACCTCAAATTTTATCTTTTTAATTTTATAAAATTGTTATTACTCTTCTATGTCTTCAATTTATGGGCAATTTGTGTCATTAGATTAATTTTAGAGAGATGAATATTTTGATCCAAAGTTTATGGAATATCATTAGAATTATTTAGTGGCTCAAAATTGTACCTTAAACATTCTTTTAATTGTTGGAAATAATACGACCTTCAGAGTTCTAATTTGTTAACTCTATTAGACTCATGATAACTTGGGATTTAAAAGTATGTTCTCAAGTTATCTTAAGAAGATTTTTTTTTATTGCTTCCACCACATAACCACTGGTAACCCACCACTACCAATCCCTAGTCAAAACCTAGGTTACCTCACATGCAAGATTTTTATCACTTTATGGCTATAAAAGGGATTAACTTGGACAAAATGATATGGTACTAATTTCATAGAATTTAATAAATACTACTAAAACATCTCTCTTAAAATCTATAAATTAGAATTAATTATACATATTTAGGGCATCTGGATTATAAAGTCATCCATTCATGTTAGAGCTTTAGTCATCTATATTGTTAGTTCCCCTTATTTGACCAACCCCACCTTATAGATTGCATGAATTTATTGAAAAAAAAAATATAAAGCTTTGACAACCAAATGGAGTGAAAAATGATTTTTATTTATTTTTCATCATTTCTTCTTCTTCTTCTTCCATATATCTAAATCAACCAATTTCCCCTTCTATCATCAAAAGGACTATTCTGAATCCCACTACTACTTGATGTCCAATGTAGCCCAATACCCCACCATCACTTGACAGTCATCATTTCCATAATCCAAAATTTTATTTGGTGCTTTACACCTAATATCTATCATTGCTTGACACTTATTATTGCATGGGTTCTATCATAGATTGATACCCATTATCACTTAATACTTGTCATCACTTAATGTATGCCATTATTAGCCTCCTATTATCATATGTTATATGTTATGACCCATCATTATTTGAAGCATGCTACATGATTCCCACAATTTCTCACATCAACTATCACCTGACATTCATCATTTCCTCATTGTCATCATCAATCAGTATTAGTTATTACATGGTGTCAATCATCACATGATGTCTCTCATCATTTGATACCATTATGGGTGGATGTGGAGGAATTTATATAATGTTTAAGAATAGGATTTACTTACTAAATGGTAGGTTAGGATGTTAAGAAGATTTATCAAGCTTGGGGTAAAGGGATAATAGGCTATGTCATGTGTTGTAGGTATACTTTGTTAGTTTTGATTTTTTTAGGCTTGTTTTTTTTTTTCTCTCTCTCTATTGACAAGCACTATTATAAATAAATTTCAGATTCTATATGTTTCATATGATATATAGAAAAAAAATCATGTTAGGATTCAGTAGTCTTCTGCCTTATATTACATTCAATTGTGACTCTGTATAATATATAAATTGGATGTTATATTTTAGTATTTATGCAACCAGATCTTCGGGTCAGTCTAGCCACAATCGGACATGGTATGCATGTGTGATATCGGGTAGGGTTGTGACAAGACAATCCTTATTCACCTTTGACGGGTAATGGATCACACTTGATCAACCTTAGGTCAACCATAAGTTAAAACTTAACACCCAAAATTACCTAAATACCCTTAACCTAGGATCTATCATTCACAACTTGTAATCATAAGAGTCATCCTAAAGGCCTTGGACCCATTCTTTGGATTAACCCCTCGGGTCAAGGAGTCTAAGACAAACCCTTTAAACTAAGGTAAAAGTGGATTTGGCCAAGGTCAAAATTTAACCCAAATCAGACTTTAAACATCAAATCATTGTCATTTAGCTCTAAGTTTACATATTCTTATCTCATGCTAAGAATGCATTGACTTCGATTAACCCATATTAAAATCTCTTGACCATGGTTAACCCAAATTTATCCTAAAGCCTAAAATATTTAAAACCTAAATATAAATACTTAATTCAATTATATGGCCTTAACTTTGACTAACAGTTAAGCCCTTTAATCATGGATGTTTAACTAAAAATCCTTAAAACCTAAGGAGTAAATTCAAACCCTTAAACATTTCCATTTGTCTTTAACTTCTATTTCAAATTACTCCAATTCATCTTAGAGGCACTTGAGATTATGCCCAACCTTGGTCAAGCCCATTTAACCATGGGTGGCAAAATTATAAAAATACCCTTAAGAACACTCACCTTGGTTTCCTCTAATCAAAACCAATCCATTGGCTCAAACTTTGGACCCAAGTTACTCTAATTTGGTTTAAAGTTACTTGTCATCATGGTCAAATTATGGTAAAGCCTTTTTTACCATGATTAAAAAAAATTATAGAAATGCCCCTATGATACTCATCTTAATTTATTTAGGTGAAAACCCAAATTATAGGCTTCATCTTCAAACCCGGGTGATTCTAAATTCTATTTCATTCTAGGATTACTTGGGGGCTTGTATAATACATGGTCAAGCTCATTTGACTATGAATGGACAAATTATCAAATTGCCCCTAAGGGTATATACACATAGTAATTTTGACCAAATCCCATCAGACCTTAGTCCAAATTCAATGAAACTCAACCTAAACCTTCCTTAGACCTTTAACTTCTTAGCCAAGCCAGCATAACCTAATTAAACTAGCCCAAAAGGCAAACTGACCCAACCTAAATACATTTCATTAACAAAATTCAAGCTCGATATCTTGGATTCTTTTGTATGGCTAGTTGTTCATAGGTACCATGAAGTGATCTCCATTATCCCTTGCTCATAAGGGTGGCTAATCAACAATGTTTTGATCAAAAATCATAAATAAGGTGGTAGGGATTGATGCAAGCATATAAACCCAACCAATATGGATATTTTCCTTGGAACACTATAAGAAACCTAAAAATAATCCACTAGACTGTTCCTATTGACTCTAAAGCCTATTTTACACTAATTCCTCTAAATTGGGCAAGAAACAATTAGACTTAGCTTATAAATAACTTCAAATCTAATTAAAATTTGTTGCAGAATTTGATTGCATTTCATTCTTGTTGAGTCTAGTGAATAGGTTGTTAAACATAAGTGATTGTCCCAAGGCTAACCAAGAGGGGGTGAATTGATAATTTAAAAATTATACTTCTACTCTTGGATTTTTAGAAAACCTTTTTAATTATTAATGAAAGTTAAATTTAAAGTTTAAAAATAAACTTTTCAATCAGAGTAAACTACTTGCAATTAAATTAAATGCAAACGAAAAATAAGAAAGAACACACCAGATTTATAGTGGTTCGGTCAAATCTTGACCTACGTCCACTCCCCGGAGGCACCCTTCGAGTATTGCACTAATACCACAAAGTGACTCTCCTTTTGCCCCCAATGCAAGGTGGAGAAGCCTATACAAAATCACTTTCACCTTCCCCGGTGCGGCGGAGTAGCCGGGTTCTTTGACACCAAAGAGATCTTCTTCTAGCCAAAACTTCCCTCAAGACAACCCTTGAATCCGATGGAACTGAGGTGCAAGTTCGCCGGAGCAACCGTGTGAATATCGCCTCCACACTCCCTTGAAATCTCCTTCAAGGATCTTCTCCCTCTCAAACTCCACCCTTTCCTATCTCCCTTTCAAGTTCTCTCTTCTAGTTTTCTCCAAAAGAACGAAGACACAATGACTGTTAAAGATACACTTTGTTGTCCTTTTACACTCTCCAAGTGTCGGCAGAGAACCGGATCGATGTTGTTGAACTTCACTTGAGAGCCTTCAGAGGAGATGGGCAGAAACAAAGAAATCTTCTTCTTCAAGTAATCTTGTGAATCCTTCACAAACCCCTCACTCAATCTCTCACTCTTCACTCTTACAATTTCTCCCAAACACTCACACTCAATGATCCCTCTCAAGAGAAAACAAATCCAAAGGCACTTGTAATAGTTTCTAGGACTTCTTATATAGAAAGGACATGAAAAACCGTCCAAAAAACTGCTAATTTCAAGTTTTTCTACGCAGTGGATCGTCCCGTACGAACCTGAGTTAGTACGGACGAACTGTGTAAAAAAATTGTCCCGTACGAACCATTTGTGCATCAGTACGAACCAATTTCATCCTAGGACGAAATAGGTTCATCCTGGGACGAAAAATTTCATCCTGTACGAATAGTTATATCAAAGGTCGGTTCCGAAAACTGCAGAACGTTGCCATAAACTGCCATAGTCGGTTCCCATCGTCCTGGGATGAACTGGACTTCGTCTGGACGAAAGTTTTACAGGGAGCAACTCGTCCTAGGACGAAAATGTTTCGTCCTGGATGATCAGGACTTAGAAAAAAAATTTCAGTTCAGTTCCTATCCGTTCCATTGCTCTTACAAGGAGATATATGATCTGATCGTCCCGTACGAACAATGTTCGTCCCGTACGATCACCACAAAACTTTTTTAAGATCTCCTTTAGTGTGTGTGAATTTATTCACTCAATTACAATCACTCCCTCTCAAATTTAATTCAAATAAAAAGTACAAGCTTCAAAATTACAAAGTATTTCATGCTGAATTTGATTTGAAGTCTTCGTAGTCTGGAGTTCGATTTTCCTGAAATATTAGTACACACAAGAGCAAAAACTAAATCTTCCAAAAAATGTCAGGAGATAACAACACATAAAATAATTATATTTGGAATCATCAAAACTATACAAGTTGTAAGAATGTAAAACATGCAAATACCAACTTTCCTAACAATTCTCTAGAGCCATTAAGAATAATAATATATCATCAAAAAATTATATTGATCAGACATGAATCTCGAGGCAAAAATTAAGTTAGAAACTTTAAAAATTAAATTTGAGACAATCTAAACTCCAATTTCAGCAAACTTACAATCGAACTTAATGTCAAGATTGGCCGTCCATTCAAATCACTCTTAATTTACCCCTAATTTTCCTCCATTTTTTTGGTCATGCTACTCTTAGAAAACTATAAATAAACCCCTCATTTCTAATAGAAGAGGACCCCTCAAAGAGGGGGGAAGAAGTAGGCTCAAGCAGGAAGAGAATGAAGAAAAGGAAGATAACGAAGAGACTCCTCTACCACCGCCTGACATTCACCCGGCAGCCGACGTCGAAGTTCTACGTGATCACCAACTAATGTCGAAATTAAGCAAGGAAGCAAGAAGAAAAGGAATGGAAGGAAGATACTCCTCCTTGACCACCGCCAGACTTTCATCCGGCAGCCAATTGACGCCAGAGTTTTGCCTGTCATTGGATTTCTACATTACACCAGACTTCCGCCTATCGTTAGACTTATACCTGTCACTGGACTTCTACGTGACACTAGACTTCTGCCCATTGCCAGATTTATACATGACTTTGGAATTATGCCCATCATCGGACCTCCGCCTATTGCTAGACTTTCAACATCATCAAACTTCTATCATATTCCTTCCTTATGTCAAAATTTTGCTCGTCGTCAGACTTCCACCCATCGCCAAATTTATACTCGACACCAGACTTCTATCCGTCGTCAGACTTTTGTCGAATGTCAAACTTTTTCCCATCACCTGACTTCTACCCGACCGCCAACTAACGTCAAATTATGGCCCAGCTACAAACTAACATCAGACTTCTGCCTGATCGCCAACTGATGCAATTTTTTTTGCCCGGCCACCAACTAATATCGAACTTTTGCAACGCCACCAATTGATGTCGAACCTCCATCGCCTTCCAACTACAGTCCTTACTTTCTTTGTCGCATCTGTCGTCAGCCGACTATGATCCTTCTAACCTCTATCGTTAAACAACAATCCTTCCAACCTTCGTTGCCCATCGAATACGGTCCTTTTGACCTCTATCACTAGACAAAAGTCCTTCCAACCTCCATTACCCATCAATTATAATCCTTATGACCTTTGTCTCTAAACAATGATCCTTCCGACCTCTGTCGCCCGCCGGCTATGATCCTTCTGACCATCGCCAGACAATGATCTTTATGATCTCCATCGCCCAATAATTATGGTCCTTCCGACCAAATAAATACATTAATAGTTATTCTTCTTGTTTCCACCATGTAACACACTCTGTATGGTGTATATATATTACATAATGCCAAGACTTTCCCCCAATGAAGGACCTCATTTATAATCGACTGAAAATAATAGTTGATTCATTCAAATTGGGCTAGGCCCCATAGTTTTCCCCTTTTCATGATTTTCCCCGTAAAAATCTTGGTGTCTCTTATAAATATTACACCTTCTCTCTTATATATATATGTGTGTGTGTGTGTGTGTGCTGGATCTTCATAAAATACTAAGTTGTTAAACTTTATAATCCTCTACAGCCATAAATATTCTATGATGCAACAATTTGGTGCCGTATGTGGGAATGTCATTCCTGACAAGGGGGTAACTATTGCTCTAATCTCAAAAGATGACTCATGTCAACATCCTGATATTAGTCATTGATGCATCAATGTCATAAGAATCAGATGTAGATTAGGGGGCAACTTTGACTCTAATTATGGATAAAAAGATCCTACAATATTTTTAACATCAATATGATATTTTAAAAAAATTTCAATAAAAGCAAGGATGCTTCCAATCAATTATAAGCTTTATACAATCCTTTGAAGGACTTTTGCTCCTTAGGGAAGGTCTTAATCTTAACCTCAAAAATACAGTAATGATCTAAAGATAAACCATTCTTCACATTTGATTCGGGATACATGCGGCACTCACCCCCTCCCAATCAAGACAAAATAGATCCCAATGGGATTTATTCGACCCTTTTCACACAGGTTAATGTCATTAAGTAGGAATTTTACATACAACCTCGGATAAGTCATACATCATTGGTGGATTCTCTTGACAACTTCCATTTAGGTTAAAGTCATCAAGCAAAGCTCTAACATACAACCTAGAATAGGTCATACATCCTTGGTGGATTATCTTGACATCTTCCATATATTTTAACATCATCGAGTAGAGCTCTGACATACAACCTTGGATAGGTCATACATGTAATATCAAAATCTGCTCCAGGATCGTCCAGGACAATTTGGGATCGTCCTGGGACGATCAGTTGAGAATTTGCTCCAGAAATTGCCCAGATTTGCTCCAGGTGTTTTCTGTAGACATCGTCCAGGCCGATAGAGGCATCGGCCAGGCCGATTGGCACTGTTCAAAATATCGGCCGGAAAATAGTCCTGGGAACCATCCAGGACGATCAAATTTGGTCTGATCGTCCCGGGACAATCTGGCGATCGGCCGGGCCGATCTGAGTTTTATAAAGCTGAAATCAGCTCATTTTGAAGAGAGAGAAAATTTATAAAAATATCTGATTTTTCTGAGGAGAGAGAATGTCGCGGATTTTTGGGAAAAAGTTGATTTTCGGGCGACACGGAGCTGTTTTCGTCCGAAGAGACTGTTCAGGAAATTGTTGTACGCAAGGTAAGGCACATTCCGCCTTTCTCATTTTTCAGAACCATCGTGTCTGGCGGTATTTTCTGTCCGGATTTTGTTTCCGTTAGCGATTTTCGTCCGTATCTTTTGATTGGTTCAGTTTTTACCGCGTAACTTTTTGTATATTGTTGCCGTGCCGGGTGTGCACGTTTTGACTATATTTTGAAGATTTTTGTCATGGTATTTTTTATTCGACGGAGTTTTTAGTCGACTGGATTTTTTTGTGTAATTGAAAATCGTCTGTGCAGTAGAATAAATGTTCTGAAATGTTATTATCTACATTCTGCACGAATTTGGTAAATTGTAATTTTCAGGAAAAATTGTGTAAATTCCGTATATTGCCGTTGTGCTGCCCGATTTTTTTCTGATTTTTGATTTTGTCTAGATTTCTCTGAATTGATATGCTATCTGTATATGCTATAAAAAAGGAGTTATAAGGGGCCTGGATCCTATGAGATTCAGTTAGTGTCTGGGAAATCTGAAATGAGCTCAATCTGAATTTTGTTCTGTTCCGGATCTGAGGAAATCTGTTTAGGTGCTATAAGCACTATATATGTATTATGGTGCGATAAGAACATCTGTTCTGGTGCCGTGAGCACAAAGGGAGACATAAGGGGCCTGGATCCTATGAGATTCAGTCAGTGTCAGGGAATTTAGCTATTAATTATATATCTGATTTGATATTATTCTGATTTCCGTATCTGTTCTGTAAGCAAGTCTGATTCTGAATTCTATACGATTCTGATTCTGTTGATTTGATATGTCTGATCTGTTCTGTTTCTGATTTGATATGACTTCTGTTTCCGTACAGTTCTGTTTGCTTTGATATCTGTTCCATTCAGTTCTGACCTGTCTGATTTGATATCTGTCTGATTCTATTCTGATGTTTGTACGGATTTGTCTGATGTGTGAGTTTTGAGATTCTGAGAATTTTGATTGGAGGTTTGTTGCTTTGCTGAGCTGTTGAGCTCACTCTCATTTTCTGGTGGTTTTCTGGTTCTGGGAAAGGGAAGGAAGTCCAGGACTAGAGTTCAGAGTCTGATCTGTGATAGTTACTTTTGTACTTTTGATTTTTGTACGGTTATGACTTTTCTTCTGTATTTCTTCTGTTAGCCATTTACCGTATTTGTAGATGATTGTTTTGAGGAAAAGAAAGAAAAATATAAATGATTTGTTCCGCTGCATTTGATGATTCATAGTAGCTCTGGTATGTTCTATGTGTTGGTTTTTTTTAGTTGAAATAATTTGGAAGATTTAGTTCAGTAAGCAAATTCCAAAGCCAGATCCTGGTCAGTCAGTTTGTTCATTTCCGTGCCGCGACCCGGTGCGAGCGGGATCCGTCCCAGATCGGGTCGGGTCGTGACAATACATCCTCAATGGATTCTATTGACCTCTTCCATATAAGTTAACACCATTGAGTAGGGCTCTGATATACAACCTCGGATATGTGATACATCCTCGGTGTATTCTATCTACCTCTTCCATTTAGGTTAACATCATCGAGCAGGGCTCTGACATATAACCTCGGATAGGTCATACATCTTTAGTGGATTCTCTCGACCCCTTCCATATAAGTTAATGTCATCGAGCAGGGCTCTGACATAAAACATCGGATATGTTATATATTCTTTGTGGATTATCTCGACCTCTTACTCATAGGTTAATGTCATCAAGCAACGCTTTGACAAATAACCTCGAATAGGTCATACATTATTGGTGGATACTTTGAACCTCTTTCATAGAGTTCAACATCATCGAGCAATGCTCTGAGAGGATAACACTCTCTCTAAAAAATATTTCATGAAAGTAATTGATAAATTCATCACTCATATAAAGACTTTAATAGTATAAAAAAGCCTCAAAAAATATGGGGGACAATATATCAAAGTATGTCTTAAAGATGCATAAATAATTCAGTTTCCTCTGAGGGACAAGTTCTCAAATTCTTATATAATATTAATGAAGTTACATAAATCCAACATCAGATTCAAGTGTACATTTATTATCACTAGAAGTTGAAATTAAAAAGTACATTTGCATCATCCATATAAGTAAATATCATCAACCGACAAACAACTTCAAAACGGTCATATGTCCTTGGTGGATTCAAGTGATCTCTTTGCTATTACGCATTAATGCATTTCCTATAACTTCTTCTTCTAAGAAAGATTAAATTTGATCAAATCAGGCCTCCACTCATTTGACACTATAAGTGTGTCGCCAGACTACTAACAAAGAACACTGCTTTGACCCCTTCAATTAGGGATATCTTATGTTGGCACACTTTAGTATTGATGCATATTGCCTTAGCAAAATGCCACTAGACATACAGCATCATCGGCCCTTCGTCTGATATATGTTGTATGTCCTTTATTTTATATCAACCACCATCAGCTTTTCGCTTGGCCATTATAAGCAGCACGCCCTCCTACTCTCTCCTTCAGCTCTGCACTCGGTCATTGACTGTCAACAGACTTCCACTTGATCATCCATCGTTGATGGAATTCCACTTAAACAACATCAAAATTCTTCTCGTCTACTAATAAATATTGGTTCTCCTCATGAGTATTATTGTCACCAGATCTTCTCAAATCATACTCGCATGCAAGAAGCATTTTATCCCAACACCGGACTTCTGTCCGTCACAAAACTTTCATTTGATTTCTACTCAATGTCGAACTTCCGCCCATCGCTAGACTTCTACCTGATCGCCAACTGAAGCTGAATTTTGGCCCGGCTGCCAACTAATGTCGATTTTTTTCCCGGCCACCAACTAATGCCGGACTTTTGCAAGGCCACCAATTGATGTCATATCTCTATCGCCTTCCGACTACGGCCCTTCTGACATCCGCCGTATATAGTCCTTCTAATTTTTGTCACTAGACAACGGTCTTTCCAACCTCTGTTGTCCGCCGACTACAGTTCTTCTGATCTCTATCGCTAGACAACAGTCCTTCCAATCTCCAACGCCCGCCGACTACGGTCCTTATGATCTCTATCACTAGACAACGGTCCTTCCGACCTTCGTCGTCCGTCGACTACGATCCTTTCAACCTTCGTCGCCAGACAACAGTCTTTATGACCTCCATCACCTGCTGACTTTGGTCCTTCCGACCAAACAAACACATCAACATTGATTCTTCATATTTCTATCATGTAACACTTTGTATAGTGTATATATATTACATAAGCTCAGATCCCCCCCCCCCCCCCCCCCCCCAAATGAAGGGCCTCATTTGTAATCGATTGGAAATAATAGTGGATTCAATCAAACTGGGCTAGGCCTCATAATTTTTTCCCTTTTAGGATTTTCCACGTAAAAATCTTGGTGTCTCTTATAAATATTATACATTCTCTCTTTTATCTGTGTGCGTATTGGATCTTCATACAATGCTAAGACATTAAACTTTATATTTCTCTACCGTCGTGGGTATTCAATGATGCAATAAATAATAATAAAATTTTGTGTTTGTTAAAAATATATATATATATATATATATATATATATATATATATATATATATATATATATATATATATATATATATATACACAAATGTATGGATAAATGTGTTCAAAATTTTAACAATATAAAAATTTAAGATAGCTCGGGGTCGGTGTGGTCTACAAGCCGCTGCGTTTAGCTCCGACGTCCAAAAGTTACTATGCGAGTAAAAGATCTGCCGTCCATTAAAATCTCAACGGTAAACTCCATCAGATATCTATGCGGAAATATTTACAAAAGCTAACGTCGGCTATGCCCGTGGGAACACGTCCTATGCGACACGGCGGTGCTTACATGGCGTAGCGGGCACTACTACCTCTGTGGGAAATAGCGAGGGTTTCCCCATGCCACCACGTGGCATAGATGCTGGATCCGTGTTTGCTGTTTGAAATCTAACAGCTGATGTCTGTAAAAACAACCAAGGGTGCAGTCAACTAGGAGTTTGTGGATAAGGTTGCGAATTTTGTAATGACATAAAAATGTCTGGTATTTAAATGTGGTTGGGGACTTCACAATTTAATTTTTATTTATTTAAATGATTAAATTATTGGTGAATGTACTAAACAAGTTTTGGGGAAAACATTTTAAAAATGTAAAAATCTTCAAATTGGAATTTAATGGAGGTTTAATCATGATGATGTTGTAAATATTAAAATTATTTAAGTGATATGCTATTAAAAAATATATTTGATCAAGTAAAAATTTCAATGTTATATTTAAATTAAATTTAGAATTACGTAAATTCTGATTTTTGCAAATTTATATTTGAAATAAATGTTTTGATGAGAAGAGTTCAGCATCATTAAAAAATTTTTATTTGAGTGAAATGAGCACAAATTATATACTTGAAGCATATGTAAAAACTTCATGTTATTATTTGAGAAATCTAACTATCTTCAAATATGGTGTGTTTATAATAGAAATAAACGTATTGAAAAAAGCAATCAAATGAGCTGAAGATCATTGAATTCTGATTATGACACTTAGATGTTAAGAAAAAAATCAATTGTTGAGAAAATAACACAAGCTGATCAAAGAAGTGTAAGAATTTTAGCTAAAATTATCAAAATATTACTCCACAAAATTATAAATAAACAACATGAAGAGGACCTGAATTTTGAGAGAGCTTAAAATCTAAGGAGCCCTAGTTTTCAATATGCTGACCGACATTGACGCTCATATCACTGTAGAAACTATTGTTGCCTAACTTCCATTCCCCGAACAATATTGCTTAATCATCGTCATTTGATTGGCCTTGATTATTAGGTGCGGAGTGCGGACGGGGAGAACCGTCCGCACAAGCACTATACCCAGCTAGGTACCGGCACTTGGTAACGTTGGGTACTCAGTGCTTGTGCGGACGGTGCACACTCTGCACCTAATAATTTTTCCTAATTATGGGGGCATAAGTAACTCTTTCTTCATGTTGACGACTCAATTCTACACATTAAGCATAAGAGGAAGGTGATAAGTATAGGTTCATATGTATGTTATATTTTTATATGGATTGCTATAAACTTTTTATGTACTTTTATAGAAGTTGTTAGAAAAAGACTTTATAATGCTAGAGTTGTATGCACCATCAAAGATAAGAAGACTAACATTGAGTCAAAAATAGATTGCAATGCATTCATATAAAATGCTGGAGACGAACTATGACAAATGATCAAGCCACATGTAACCATAATGAGATATAAGCAAGGATGAATGTAGCTCTGTAATAACATAAGAAACAACAAGTGGTGAGATTATTATGTACGTACAATGTGTGTCGTCATTGTACGTACTGTTTTGTATCAGATGATGTGGTGCGTCTTAATTGATCTCTGGACCGTCCGGTGACCGCACGTAATAATTTCTCCGACAAGTGGGAGGCCAGGAGGATGATTAGAAGGGATGATGAGAGCTAGTGAGATAGAGATAAGATAAATTTATTTTTTATCTTTATGCTATATTTAGTATTTATTTTGATTTAACTAAAAAAATAGATTTTTTTTTGGTAGATTCAATTTATTTATTTTTTTATATTAAAAACTTATATATAATGTGATTTAATGCCCATATGAATGCTTAAATCTATTAGCGGAATCGTTATCCAATTGTTCAAAGCACTTTGCTTTACTATGATATAGGGACAATAGGATCTTTATGGTAAAAGTAGAAAGTATATGTTTAAGGTGGTGGTGAAAGGATTATTTGGATAGTGGAGAATTAGGGATATTCATGGTGAAACTTCTAAGCTATGAAAGATAAATTTTCCTTAAAGGGAAAAAGAGAGGAACTTTAGATCAAAGGTTTGAGATGTTAGAAAAAAAATATTATATTTTTATAATTTTTTTATTAGTGGTTATGTTTTTATGATAGTTTAATTTGATTGCTACTAATAGAAAATTATCTCTTTATATTCGGCTTTTGGATAAGAAGTATTGAGATTATTTGGGTTTTGAGATATGTGGAATGTGAGATAACATTTGAGAGAGCTTTTGAGATATTAGATGTCTTTTAGGGTTGAGGTAAACTAAGATTGACATTATGTATAGGAGTTTAGAATTGTACTAGGAAAGAGGAGGAATATGGGTGAGAAAACATAATTAAGGACTCATCAAAATTCTAGAGGATCAACCACCAAACTTTTTTGGAGAGTATAACATCCATTAAGCCTTTCAACATAAAATTTGAATAAGAAAAGGTAATTTTTATTCAATGAACATAACAACATAAAATAAGGTCCTATTAAAGACTTTATCTAAGCCTACATAACTTTAGAATGTTGTAGGAACTATCAAAACATTATTACATGAATTGACTACTTGTGTTAGTACAAAGAGAAAGAAATAAAGAATATTAAATAAAATTTAAGTTTAAAAAATAAAAATAAAAAATAAATTGTCCAAATAAGTGTTTTAATATGGGAGCCCGATATTATATTTTGATGATTACAAATATTATTAGATGATCTTTTACTTATTCCTGCTTTATATAGTGTATATTTTCTTATGTGTCACTAATCATTTCAAGAACAACATACACAGAGAAGAAATTTGTATCACAAAAATTTGTGTACCTTTATATATTAAATTATCCCTGATCATCACACACGCCACAAAAATTCACTATACATGGTATTGTGCAATCACCTTCATACTATATGATAGACATCAGTCATTCATTCAAGTTTACAGCTTAGATTACCTCAATTATTGAGGTTCATACTATAGGAACACATATTCGTATTGTATGAATGATGCTGCAATAACTGTTGGACAAACTTTAATTTGGTCGGTACGATCATTAATCACATATCATATTATATGAACATATGTTCGTACTGAAAGATCCAATCAATCAACGATCATACAATTGGTCCCTTAGGTCAAATGAAAAAATGAAGATCATACTGGATGATTTGACCAAGTCTTGATACATATTAAATAAGATGATTTGGATTCTTCTATTCGTATTATGCGATCATATAATGAGCCTTTAAATAGAAAGGAAAATTGTCATTTTAAACACACACACCTCTCTATTCCAAACCTTCCTTCCCTCAAATTCTTGCCATAGCATTCATGATGGCTAGCACAAGAAGCTAACTTCTCCCAAGGGGTTCATCTTGATCCCAAGTCGATGACCAATTCCAATTAGAAGATGATACAACAGCTAAACAACTCTATAGAGCTTCTCATATTACTCTATCAAGGATCTTAAATCAGGAATATATTCGATAAAAAGTACTATATCTTTTTGTTGGCACTATTACAATAACCTGAAAAAATGAAAAAAAATATACTTTAAAATATGAATTTTTTAATTTTTTTTAAACTGTAGCGCTTCAATGCTATACTTGTGAGCACTACAACGCTATGTTTGAAAGCACAACGGGAACAACAAATTCTGCTACAATATTTGAGTATATGTTCTACAATAATTCTGGATTTGACATGTAGTGTTGTGGCATTGGGTCTCAACACTGCGGTGCTAGAATACTAATAGTATTATATATTTTTTATTCTAAACCTAAGCACTAAGTTATTATAGTACCGCCACCTCCCCCATTTTGATTGTGACTTGCTTAGGAAGAAAAGGGAGAAGGAAGAGGGTGAGGAGAGAGAAATGAGTAAGAAAGCTAATTTTTTGTCATTTTTTCATCACTTCTATTATAAAAAGTTTTTTTATTATTATAAGTATTTATCAACTTACCTATGTTTTTGATTATTTTGATTTTTACAAATTTATCTCTCCTAAATTTGTCAATAAGCATTATCTCCTGATTCATAAGATTTTATTATGTAAAATTAATATGTTTTAGATTTGATCATTCTAAACGATTTGATAAGATTTTATTGTATTTTTATTGTTTAAATATGAGTATAAAAATTTATGGGTAAAATGGGTAAGAAAGAAAGTAGATTGAAAATGGGTTAAAAAGTGATATATTGTGATTTGACATAATAAGAATGCAATATAATATATACTGAAATGATTGATATGATTGAGTTTGCTACTAGTATGAATCTGATTTGATGTATAAAAGTAATGTGTTGATTGATATCAAATATATAATATGATAACCTCATCTGACATCCTCAAGATCTACGTGGCCCACTGATTGAGGAGTGGATGAGAGTTTTAAAGAGCTAGAGATTCATTGGAAGTCATAAAGAGTCAATGCAACTATCACATGATTTAAGGGAGTTATAAAGAGTTCATTGATTTGGAGTCATATGGGCGACTGATTGAGAGTCATAAGTACATGAGTAAGATATATGATACCATCAACTGAATATCCAATAGAGTATTGATTACTATATTGATACTATGTACTGATTATTGAATTTGGATACCAATTCATATTACTGCTTATTGCTACTGAATATAGATTATGATACTACAGTATGAATGATGGATTGATGGAGATGATTGAATGATATGACTAAATGAAAGTGATTATATGATAAATATATAATGATTGATTGATATAGATGACCAATGCATATAACATATATATTGATTTATATATTTTCTTATATGATTTAAAGCATACTATTTCTTATATGATTCAAATCAGGGAAATATCATACCTTCTCACTCTAAACCCTACATCGATTTTTTGTTCTATTTTATCATATGAATAGCTATATATATATATATATATATATATATATATATATATATATATATATATATATATATATATATATATATATATATATATATATCTTATGAATCTAGGTAATAAAATTCTGGCATTGCTCAAAAATAAATCTAGATTCATCATATTTGATCAACAAATTTAATTTAATTTTGTTCGCATAAAATTTTACCTTCGGTGTTATATATTTTGGTAGGTAAGAAATTTTTTGGAACTCTTAAGGCTTTGTTTGTGACAGCTTTTTACTGCTTTCTAAAGTTGATATGTCATCAAAAAATTATCTTGATCGGGCACGAATTTTGATGCAAAATCAAGTTGGAAGCTTCCGAAATTAAAATTGGGACCATCCGAGCTCTGATTTCAGTAAACTTCTAGTCAAACTGGCGTCTTGAGAATACAAACTCAATGACACCAAATTCAACACAATCCGAGCCCAAACGGGTCCAAATCAAGGGTTAGAAGCGTTGTTGGAAGGTTCAAAACACAATTTGGATTGTCAAATGGTTTCCAAACATAACATGTTTATAGTCAAATCGAGCAGCTCGACAAGGCGAATCCAACGAGCCTAAGATAACCAAAATATGTCATCACGAAGGCATTCAAATATCTATCAAATGGTCCATGATCAAGGGATTCAACATCGGTCGTCCATCTAACCACTCCCCATTTACCATTTGATCTCTCACATATTTACGGGCCATGCCACTCCAAAAATCTATAAATATACCCCTCATTTCTTTTGAAAGGGGATCCTAGCAAGAAGAGAAGAAGATAAGAGAAGGAAGAAGAGAATGAAGAGAATGAAGAAGCTCCTCCACGACCACCGCTGGAGTTTTGTTGGACCACCACTGGAGTTTTGCTGGACCAGCACTTGAGGCCCTCACCTTTGTCGGACCACCACCTGAGGCCCTCGCCTTCGCTGAACCATAACTTGAGGCCCTCACCCTCGTCGGACCATCATCTGAGGCCCTCGCCTTCGTTGGACCACAACCTGAGGCCCTCGCCTTCACCGGACCAACACTTAAGGCCCGAATTTTTGCCATACCACCACCTGAGGCCTGAAGTTTTTGCCGGACCATCACCTGACACCCAGACTTATGTCGTACAGTTATTATTTGTAATCTGATCGCCCTTGGAGGTGAGTGAGCCCATTATAACCAACTCAAGATTTAGTGGAATCATTTTCAACTAGGTCAGGCCCCGTGATTATTCCCTTTTTCCAGGGCTTTTACGTAAAAATCTTGTATTCTCTGTGTGTGAGCTGGATATCCGTGCAACGCTAAGACGTAGTATTCTAACTCTATCGCCGTGTATATTCTAGTCTGCAACAAAAATAATTTTTTTAAAACAAAAATTTAAAACTAAAAATTTTATTTTAAAAAAATTACTTCGAAAGGTAGCCTAAATCTATTACTCAATTCACGACTCATCCGGATAAGTTAAAAGACTATCATTCATTCAAAAGGCAGCTAAGATTGAGATGTAAATAATTTTATATTGCAAAAAATATATATATTTATTTTTTAAGAACGTCGTTATTAACTATTAAGTGTAAGACCTCACGTGGAGACGTTCATTGGGTTTCAATTATTGTTAATAATATCAATCAAATCAAAATATTTTGTAAATGTCACACTTTCATAATATTGAATTTATTATTAAAAAAGTTTCACTTTTAATTTATGGCCTAAATTTTAAATGATTGGATATTATCTAAACTAAAGTTTACTTGTTTTTAATTTGATATAGAAAATTGAATTGAATAATTTAATTTTAATCGATTTAATTTGTATCATAAATTAATTTAATTTTTAAAAAATTTTATTTGAATTTAATTAAATAATTTAAATTTTTTGAAGGTTATTCTAATCTGAAATTCATTAAAATTTAATTTAAATATTTTGAAATAATTTTTTTCTTGATTTTATCTATGAAGCTTTATTATATTTGATTAAATTCAAAGAGTTTAATAGCATAGATCTATTCATTTCACTTACAAATTATATAATGGATGTGTTATATTTAATTATTTTTTTAAACGAAATAAGTTTAAATATAGGCTTTGTATGGAGCAAATTTCTTACTGTTCCTAAAACGTCTTTCTAGTATAAAATTTTCTTGTTCGTATATTTTGTGTACTAAAAAATTGTTTTAAAAAGTAATAAGAAAGCTGTCTCAAAAATAACCAGAACGAATGCAAAAAAAAAAAGTTATATTTAAACATTTATTTAAGATTTCGCCCTAAATTATAAGGTTATTCATTTTTAAGGTAATTATTTAGTTGTTAATTTAAGCTTCATTTCTTAATTTTAATAGCTTTATTTCTATTGCATGCAAAAATATTTACAACAATGGAGAGAATTTATCATTTTAGTATTGTGCGAAAATCCAACATGCATTAATGGGTGTGACTCATAAAAGTGGATTTTTATGTGAAAAATCTCAAAATTATTTCAGTATTAATGTTAATTATAGGTTTCGAAGGGTGTCCCTCTCTGCAATTAAGGAAGACATTGGCATGTAATGTAATAAATATGACGGTGAAAGATAACTTTCATGATAAAAGAAGAATGAGCCTTGAAGACTTAATGATATCATTAAGAGATAATTGACGAACTATTCAATCATTCTCCTTATAAAAGGGGAAATCCAACAACCAAGAAGGCAGCCATTCACCTTGTGGAAATGGCGAATGTCGGCATTATTGTTAACTACAAGCATTGGTCTTAATAACATATGAGGGCTTCATCCATGGTAACAATGGTAGTTGCCAGCCTTTATGGTGATGGCAAGCATCAAACTTGGTTTGGGTGTTATTGATGACGACCACTATCAATGTTATTAGTGATAGTTAGCATCAAAAGTTATTTGTGACAACGAGCACCAATACTATTATCATCTATGGGCATTGACCTTATTGTATAGGGTATAAATGTTGATAAACAAAAGATCAAAATTTTCTCTTATGGAATCCATTTTGTAATTTGGACTATGTCCCCTCAAATGTGTGGAACATCGGACTATTTATAAATGTTTTGTTGTAATATTTTTTAATAATATTGCTAAAACCTCAAATACTCCATTAGATAACTTATAATGATCCCCCAGTCTCCTTAGAGTATTTAATATTTTCAAAGTAATCCC
The DNA here is from genome assembly GCA_019514585.1 of Dendrobium officinale. Taxonomy (NCBI): domain Eukaryota; kingdom Viridiplantae; phylum Streptophyta; class Magnoliopsida; order Asparagales; family Orchidaceae; genus Dendrobium; species Dendrobium officinale. Next base: position 61,455,557 of record CM033688.1, on the reverse strand, counting down.
CCCAAATAGTGTATTAAATAATATTTTTTGAAAAAGAAAATTAGTTAGTTGCTAAAAGCTTCTTTTTTTTTATTTTTTTGTTCAATTTAAAAATAATTTAGTGCCTTAATGACACCAAAATTAGGCTGCCTTAGGCTCATTAAATTAATATACAAAATACACAATTTGACTATAAGTTTGTTGATAATGATAGTTTTTAGTGTTGGGGCCTAGCCCAGTTTGAATGAATTAGTATTGCAGTTCTTAAAAGCTTCTTAGTGGAAGGAAACTTTGTATATTACATGAAAATACAAAGAGCTAATGACGTATGTATAGAAGGACTCTAGTGATGTATCAATTTAAAAATCGTAGTCGGCGGGCGACGGAGGTCGGAAAGACTATATTAAATTTGCTAGCAAAGACTGTAGTCGGCGGGCGACATAAATCAGGAGGACCGTAGTCGCTGGCGACGGAGGTCGGAAGGACTATTGATCGTCAGCCAGCAATGGAAATGCATCTTCGCATAGACGTCCAACGAAGTCCGATAATCGGTAGAAGTCCGGCATCGGGTAGAAACTCGAAGATTGAAGGTCCGACGTCGGGTAGAAGTCCGACGTCTTTGGTTGGCCGAGGAGAACTCCGGCTTTTGGAGCGCAAATGAACTCAGTCACAGTCATCACGTATCAAATTAAATCATTGGTCGAGGAGGTGAGGAATCTCCTTTTCCCCTTTCTCCTCTCCTTCTTCTCTCTCTTCCCTTGAGCCCCTACTCCTAGTGGCATAGAAATTGCATCCACCACCATCGAATTTGAAATATGTCAAAATAAAATTACGAGTATAAGATCGTCAAAATCAGAGACCGTTTGGTAAAAAAATTGTTTGAAACCTTCCAACAGCTCTTTGAGCCCTTGAACTCATTTGGGATTGGATTGGGTTGATATTTTCATTGAAATCAAATTTTCCAACTAGCTTTTGCCTCGAGATTCATGCCCGATCAAGATAATTTTTGTGATGCCGTATCACCAAATATATTTTATTTTATTTCAAATTTCAAATTAAAGAAAGTGTAATTCAATTTATATAATTTATTTCCATACTTATTAACTATGCTATGATCTTTGTCTAATGTGATAATTTCAATCTTCTTCTATAAAATGATTGCTATGATCTATGTCCAAAATTATAATTACAATCAATTATTTTCCACTCCATAAACTCCAACTTTTACACACAAAAGTAAAGAGATTTTAAATTTTCTAAGAACTCATTATTTCACTCTATCAACTTTGAGCAAAAGATCCATTTGAAGTGATGCAATCACCTCAAAAAAAATAGAACAATCAAATAAGTTACATCTATTATTAAGACCACATGACTCCCTCATATATCAATAATCAAATCAAGACCAAAAACAAGAAGCTCTTCATTGAGTTTAAATAATAATTGATATTTTAGGTACTTTAAAATAGCTTTTAAATTATTTTTTTGTATTGGCCTCTCTTTTAATAAATAAATCTTCTGAATAAATCCAAAAATTAGAGGCCCTATCTATGGCCAATGGATAATCCTCTTAATAGACTAAAGATTTACAAATGTTTTCAAATCTTTTTGTGGTCATATCAATAACAATTTCTTCATTAGAATACTTGCTTAGAAGAATATCATAATATTAATCTTTGATTAGATGGGTTTAGCTATATGACAATAATGTATATGGGTTTAATTAATGCCTAAAGCTTGCCCATAATGGTTAAGGCTTCGTTTGGGACGACTTTTTTATTGTTGCTTAAAGCAGCTTTTTAGTATAAAAATTTTAATTTTTAAACTAGAAAGTTGTTTTAAAAAGAAATAAAAAAGGCGTCCCAAATGAAACATATGGCTTCATTTGGGGTGGTTTTTTTGTTGCTTTCTAAAGCAGTTTTTTGGTAAAAATTTAATTTTTTGTACTAAAAAGCTACTTTAAGAAACAGTAAAAAAATTATCCCAAACAAACCTAAATTATGGGGTGACTCTGACATGTATTGATTTGAGAAGAACATGTAACTGTGTATAATATTAAAATTTTATGTTTAAATTCTCTTTTAGTTATGATCTCTACATCATATCATTAGAAGATAGTAGGGATGCACCATCAAATTTAAGTATTTGAAGTGATGCAACCTTTTGTACAAAATTGCATTAAATTTTTTAAAAGTTCAAAAAAAAATTGTACTAAAAAACTGTTTTATAAAGCAGTAAAAAAGCTAACTCAAACAAAGTCTAAGACTGATCCAACCTTAAGCTTGAAGTTCAGATGTTGGGATGAAATTTATGACTTTTTGATCTGCTTTGTTGAATGGACTCTCTGATACACTTTTGTTGTTGCTATATTTTAATGGTCATGATTGTGTTCATCTTTTGACTGAATAAATGCTCTATCATATATCATCTTTTTAAATATGCTATTATATTTACTTGTGCTAATAAAAGAGATAGACCTATTGATGGTGGAATAAATCTTTATAATTACAAGTTGCTTCTAATGTAATTCTACCTAATGTTCTTTTTTTTTTTTTTTTTTTTTTTTGGCCTTTTTCACAATAATTTTTTTATTCAAAAAATTAGTGTTACAATCTATTTACTAATTAAGCCCAATTTGAAAATTAGGTTTTGTTTAGAACAGCTTTAAAAAGCAGTCAGAAAGCTGTCGTAGGATTCATTTGGGACGGCTTTCTTACTGCTTCTTTAAATAACTAAAATTTTTATACTAAAAAATTTTTTTAAGAAGTAATAAGAAAACCATTACAAATGAAGCCTTAGTATCGACTCAGCATTGCATGAATCAACATCACATGCATGAATGTAAGGATATATATATATATATATATATATATATATATATATATATATATATATATATATATATATATATATATATATATATATATATATATATATATATAGGGGTGTCAATTTCAAGTTACTAGTTGGGTTCAGGTCGAATTCAAAATTGACCCGGCACTATTCAGGTCTACCCGAATCCGACTAGTTTTGGCAAACAGGTCAGTTTTTCATACCCCAACTCGACCCGCTTCGATCCGGGTCAACCCGACACAACCTGAATGTCCCTGGACGAACCAAAATTTGCTAATTTTTTGGTCAAAAAACGTGTCAATCTCTAATTTTCTGGTCAAAAGCTGGTCTAAATGGGTCAATCTCTGGTTCCAGTTCAAAATCGAGTTTTCGGGTCAAAACGGGTCAATTTCGGGTTACTGAGTCAACCTGAACCCAACACGATTTTTGAAATGTGTCGATTTGCTAAACCCAAACCCGACGCGTTTTGGGTTAGGGTTGACACTAATCCGGAATTTTCGGGTTGTGTTCGAGTCGTGTATTTAGGTCGTATTAAATATTGACACCCCTAGATATATGCATCAATCAATGAGTGTATGATGATTTCAATTTTTATTTGTTAAAAAGAATCCTCTAATCAAACGAACAAATTTCGAGTTTTAATCTAGCCGAACTCGATCTAAATTTTTTCTGATTCTATCAGACTACTAAGAACTGATCAGAATCCTAACAAGTTAACTTGAATCAAACAATTTACATGTCCAATCCAAGTTAGAAAATGATCTTTGACTTCCAAATGAGAGTAACACCAATCACCACCACAAGGAATTTCTTTGATTCCTCTCTCTCTCTCTCTCTCTCTCTCTCTCTCTCTCTCTCTCTCTCTCTCTCTCTCTCTCTCTCTCTCTCTGTGGAAAATTTTCTTCATTCTACCTAAACTACTTGTATTTATTGGAAATGAGATTCATGAAAATGAGATTCATGAATGTAGTAAATGGAAGAGAGAAAGTTGTGCACAATAACTAGTAGAATATTAATCAAGTTTTACACGACTCTTTGATACCTTTCACATTCATTGACCTTTTCGTTTTTCTTTTTTCTTTTGATGGGTATGAAAAAGGAACTTTTAATGCCATCCTTAGATCAAACCGAAGAATTCTAATATTAGATATCGCTTTTTCTTGGAAACAGTGAAAAGTCTTGCTTTTTCAAACGAGATTGTTGAGGCTAAGTTTTTTTACTTGCAGTGCTGGTAAGAAATTCATTACTCTATGCAGCATTTTGCATGATAATGCTTGTCTAGATGTATTTTGTGCCCCTTAGAAGTTAGAATGATTTTTTATTTTCCTTGCAAGTAAGTACAGTTAATACAAGTTTATGACTTTGAATAAGAATGACATTGTGAAAATTTTCATAATGGCCGGTATACTCTCGCATGTTCTTACAAGTGTCTAGTAGGTAGCTGGTGAGTGATGGCAGAGGAGCTTATTCTCTCAAGTACCACACTGAGGGAAATCGTCTAGAACTCGTAGGAGAACTCACCCACAACGATCAACAGACACAATTTATCCTAGCCTCCCCAAGAACTCGCCCTGCATAGAGCAAATTGAGGATTCCTCTTCAAAACTAAGATTTCTACCAAGACCGTACACTAGTCTTGCAATCTTTCTAGGTGATCGTTCTCACCAAACTTAGCTATATGAAGATGCTTATCTATGGGACCCTCAGTTCGACTCGCCGCGACATCCAATACATAACTCTCTCCTCCCATCAGAGCATCTCACTCTTCTATTCTCAGGGTGATCCCAAAGCTCCCACACCGGCCGCCGGCAATATCAACCAACTCGTCAACCCCTGGTTCTCTTTTTCTATCTCAGTTCTCACCTACACGCTCATCCTCATCTACTCATCATCAAAGAGCTCAATAGAGACAACTACTTGAAGCCTTACTACTTTAACGTCCTTCATATTGACATGTGTCTAGAGTAGTATGTAGCATTGTACTGACATTTTGTGTATCGAGGTATCTTTGACTTTTGCTTACGTGCCCTTTCATTGAGCCCTCAAAAACCTATTGTTAAGTCCCAAAATATTTGCAGCGACAGAGAATTATAAATTTTTAACGTCTTAGCTTTGTACGAAGATCCAGCATGCATACAGATAAAAAGATAGAAGTAAAACACCCGATCTTTTTAACATGGAAAGCTCGAAGAGGGAAAAACCACGGGGATTTTCCCAAGTGAAAAGATTCCCCTAAATTTAAGTGAATTACAAAGGTTCACTAGACCCTTGTCTTAGAGGCGATCAAATTACGATAGTTTGGAGAGTTAGGCAAAGGTCTAACGACTGTCAGGCGAAAGTCCAACGGCGTCCTTGCAAAAGTTCAACTAACGGGGATTGATCCGACAAAGGTCGGGCGAAAGTATGAATGCTTAGATGTCAGGTGGAAATCTGGAGGTAGTCAGTGGTCATCCGACAAAGGTCGGGCTGAAGTCCGGAGGAAATCGATGGCCGAGTAGAAGTCCGATGACAGTCGGGGGCCGAACGGTGGTCTGATGATGGTCGGGCTGAAGTCTAACAATGGTCGGTGGCAAGGCGGTGGCAGTCGATGATCAGGTTGAAATACGGTGGCAGTCGGTGACCGTAGGGCTAAAGTCCGGAGGCGATTGGCAGTCGGGGACTAAACGATGTTCTGACAATGGTTTGGCTGAAGTCTGGCAGTGGTCAGGTACACGACGGTGGACCGACGATGGTTCGGTGGTTGGCGATCGGAGGCCAAGTGGAAGTCCGGTGGTTGATGGCCTGGTGAAAGTTCGACGGTGGTTGGCAGCAGGACGGTGGTCAAACGAAGGTCGAGATGAAGTCCGGAGGCGTTCGGTGGTGGCAGCAGCCAGGGGTGATCCGACGAAGGTCGAGCTGAAGTCTGGCATCGGTTGGAGGTTGGTTGGAAGTCCAGCAGCGATCGACAGCTGGGTGGTAGTCCGACGAAGGTTTGGCTGAAGTGCGGTAGTATTCCGTAGTTAGATGCAAGTCTAGCAACGATCAGCAGCTGGGCGGTGGTCTGTCGAAGGTTGGGTTGAAGTCCAGCGGTGGTCAGTGGCAAGGCGGTGGTTCGATGATGGTTAGGCTGAAGTCTGGTGGTGGTTGGCAGCCAGGCGGCGGTCCAACAATGGTCGGGATAAAGTCAAAGGGTGGTCGGCAACCGGGTGGAAGTCTGACGGCCATCGATAGCCGGGTGGTGTTCCGACGAAGGTCGGGCAGAAGTCTAGCGGCAGTCCACGGCCAAGTGGAAGTCTGGCGGTAGTCATTAACCTATGTGGAAGAGATCGAGAGAATCCACCAAGGATGCATGACCTATCCGAGATTATTTTTTAGAGTGTTATTTGATGGCATCAAGTTCTGTGAAATAGGTTCAGAGAATCCACTAAGGATGTATAACATATTCGAGGTTGTATGTCAGAGCACTAATCGATGATGTTAACCTATATGTAAGAGGTCGAGAGAATCCACCAATGATGTATGACCTATCTGATGTTATATGTAAGAGTATCGCTCCATGATGTTAACCTATATGAAAGAGGTCGAGAGAGTCCATCAAGAATGTATGACCTATCTGAGGTTGTATGTCTTAGCACTGCTCGATGCCGTTAACTTATATAAAAGAGGTCAGAAGAATCCACCAATGATATCTGACCTATCCGAGGTTATATGTCAGAGCAATGCTCAATAATGTTAACCTATATGAAAAAGATCAAGAGGATTCACCAAGGATGTATGACCTATCTGAGGCTATATGTCAAAGAATCGCTCGATGATATTAACCTATATGAAAGAAGTCAAGAGAATCCACTAAGAATGTATAACCTATCCGAGATTGTATGTTAGAGCAATGTTCGAAGACGTTAACCTATATGAAAGACTTCAAGAGAATCCACCAAATATGTCTGACCTATCTAAGGTTGTATGTCAAAGCGTCGCTCGATGATGTTAATCTATATGAAAAAGGTTGAGAGAATTTATTAAGGATGTATAACCTATCCTATGTTGTATATCAAAGAGTTAATCGATGTTGTTAACCTTTGTGGAATAGGTTTAATCAAATTCCCCTAGAATCAATTTTGTCTTAATTGGGAGGGGGTGAATGCCGCGTGTATCTCGAATCAAAGGTGAAGAATTGTCTATCTTTAGACCATTACTATCTTTTTGAGGTCGAGATTAAGACCTTTCCCAAGGAGTAGAAGTCTAGATAGAGACTATATAAAGCTTGAAATTTATTGGAAGCATCATTACATTTGCTAGAAGCTTTATGATCCCAAGATATTGTCTTGGATATTAAAATAGTTGGAGAAATCTTCTTGACCACGGCTGTAGTCAAGGTTGCCCCTTAGTCCACATTTAATTCCTATGAAATTGATGGAGCAATAGCCGATGTCAGGATGTTGACATGAACAACCTATTGAGGTTGGAGCAAAGTTGCCCCCCAATCGGGAACCACATTCCCATAGATAGCGCCAAATTGTTATGTTCCAAAATATTTATGGTGGAAGAGAAGAATAAATTTTTGACGTCTTAGCTATGTACAAAGATCCAGCACGCATACAGATAAAAAGAGAGAAACAAAACATCTAATCTTTTTACGTGGAAAACCCAAAGAGGGAAAAACCACGATACTTTGCCCAAGTAAAAAGTTTCCACTAAATTTGAGTGAATTATAAAGGTTGACTCATCCCTTGTCTTAGAGGGGGTCAAATTATAGTAGTTTAAAGAGTTAAGCAAAGGTTTAGCAACAATCAGATAAAAGTCGGACACCGTCGGTGCAAAAGTTTAACTGACGGGGCATGATCCAACAAAAGTCAGGCAAAAGTCTAATGATGCTCGGCTGCCAGGTGGAAGTTTGGAGTCTGTCAGCGATGATCCGACGAAGGTCAGGCTAAGTGCGAAGGTGGTCGGCGGCCAAGTAAAAGTCTGGCAGCGGTCGGCGGCCGAACGGTGGTCCGTTGATGGTCGGGCTAAAGTCCAGCGTTGATCGGCGGCAAGGCGGCGATCATATGATGGTAGAGCTAAAATACGGTGGCGGTCGGCGGCCAGGTGGAAGTTCGGCGATCGGCGGCCAGGTGAAAGTCTAGCGGGGGCCGGACATTGGTCCTGAAAGTCGGGATGAAGTCCGGCGACGGTTGGCGGCCGGTAGAAGTTTTGCGGCGATTAGAAACGGGGTGATGGTCTGACAAAGGTCGGGCTGAAATCTAGCGGCGGTCAGCGATTCAGTGGAAGTCCAGCGGCTGTCGGCGGCCAGGGGGTGGTCTAATGAAGGTCGGGCTGAAGTCTGATGGTGTTCTGCGGCCCGGTAGAAATCCAGCGGCAATCGGCGACCGAGCAGTGGTCCATCGATGATTGAGATAAAGTATGGCTGCGGTCAGCCTCAAAGGCAGTGGTCCGATGATGGTCGGGTTGAAGTCTGGCTGTGGTCAGCAGTTCGACGAAGGCTGGGCTGAAGTCCGGCAATGGTCAACAGCCAGGTGGAAGTCCAGCGGCTGTCTTAGGTGGCCATGGGACCAATACTAGAGCTCCTTAATCCATCCTAATGCTTAGACTATATCCCAATCAATCAAAAGGCAAAATTGAACCCATTTAAACTCTGAACCTAACCTAATTAATAGTTGACCTAAAACTCAAGTCTTAATTTATTTGACTTTAGTAAAAAAAAAACTATCTTAAGGCCAATTCAAACTTAAATTAACCTCACCTTTACCACTAAGATAAATATTAGGACTTATGTGTTATATTAAACAACATATTAGGTAATGGGCCTGAGTGTACAATATGATGAAACAATATCATAATTAGCATTTACTACTATACAAGTGCACGTGTTGATCAAATAATAAAGTGAATGAGAGGTTGTTGATCCCATAAGGAAATAAGTATCCTATGAATATCCCTAGCGATGTCTATTCAATAACCAAAGTTATTCTACATAATCAATATGAAGATGGTGTTCTACGATTGAATGCTAAATAGGATAGATTTATCATGATAAAATATTTTTTGAACTTATGAATATGAATGTCATAATGTTTTCCAAAGTAAACTCTTCTAATTTTGATATGAATCAGAGCATATGCACCATTAGATTTTTATCGAGCTTGTAAGGGTCTTTAGTAAGGCTTTCACCTCACTAGAGTGATTTTATTTTTATAGATCCTAGAATTTTATTCATCTTATGTCTAAGCATGAAATGTTCTATTTCAATCCTCTAGATTGTTCCATCATTCTTTTATCGAGGTAATAAATTACACTGGTTTTAACTTTAAATATAGTCAATGCATGAATTAAATTAAGTGCTGGAGATATGGAAAATATCATAAAACAAGTTTGGAAATAGAATTTACTCACCCAAACAAAAAAAACACTTCATTCACATCTTAAGTCCAAGACAAGAAGCTTAGCTAGTCATATACTTGATTTTACTCAAAATATAGTTCATCCAAATAACACAAATAATTACAAAAGTATGGTTGGAGAAAATATACCTAGAATAGATTTGACAATCACTTCCAAATAATAAATGCTTCTCTGAGTGAATTCCCTTACACACGATCACTCTCCATCCTATTTCCCTCTCCTTTTACTTTTTTGAACAATAAAAACATGACCAACCCTTGAAAAAATGAAAGAGGACTATTTATACATAGTACACATAAACTGACTCAGGCATCGCGGTGATTAAACAAGTGGCGTGTCACATCCTAGAATCTAATTTTGAAGAATTCTTTCTTTTATTTTTTATTATTCAACAACCAAAGCTATCTAATATTCTCTATCATTAATAAATAGTGAAAATAAATTTTATAATTCAAAACATTAATGTACATCTGTATTCATTACTCCAAAAATTATATACAATACTCATGAATCATATAATCATATCATGTATATTCAAATCATGTGTACAAAAAATAAAGGAACGTGAGGGATCTTGATCAATCTCACACTCATGCTCTCTTGTCATGATCTGAAATCATTTAAATCACATATAATGAGCTAAATAGCCCAGTAGATCACACAAAAATCCTATAACATGAAGCATGGTAAAGAAGTAATATGACGTCATCAATCAATACATATTAATAGCATTCATATGATTAAGAATCAATGCAGAAACAGAAAAACTTATATATAATAATAGTACAATCTGTAAACAGTAAAATAGTATGGTGTGTAAGCTATAAAATCAATATAGTAGATAAATTAGTAAACTATTATGTGTGTCAAATCAATAAAATAGTCATTGTATCAACACTATCAATCAATAAAATAATCATATAAAGCAATAAAAACCAAATGCTCAGTACAAAACTGTCGAACAAAGATCAATGCAATAAAATCTTTTAACTGTATACATATACTATCTAGTGACTCTATATCAGTATCTTAATTGCATGTTCAGTATATCACGTGCTCAGTATATTACATGCTTTGTATCTATAATCAGTACAGTGAATTACTAACAGTAATAATAAATAAATATAGTATTAATAACAGTCTCGGTGTCTATATTAGTATCAGTAAATCCAGTGGTAGTAACATTAAACTAATATTATAATAGTAATCTATATAGTAAATTAATGAATATGTAACATGCATTTCAGTAGTCACACTAAACAAGTAAAATATTCTAGCTATCATGTTGTTTTTTAGTATCGTATCAGTGTTAGTAAAAATCGTTAGCTCCGTATATAGAGTCGTCACTCCTTACCCATTGGCACAGTAATAACATCTTCTAACTTTCAATCCTTGCTCTAAAATTATTGTATCATTATATCGAATAACACCAAACCATAGTGTTTAACAGAAAGCTCGTCAACCATAGTGTTTAACAAGTTAATCAATCTTCAACTAACAGGCCAACCAGTCTTTACTTACATTTCATACACATTCCAATAAAAGTAATAGTGACCAGCTATTACCCAATCATATACTAGTATTTATTTTATAATACTTGTATTAATAGCATGCTTAAATAAAATATCAACTGAGTAAAAACACATAATTTTAAAACATAACCAAATCATGGACGGTGGGGGGGGCTAGGGGGCACGTGCTCATTGACTCTTACTTTCTCTTTCCATCTCTCTTTTACCTATTTTCTCTCTCTCTCTCTTTCTTTGACATTTTGTTTTTATATCTATCAACCTCCTTCACTAGCTCCCTCTCTCTCTCTCTCTCTCTTTCTCTCTCTCTCTCTCTCTCTCTCTCTCTCTCTCTCTCTCTCTCTCTCTCTCTCTCTCTCTCTCTCTCTCTCTCTCTCTCTTTCTCTCTCCCTTCATGAGGGATGAGACTATTTTTTTATCTCCATCTTTACATTACTATCTTTTTAACTAAAAATTTCATCAAATTTTTCTATTATTTTAAAAACTCTAACTTCTAGTTTTTAGGAGATTTATGTAATTAAAGCCAATAAATTACATTAGAAGAGAGTTATAATATTTAAATTTAAATCAAATAGCTTAAAATATATTTATTATCAAAAAATTTATATATTTTTAATATACTTTTATAATACTAAGATGCAATTTTTTTATATATTTATTGCTCTTAAAATAATTTTTTAGTTATATTTTTATTTAAATTAGTTATGAAAATATACGGTAGAAGAATTGTTGAAATAGATTAATATGATAATATATAGTTTAAATAAATGTGTTGAAATTAATTTAGATGAGCATAACAATAAGTTTTTTTATTATCATAAAATTTATCTTCTTACAATTAAAAATAATAATAATAATAAATTAAAACCATAATGTAAATTTCAAGGTAAAATAATAAAGCTTGAGGGTATTTTTTAAGTCAAAATTTTGTGCCCCGCAAATAAAAAATCCTGGCTCATCCACTGAACCAAATTACCAATGATTGTATAAAACATCATTTCAAAAATTTAATAATACTAAAATACTATTTTTAGAGACCAAATTATTTTTTATTAAATTAAAACGGCACAAAATCTAAAATTCCTAGTACAAAATTTTTATAAAAAATTGAAAATATCCATAATCTCAATCTCAATAACATATAAAAGGCAATTCGGTGAATATTTTACCAGTGCAAAAAGATTTTTCAATAAAAGAGGTCCCAAAACACTGAAATTTCCAAGAAATTTATTTATATTGTTTCCTGTTTGACATTTATATAAACCTAATAATTTTTCAACAGCATCATTAGGCACATTATCTGAATTGTTTTTTTTTTTTTAATAGATTTATAAACATTTTCATATGGTTATCCACTTTAGGTGTTAAATGAAATATGTAATTTTATTTTCTGCAAAACTTTTATAAGGATAGCAAATCTTTAAGATAAATTTTTTGCACAACTTCTATTATTCACACAATTTTTTTTAATTTTTTGATATTGCAAGTTTGTTATACATAATCTTTGAACTCAACTGATTGGTTCGAGTCAAAATCATGTTTTGAAAAATATTAAAATTTTTGGTTATATCATAAATGATAATTTAGGCTTCATTTGAGATGGCTTTCTTACTACTTTCTAAATCAGATTTTTAGTATAAAATTTTCTTTAATTAAAATTTTTATTCTAGAAAACTATTTTAGCAAATAGTAAGAAAGTTGTTCCAAATGAAACCTTAATTTTTCACGCTCAGAATAAGTGAAAAAAAAATTATTTTTTAATATATATTTTCTATTTACAGGAAATCAAATGAGCCCTCAATATTTTGACTTTTATCATGCTCAACTTTAATAGTAACTTGTGTGATGCTCAACACTCCTATAGATACATAATAATTAGACTAATTAGAAATTTTAAATTTTAGTTTAATTTTGTATAACACTTTCCTTTTGATGTCATTTTATCTATATATATTCATTTTTAATTTTTTTAAATTTATGTAATACATATTTACTTGATTACATAATTGAATCAAGATATTTAAATCTATAGTTATGCATCATTTGATCTTCAATATATCACATAATTAGTGCCACAAAAAAAATTTATAAATTACATAATCCTAAGATTAGGGGAGTAATTAAGTCATGCCAAGTTCGAGTTACTCTCGGCTTCAGCTTGAGCTTGATTAATTAATCGAGTTCAAGCTCGAGCTATTGCTCTATTTTATGAGTTCAAGTTTGCTCACGAGCTATCTCATCTATCATAAAGTAGATAAAATCATTCTTATCCAAGCTAATATTATAACAATATGATAAAAAAAATAAAATTAAAATGATAAATACTAATAAATTACTTGAAATAAGGAAGGGAAATATAGGTTTTTGATATTTTTAACAACTTTATGCTAAACTTACTAATTTTGTATACATTTTAAGTGTATTTAATATTAATTACCTTTTTTAAAATAAGCTAGTTCACGAGATGACAAGTTGAGTCAAAGCTGATCAAGCTTGGCTCATGAGTCATTTATAGAGTCGAGCCTGAGCCGGCTCAAGATTTGACTTGACTCAATTACACCCTTATCTCCAAATAAATTTACTTTTCAAAAAATAAATAAATAAACCCAAAAATTTAGCCTAATCCTTAGCCCACAAGCCAAGCTATTTATTAATTAGGGTTTTTAAAATAGTACTTTTAAAAGTCAATACTAGTTTAATATAATGAACAAAGATTCAGTTGACATTAGACTATTATTTTCATTATCCAATCCTATCATATAGAGAATGACTGTATAAATAATTAAATACAACATTAATAAAAACAATTAAAGCTTAAAAAGGTATATAATTATATAGTCAAATGCATGGGATCTTATTCTAATGAATGGGTAAGAGATATCTTATTAGAGAAAACAGTGAGAAAAAAAAAATAAGGTTTGGTAGAACTAATCTTCAATTCAATTTTCAAAGCAAGGGATTAATTATTTATTGATAATCTTTCTATCTTATGTAAATGCTCTCTACTTTGATCATTTATCAACGTTGATGCATAAAAAAGTCAATTTATTTTGATGCAAATATCTGAAAGTGATTATAATTAAGCTATAAAAATGCGGTCAAGTGCTGATTTGATATAACTTTTAGAACTTATCTTCATAAAGATAAGGACTGAGTTTCATTAATGACATTCTTTTCGTGGAATAATGATAACTAATAATTCAATGGTGAAATATTCATTGAAGTTATTATATTTTATTATTATATCATTGTACAAAATAATTCACACAGATAAGTTGAGAGCAAGGAATAGAAGAAATGAGATTTTTTTATATAAAAAATATGAGAAGAGAGAAAAATAATGGAGCCTAACTTAGTTGAAACATTTTCATTAGTGTAACTTGAGAATTGTTAAAATGTAATTCCCCATAATTAGAAAATCCATTAATGTAAATTAATGATCATGAATTATAGAATGCATCTCATGTGGTGAAGTAGGAGAAATCTTGAAGGATCAAAGCTATCATTAGATGATAATGAGCTTATTAGTTTAGTTGTTCATCTAATTAAAGGGGAAACTAGTGATTAAGAATATAGGGATTGAACATGATAGCTAAAAGATATCAAACATTAATTGTTAGCAGGAATCGGATGACAGTTCATTGGTACTATTATAAGTGAGGTAATGGTTAATGGTAAGCTTAGCCACTAACTTAATAATAAAGGAGACCTAATAGCTAGGAAGAAGGATGATGGATATTCCTAGTTGATGCATGTTGGACATCATTGGCCGATGTTGAACACCTACATCAAGGAAGGTCATAAGTTGAGTGATGTTCAACAGACAGTTTGAATGTTCAAATAAATGCAAAGATTGGGTGACTAATGAGATGAGGAGTGTCATACATCAATGACTATTGGACCTCAATGGCTGGAGGATGATAGACATCAGTCAACATGTAGGCATTACAGTATGATAGGAATCAAACAATAAACTCTAGCATATAGTGTATGTCAGATGATGAATTTGGTCATTAATAAGAGTTGGATGATGAACATTGACTATTGTAGCTCTCAGATAATGGTAGATGTAGAACCTCAAAAGTTGGATGATAATGGTTGATTAGATTTGACATTCTCTTTATAAGAGGAAAGATAAAGAAACCTAAGAAGAACAAATAACCAGAAAAACCAACTAATTGAGATGGCAAATATTGAATGTTGATGGTTAATATATATCAAATGTTGTCATTTGTTGGCATTGAATAATGGTCGACTAGGAATATAAAAAATTAAGTAATGGTGGACAATATATGAGGGGAGATCAAGTGACCATAAAAATGGGCAATAGGAGTTTGTGGCTAACAAATATTATACATTAGTAGGTATTACACATCTTTAAGTTTCAAGCACCACTAAAAGTTGAACATCTATATGCATTAGACATCGTTTGGAATCTATTGTAAGTAAGATTCAGACGTCAAATGTTAATATACTTTGGGAGTCAACATGCACTATTTAAAGGATGATATAAATGCAATACAAGATGTCAATCAATTACCACCGTCAAAATGGTAATAACAATGGATGTTAACGAAGGTTGGCATTAAGTAGTGGTAATTGTTGGCATCAATATAAGTCTATGGATAGCGTCGGGCTATGATGATAACAAGTGTTATTATTTGTCAACGCCAATGTCGAGCAACAATAGGCAAAGCATTGAAATTTTCTAAATCCAAAAATCATGTCAACTAAAATGCATTCCCTCAATTTGTAAAATAATGCTTTTGTAAAGATTTTTGGAGAGGAGTTCTAGCATTTCAATTAGAAATTGGCAGTTAATCAAATTGTTTAAATACATCAACATTTATTTTACATTACAATATCTTAATGAACTTTAAAAAAAGCATTTCACCAAAAAAAACTCGTTGATGGCATGTAATATTATTGATCTGTTGCTTCTCCCAAGATTTTTTTTTTATTACAAATCAATAATCTAAATTTTTATTAAAAAAAAATTATTCTTTATGTTGCCAAGCCCCAAGCCCTTGAATGACCAAAGGTTAATTATTGCATCAAGTAGTCGACAGTCAACATAAAATATGTCGAACAATCGTGACATGAATTATTTAATATATTTTTAGATTTAAATGAGAGTTTGACTCTTAATAAGATATAATATTGAAAAGGATTCATGTGGCCGACCTCACGTAGTGAGATAAATACTTGATGTTGTTACAGTACTTATTGTTATTATTGTTGATGTTGAAATTAAAAAGTCTATATATCTAATATTTTTTTAATCAAAAACAGAAGTCATATACATACATGCTTATATATATATATATATATATAAAAGAATGTATGTATGTATTTCATCTTAGATATCTTAATTACAAGCTTTCTCAATGAATTCTTTATGTAAAAATACTTTCATTTGTTAGGGAAAAAATCTATAATTATAACTTTATAAAAAGTTTTTCTTCTTTGATTTTTAGGAATTTATTACAACTTATATGTTTATCTAAATTAGTTTATTTTTGTAATGCTCACTTAGATGTGAGGATCTTCCATGAAACTCGCTATTTTATTTGATAACAAATCATGCATTACATTATACAAACTTTAATGTTTCACTAAAAGTTCTTTACAAATGAGTCAATTCACAAAAAATCATTTCAATAGAGTTTAGTGTTTCACTAAGCAACTTGGAGCTTTTGCCACTTTAGAAGATGAAGATCAAGGTGATCTTCACAAGAAATCTTAAGTGAATGGGTCAATGAGGTTTAAGAGAATTCTAAGGGTATAGCTTAGCATGAAATGCTTTTAAATTCTTCAAGTATTAGATTGAGTTAGATCATTACCAAAGCCTCAAAAATGATAAACATAAGCTTTAAAGGTATGTTTGTTCTTTAAATTGTAAGTCATAGTAGACAAAATCATATTATTAGTCCTTGCTCACAATAATCAAAATTCATTTTGAAAATCTAAAATGCAAAAAAAAAAAAAAATTTCTTGCAACATAAACACACTTATTTTTTTTATTAAAATTCTATTTTTTTTTTTTTTTGTATGGTTTAGAATATTCGATAGATATATAATTATTATAAATACCAAGAATTTAGCTTTGATTTTATCTCCATCAAATATGAAATAGCATTTCACTCAAAATTATATTTTTCGTCGATAATTTTCAAAAATTAAAAGGTGTGATGAAAGATCAATGTTCAAAGCCCCAAATGTTTTTATTAGATGATACAACCCATTATTATTCGTAATAGTCCCAAGCAATGGTGTTGGATGGTCTTTTGGTATGTTAGATTATTTGATTTGGCTATTGATGTTTAGGATAAGGTATGAGCATAGGTTCTAAAGTTGATGGTGAAGGGTTTAGAGTAAAAGGGGTGGGGGGAATGTCAAGATTAGTCAACTTGAGCTAGTTTGGGATGATTTAAAAGTTTACTCAAGATGAAAGGATTTTTTTATGATGTAAATGGCTAGAATTTATAATGAATGGATAGCTTAGGATATTAAATTATGATTTGAAGTATATAATAAGATTTGGTGAAATTTAAGAGGATGTCAATATGCAAGGAAGAAGATTAGGCCTCAACTCTCCCTACTTACCGACCGGATTGGGGTGGTGGTAAGATTTTCGTTGTTGGTTTATTAATCTTAGACGATACTTACAAAATGGAGGAAGATATATGTAGAGAGTCTAAAGTAGATGTTAAAATATAGAGGGATTACAATCAAACTTATCCAAAATAGGCAAAATATTTGCAACACCAAATAAATGAAGAACACTTCTACTTGAAAATATTTCAATCATCAATAGAAAACTATAAAGCATTTAAAATGGCAGGCTCAGACCTCAAGAGCTCAATAATGGGAGATAAATTAAACATTTGGCATTTATGATTACAAGGTACAGAAATGTTGCTTGCCATTTATGATCACAAGCTTAAATATGGCAACTAAATAGCAGTTTCAGCTATAAAACCACAGTAGCATGCAAGAGAATACCACCAATCTGGTTACAAAAAACAAAGATATGATAAAACAAAATTTCATTTTTTGGACAATTGAGAGCTGCATTGCGACATTATCTTTGATGCACGAGTGATGGAATCAGTCATATAGAAATTGTCAACAGCAACTCCAAATGGAGCCATGCTCAGATTCTGCTGAAATTCTGGTTTTACTTCTCCAGAAATTGTTGGTGCCTCCCTCTCTTCAACATTCAGCAAATTGGGAGCCACCGTACCTATCCGAGCCCGTACATCCTTAAGTGAATCATAGGGAAGGCGTACCCCGGCAACCTCTGACAGTGCTCGGATAATCTTCCAGTCGTCCCTCGACTCGCCTACCGTAGGTACAGCAGGGACCGTCCACTGGGCGCAGCCCTCTGTGTTCTCATAAGTGCCTTCTTTCTCACTAAATGCTGCCGACGGAAAGATAACATTGGCTCTGTAAACACCCTTGTCGCCATGGTGTCCTTGATAGAGTACAAAAGCATCCTTTGGTAGGTCATCCAAGTTCACATCATCGGCGCCCATAAGGTAGACAAATTTTGCAGACCGTATGCACTCGGGTCCAGCCACGAGGCCGAGATCAAGAGCAGCTGCTTGGGCAGCATTAAGCAGAAGGACATTGAGGCCATTCCAGTCAGGACGGTTAACTCTTCCAAACTTTACGATAGTTTCAATAGCAGCAGCAATGGCATCCTTGTCCTTGCGCTCGAACAGCCCAGCACCAACAATTATAGCAGGGTTCTTCGCAGAAAGGATGAGAGAGCAGAATGGATGGCGGCCCTCAGCAATATCAAGGAGGGTTTTTGGGCCAGTGCCAATGTGCTCATGATCATAATTGAAGTCAGTTGGAGGGCCAATGTAGGCCACCTTTGCCTGAGTTGCTCTAACAGTCTTTCTGATTCTTGCATTCACCATTGGAGCTTCTACTCTAGGCTGCAAGGTGACAACAGTTCAATAGAAAGTTCTACTTTTTTTTTTCAAACGGAAAATTCATTAAAATAAAAGCCAAAAAGTATAAAAATAGTACAACCTAGGGAGAAGCATCAAGAGGAAGCCTCCCTCAAAAAAAGCAAGAAAAAGCAAAAACTTCCAAACATGGATACACTTCATAAAGAACGAGATCAAAAACAAAAAAGTGAAAAACACCTTAACGGGAGTCGTCCCCGTCACCCTCCTTCCGTTTCCTTGGTTGATCAGTTATAGGGCCCCAACGTTGCAGTTCCTTAGCAAAATGAGTCAAAGATACTCTATCTTTCCTTGGACCAGATCTATAGGATGCAGGAGGAAAGCCTCGGTGGAAATTAAAACCAAATTCTATACGGATTAGTTTTTGGATAGGAGAAGATAAGACCAGCCATATAAACTCAGTATTATTCCACCGCCAAAGACATAGCAACCAATTTTAGATGCAACTCCTTTTGGGGAAATACCATTTATAAGAAGACGGAATTTCTCCAGCATATTACTAAGACAATTCGAACCCTCTCTATCAATACACCCCAATCAATAAACAACTATTTTGTTAACAGTTGAGCAAATAAATCAAAGTTTTTGTAATTTAGTAGAGGACGAATTTTAGAAGTAAAAGTTCAATCTCATAGCTGCTAGCATAATGTTTTGTGCTAGAAATAGACCTACTATTATGCTTCAAATAAGGAACCATCATTTGCTAACAAGTGTTGAAGGAAATAACGTTGTATCTAACCTAGTTACTTGAATACTACATTCACGGCTCAGCTCCATTTTTCATGTAAACATAGTTTTGGAGCTTTGTCTTACCTCCAGCTTGCTTTGTCAACCCGTCTCTCTTAAGCTTCCCCTGTAAGACGAACTTCTTTGGAATTCAATATGGCTCATTGGTAATGAAGATGGTGTTCGTTTCAGCCCTTATTGTTAATTCTAGCATCCTTTCTTTGCTTCTTGTCCTAATTTTGACCCAAGCAAGTTTAAAATATTTGAATCCTAATCCATCTGCTTCTATTTAGATTTTCTTTAATCACAATAGTAAAGTAATTTCCATTAACTAGAAACTTATCTGGCAAGACCTTCCTGATAAAGTCGTCTAATATTCTTGGTGAAGATAGTGACCAAGAAGCTATAGCCTCCAACCTGAAAATAATTATTCCATCTTAGAACAACATCTAGGGGTGCAAATGAGTCGAGTCTAGCTCGAGTCAGGCTTAACTCGAGCTCGACTCGCGAGCAAAATCCTGAGCTCGAACTTGAGTTGAGTGCAAAAGTTATGTTGAGCTCGTGCTAGACTCGTGCCCTTAAAATGAGCTCGTCGAGCAGCTCGATTCCACGGTTCGAGCTCCAATTCCGCATCCGCGTCCGCGTCACACCCGTGCCTTCCGTGATTTTGCCTTCCACGTCAAAGACCGACCTCGCGATTCCAATTTCCGCCTTCCGTGTCCGAGCCCCGTCCCTGCGATTTTGCCTTGCACTTCCCACCCCCACGATTCAACCTTCCACGGTTCCGATTCCGCACTCAAGCCGCTCGACGAGTAATCAAACCGAGCATCCTAAGGATCGAACTCGAGCTTGATAATCCAACAAGCTCAAAATTTGGTTCGAGCTTAAGCTTGAAACTCGGTAAGATCGATTCACGAGCTTGTTAATGAGCTGAGCTCGAGTCGGCTCGCTAGTAGGCTTGACTCCTTTGCACCTCTAACACCATCCCAATGAGTAGTTGAGAAGAACTGCAGATAATACACCTATGATTCACACACCTATACAAGTTCTTTCTCCTCTCACCATCTATATGGGAGAAAGAAAAGGGATCAGGAGGTACTTATGATCCTCCTAGATTCACCAAGTTTCACGCTAAATGCTCTTGCATTCCAAAATGAGTAGGGCCTCGTTTGAAATGTACGGGGATTGTATAAGATATCCTCTCAATCTCACATTAACTCTCAATCTCACATTAACAAAAACTCATACTAATCCATTAAATATAACTCCTTGCTATTATTGAACATTTGAACCAATGACATCTGCTCATAAAATCAACGCTAGGTAGATTTAGTTTTTTCTAGGACCCTTGCCAACCCAAACAACAAAATTTGATTCTTTTAAAATGATTGTTTTAACTATAACTTAATATTTGCGAGGGGCAGTTTCAGAATGTCTCAATCACCTTTCTTTTTTTGGTTACCATCATCTATGCTAGTTTCTTTAGTCATATTCATAAATGCCTTTCATTAAAGACATTCCTAATAACATTGATAGTCCCTAGTCAGTAGATAGCGACTTCAATGCATTTTTCCATGTGTATGAGATGTTAGGGGGTTTTCCTCCTAATTTAGGTTTCATGAAAGGCGTCTCCTAGGATGCACTAACACTTCTCATCAAAGAGATATGTGGTGTCCAATGCATATCGGACATAACACGCATTTGATATGCCTCGACACGTGTCAGACATGCCGAAAACATGTCCAATTAAAAAAATATTAAAATAAATAGGACACATTTCTTACAAGCATTCCTTAAATATTTTATGAAATTTTTTAAATATAATTTATTGTACTTCAAATTTTTATTTATTAAAAAATAAAAATTGAATTACTTATTATCTTTCTAAAGCCCCAAATCAAACGCACGTGCTCGATATCTCATTCCTTAAACATTCTTATTTTCATTTCTATCTGGTGGGTTGACTAGATTTCACACGTGCGATGTCATTTGTTTGATGCTAGCACAACATACATGTACTAAAACCATGTCAACATTTGAAATCTGATGTTGTCTTGACATTAATGCACGACGTCAGCATTTCTACACCCACAATCATGCTCCTGCACCATCCCAAAATCTCATATTTATTCAACATCATCTCAAAATCGACAAATGCCAACATCAAGGGTTGATGTTATCTTGACATCAATGCGTAATGCTTATTGCACAACATCGATGTCCAACTCTTGACATCATTGTCATTTCCCCTCTCGATGTCTGACATGGCATCCAACCCTAACTTTCAACATCTTAACATTAATCTTTTTAAGCACGGATCTTGTTAAATGACTTATTATTTATCGATTATTCTTAATATTTTACTTATTTCATTTCTACACTTTATATAAGTATAAAAATTATAATACCATGTCCAACTCGTGTTTGTGCCATATATTTTCAATAATCAATATGTCCTGTGTCACCATGTTCGTGTTTGTATATCATAGGGCTTCTCTAATGAACTGATTAAGTGTGGGCTTATTAATGCAAGATTTTATGGGTATTAATTTATTTAAATCAATAAAAATTTTCAAGAGAGGCTTGCCAAATTCTAGTTTAATGAATAATTTGACAATACTAAAATCTCTAATCTTAAAGACTAATCAAAATAGGGTCATCATATCATTCTCCCTACATAGTGAATATTACCAAATACATACATTTAGACCCTCCCTCTTTTAAGCTTCAGAATATGTGGACCTTAAAGACTAACAAGATTTTGTTCAGGGAATGCTCCACACTATAGATCGTGTATAATTAAACTTTGGTTTAAGCATAAGCAATATCAGCTTGAAGGACTAGAATACAAGTCTTTGGTTATAACGTTTGCCAATATTAAAGCTGATAAAAAAAAGAGGTAACTTGTGCTAAAACTCAATTTTTTATTCATTTTGGTATAATCTTAATTTTCCTGTTGTTAATCTTTGTATATTGCTAGATATGGAGGAAGAATTTAGGAGATAGAAGTATGGTATTAAATGGTTAAAGAATGCGGATATGAACATTTGGCATTTCCATAAATATATCAAACTTTGCAAGGCTAACAATAAAACTTATAAAATTAGAAAAAAAGCTCATTGATTGATTCAAGATCTTGTTGGACAATTGTTAAGAATCCATCAAATTTTTAGCATATTAGGGATGCTACCCTTGTCTTTTCTTCCTTGATGACTCTATCGTCCCTCCCTTAATAAATCACAAGGGCAATGCCTTCTTGATGAATCGGACAAGTAGGATTGGTTAACGTTTTATTATATTCACAAGGACCTTAATAAAGCCATAACTGACTTCTCTTCTTAATTATTTTTTATTTGTTTTAGTTTTTTATTTTAATTGTTATGTTTTAACATGAAAGAAGAATAATTTTTTTAATTATACTGTGGGCTCCGAAAATTCCCATTTTTTTGTGTGTGATCCCGGCCTCTCTGCGCCATCGGTCTATTTATCTTTTAAAATGTTTGTGTGACGACGATGATAGAGAATTTTAACGAGATTAGGTTCCGGGGGAATTTTCAGAAGGCAGATAGGGTTTTAGATAAGACACTACCCAGAGATTTCGCCCTCATTTGGTGAGGACTTTTTGATCTGAGTTCTGGTTTCCTATAGGCGCAAGCCCCTATAGTTAATTACCCCTCCTGATAACAAGAGAGAACTTTCGATTAAGGCTAGTTGTTAAGGATGTCATATAGGTTATGAACCTATTGTATAATAGCAATAATTTTAGGGTTTAAATTTTGAATTTGGATGATTTGAAATTTAGAGTTTATCACCACAAACTTAAAACTGATGGTGGGGGGAATGAAGACGAGCCCGATCAAGATCTCATGGTTCCGTCATCCCGGACTGTCATGATCCCTGGTCTACTTAGTCAGAGGAGGTAGTCGACCCAACCTGACAGAAGGCACCTTGTCGGCAGCCATGGGTTGCTTCGTCCAAGAATACCTTGTAGACCTGGGTTGGTGTTTATCTAAGGGGATATATCTGAATCCACCTTAGCTAACAAAGGGCTTTATGCCTATCAAATATACCCTATGATTCATAACTCAAGGCTTTGACGCCTTTAGGGAACATACAGGCTTTGACCGTGATCGTAATATAATGGTGCCATTTTGCGGCGAAACCACCCGATCAGAGGGCACGTGCCACGTCCCTGTTGGCAAGAGACTATTTGAGGATGAATCGTAGTGATACACCCGACATGCATTTGCTCTTTGTGAGCTGAGGATAATTTTAAATTTATCACCCCCGATAAACAATTGCGGGAGGCGGATGATTTTTAGTTTTGAGTTTTTAGGTGATTGATTTTATTTTAAGAATTTAGATTTGTTATTTGATTTGAGATTTGACCCCTTCGGTTGAGATTTTCGATCAACACGGCCATCATCGGGGTGATATTGAGGCCACTTTTATTTTTGTAAGGATTTTAGGAGGTTTTTTATACTTCAAGTCATGTCGACTCCAGTCCTTTTGAGGAGGAGGATGAAACTTGAATATAGACCCGCGCAGCATTCTCGAATCGTTGGATTTGTGACTTAGATGTGCGATTGGAGCACATGCAGGTTGTAGTATCTGACCCTGCGCAGCATTCTCGGTCATTGATGTCTGTAACTTTAATGCATTGACCGGAGCACATGCAGGGATTTAATTAGTTTAAAAGATCATATTTAATACATAAGGGGCATTTTAAAATATTTAAATATGATTCATTATGTAAGAATGATTTCATTTAGAAAAATGCCCGATATTTTGTTTAAGAGCTTACGAACGCCTTATGTCCGCTAGTATACATGTTGCGGATCCGGTAGCATACTATAAATTAGGTTTCATTTGTAACACATAGAAGATATCCTTCTGTCGTTATTATCCCACTCAATATAGTTTACAGAGAATGATTATTCAATAAACATTACGAGATCATGCTCATTCGTAGGAGAATTATCTTGCTTGTTATAAGTTCTCCTATCCTCTCCCATAAATAGACTAGTTTATTTGATAGAAACTCTTTGTCCTTGCTTGCAAATTAGTTGTTGTGGGGACTACGAATTCCCTATTCTTCTCATAGGTGAATTATAGTATATTATACTTTTCCTTTGGGTTGAAGGAAATAGTTTGAAGCTCTAACCATCTTATATTTTGATGAATTGAACTCTTTCTCCTCAAAATGACATGCTCTATACTCTTACTTGAAGACTTGAAATTGGAAGTCATACATATAACATCATAGTATAGTTTTCGACTTCCTAAATCAATAAAATACTTTGATCCTTAGAAGCCTTAGAAGTGTTTTGCTCTTGAAGTTTTATCTCATTTGGATTGAATATTGTGTTGTAGTATATCTTCAATGGGCAATAAAAGGATGTTTTGATTTATCAATTTAAATATAAATTATGTAAATATATCAAAACTTTATTTAAAATTAATTTGAGGGATCTTTTGTTTATTTAAAATTTTGGCAGCCTTCCGGCGTCCCCTCCCCGGTGCCGGGAGGTAAGGAATTGGCTCGACTCGACCGGAGCGAATCAACGGCGAGGAGATTTGGGAGAGCGAATCGATCCCATTAATAGTCTTCGAAAGATCCTTTGATGTGCGCAACCTGCTAATTTAAGCAAATTAATTTTATTTTAAAAAAATATTTTTAGTCCCCTCGAAAATCCGACAGCCTTCCGGCATCCCCTCCCCGATGCCGGGAGGTAAGAGAGTGGCTCGACTCGGCCGGAGCGAATCAACGGCGAGGAGATTTGGGAGAGCGAATCGATCCCAAAAGGTAGTCTTCAAGTCTTCTAATACGGGCGATTGACCTGCTAATTTAAACAATTTAATTTAAATTTTTTAAAGAATATTTTTAGTCCCCTCGAAAATCCAGCAACCTTCCGGCGTACCCTCCCCGATGCCGGGAGGTAAGGGAGTGCTCGACTCGGCCGGATCAAATCGACGGCGAGGAGATTTGGGAGAGCGAATCGATCCCATCGGTGTTTGCGCTCCCTCGGCCGGATTAACTCGACGGCCAAGGGCTTCGGGGGACCGGATCAACCCCGGGACTTCCTTCAAATCTTCATACCTATATAAAAGTGATCTCTCTCTCTCTCTCTCTCTCTCTCTCTCTCTCTCTCTCTCTCTCTCTCTCTCTCTCTCTCTCTTTCTCTTTCTTTTCTTTTATAATATAATATATAATATAAATATTATATTATAATATATAATATAAATATTATAATATATATTTTATATCATAAAATATTTATTATAATAAAACATAATATATATTATAATATAGTATACAATATAACATAATATTATATATGTTATATATATAACCTAATATATAATATATTTTATATTATATATTATAAATATAATATAATAGAGAGGAAAAAAAAGGATCGGGAGAAGCCCGATCTAGCTAGGTCGGAGAGGCCACGCACGGGAAGGAGGCCACGCACGGGCTCGGGTTTGGGCAAGGGTGGCTTCGGCGTCGGCGTCGGCGTGCAGGTCGTCGACGGAGGCAGGTCTGCCGGAGGCTGGACTCGGTCGACGGGAGGTCGGGGTCGGGATGGCGAGTTCGACGACGGGAGCAGGAGATGACCGATGGAAGAAGGCCGGATGTCGTGGTCTGAGATGGAAGAGGAAGAGTCTTGTGGCTAGGGTCGGTCGTCGAGCGAGAGCACTGTAAGTTTCTCGAAACCTTCTTTCTTCTTTTGCTTGCGATTCTGAGAGCGTGAGAGTCGAATGAGAGGATGAGTCGTTTTTGTGTCGTGATGAGCGGTTTCTGCCGAGAGGAGTGCGATCGTGGGCGGTTATGTGGAATGTGAAGTTAAGTGCCGTGGGCTGTGTGGTTTTAGTTAGAGCTGCGGGGTTAATGGCTTGGTCTGAATGAAGGTTTTGGGTTTGGCCGACAGTTATAGGTCAACATATACATTTATTATTTTCAAAAAAAATAATATTATTCACTAAGAAACAACTAAAACATCAAATTATAAATATTTTTCACATTCAAACATTTCTCTGAAAACTCTCTTACCCTGTTTTCTAGTTTCGAATACTTTAGTGCAACACCAACATGTTACCCTCCTCTCACCATGAGCCAAATTGAGTACTTTTTTCTCTACAGAATCCTTTCTGTTTTCTTCAAATCCATAAAGCCTCCATATGTTCTGCCTCACCAGCAATAGATCCCAATCATCCTTGTTGATCCCCATGCTATTGCTACATCTGTCATTATTGATCCATATCGCCAGTGATAGGGCCACATTTTTACTGATGTCAATCCATGAGGTCGTAAACAATACATTTTGATCACTTAAGAAAAACCTGTATATTTAATTACCCTCCTAATCAAGGAGAACAATCTTAATTAAGGAAGTTCCTTAGGCTCAATTTCATGCTTAGATTTAATGCCTAGGTTCGCACCGAGTTAATGGGGAATGGTTGAAGCAATCGGTGATGTAGGTAAACTCAATCAAGAGCTCATGATTCCATCATGTCAAGCATACCAATAGATTTAGCTTATTAACATTATGATATGACATCGGATCCCGCCCCAGTGGGATTCTAGAAGCCGAAAAGCTCCTATTTTGGAGTCCCAGCACCCCATTTCAGACCTATAGGAGGAGAAGGATTAAGGGGAGATCATTGGAGAAAATGTGATTTATGGTGGATTTATGTCTGATTTTAGGGGGAAAAGTTTGTAGAATTTGGGGATAATGTGAAGAAATTTTCTGGAGGAGTTTTTTTTAGGGTGATTTTGGGTTCCTAGTTGCTGCTAGCCTGCTAGGAAATTGGGGGAGAGCCGATTCAACACTCAAACAGTGAATCAATTGTATCTTGTGTTTCTTTGATTGAAGATTATTATTTCAACTTTATAAGTGTTGTTCCTGCGTACCATTGTTGTTTTCTCTTGAGTTTGGTGGATGTTCTTCGCTGTTTGGTGCTAATTTTGTTCTAGTGACTATTTTTAGGTGCTAATTTAATCCCCAAATCATATCACATTAGAGTTTTATGAGTCATAACATCCAAGGAGTCTGATTAACAATCAAGGGTTACTTTCTCTTAGATATATCGAGCAAATCATAGTGAAAATGTATAGATGTGTCAAAGATGTGCTTTCTAGATTGGCATTAACTCGTTTGTTGGCAAAGGGATGTCATACCAATTTCATTAAATGGTTCAGCGGCAAAGAGCATGGCCTATTGCAGTACAAAGATATCAAACATGATCGACATAGGCTAAAAAGCAAGGCATCAGTGCTAGTTGTCCAAGAGCTTTAGCTTGGCTCAAAGAAGCATATCTATAACAGTATTTGGTTGATTTGGTCTTAATTGATAGGCTTGTTACCATGTGAGCTATCAAAGACTTTGGGCTATTTGGGGCTTAAATACAATAGAAGACAAATTAATTAGGATAGAGCTTACATCCATTAGAATGCCAAGATTTATTGGGAAGGGGCTTATATCCTTGGGAAGGCCCGATGGCAAAACTTAAAATCTCAAGAAAAGGAAAGTCCAATGATAGGTCATATAACCTTCCGCTAAAGACAGGTGATAGAACCTTAGAGTGAAATATAACTTCTGATGTAATTTTTATTTTAATAAAAATGTTAAGAAGGCTTGTTCAGACTCTGAGATCAACCGAGAGTCAATAAGTCAAACATTGCCCCTCGGCTTATTCATCTAATCAACTGAATAAACTTTTATTTACATTTAAATTAAAGCCTTGGATGCATTACTACTTAATCCTTTCGATAACTCATCACTCTAGGGATGTTATTTCAACTAACTTGAATTTACCTTAACTCTATTGGAATCGTTAATATAGACTTCAAACACCTAGGGATAGAGATGTGCTTGCAACCCCTTCCTTTTTTTTTCTTAAATATTTTTATTGATGCACTTGCATAGAGATTGGCCCTAATTTTTTTTATTTTCATGCTTTTCTTGGCACTAGGGTCAACTAGTTGATTGATTACTAATCAAATGCTAGGAAATAAAATAATTATAGCATATTTAGAAAAAAACCACTTATCCTTTATCAAACAGTTCTTTTAGCAAATAATTCTTCAAATCTATAGCATCCCAAAGAGCTTTCAGCACCTCAATTCTAATCAGCCTTTTTTCACTTTGCATGCTCTATTATTTTGAGACTAAAGAATAAGAATAAAGCGCA
The DNA here is from genome assembly GCA_019514585.1 of Dendrobium officinale. NCBI lineage: Eukaryota > Viridiplantae > Streptophyta > Magnoliopsida > Asparagales > Orchidaceae > Dendrobium > Dendrobium officinale. The sequence continues at coordinate 61,426,912 of CM033688.1, read as the reverse complement.
ATTCCTGCCAAGGTTATGCTTTCGTTAGGTTAGTGCATGAAATTTAGTTTGATTTCTAATGGGAGTTAACTTCTTACTCTTCAATCTCAAAATAAAAAGACATGCAAAGTGAAAAAGAAAGATTGATCAGAACTACGGAGGCGTTGGAAGCTCTTTGGGATGAAAGGCGATGTGAAAAAATTATTAGCTAAAAAACCGTTTGATCAAGAATAAGGAGTTTCTCAATATATCTTATAATTCTTTTATTTCCTGGTATTTGACTAATATTTTTGGACATCAGCTTTTTGGCTATTTTGTGAGTTAGATTTGCTAGCTACTTCATCGACAATTTATTTCTGGCTTTTTTATTTCCTCGTAATCATTTTTTTCTGTAAAAAGTTATAGGTAGCAGACGTAAACTGTTAGTTATCTTACTTTATCGTCAGTGATTCAAGCAGCAACTGGAACAATCAAACAATCTTAGAATCAAGATCCTAGAACTAGGATGATCATCTTCCAGACATTAGGTCAATAACACTGTCAGGTTTTCAACCAAAGGTAGATGAGTACAAAAAAAAAAAAAGATTACTCTATTTACCCAAATAAAAGATCAATAAAGGGAAGAGGAACTCATTAGATTAGATCAATGGAACAAATCTCATCCTTGTGAGATCCAAGATTGTCAAAGGTCTTCAATGGCGATCAATTGTGATTTATGATTTTTTTTTTCTTTTACTTTGTCATTCCCAGTGTCATCTGTGTAAGTGAATGGGAATTGAGAGAGGAAGGAAAGTTACGAGGCCTTTAGAGAAGTGACGTGCGACATAGGGGTTGTGAAAAGGATGAGCTCGTACAAGGGAGGGATTGTTATGTGGATTGGCAAAGCACACGTGAGGGTGAAGCAAAAAGCGCTATGTGATGGGTGCGGTTTGTGGCGGTGATGAGCGAAATGGGCCACTCATGTTATGGATGAGCCTCGCAGGTAAAAAAAGCGGCGAGCAAGCAAGGAGCATGATTACAGGGTCTAGGCAACATAAGCGAGATTTAAAAGGGCGGATTGGGCTCATGTGAGGAGGTGATGGTAATTTTTTCTTCTTTCCTTTTTTTACAATAAACAATATTAACACCTGCATTGCTATCAAACCATCTTAGCAACATGATTATCTATCAATCCTCATAGAAGATGGACGATCATAATTGCAGGTCATGAAGATTCAGAAGAAACCCAAGAAAATTGCAAACAAAAGAGTCAGACCATCATGAAAACTTACTTTAAAAATACTAAATACATCTAAAGCTTGTTTTAAGTATTTTAAAAATAAATTAATTTAAAATAAAAAACAAAATTAACTTGATAAACTTATTTTATTAAAAGTTTAATTATTTTGTAAAAAAACACAATTAAAACCACAAAAAAGGCTCTAAACATCTGTTTTGAAAAACAAAAATAAAAATAGAAAACGGAAGTGAATCCAGAAATGGCCTAGTTTTTTTGTAATTCTTGTAAGCCTTTGAATATGTATAGTCTGTTTAACATTCGATAAAAGCTTTTCTTTTCACTCCACCAAGTTTTCATATGCATTGGACTATCCTAAGACTAATATGGAAACCTTTGTCACAAAAACTTCATCCAACTAGATATAGTAAAATTCAAAAAACAAAAACTACATGTGCACATCAGAAGCTGATCGGATGAAACAGCGTGTTTATTTCTGCTAAATCCACCTGCTGTATTTCTTCTTAAGTTGTGAAACCAAACATATAACTTGCATACTGGGACAAAAAAGTTTTAAAGATAAGACGTGATGTAAATAACATTACTGGTTAAGTCTAATGTTAAAGAAAAATTTAGTAGTGCAACCAGTAATCAAGGTTGTTTCCTTTCAATCATAAAAATTCTTCCCATTTTGATCCACCACTAAAGATAAAGATAAACCCAAACGCCAAAGGTAGATTCATGGACAAATTATAAAACAAGAAAATTGCAAAAATCAACTCAATTAAACCCACTTCACTCCTAATAGTATTCACATCCAATAAGATCGAAGTAAAGGACGATTGAAACAAATTTTACAAGCAGCCCTTCCAGAGCCATATTCCAAGATGAAAAATCCAAACCATCATAAATTACAAGGTGCTAAACCATTCAGGCTTCTATCCTCGGCCTATCCAATTTATCTTTGAATCTTCTGTATATCTTTGGTAACTATCAAGTAACTAGAGGAGCCCTCCTAAAACCTTATAATTCATCATGACACGTTATGCAATTTCATCACAACAGTCTGGAGGAATTTCTTACAATACAGTCAATTTCTATGAGAAAATGTATAGAAAGATAATGTACAACTAAAAGAATTTAGATGTGTCCAACATCTTCAAAAGGTTTTCATTGAAATTTACTATTTGTATTCATGACAGAAAACAAAGTTTTCCCAATTGTTCTTTGTGAGATCAAATTTTACCGAAAAAAATTTAATCAACCATCAGTAAATAAAATTTAAAAGAAAAAAAAAAAAGACAACTAGAGAATATTTTAAAAGTCAAAAAATCATGTATAATGTGAAAGGTATCAGTAATAGGAAGGGAATCTTAAATGCCAATGCAACAACAGAAACACAAAAGCAACCAACAAGGGCCAAGATAAAGAATGATACCTGGCTTCCAACTATAAGAAAAAGATCTGCGTTTTCAAGGCCAGCAATGTTTGAATTCAAAAGAAAACTAAAACGGAGATCAGCTTGAGGACTTGAGCCATTCCCTTCACAAAGCACATTGTTTGACCCCATTCGGTTTAAAAAGTCCTTCAGAGCAATCATAGATTCAGCATCAGAAAGCTGACCAGCAATTCCGACAATTTCATCAGGCTTAACTTGATGTGCAACCTCAGCAACAATAGCAAGGGCATCACGCCATGTCACCGGCTTAAATCTTCCATCATGATCACGAATCATAGGGTCATTCAGTCTCTGTCTCTTTAGCCCATCATAGAAGAAACGTGTTTTGTCAGATATCCACTCCTCATTAATTTCCTGCAAGAAAGAAAATTTAAATTTTGCCTTAAAACAACCAAGAAGCTTCAAAAATATTTAAGCAAACTATCCCATGCCAACAACTAAAAGCACAAACTATCTGAATCTTTTTTCAAAGCTCCATGACCATCGACGAAATCATTTTTTCGCGATGGGTAAATCAAATATAAATTATCACTTGAGCTGTCCATGAACTCTAGATTATCTCTACTAGAATCACAACCTAAAAGAGAATAAAACACACTTAAAACAACATGAAAAAGGTTGTTTAAGAATATAAATAAAAATAAAGTATTCACCAAATGCCACTTCAGAAAACTAAATCACCAAGATTTGTGAATTTATCTACTAAAATAGATTTCTATAATATTGAAATGCACCCACGAAGAAGACCTTAATCACACGAACACGAAAGGGTCAATTAAAGACCAAAAGTGAGAAAAGATCATTAAGAACCTATCAATCAAAACCGAGCACAAATATGAAGGTTTGTTTCAATATATATTGATTGTTGAAAGCTACATCAAAATCACTAAAAAAAAATTACAGTACATTTACATTCTACAAGAAAAAATATTGATTTATCACTCTGTCAAGTAATTATAACATGAACTCCATTGAAACACATTAGGTACCATATCTTAAGATGCAAATTGTACTAGATTTTAAGTTTATCATATCATAAGATAAATGGGAAAACAATTGTAGAACTTCTTTGAAAAAAAGGAAAAAAATATAGAAAAAAAATAGAAAAAAAAAATAGAAAAGAAAAAAAAATAAAAAATAAAAAATAAAAATAAGAAAAAAAAAAATTATAGAACTTCTTTGAGCTAGAGAATCTCAAACATAAATAAAAACAGCAAGAAGAGTTTTCACGATGCTTGATGCCCCTTGGAACCGCCATGAAAAATCTTACCTATTGGATTTAGTCCTACACCGAATAGTTAATAATGTGCTATATCAAAAATATTAAGTGGTTGATTCTCTCCCATATGCTTAGTACTTGAGCTTTTGTTTTGAAATAAATTTGACCATACTCCAAATCCTTCCATATATCGAAGAATTTATCCATAGATATGAAACAAACATATAATATATCCCAATGCATTTTAAAACTATGATAGAAAATACATCTAATACTGCAGAACTTCAAGCTCAAAATGTAATACTCCTACTAGCACCAGCACCGAGCTACTTGTCCAATAATGATGGACCCCTTCTTCCTTGATAATGCCAAACTAGCCTAAGAATATGAACCACATGATCAATACAAGGAATTCAACTAACTTTTCCAAGAAGTTTCAATCATCTGCCTTGCAATTCATTTTGATAACAAACAATATAAACTTACATGAAATAGTAATTATTTTTTATAAACTATGATAATCATAAATGAGAACTAATGTATTTTGAATGGGAATCATAAAATCAAACTACTCTAATGTCTTATGTCTTGTATCATCGATATGTGCATGGTTTATTCAAGAACATATTACTAAGCGGCAAGGTTACATTTTTTTTTGTAAATAATAGAAAAATATCCTAAATATTTATTAATTAGAAGTATGGCGCAAGGCCAGTTACAAATAAATAGGACACGGGACTGTTGAAAACTTGAAATACGGGAGTCCTAACCTAGTGTTTTGATTATTACAAACATTGTTGGCTTAATCATTCACTAGTCTCTACTTTATATATTGATTGTTTCTTTCGTGTGTTAATAACAATTTCAGGTATAATATAAACCAAGCAAGATTAAAGAAGCAAACACAAGATAGTGCAGCATGAAGGTCTAATCAAGGTTTAATAAAGGAGTCTGTACTTTTTTCATTCTTGAGACAATTATGTAATTAGGTGTATATTGGCAAAATAATCGAGCACACACTTACAAAGGGGATAAAAATTGAATACTTGAAGTGTCTGTTAAATCATACTGTACAAACCAAATCGTATTGTACGATCTGTTAATCCAAAAATTATTTCAAGTGTTCAATTAAATCAAATAAATTAAAATTAGAACATAACTAACCGTACAGGACAATCAGCTATTTTGATAAACCCCGTCGTCGAATATATATTACTAAAATTAGACAAATTCAAAATTTCAAACTTGAGCGGATTGTACTGTAAAAAATATTTCGTACAATATGATTATCAATAAATAATATCTAGTTTTGTCTTGTAGATTAAGGAATCGAATCATGATCAAATTCTAATTAATTTTCATAGTATACGATCCAACTCATACAATCTGACCAACCCGAGAGCTTATTGGTTGAATCTTGGTTTGTCCTAGACAATCTCCGATTCAATATAAGTATAAAACTAATCGTACAATACTACCAAATATCATACAGGATGATTTGTGACGGAAATTGAATGAAATGAACAGTACTATCCCAATATCATACTATACGATCATAGCAATTAAATTGAAAAATTAGAGTTTCATTTAAATAGTATGCTTTAATTATTTTATAGAAGATCTGAGGGACTGAGTTGAGTAGTCAGAGACATTTTTCCAGATGAGAGAGCTTTAGAGAGGGAGAGGGTCTCCTTGCTTGTAAGAGAGTCCAAACCATCTAGGAGAGAGAAGATGTGAGGTTGAGGGAGAATTTCCTTAAGGGAGTCAAGGAGTGTTCTTGTTGGCCTGCACCTTGGCTCCTTTGTGTTATGGTTATGGAACTCTTGGAGAAGAGCTCTAGGAAAAAATCTTTGGGCAAAATACTTTACTAGACTAGGAGACTATGGGAGCAGCATCTATGTCGTTGCGAGGAGCAACATCTCCGCCATTATGAGGAGCAAAAGGAGAGAGGCCTTTCAGGAGGAAGAGTTTGTAAAGGTCGTTCTCCACCTATGAATGGAGAAAGGCTTCTCCGCCTAGCTAAGTACCAAAGAAGCATGCTATAGTGGATTACCCAAAGAAAAAGACCTTTGAGGAGTGGACGTAGGTCGATTTCGGCCGAATCACTATAAAAATCATGTTTGAGATTTCTTTACTTTTCGATTATTAATTTCCTGCGTTTTAGTTTGCATTGCACACATCTGTATGATTTTGTGGTTGTTAAATCTTCAATTAAAACTTTGATATAAAGTTCAAAAACAAAAGAAAAAAAATTTTAAGTTTAAAAAACCAAAAAAAAAAAATTGTTTTTTCTTTATATTTTGAATATTTTATTTTCTTAAGCTTCCGTGCCATACTCTGATTTTAAGAAAAAACATTTAAATATCAATTCACCCCCTTCTTGATGTGATATAGCACTTTTAGAAACCAGCTACAAATAAGAATGGTGGAAGATTGGACAGACTGAATTCCTAAGTTAGAGCTCATTAAAGATTTGCTTCATTTCTTTGAAGAAAAAACTTCAAAAAAAATGTGAAATCCTAAATTTAGTCTAGTTTACTACATTTGTCATGGACTACAAACAAAAAGAGCAATATAATTACCATAAAATACAAACGATTTTAAGTGCAGCATAGAACCCATAGTTCTTTCTAAATTCTTTGATCTTACTGCAATCGTTATATACAAAATTACAAACGTTATCTACCATTTCATAAAAATTATTATTTTAAATACTTTATTGAGCTATATAATGTAGGCTTGCATATGTTAGCATTCCTACTCTCATTCTTCATCGATATAGTCCCGCAAAAGTTGTTTTCTATTTTATATTCTATTGTGAACGGAATGAAGATAGAAATATTGGATTTTATCATTTGCCCTGCTCGGTAATGTTCAAGGAATAGTCTGCTAAACAATTACAGCTGATGATGGTCAGAAACATGCTAAGATCAAATTCACCAACTAACACTTGTTTTGGTAGAAAGTCGGAACTAAACACCCTAGCTCTGATTTGACCATCAACTCTTAGAGATCGTTGCACCTCCATAACTATGAGTTTAACATGAAACGTAAGAAGCCTTCCACATATCTCTCCATTAGCTAAAATAAAAAATTAATCAGCAACTTTCTTTCATCAAGCAATACAAATCAATGATTAAGAAGAATTCAATCATAATCAAAAGATTAGAAAATAAATCTTTTGAAAAATATATCTTAGCAATCCATCAATCAGAAGCCTAAACCAGTTAAATAAACCAATGGTACCAAATCATAACATGGCAGCTACAATGTAACATATAAAAAATAATGTTGAGTATAGACCTTTTCTTCTTTACTAAACACATACGAAACAATAAAATCAACCACAAGAATGACCCAAGAATAGGTATGCCAATAATCAGACGCCTCCATCAAAAAAAATCAAATGTGTGCATCCTGCTAAGTCGTAGCATGGCAGACAAAATTTTAATCTCCTATGGACAGTGTCAAACATAATCTCTCTCAAAACTACAACTCCAAACAGATAAATGAGAGAACTCAACAAAAAGAATAGCTTGTATTACCCAAGCAAACAAAATAAGTCTACAATAATGGAAAAGCAGAAAACAAGTTTGACATTGTGTGTTTTTCCATGACCAAACTCTTACTTTCCCAATATTCATGCAAATTTTTGTTTTGATAAATGGTTGGAAAAAATACATTGCTCAATGAGCGAGACCCGGTGCTCTGAAATAACACCAAAAATGGTAGGAAAATAGAATATGAAGGTAATATCATAAAAGGTATGCAAATAGTTAACCTCTCCATTTCAGTCCTCAGTCGAGCTATAAACTAATTTATGTTACTATTAACAAGCCACTTGTTATTTCACTCAAACAAAAATCTGAAGTTCTGAACCATCATTTTAAAAATAAAATCTTAACCCCACATTAAAAAGCTGCTGGTGATTTCACTCATGTTTGATCAAAATCTTACTTTCCCAATATTCATGGAGTTTTTGTTTTGCTAAGTAGAACAACCGTGCAGTGCTCTGAATTAACACAAAAAATGAAGGTAAAATATAATTTAAAGGTACTATTATAAACTGTATGCAGACTTCTTCAGTACAACCATCCAACAAGATATTAAATATCTACAGCACTATTAAAAACCCGCTAGAGATTTCACTCGAGCAAAAACCTCAACCCTTTATACCAAAAAAATAAAAACTTCAACCTATCATTAATTTTGATTTTTTTTCTTAATCTTAAACATTGATTAAAAACCTTAGAACATGTGGGTGAAAAATGTCTTCAATCTGAACGCTCATTAAAAATTCTTTTTCTAAATCGACTGTAAATTTAAACTCTTGTTGTAGAAGATCTTTTGACAGTGAAAAAATCTTGCAAGTGAAACAATGGAGAACAAGATAAGCAGAGAATTTAATCAATGATAACGTTTTTGTAGAAGCGACGGACACTGAATTTTCATCCTAACGTTTGTGGAATACAGTCAATTTCAAGTGTAATTCGTGATTCTCTTTCGTAGTTTTGAACCCTTTCCTAACTTATCATTCCTTCCCATAGCTCTCCATCAGCTCATCTCTTAACCACTTTTCTCGCTGAAACAGAGATTATGCATATTTTTAATAATATGGAAAGAAGTGTGGGCAAAATTCAAGGATATTCTTATTTCTAAAATTTATTATCTAATTTCTTTATTTTCTTATTATTAGACTGGCTGTGCATATTATTTTAAGATACAGGACAGACTATAATTGATCATTTTTATAATTTTGTTCATTATTCAACAATTTGAGTTCTTCTATTTTCTAGGAAAAAGAATTGAATTGATGTTTAAAAAGCTAAAACAAGAAATAAAAGGTTTCCAGAATCTGCTTCATGAATCAAACGGGTTTAAGCATGAAGTTGAACGGATATCTTATGATTTATTTCAAACATCGGCATGTTTCTAAAATAAGAAATGATTGTTTTGCCGAGATGGTTAGCCAAAATCATTGGATGAATGTTATGGCAATAAGTCAAAAAGAGCAACCTATTATTTAATGCTTTCAAATTCATGTAAAGGGATTATTTAAGGCCACCATGTACTTCAACTCTCTTTTCCGGTAAGATACTTCAATTTACCTAGCACATCTCTTCTAGAATTGTGTTATTCATATTAGTAATGCAATTATTGATGTAATATGGAGTTAATCCAGGACTTGCATTTAGAATTTTAACAAAAGATTATCCAAGTATGTTAATTTGCAAATTAAAGATTGTTCCCAATTTAAGCTCTCGGAAATCTTAGTTGTTAACTACGACTAGGCAAGCACTTACATGTAAATTAGCAAGACCGAGAAAAATAACGACTTTCATAAACGTAAAACAAATGACATGGTACAACAAAAATCCCAAGGTTAACAAAGTGATTGTCTCACCTTGAGGCCACTCTCATTCACTTACTACTAGGCTTGTTGGGAGAAGAAGAGCCACACGATGGACGAGATCACTCCTAGAGCGACGGCGCCGTAGATCCGTAAGGAGGGAGAGGTCGGCACGATTTGTGGAGGTATTTCAAAGCGACGTCCTTTGATGATCCAAGTGTATACTGAAAAGTGATCGTCAACGGTCTCTATCAAGGTGGGTACGATCCGGGCCAAATACTCCTCAACGGTGTCGTCGAAGTCGAATCCGACGTCAAAGAAAGGGGACCGGAGGATGTCGACTCGCCCTTGGTCGTCGTATTCAAATCCGAAATTCCATTCGGGTACCTCCATGCATCCTTGAAGGGGTGAAATGAGGATTGCCGCAAATAATTCTCCAAAGAGGAGAGATGTGGGGCGGCGGGCTATGGGTTAGATGGAGGCCGGCGGTGGATATGGGGGAGGGGAAGATGGATTTAGGAAAACAAGAGCAAAAGCTGAGAATAATTTCAGCTTTGGAAAACTTTTGGAGGGGAAATTTGAATCCCCAAGGGGAGGGGAATTAATTCCTTAATGAGGAATTAATTGGGGGAGGAGAGAGGAGGCCGGCGGTGGGAGAGAGAGGAGGGAGAAGGGGATTAAACGGAAATTATTTCAGTTTTAATTCCAATGGGAGGGAAAATTAATGCTCCCTAATTTGAATTTCAAATTAGAATTAAGGGAGTTAAGTGGGCAATTAATGGGGGCTTGATTGGGGGAAGGGGGGCCGGCGGCATGCTCAAGAGGGAGAGGGAATCATGGGGGAGGGGAAAGTGGATTGATGACGTGGATTGATGACGTGGATGATTATTTGAAAACTCCACAATTAAAATAAATGAGATTGAATCAATCATGCAAACTTTCCTAATTTGGAATTCCAAATTTGGAAAGAATTCAAAATTTGAATTCTAAATCTCAATTCAACATGGGATGGGGGAAAGGAGTTGGCCGGAAGGGGAGGGGCGGCGGAAGGTGGGCGGCCGGGATGGTGGAGGTGGCCGGCGGCAACAACCAAGGAGGTGAAGCCGGCGGCTAGGGTTTGGGGAGAGGGGCTTTTGAGCGGCTTCTATTGAGGGGAAAAGAGGTAAGCGAATAAGCACAAATAAGATGGAGAACTCACCAAGAGATCCCAAGGAAGAACTCACTAAGAGATCTTGTCATGCACTCACAAAGAGAACAAAGAGAACAATTTTCATTTCATCAATCAATAATCCCAATACAATAAAACAAGCCTTTATATATAGGCTTACATGAGAAAATAAAAGCACAAAGTCACAAATGCCCTTGGGGCTACAATAAGTAAACATCCCTCATAGGGGTACAAACGGAAACATGAAATAAATAATAAAAGAAAAGAACTAAGCATCATAGGTAAAGACTCTGAATCAGGGCCGTCGATCGTCGTCCCCGGCGATGGTACACATGGCGAAATCTGATGCCCTCATCATTCTCCCCGGGTGGGAGAAAACTCGACCCTGTCGAGTAAGGGTCCTGAGAACTCTCGTACAGCTCTAGAATGTCGGGGTCCAGTCTCTGTATCTCATCCCGCTCTAGCCAAGTGTCCTCCGTCTCTGGCTTTCCTCTCCAACGTACTAAGTATCTGTGGCGTCCGCCGTCCCTGGTGGAAATGATCTCATCACTTAGTATAGTTTCAATCTTCTCCCTGTTAGGTAGTGTGGGAATTTTGGGGGAGTGGAGGTAAGGCTGGGATCTCACTAGGTATGGACTCACAAGGCTCAATAGTCAACGGATTGTTTGGGTTAAAGTCAGGTCCATCAAAGGCTACTAGATCCTCAATGTTAAACGTGGGATTCATGTTGAAAAACCTTCAGGAAGGTCCAAAACATAAGCATTACTATTTACTTTAGAAGTTATTTTAAAAGGACCCGCACTTTTAGCATGCAGTTTCTTAACGGCCCCAGGTGGGAACCGCTCCGGACGAATCCGAACCATGACATAGTCTCCAACTTTGAACTCCTTGAAGCGTCGTTTGAGATCAGCATTTAATTTGTAATTTTCATTACTTTGTATAATTCTTTTGTTAATTTCTCGATGCAATTCCTGGATATGCGATGCAAATGCAGATGCAGACTCAGACACTCTAATCTTAGGACTCATAGGGACTAAGTCTATAGGCTGCTTAGGTTGATATCCATAAACAATCTCAGCTGGGCTCATGCCGGTGGTTCGGTTGACAGAGTTATTGTAGGCAAACTCGGCAATGGGTAGTTTGGAATCCCAATCCCTAATGTTATCACCTACTAAGGCCCTAAGGAGGTTACCAAGGCTCCTATTAACGACTTCTGTTTGGCCATCCGTTTGTGGGTGGAAGGCGGTGGAGAATTGCAGCTTAGTACCCATTCTAACCCATAAAGTTTTCCAGAAGTAACTTGTAAATTTCACATCCCTATCCGACACAATTGTTTTTGGGAGTCCATGGAGTCGAACAATCTCGTTAAAATATAACTTGGCGATTCTAGAGGCGTCGAAGGTTTTAGCACACGGGAGGAAATGGGCCATTTTAGAGAACCGATCTACTACGACAAAGATGGAGTCATGCTTCCTAATGGTCTTGGGGAGCCCTAAAACAAAATCCATGCTGATGTCTTCCCAAGGACGGTTTGGGACGGGAAGCGGGGTGTATAGGCCCGTGTTCTGTTTCCTTTGTTTCGCGCTAGCTGACAGGTATGGCAACGTTTGATCAATCTAGTGACATCACGCTTAAGGCTGGGCCAGAAAAACCTATACTCAACGGCTGCAATGGTCTTAGTCTGCCCAAAATGTCCGGCTAATCCACCTGCGTGTAGCTCCCACACAAGAAACTCTCGAAGAGAAGTGTTGGGAATACACAACCTCTGAGATTTGAACAAGTAACCATCCTCTAACAAGAAATCATCTACAGATGGTTTGTCCCCCCCGTCATTAGTAACGCATATATTTCCTTAAAATCAGTACACTCGGGGTAGTCATCCTTGATGCGTTCAAATCCGACAACTTCTGTTCTCATTTCTCTTGTGACCATTATCCTACGGCTTAAAGCATCGGCTGCTTTATTCTCAGTTCCGGCTTTATGTCTGATAGTGTACGAATACTCTTGTAAGAACTCGACCCAACGACCATGACGGGCATTTAACTTTTTCTGGGAATTGATGTATCTCAAAGCCTCGTGGTCTGAAAAGATTACAAATTCCTGGGGTAGCAAGTAGTGTCTCCAATACCTAAGGGATTGGATGATTGCGTAAAATTCCTTATCGTAGGTAGAGTACCTCTGTCGTATGTCATTGAGTTTTTCGCTGAAGTACGCTACCGGATGTCCTTCTTGTGACAAAACTCCTCCTATTCCAATTCCTGATGCGTCACAGGTAACTTCAAATACTTTGGAAAAATCTGGGAGACGCATGACAGGAGCTTCTACCATTCTCTTCTTAATATCCTCAAACGCTCTAGTTGCGGCAGTCGTCCAATCAAATTCCCCTTTCTTAAGACAATCAGTTATGGGGGCTACAATGGTGCTGAAAATTTCGAATAAACCTCCGATAGAAGGTAGCCAATCCATGAAAGCTTCTAACATCCCGGATATTCTTAGGTTCTGGCCACTCATTTATTGCTCGCACCTTCTCAGGATCTGCAGATATCCCTTGATTTGAAATAATAAATCCAAGAAAGGTCACACTATCGGTGAGGAATTTGCACTTAGCAGGGTTGGCGAAAAGCTGTTCTTTCCTCAAAACTTCACAGACCTGAGTTAAGTGATTGAGATGTTGATCCTCCGAAGTGCTGTAGATTAATATGTCATCGAAGTAAACTACTACGAACTTTCCTAAAAAGGGCCTAAGAACTTGAGTCATAACTCTCATAAAGGTACTAGGGGCGTTGCTTAGTCCAAACGGCATAACAGTCCACTCATAAAGTCCATCTTTAGTCTTGAATGCCGTTTTCCATTCATCCCCGGGACGGATCCTAATTTGATGGTACCCACTCTTAAGATCTATCTTGGAAAAGAGAGTGGCTCCAGTCATCATGTCCAGCATGTCATCTAGCCGAGGAATGGGAAATCTATACTTGACAGTAATCTTGTTGATAGCGCGACTATCAACACACATTCGCCACGAGCCGTCCTTTTTGGGAGTTAAAAGAGCAGGAACAGCGCAGGGGCTAAGGCTCTCCTTAATGAATCCTCGTTGTAGGAGTTCATCGACTTGCTTCTTAAGCTCAGAGTGTTCAGTCGGGTTCATGCGGTAGTGAGGAAGGTTGGGTAGGGATGCCCCTGGCACCAAGTCTATTGCGTGCTGTATGTCCCGCAGGGGGGGCAGTTGGTTAGGCAAATCTTCTGGGAAAACATCCGCAAAGTTTTTAAGAAGAGGCTTAACGGCATCGGGGATTGGTTCTTTCTGGTCCTCATCTACTTCTCTAGCCACTAGGGCATACATGGGTGCTCCTTGGGTGATCTCAGTTTCCACCTCCTTCGCAGTCAGTAAGTGGAGGCCTTTACTTTGCTTGGTTGAGATAGGCTTAGCTTCAATTTTGGGAGGTTTAGGTTGAGAGGGCATTAACTTGATCTTCTTTCCATTATGTTCAAACACACAGGTGTTCGTCCTCCCATAAATATGGACGTCATTGTCAAATAACCAAGGGCGACCAAGGATAATTTGACCTACATCCATGGTTAGAACATCACACCAAATCTTGTCTTGGTATCCCACAAACTCTATCGGAATAAGGCTTCGGTCCTTAATTTCTATGGTAGTTGAATTGATCCAAGAAACCTTATACGGGTTTGGGTGCGGGGTCACCTTAAGATTGAGCTTGGAGACCATGGCTGACGAGACTGCGTTGATACAACTTCCACTATCTATGATAACCTTGCAGCTCTTTTCTCCGATCTTAATGAAGGTATGAAAAATTGAGGTTCTACGCCAATCATCACTTAACTTAGGTTGGGCCAAAGCACACCTAACAACTTGTAAAGTAACGGGTTCTTCTTCAGTAAAAGAGTCTTCTTCCTCATCCACTTGGTGCACCAAATCAGTCTCAGGTTCTTCTTCCTCTTCGTCCACTTCTTCAATTATGGTGACTTTGTACGGACTAGAACATTGTGAAGCAATGTGCCCGTACCCATGACACCTATAGCATTTGGTTCCAGAATTGGGTTTGGGAGCGTCTCGCTCGGGAGCTTTACCTTTGAGCTCCGTACGAGGTGGGGCCAAACTAGCAGGGGTTCGGTTTGCAGTCGATCCTGAGGGTCGGGTTTGAGATTGTCCAGGCAAGGTTCTATACGAGTTCGAGCGGGAGTCAAAGTGCCTAGCTTGGGAGTGGGTTCTAGAATCTTCGAGGTCGAGAACTAGGCTACAGGCTGCCTCTAAAGAGTCTACTCCTCGAGCAAAGAGTTCCGTACGCAGGTCTTCCCTAAGGCCAGCTCTAAACATAGACAGGATTTGAGTTGGGGTGGCCGACTCTTCGCCATTGCAACGGATCAGAAAGTCGTCAAAGGCCGAGATGTAGTCTTTGACGGGCTTGCTCCCCTGGGTTAATCTGTTCCATTTATCAAGGAGCTTCGGGTAGTAGGACGGTGGGAGGTATTTTCTCCTAAGCTCTTGCTTCATGGTTCTCCAATCGCTTATGGGGTGTTCACCGCGAGCTTCGCGCATGTTTTCTAAGTTAGTCCAGTACAGGTTGGCTCGACCAATGAGCTTCATCTCGGCGAACCTCACTTTCCTCGCCTCAGAGATGTTGTACCATTTGAAATAACTATCCATTGACTTCAGCCAATCTAGGAAAACTTGAGGGTCAAGGGTTCCGTCATAGGTCGGGGCGTCTATCCTAATGTTCTTCAGTAATTGAGTGTCGTTGTCTCTCCAAGTGTTGTCATCGGGCTCTTGAGGTGGCCTAGGGTTGCGTTGGTAGTGATCTTGAAAACGTCCGGGATCTCGAGGGGGGTTCATGATCGGGTCGGGTGTCCTCGCCATAGGGTGAGTGAGGTCTTGACGGCGTGTAAATCGCAGGATTCCCATTACGCTCGATATTATCTAAACGGTCACTCGTGTGGCGCCTAAAGTCAGCTAGATCAGTTTGGGTGTTGCGAATTTGTTGAGTAACGGTCCCTAATTGGCCCAAGATGAGGTCTAGGGTGGCTTGGAGGTGCTGCGGATCCATGGGGATAGGCTGAGGGTTGATACGGGTAGGCTTGGGATGGGGGACAGCAGTGTAATGCTGCAGGAAAAACAGCACGTACAGTCACCAAACAGCCGCTGGAAAGTGGGGACAGCAACCTAGCACAGTGGGGTAAGTGGTGTTGGTGATTAGGGTGGGTTGTGGTGTGTGTGGACAGCCACTAGACAAGGGCTTTTGGACACCTACCAGCCACTAAACAGTGCAGGAAAACACAGGACAGCAAGGAAAACAAGTGTAGTAAGTGCGCTAAGTGACTAGGTGGGTGGTAAGTGACTCAACTACACTTGGGTAACTTAAGCATGCATGTAAACACAGAAAATAAAGTGCTGTAAGTTACTGGACAGCAAGCGAAAGTAGTGAAATAAATGTTGTACACGACGTTATGCATGTAAAAGTTAAAGGGCAAGCTAATGAAGACTTCCTAGGATGCATCTAACATGAACAAAGCATGCTAGCCATGCTCTGATACCAAATATGATGTAATATGGAGTTAATCCAGGACTTGCATTTAGAATTTTAACAAAAAGATTATCCAAGTATGTTAATTTGCAAATTAAAAGATTGTTCCCAATTTAAGCTCTCGGAAATCTTAGTTGTTAACTACGACTAGGCAAGCACTTACATGTAAATTAGCAAGACCGAGAAAAATAACGACTTTCATAAACGTAAAACAAATGACATGGTACAACAAAAAAAATCCCAAGGTTAACAAAGTGATTGTCTCACCTTGAGGCCACTCTCATTCACTTACTACTAGGCTTGTTGGGAGAAGAAGAGCCACACGATGGACGAGATCACTCCTAGAGCGACGGCGCCGTAGATCCGTAAGGAGGGAGAGGTCGGCACGATTTGTGGAGGTATTTCAAAGCGACGTCCTTTGATGATCCAAGTGTATACTGAAAAGTGATCGTCAACGGTCTCTATCAAGGTGGGTACGATCCGGGCCAAATACTCCTCAACGGTGTCGTCGAAGTCGAATCCGACGTCAAAGAAAGGGGACCGGAGGATGTCGACTCGCCCTTGGTCGTCGTATTCAAATCCGAAATTCCATTCGGGTACCTCCATGCATCCTTGAAGGGGTGAAATGAGGATTGCCGCAAATAATTCTCCAAAGAGGAGAGATGTGGGGGCGGCGGGCTATGGGTTAGATGGAGGCCGGCGGTGGATATGGGGGAGGGGAAGATGGATTTAGGAAAACAAGAGCAAAAGCTGAGAATAATTTTCAGCTTTGGAAAACTTTTGGAGGGGAAAATTTGAATCCCCAAGGGGAGGGGAATTAATTCCTTAATGAGGAATTAATTGGGGGAGGAGAGAGGAGGCCGGCGGTGGGAGAGAGAGGAGGGAGAAGGGGATTAAACGGAAATTATTTCAGTTTTAATTCCAATGGGAGGGAAAATTAATGCTCCCTAATTTGAATTTCAAATTAGAATTAAGGGAGTTAAGTGGGCAATTAATGGGGGCTTGATTGGGGGGAAGGGGGGGGGGCGGCATGCTCAAGAGGGAGAGGGAATCATGGGGGAGGGGAAAGTGGTTTCTAAACGTGGATTGATGACGTGGATGATTTATTTGAAAACTCCACAATTAAAATAAATGAGATTGAATCAATCATGCAAACTTTC
Source organism: Dendrobium officinale (assembly GCA_019514585.1). Classification (NCBI taxonomy): domain Eukaryota; kingdom Viridiplantae; phylum Streptophyta; class Magnoliopsida; order Asparagales; family Orchidaceae; genus Dendrobium; species Dendrobium officinale. The sequence continues at coordinate 61,409,821 of CM033688.1, read as the reverse complement.
CTAATTTGGAATTCCAAATTTGGAAAGAATTCAAAATTTGAATTCTAAATCTCAATTCAACATGGGATGGGGGAAAGGAGTTGGCCGGAAGGGGAGGGGCGGCGGAAGGTGGGCGGCCGGGATGGTGGAGGTGGCCGGCGGCAACAACCAAGGAGGTGAAGCCGGCGGCTAGGGTTTGGGGAGAGGGGGTTTTGAGCGGCTTCTATTGAGGGGAAAAGAGGTAAGCGAATAAGCACAAATAAGATGGAGAACTCACCAAGAGATCCCAAGGAAGAACTCACTAAGAGATCTTGTCATGCACTCACAAAGAGAACAAAGAGAACAATTTTTCATTTCATCCATCAATAATCCCAATACAATAAAACAAGCCTTTATATATAGGCTTACATGAGAAAATAAAAGCACAAAGTCACAAATGCCCTTGGGGCTACAATAAGTAAACATCCCTCATAGGGGTACAAACGGAAACATGAAATAAATAATAAAAGAAAAGAACTAAGCATCATAGGTAAAGACTCTGAATCAGGGCCGTCGATCGTCGTCCCCGGCGATGGTACACATGGCGAAATCTGATGCCCTCATCAATTATTTTTTGAGGATTCAAATTTTGATATATCTTAAAGAGAGGTTTCTGTTGTTATTTCTTGCATTTAAAAGGTAAAGTGTAAATTATAAAACTTAAACAACAGCTCATATTGATCAAGGATCTTTGGTTCATCATATTTAATCAAAAGAAACATTTAGAAGTGATATTCTTTAGATGATAATATTATTCATGATAATTATAGCACATTTAGCTCAATGTAATTTTATTTGATGTTAAAAAGGATTGTTTTCCCTGTTCTTTCGTCATCAAGATTATGATAATCTAAATGGAATCAAATTTAAATATCTTTATTACCTTAATATAGTCTATTAATATTATTTAAACACCCTAATCTGGAACAAAACATCAAAACAACCCTCTCTGTTGCTGTTAAGAGAGCCAAGCAATCATAGAACATAAAAAACAAACAGGGATCGAGGCAAACCTTAAAATTTATTCAGATTTAAGTCAATTTCTATCATTTATCTTAAACTTAATAAAACAACCTGAAATAGTCTCCTATTCACATATGTGGATGAATAAAGAATTGGTGGGATATAAGATCAAAAAAAAAACTTTTATTAATTAAAATTACTTAACTAATCATAATAAACACTTGGATTGCCCATTTTTTCTTGTGAACGGTATC